>JAKOOJ010000002.1:114728878-116022003 GCA_022577455.1 Arizona elegans
TCTAGTATTGCCTTTTAACTTCAGAAATGGTACTTGACTTTTATCAAGATTCTGGAACACTTTCTCAAAAGAAAGGGAAGTTCTTACTATGCATTGCTTCCCTCTATGTCACCATCAAGATATTCTATCCATTACTATTTCTACTAATAGATGTATCTGACAAAATTTGTATAAATTTGGCAATTACTTTAAGAATACCCTTTAGAAGACACAATATAGTTTATTCAAAATATTATTTTGACTACACCTAATTCCTAATATGTATCTTTAAAACTATTTGTATGAATCATTTCTACATTATTACTTGAGAATAAAGTGACTTGTAGAAATAGACAAATTATGTTTTTGTTATTAGAAAACAAATCAAAAAGAGAGTAGCCATTCTAGAGAAAGTAACTTGTGTGGAGATAAACCAAGGGACAGGAACAAAGGATTTATACTCACTCTCTCTTTATACCATCATTACTTATAACTCTACAAAATGTTATAAAAACTCTAAAATCATATACAATAAAAATAGAGTGATGAAAAGCAAGGAATTACATATAAATTATGTTCACATGGAATTATAAACCAGGATTTGGAAACTCATGACTTATTGTTAATTAGTAATACACTCATATAGCAACCTAGTCATTTTCAACAGATTCTGGTTAGCATCCTCAATAGGTGATTTCCTTAGCACTGATAATGGCAGTAGGTTCTTCCATAGGTAATAGAAAACTTTACTGGTTTCTCAAAGGGACGAAGGAACCACCATACAATTTTGGGAACACAGAAAAAGTATGAAAGAAGAGGAGGTCATAAATAAGAAAAATTGCCATGAATCTGTTTCCTAAGTGCCTGGCAGCACTTACGTGTATCTACTGTAAAATTTTCACTGAGCCTAAAAAGTTTATTCCTGTTTGAGAGATAAGTGTATTTCTGTAATGCAGGCACTTGCAAAATAGGACTATTAGGGCCAAATGTCTGTGGAAAGATAAGATGTCCCAATGAATAATACAGAAGAGTTTTGAGGAATAGCTGAGATAAGTCAAAGATAAGAAAAAAAATTGAGAAAAAAAGTTTAAATAATAAAGCAAAATGACAATTAGTTCAAGAATAAAATGTGCTAAAAATGGGGGTGTTAAAAAGACAATGAACACAATGGCACAGCTAATATGATATGCACAGGAAGCAAGATTCTCAAGAAACTTTAAAAACTCTACAACAGGGTTGTCAAACTCAAGGCCCGGGGTCTGGATCCAGCCCGTGGGGGGCTTAGATCTTGGCCGCAGGGCTGCCCTGGAAACAGCAAAGGACCGGCCCGTGGTGCCTCTGCCAGCAAAACAGAGCATGGGAGAGCTGCAGGCGGCCCTCCCAAGCTCTGTTTTCGCTGGTAGAGGGTTGCAAGATGCTGTCGCAGCCGAAAACAGAGCTCACAAGGCTGCGGGTGCCCCCCCCCGAGCTGTGTTTTCGGTGGCAGAGGGTTGCAGGAAGCTGTCGTAGCTGTAAACGGAGCTCGGGAGCCCATTTTCACTGACAGAGCGCTTGGACCACCACAGGTGCCCCCGACACGAGTGACATTGATCATGCTCATCCTGGCCACACCCACCCTGGCCCCCCCAAGGTCAAACACAACCCTGATGCAGCCCTCAATGTAATCGAGTTTGACACCCCTGCTCTACAATGTTTTGAATGTAGTTCTTTGCAGGTGTGTTTCACATTTTGGTAATCATACAGAAAACAATAAAGAACTGAAGGTTAATAAAGAAGAATACTAAAATTTATTGGGCATATTTACCATTCAAGTTATAATCTGGAATCTGATTTTCAGTCATCATTGAGTTGTTTGTGCTGAAACTAAGACCAAGTACCATTTGAAGATCTGAGAGATTAAGTTTAGCTGTTAATTCTCCAGTTTTATCTCCAACCTGCAATCAAAGATATTACATGTTTTATGTAAATGATTTTATTTATTTAAAATGGAACATTGGATTACCTGAATGTCCATTTTATGATCGTTGCGACGACATTCCTCAGTTCTGGGAACCTTCACTCTTTCGATTTGTCCTACTGAGTGCTTGTCAAATATTTATCTCCCTCTGCAGTATGGTTCCGCCCCCTCCTTCTGCGCATGCTCAGTCTTTTCACGAAGTCTAACTCCATCAGATCTGAAGAATATACTCAACGGAACTGTAACTGCAGGTGAAAAAAGACACACACACCCCGACCACCAGGCAATACGCCAAGGGTGGGACGGAATGTCGTCGCAACGATCATAAAATGGACATTCGGGTAATCCAATGTTCCATTTTCATGCATCGTTGCGCCGACATTCCTCAGTTCTGGGATATGCCCAAGCTTAATAATTAGGGTGGGAATTACTCCTTGTCATTGTCCTGGCTTCGTGGGGAGATTATTGATTGTAAAACTCTCCTCCCGAACGCTGCATCAACTGACGCAAAAGAATCTAATCTGTAATGTTTAACAAATGATGATAAAGATGACCATGTAGCTGCCTTACATATTTCATCTACAGATGCCTGTGTAGCCCATGCAGCAGAAGTTGCAGCACTGCGTGTTGAATGTGGTAACACTCTTCCAGGTAAACTTTCCCCTTGTGAACTATATGCCACTGATATACATGCTTTAATCCAGCGCCCCACTGTATTAGAAGACACTTTCTTACCCATTGTAGAAGGTAAGTATGATACAAATAGTGCTTCAGTTTGTCTAAACGATTCAGTTCTTTTTATATAACGTCTTAATGATCTACGTACATCTAGTGTGTGCCACATTTTTTCCCTAGGATGTTTTGGATCTGGACAAAAGTTTGGTAAAATTACTTCTTGAGCTCTATGGAAATATGAGTTAATTTTTGGTATAAATGATGAATCTAATCTAAGTACTACTCTGTGTAAAATATACATAAATCTTTTCTAATTGAAAGAGCAGCTATTTCTGATATTCTGCGTGCAGATGTTACTGCTATTAAAAAAGCTAATTTTAAAGTTAGATATCTCATACTTATAGATGCCAGTGGTTCAAATGGTTTTTTTGTTAATGCTTGTAATACTAAATTCATATCCCATGAAGGATATCTGTGAACAATAGGAGGTCTTAAATTCATAGCTCCCCTTAGGAAAGATTTAATTTTCATATCTTGTGAAAGAGATTTCTTACTTGGTCCATCTATGACTGTAGCCAATGCTGCTACTTGTCTTTTCAATGTTGAAGGAGCCAGACCCTTGTCTAAACCAGATTGAAGAAATAATAGTACTTCAAGTACTGTTGCCGATGTAGGATCTACGTGACTTGTACTACACCATTCTACAAATGCCTTCCAAGACGCATTGTAAATACGCGTAGTAGATGGTCTTCTGGCTGCTTGAATAGTTGCAATTACTTCTGAAGGAATATGATCTTTTGTTAATCTGGACCTTTCAAGCGCCAGACGGTCAATTGTAACCAGTCTGGCTTTGGATGTCTTATTTCTCCTTGGAGTAGTACTATCTGATTTGGAGGAATTCTCCAAAGAGTTTCTATTGAAAGATCTAACAGGTCTGCAAACCATGGTCTGCGAGGCCAATAAGGTGCTATCAATATCATGTCTGCTCTTTCCTTCCTCAATTTGTGAATTACACTCTGAATTATTGGAACTGGAGGGAATGCATACAGGAGCCCTTGTGGCCAAGGAGATCTTAGAGCATCTTGGCCTTCTGCTCCTCAAGTTGGAAATCGAGAAAAAAATCTTGCTAACTGGGCGTTTTGAGTTGTAGCAAATAGGTCCACTATTGGTCAACCGAACCTGAGAGATATCTGTTTGAACAGCTTGGGATCTAACATCCACTCTGATTGGTCTATTTTGCCCCGGCTTAGCCAGTCTGCTTGTATATTTATTTCTCCTGATATATGCTCTGCTTTTATCGATAAGACATGTTTCTCCGCCCAAGACATGAGACGATCCGTTTCTTCCATTAGAATTTTTGATTTTGTGCCTCCCTGACAATTCAAATGTGCTTTTGTTGTCATATTGTCTGTTAAAATCAGTACATGCTTGTTGGTCACATGATGTTGAAAATGAATTAACGCCAGGCGCACTGCTTGTAATTCCAACCAGTTGATTGGTTGGTTTTTCTCCGACGTAGACCAAATCCCTTGTGCTATCAATGAATTGAGATGTGCGCCCCATCCATAAAGACTTGCATCCGTCGTTAAGGTTACTCGTTCTGATTGTAGAAACAGAGAACCTTTCTGAATTGCCTCTGTTATCCACCAACGTAGAGATATTTTTACTTGTGTTGGTACCACCACTTTGTGAAGAGAATCTGCTCGTCTTTGCCTTTGAAACGGTAACAGAAACCACTGAAGATGGCGGGTGTGGTAACAAGCCCATGGCACTATTGTAATTGCTGATATTAGCTTGCCTAGAAGTTGAGACAGTGTTAATAGTGCAGTTTTCTTCTGCGATATTACTTGCAAGGCTAGACTCTTGATGCTGTTTTGTCTGTCTGGAGACAGGTAAACTAATCCCAATTCTGAATCTATGATTGCACCTAGGTGTAATAATCGAGTTGTTGGTGATTAGTGACTTTTGTCCATATTGATTGTAAAACCGTGGTTTTGTAGAGATTGGATGACTAATTCTCTGTCGCGACATGCCTGATCTTTTGATGTTGACAAAATCAAAATGTCGTCCAGATAACATACTAGACGTATTGGAATTGACCTGAGATTGGCCGCCACTGCCGCTAACAACTTCGTAAATGTTCTTGGTGCAGAAGAAAGGCCAAAAGGCATTGCCTTGTACTGAAAATGTCTGTCCGCATATGCAAACCTGAGGTATTGTCTGTGCCTTGGGTGGATGGGCACATGTAAATATGCTTCTTTGAGGTCTATAGATTGCATGAGATCTCTTTGTCTTACACATTGTAGAATCAACTTTAGTGAATGCATATTGAATCTTCTGTATAAAACATTCACATTTAGCTGCCTCAAATTTAGAATTCCCCTCCAACCCCCTGAGTTTTTTGGCACCAGAAAAAAGATCGAATAAAAACCGGTCTGAATTTGGTCTTTTGGAACTTCCTCGATCACCTTGATTTGTTTCAGGTGCTTGATCTCGAGATTCATCAGATTTTGTTGCAAGGGTTGAGTTGACCAAGGACATTGGATGAATCTGGTCGGCGGGTTTGAGGTGAATTCCAATGTGAGGTGAATTCCACTGTAGCCACTGGTTACAGTACATAAGATCCATGCATCCGTTGTTGATTCCTTGATCATATCGAAAAAACTGTCGTTGAAAAGGAGAATATCTGCGTTCTGGTCTTCTATACAAGGAGGGTAAAATTTTCTTTTTATCCCTGCCTTCTACCAGAACCTGTTGTAAGGACTCTCCGAATAGAGAATGGCCTTTATAAGGGGCTGATGTGAGCCTCCATTTTGACCTTGAGTCAGCTTTCCAGTGACGTAGCCAAAGAATACTTCTTGATCTTACAGAAGATGCTAATGCCCTGGAAGCGAATTTCGCAGCATCTAATGAAGCATCTGCAGAGTATTCTGCTGCTGCAATAATTTTTGATACGTCTTGTTGAATCCTAGCTTGTTCAGGTGGTAACCTATCTCTTAATTGTCTTAGCCAAATAAGAGAGGCCCTGTTAAAAAATGAAGCTGAAACTGCAGCTCTAATTGCCCATGCCGCGGCCTGATGAGTTTTGCGACATGTCATTTCAGCTCTTTTGTCTTCAACTTTAAGACCTTCTCCAACTTCACTGACTAACACAGAAGATGATGTAAGTGTTGCCACCGGTTCATCTACTAATGGCAATTGCAACAATTCATCCAAGTCTGCTGGAGAGCAATATAATTTTTTTATCAAAGCTATTGGGGCCAGAAGTTGAACTGGGATGATCCCAAGATTTTTTAATAACTTGTGAAAATAGATCTGGGCACGGAACAAAGTCCAAATCAGACTTGGGTACTTTAAACAAATTCTCATTTGGGTTCATTTGCGTATTAGAATCAGATGATTTATCTAAATTTAAACCCATATTAGTAGCTACTTTTGCTTTATGTAGCAGTGACTTAAATAAAGCTGGTTTGAAAAGACCTTGAAATGCTGGTTTTCTGGGGTCATGTCTTCCTCATCCTCTGATAATTCAAACTCTTCTAACTCTGTGTCATCCCCACAGCTAAAATATTGCTGTTTAGGAATTGATTGAGAATGATATTGATTACTGGTAACTGCACCAGTATGACAAGGATAGCTGGTTTGTTGCAAACCTGCTTGGAATATTTTAGAAATGGCATGTGTAACCATTGTTTGGAAATCCATTTCCTGACCACTGCTTTGAATATTTTCCCCCCTAAGCCCAGCAGCAGTTGGGGTGAAAGTGGCTTCAGGAGGACCTTGATTTAGTGGATTAACACCTTAAGAAAATGGCCCTTGAGGAGCAAAGCCTCTAGGAATATTTATCATAAATTGACCTTGTGGTTCTCTAAACATAGAATCTTGTGACTGAATTTCTTCAGTTTCCTCATTAACCTGATGATTGTCATCAATAGGTTGTTGATTATCAGACATTTCAGAATGATAATATGTTAGAAGCCGATTGTGCAGCACACTTGGCTTTGACAAATTGACGCTCTAAAGCTTTATGTCTACGTGTTTCCATCTTATTCATTGCTTTGATAATGTCATCAGACAATGAATTGGCAAACTGTTGTGGCTGTGTCACATTTTTTGTTTTAGCTCGTTTTTTTTCTTAATGGTTGAGGAGAATGCACTTTAGGAGGAGAAGCGACCTGTTCCAGGTCAGATGATAAATTATCGTCTGCCATATTTAATAAAAAATGTATTCAATCAATATAATTAATTATAATAATAATTATTAATTATTATTTTTAATAATTAATTAATTAATTAATTAATTCAAAGTATAATAATTTTTTTATATATATCAAAAAACAATTAATTGGATAAACTTCCCTGCAATGAACTACTTCAGTTGATGTAACCAAATGATGAACGAAGTTTTGACAGTTGAAAATGGCGCCGCTGTCTGTTGCTCGCCTCACCAACTGTCAGTTTAACGAAGATTCCTCGAGCCAAACGTTTCCGAACTGATTGTTTGCTTATAGTAATAGTATAACACTCAAGTGTATAACATAAGGAAAAATCATAACTTTCCAAGAATAAGCATTCCTGGCACAGGCAGGAACTTTAAAGTGTCTCAATTTTCCTTAAATTAAAATAGATTCTTTCATTAGGAGTCTGAATCCAACATCAGAAACTCCTTCGCCGCTAATAAATAACGAAACTTCAAAGGTGTTATCGGATACTGAAAACACCGCGGCTCAAATAACAAAGCAGCTTCCAAGCGCTACAATGTAGCTCAATTAAAACTGTAACTTCCACATGAGACTGAAAGTTACTTTAGTAACTATGTAGCCGCTGATAAGCAAGAGAGGGCTGCAAGAGTGTTAGCGGTTATTCACCAGCTGAAAACACCGCGGCTAAATTAGAGAAACAGCGTCCGAACCACAGCGGATCACTGCTGACAGATCGGCAAAGCGGCTAGCAGCCCCTTAGCGCCGCAACTTAAATCGGCAAGGTGGCTAGCAGCCCCTTAGCGCCGCAATTTAAACTCAGAAAAAATTCACTTCAGTATAGACAGTGAAAATAATCAGACAGCTTCCGAACCTCAGCGGATCACTGCTGACAGATCGGCAAGGCGGCTAGCAGCCCCTTAGCGCCGCAATTTAAACTCAGAAAAAATTCACTTCAGTATAGACAGTGAAAATAATCAGACAGCTTCCGAACCTCAGCGGATCACTGCTGACAGATCGGCAAGGCGGCTAGCAGCCCCTTAGCGCCGCAATTTAAACTCAGAAAAAATTCACTTCAGTATAAATAGCTAAAATAATCAGACAGCTTCCAAACCTCAGCGGATCGTTGCTGATTGATTGGCAAGGCGGCTAGCAGCCCCTTAACACCGCAATTTAAATAGCGATCTTTTTTTTTTTAAAGCAATTGTAATGCTGTCGAGATAGATGCCATTAATGCAGCCCTCTAATAATTTATAATAATAATAATAAATAATGAATTAGATAGATTATCTGTAGAACAAAAAGCACTCTAGACCTGTTGAGTCGACTGAGTGAAAAAAACTGAGCATGCGCAGAAGGAGGGAGCGGAATCATACTGCAGAGGGAGATAAATATTGGACAAGCACTCAGTAGGAAAAATCGAAAGAGTGAAGGTTCCCAGAACTGAGGAATGTCGGCGCAACGATGCATGAAAATATGTGAATCACACTTATCATTCTGAAACAATTTTAGAATGGCTTACAAAATATAAAACCAAAACAATCCCTGCCCTCAAGCTTTCAGTCTGTTTTTCCTTAATTTTATTCAGTCTATTTATTCCAATTACATTCAGTACATACACTGTTTTATTTGAAAAATGTACACAACCAAGAATTAAGAATATGTGCACATACCTCTCTTGAAATATCTAAGTGCTTTTCTGCATAATGCATAGCTTGATCATGGTTCCCCAAAGCTGTGCATGCATTCCCTAAACTCCAACATGCTCTTCCTTCACCAATTCTGGAACACAGTTCAATAATATATACATCAAATACTCTATTTAAAAATAAAAGAGCGCTTTTAAATACATGTAAATATATAAATAATTTTAAATAGATATGTACAGTTGAAGATCTTAATCATAGTCTCCAAACTCATTCTAAGAATTTGTTGTTGGATTTAATCTTTAACAGGAGAAAAACAAATATATGTAAGGTACATTAATTTTAATTTATCATATTAACTATAATTTACTCGAATTACATTTATCAAAATCAGATTGATTTGTTTTGCCTGTCTCAATGTAAAGTCTTAAAATGTCTTTTAAAATTATAGCAATATTTGAATTAACAAATTGCTGGGCAACTACAAAGCTTATGATATAGAAAGCACACTAATCTCTGTGATAATACAGAATACATATTTATTAATTATTGGAATATTTTAAAAATTAAACATCACATTACTTACTATCTTCCCTAGTTCAAAAATGCTTCATTTTCTGTTGAAAAAAGCATTCCAAAAAAGTTTATAATGGAGAAATTTTAAAAGATCTGGCAGATCGCTTCCATATTAGTGCCAAAAAAGTTGCACAGTTGAGCTCATATAAGAATAAAACTTGATTCCACTTGGTACCCAAATGCCAATAGAAAACCTCAAATCTTTGATTTATGCTCCAAAGAACTAACATAGGAGCAAACTCCTCCAAAAACAGACAGAATATCTTTATTATTGCAATTAATATTACAATCCTCTATTAAAACATTTAGCATGGAGACTCTGTCTATACAAATAAGGCAATATTTCTACAGAGAACAAAAACTGTACTACTATATAGCAATTAATTTAAAACTCTTACCTGTCATTTAGTTCTTCAGCAATTGCTAAGTGTTTCAGATGATAATCTATGGCCTTCTCATAATCCTGAAGTAAGGTATAGGTATTTCCAAGGCTGTAACACGCCTGTGCTTCCACAGCCCTATCTTTAAGCTGCCTTGCAAGCTGTAATGTTTTCCTAAATGACAAACAGATACAATATTTACTTATACGATTCAAATCACCATAGTCAATGTATCAGAATACAGTAATGTACAGTAATGAGATTTACTAGATCTATTATAAAATTAAATGCAATATATACCATTGCTCTTTAAATAGTCTGGAAAAATATTTTAAAAATTAAACAAATCATCCTTTTCTAATTGGTATATACAGTTGCAAGAAAAAGTATGTGAACCCTTTGGGATTACGTGGAGTTTTGCATGAATTGGTCATAAAATGTGCTCTGAACTTCATCTAAGTCACAACAATAGAAAAACAGTCTGCTTAAAATAATACTACACAAACATTAGATGTTCCCATGGTTTAATTGAACATAACATGTAAACATTCACAGTGCAGGGAGGAAAAAGTATGTGAGCCCCTAGCCTAATAACTTCTCCAAGAGCTAATTGGGGCCAGGAGTGAGCCAACCTTGACTCCAATCAGTGTGATGATATTGGATGTGTTGCTGACAGCTGTCCTGCCCTTTAAAAACACACACCTCTTTTGGGTTTACTGGTTTCAAGAAGCACTGTCTGATGTGAACCATGCCTCGCAGAAAAGAGCTCTCAGAAGACCTATGATCAAGAATTGTTGGCTTGCATGAAGCTGGAAAGGGTTACAAAAGTATCTCCAAAAGCCTTGATGTTCATGTGTCCATGGTAAGACAGACTGTCTACAAATGGAGAAAGTTTAGCACTGTTGCTACTCTCCCTAGGCGTGGTCATCCTGTAAAAATGACTGCAAGAGCACAGCGCAGAATGCTTCATGAGGTAAAGAATCCTAGAGTGTCAGCTAAACACCTACAGAAATCTCTGGCACATGCTAACATTTTTGTTGACACATCTACAATAAGGAAAACATTAAAAAAGAATGGAGTACATGGGAGGACACCACAGAGGAAGCCATTGCTGTCCAAAAAAAATATTGCAGCACGTTTGAAGTTTGCAAAAGAGCACCTGGGTGTTCCACAGCACTA
This sequence comes from Arizona elegans, assembly GCA_022577455.1. Classification (NCBI taxonomy): domain Eukaryota; kingdom Metazoa; phylum Chordata; class Lepidosauria; order Squamata; family Colubridae; genus Arizona; species Arizona elegans. Next base: position 114,739,470 of record JAKOOJ010000002.1, read on the forward strand.
CTGGCAAAATATACTGTGGACAGATGAAACCAAAATTGAGTTGTTTGGGAAGAACACACAACACTATGTGTGGAGAAAAAAAGGCACAGCACACCAACATCAAAACTTCATCCCCACTGTAAAACATGGCGGAGAGAGCGTCATGGTTTGGGGCTGCTTTGCTGCTTCAGGGCCTGGATGGATTCTTGTCATTGATGGGAAAATGAATTCCAGAGTTTATCAAGTCATTTTGCAGGAAAACGTACGACCATCTGTCCGCCAACTGAAGCTCCGCAGAGGATGGGTGATGCAACAGGACAATGATCCAAAGTATGCAAGTAATTCAACAAAAAATGGCTTCAACACCACAGAATACGCTTTCTGGAGTGGCCCAGTCAGAGTCCTGACCTCAACCCGATTGAAATGCTGTGGCATGACCTTAAGAGAGCGATTCACACCAGACATCCCAAGAATATTGCTACACTGAAACAGTTTTGTAAAGAGTGGTCCAAAATTACTCCAGATTGTTGTGCAGGTCTGATCTGCAACTACAGGAAACGTTTGGTTGAGGTTATTGCTGCCAAAGGAGGGTCAACCAGTTATTAAGTCCAAAGGTTCACATACTTTTTTCTCCCTGCACTGTGAATGTTTACATGTTATGTTCAATTAAACCATGGCAACATCTAATGTTTGTGTAGTATTATTTTAAGCAGACTGTGTTTTTCTATTGTTGTGACTTAGATGAAGTTCAGAGCACATTTTATGACCAATTCATGCAAAACTCCACGTAATCCCAAGGGGTTCACATACTTTTTCTTGCAACTGTATTATGGCATACATTAATACTGAAAATGTTTTGCTGCCATTTACCTATTTGTCAACCAATTAATGTGATAAATAATAATCAGAGGAATATGTGGAAGTGACAGTAATCAGCATGTCAGGAAAGCTAGACAATCATTATGGGCATTTATATTTCTTTTTGCTATTATTCAATTTTCTCAATTATCCAGTATGCATCAGCAATAATCTTTTTTCTGTTTTTTTTTAAAGCCAGCTTGAACAACCAGTATTTCCCTTTCCAAGAAGTCTCTATCTGCACTGAAAGATACTTAATGTGCTATAATTCCTAGCCTTATAAATTAAATCAATTTACATTGCTAAGGAATATAAATGAAATACCACACAGAGTAATCAGATGCAAATAAAAAATAATGGTACTTTTGCAGAATTACCAGGGAGAAAATTTTGCAGATATCTACCACCTAAAGTTCTCAGAATGTTTATATAACCAGAGGAGGTTTTTTGTTTTGTTTTTTTGTTTCCAATCAGCTAAAGAAGCTCTGTTTCAAATGCCATTAGCACTGAAAAACAAATTTAAACATCATGTCTTAATCTCTGGGATAGAATTTACGTCATATTTTATTTTCAATAAAAGCTATATTCTGTTTTATGTATAAAATAGCAGTGGTGTTTAGTGCCATTTTGTACATGCCTTTGTAGGAGTGAGCCTTATTGCATTCAGTGAATCAATTTAGGCCTAACTGTGGCAATTCTTTCTGTCTCTGGGAAGAAACTCAGATAAGATGGTTCAAGTATACTGCATGTTCATAGCTCAAATACAGGAAAAGCCTAACTATTCAAATAGATATTATATCAGCTTTAGTATTTTATATTTATAACATATTAGGTTTTATAGAATTATGACTAGATAAAGTTGCATTTATTTTCTTACATATCAAATTTAAGCAATAATGTTTTATGAAAATAAAATGATGAAAACAAATGTAGCCAAGAACAGTTGAAGACAACAAATAAGTATTATTTTGAAATAGATAATGCTAATGAAGTTATGCATATTTCAGAATGAAAACTTAAAAGATCTGATTTTAAGACTTCAGTAAATCAGAGTAAATGTATTAATAAAATAATATAAAACAATACTCAAACTAACTTATAATATTCAGCAGCAGTTTCAAATTCTCCCAGAAAAATATAGGCATTTCCAAGATTACTGTAGGCTCTTCTTTCTGCAGCTCTATCACCAAATTCTTTTGCAATCAAAAGGCGCTGAAAAAGAATTAGCCTGTTAATTATTGTAACAATGCTCAATGTTATTGCCAGAATAAATCACGAAATGAATACTAAAATTCACTCCTTTTCCCTTTCTAAAACATATTTTTACAGGGAGTCCTCGAATTACTACTATAAAGGATTCTGCCCATCATGGTTGTAAGTTGTGACTGTTGTAAACTAAGGTTAGGCATGTGACTGACCTGATTTTAGGACCTTTTTTCACAGCACTTCTTAAGCAAACCAATTGTTTGACATGGGTTTTTTGCAAAAAAAAAAACGGAAGTAAATGCTGGTTTTCAGCAAAAGCATCATAAAATGCAGTCATGCGACACTGCAAACAGTGTAAATGAGTCCTGGTTGCCAAGTGCCAAAAATTCAGTCATGTGACTGCAAGGGGAGGGGACAACCACTGGAACTTCAATTCAATTCCTAAGTAGCTTCCCAGTAGGTCTATCGCAACTTCATACAATCACTAAGCAATTAGTTGTAAGTCAAGAATTACTATATACAGCAAATAATTTTAAAGTCCTCTGTCTCCAAAAGCAGGCTGGAAGGCAACAATGTTCCATGTTTCATTGTACACTCTGTGATGCAACATGATGTCATGCTGGCCATATGACCGTGGAAACATCTCCAGGCAATGATGGCTCTTTGGCTTAAGAAATTGAGATGAGCATCACCCCTAAAGTCGGTCATGACTAGTGAGGTAAAACCCGCGGGAACACCTTTACCTGTCTTCAACAGTTCATAGTAGTATCTGTTTTTCAGCCCAATAATGCACTTTAAAATATCACATGCATAATAAATCTATATCAGATAATCTCCTGATTACTATTTAAAAAGAGTACATTTTAGCTTTCTTTTATAAATATTATAGATATTTCCTTGAATATCCATCTTTCTATATATATTTCATATGAGAAACCAAGGAAACAATAGTATATGCTTCACTAGCTTTATCCGACTGCAGTAAATGTATTTTTTAAACAAATAATATAAACTACAACGAACCAGAACACACCAACATGCCCTCTCTTATACCTGTTCATGGGCAGTAACAGCACTTCGGAAGTTGCCCAGAAGATAATGTGTATTTCCCAAGTTTCCATAGGCACGTCCTTGGGCAGCTCTATCCCCCAATTCTGTTACAATTGTCAAGTTTTCCCTATTTAATATTCAGAGTTTTAAAAAACAAATTAATAGGTTTATAATGGAAGAAATGTACAAGTAACATTATGAAAAATAATTGTTTTTCTAATTCAAAAGAAAACATTTTATGAAGATTGATTTAATGTTCATTATATATTACTATTTGTAATCCTCTTAAGATGATGTCCTTAAATCACCTGTGATTTCACATGCTATAAATTATAGTAACAATATTGATGGCTGCTGCCCAATAGTTCTTACTTTTCCTTCTTAGACATTCATCTTATTTAAGTCACTATTACAGAAGAAATAGAATTGAAATTTTAAATTATACTTAGTTGTATCTAAATTTTATCTCTTCCAATTTTTATGCATTAACATCATAAAAGTGGCTTTAAAAGAATTAAAATAACACATTTTAATGTATTATAAAAAGATGATTAAAAACTGTATCCACTTTGAAACATTAATCCATTACTAAAGCTTTTCTTACTGATAATAATCTGCAGCTTTCCTCAAGGCAGTTTTAACATCATCTGGAAATTCTCCTGGATCATGGGTACCTGCACAGGCAACACTTTTACCTTTGGAGTGATACACGTTTCCAAGATTATACAAAGCTCTTGCTTCTCCCACCTATAAATACAAATAAAATATTTTCTTAAAGGTTCTTATGCTGTATAGCCATGATGGCGAACCTATGGCACACATGCCGGAAGTGGCATGCAGAGCCATCTCTCTGGACATGTGAGCCGTCGTCCGTTGCTCTTCCGGGTTTCGGCGCACCAGCCAGCTGGTCTTCACACGTGGGACCAGCGGAAACTTGAAGAGCAGCCGCCTAGTGCGCATGTGCACGCCGGGCGGCTGCTCTTCCGGTTTCCAGCACACACACGCGTGCACTCCCATTTCAGAACTCGGTTCCGAAAAGGTTCACCAACACTGCTATATAGCTACTCACTTAATTGAACAGAAAAAACTCTTATTTCCTGTTGTGAGAAATCAAGTGGTCATGTAATCACCTTTTGCGATCTTCTGACAAACTAAGTTAATGGGGAAGTCAGATTCACTTAACAACCACGTTATTAACAACCCCAATGATTATTTAACAGCTATGGCAAGAAAAGTCATAAAATGGGGCAAAAGTCACTTAATAACACTCTTTCTCAGAAAGGAAATTTTGGGTTCAATTGGGGTTTTAAGTCAAGGGCTTACATTTTTACTATTATATACTATCCCCACACTATCCTCTGTTCACATCTTACATATTTATGAGTTTTGTATTATGTCAAAGAACAATATTTTCTCCAAAGCCTGTTCATTTTCCAAAAGATACTTCTTGATCTCCACAATACTACTACAGGAAGAAAGATAGCAAGAATATCTTCTGATTTATTTTTTTAGTTTGGGTCAGTGAGACAAGATCTAAAGATACCATCACAACCAAATAATAAGCTTGAAGAACTTTATCAAAACAGTATTATTCTATTGCTGATATCAGATTCATCCTAAATTTGTAACAGTATTCAAAGAATACACAGTGTTTTTTCTTCCAATATTGATTGTAGTGATTTTTCTTACCTTATCACCTAGATCTCTCGAAATATCAAGGTGCCTCTGACAGCAAACAATTGCTTCTTCAAAATTCCCAAGGACCTTTAAGGTATTTCCCAAGTTGCCACTAGCTTTAGCTTCTCCTAGTTGATCCCCAATTGTTCTGAAAATTGAACATTTAGTCAGTCCTCCTGCTTTTCTGTTAAAAGTCAGCTCAATCTTGAGCAGCAGAAACATTTTTATTAAACTTGGCAGCAAGTTTAATAAAGTGGCAGCAACTATACACTTATACTTAAACATTTTTACCCCCAGTCTTAATTATCCTAACTCAGTATAATCATTATTTATTTTTTCTAGTTCATTTTTTCTCAGACACAGATCTTCAAATCTACCAGTACTCCCAACTAATGTATAATCATTAGAAAAGATAAAAAGGGTAAAACAACACCTTGTGATCCATATTGGGAAAAGAATATATTCCATATACACATGAGTGCAAATGAATGTGTTTGGACATATTTTATAAGTTTGGCTAAACTGTACTTCACACTTATAAGCATAACATTATACCGTGGATATACTATGTTCCAGATAAAAATATCTGGAATTTATTTTAGAAGTCAGAGGATCAGATACCCAATTATATAGTGTAAAATATATTTTAAAAGTAATGTAATGTTATTCTGAGGGTTTAATTCCTGTATGTCATTTCTTGTGCATATAATATGCCTAAAATAAATTACACATCATTGTCCTGAAGTATAAAACTTTCCTGTCTATTATTCTGAGTGGTTCACTTCATGGCTAAGATAATCTGCCCTATCCAACAGCTAAATCTTATGAGATGGAGCAATTTTGAGCAATATTTAACTGAACAAATTTTTAATCATTATCACAAAAAGTGATAATATCTAGATAAAGTATAACTTTATAGCGGTTGGAAAAAATATGAGGCTATTATTATGGGAAGAAGGAACAATGAGTGTTAAGGTTGGCTTGGAGAAGAAGTTACATAGTCCTAAAATTGAAGGATGTGTAAGAAAGAAATTCAAAATACTGTAACCCCACCTTGACTAGGATTAGTGTAAGACAGGAAAAGGCTTTCAAGAGTTTGTCATTCCACTTTACTACAATAAAGAGTATTACTGATATCCATGCTTTGATTGTTTCTTGAACTCGCCTATCTTGAAGGGCTAACATAAAGGTACCAAAATCTGCATTTACCTTGCAAGAGTTAAATCATGATGATGATATTCCAAAGCTTTTGCATATTCATGCAAGTAGAAATAGGCATTGCCCAACTGGCTATAAATAGCACTGAGTGTTTTTAAGTCTTCTGTTCCAACCTGAACTGCAGCTTCAAAGAAAGATACCCCAGCTCGACAATCCCCTGCTTTACATAAACGTTCCCCTTCCAAGGCAAGCTCCAGGCATGATGCTTCCATTCTATAAATATGAAACGTAACAAAATTTGTGTTTTAAAATAATGATTATTTCCTCTAGTAGTCATTGAAGCAAAATAGAAACATATTAATTTATTTCAAATACTTATTGAATTCCAAATACTTATTGAAGCATTCATTTTTGAATCACAAGTTTAAAATATATTCTTATTAGTCCCAGTTAGAAAAGGACGAAGGCCATTGGGTATTGGCAGTAGGTAGTAACTAATGAGAGGTTAAGTGTGCTGGTGGAATACTGTATGTAGTATTGAGTTATCAACAGCAACACAGGTAGTCCTCAAGTAATGACCACTTGTTCAGCAACCATTCCAAGTTAATGACAGTGCTGAATGAGTGATATTTATGACTAGTCCTTGAAATTCTATGCCTCACGGTTACATGATCATGATTTTTTTCATTCCCAGGAGCTTCTACAAGCAGGAAATTTTCCCAGACATGGATCTTCAAATCTACCAGAATGGTAGGGAAGCTGGCAGGAAATTGCTCTCTCTCTCCTGCTTTTTTGCCCATCCACACTCCATAGCATCTATCCACTGCAGCCCACCTTCCCATGGCACCCACCCATTCTTCGGAGTACCTTCTAGAAGTGGCCCTTTGCACACCCACTGGCATGGCACTCCTGCCTCTTCCCATTTATCAATCTTTGCAGTCCTGGGACTACAATAACAACCAGGACTGTTGGGATTGCTGTCACTCATTAATTATAGTAGTCACACGATCTCAGAGTTTATGACCGCATTGCTAAGCAACGCAAATTTCAATCTCAATGGCCGTTGTAACCAAGAACTACCTGTAATAATGGCATTTAAGGGGCTTTCTTGGTTCCTATTTTCCTGGTCTCCATTCTCCTCTTTGCCTGGCTTGAAATGCTATATAGGATTATAAGCAAATTTGAGCAGAATTAAAAATCTGGAATAGTAATACTTAAGCAACTTTTGGAGATAGACTGCACCATGCACAGGATCCAGCCATTAAAGCTTCTCTTCAACCATCTTTCTACTTGTAATAATAAAAATGCCAGCATCTGGCTTACTGTGCAACCAACCATATCTTTTTTAAAAAAAAAAAATACTGAGAAATTATCACATAGTATGATGCAACATGTAATTATCCTGCGCATATTCTGAATAAAATAATCATTGCTCCCTATTTTCCTAATGCCCTATGAACTTTTATAAAAATGATCTTTCATATCAACTATTTAATGTGCAAACAAATACCATAACTATATTGTTTTTCAATCTTAAACTGCCTTTTATTTTTTTAACCACCATGAAACAGATCAAATAGTGTATGAAGCTACTATTTCTACTTTAGTATAATACAAAGAATTTGTTGAATTAAAGATGACATAAATGTTCACATAAAATTAGCACAATCATTTAAAGGAAAAGCTACATTTTGGAAAAGCTATAAGGAAGTCATACATAACTGAGAAATTAGGGAATATATAATATACATATAACTATGTTTCAAATGCTCACTTGTAGAAAGAAAATCATTCTGAATAGAAGGTCTACTTCCTCAGTATTTTGATAAGTTTTTGATAAAATCACAATTAGAGATCACATATAAAATGAAATTACTGAAGGAATACTATACCTCTTAGCTTTCGACATTCCGCAGCCTAAGCACATCGATATGACAGACATTCTTTGCTTGTGCAGGAAAAGTAAAATTTATATTTTGCCCCTGAAGTGTCCCAGTTTGCCTACCTATAACATACCTTATAGCATTTCTGAGAAACAGCCAACAGGTATTTTCTTCTATTTTATTAAAATGATATAACAAAATTGACTACAGCATTGTTATAATAGCAATAACAAAAGATTTAATCCTCTAGTAGGGTAATGTTAACTAATCCTCTCCTCTCCAGAGAGGTTCTCTCCGGGCACCTTATGCTAAATGTCACATCCAATTAAAATTAAATATATTCCACTCCATACCTAAAAGGTACAATCCTATTAATGAAACAATAAATTGCGTAATCCCCTCATACTACTAATTCATTTTTGGCTTGCAAGTATGTATATATGTACTGTATGTTCATATGTTTGTGTATGTATACAAATATAAATACACACACACACAAATGCTTTTAATACAGTGTAATACAGTAATGCTGTGTAATACAGTAGCAAAGAAGGAAATTGTAATTTTCACTGTATTAACTTCCAAATCACTTAGTTCTTAGTTCCTAATTTTAAGGAGGACACAGGCAAAGTGCAATAAGTTTGAAACAGAAAATGAAAACTTTTCCAAGCCTGGAAACTAAGAAATAACTTTTTAAAGTTTTGTCTTGAGAGGGTGGGGGAAGGGGGGGAGCAGGTGCAGTAACTTAAAAATATCACATAGAAGATCAATCTGTCTCCTATTACTTCAGATTTTAGGACAAGGAATAATATATTTAAGATAAAGAAAAACAGAATTCTTTGAATGTTAGGGCAGAAGTCCTACATTATAACAATTTGAGCCAATTTTCATTCTTTGCTGAGTGCATGTATGTAGGTTTGGATAAACATTTGTAATCCATATATTAATTGGAATTACTGCACAAAACAAGAATTTGGACTTTTATCTAAATGGTTCCCTCTAGCCTTATGTACCTATGAAAACAGCTTCCTACTCTGTCTTTTCCATGAACAAGTATTATATAACCAAGTACTCAATAAATAATACAATTTAGGTATGTAGGATAAAGCTCTGCAGTACTGTGGGTTTGAAGATACAAATATTGTACAGGACTGCATTTCTTTAAAACATTGTCTTTTCCTGGGACTGCATAGCTGCCTTATACAACTATCATCCTTCAAAAATGTTTTTAGTAGAGCTATCAAAGTGTTCAGTCTTTGAATTTATTTAAAGCTAAAGCCCTGTACAGACAGGTGTATATGGTACTTTAAAAACCTTTCTCCATTTGTTTGTATAAACCAACACAACCAACAATTTATCACACTGCAGCCTTGTTTTGGATTCTAAGTATATTGATATTATGGATGAAGTGTACATATGTGCACCAGACTTTTGCTTAAGATGCTTGGTTTTGCATCTAAACAATCAACCCATTTTGCTGATATCATTTCCTGTATTTATGTTCAGACGTCAATCAACAATTTATCCTTTTTAAAAAAATACTCCCAATATTTTAATTCTTTTCAAGCTTTAGTCCATTTTATTTGGAAATACTGTAATTTCTATTACTTTAGAATACAAAAAGTGTCATTCAATAATCATTTAAACCAAGCCAGCTACTGTAATTCAATAATCATTTAAACATAGTTTTGAGAAACAAAACCAAACAAATTGTGTTACCAAGCAAGTGGCTCTTTATTATAGTATTCCTCTCAGATTGCTATCTTTGCTCTGTTTAAAAAAGTCTTTTACATTCTTTGGCATTGCTATGGAAGAGGCAGCTGGATCTCCTTAAATATAAACTGTACTTTCCTTCAATTGTGTGGCTCCATGACAGCCCAGGAGAACATGCAGCTTCTTTAAGGATACTCTCGCCAGCAAGGAATGCATTACTATGCCTGATACAAATCATATTTTTGGTTCTGGATAAAAACACTACACATATTTTTAAGCACAAACACTGTTGTTTTAGAAGATAATAAACATAATAAAAACATACAGAAACAAAGGACATATGAATAATAAAATAGATGATTCATGTAGTGACTAAAGGCATAAAAGATGAAAATTCCAGTGTTTTTGAACTGAACTAATATTAGCTTCAGCTCAGAAAATATGGGAGTAGAGGCTGCAGCAAATAAATCAAATCCGTATGTGTAAACTCACTATTGCAGATTTATCTTAGTAACTTTGGCAAGTCTATAGGGTTTTTTTAGATAAATAAGGTCCATATGATGATAGTGCTACAAATGCAAGATTCATTTTATCCTAGATGAACAAACAGGGATGGGCAATGAAAACAGACTACCTTTCACATTAAATTACTCTTAAACAATGTACCAGGTACATCTGTTAAACACCATTCCTCACATATGTAGTTCTATAGCTTGGCTCAGCACAGATAAAAATAAGCTTCAAGCAAAATTTGAAACATTAAAGAAAAACGAGTATTGTTAAGAGCTTACAAGCATCTGGAAAAGGTTAATCATGGATGAACTCTAATTTTGCAATTAAAATGCATATAATGGGATAACTAATCATACATATACTGAGCAACTGAAGTATTGTGAATAATTAAAGTAAGCATTCAGGTGCAAGCCTTAAGTTAATTTTTCAATGTATTAAAAATTAATATATATGCCTACCTGTAACGAACATGAAACAAATTATCTTCACACATGCTTAACAAAACATCTTCTTCCATCAATTCACATTCTGAATGAATTTATTATCAACTAGGCAGCATGTAGGAAAATCACCACGGAATGAAAAAATATTCTCATAACAATGTCCCAATACGTTATCAAGGCTTGGAGTTAATAAAATTCAATTTTTTGTTGCAGTATTCTTCCTTGATTAGAAAAGGAGATTCTTATCAGATATCACTTATACATTCAGAAGTCGTATTACAATCTGTGTCTGTCGCTCAGTTGTATTTCTGCAAAGAGAATAGAAAATGCTGTTTCCAATTTCATTTGTATAGTGAGTGTCAAATTAATTTTTTAAAAATAAGATGGCAATGCTTAGTGAAGATACAACAAATGAAATTCTTGTATAAACAAAGCTTACAAAGCAAACCTTTCTCTCACACATAGGCAAATTTATTACATACATGCTGAACACTAATTTATGGATTAGTTATAAAGTAATAATTTAAAGAGATTGGTTACAGAACTATGTTCTCTTTTGTTCTAGGAAAACTGTTAAAAACTTTATTTGGAATAATTGTAGCGAAACTGTTTTTTTTTTAATTTTACCTATTTAGTTTTAAATTTTATCCTAATAAACAGCTGCAAGGAAACTACAGTAGTAGAAAAATATCAGAATGAGGACTCAGTATCATACTCTTTCATGTATTTCCACTAGAATTGTACACAAAGTGTACAAATTGTACACAAATACACTTTGTTTCAACCCAGAAACAAATACTGTGATTTCTGGAGATTCCACTGAACTTCGGCAAAAACAAAACCTGGAATGGTTTTGTTTTTCTATCTTCTGGCCAAAACAAAACCTACAGAGATCTTGGGTATGATTTCACTGATCAAGGTTAGTACAAATGAAAGTGTCATCTGCCATTGCCTTTTCCAAAGGGTCTGTTCATTTGTTATTCAGTAGAAAAAGAAGTTCCCAGTAAAATATTTCTTTCTAGCCAGCCAGCCAGCCATTAATTTTCCTTCCTTCCCTCCCTCCCTCCCTCCCCCTCAGCTGGTACAGATGTCCAACTAGTGAAAGAAGGGAGGGGTACAGGCTCTGAGGTCTACGCAAGACACAGCAGCTCTCCAATATCCCAATAATACAAGAAGCTACACTACTTCTGTTATGATTACTGGAAATATACTCCAAACAGTATCCATTGGTTCTTTATCAGTTCTGTTTGGAAGTACTGTATTTTTTGCACTGTAAGACGCACCGGACCCTAAGACACACATTAGTTTTAGAGGAGGAAAACAAGAAAAAAAATCTGCCTCTGCCTCCCAGCATCCATCCAGTATTCATCTGGCTAGCATCTTTGCAGCAAACAGCCCGGTCAGCTTCAGCATGTTATCGCAGCCCTAGCACATGGCTCGTCAGGGCTCTGCTCCGCTGCGCCCACCATCGGTCAACTGAGCTGAGCTGCCGCCACTGCCAGGTAACACTGGAACCTTTGCTGCCGAGCAGCTGATTGGCGGTTGGATCAGCCTCCCGGAATAGCACTGATCAAGTTGTTCTAGGCAGTGTGGATTGCCGCCTAGAACAGCTGATCAGCGGTATTCTGGGAGGCCGATCCAGCCGCTGCTCAGCTGCTCAGCAGCGAAGGCTCCAGCATTCCCTGGAGGCAGCAAACAGCAGTGACAGGCAGCGGCGGTGCCAAATGCCGCCACCATCCCAACCCCCTCCCCAGTATTCGCTCTGTAAGATACATAGACATTTCCCCCCACTTTTTTTGGGGGGGTGAAAAATTGTGTCTTATAGTGTGAAAAATACGGTATGTTTTCATCCATCTCTGGACTATACAATAAAACAACTGTGTTTTTATTCTATATCCAAAACAAACAGGAATCTTTTGGTTCACGCATAAACCACAAGAAAGCACCAGTTCTTTACAGAATAGTCTATGTAAACAAATATTTCATTGAAAAAAATGAAATATTGGCAATATGACTAATAAACACTACTCCTTCCTCAACTGAAATTCCATCCAAACTATCCTGAATACGAAACCCTCAAACTATTATTAATCATGCTACTGTCTAAACCAGAACATATTTAGTATCTACACTGAACAAAGTTAAAGAGAGTAAAACACAGTACCGGTATCATTAGCAGACTTATAACACCTCAGAACAGTATCTATATTTTTTATCAAGTCCCAAATTTTCAGTTCCCAGATTCTAATCAGAAGGCATAGCCATATACAGAGAGACTATAGCTCACACTGTATATCATGACATCATCATGCAAATTATGAGTTATGCATTTGTATCAGACATCATCATGTGAAAACAGATTACGTAAGGATATTGTTGTGGTACCATGATTTTGACATCACTGTGATAGACACAGATGTCTATGCCAGAAGAGTATCATAGCTAGTAGTATGAAAATTACTGATTACAGGTTGTCCTCAATTTACAACCATTCATTTAGTGACCATTCAAAGTTACAAAGGCATTGAAAAAAGTAACTTATGACTGTTTTTCATACTTACAACCACTGCAGCATCCACACATTCACTTAACAACCAAGTTACTAATTTAACAACTGCAGTGGCAAGAAAGGTTGTAAAAATGGGCAAAACCACTTAATAACTGTTCACTTATCAACAGAAATTTTGGGCTCAGCTGTGATTGTAAATTGAGGACTACTAGTGGTCCAGGGAACTAGAAACATCAACTCCTACCCAGCATATTATTTAAACTGTGCATTCTTCAAAAATGATTCAGAAGTCAAGCCTGAGAAAAATGCAGATCAGACACAACTGCATTCCATGAATTTCATTAATGTAGCATTAAGTATTCACTTAAAACTCATTAACAACTTTTAGTATCCCTTTGAAGGATCGCAAGACCAACAGGTACAAGACAATTCACATAAGAGAAACTGTCAAATAAGCAAAGCACAATTGAGAGAACCAATCAAAACATGCTATACATGTGAAACACAAATGCAATTTTGCTGATTTTAATTATACCTTTATCAAATTTATCCATTTCCTATGTATTGTGTGATAATCTATACACGGAAAATAATATATTGTTGAAATCCTGAAAGTTAATTACTACAGCCAATCCTTGTTTACTGACTACCTCAGTTACTGACCATTGGCAAATAACATAGACAACAATGTACAGTAGAGACTAATGCAGTGGAAATTGTACAAGAGAATTTTATCTGAAAGAGACAGCAATCTTCACAACAACTCAGTCACGTGTTTGCTCAGTAATCATTTCACTTAATGACAAAGTCACTGAAATGGATTGTGGTCACTAACTGAGGAGTGGGTCTAGTAGGAAGCAAGAAATAAGAGACCTAGTTTAATCTAGTGATTAAGGCACCAGACTAGAAACCAGACTATGAGTTCTAGTCCTGCCTTAAGCACGAAACTGGCTTGATATCTTTGGGCCGGTCACTTTCTCTCAGCTCTACTCACCTCACAGGGTGGTATTATCGGGAATATGGGAGGAGGAAGGAATATTAAATATATTGGCCTCCTCGAGATATAAAAATAATAAAGATGGATTTAAAAAATTCAGCAGGCAAACTCTCTAGAATAGGTATGTGGGATCTCTCGATCATGGGGTTTAACTCATCCTGTCTTCCATGCAATAAAAAATATTTTTAATCCAATTAAAGTCCTATTTTTTAAAATCTGATTGTTATACACAATAGCATGTCAATCAGGGAAATGAGGGTTATCTTTCCTCTTCTACATGCTACAAACCACTGAAATTCTTTAAAATCAATTATACATCCAAATCAATCTTGGTTAAGTATCACACAACTGTAGATTTAATTAGGATTAATCCTAACCCTACAACCAGCAATCTCTTGAATGGACCCAGTTAAGAAAAGCTGATCTAATCAGAACAAAGGTCATAAAATGGGGCAAAACTCAGTTAATATAAAGATATAAAGATATAAAAAAGTTAGAATTTTTTGGATTCTAATACATATATTGAGTTAGAGGATTTTAAAGATTAACACACAATTGAGACCATATTTTTTTTCTTTTGTGATTGGACAAAAAGCTGGAAAAAAATCAAGGAACTTCATTTTTGTGTATAATTGCAAAGACATTATTGTATGCATAGATAGCAAGATTCAGCATTACCTACATCAGAGAAAGTTGGTAAAGATGATGGAACTTGCTGAGATAAGTAAGTTGACGTCTTGGATAAGAAAAACCAGTAAAAATGACGACTATATTTACTGCTAACTGAAAACCCCTCATAGTCTTTTTGCATAAAATAGGCATTGGTCTTACCTTAAATGACGATTTTCAGGGACGCTGTGGCATCGTCCAGACATGGGTTGCTTCAGTTGGATCTGCTGTTGGCCGAGTCAGTTTTTTGACCATGCCACTTGCTCCTCCCTTTCAGGCTCAGTTTCGGTGAAGAAGAGCCATAAGAAAGATCTCCAACAGGAACCAACACCGTTAAGAGATAGGAACCGGTCCAATACGGCAACTGGAAGAACAACTCCTTGGACATTAGAGAAAGTCAAGTTCAGGCCCTGAGACAGAGGGAGGGTCTGGACGATGCCACAGCGCCCCCGAAAATCAGCATTTAAGGTAAGACCAATGCCTATATTCCAGTGATGGCTGTGGCATCGTCCAGACATGGGACATACCAAAGTTTTGGCAGTCCTAAGGGCGGGATGCCGAAGGGCCTGGAGAGACCCCGGCTTGATGCACCTGTTGTAATACCCTCCTGCCAAATGAAGCTTCTGCCAAAGCAAAAACATCCAATTTATAATGGCGAATAAATGGTGAAGGAGTGGACCAGGTGGCTACCCTGCATACCTCCTCAAGTTGCCCAGGCCGCTGAGGTAGCTGCACTCCACATGGAATGAGCAGTGATGCATCTGGAAACAGGAAGCGCCTGGCTTGATATGCCGAGGTGATGCAAGTTCTGATCCAGCGACCAATTGTCGCGGCGGAGACCTTATACCCTAACTAATTTGGGAGAAATGAAACAAATAAGGCCTCAGATTTTCTGTAAGGGACTGTTCTCTTAATATAAATTTTGAGAGCCCTCCGCACATCTAAAGTGTGCCACCTCTGCTCCAAGTCATGAAATGGCCTAGGACAAAAATTAGGGAGAATAATCTCCTGAGCCCTGTGAAAAAGGAAATTCACTTTTGGGATAAAGGAAAGGTCCAGGCGTAAGACAACAGTGTCTGGCTGGAAAACACAGAAATCTTCTCTAACAGAAAGTGCTGCCAGCTCAGATATGCGTCAAGCTAACGTTATGGCCACTAGAAAGGCTACTTTCAGAGTGAGGAAACAGAGGCGGACAGTTCAGAGAGGCTCAAAGGGGGCCCCAGGTAATGCCTTAAGTACCTTGGTTAAATCCCAAGTGGGGTACCTATGTATTGTAGAGGGCCGTAAGTGACTGGTGCCTCTTAAGAATTTTTTGATAACTGGGTGATGAGTAAGGGGCATCCCAGTGGTACCGGACAAAGCCTTAGAGATGGCTGCCACATGCCTCCTAATGGTGCTATGGGCCAGGCCGCGGTCTAAGCCATCCTGAAGGAATTCAAGTATATGAAGAGCGGAAACTGAAAGCGGGTTGATCTGGCAGGAATTACACCACCTATAAAATGTTAACCAGGTGGCGTTGTACAGTCTGACTGTGGACCTACGTCTGCAGGCTTTCACGGTGTGGATAACCCTATCAGAATAATTGTCTCGTTTTAGAAGGTCCCTTTCAAGTGCCAGGCAGTCAGTTGGAGCCACTGAGGTTCCAAATGAATCAGGACTCTCTGGCGCAGGATGACCTGATCTGATGGAATATTCCAAAATTGTGATATGGAGAGGCTGACCAGGTCCGCAAACCATGGGCGATGTGACCAAAGGGGAGCCATCAGGATGATCTCTGCCCTGTCAGTGATGACTTTCCGAAGCAGGGCCTGGATTAGGGGTAGTGGAAGAAAGGCGTAGTGAAGACCAGATGGCCATTTGAGTCAGAGGGTGTTGGCCCCTTCCGCCCCCGGTGTCGAGAACCTTGAGAAGAATCAAGGAAGTTGGTTGTTCAGGTTCGTTGCGAATAGGTCGATGGTCAGAGTCCCAAACCTGTTGCATATTTTTAGGAATATGTCTGGATGGAGCTGCCATTTGGCGTTGTCCACCTGAGTCCTGCTGAGAAAATCCACATGGATGTTCTCCATCCCTGCTATGTGGTCTGCTCGAATGGAGAGGAGATGTTGCTCGGCCCACTTGCAAAGTCGAAATGATTCCTCCATGAGTCGCCTCGAACAAGTCCCCCCTTGAGGATTGACATACGCCTTTGCAGTGATCTTATCTGTCAATATCAGGACATGGTGGTTTTGTACAGTCCGTTGAAAATGTCTGAGGGCTAGGCGGATGGCCTTCAACTCTAGCCAACTGATACGGTTGGATAGATCTTTGGCTGACCAATGGCCTTGCACTACCTGCGATTCGAGATGGGCTTCCCATCCAGACAGGCTGGCATCTGTGGTGAGAACGACATTCCTTGTCTAGAGAAGGTGAGAGAAGGTGATGTTCACCAATGCGATTGCCTCACTGAAAGAGGAACTCTGACCGTGGTCATGGTGTCAGCTTGACGCTTTCGCTGAAAGAGAAGCAGGAACCACTGTATATGTCAAGCATGAAGGCGCGCCCAGGGAACAATCTGAACACGAGACCATCTTGCCTAGAAGTTTGGACAAAGTGGCCAAGGGAACTGACGGGTTCCTGTGAATTTGGGTCACCAATTCCCGAATGTCTGACCTTCATTCCAGGGACAGGTAGACTGCTCCCTGCACCGAATCGATGATGATGCCAAGATGGACGATTTTGTTGACCGGAACTAAGAACCCGTGGTCGTTCAAGGTCCGAATTGTGAGATCCAGATCCCTTAAGGCTTGGTCGTAAGAAGGAGCTTGAATTAGAATATCGTCCAGGTATGACTGAAGTCTGATCGATTTCAGCCTTAGGTGGGCTGCTACGACCGCCAGGACCTTTGTGAAACACCTTGGGGCCGAGGCCAGTCCAAAGGGAAGAGCCCGGTATTGCAGATGCTTGCCTGCGTAGCTTAAGTGCAGGTACTTTTGATGGGCTGGCAGAATGGGAATGTGAAGGTAAGCCTCCATGAGATCTATAGAAACTAGAAAATCGTTGGGACGAATCCCTTGAAGGATAGAAGTTAGTGAACATATTTTGAATCTGTTGTAGACTATGTATGAATTGAGGGACTTTAGATCTAGAATCGCTCTCCCCCCGAACGCTTCGGTACTACGAAAAGGATGGAGTAATAGCCCTGCTTCCACTGACTTTGAGGAACCTTCTCTACAGCGTGAATCTGAAGGAGGTGTTGAACAGCTTGTTCCATCAGCTGTCATCTGGTCTTGCTCTTTGAAGGAGGGCACTGAATGAAGCGGTTCGGAGGCTGGGAGAGAAATTCTAGGGGGAGGCCGAATTTGACTACCGAAAGGACCCAAAGATCTGGGGTTGAGCTTTTCCACCTGTCCACAAAGAGGGTCAGGCGGCCTCCAATGGGAGGAGTGAGCAGTGAGTCATTTACGACCATGGGATTGGTGGTAGCCAGAGCTGCAAAATGACCACTTAAGACTGCAGGAATTGTTTGGGCCTGTCCCAAAAGAATTGACAGTCTGATGGCCAGTTCGACCCCTGAAGGTAATGGGGAAGACCTTTTATCAGCATGTCTAGTCGCTGAAGGCAGAATTTTTCAATTGTCACGTGTTTCAATGAGAAGTGGCTCAAGCGACTCACCGAACAGTTTCTCTGCTGAATATGGAACTACACCCAAACGCCATTTTGCCTTAAGATCTGCTGGCCACTGGCGAAGCCAAAGCAGCCTGTGAGCTGACACTATAGAAGCTAGAGCCCTAGATTCATATTTGGCCGAATTTAAAGTAGCATCAGCTGAAAATTGAGTGGCAGCAATGATCTTGTTAATATCCTGATGGAGGCGAATCTCACTAGGGGGTACTTAGGCCTGCAACTACTGAAGCCATAGAATGGTGGTTCGATTGAAAAAGGAGGCTGTTTGAATTGCCCATGCTGCAGCTTGTTGGTTCTTTTTAAAAAGAATGTCAAATTTCTTATCCTCCGGTCGTAGACCTTCTGATGTATCCCCTGCCACATAGGAAGAGGAAGAGGAAAGAGCTGCAACAGGACTGTCCACTGGGGGAACCTGCAATAATTGGGCAAACCTAGGTGCTACAGAATAATACTTTTTATCTGTCCCATGTGCAGAAGATAGGGTTGCAGGACTTGACCATTGCTTTTTTGACCACATCTATGAACAGTTGTGGGGTTGGAATAAAACACTGTTCAGGAGGAGGCTCAGAAAAAAGACTCTGTGGTTGTCCCTGTTGAGCTTCCTGAGATTCTTTGAGGTAATCATCCTCTTTTATTGCAGCAGTTATTCGTGCCTTATGCAATAAGGACTTGAATCTATTTGGGGGAAATAAACCTGTAAAGGCAGGTGTGTCTGGAATCACCCCTTCATCATCTGATAAGTCAGAATGACGTTCTTTGTCAAAGGCAAAGGCCTCATTTGCTCTGGAAGCTTCAGGAGAATGTGAACCAGTTAGGCTAGCTGAAGGAGAGCCTCTGATTTGAACGGAACATTCTGAAATTATTGAGCCAGAATGATGACCCTGGAAAGCAGCAGCCATGCGAGAGGCAATAGCCTAATTAATAAGGATTTGTAATCCTTCTGGTAAATTTTTAAATGGGTCCTCTGGAGGTCTTTCTGGTAAGGGAGATTCCATTGCAGAGGCTGTTTTAAAAATCCTACCAGATTCAGGAGTTGTAGGAGTAACCAATTGACATGCAAAAGTTTTTGAATTGTGCCTTGTTCTTCATGAAGAAGTCCTCCCTCCCCTTCTGATGACCAAGCCACATGGAGGAGTAAACGGTGGCGGCTATGTCGGAGAAGACTGATGTCAGCCAGCACACACGTAAGCAGGATGTACTCTGCTCAAGAAGTGACTGTCCAGGTAACACCTAGAATCAGTCACTATCTAGCGCCCACAGCCATGATTCAAGAAACCGATGGCTGATAATTGCTACGTGGAGAGTGCAATGAGTGACCTTGCAACTCTCCACCAGAAGAAACTCTGTTGGTGGTATAAGAGGATTGAGGCTAAAATTGTCTTCCAAATCTCTCCTCTGAACTTGTTGGTGGCAAAGCGGCAAAAATTGCTTTAAAAACTGCCGCAGCGCTTCAAAGGGCCATCCTATAGCTGATCGTCAGTATCTGCGATGCTGAGGGCAGAAAAGAGCAATCCTGGAGCTGCTGCCACGTTTCGCTGTTTAAATATTGGTGGTACAGCGTTTGGAGCCCCTGCGCCTTCGTTGGTGGTATAGGGCTTCAAAGAGCTTCACCATAAGGAAAAGAACGATCGTGTGAAGTGAGCCTCCAAAATGGCAGCCGCCAGGAGCGAAGAAGGTGCCTGGTAGACCAGGCCGCTCCAAAGTGACTGGGTAGACTGGTAGGCTCCAATAGTTAAATAGCCTGGTAGAACGTTACCCTTGAAAAAATAAAAATAAAAAAATAAAAATAAAAGGTCAAAAAACTTACAGTTAACAAAGGAATCGAACAGGGCTGAGAGCCAGATCTGCAAGAGATGTTTCTCTCAGACCAACTGAGTTGAAACTGGGCCTGAAAGGGAGGAGCAAGGGGCGTGGTCAAAAAACTATGACTCAGCCAAAAGCAGTCTGACTGAAGCAACCCATGTCTGGATGATGCCATAGCCATCACTGAAAAATAGAAAAAACATACTTTGAGGATTTATGGTTTTGATTATTGGACAAGGTAGATTATAGAAAGAAGAAACTTATGTTGTCATAAAGTTCAGAGGTAAATTTGTAGCTGTACTTATAACTGTTGTAAGGAAAGTTGGAAGCTACAGGTAGTCTTTGACTTACAACAATTGAGACTGAAATCTTCAGTCATTGAGCAAAGCAGTTAGGCAAGACACCATGTGACTACTTGGTTCAACAATCATAATCCCTGTACTCCAGGGTTAAAAATCCTGGACATACTGACTCCTATGGGGGGTGGGGGCTAAATCCCTCCAGAAGGCAACCCTTTCATTGTTAAAAAGGCTGGCTGGAAATGTCTATCCTGAAATCCAAGCAGGATTTTAGCACAGTGTGTTTGCAGCATGGGGCATTTGCAGCCAGCCCCAAGGAGATAAGACAACTCCCTCGTTTCCTGAGGTGACAGCAAAAAGACCCCACACTGCATCCATCCCAAAATCCAAGCACACTGCAAATGCACCATGCTGCAAACATGCCAAAATTGTGCTTGGACTTTTCCAGCCAGCCCCCAGAAATCTGGGAGAGTCCTCTTGGCAGTGCTAGCAACCTTTTCTGCCAGCTTCCCTATTGACTTTCTGGGGAAGCTGACAGAGAAGATAGCAAATGGCAATCACATGATCGCAGAGTGGTGGCAACTAGGTGTAAGTGGGAACAGGTTACCAAGCCCCCAGGTCATAATCAATGTAATCATTTAGGTGCTACAACCACCATAACTTCAAGAGAGTTCGTTTAAGGTCCTTTATTCAGTGTCATAATTTCTGAAGCTGAATGAATGGTTTTAAGCAAGGACTATCTGTACTTCTTTGTATTTTTTTAATTCATTTTTTGCACTGTTAGCTTTCTGTTTAATTTTTTACTTCGTTTATATTAGTTTGAATTCATGTTTTTTTTAATAAAAAAAATACATTAAAAAATTACAAAGTAGTCCAAGGCTTAAGCAAGCTTCACTAGGTTTAGTTATAACTTCTGAATAGCAAATTCATAATAGAAAATCAGACCTATGTATCATCTGCTGCATTAGTGTTTTCATCTGCTGGCCAAAATGTACTACAAATCGCTAACGTTAAGCAAGTCCTGAAAATACGGCTTTGGCACAACTCCACCCACACCAACAACTTAACAATGAAAGAAGAATCTAATGCTACACAAGTTTACAATCAAAAAATAAGAACTGTACAGTAAGAGAAGGCTATTAAGTAATTAAGTAAAAACTTCTACTGGATCCTAAAAACATCCTGTCATAACATCCATCCAAGCCAGGACATCCAAATTTTTAAAATACTGATGAGGGGGGCCGCCAACTTTCAGAAGACAACACAACTATAAATCGTTTCCAGAGCAAAGAAAATCAGTCGGTGTCAGCATTAATGGGAGAGGATTCTCGGGTGATTTTCACCGAAAACCTACCAGGCACATAGCCTTCGTTTTGTCTCTCCATTTTGGCACACATATTTTTTTTTTCTTACGGAGATAATACCTATGTCCCTAAATAAGGGTAAACCGTATTCCCCCCGCCCCCGAAGAGCATCTGACTAATCAAAATGCAGCCCATTCCTAACAAAACTCACACGAATCCCTGCCTGCCCCCTCCTCCTCCCGGTATGGTTTTCTTTCAAAATGGCTCCCCTTTTTAACTGTGCGGACTCCCAAACACGGGCAGCCCTCCTCCTCCTCCTCCATCCCACTATCTTCAGGGAGCGGCTTCTGCCTTTCTCCTCATTTTTTTCCCCCTCCACGCACACAAACAGGCCGCTGGCACACTCCCCATTTATACCAAGCTCAGCGGTGCCCACGAAGGGGATTCCTTTTCGCTCACTTTCATTTCAAGCTGCCTCGGACAGCAAGTAGGCGGCTCTCCCTTCGGTCTCCTGAGCTCACAACACAGACGTCGCGAAAATACCCCCCGAGAGCCAGAAAGGGAGGGGCTCCCCACTTTTGCTTTTCACCTGCCCAGTCAAGGGCGCTCCCCCTCCGCCTCCTTGCGTGACGAAGAGGAAGAGTGGGGGGAGAAAAAAACGGCCATCCGCGCTCTCGCGCCGCACAGCGCACGCGCCTCGCAGCCATGCCCTTTTCTCTTGTTTTAAGGCGCCGTCTTGTCTTTTAATCCGGCTCTTGTTCCGCCCACCACGCTCCCCTTGGCATCTTTTGCATTGGCCAATCAGAAGAAGGAGGGTGAAGTTGATGAGCCCTGTCCTCTCCTCCCTTTTCCTACGGTTAGATTTATATTCCAAGGGGAGGGGTAGAGAGATTTAAAGCGACAGCTTCCTTCGCATCGGTTTTGGGCGATGGGAAAGGTCCGCAGCAAAGGAAAGGATGGTTACTAATGTGTATTGACAGGATCATGCAATATAGAATAGATCGCCCTTTTGTCACTTTTTTTTTTAACCATTCATGTGAGCGCTCGGTGGCTCCTGCACAGGGAGAGTAGAGTACAGATAGACCTCGAGTTAACAACAGTTCATTTAGTGACCGTTCAAAGATACAACGGCATTGAAAAAAAAAGTAAGTTATGACCGTTTTTCACACAACAATTGCAGCACCTCTATGGTCATATAATCATAATTCAGAGGCTGGCAACTGACTTATATTTATGATGGTTACAAAATGTCCCATGGTCATTTGATCACTTTTTGCAAATGTCTGACAAGCAAAGTCAATGAGGAAGCCAGATTCACTTAACTAACCTAACAACTGAAGTGATTCCTTTTAACAACTGTGGCAAAAAAGGTCATAAAGTGGGGGAAGACTCACTTAACAATTGTCTCAGCAACAGTAATTTTGGGCTCAGTTATGGTCGTAAGTCAAGAACTACCTGTATATAAAGAAGTCGTTCTGGATCGTGACAATGAAGCTGTTGACAACGTCTGAAAAATAATCATGTTTTAAACTTCATTTCCTCCATTTCTGAAGTAGTTCAAAAGATGAATATACTTGCGAATGAAGGCGCATATGCTTGCTTCCATTCTTTGGGACATGTTTTCAATCACCTATATGAGTTGAGAAATATGTATCCCTCAAATTTATAATAAACTAGCTTTAGGTTTCAACTGATCGTTACATGGGGTTCTTCTATGCATGCATACTTTTGTTTTATCTTTTATGATTATTTCATTATTTATATATCTAGGAATTTTTGGTCTATTGTCCCACCCAAAGGTATAAAATGGGGCAGTTAATAAGTGTGTTAAATATATACAGTACAATATACCTATCAAATCCTTTTTGAAGATTCCTTCTAGAAAGCAGATAACTGCTTTTCAAGAATTGTATTATAGTCATGCCTTTCCTTGTTCATTCACTAGATACATATCCTGCCTTTTCTTGGAACCCGAGGTGATATGCATAATATTGTCCAATTTCTTTCCTCTCAACAGTAACCCTGTGAGGTAGTTTCACACAATATTGTGTTTGCATAACAATATTGTGTTTGCATTGATCCACCAAACCACTTGCATTTTGGCCTAGTACTGAGTAACATGGATTCAGTGGGTTGGGTTAATTTTTAAGTACCGGTATGAGCTCTGCAAGCCTAGAAGTAATGCTTAAGAATGGGTTCATTGAAGCTCTGTAGCTGAGGATGTATTTGGACTTTGGCTCTTTTTTCTTTTAAATTACAGAAGGAGCGTTAATGAAATTGGTATGGCAAGAGAAAGGGTGGGGCAATAAAATAATCATAGTTACTCACCAACAGTTCTTGGCACTATTTCAAAATAAATGTATTCACCCAGGAACAGGTGGGGCGGAAAATCATCTTTAATACTTGCTTGACAGCCAGAGCATGTTCATCCAAAAAACTTGCTGTAGTAGTGCAACTTATCTGTGGCATGAGTATGGTTAATGTAAGAGAACCATATTATTAAACTGCTTAACAGGCCATACATTCTAAACAATTTATTATCCCCTTTAACCATGCAATATATTCTTTTCCTATGATACAAGTATCAGAGATTCATAATTCTTTCTTACAATGAGTTTTGTATGCAATTTCTGCATTCATTCAGAAAATTAGCTGTATAGCTAAAATAAATTACTAGATTTATTTTATTTATTTATTATATTTCTATACCGCCTTTCTCCCGTAGGACTCAAGGCGGTGTACAGTCAAGAAAAATATAGACACACAAACATCATAAAATTGCTAATTAAAATTATTACTTAGTTTGGTCAATTAAATAAAACCCAGAATTAGATAACATTTAAAAAATCATTCACATGTTCGTATGTTTAGCCCTACCTGTTGGAACATCACGGTCTTGACGGCACGGCGGAAAGCACGGAGATCAGGGATATTCCGTATCTCCGGGGGCAGTTCATTCCAAAGGGTTGGAGCCCCCACAGAGAAAGCCCTCCCCCTGGGAGTCGCCAGTCGACATAATTTGACTGACGGTACCCTGAGTAGTCCCTCCCTGTGAGAATGAACTGGTCGGTGGGAGGCTATTGGTGGCAAAAGACGGTCTCGTAGATACCCAGGTCCTAAGCCATGGAGCGTTTTAAAGGTGATAACTAACACCTTGAATCGCACCCGGAAGACCACCAGGAGCCAGTGCAGCTCGCGTAGCAGAGGCGTTACATGGGCATAACGAGCTACGCCCATAATCACCCGTGTGGCTACGTTCTGGACCAGTTGGAGCCTCCGGGTGCTTTTCAAGGGGAGCCCCATGTAGAGAGCATTACAGTAGTCCATACGGGAGGTAACTAGGGCATGAGTGACCGTGCACAAGGCGTCCCGATCCAGAAAGGGACGCAACTGGCGGATCAGGCGAACCTGATAAAAGGCACCCCTGGCCACGGCCGTCAAATGATCTTCTAAAGATAACCGTGAATCCAGGAGGACACCCAAGTTGCGGGCCCTCTCTGTGGGGAGCAAGATCTCATCCCCTATTGTCAGTGATGGTACCAGCTGACTATACCGGGACGCCGGAAGCCACAGCCACTCGGTCTTGGAGGGATTCAGTCTGAGCTTGTTTCTCCCCATCCAGATCTGCACTGCCTCCAGGCAACGGGACATCACAGCAAGGGCATCATTGGGGTGGTCTGGGGTGGAGATGTATAGCTGTGTGTCATCAGCATACTGATGAACACTCACCCCAAAACCACGGATGATCTCACCTAGTGGTTTTACATAAATGTTGAACAGAAGGGGTGAGAGGACTGACCCTTGCGGCACCCCACAGATAAGGTGCCTCGAGGTCGACCTCTGCCCCCCTGCCAACACAAACTGCGAACGGTCAGAGAGGAAGGAGGAGAACCACCGAAGCACGGTGCCCCCTATTCCTAACCCCTCCAGCCGGTGCAGTAAGATACCATGGTCGATGGTATCAAAAGCCGCTGAGAGATCTAATAGGACCAGGATAGAGGAGCAACCTCTGTCCCGAGCCCTCCAGAGATCATCCACCAATGCGACCAATGCCGTTTCTGTGCTGTATTGTGACCTGAAGCCCGACTGGAACGGATCCAGATAGACAACTTCATCCAGGTATCGGGGTAGTTGTCGCGCCACCACACTCTCAACAACCTTCGCAACAAAGCGAAGATTGGAGACTGGACGATAATTTGATAATATAGCTGGGTCCAGGGAAGGCTTCTTGAGGAGGGGCTTCACAACCGCCTCTTTCAAGGCGGCGGGAAAGACACCCTCACTCAGAGAAGCATTTATAATCCCCTGGAGCCAGCCTCGTGTAACCTCCCGGGAGGCCAGTACCAACCAGGAGGGACACGGGTCCAATAAACATGTGGCAGCGTTAAGCTTGCCCAGAATCCTGTCCACGTCCTCAGGAGCCACAGAGTCAAACTCTTCCCAGATAACACTCTCAAGACCTGCCCCCGTCTCCTCCCCTGGATCTACCCAATCGGAGTCCAGGCCTTCCTGAATCTGAACGACTTTATCATGCAGGAATTGTATAAAATCCTCAGCTCGACTAGATATCTTTTTACTTTTTACTTTTTCACTGGGAATTTAATGTTTCTATAATTTGCTTTTTATCAGTTTACCTGTGACGCCTAATAAACAAATCCTGATTCAGCATGTTTGAACACTCCCTATATTTCAGATAGGGATAGATAAAATTTTCTGGTCTTGCCAAGTCAGTATATTTTTGCCCAACTATATACGGTATACATACAAATAGATTTCAATATTAGGGCTTCTTAAAGTGCACAGCCATCAGTGTCTCACTTTGTATATGAGCTTTGTATCTCAAATATTAATGAAATGAATTGAAAGGAATTTCAAGTTTTTCAAATGTAGCTGACAGAAAAGCAACTTCATTTGCTCTTTAATAAGAAAAAACGTAACTTTAAAATGCAGTTTTTAATTCCTAAAACATTCCTTCAGATGAAAAGGGCTACCCTATTTGTATGCTGGTGATAGAAAAATTGTGCCTATCATGGGGTATGCATTGGATAGTGGCAAATGTAATCAGCATATTTTTTTCTGCTAAACATTCAAAGGGAGAAAATGTATACCCAGGTGCAAGGCATCTTTTTTACTTCAGTCTTCTTTATATAAGACTTTCCTATTGTACCTTGTCAAATAACAGTGTATGCGCAAGGCTTATTTCATACTTTATGGTACAGCAAAACTGCTCTATAACAGCTGAACATATGGTTGTCAGATTGCTACTTTCTTCTTTGGGAGAAAATTATACTGTACATGGTGTTAGGTATACCACCAAAAAGACTGCCAAAAAGTGCTCTCTGTGTCTTATATCTTTGGGAATTAGATTACTAAAAAATATTGTATCGATAGCATCATCAGCATCAATACTCACCAATGTAAGATTTTTTTTTACCAGTTTACGTTCGGTCTTTCTGTTGGCTTCCATATTCATAGTTGGTGTTTGTTTTGGGAAAGCCTCTCTGAAGAGGCCATTTCTGAAGCTCATGAATTTGCTGTGCTTTTGGTTCAACGCAGTAATAAGGTTCTTTTGTTGAGGCCTCACAGTTTTTAACGCTAGTTGCAATTATGAGCTAATTTTGCAGAAGAGCAAAAAACTAGTAATAAATACAGGAAGAGATTTTATACCTGAAGTGGTTCGGGAATAACGAGAGGCACAAGCAAGCAAGTGACAACAGCTCTTTAATATACAGTGAGACTTCAACGAAAACTCAGAGGCTGCAGCCCTCCTTATATACAATCCTGGAGGGACTGTCAGCCAATCAGAAATGTAGGCAGGTTTGAAACTCCCGCTTAAAAGTATCAATACATAACACCCCTCCCTTCCCAGAAAGCACTAACATTCAAAAATTTACATATGTACACACAAAATCTTGCAGGTGCCTAGGACGAGTTCTCGCTCTAGTTGACCTGCGCAGTTCAGTTTCTGGTGGGGCGTCGAGCTGGTCAGAGGGACTTTCTGTCTCTCCTGGCTCCACCAATGGAACCTCCTGGATTTTGTCCGGGGCGTGGTTATCCCCGGTTGGGAGTGGCGACTCGCTGGGGCAGCGCTGGAACCAGGGCTTGTCAGCTAAGTATTCTTGCGAACCCGGGCTTGAGTTAGCTGTTTTGGGAAAGTTGTTGTAGTTAGGTTCGGAGATGTCTAAATTGATGTTAGCTTCGACGACTACCCTTTTTCTAAGTTGGTCTATGTGGCGCTTCCAGAGTCTGTCTACTCCTACGTCTACCGTATAAGATTTTGGGCCTGTTATGCCCACTATTGTTCCTGCAACCCATAGAGGTCCGCTGGCATAATTGCGAGAGAACACCGGGGACCCAACCTGAAACTGTCTTAGTCCAGAGGTTTCTCCCTTGAAATTTTCGTGCGAGTAGTTAGGGTGAAGCCTGTCTAACACGCACCGAAGCTTCCTGCCCATGAGGAGCTCTGCTGGGCTTCTCCCTGTGGCTGTGCATGGTGTGGCATGCTGGACAGTTAAGAATTGGTCTATCCTGGCCTGCAAGTCCCCGTTATCTAGTCTGGACAGTGCCTCTTTGGCCGTTCTTACGAAACGTTCGGCCAATCCGTTAGAAGCTGGGTGGAACGGGGCCGATAGGGCATGGCGGATGCCCAGTCCGGCCAAGTAGCCCTTGAACAGGGTCGCTGTGAATTGAGGGCCGTTGTCAGATACTAGAGTATCCGGTAGGCCATGTGTGGCAAATAGCTTGCGAAGGACTCTAATGACTGCCTCGGCTGTGGTAGAGGGCATTAGGATTATTTTGAGCCATTTCGAAAAGGCATCGACTACGATTAAAAATGTTTGCCCATGGAAGGGGCTGGCAAAATCAATATGGATCCTCCCCCATGGCCCTTTTGGTTTCTCCCACTCTCGGATGGGCGCTACTGGGGGATCGGGACGAGACTCCTGGCAGGGTCTGCACTTCCCCACCCACTCGGAGATAACTTGGTCCATGTTGGGCCACCAAACATAACTGCGGGCTAAGCTTTTCATTCTGACAATGCCCGGATGCCCTTCGTGCAGCAATTCTAAGACCCTTGTTCTTAGTTTCGTTGGTACTATCACCCCACAACAAACAACCCCCTTGCATAAACAGTTCGTTACGTTTGTTAACATAACCTTGGTATTCCCCCCCCCCCCGTCCACTTTGACCGGCCACCCCTTCAGCACCCAACCCATTACAGTGCGAATGATTGGGTCTCTAGCCGAGGCTTTTGCCACCTCGCAAGAGGAGATAGGCCCCAAAGTCAAAGTGTCCAGCAAAAGAACGGAGGCTTCTGGCGTTGGGTTGACAAGTAGGTCAGGTAGGGGGCAGCGGCTGAGGGCATCCCCATGACCCAAAGTCCGTCCGGGTCGATGGACAAGCTGATATGAGTAGGCCGACAAAAAAATGGCCCATCTGGTCAAACGTGGGGACAGAGCAGCGGGGGTGGGCCTATCGCCTGCCAAAAGTCCTAGCAAGGGCCGGTGGTCAGTCACAAGTTCGAATTGTCGGCCATAGAGGTATTCGTGGAACTTTTTAACCCCCGCAATTGCAGCCAGAGCCTCTCTGTCCAACTGACTATAGTTCCGCTCTGCGCTTGACAGGGTGCGAGAGTAAAACGCAATGGGCGCCTCTAGGCCGTTCGGCAGTCTATGGCCTAGGACGGCACCAACTCCTACGGGGGAGGCGTCACAAACCAATACAAGCGGTAGCGCTGCGTTATATTGGATTAGGAAACTGTCTTCAGATAGTCTCTTTACTGCCTCAAAAGCGGCTGCTTGTGGTTTCCCCCAGACCCATGGTACATTCTTCCCCAATAGTTTGTGTAGGGGATCTGCAACAGTGGCTTTGTCCTTCAGGAACATAGAATAAAAATTGAGCAGTCCAAGGAAGGCTTGGAGCTCCGCTTTGGTCTTGGGGGTAGGTGCGCTTTTAATAGCTCTCACCTTGCTTTCGGTAGGGTGGATGCCTGTGCCATCCACCCTGTACCCCAGAAATTCAACGGAGGGGACAGCAATCATGCACTTATTTTTTTTTAATTTGAATCCCGCTTCTCTATATCTAGAAAGGACGTTCCTTACTCTGTCCCCTAGCTGCCGTTCGTCCTGAGCGCTGACTAGGACATCATCAAAATAAGGCACCATCCCGGGGAGCCCTTGCAGAAGGCGCTCCATGGTGCTTTGAAATAGGCCGGGTGTGACGCTCACCCCAAACTGGAGCCTGGTGCATTTGAATGCACCCCTATGCGTTACAATTGTCTGCGCCTCTGCCGTGGCGTCGTCAACTGGTAATTGTTGATAGGCCTGAGCCAGGTCTAATTTGGCAAAAAAATTTCCTGGCCCCAGGGAGAGTAGTAGATGATGCACAAT
Source organism: Arizona elegans (assembly GCA_022577455.1). Taxonomy (NCBI): domain Eukaryota; kingdom Metazoa; phylum Chordata; class Lepidosauria; order Squamata; family Colubridae; genus Arizona; species Arizona elegans. Next base: position 114,769,581 of record JAKOOJ010000002.1, read on the forward strand.
CGGCACCGGATAGGCGCTCGGCTGCAAGGCCTTGTTGATCATGCACTTGTAGTCGGCGCAAATTCTAATTGAGCCGTCAGACTTTACTGGGGTCGCTATAGGGGTTTCCCATTTTGCATGGTCAACGGGAACCAGAATTCTTTGTTTAATTAATTTGTCCAATTCCACATCGATCTTCGGTTTCAACGCGAAAGGCACCCGTCTTGCCTTGAGTTTTATTTGGGCTACGTTGGGGTCTAAATTAAGGGAGATAGGGGTCCCCACATACTTGCCCAACGTGTCCCCGAAAATGTCCTGGAACTCGGTCAGGAGACTGTCCTTTAGTGATGGCTTGGACATCTGGTGGACGCCGGTGAAGCCCATGCCGAGGGCTCGGAACCACCCCATGCCTAGAAGGCTAGGAAGCTGCTTCGTGACGATGGTCAGCGGCAGGTCTTTTTCGTAGTCTCCGTAGGTGACTCGGAACGTGCCCACGCCTTCGAGGGGTACCCGGTTCCCCTGGTAGTCTAGGATGCGCAGTTGTTGCTTGGACAGCTGGTCCTTCCGGAACGACGGCAGGAGGGTCTTTAGAGTCGCCCATGACATTATGGAGAGAGCTGATCCGGTGTCGATCTCCATCGAGCATGGCTTGCCGTTGATTTTGACCACCGTGCTGACTTTGTCCTCGATCGCCGTGCTGGCCTGGTCTATGTATATGCTGCGGCCATCTCGCGGTTCAAATTCGCGTCGTTTTTTCGCGCCACCCTCTCTTATTGGATGCTTCTGGCGCATCGATTCTGGTTGGCTGCGGCGCTCATGTGGTTGTTTTCTGGGCAGAATGGCTCTACAGACTCGCGCCAAGTGCCCTTTTTTCTCGCAACGCCTGCAAATAGCCTCCCTGTATTTGCAGGACAGTCTATCATGGTGCCCGCCACAGCTGGGACAGTTCCGCCGGGGGCTGCCTGTGTCTTTCTACTGGTGCTCCGTTCGGAAGACGTCCTCATCTGATTCGGACTCTGAGCTGGATCCGGCGTCTTCCCTGTGCACCGGGGCAGACTTGGGACTGTCTTTGCTGGTTAGCGGACGCTGCAGGGTTTCTGCGGCTTTAGTGGAGGCTTCATGAACCCTGGTCTCATCTAGGGCTCCAGCAAGCGTCAAATCAGGCTTGGCGAGCAGGCACCGTTGCAGCCTAATGTCTCGAACACCACAGATAAGTTGCTCAAGCAACGCATCGTCCAAGTCTCTATAGTCGCAATGGGTTGCGGCTTTTCTCAGGCTGGCCATGTACGCGCTGACCGGTTCTCCCTCTCGTTGAACGCGCTGTCTGAGTTGGTATCGTTGCACGAACTTGGAGGGCACAGGAGCGTTGTGAGCCCGGAGAGTTGCCATCAGGGTGTCCCAGGAGACAGTTTGAACCGGCGTCAGCTCACACAGTGACTCGGCCATCTCGAACACATCCAGTCCGCAGTGGCTTAGGAAGAGGGCTCTCTTTCGATTAGCGGAGAGACCCTGCATGTCGCTGGCTTCAAGCGAGCATTCGAACCTCGTTAGGTACGAGACCCATTTTTCACGGGTCGGATCAAAAGGCTTGGGCGGAACGTAGGCAGACATCTTCGGTATGCCTCCTGTAGTTCGCCTCGTCGCCTAGCTGAAGCTCGTGGTCTCACTGGTTCACTTCTTGTGGCCTCTATCCCACCTTCGTCGCCAATGAAGTGGTTCGGGAATAACGAGAGGCACAAGCAAGCAAGTGACAACAGCTCTTTAATATACAGTGAGACTTCAGCGAAAACTCAGAGGCTGCAGCCCTCCTTATATACAATCCTGGAGGGACTGTCAGCCAATCAGAAACGTAGGCAGGTTTGAAACGCCCGCTTAAATGTATCAATACATAATACCTATGCCTAAAATCAGAAAGAACCTGGTAACACCTCTTTAGAATAGCACATTTTAGTGTAAGTTTTTTGTCAACTGCAGTTCATTACATCAGATGCATGAAGTGTCTTGACTGAGGTAATATTATTAAATATATTGGGAATGAAGTAGCTGGAAGGGAGGGAAGACAGGGTACTTATGCAGAAGAAAGTTTTATGGAAGACAGATTATAGTGGGAACAGGTGTACTACTTCTTTGCCCATTCTCAGATTATGTGTTCTAGCATATATCTGTTGGTAATAAGTGCTTCTTACTGTGCAAACCGTTGTTTTATGAGAAAATTATATTTCACTAAAACAGGCAGTAAAATAATTAAGAAAACTTATATTTTAAAAGAATTTTCAAATTCTGGCAGGAATGCTCAGTGATGTCATCCCTTTACAACTGCTACATTTACATTCCTAGAAATTACCTATCTAGAGATAATTCATGAAGGCTTTATGGTGCAGAGGTCTGCTCATGATCTTAGGAAGCAGTCCCAGATGGTGTCTGGAGTGGTAGTAAATAATTAATTTTCACAAATAAATTATTTAAAGTCCTTACAGTACAGATAGACATGTTTATGAGAGCCTCAAATGTTAATGTTTCACTTCTAAAACATCATAATCAGTCCCACTGAAAATAAACATTAGTTGATAAATAAATTAAACTGAATTTGATTTCAGGCTTTCAAAATGTTGGCTTGTTATTCTTTATTCTCTTTACGCTATCACTGAATAATGGCAGGATCAAAGAAGCAAGTAACAAAGTGAATGGTTGCATTATTAAAGATACTGTACTTCTCCAGGTCAGCTGTGTTCAGTATAGAGTTTCAACTGACGAAATAAAATACACCTACTAAAGAGGAGCCTTATATTTTGGTTACAACTAAACTAGATTACAGAAACCTGTGTAAGGATTTTTATTTTGCTTGCAATAACTATCCTTGTTTCTTGAAAATTAAACAAATATTTTCCTATAGTATGTAAGTATAAAGGTTCATTATTGATTTACCATTATGTGATATATACAGTGTGTATAATTTCTATTTTTTATTATCTAATGAAATTTCTTATTTTCTGTATATATTGAAGATATTAGCACAATGCACGTATGTGTACAGAGTGACTTTTATTTGGAGAATATGTGTATTGAAAGAAAGATTAAACTGTCTTAAAAAAAGCATGCAGATGTTAATGTTAAGCTTGTTTGCACTGTATAACTATGACCTAGATTCAAATTAAAATTTATCATCCTGGTGTGTTTCAAAATTGGCACATTAATGAGTTGATTTATATAGAAAGTAGGAATGTTGGAGGAAATTTTATATAAAATAACTATTTTGTATGTGTCTAATTTTTAATCACACTTAAAGCCATAATTCAGTTGACATAGATGATATAATTGTTCTGATGTGCATAATTTTCAATAGATAATATGAATCTTCCAATAGAACTTTGATCAAACTGTGTAAAGAATTATAGGTATATTTATCTTTCAACCCAAACTAGATCTTTGGGTTATCACATAGACATTTTTGGAACAAATGCAAATGTCAAATGATGAGACTATGAAAATTTTACAGAAAGGAAATGGAAGATTTACAATATTTAATTGTCATTTTATTCATAACTCAGATTATTAAATTTGTTTTCTCAAATCTTACAGAGCTTGAAATCATGCAGAATATGATCAAAATATAAGTAATTTCAATATAACAACATTCAGTATATGAAAAGTAAGTGAATAGTATATTATTTGATATGCTTTACTCTGAAGACAATACTGATAATGAGCAAGAAGATTTGCCTTATGATGGAGATCTACAACATAGAGATCAATGTAGTTGTGATTCACAGAATTTGGAAGAATTTATTTCTGTAGAACATGTCTCCCCAACTGTTTCCACATTGACATCTTCTATCAGCAGTCTGTCAAAAGAAAATTCAGACTGCAAAAAGCAATTGTCTCAAAGGAAAGTAAATACAGTGCTATTGACCAAAAAAAATGACGTAGAATTTACTATGACAACAGGAAACGAAATACAAGTTGGCGGTTTTACCAGTTCAGGAAGAAATGAAGAGTTTTCCAACTCAAAAATGTCAGATGTCCTTTTACGTCATTTTCCAACAGAAGACTTAACATACCAATTAATTGATTCTGAGACTATCCCAGAGATATCATTTACTGACAGTTTTGATGAAACAGTGCTAATAAAAAATAAGAGTTCAGAAAATACAGGGATATTTTCCCCAGAAGAAGAAATAAAATATAGTGAAAGGAAAGTAAGTTATAACTCAATTGTCAAAAATTGGGATTTGACTCAAGATAAGCTATCTTTAACAGATGAGGGAGCTCTTGTTTGTAACAGCAAATACTGCAACATGGATGACTCACAATTTCTAATTCAGAAGGAACCTGGCAGACTTAATGAAGACTTAAATTATACTTCTACCCACAAGGAGTATCAAAATCAGCAATATTTTCTGGATAACACTGAAAATTTTCATAGTCCCCAATGCAATGAACACCAGGTTTATTATAGACTTGGCAATTCCTCTGAGATTTCTCCAAAAGTCAAAGAATTAAAAAGAAATAATGAAAGCTTTGTATTTAAAAGAACTAAATCTTCCACAGATTTGCTTGGTAAAGATGTTCTAGAAGCAATTACATTTTTGGAATCTGATACAATCAGAAATCAAGATGACGAAAATGGAACTTTTGAACTTGATCAACAGCTAGAGGTAGATTAAAAGTGATTTGTCGGCATATAAACTAGGTTTGCTTCTATATGGATAAATTCAATCACTGATTTTTTAGTTAGATCTCCAAATCAATGCTGAAAACCTACTTTAAACATTTATTTAAATTAAATGCCAGGGGATTCTTCTGGATTCTTGATGGGGGGAGGGGTTGCAATCCTAAACCACTTTCATAGTCTTATTAATAGAATGTTTCTTAATAAATATACATACATTTATACTGCAATAAATGCAGTAACATACATATGCTGAAAAATATTTAAATGAACTGAAATTCAATGGAACATTAACAAATAAAAATTACACATTAAGACTAGTTTCTGATTTTTTGCCAATTCTATCTCCCCCCCTTTATTTTTTTTAGTAGAGTCCATTGCTATCCTGGAATCAGCCTTAGAAATCTCTGGTTACTGTGGAAATAATTTTAATTGTTCTTTATCATAATAACGTAAATTATATTTATTTATGATAACAATTCCTAGTTTCAAAATCATTAATTCATTATCTCCAGTATAAATCTCTAGCAATATTACAGTAGTAGCTAATTTATGACAACATACTGCCTCAGGACTCTTCTTGCATGTGGCATTTTCTTCAAATTAGTCTGCTAGCTTTTCAGCCATATTACATATTAGAAAGGACTCGTTTTCCAGTCTTCTTTTCTAATCCTACGTTTGTAATATACTTTCCCATTACATCATTTCATTTTCATATTTTCTGGACTCTGATATATTTTTTTAGCTTTTAATGTATGCTGCCTTGAATCTGTCCAGTTTGGTGGCCATATGGGTTTAATAAATAATAAATAAAGTTACAGTAGTTGATATATGTTGTTCTCCTGTCTAATGGCATATGTTTTACTTTGATTTTTTTCTGAACCTAATTCTTTTTTTTTCCTTCACAGTTCTTGCAGTACTTGTTAGCAGCTTACTGAATATAGAAGTTACAATGCTTTTGAGTATCCTATGACATAGATCAGCAAATCTGCACCTATGGATGCTCAAGTGTCCACCAGTCCCCAAAATGATAGCTGCAACCAATCAAAATTAAACTACTTTTTAATTCTACACTTCTTCAAATGTATGAAATCTTTAGGCATTAGTATGCAAAATCCCATGAGATCTAAGAGTAAAATTGCTAAACCCTCATAAGATTTAAGGAGATTTGGGGACCCGAAATGATGCTGACTCCTGTCTTACGTTATTGTAACAGTGCAACTAATGTTATGCTGAAAATATTAACCACATTCAAAAAAAATTTACTGCACCTTTTCAAACCACAGGTGCTGACAAGACAAGCTGAGGTTCAAAATCATATTGATCAACTAAGATTTGGTTCTAAGGTAAATCTCTCAGAATAAGAAATCAATTTCATTATTGAGGATGACGTCTCAATAAAAAATAATGAATTTTATTTTTCCCAAGCCCTATCAAATTGTATGACAGGGTACATAGTTCATCAAACTTAAATTCTATTATTGCAGGGTACAATGGGCATTTAAAATTAAACAGAATACAAAAATATTAAAATCTTGTTCAGAAAGAATGTTTTTGCCTGGCAATGAAAATAAATTGACATAGATGAAAGTATGTTTTCCTAGGGAATGTTTTCCATAAATAAGGCACCTCAATTGAAGAAACCTTTGTGTATTTTATAACCTTACACTTTTGGAAGAGGGCTTCTGAAGGTGAGTAAAGAGTCCACACCGTGTACTTAAGGAAAGAGAAATTCCTTGAAATATTCATGGCCCATGTTGTGAGAACCTTGCTATCACTATCGCAAATCTCAGTCCCCATTGCCAAATTATCTTTTGTGAATCAACTCAGCACTTCTTGATTTCTGTAACTAGGATTGCTGCAGTTTGTGATTAATATATTTATAAATTTCATTTTTCAAAAGTTGGGCAGGAAAAATAAAAACCAATTAGCTGTTATCCTCCATTTTCTTTCTGTTTTATTACAACACTGGTGTCTTAAATAATGCCTTAATTTGTTCCCAACCGCCCACTTTACCTTATTCCCTTAATTCCTCTCCTCCCTCCAATTCTGAAAATCACCCCAATTTTTTCTCCTGTTTCAAATAAAAACATGTTTGTTTGTTTGCTTGCTTTACTCTTTGCTATTCAACAGCTTTCAGTCTCAAAATTTAATTAATTTCTCTTTCAAAGCATCCCATGATCAAAATTATTCATTGAGAAATCAGGGATAATAGAATTAATTCCCTAATGTATTTTCTGATTTATTTTATATTGATTTAGAAATATTTTATCTATGTGTTTGCCTTGTTTTTTTAGGACACTGCAGGTTCTGTTAAAGTATGCATGTAATTTTTAGAGTTGACAAAGTAGTAATGTTTAGAAGCTTTTAACATGATAACATTATTTTATCTTCTGATTTAGTATCTGACTACAAGTTATGTTTTCTATGTGCTTACTCTGTAAGCTACACAGAAGATTTTACTGCAGGATGTATATATATAAATATTTAGAGTAATGAAAATATGAAAATGTTTAGAAATTATTTTTTTAATTACAAAATTATTGTTTGAGGCTGCTAAAAGGATGGGATAACAGAGGCAAGTGAATGAATTCTATTGTTAATGATGATTTTGCACTTTTCATTGAATGTGTATATTTTCACAGATACCTCCTTGTTCAAATTCACATATAGCAGAATTTAGTATTGAAGCACAAAGTACTGGAATAGCTTCCAAAATGTCTGCCTTTTCTCCTGCAACCATTCCTATAGAGCACATGTTTGATTTTTCCCAAGCCCCTCATCCAGGTACTTTAAATAGGCTTTACAAAAAAGCAGGTTGTTGTCTTGAGAAAATTTTCCAAGTTTTTATTTAATCTTTTTTAAATTTTGTTTGGTAGAATCATCGTCTAAAAATATAACTTGTTCATTACCGTTAGTTGATGCAGTAAGACAACCATCTGTGAACACTCCTCTTCTGCAAAATATAACAGATGACACGGAACAGATATTAAAGAAACAAACTGAAGAGCTGAAAGTAAATGTAATGCCACATGTTAATTTTTAAATGTTTGGAACGTGACCTATTTTATTAACATCCCATCTGCAAGTTCAAATGCAATGTATTTTTTCCCTTTTTTAAAGGTTGAAATATTTTCTGAATGTATTAAACAGAATGTATTTTCAGTACAAGAACACCTTCAGGTAAATTCAACTTTATATATACTTTTAAAAGACAGGAGCTCCATTGGAAGATTATCCAGTTCCATGATGTAGATCTGTAGATCATCATGATGCAGATCATGATGTAGAAGGGGTCAATCTATTCTCCAAAGCACCTGAAAGCAGTACAAGAAGCAATGGATGGAAATTAATCAAGGAGAGAACCAGCCTAGAACTAAGGAGAAATTTCCTGACAATTATAATGATCAGTGGAAAGACTTGCCTCCAGAAGTTGTGTGTGCTCCAACACTGGAGATTTTTAAGAAGCAATTGGACAAACATTTGTCTGAAATGGTACTATAGGGTTTCCTGCTTGAGCAGGGTGTTATGCTAGTCTAGAAGACCTTCAAGGTGCCTTTCAACTCTTATCTATTTTTAATAAGAACTCAGTTTAATTCATTAAGCAACCTTAGGCTGAAAGGAAAGTTACATGGTAGAGACCCATCATTCACACACCCATTGATTTATTATATGCCTTGACCTACAGCATTTCCTCCTTACTTAAATTAGTGTGTTTTGAATTGTTTTTCTCATTGAAACAAACAAGGGAAATTTTACAATTCATACTGTGACTTTATCAGACAAATAAGGAAGCTCTAAATTCAAATTTTCTCTTTACACACCATTTTAGCTGTTATGGGAACTTGGTTTTCTAAGTTAGGAAAATGTTTATCAATATAGCAGTCCCTGAAATTATTCACATAACACCACAACAAATTCATTCCATTTCAGTCTTCTTACATCAGCCTTTGGCAGAGTTAGAATTGAATTGCTGTGGCAGCCTGGATCCAGTCTTTTGCCTATATAAGCAATACTGTGTGATTTTTATCATTTCAGAATACTATAATATGTAAAGCTAATTAATTGCATACATTTTGAGATGTAAATGGGTGGACGCAACTATGACTTAAATATCCTGTGTTGGAAGTTAATAAAATAATTTAGTGTGGACTCAGTATAGTTTTGTATGACAGAATGGAAACCACTAGTATAGAGTCCCTAATCTTGTGGTACTGTACTACTATGACTTCTAGAGAGCAAACAGATCTATGAAGATCTGTGTGATGCTTCCTCTTCTTCAGTTAAATTGAATTCAGAAGCCTATATGTGCATGGACGCCTCCCGCATGAAAAGGGCATGTAGAATTCTGCATAACGTACAATTTAGATATTTTAACCAGTGCTTATTTTCATAGAAGAGGTACTTAAGAACTGAAGAAGCAAAATTATAACAGCACTCAAGGAATGAGTTTGATGAGTCATGTTTAGCAACATTTAAAGCTGGAGATCAGTTTAGAAAGTTTAATGTCATCCAGATTCAGTAATTCTGTTTATATTGTTTCTTCCCAAATTATTGCTATTATATATCTGAGGAGAAATTGACATTTCAATTTCTATTAATGGAATAGATTACTTGAATAGATTCATAGTAAAATTAATATGGAATTAAATGATTTTATTATTTTTGAATGAAGTTTTTGCAACTTTTAAAAGAACAACTGGAGCAACTGGAACATAATTATGTAGCTACCAAGGAAAAGCATTATGCTTTGCAACTTCAGAACCATAACCATTCATCAAGAACTATTGGAAAATTTGATCCTAACAGGTCCAGTATTAATGTTTTGAAATAACATAGCTATTAATTTTTTTACTGTACTACTTCGTTAATATTGCAATCCGATCCTCTGTACCTAGAAATAAAACTATTGATGCTTGATTTCAGTTAAAAATACATATTTTTCCAAATCCAGTATTTACTGTCATAATTTTTTTGTTGGGTAAATATTTAATACTTTATAATTATAAAGTGATAATTTATTGCTATTAAAAGATGTAGGCAACATAGAAAAATATAGCTGGAAGTTCAAAAGTATGCAATTACTATTTCATAGTATAGGGCCCATTTTTCTTCCTTGTTCTCTATAGAACTGTCTATCAATTTTCTCCTCCAAAACTAAACTCTTTTTTTTTTAATTTGATTTATATGCCGCCCTTCTCTGGAGACTCAGGGCGGCTTACAATGCGTTAAGCAATAGCCTTCATACTTTTGTATATTTATACAGTCAGCTTATTGCCCCCACAAACTGGGTCCTCATTTTACCTACCTTAGAAAGGCTGGAAGGCTGAGTCAACCTTGAGCCTGGTGAGATTCGAACTTACAGTAATTGCAGATACTGGTGTTAATTACAATGCTATCAGTCTGCTGAGCCACCAGGCCCTTTTCTTGCTAATCTAATTAGTATTTTCATTACTGCAGACATTTTGTATTTTACCATTCAACTTCACAGTTTTCAGTAAATATTAAACATTATCTCTCATAAATGTAGTATTTCAATTTCCAATTTCTCATTTATTTTTCTATTGTTTCATATCTTATATCTGATAACATCTGATAATGAAAGAACAGAGCAAAATTAATGTTATATATAAGTTTGAGTGGGTTTTTTCTTTCTTTTTGTATTTAGAAAAGTAGAAGGGGAAATATTTAAACTTGGGATGTTCCTTGAAGATATCAAAGAGAAAATTGAGAAGACATTTGCTTCATATTCCTCAACATATATAACATCACCGTCACTCAGATCCCACCCATCTCCTATTTGTTCAAGCTATTCTGCGGTAATCCATTATCCCATATTCTGTAAGTCTTAAAGACTGATTAGTGAAGAAAGAAAACAATGTAGTCTTCAATCCAAAGGAATTTAAAAAATCATTTTCTGACATTTAGTAGACACTGACTCTTATAAGGGTTTTGTTTTTGTTAATTTCATCAAGAAAATTATTTTCCAAATTACAGCTGTTTCTTCAACAAAAATATTTTCTCAATTATCCAGGTTTTATGGCAAGCCAGGTTATATACCTATAATCTTAATCAGCATTCTGTAAGCAAAGAGAGAGCACTTTCAATACATTTATTTTTGCATGTTTTAAGTATTGTGCTTCCTATATTTCTCTTATGCTTCTTTTAGAGTCCTTTGATTACAAGTACCAATGAATCTCCAAAAAGAAATGTTGCCGAACTAAATATTTCCCAAAATGAGAACTACTGGAAGAATAAAAATCATCCTATAGAAGGAACTCTACAAAAGGCATATAAAAAATCTATACAAGGTGACAGCAACCATCCATTCCAGCAAATGTAAGGTTGAACTTTTACGATAATCACTGAAGTTGATTAAATTTAGTAAAGATGTCCCTCTGGCTTAGTTGAGATAATATTCCAAGAAAAGTGTAATAGGCTATTGATTACTCTCTAAAGATTAATTGAAAAGAAGACTGTTATGTTATGTTTTGAAGAATAAACACTAACAATGGCTTACCAATTGAGGTATCTCAAACACAAGCTGAAATTTAGACTTGCATAAAAGAATGGAATGCATTAAAACTTAAATCCTAACTACGGTAGTATATAATTTGTTATACTGATTTTTTTTTCTAAATGCCTGTTACATAAATTAAGTGATTGCTGATGAAGATTTTAATCTCTTTTTTAAAGAATATGATTAAAGGTATAAAATGACATCCACTGCAGCTTCCTTTAAATCTGTTATCTAAGATTGGGACAAGTATAATAATACTCTTCAAAGTTGAAGAAACTTGCTATGAGGGTTGAAATTAAACACCATTCTTCATAGAAAAAGTACATTAAGGAAGAAATTTTTAAAGATTTGTATTTTGCTTTTTCCATAGTCATCTGGAAATGCAGAAAAAAAATATCCATTTAAGAACAATGTCATCTGTGGACAAAACAAGACAACAAAAAAATAAGCATATTCTAGTAAGTCAAGTTCATATTTAATCGCTTAATGATTCAATAAATTATAGTTTAATTATGTAATAAGGTACATTGCTATAAATTAAATGAATGTGCTAAGTTGTCTGCCATTCTTATTGTTTCATTTATTAACCACTCTATATTTTATTTTATTTTTATATGTAAGATTGAAGAATTTGACCAATACCACAGATCCCATAAAACAAAACAGAATTACAACAATGAACAAGAAAATACACATAGGTAACTTCCCAAAATACATTAAATTTACTATTTTTTCCTTTCTCATATTCTTTCATTTTTAGGCATTTTTCTCTTGAACTAAAACCAAATATTGTCCAATATGACAATTTCACTAAATAAAGTTCAGAGGTTTTTATAAATAGAATTATATCCACTGGTGGTAAATGCATTTATTCATGTGTTGCTCCTAATTGGCCAAGTATCAGAATATCAATCCAATTAATCTGATATAACATAATGGTAATCTTCTTTTCATTTCCATCAGGAATTTAAATGATCTTCAAAAAAGGTCTTCAGCTCTAGCAAATTTAATCAGCAAAGAATCTAATGAGGTTGATTTCACTTTACTGAATGAACAAGGTAGAACAAGATAAAAACAAACATTTGTGTTTTAATAAGTAATTAAATCATTCAAATAAGAAGCATCCACTGATCAGTTTTTAACTTGTAATATTTTCCATGTTTTCAGCTTCAGATAACTTTGAGAAAGTGAGACATTCTATCGATAAGTCTAAAATTATTATACATCCTACATTGAAAATGCAGTTATCAAGAAATAAAATATGTTCCTGTTATTCTAATAGGTTAGTATGTATATACATAAAATGAATCAAATCAGCACCCTTATCAATATAAAATGCAAAAAAACCAAGGTAGTTTACCTTATAGACTTAATTGCAAGCCTGCATATTTACTTAGAAATGAGGTCAACTTAATCATATATATACTCCCTGATAAGTGATTATTAGATTTCAAGAAAAACTTTTCTAGGAAGAAGATAATTAAGATTAGCAAGATTTATTTCTGTATAAACTTGCATGGGATTGCATCATTACCTGCATGTTTGCTGTTCAATTTCAGTGCTATATTTCCTTTTTAATCTAGAAATAAAACAGAATACAGAAAAGCAACTAGAGGACATTCTGATTGTGAAAGATTTCCAATCTTCTTTGAAGGAAAACCAGTGGATTTAGATGTAACAGGTATATAAGGTATCATTTATTTAAATTCAGTTAAAGTAAGATTGAAGTTTCTTTAGCCTCTCAAAAAGTTGCTCTCCATCAGAAGAAGAAAGGGTTGGGATTCTCAGGTGGCCTTGAATCTAGTGTATATTAAAGAAACCTTGTGGTAATTTCTTCAATCTTCAAGTCGGAACAATTTCTTATATCAGAACTGGCACTGCATTTAGGAAATTGTGAGTCACTTCTCTCTTATAAAAACACCAAGCATTTAGGGCAGAGTAAAGTAATCCTCCATGTCCCTTGATTTATCCACAATCTCTTAATGAATTAGGCTCTCCTTTTACAGACATATAGTATAAAACAAGGTGACAAATCTGAAGTTCCAAAAGGCAACTTTTATCACATCCCCTTCATTATTCCAAACTATCTTTTAATATTCTTTTCCATTAACAGAAAGGCATTTACATTGGTTAATCTAGCCATCCTACCTTTGAATCTGATAGAAGGTCAGCTCAATAATATTTCTTACATTATCTACAGTAGATTGCCTCTGCAAATGCTTGTAGGCAGCTGCATTCCTGTTGAACCTGTTGCTTTATCATGAATAATGCTCTATATTACCATACCCACAACTTTCTAGGTGTAGGACTTGCACCAAGTTCAATATTGTTATTTCTTATTAAATATTTCACAGAAAACATTAAATAATATTCACAGAAATATTTACAGAAATTGCTTTGGTGCATTTGCAATAAAAAAACAGTGAGCTTAAACTTGCCAGCTTGAAACAGCTGACAGCCATTTAGGCTATTAAAATTATAGTTTTCTAAAGTGAGTTATTGATTTGTTTATCATATTTAACTAATTGGATCTATACATATGCCTATTCATATCAACATTTTAAAAATAAGCCTATTTGGTTTGTACACATTGCTTAAAAATTGTTTTATGACTTCAAACAAACAAACGAACAAAGAGAAAGACACTATAGAATGCTAGTTAAAATAATAAAGCAGATAGAAGATGAAGTGATATCTTTTAGCTAGGGAAAGGCCTAAATTAGTCAGTTCAGTTCATGCATCAACTGGAAGTCATGGCAACCAATTTTTTCCATATTATTAATTAATACATTATGGTTAATATTGGGGCTCTTTCAATGACTGTGCCATCAATCATAAATTATAAAAATGATACAATAATGAAATATATTATACATACTCATATTTAAGGTTGATACATTTATAGTGTGTAACATGACTGTATAACTTTTGTGGGCTAGGTAATGAAATAGAAGACATTTCATCCTGTGACCTACAAGGAAGTTCATCTAGTAAAGTTGACCTGAAACATCAGCTTAAACGTCATGGATCATGGATCCATCATGGACATAAAGAACTAAATAAAGGTAAAATACCTAGCATGTCTTTATCCAGGAAAAAGAAGTATACACAAATGTTCCAAATCCAATATAATAAAGCAACCTAAAATCTAAGCATAAAATAGAATTGAGAGGCTTATAAATGTATCTCCCCAGGTATACATACACAAACATACATACCAGTGGTGGGATTCAAGTAATTTAACAACCGGTTCTCTGCTCTATTGATTTCTTCCAACAACCAATTTGCCAAACTGCTCAGAAAGTTAACAATCGGTTCTCCCGAAGTGGTGCGAACTGGCTGAATCCCACCACTGATACACATCCATGCATTTATTTACACTCATACAATATTTTATTTCACACTTAATAGTTTACATCTTAGAATTCCAAAATTAGAATACCATTGTAGAAAATAAAATGTCTACCTTTGTAGATGATTTACATGTTTGTTATTGAAGAAACCAGGGAGGCCTTCTAATTCAATCCAATCAGAATAGATCTGGAAGGGACCTTCCTCTAGTCCAATCCCATGCTCAAGCAGGAGACCTTTTACCATTCCAGATAGGTGGCTGTCCAGTTGTTTCTTAAAAACCTCCAGTGATGAAGCCTCTACAACTTCTGAAGGCATGACCAGATACCAGAGGATGTGCTAATTCATAAGCTTTTAGGAACTCAGTAGTGAATTTAGGATCATGTACCTGGGTCAAAACTGACACGTTCACTATGGACAAACCAGTTACAATTATGTACTACCTGGAGCTTCTGAATCATTTTGCAATGGCAATCCCATTCTTAACATATTATGGCTTTGAAGGATTCTAGAGTCAAAGGATGATTTGGAGAGATGCTGTCAGAAATTCCTTAAATGAGCTTTTTTTCTGAATTTAGATGCAAACCTAGAAAAAAAGGTCCATTGTATTTAATGTCAAATAGTATAATATACATGGCTGCAAGGGTCCCAGAACAACTTTTCCCCTTCAAACTTCAATTGCTGCAGTCTTGCAATGTATTATGTAATTCAATTTAGCAGTTATATTAGCTATCCATAACTAAACTATACCTAAAAAGTTAACAATGAACCACAAAGCTGGTGAAAAATTCTGGGTTTAGGATTATGGTAAATTGCCTATTCTGGGTGAGACTGACCTCCCCGTGATGAAGCAGACTCAGATGATTGCTTTGCTTTTACAGAACTAATCTGTAGAAATAGAGTTTGCAGCAAGATAGCATCAAAAAAAAAATCTCATTATACAAATACATTTCAGTTTATACCAGTAGTCCTCAATTTACGACCATAATGGAGCCTTCCCATTACGGACGTAAGTCGTGATATTTACAAAGTGGGTTATCATGTGAGTCATCTATTACCTTTTCTGATATGGTCATTAAGTGAATGACTGTGGTCATTAAGTGAATCTGCAGTCCTTAAGCGAACCTATTGTTCGTTGTGGGTCATTTTTGCAGAAAATCATACACTCCAGTTTTCAGCAAAACATTAAAAAATCGCGCTCACTTGAATCCAGGATGCTATAAACCGCTGTAAATGCAGTCACATGACAGAGGGGAACTGTTCATCAGAGCTACAGAACTAGGCTGTAAGTACCTTTTGAGAGTCCGTTGTAATTTCAAACAGTTGTTAAACGATCAGTCATAAGTCAAGGTCTCCATTTGTTGCAACATATTTTGTTTTGCTGTAGAAAGTTTGATGACAGTAAAGCAGAATTTGGCTCATAGTATGTAATATAGGCCTCCTTAGTGACACACCTTAATCTTTTTATAGTCTTTATAAGTTGCTATCTCCTAGCAAAATTATTGTATTACTATCTTCTGAGCCTTCTTTTCTAATATTTAAAAGGCAGCATTATAATAATTCAAAACATTTTGATATTTAGGGCAGGAACTGCCGATATGTTTATTTAATGACATATTGATTTATAATTATTTTCAGGTTCATTGCGAAAGAATAGCCTTGCCCATCAAAGGATTTGTAAAGAACAGAGAGAAGATTTTATAGACAAATACTGTGACAGGTAAAGTCTGTTACAGTTTGAACCAATCAATAGCCAATCGTGCAAACTTGTACTTCGGTGAAACATTAATTATGCAGATATATTTAAGTTAAAAGGGAAAAATTGTCATTGTTGGATGTCTTTTCTATTGTGCTTAAATGCTTGAAAACAGCCTGACAAATAGTGCATAATTAACATCTTGATTTAAATTGTTGGATTGCCAGGTTTTTACATTTTGCATATTAAACATGGAATGTACTATATGAACATTTTTTATTTTCTTGTGCTCTGTCTTTTTAGACAGAATCTATATATTCCCCAAACCCACTATTCAAAGATGCATGATACCGTTATCCTTTCACCACAGTACCTCTCTGGTAGTAATATTAATGGAAGGAAGTCAGTCAGTAATAGGAGAAAAAGGCAAAGTAAAGACATAAATAGCACGGTAAGACAAGATCATTATTTACAAAAGCAATATTGTTTAGTAGTTGGTGGAAAGTTTGAGAAATTTGTATTTCAGATGTTTTAAGAATTTTGAGTTGTCAAGCTCTCAGTCCTGTTGTTTAGGCAATAGGTCCCAGGAAGTATGTCTGTTAAAATGAATCCCTGCTTAGATTTGATTGGCCCTGACCTTGCCTTTAAAATCCTGTAAAATTAAAATCCTGTTTTCTTCCTTAAGGCACTGGATATGGAAGCAGTATGATCTATTGGATAAGTCCCCCACCCCAGCACTTCATGTGTTTGTATGTACCTGCTTTGTTTTTGTTTTGTTTTTTTATGTTTTGGTCTATTAAGTGATTTTTGTTGACTTTTTATTGTTTATTGGTGAAGTATTCTGCCCTATGTTGTATGCTGACTAGGGGGACTATAAATACCAATCAATGAAATGACTAGTTAAAAATAGATTGTTTAAACTAGTTAACAAAATGTATTTGACGATTATGAAATTTTGTCTTTAACAGATATTAAACTGCACTTTGGATAATGCTATACAGATGGCAAACAATTTGAAGACAACAACAGAGCATATGATGCAAGCTGTCTCAGAAGATTTAGCCAAGGTCAAAATTCAGACATTATCCAATGGCACAGCTCATCAGTACTGACAGTGTATTTTGAAGACTAATAAATTATATCTAGAATAGAGGTATTCCATCCAAAATTAAAATAGACTACTGGAAAAAGAAACTTCTCATGTTGGTTTTGATGTAGCTAAATTCTGTGTCCAAATAAATCTAATTATTTTCACGGACCATTTTAGATACCACATAGTATCTTACTCTGTTTCAGATCACAAAATGTTTTAGTTCCCCTAAAAAGTTAATGGTTCTTTATAAAAAAATATTATGCTAACAAGTGATATGTTAGCTACATTCATAAATGGAGATAGTCAATACTGGTACTCATATTTGCCTCTTAAATGCACTTGCCATGTTTCAGAATGGCAAGCACCATCCCACTAACTTCCTGTGCAAGCCAGGAAGGACAGGGATCCAAACAAGTAGCAGTGAGCAGCCAAGACAGCATTCTATTATTAAATAATAAACCATAATGGCATCAAATATGGGTTTTAAATTAATAAATTATCCAATGATTCTGGTAACAAATTAGGAACTGTATTTCCCAAATGTATGTGCTAGTGAAGGATAGCATCATTTAAATAAGCAATCATGGTTTTTTTATTCTAATCCAGTTTGTACCATTATGAACATCTTTAAGCTGCCAATTACCCCTGTATGGCATAACTCTTAACCTTCTGCTTCTCCTGCTCCAATCAATACTGAATGTTGTTTGAAAGACTCCAGTGAGGCAATGTTCCAAGGAAAGAAGAGGGGAGGGAAATACAGACCAATTGGTCTGTACTGCAGTCTTTAAAGATTCTCTAGAAATACAAGACAACACATTCTCCAATGTTCTTTAATTATGGTAAAGTGTTTATTACATACCTGAATTTTATCCAAATACCATAAAAGATCCATGCAATCCCAGATGCCTATATTTTATAATTTATATCAAATGTCTCAGAAAAGAAGTTAACTTTATATCTGTAAGTTTACTGCAAACTGTTTGTGAAATTGAAGTTGCATAGAATTTTGTAGTTCTAAATCTGTTAATTGTGAAATTGTGTTACACATTTACTGGTATATTTTAAATTTCTTCCATAGTTTAATTTAATAACATTTTGTAACCATATATTTAGAAACAGACATGTTTCCATGATAGAAAGTGTACACATTATTATTGAAATTATTAGCATATGTACAAACATGTTTTCCAAGTCTTAATGTAATATATTGTAGTGATGAACCTTCTCTACAGTGAACATTTCACAACAAAAGGCCATTTACTGTATAATGCAAACACAATATAAAACACAAGCTGTTGCATGCACTTCATTTTTACCATCTTCCCATTCCCCATCACAATGAAAAGCAGCAATCTCAAATTATAAAAAACAATTCTAAATAACACTTATTTGTAAAATATATACACAGATTACAGCCCAGTTCAAACTGAGTGCTCTTAAATACCCACTGATTTCAAAAAGAAGTTGCAAAAATGTTAAATGGTTTTCTTCCAGTGAAACCAGGGGACCTTAAAATGCTTATGCCCATCTAGATTACATCCATAATATCTATAGCATGATTTTTTTATCTGTTAAATTAAGCAGAAGTGAATGTTTCACTATGATTTCTACTCATCCTTCAAATACACATTATCCTTTGGTTTTGTCACAGTAAGTGCTTTTACGTCATCGAGAAGTCTTTTAGGTGTCACAGTGTGAGTGGATCCTGGTAAAAAAAAAACACATTCATGAACATTAATTTACCATATTCATCACTGATAGCAGATTAGATTAGGATTTTTCTAATGTGCAGGAGAAAAACAAATGAAGAACTTGATACAGTTCCATTGAAGAGTAAGGACAAAGCAATTGCAGGGGCATTCATAGCAATTTTTTAAATAGATGTTTATAGTGTGCCTTTATTATACTTATAAGTATATGCTTATAATTCAAGGCAACAAATTTACCTAATACTATTACTACTATTTTCTCCACAACAACAATCCTGTGAGGTAGGTTGAACTGAGAGTGATTGGCCCGTCACCGAACAGCTTTCATGCTAAAGGCGGGACTACAACTCAAGAGTCTCCTGGGTGCCTTAACACTAGATCAAACTTGATTTCTAAAGTAATGAGTCCAAGTTTATCGAGCAACATTCAGAAATTTGCACCCATGACAATTTATCATTTTCCCACTCGAACCAAGGTTCCAGGGACTTTTCTTTTAGCTAATGTTCTGCAGCCTGAAAAAAGTTTGAAAATCCTCAGTCAAGACAGTGGTATAAATATAGAGCTGAAACATATGTAGTCCAGATCAGGAATGCAGAAATAAGGCAAACATTCGTAACCACAGCAGTTAAATGTGAACAGGAAAAGTAAGGACTTTGATGTTCAGAAAAACCGGCAGACTGCTTAGACATGCAATTGGCTTCTGTGCACCATTGCTCCTAAATTCCAGCATGGTATATTTGATTTTCCTAGTTTATTTCTTTCCCCATTTCCTTTAAGAGGCTTCTACCATTGGTGGGGCAGTGGTTAGAATGCAGTATTGCAGGCTAACTCCTGACTGATTCATGATTGATCCATCCTTCCATCCTTCCAAGGTCGGTAAAATGAGGACCAGATTGTTGGGGGCAAATGGTTACTCTGTAAACTGCTTAGAGAGGGATGTAAAGCATTATGGAGCAGTATGTAATTATAAATGCTATTGCTATTTGTAAATTGCAATAAAAAACCTGGTAGGTAGAACAGCACAAAGACCATACAAAAGAGAAGGGGAAAGAGAAAAAGAAAGGCAAGATAAACCAGCCTTGTCTTACCCCTTTAGACCAGGGGTCCCCAACCCCAGGTCTGTGGACCAGCACCGGTCCGCAGCATGCCAGAAACCGGTCTGTGCAAACAAGCAAAGCCCCATCCGTGGGATGCAGGCAGAACATGAAACCACTCTCCCTCCGGTCTGCGGAAAAACCTCTCTCCACGGAACCGGTCCCTGGTGCCCAAAAGGTTCGGGGCCATTGCTTTAGACCTTTCTAGAATTTACCTTAGCAGAAAAATGGGAAGATTGTAAAGTAAAGAAATAAAAAGAGTATGGTCACAAATCATAAGAGTTAATTTTATGTTTTTTTGTGGCAGCTGTTAAGCAGATGCAGCAATCATGTGTGAATGCCGTGATTATTAAGCAAAGGCAGTGGTCCTAAGTGCAAACTCATTGTTCGTTATGGGCACTGTTTTGCCGAAAACTCAAAATGACAGTTTGGGGCAAACCATTGCAAAACAGAGTCATGTGACTATGGAATGCTGCAAGCAACCCTAAATGTGGCTGTGTTGCTAAGTGCCACAGGAAGTGGAGCTAGGGGATCTTGGGAGTGGGAAAGGCCTTGGGGGCACCAGGGCAAGAGGACCTGTGCGTGTGCTAGGCGCCCCCAATGCCTTGCCCACCTACCCAGGATTCACCCTGCACTCTGCTTAATGATCCACATGTTCATTTAACATTTCAATAGGGAGAGCAGGGATGTGGTGATCATTGAGATGTTTCACCTAATGACTGCCATGTCATGTGACCATAATAGGCAGGCTCCATTATGATCATATCCGACGAATTATCTGTATTCAAAAGATAGGCAGAATGGCTTTCCCTATGATATTTGGTGTTATTTCATTTTCACTGTTTCTGTCTTTTGTTCTTTGAAAGTTTTCCCCTCTTTTTTATATATTAAAGCAATAAAACTATTCTTAAAAGAAGACTTACCAATAATAACTTCACAAGACTTGTATGCCTGAGAAACTTCATAAGCACAACGTGTCTCTGAATATGTAATGCCTCCAATGACAAACACAATCAACTTTGCACCACCCTTATGTTCATCCAAGTAACTAGTTTTGGGTTTATGACGAGCACTGTAAAGGGAAATACACAGAACTGTTCAAACTAATTATCAGGTAAACAAGGAGCAATTGTTCCAAGTACATTTAAATTCCTAACCTCACTGCTCCTGAACCATTCCAGGGTGCCGGGCACTGGGAACAATAAGGCCACTCTTTTGAATCTAATTTATTTTCTATAGCATCCTAGAAAACAAAAAAATATGACCCTGTTATACAATTCACACACTACCTGTAACCAGCAACCAGACTTAAAGCTTGTATATAATAGGAAAAAATTCTTAGATTAATGGGTAATACATTAACAAAAGATTGGAACAGAAGTTGGCATTTATGAATCACTTCTCAATGAAAAGACATTTCATAGTTACCAATAATTTATGTTCAACATTCCAAATATTTATCACTTCATATCTCCAAATACTTCATGTTCTTATTCCAAGACAAAGCATCTTTTCATATAACTAAATAATTTTCTACTTCTACACTGATATTAGGAGGAAGACAGAGCTTTTAGATATGTAGTCAATTTAAGAAATTAAAAATGCTGTATATTTTCAGCAATATTTATTAGTGTTCAGTGTGTGCGTGTGTGTTTGCATGTGTATAACTTTCTATTAAATCTTTGAAGAAAAGCACTTCTTTTTCAGTATTTTAAATATTTAAATATATTCTGGGACTTTTAAACTATTTGGCTTCTTGAAAGTACTTTCTGCATGTTACTCAAATGCTAAGAACTGCAAAAAAACCAGTGTGTGTGTGTATGAATGTCCAAATATACAATTAGTTAAGTTTTGTTAAAGAGTAATGGACATTTGTAGTCTTTCATATTCTGCAGAATAACATTTTTCTGTAACCCAAGGATTCAGCATGGCTAAAAGTGAGGAATTGTTCCATTAAATATATATACACACACACACACACACACACACACACTCACACTCACATACTCTCTTTAAAATTTCTGCTTAAGCATTCTTCACGAAAAAGTTACCTCCATGATATCTTTAACAATGGGTGTCCATCTAGAAAGCTGAAATGTTCCTTCTGAAGAGCGATTCCTTCTTGATGATCTTCGTTGCGTTGCAGACTAAAAAGTCAAATGTTTTTATCATCTAAGAAATCAGATATTCAAACAAAAATCTACAATAGGTACTCCTCCTAAATTGCAATTTAGCTAATTGTTTGCTTTGTTCTTCATAAATCTAAATTATCTACCATAGCCTGAGATTCCACTAAACATTTCTCTTTTAATGTTCCATTCCATTCCATAAGAAAATATTTACATTCCAGCTTCAGAGTTCAAAAGTTTGTGCACAATGTAGTAATATGAGACAGGTATAGTTGTAGGTTCAGCTTTCCTATCAACTATGAATACATTGGTTGCCCTCAGATAAGCATTACATCTGAGGTTTATCTCCATAGCCATTTTAACTTGAGATAATTATGCAAACTTTTTATTAGGTTTTGAGACCATCTTTATAAAACTTTTTGGAATGCTTTCTTATATTATAAATTCAATATGATCAACAGATTTTTATGCTATTAATCTACATTCTGAGGGAAAAATACCTCATTGTATTTCAAGCTTTCACTGTCATTAATTTTCATAAATTGTTCTAATTATAATGACTGCTGACAGAGGAATTTGGAAAATTAAGTGAGAAGAGAAAAAATTGCAAGGATGAGAAACTGAAACTAGTGTACTATATGAGAACTTTGAAAATAAGTAAAGTAAGTGAGTTTTCAGGAAAAAAACAGTTGTATTCCTTACTGTAGTGAGGACAGGCACACCAAGGTACTTCCAATTATTTATCATGTTGCTGTCATTTTCTATCTGTACATTTTGGATCAACTTGTCCAAATTTTCTTGGGTAGTTCCTTTTTGATAAATGTGACATTTTGAATTAGTAATCAACAATTGTGTAGAATAAATTGCAAATTGCGTTAAGCCATCAGTGAAAACTTTATATGCCATAGGAACTTATACCATGCTGAATGTTTCCCTCATGCCAGTGTATATTACCTTTTCCTAGTTATACTACTCACAACATAATAATTTTGATTTTAATGATTTTAACAGAGGATCATTTACCGTATTTTTCAGACTCTAAGATGTTTCGGACTACAAGACGCACCTAGCTTTTGGGGAGGAAAACAAGAAAAAAAAATCTGCCTCTGCCTCCCAGCAATTTACCTCCTTGCAACGAACAGCAAACAGCCTGGTCAGCTTCAGCACAGTCTGATTTAGCACAAGCAGCTGATTGGCAATTGGATCTGCCTCCTGGAATATCGCTGTTCCAGGCTGCAGCCATCACCACCACCCATCACCGCTGCCACCTGTGGCTGCCTCTGCGCATGCCATTTTTGGCCTGTTCCAGGCAGTGGGGATAGGCGGCGATGGCGGCGATCCCCGCAGCATGGAACAGCTGATAGGCGGTATTTCAGGAGGCAGATCCAACCGCCAATCAGCTGTTTGTGCTATATCAGGCTGTGCTGAAGTTGATGAGGCTGTTTGCTGGGAGGCAAATTGCTGGGAGACAGAGGCCGGCGGGTGGGAGCGGGCGGGTGAGTGGGGCTTCCGCAACATTCACTGTATAAGACGCAGACATTTCCACCCACTTTTTTTGGGGGGTGGAGTGTGTCTTATACACCGAAAAATACAGTAAATAGCATTTCTCATGATTTCTCTTCATCCTCCCTGAGCACCTTTTGCAGTTGTGATTTGGAACATTTTGGACTAGGAAATGGTAGCCTAATGAGGAAGGGAAGATTTGCACCCAAAATGGTGCTGAAGTCCTTTTATTAGATAAGCTCAATGAATCTTATAGAATTGCTTTCTAGAGAAAACAGGATGGGAAACTTATTTTCCTGTGTATTATTTTATTTCAGAGAATAGTGCAATCTCATGCTTTCCTGGCAATCTCACCAAATTAAATAGTGTATATTGCCAAATCAATTTCTGTTAAGACTGCAATTAAATCAAATTATCCTAGGATTCAAAAAATGATGTGACCTGCAGAAGCACTGTCTAGCACAGCCATGTATTTATTTTTATGCATTCAGAAACATTTTCTCCCGGTAACCCAGTTCTGCAACAAGCAATGTTCAATTAGCAATTATCTTAAGAGGTCCTGACACTAGAAAATAGTAACCATAGCTTTCAGAGGGTTTATATGATAAATGTAATGCTTCACCACATCTATATTTTTATTATATATTTTCAATATCAAATTATAAACTGAAGTGGTTCTGAACCATATATGAAGCAAACCTTACCATTTGTGCTGAAGATATAGAGAAGAATAGCTCTTATTTTATCGTAGCTATCATGGCTTTTATTAAGCAGTACTGGAAGGAGAACCCGCATTGAGTCTTTTACTTTCTGTCCCTCAGCATCTGTTCCAAGAGCCAAATCCTAAATATAAACAAGAAAATACAGCAATAATTTTAGCATAATCTTCAGTGTAATATTACAATGGTTTTTAAGCCTTCATTTCAGTTACAGAATTTTGAGGAGTTTCTTGTCACATTTGAACTTTTGGTGAAAGTCCTATTTCACACATATAACTATTACTGGATTATTTTGCTAAAATAGGTTCCAAAAATTCTGAAAATATCAGAAGCAAATAGAACAGAGTTGCATTGAAACAAGTTTTAGTCAATCTTGAAGTACATTATAAGAAATGAATTCACCTTATCTATTTTATAAATAAATCAAACCATTATGTTGCTTGTTCTCTTCCTACCCTTAATTAAAAACTAACAATGGGATGCTATGGCAATTTCATTTCCAAAAGTTTAGGATCTGATACAATTAAGGCCCTTCCAATTATCCATGAGCTAAAAAGACTGCAGCAACATTTTTGTCCTAGAAAAAAGTGCACTGCTCAAGTCTTGTCAACATTCACGTATGTTAAGTGCTACTTCATCTTAAGGTAAACTATGAAGCAAAGTTGAGGGCTGAATCTAGACCCCAAACCATTCAGAAGTATCGGAGCCCCATTTCCAACATTATTCAATTCTCCAGGCATGATGGAACAATCTTCTCATGTTTTGCTAGACAAAACAGAAAACCAGCACTTCCTATTGTACTTCATCCTATGTAGACTGCCTTAAAAAAGTAGGGATCCCCTTTATAATATTATCAGTTTAGTGGTATCTCTCTGTGAGGTAGATGGGCAGTTTTAAAATTAGATAGATTGATAGTATCAGGACTGCCATCCTGCTACACCAGCCATACTTCACCAGATGCCAGTCTGCCATAGATTATGGGGGGAAGGAGCTGTGGGGAAGAAGAGGGTGGAGACTGGGACAAGGGAAATTGAAATTACTCTTGGTGCCTTCCCATGGGAAGTGTTCTAAGGTCATGGATTGGAATGCAACATCAACTAGCCCAACAAGCTAGGGACTGTTACCAAAACAATTTGTTTGAATGTAATTGGACAATTTGAGAAAACCATGGGGAAGGTAGGAAGAAGGAAAAAGTTAAATGGAGCTTTGAGGCATGAAACTTCATATCTGACTTTGCTACTGTGTAACCACTTGGCTTTAATAAAGTATACTTTGGTTAATAATGGATCCAAATCTTTCTTTTTTAACTGACCAAGTCGGGACAGCTGATGGATGGATGGATGGATGGATGGATGAATGGATGGATAAAAAAATTAATTTAGGCTAGGATTTGTCTATTCTAAAAAACCCTGGACATTTGAATGCTTTCACATACCTGTTCCACTTTGCACAGCTTTTCTATATTACTCTTAAATTTATTCATGCAATCTTCAGCTATGTTAAGGTGCACAACTTGCTGCAAAACAGAAAGGGGAAAAGCTTTTTTTCCCTGAAATTATGCTAAATTATGTTTACAATTCAAGAATCATTGACAAACACTTGTATTTCCTAAAACCAGTATGATAGTATTTGGATTTAAGTAAAAAGCAATCACATTATTCTAGGCAGAAACTGTTGTAAGTATAAGGAACAAGACTTACACTATAGTCAAGCCTTTTTTATTTCTGAGACTATAGTTGTAATAGTCAGGAAGAAAATAAAGTCTACTGAACCTAGAAGGATGTATCTCTAGTGAACACATGTTTAGGATTATTATGACATAATGTAAATTATTGATTTTTTAAATTGAAATTTAGAATATTGTTAATAGAAATTCATGAAGATTAATATAAACAACTGCAGAAAATTAGAAAGTTCAGAGTCACAAAATTTTAAGCATTAAATCCATGAAACTCAACAGTTCTACAATCCTTTGAGGTTTGCAGAGGCATTTAAATGACTAAAATCAAGACTAAATGAACTGTGATCTGCTCCAACAATAACCATGTAAATATACAAAATCTTTTTAATTTAAATATAAAATTACATAAAAATCATGGTTTTGATACATAATGGATGGTGTACTAATGCAGATACATCTATAGCCATGCTTTTATCTCAGCATAATTTGGGCAGAGTTTTAGACGATTATCAGGATTTAAAAAGAAAGAAGTCAAAATTTCCAATATGGTATGAATTATTGAAGTTCAATCATTCAGCTGTTAACTATATAGATCTTATAGGTTAAAACTGTTGGCCAGTTCTGAAAATTGGTTTTCATCTTCTCCGCCTACTAACAAGAAAATTTCATCACTTTTACAAAATAGGCATATTAAATATGACAATTAGTTTTGATGCATAAAAAACTTTGATAGCTGCCAGTTTTGTTACTACAAATTTTGGTATTTATGTGTGGAGTGTGCTCTAGTTAACAAAAAACACTGGAAAACCTTACAGTGAATAAGGGATATATTCAAACCTGGTCATTGTTAATATAGCTAACAAGATTTTTATAATAAATTACCTTCATATAAATATCATTCTGGATAGAAATACTGAATATAGATGTTTATAATATTTTGTATTTTTTTCTCTCAGAAGAATGGATACTTTCAAGTTTGTCTCTTCATTCACTTCCTCCCGAGATTTTCTTTTTTTTTCATTGCTCATTTATTTTCTTTTTAATTACATTTTTAAAAACAGTGTTTTCTTCCAGTTTGTCATATAATTTTTTGCTTACCTTAGTAATCTGCTTGCGAAAGTAGGGCATCTTTTTCATAAGTTGGGCCAGATTATTTAATGATATCTGGGAAAAAAGCATTTGTAAAGTGAAGTCAAATATTTAATATTTAACATTTCTTTTTGTCCTCTTAATTTTTTCATCCAAAGACCAGGAAATAACATTACCACAGAGTACAAGAAAATTAGTAAGGTTACTGTCTTGTAGATAAAGTAACAATATTGTTGGTAAATATTTTATGGACTTTAAGGCTACCAAGGATTTTAATCATTTGTCAAAATAGTTAAGTATTAAGGGCATTTTATACATAATTACCAAAGGAATTTTAAATGAGGACTACACAGAGAATTTCAATATAAAGAAAGGAACAAGACAAGGATGTCTGCTATCGCCTTTACTATTTATATTGACTTTGGAAGTCTTGAACAGGAATACTAGACAAGATCCAGAAATTAAAGAAATGGAGATAAGAGAGGAAAGATATAAATTACAAGCATTTGCAGACGATTTGGTATTTATTGTAGAAGAACCATTGGAGACAATTCCTAAACTATTTAAAAAGATAGAGGAGTTTGGAGAGGTAGCATGATTGAAAATAAAGAGATAAACATAAAAAAATCTTACTTTGCCTTCTGTTGCTTTCCTTTTTGAAGAAACTTCTTTCATAAGTTTTGGTATTTCTCTGAAAGTTTAAAAGAAATCATATTAAATTAAATATACATAGATCAGTTGTCTACAGTGTTATTTGCTTAATGACAAGCATTGTTTTAGATTAGCTTTTCTTGACCTTTTTATCCAGGAGAAACTTCTGAATAATTTTCAAATCTCAGGGAACTCTGGAAGCTTGAGATGTGGCATTTAAAAGATTCCCACTAGATCAGAAAATGTTTATTTATTTATTTATTTATTTATTGTGAGCACTGGTTTAGAATTTTTTTTTTCAATCACGATCTTTCATATAACCTGTAGTGCTTTCTCATGGAATTCTAGAATTCAGAAGAACCCCAGCTGAAAAAAATCTGTTTCAGACAATATACATTTATGTATGTAAACAGGTTGGTGAGAAAAATATTTTTTAGTTCGATCAAAATAACAAAATGAGGAAGACAGGTTATTTCACCATCAAATAACTTTGTGAGGTGCTTATATTTTAATATATCTACAGAACACTGTGGGTTCCCAACTCCTGGTAAAAAGTGCATGTGCATGCACACAATTAAGGTTTATGTAACTGTTATTCTATAACTGTGCTTAAAATGTTTTTAACGAAGTGACACTTACTCCAACACATCTGCAATATGTCTGTGCCTGATTTTTACCCAAAGATCATCATCTTCCTCTAGAATGGCTTCCCTTTCTTTCCCACTTGCACCTTCGGTCTTATACCTATGTTTAAAAAGCAGTTTATTAATTTTAACTTATGAAGTTAAACATACAAAATATTTTTAGCACAGATATTTCGTAATTATGGAAAAGCAGTATTGCAAAGTTCTTATTTTGAATACATATCAAGAATCTGATGAAAAAACAAGTTGCACTTTTCATGAAGTGCTGCAGTTTTAAGCCTTGCCTAAGTCCCTAAGTAAACGTTGAGGTAATATCCCATATGGAAAGTTTATGCTGAAAGTATAATTATATTAAGTTGCAACAACACATATAAAATAGCGTGAACTGAAATGCAACACAGATTCCCTAAACCCAATTATAAATTTATTTAGAGTGCCTAGCTTCTCCTTTAGTACAGTGAATTTGACACTACTCAGTTCTTTAATATCCTGTTGTGCACAGAATATTCTATTTTACATAAATAAATAATCCAAATATTAATTTCACATGCAATCACAGCAGACTCTGATAGAGTAACTATTTAATTCACATATATCTGTAACTAACATGCTTAGCATTACATTTCCAGATATTAAGCAGATTATTAAAGACTGAAGGAATACTACAGAGCGTACTAAAGTTATGCCACGAAACACTTTATATGCATAGAAACTCACAGAAACTGATTCAACCAGAAAGCAGTAGAAATACAAGAGGGGAAAATGGAAAGTTAGTTTTAACAAAAGTTATCTCATGGCTATAATACTAAATAAAGTACTGACTACTCTTGAAGCATTTCCTCTAGTTGAATGCTATAGTTGCTCACTAATTGCTTTATCGCTATAGTTGCTCACTAATCACTTGTTTATAGTTGATATTCAGATATTAGGGCTG
The DNA here is from genome assembly GCA_022577455.1 of Arizona elegans. Taxonomy (NCBI): domain Eukaryota; kingdom Metazoa; phylum Chordata; class Lepidosauria; order Squamata; family Colubridae; genus Arizona; species Arizona elegans. Next base: position 114,799,042 of record JAKOOJ010000002.1, read on the forward strand.
GACAAATTCAAGGTAATTTCTTATGAATGCACAGGATTGTTCAGCCAAATTATTTAATTCGTTTTAGTTTATTTTAAATTTTGTATCTATATGTTTTATTCTATGGCTGTTCACCGCCCTGAGTCCTTCGGGAGTAGGGCGGTATACAAATTCAATAAAATAAAAATAAATAAATAAAATAAATAAATTGTGTAGTTCCTCTTTTCCCTGAGACGTGTAGTTTCTTCTAAACAGTGATGGGCTCCAAATTTTTTAACAATTGGTTCTCTGCCCTAATGACTGGCTGGGTGGACGTGGCTGGATGGGCTCATATGACTGAGTGGGCATGGCCAACTCTACATCGCTTGTGTGGGTGGTAGCTGTATGGGACAGGCAGGGTTGGGAGAGAACCCAGGGTTCTCCAGTGGGATAGGAGGAAAGATCTAATCTGTTTGTGTGTCTGTATGCGTGCAGGTGTTTGTGAGAGAGAGATAGAGATTGAGTCAAGCTAGACTGGGAAAGCTGGCTGTGAGAGGAAAGAAGCTGGGTAAGTTGGACCCAGATGCTTCCCGGGTCCCCTTGTCCCAGAAGCAGCAGTCTCACACTCTTCCCCTCTCTGCTAGCCCCCTTCTTTGCACAGGATCGCCCAGCAGGAGAGACGGAGAAGGGGGCAGCAGCGGCCGCTAGTATTGAGGGGTGAGTGGCACACAGAAATGGGAGCGCACAGAAACGCCGCCCCCTTCTCCCTCTCCATTGCTGGGCGATCCTGTGCAAAGAAGGGGGCTAGCAGAAGAGTGCGAGGTTGCTGCTTCTGGAATGAGGGGATCTGGGATACGTCTGCGTCCGGTTCACCCGGCTTCTCTTCCTCTCGCAGCTAGCTTTTTTGGACCATTTTCAGGCCATTTTCAGGTCCAATTTTGGCTTGAAAACGGCCTGAAAAATGACCTGTATTTTGGGCATTTTTAAGGCTGTTTTCAGGCCATTTTTCGGACAGATTTCAGGCCTTTTTTCAGGCCAGTTTTGGCTGGAAAAATGGCCTGAAAATGGCCCAAAAACTACCTGTATTTGGGTGTTTTTTGGGGCATTTTCCGGCCTGAAAATTTGGCTGAACTGCACAGAATTGGAACAACCGGTTTGGGAGAACTGGCCTGAACCGGCAGCAGTCCACCTCTGCTTCTAAAGCTACTCCTGGCTGCCCCTGCACACGGATGCATGTATTGTCACTTCACCAGTCAGCAGAAAGAACCCAGATCAAATAATCAATAGCTATGCAAATCTTGGAGAAAGACACTGCTGTTTTACTAATTTAGAAAGAGGTGGTTCATAGCCACTCCCCCGTGTCTCTAAGATCCCTTTGGAAACATTTACATAAGCCATACTCTTATGCCATACTCTCACACAATTTACTCTTGAATTTCTGCAGTGAGATCTGAGGCCTGTTTAGGTATCATTTTAAAAACATATTTAAATTAATTTAAGCTGCCTTTAGGAACAAAAATGCTATCAATAAACTGCTATCATGTTTGACTATTCCAGGAAATAAATTCAAATACATGTGGAAATTCTCAAGAAATCAAGTCTTTGCATTCTAGTAGTTTACGGAGAGACTGAATTAGTACTGCAATTGCATAATGGCTTGTTGATCATTAATTTAAATTATGCAACAGAGGAAAATCTCTCACCAAAGGTACTGCTTCTATTAAAGATGCCCTCTAGAACAATGTTCCATGATCTGTTGCCCTCTAAATACATTGGAATAAATTTCTTTGAACTCTAAGCAAATCATGTTTGGCTATTCTGAGAAATAAATTCAAATACATATGGAAGTTCTCAAGAAATAGATAATCCAAGTTAGTTCAAAACACAAAGCATGGCATTTCATAAAACATACAAATGTTCAGTTTTTCAGTTGTCTGTTGTAAATAATGTCATTTTGGCAGTGAAATCAGCAGACAGTATTCCCAAGAAATACTTTATAGGCTATTTTTTACCTAAAATGAAAATATGCACAAAGTACATAGAGCAACATATGTTGCTGGGATGCAATAGACATTAAGATACTGAAATGTTATATCCTAATCATATGCTATATACAACTTTACTCAGAAATAAATCCCGCCATGCTTTCTAAATAGTAATCACTAGCAGCTACTTTTAACGATTATAGGATAAATCATTCTTTTCAATAAATCAATGGATGATAATATGGTGGTGAGAGAAAGTCAACCCTTTACAAGTATCTATAATTAGATTATAATCTAATGGTAATACTGTGACCTACAATGTGATCTGAGTTTTGTTTAATTTCAGTAGATAATGAGATCCTGCTTAAACAAACAAACAGAAAATAGTGTACTTTATTGGACATATTAAGACATATTAACTGTATTTGTTGGAAAAAATCTGTGAAAATTTGTAGAAATTTGTAGAAAGAAATACCTCCTGCACCTGATCAATCCCACACATTGACTTGGAAGCAGTTTAGCATACTCCTACAGAACTGCTGCAACTCATTTATATTTGGGAGTTGTCTGGCATGAACTATATGCTTTAGATCATGCTACAACATTTCAACAGAGTTAAGACCAGAACTCTGACTTAGCCATTCCAAAGGAAAAGCAAAACTTCCTGTGCTTTAGCCATTTTTCCAGTTTGATCATCACACATTGTCACACGATACACCTTCATTTAAATTTCTGCTTCTGGATGGATAACCTAACATTGCTCTATAGTGTTTGCTGGTATGATACAGATTGCACTGTATTCTCAATTATTAGGAGCCATCTAGATTCTAAGCTTGCAAAACAACCTCAAACCATGATATTCCCATTACCATGCTTCATATTTGTAGTGAAGTTATTTTGTTAGAATACAATGCCTTGTGGTTTTTCCCCCCAAACATAACATTCACTTTAAAAGCCAAAATTCCACTTTGCCTCATATGCCCATAAAATAAGCTGGATCAACTGCATGTTTTTTGGCAAACTTGGATGGGATAACAATGGACTTCTACAGAACAATGTTTTTCCTCTTTGGTATCTTTCCTGGCATACTGCTCTTGTTTTAGTGTTTTCCATGTGACTCAAACTACCTTAGTTAGATGCTCAGATTGTGGCAGATTGTGCTAAAGGGTTTATACAACATTCTTTCACCATGTTGGCAGAGAATTTTCTGTTGCCTCCAGTGCAGAACCTACCATAGGTTTGCGACTCTTTAAAATTGCTAAATTTCCATGGGACTGGGAATTCTGTAATCATAAATAGCATGCCAGAATCTCCCCAGCCCCACTTTGTGAAAGAAAAAAAGGCAGATTGCACTACAAAGCATTTTACTGTTTGGGATATTATTCAGACAATAAAGGATTCTCAGGAAACAACTGAATGAAAAACTGCTGGTGACTTTCTCCCGCTGCACCATAGAGAATATTTTAACTTATTGCACCTGTGTATGGTTTGCCAATTGCACAGTGGCAGATAGGACAGGGCTACAGAGGGTTAACATCATTGCCCAGAGGATCATTGGCTGCCCTCTCCCCTCCTTGGAAGAGCTTTATAGCTCCCACTGCCTTAAGAAAGTTCAAAACATTCTTAAAGATCCATCTCATCCTGGGCATCCTTTTTTTTTTTTAACTATTACCATCTGGCAGACGGTAAAGGATACAGGACAATAAAAACAAGGACAAATAGTTTGAAAAACAGCTTCTATCCCAGAGCAGTAACCATATTGAATTCTACTGTATAGTGCAATATTAATGCAGTATCAGGGGTTTTCAATTCAATTATATAGAATGTGAAGGATGTGTGTTTTTGTTTTATTTTTACAGTTTTCTTATGTATGATGTATGAAGATGGCATTTAATTTCGTTGTACGATGTGCAATGACAATAAAGTAAACTATTGAACTATTGATAGACAAAGAAAGTCTGAATATAAACTTGTATATTTACTTATGCATCTTTAAGATACTGCAGTTTGAAGGTACAAATCTGTGATTAGCATATAAAAATCAAAATAGTTATACTTGCTTATATGTATCATTTTCAATTGGTAGCAGATCATAAGCCATTGCCTGAAAAGTGAGCTCATGAAGCACAGTAGAGACAGAGTCAAAGCCACGATCAATTATTAACAGCTGGGAATTAGTTTTGCCCTAAAACAAAGAACAAAGAAACTCTGACATATCTTTTGGGCAATACAGAAAAAAGAAGAACAGAAAGCTGATTAAAATTTAATGTACAATTTTCTCTAAAACTGTTAAGCCTCTTTCCTACATAGCTGTCCCAAGCAAAGAGAAAGCTGAGTCTAGAAATGAAAGCAATAGAAACTAATATTAAGAAGCATCAGACAGCAAAACCAAAATGTTCCTTTACCACCCATAACACGTTAATGAAAATAATGTTCAGAGAGAATAGGATTTGACAGAAAGAATGGTGCTATCCCCAAGTCAGTTTTTTATTGAAACTGCAATTATATGCAGAAGTTACGTGATCTTATCAGTGCAATTATGTTTTTTCCTGCAGGTTGTTTTTCCTTTTTCTTTCTTTCTTTTTTTTGCAGCTTCTTAACCAGGAGTAAATTTCACATTCCACTGATAGAAGAGCAAAAACTTCTAAGAGTATATTTCAAAACCATTCAATAAAAACTGCTGCAATAATAGCACTTTTCTTGCCCAGCTATACTTCCGTAAGATTGAGAGAAAGAAGCTATTTATTATCGTTTGAGAGAAAACTGAGCTTTCCCCTTACCTTTACTTGACCTCGCTCATCAATTTTATAATAGTTTTCAAGCTTTTTTTCGACTAGCTGAGCAAGCTTGCTGGCATTATCCAAAGGTTTACTGAAAAGACAAAAAATGCAAGTATTTCTCTTTAACATTATTAGGTGATTAATGGATCTTTAAAAGAGCATTCACTTAGTAGTCAGAATAGTTTGTCCTGCAGAAATTCAAAAAACTACATATTTATGCACTGGAGATTGCTTTAAAGTTTAAAGCAAGGTGTACCAGATTAGTCCTGTAATCTTATTTAAATTTAAATTTTAAATTAGGAAATGTGTAGCACTTTATTTGAAAGGTAACAGTTGGGGAAATCTACAGTGCATATAGGTAGCCCTTGAGTTATGAACACAATTGAGCCTGGAATTACCATCGTAAATCATTGTGGTGAGGCACCTGACTGGCTGCCTTGTTCAATAACTGCAAACCAGGCATGCCTAATTGTGATTTGCAAGCTATCTCCTGGGTTGTCAAGTGGAAAAAGTCCCAAGTAAGGAGCACTTCCTCCCATCTCTGCTGGCCACTCTATATAGTAGCACAAGTGGCAGCAATTCCAACTGCCACGATTGCTCAGCTGACCTTCACTGCCTTGAGCTCTTCTCCAAGCCGGCTTTCCTTTCCCTCTGCAAGAAGGTTTACTTACTTTCTCTTAGGAGGCATCCCATTTTATCTGTAAGCCCTCACAATGTGCAGAAGAAATGGGGCACATGCAATATGGGGAATGAGACTTTTAAAGCAACCCCAAAACAAGGCTCCTGTTCAATGGTGGGTTTCAATTTTTTTTACTACCAGTTCTGTGGGCGTGGCTTGGTGGGCATGGCTTGGTGGGCGTGGCAGGGGAAGGATACTATAAAATCTCCATTCCCACCCCATACCAGGGGAAGGATACTGTGAAATCTCCATTCACTCTCCAATCCAGGGGAAGGTTACTGCAAAATCCCCATTTCCTCCCGATCAGCTGGGACTTAGAGGTCAGAATTTTTACTACCAGTTCTCCAAACTACTCAAACTTTCCGCTACCGGTTCTCCAGAATTGGTCAGAACCTGCTGAAACCCACCTCTGCTCCTGTTGTTCTCCAAGCCACCCATCCCATTTTTGCAAGAACTGGGGAAAGCCAGAAGGTTTCTTGCAGAAGAAACGGATGGCTACTTGCAAAAAGTAAGAAAAGCTTGGTTGCAAAGGGAAAAGGAAGCCCACTTGCAGACGGAAAGGAACTCCCACTTACGGAGAGAAAGGGCCACCAGCTTGGAGAATGGATTGAGGCAGTGAAAGTCAGCTGGGCAGCAGGGACAAATGCTGCTACTGCTGAGTACTACTGTGCAGGGTGGCCTAGATGGGACAGAATAAGCATGCAGGAGTTGCAACGCCCCTGCAGTCATAAGGATAGGTACACTGCTAAGTGCCTGAATTTTTATCACGAGGTGCTGCAGTGGCTGTAACTTCAGGCTAGGGTCATAAGTCCCTTTGTTCATTCATAACTTTGAATAGTTGCTGAACAAATGTCACAAGTTGAGAACTATCAGTAAATGTCAACTGCTCTGCTAATTAACTGTAGCTATTTGCTGTTAATCAGATCAGTTAAAAGGATGGAATTAGGCACAGAAGCACTATTCATCAGCCACTTGACTAGGATGACACATTTTTCTAAACAAAACCTCACAACTTGGAAAACAAAAATGTTAGGAAGTGATAAAATGCCACCAGAAACCTATGAATCTGAATTAACAATTTCACCCAATATTTTGCTTTTGGTACAAACTAGCCCCAACTAGTCCTGAATTTCCTGACAGTCCAAAAAAAAAGCTTTTAACTTACATCATAACTTGACCATAAAACTCACTCTCCTGCACATTCAGTGGATTTTGATAGCACTGGTATAGAAGTTTAACAAATGCATAAACAAATTTAAGATTCCTTTTCACATTCCAGAATAATATACTTAACTTCCAGATTGCTTAGGCATGGAATTCCATTTCTGTTAAGCTAACATAACTCTCAATAAACCTGCAATGGTATAAAAACAGTGTTTCCAGACTTACTTTTTATATCTGACCCCTGGATTTTCTTCTAGAGTAGCACATAAGGTAACAATTTGCTCAGCAATTTGCTCCATTATATTATCATTTGTTTTCTCTATGTTGGGACTATAACAGCGGTAGAAGGCATTTGGGACATCAAGAGTAAATACCTAAATCAAGAAACAGTTTTGTTACAGTCTGTTAGGTCTATACAGTGTCAAAAATATCAGAGAAATACATGTCAAAAATACAGGAGAAATATAGGTCAAAAGTACAAGAGAAAGGTAAATTAATGTAATCTCTATTATGGATGTTTTTAAAGAAAAGTCTAAGTGCCTGATAAATTGTCCCAAGCAAAGGACTCACAATATCAAAATATGCATCTTACGTTCTGCTAATATACTGGTATGAATACCTGAGGAGAAAAGCCAGGTCTTATGGAAGATCAATAGGATCGGGATCATATAGATTTCATGGAGAAAGATACTGTGACAAAGGAAGCACATTTCTTGGATCCAGAGCATAGCTATTTTTTAGATCTGGCATGAGAGGCTAAGACCACTGGAGACAGACAAGTAACCTAGCCCCATGCTGTGCAGGACTTTAAGGGTGATAACTGGCACTTCGAATTGAATTGAGAAGCATACTGGCAGCCATCACTTCAGCAGTGAGATCACATGGGTGAGCCTTGATGCACATGAGACTGTATACACTCCTGCATTTTGAATAGGTGGAGCTTCTGAATACCTTTCAAGGGCAGCCCTGTGTAGAGTGCACTACAGTAATGCAATTAGGAAGTTACTAAAGCATGAATGAACATGAGCTGAGCCTTCTCATTCAAGAATGAGTGCAACTGATGTAAAAGGTGGATTTGTGCCAGGACTCTCCCAGCCATGTTTGCCATCTGCTTCTAAAACAGGAGCTACGGTATGAGTCCAAGATGCCCTCCTTTAGCAGTTTCAAAGTCCACAACAGCTGAATCTTCTTAAGGTTGAATCATAGTTTGTTCTTCCCAATCCAGACCCTCAGTGCCTCTAGGCATTCAAATAAGGCATTCTGGTTGATATATTACAGTTGGGTCATTATATTCAAAACATCTTTGGTACAACTGAGATTCTTAAAAAGATTCTTCAGTTATCATCAGCATTGCTTTACACTTAACTGTATTTTATCTGATTCATAATTACAATATTGGTAAACGATGCAATAATTTTACTCTAGGGATAATCATAGGCCAAATATTTTCAGAATATATACTATTTTCACTAATGCATTACTCCTCACTGTCAAGAGATTTGTGTTTAGTAACTGAAACATATACTAAAATCAGGATCTAAAATTCCATTCACAGGGAAATCTCTCACAAGTTAATTGTAGGTCAATCACTCCCTTGTAACTCAAAAATTGTTGTGAGAACAAAATAGGTATATAGTAATATAATACTCTGAGTTCCTTGCAATAAGTATAGACAAATATTAAATTTAAAGAATACATATGCCAAATAAGAACCACTCTTGAAGTTCTAGTTTAAAAAAAAACATAGACATAAAAACTCTGTTAGGTTTTCTGGTAAACAAAATGCATGTCAAAGCTGCAATACAATACAGCTGACCTTGAAAATAAGCCCAGTGAAATAACTGCTTCTATCACTATGTAAATATATTTACCAATCCCTAATTATCCATTGTTTTTCAATTAATGAAAAATTTGGAGAGGGCCAGTGAAGAGAGATGTTGTCTATACAATGCTTCCTTCCTGTTCTAAAAGGAACACAAGGAAACTATTTATTATATTTAGAAATATAATTATAGTTTTGTATCATAGTAAAAATGTGTTTTTATGAAAAAAAATAGATCTACAGATGTGATTTGAGTAACTTCATATATTTTTCATAATTTTACATTATTTTGTAGTCTTGCAAAAATATACACTCTTACTTCAAAGCAATTAATTTAGTTATATTTAATGTTTTGTAATGGATGATATAACATTTAAAAATAAAATAAAGAATTCGAGTATTAACTTTACCTGAGATTCATTAGGGATGAAGTTAATATTAATTTCTTTGCATCTTCTGATAGCTTTTGAACAAGATGACTTCATTTTATTGAAAAGTTTGTCATCACAAACTAAAATGGGAAATATATATATATCATGTTTTCAGTTTTTGTGCAACAAGTAAAATGCCTCACCCTATCAGTTAAAAATACTGAAATATCTCTTGCAAATATCTTGCATTTTTCCATAGCTCCTTTGAGTTTATGCAAAATATTCCATACATAGTTGCAAACTACAGATAGTTCTTGACTTACAAAAAGTTGCTTAATGAGTGAAGTTATGATGGACTCGAAAAAAGTTATTTACCATCCATCACTGAAGATACGACTACCATACCACCACTGAAAATACGTGTCCGCATTTTGGGTACTTGGCAATCAGCATTGACCAGTCACAATGTACTGTGGTCACATTATCATGTTTTATGACATTCTTTGCCATTTTCTTGCAAAAACTATCTTTCAATAACCTGGATTTCGATTTATGACACATCAATTGCTTAATGACTATGGTAATAGGTTTAACAATTGTCTTTAAAATAGTTGTAAAATCAAGTCCGGTCACATAGTGTCTCGACTTATGACTGTAATGACTACAAAATTCCAGGTTCTATTGTGGTCCTAAGTGAAGGACTACCTATAGTTTAAATACAAAAACAAGCCAAATTTCAGACTAAATTATTTAATCAATTATTTTCATACTGGAATATTATGGTTTGTCAGACCTAAACATATCCTAATCATAGCAGAATGTAGCCAATACTGTTTTTTCATTAGAGAATTCCATCAAAATGGCTAACCAAGCCAGCAGATATGTGCAGGAAATGAAAGTAAATTCTTCTGCATACAACTGTTGTTCCAAGCTAAAGTGCAAACCCTTACAACACATGCTAGTAGTGTTTACATTTCCCAAATAAAATAATTTCTTCAGTGTCACATGAAGCTCCAATAATCTAGTACCACCTTGACAGCCTACAAATAATTAAATACTCGTTTTAATCACCATTACCCAGTTTTAACAGTAAATTAAAATGCCGTTGTCTCATCTACACCAACAGCTATAATTGAAGATCAGTTATTTTCTCAATCTTTAAATACTTACAATCAGTGAAGTAGACATAGGCTGCTTTGTACTTGCTGGATGATTTACTTGCAAAGTCATTTATAAGTCCATCTACAGACTGAATCATGAAAAAAAATATTTTTGTTTGCTTCTTAGAACAAATTTGTAAAAACATTTAATAAATTATATACTTCTAACCTAATTTTTCTACTAGTTAGTTAGCTAGTTGAAAAACTTAAAATAAGTCTGATATGAATACTCAGGTTATTATTCCTTATGCAAGGAGTTTCAAGGTCAGGATGAAGATGGGGGAAAAAAGGAGCACAAAAATTCTGGCAGACAAATAAGCTCATCTGTAAACGTATTATTCATTTATATAGTTTATTTGTATGGGAAAACCAGCATACATTTAATGTTTTGCAATGGATGATATAACATTTAAATGGAAAACCAGCGAACTTAAAAGGGGTAAAGACAACACATTTACAATTAGCACTTGTACAAACAAGCAGTGATAACATTGTAGCTTAAAATCTTGTTAATACAACTCAATGTAAATTAACCATTGGACTAAATTTGGATACTGTTAATAACGCTAATTATTAAAAATGGAGAAAAGAATGCTTCTAGAACTTTCCTCTAGTACATGCCATACAATGAGAAAGAAGTATGTAAACTGTATCCTGCCCACCTAATAGTTTGAAAGCATACAAATACAAGTAGATAAACAGTATTATTTCAGTGAGAAGGTTAACAGCGTTCAGTGTGCCCAGCCTATAGTCATGCTGGCCACATGACCACGGAAATGTCTTCAGACAAAACTGACTCCCTCGGCTAAGAAACATAGATGAGCATCACCCTCTAGAGCAGGAGTGTCAAACTTGCGGCCTGTGACTCGGATATGACATGCATTGGCTACACCCAATCCTGTTTTAGCAAAGGGGGAAAAACTCACGATACGTCATGTGACAACACGAATGTGACATCCCTGACTTAAGAGTCACAACAAATGGACAGGGCCTCTATCTTTAGCTTTAAACTGAACTTACAACTGTTTGAAGCATTCTACGGTTATGTGACCACAATTCACATTGGGTTTTGCCAGAAACTGGTGTTTACTTCTAGCTTCCAGCAAAAAATGCCCACTGCAGAAAATGGGTTCCCTTAAACAACCATGGTGTTTGCTTAACTACCATAATGGTTTATTTAATGACCTTTGGGAAAAAAAAGTCATAAAATCAAGTTGGTCACATGATGACTTAACAACCAGCATGATTTACAACCATAATTCCTGGATTAATTACTTTTGTAAATTGAAGACTATACTATGTATCAAATTATGTTTTAACATTGGCGAGGGAGGAAATCACTGATCCTCCATGTTACTAAACTATCACCCGGGGGTTTCAATTAGCAGAGACATTGATGAGAGTTGTTGGAAGGCATAGCTGAAAGGCATCTTGAGGGACAATTAAATCTAGCATTATGTGTAGGATTTAGCATGAGATTGAAATCAGACATCTTTCACAAATAGAACATCAACAGATATTTTAAAAATGCCCCTAAATTCTATCAGTCCTCTCCTTAATTGCAGGTCCTCTGCGTTATTCTATGTAATCAGCACATGATGGGAATTAGAAAACTGTATACCTGCTGCAAGGTTAGAGATGTGGGTTCTATGACTCTATAGTAAACAAATAAATAATGTATGTAGGGGATGCAAAAAGAAATATCATCCTATAATAATCTATGTTTACCAACCGCTGAATCTAAACATATTGTCAAGAAAGGACTAGCCTTGAATAGACCTTAAACTAGAACTTAAGCCATCAGTCAGCAACTACATAAATATGTAACCAGGGGTGAAATGCTCCTGGTTCGGACCGGATCACCCGATCCGGTAGCAATGATGGCGGGTGGTTCAGAAAACCAGTAGCAAAAATTTCTCTCCCCCCCCATGCTCAGCTAAGCAGCGCGATCATCAGAGGCTTTTTTTTTTTTACTTTTAAAAGCATTTTTTTTACAACTTCTTCGGCCGAAGAGGTTGTAGAAAAAATGCTTTTAAAAGGTTAAAAAAAAAAGCCTCTGACAATCACAGCTGAGCAGCGTGATCATCAGAGGCTTTTTTAAAAAAGCAATGCTTTTAAAAGTAAACAAAAAGATTGTGTGCCACAGCTGATCACCCTCCCTTGCGCGCTGTTCTACTTACTGCATGCCTCTTTTTGGCATGCACTGCGCGTACACACCTTGCATTTGGTGCATGGTGCACACTGTGCAGCTAGCAAACCAATTGTAAACCGGTTCAGATTTCACCACTGTATGTAACCATAATGTAATGCCATGATCCCTACATAAAGTAAGGAGAAACAGACTTATATGGCAAAGCACTAGTAACATTAGGCATGCTTTTTTAAACTTGTCCATCCAATCTAGACATCCTCCAGTTACTGCTGAGAATTCCCCTCCATAGGAAGTATATGTGATTTTAGTCAAGTGATAAATCTTGGAAATGGCTACCATGCTCTGTGATATGCTTTGACCACCTCTCTCCTTGCATTACAAAAAAATTCAATTAGTTGCCCACAAATTTCTTGCATGTGTTTTTTTTTTCTGGCTTGCTTTAAAATAGTATAAAAAAAGAACCCTGAAGAATTATTCTTCTGGAAACTAACCTTTGTTGTAGGTGTAATAAGATAAATGGCTTTCAGGTGAGGGACTGGCTCACGGTTTTTGTAAACGTTCTCCACAGCTGTAAAATAAGATATTAATTATAAGAGTTACCCTAAGTACATTTGCATGCTAAATTTAAAATACTAACATATGTAATAGACTAATATACAAGATGAATTAAGGTACAAGTTGATAGATTTTTTTAAAAATTGAGAATTGGAACTGGATGCTCTATCCAGATTGGTGAAACCACTCTAGAGGAAGAAAAAATCACTAGATAGTTCATGTGACTCCAGATAGTAACTCCTGGTGAATAGACTGCAGGGACTGTTATTTTGCAGCTGGTTTAGTGGCTAGCTGAGTGGCTGGGAGGATTCCATCAATCCTATACTGTAATGCACCCTTTGAAGGACATAAAGCTCGACTCAGCTTTATTTTTTGCTTCACTTTTGGATTTTTTTTTATTGTACTGAAAAGATTAAGGCATTTCAAATTGGCAAGGTTTCACTATGTTCATCAGGTGAGTTGTCTTCTGAAAGAAATATGGTTTCAATATGATTTTAAAAGCTCTAGCTTTTTTTGATTACCAGCAAGGAAATTTAGAATATGGACTTTGAAAAGTTAACAACAAATTAACGGTCCATATGGATTTTGAATCATATTTTGAATTTATTAGAAGAATCATTCATGTGGGAAAGGGAGATGGTTTGGGGTTTTTTAAAGAAAAAACATGATAATGGAAAACCTTGAAAGTTTGACACGAGAGATATACAGTAATAAATTTGTATTGTTTACAAAGAAATTTAAAAATGGAAAAAAATTCCTAATAGGTGTTTTTGAATACTGGTCTGCAAAATTACTTGATATGATAGACAGCACATGTACCAATGAAATTACAGAAAAACAAGCTACAACAGTTAATTTTGAAATTAATTTGAAAGTGGACTTAAACCAATGAAAAGGATATGGAGAAATATGTACCGAGTACTGAAACAAAACTAACAAATCTTACTCCCTTAAGGGAACTGTACAACTATTAAATTAGAAAAACGATTTGGACAGCTTTTTCTTACTGTATCTACAAAAGAGTACAGTTAAGATCTTGAAAAATTTTACGAGAAGAGACAAAAAAAAGTGGAAAAACAAGCTTTACTTATTGCACAAACGAAGAAGCCTATTAAATTTTTCAAAGATTTTTAGTTTTAAAAAAGTTGAACAAAAAACAAATTCTGAGATTCTTATTGAAGGGGTTAAAAATTAAGATTCTTAAAAATTCAGGGAAGGAATAAAAGGTTGGCTTATTCAATCAAAGTTAAAATATCGAATTAGCTATATCTGATTTCTCTTACTAGATTTTTGCTGATAAAGAAGAAATGACAAGATTTTTGGACTTTTGTTGTTAAGAGATGAGTTATGTGATGAAAAGAGTTTATGTTGTATTTAAAGCTATTAACATTGTTTTACTTGTTGGTATAAAGGGGGGCATTCTTTTTCTTTTTCCTTTCTTTTTGCTCTTTTTTCTTTTTTTAATATTTGTTTCCTCTCTTTTGTATTTTTATTAGCTTTTATTCTTTCTATTTGTAATTCTTAATATAATTATTTAAAACAAATCAATACAGTTTTTACTTTGCAAATGTATTAACTGGCAAAAACTATGCCAAAATGATTAATTCTGCTTAGCAGATACTTACCAGTTATCCCTTCCGCAAGTAGGTCTGTCATTTTACCACATGATGACAGCAGCTTAGTAGTAAAGTCATCTAGAAGAATTATCTTCATAAATAAAAGTAAAAATCAAATCAGTAGTTGACAACTAGATACTAGATTACGTTTTGGTAATATACTGTCAGTCCTTTAAGGTTGAGAGGACTTGAACAACAAAATCATTAATATTAAAAATACTTTTTATTACAAGATTACAATGCCAGAATGCCAAATCAATTATCTGACCCTTGCCTTGGCTATGGCTCTTTCTCATATTCCTCAAGGATATTATCACTGCTCATTATATTTCCTATCAATATTAGAATGAGCTTGCACTGAAGTCAGTTTCAAGTACTAAATCTTTCACTCATATACCACATGCAGACACAAAATGTACACACCAAGCTTTTAATTCCCCAAGTGTATATAATACAAGTACATAATCTACAGTGTTTAAACAATTACTTGATATGGTAGCAAGATGAGCAACATATAAATTTAATTATGCTAGCTGGATTCATACATTATGCTAAACCATAATATGGATTTAATGCATAGTACAATCCAGACAACAATACTTTATTCAACAAATCATGGATAAATCTTTGCTTTAGCATAATGTGCTACCAATGTGTATGCAACAGCAGGATTCCATTAAAGAAACACTATAAAAATATAACTGCATGTCTCATAAGAGCAAGTTAATGACTATATTTGCTTCAGAGATCCACCAATTCAAATTTATTACTAAGAAAAAGTAAAAGTAGATTCAAATACAATTGAATCATATGGGTCTCCCAACTGTAATTTCACAACTGTGGCATTGTGTCAGAATACTCAGTCCTGTGCCAATTTAATTCATTTTTATGTTGGACAATAATAAAACAGATTTTAGATGCTTGGATCCATGCATGTGTAAGATTAGGTCGTGTATTAAAAATCCTGGTCCAAAATTTTTAAAATAAAAGCAAATGCCATGATTGGGTCCAGAAACAAATCTATTATTACCATGGAAGGAATAAAATTAAATCTGTATATTCCATGTAGTGAACAAAAATAAAAAACCTGGGTTGACTGAATTTGGCTTACCATGCTATCCAGCTATTTGTTTAAGTAAAAACCAGCTGTTCTGTTTCAAAATAGTATACATCTTAAAGCTATACTTCATTTGTTTGGTTAAAATGTTCTAATTTACAAAATAAATACACTGAGTGTTTGCCACACAATAAATTGAATTATGTTGTATTTGTTTGGCATTAGTATCTGTAATTACAACACTTTGTTTACTCGTGTAAAAGAATTGACGCTCTTCCAAATTAAGCATCTGGACTTCTCTTCAGATATCTATGTAGATATCTCACTGCAATAATTCAACAGCTGCCCCAAATCTAGGTATATTGTATTTGAATAATCTATTCACATTTAATTTTGCCTTCAATTACAGATAGCCTTCCATTTACAACCACAATTGGGCTCAGAATCTTGGTCTTTGAGCAAAACTGGGAGAACAATTCTAAGAATGATGTCACTTGCTAGTATTTTCACAAGATCTGAGGTCAATTCCTCTAGCAAGGAAGGAAGGCTATTAATGCTGGCCTTCATTAGTGTTTTTCTCTTCAGAGGGGAAGGGAAAAAGTAAACAAATGCCAGCATGCTACCAAAGGCCAACATTTTAAAAGGCTCAGAACCTTGGCCTTCCCTAGGATTCAGTGTTTTCACCAGTTCTGAGGTCTGTTCTTTCAGCACACAGGAAGATTTCACCTCACTGCAAGAGGAAGGGAGTGGAAATCCCTCAGTGCACTGGGAGGAATGGCTCTCAGATCCAATGTCACTCTGCCCGTAACTTTCTCTACCCGTTTTCCAATTGAGTTTCTGGGGATGCCAGCCGAGAATATTGCAAATGGTAATTACATAATCACAGGCATTCAATACCTGGTTGTAAAAGCAAACAGGTTGCCACAGGCCCCAAATGTGATTGGGGGGTGGGGGTGGGGGGCTGGCATGCTATCTTATGACAGGTGGAAGTGCTTTACGGGCTGAAAAGCACCTTTTCCGAAGCTGTTGTGACTAGGGTTATTAAATGACTGGTCGTAAGTCAAAGATTACCTGTACAGAAAAACATTAGATAAGTACTTGACACAAATATCTAGTCTTTTGATTCCAAAATGCAGATTTCTGTGACTAACTACAGACAGTTCTCACTTAACAATGGTAATGGGGACTGGCAATTCTGTCATTAAGGTACAGTTGTAAAGTGTGACTTCATGTGACTATAACAACTTATGATGGTAGTTGCATCAGTCCCAACTGCCATTGTTATGTAAATCCTGTGCAGTCACAGTGTCCCCCAGTCATATGGTTGCAATTTGTAACTTTCTGCTGGCTTCCCTATTGACTTTGTCAGAAAACAGCAGTAAAAGTCACAAATAATAATCACATGATGCAGGGACATTATGATGGCCGTAAGTATAAGGACCTGTCATAAGTTGTTATAATTCAGCATCGCTGTAACTTTGATTGCTGTTAAACAAGTGATTCTTCAATAAGAACTACCTATAATACCAACCAGTTGATTTATTTATTATAGCATTTATAGGGACACACACTGCAAACCAAGTGACTTTGGGCAGTGTATAAACAAGATGAGGAAAGCATATTCAATCAATACATATTTTATTAAAATGGCAATCAAAAATGAAATCTTCCTCAACTGGAATTCAATTCATCCTGATCTCAAGAGACAGGTCTTAACTACCTCCTTAAAGCCCTGTAGGGTTAAGACCAGTTGTATATTGGGATAAATACTATTCTGTCAGGAATAATTTCCAATTTTTCCTTATAGACTAGGATACAGAACAGCACAGCTTCAGCCCCAACTGTGCACTATTCAAGGCCTTTTCTGTTGACTGATCAATCTTCTTCAGCTCCTGTTGTGAATTGGAACAGATGAAATCACTGCTTCTCCTTTTTGGAACCTGAGATACCGACAGAATAAGAAGATGACTGTCCTTTAAGCACCCTGACATGCCACAAGATACTGGATGGTATTTTCACAGGACTACCAGATAACTCCTGATCCCATCACACCAAGGTGCAACAATTCTCTGACTGACAACACAAGTGAAGTAACATAGTTCTACCAGGACAGTCCATCTACCCTGCCAATCAGGTTTCACAGGAACAAATTACATCCATGCTGCTATGAAGGAGAGTGCCTTCTCTGATGTCACTCTAACAGATGTATCTCCGAACAGCTGAATGGCAACCCCTGCCAGAAGCTATTCTACAATTTCAACTGTAGCATTATTCCACCATTACAGCCAACCTCAGTGTTGCTATTCCCACTACTGCTCCCTACAGCTCCAGACCCAAGTCCAATAGGAGTTCCAGCAAACTATCCCAAGCAGAGTAATTCCTATAGAGCTTGATGGAGATGCCATAATAAGTGGTCAATAATGCAGATGATTAGCAGTTATAATCATAGGACTTCCTCCAAAGAACTATGGACCCACTATATTCCTACAAAAACTTCCAATTATCACTAACATTTTCTATTGTACATTCGAGTTGTACCTTGAATAAATGATTTTTAAAATATACTATATAAGTCATAGATAAACCAGTTCAATAATTCTTCTTACCTTCCATTCTTCTTCTTTTCTACAGTCATCAAACACTGATGCTTTTAGTTCTAAAAGAAAAAAAATATTATTATGGTTAAAATGGAATAATAGAGAAGAAAGATTTAAACTAGAAATGAACTACATTAAAAATAATAGTGCATGCAATGTCAAATGTAACATTAAAGAATCAAGCTAGTCAGCATTACAAAGTGTGTTGTAGTACAGTAGTACAAAGTACTGAAAAAACAATAATTTGTAATATGTTGGCACCTTATCCTATTAATCTAATTAAATCTGACTTATTTTAACATACAGTAGATACAATAGGAAAGCATGGCTTTCACATCTTCTGCACATCTTATTTCTGATTTCCAATTCCAGATTTGTAGGGCAAGCACAAAGAACTTTAGGTCAACACTAGAAGAATAAAAGAATCATTGTGTTTGCATGAACTACCAGTTTTGAATTTGGATAATGAACCTATATAAAAGCTCTGTAACTTGAGGTCTACTGTACTAAGTGAATCTGAAACAGTCCCTATCTTGAATTACAAAGAACTAAACTTAATTTACAAAGTAGTATACTCATCCACTGACCTTTACTGCTATAGTATGTCATGCAAATGAAGTCACTGTATTCAAAACAAAAACAGGTATATTTCCTGCAGATTCATTTATATAATTACTACTTAGTCTGTCTTTATCTTTTTTCACTAAGAAAACAAAGCAATGGTATAATTCTATCAAGCCAGTTATATTTCCCTGAATGACAGGAGAATCCTGAAATCATTTAGTTGGTCTCATAAAATTGACCTTTACACGGTCTTATAAATACAAAAATCATGGAATATATAAAATGAAAATAAACGTATCTATTTATAAATAGGATAAACACCTGTCTTTAAAATCATGAATATATGCACTATATGCCAAGCATCCTTAAATTCAACAGAGTAATATTAAAAAATATGCCTAAACAAACTTAGATGTTTGACAACTCATAGCTTATTACATTAGATCACAAATATGCTTTGTGCAACAACATATCAAAGAATCAGTTCCTTGGTTTTTAATATTATTTTCAGGATGCTTGCATCCAGAATGGAGGTTATGATCACTGGAAAACAACCACCAAGTACCAAACATACCAGCATATGCTTTTATCAGCCAGATGGGTTTGGTTCATTTCCCATTTTTACATATTATGTGATATTTATGTATTTAAATGCATCAAATTGGAACTGTAATTATCATAAAGTATTTTTTATTCTATACTAGGTTATTTTTTAAACTGGGATTTTGCAAGAATTTGAATGGGTTCCATGAAACTAAGGGGAAACAAACGTTTTACTCTCTTGCAGTTTTTTTCCCTCTGGCTTTTCTTAGTCACTAAGGGAAAAGGTGATGAGGCTTCTCAGCTGACACTCAGCACACACACCCTTGATAAGGGTTTCCAAAGATATTTGTAACAGGTTCTCTGATGTAAAAAAGGCTTGAAAACCCATGCTCTAGTCCAGTGATGGTAAACCTTTTAGGCACAGAGTGCCCAAACCGGAAGGAGTGCATGCGCCAAAGCACCGGAAACCCAATGACCAGCTGGCCAGCATGCATGCACACCTCGGAAACCCGACTACCAGCTGGCTGAGCTGGGGTGATAGTGCGCGTGCCCACAGAGAGGGCTCTGCATGCCACCTCTGACACGCGTGCCATAGGTTCACCATCACGGCTCTAGTTTATATGATTTTGTATCCTTAATCTTTACACAAAATCATAATTATTCTTCATAGAGATCTTTTCTTTCAAACTTTCCAGAGGTAATGCATTTTGGCTTTACTGTCAGTGAAATTAAATGAATTTATAGCAGGCACTGTTTCTCCTGGCAGTGGTTATTTTTCTAAATGTACTATTTTTCTAAATGTATTATAAAGTTGCAACCATTTATATTTCACTTTACAATTTATCATAAGAGGAAAAATGTTATTAGCCTTTATCCGCAAAACATTTGGGCTCATATATTGGAACAATGCAGAACAGAAAAGGAACAAGCATGAGTGAACAAATTGAATGGTCTGAGAGGAAGCAATACTTCTTAGTCCATCCCCTTGAGGATTTTTTCAAGTTCATTTTTGAAGGTAAGTATGTACCTCTTTCCTACTGAGTTAAATAGGGCTGGAAATGCCTGTAATTAACAATTCTTACTTCAAAATTTTTCAGAGTAAAAAGGTACATCCAAAAGAAGGTATTGCAATTTTTAATTAAAATCTATGTTAAAGCTCCTCCAAACTTGTGATTAACTTGTGATTAACAGGTAAAGAATTTCTTCCAGGCTAAACTAGCAAAAAGGCCAAGATTTTTTTAAGGAATCTACATCAAATTAATGTATAAATACTAGGAAAGGAGCAATTCTTTTAAATATATATGTTGAGATATCTTAATATCTTTGCTATTATGGCACTCATTTAATAAACTACAATTAAATTAAGGTAAGCACGTTAAGTGAACATGGCTGAGTCACTATTTTTTTTTCAAAAAAGGAAACATTAAATCATACCAGAAGTAAAAGTAATAAGATCAGAAAACACAATGTCACAACTATGCTGATCCGCGTGCAACGTGTTTTCATTACTTTTCCTCAAAACAGAATACTAAGAAATATGTACAAATACCACAAATGCATTCCACAGGGCACAATCAGATAAAGGATCCTCTCATCTAACAATCCTTCAGGTACGACCCCTATCTTTAGTTTCAAAAGAGATGACCAAATCGGAAGCATACATATAGCACAATCTTGTATGTAGAGCTTTGAAAATAAATCTAAATAAATAAAATCTGAACTTTAAATCGACTATCAGACTTCACCCATTCAGTTATGCATACAATTCAATGGCTTCCTCCATTCCAGGATAAGAATTGTCAGTTGCAAATAAAAGTATGGATGATGTATTTCCACATAAGCCTGAACCTTGATCAACCATAATATATTTCCATGGAATAATGCAACTATTTTTAATAATGTGGTTTTAAAAAAACTAAAGGTCCCACAGAATGTTTATTAAAATTAATTTATGCTCCCTGCCTTCAAGGAGCTCAGGATGCAGTAGGTGGATTGATGACATTTTTATCTAGCGCAATCATAGAAGATAAACTAGGTCAATTTTCAACCACATTGTACAGTTCAGAGTTGGGAAGCAAACTGAAATCAGATCTCAACACGCTATTAGGTGATTGCTTTCAGGTGATGGTAGTATTTTCATTTATTAATCTCTTCTGCTTCCCTAAAAGCCACATGCAGTGAAATTAAATTCTAAAATGCCAGCTCTAAAATAGCACCATCAATTTCTATCTTGAACTCTTCTCTTTTCCACCCTAAGGCACCCATCTGATTATCATTTTCTCTACCACTGCAGTAGCAACCTGCCCAGAGCTGGATAATACATACTGCATTATGCTCCCTCCATCCCTACCAAGGATCTGAATGAATTTAGAAGACCCTGGGCTTTTTTCATATATATATATATATATATATATATATATATATATATATATATATATATATATATATATATATATATATATATATATATTTATATATATTTGTATACATATACACACATATGCATACATACATACATACACACACACACATATATATATATATACACATACACATATACACATATACACATACATATTCTCCTATTCACATTCTTCCTGGTTCCTCAGAGGGGCATACTGGAATGCATCTTCTCTTGCATTTTTAGCTTGCATTTTAAAAGGTCGTCCAGTTATTAAGAAATAATATACTGAGTTCAGTTGTGGAAATGGCTTTGACTGACACACACACACACACATAGAGAGAGAGGTAGGTAGGTAGGTAGGTATGAATGAAGAATGTATGTATGTATGTATGTATGTATGGTATATATGTACGTGTACACACACACACACACACACACACATATATATCAGTCAAAGCCATTTCCACAGCTGAACTCAGTATATTATTTCTTAGTAATTGGACCACCTTTTAAAATCCAAGCTTTAAAATGCAAGAGAAGATGCATCCCAGTATACCCCTCTGAGGGACCAGGAAAAATGCGAATAGGAGTGGCCGTGCGAGGAAAGTGTGGGAAACGGACTTTTAAAAGACGGCGACGTGCTTACAGATCTAGCAGGTGAAGCGCTTCCCGAGGCGAAAAAATAAATAAATAAATAAAGCCGCGGAATAGCTTCGCCTTAACTCTCGAGATGCAGCCGGATTCGAGGACTCCAGTCCAGACCGCGGGGCCGCGACCCCAAACGAAGGCGTTAACCCCATCCCAGCCACCACCACCACCACCCTCTAACTTGTCGCCTCACGAAGACCGATTCCGCATCTGCACGTTTCCCGGTCTCCGCGCCCTCGGCGACCGTGCCAGGTAGAGGACGCCCGCCTAAGGCCGTCGAGCGGAAGGCAAGAAGGAGACTCGCTCTGTTGCTGGGGAAGGAAAGTCAGAAAGAGCGGGCTTCGACACTCACTCTGCCACACCAAGCTCTTCAGCCCCCGGTCCCCGCTCGCTGCCGCTGCTGGCGCCATCTTGCCTCTGCGCTTCCCAGGGCTGTGACGGAAAAAAAAGAGAGAGAAAAAATTCCGCACTCCCTGACAAGGGGGCCATTCAAGCCCCGGCGCGCAAGCCCCGCCCCTCGGTTCAGCCAGCCCCGCCTCCGGCCTTGCAGGTTTGCGGCCGCCTTTCCTGCCGAATTTACTGGTGACGTAGGTGCCGCAAGAAGAAGCAGGAATCCCCCGCCCAAGCCCTGGGGATTCAGATGGGCGGAAGCCGGCAGTTTGAGCGGGTGGTGGTTTTGCTCGCTGGTTTGTCTCTGTACCCAAAGGAAATTTTGGCTAATCGGTCTATAACCATATGAAATGTCGACTAAACCTGAGCCATGGTTTGCCGAATAATCCCTGGTGATCTGGCTGGCCACAATATGTTCAACCGTGAACCGCCCGCAACCTTTGGGTTCTCACAATCCACGGAACCCCTCACAGCATCCAGACACACCTTAGCTAAAAGTGATGTGCGAATCCAGCATAATTGAAAGGACTTTTTTTAAAAACTCCATCTCAGGATTCTTCTGTTGTTTCTTAACGTTCTGCCTTGCTAACTTTGCAATTAAATGGCTACTAATTCTGCAAGGTGTGACCTTTATGGCTCATTCTGTGCAGATGGACGTGTTCGGATGGCAATTTTACATTTCAGAGCTATTGATATCTAAATGTGAAGACTGGTGATTCACAGTCACATTTTGATTCTAAAAATATCAGATTTATGGTGGTGTGGGAAGGCCCCCCCTCCCATCCACATCCTAGAGAATGAAATATTTTGGGGAATATTAAAAGAGGTAGAATATTATATTTCCCCAAACGAGAAATGGAGAAACATGTTCTTAAAGGCAGAAAGCAGCTCCAGTCTTCCTGTCATAGGAAAACAGCCTCAAGCAGAAGAGACTGTTTTTTTGGAATGGATATTTTATATCCATTCAGAAAGATTGGGCCATTCTATTCATAAATAAAACACTTTCAGCCACAACCTCTCACAGAAGGCTGGAGCTGATGAGATTTTAAAAAGTAGAAAAACAAAGACTCCTAAAAATCTACATTCCCCCCACCCCATTCTAAGAAAAGGACAGGACCTTTAGGACATAATAGGATTTACTCACCACCATTAGAATAGCAAAAGACACACGGCTCACTAAGTTGCACAACCCCCTGGAACATCTCCAAACCCAGAACCCTATAAAAATCTACCCACCCACCCAGCCAATTGGTCAGCCACCCTAGAAACATGCTGCTGTCACTGAAGTTTCTGGAAAACCAAATAAACAGAGACTTCCTTTTCATGCAGCCTGCCTCCATTTTATTTTAAGCATCTTTCTCCCAGCTTGGAACCGGACCAGATTTTTCTTCCAACAGTGGTCTAGGTTCGGTTCTTTGCAGACAGATGTGACCCGCTTCTTTAATAGAGAAATAGGATCCTTGAGGGAGATCGGAGTTTAGAAATATGAAATATAAACAAAATATAATAAAAGTGGTAGTACAAACACTGCATATCTGTGTGATTTTATTGTTGGTTGTGATGTGCAATATGATAATATCAAATGGAAGCCATATTTTAAAAAATCATTTCAACTCTTGGGGATTTGCATAGATCTGACTTTTACTCACTAATATATTTTAAGCTTCAGGATTCTTTTGTTGTTGCTGGGATGTGGAAGAAGTGTAAGGAATACAGCTCCACTAGAGCTTTTCCTCACCTAAGCTCTTTGGTGTACCTTGTAATTATTTTGTAGTGAAATGACGGCTGACCTGAATAGCTAAGGAAGTGCATTGTTACAATGAGGGCACTGAAAATGCAGAATTCTGAGTATACTCATTGGCTGATGAATAGCCAATGACATGTTTCCCCTTCCCAGTACAGTATTTCTAAGATTTAGTCCTTCCCTGGGTTTAACTAATCAGGTTGGCCTCATCACTTGATTATAACTTCTCCCCAAAGTGGGGGTGTTAAAATGAAGAATACATATCGTAGATAAACTTGATATTTTTTTCCTGGAATGTCAAGAACTGATACAAGATCACCAGCTCTTTTCAAGCATTAGAAATGCAAACCATTAGGAGATGAGGATTCCAGTACAGGTAGTCCTTAACTTACATCCACAATTGAGCCCAAAGTTTTTGTTGCTAAGCAAAACATTTAAGGGAGTTTTGTCCCATTTTGTGACCTTTATTGCCACATTTGTTAAGTGAATCACTGCAATAACACCTGGCTTAGCCATTGACTTTGCTTGCAGATGGTCACAAAAGGTGACCACATGATCCAGGAACACTGCAATGGTCATAACTATGAGTCAGTTGCCAAGTGTCTGAATTTTGATCAGGTGACCATGGGGATGCTGCAATAGTAGTAAGTGTGAAAAACGGTCGTAGGTCACTTTTTAAAGTGCTATTGTAACTTCGAATGGTTACTACATTAATTGTTGTAAGTCAAGGACTACCAGTAAAATCTTTCTATAATAATATCAAGCAACTGAGAAGCTTTTCTTGATTAGACCTTGTTTCTCTACTAGCTTCCAATGGGACAAGACCTTTTAAAAATTTGTTATAAGTATTATTAAGGAGTGTTAAATCAGCTTCCTCCCATGAAAAAAGCTAAAGGAGGAAATAATCTTATTTTTTAAAAAATGATGATCTTTCTAAATTTTAAACAGTTTTAAAGAGTGAACTTGCCAATTACATGTGGCTAAATTTTAGCATTGCTATGTATGTGTTGCAGGAAAAAAAGCAACACAGCTAAAAAACTGATAGATGTCGGATGTTACTACTATCTTAAATACTACTAAAACTCTTATTGTTGTGGCCTTTAACTGGATGAAACAATGCAGCATAGGGCAACAATTTTTGAACCAAGGTACCTCAAATGGGATAACTTACAGAATGTGTCCAAAATGCCAATGGAATTAAATTTGGAAAAGTTGTGGTTTCTTTTACATGACTGAGCTGCTGATGCTGCAGAACATGATCTTCATTTTCAATATTCTGTGACAGCTTCCCAGCCAGTTTTGCAAACCCTTGCTCCCTCCCGCACCCTACATCAGCCATTTACCTGCCTGCTGGGAAGGAAGAGAGGTTTCTGATGTTCCCTGGAAGCTTCCCACAAGGACACTCAATGGGGAAGCTGCCAGGAAGTCAGAAGTCACTTCCATTCTGACTGCTTTTTTGCCTACCTGTGGTCATTCTGTTTTTCTATTTAGGTAAGGAAATATCTCTGAAACAATGACCAAGAGGACATGGGTTGTCTAGTGCCATTTAAACATTAGAAAGAAATTGTATAGTCAACTGAGTAGACCATTATTACCAAGTCTCCTGCTGCATTGGATTTTTACATAAAGTATCTTGTGGGTGTGATGAAACCTATTGTAATAGCAATTGTAATATATTAAGAACTAAGTGAATTTCTGCATGTGCAGTATTGATCGATTTTTCCTTTCTTTGTGGTCCAGGATTAGGCTTATCTAGTGGTGGGATTCAAATAATTTAACAACCGGTTCTCTGCCCTAATAACTGGCTGGGTGGGTGTGGCCATGGTGGGTGTGGCCAGGGGGTGTGACAAGCAGCACTCAGACTCCTGCACTCCCCTGGGAGCAAAAATGGGTCAGAGGGGATGCGCTGCCCCCCGTGCCCCGTTTTGGGCCTAGTAAGCCTTTTTGTAGCCTCCTGGGAGTGAAAACGGGCCGTGGGGGGTACGCCTCACCCCTGCACCCCATTTTGGGGCTAGGAGGCCTCCCTGAAGCCTCCTGGGAGCAAAACAGGCCACGTGGGAACACGCCGCTCCCTCTGTGCCCCATTTTGGGCCTAGGAGGCCTCCCTGCATTTACCTGGGAGCCAAAATGGGGCACGTGGGGACTCCTGGAAGAGGAGGGGCAGGGCCATCCAGCAATTTAACTACTGGTTTGCCCAAGCTGGCCCAAACCGGCTGAATCCCACCACTGGGCTTATCCCATCTTTCCATGCAGATCTTGGCGCCTAGTAATATAGTCTGTTACTTCCCCAATGCTAGCATTTTCTCATGGATTGTGAAGAATTCTGATGTGAGGATACCCAGGTCTCTTGAAGATTTCTTAAAGGGCATAGCCCAGGAGAGGATTCCATTTAAATTTTTGCATTAAGAATTCTTGATTCTACCATTATGGTTCATTATGGCATTTACATATATGACGTTCCTGACCTCATTAAAATGCTTTTTATCCACAAGGCCAGAGTAACAATAATTGTCCCCTTTGTCAATAATGATCCTGTCTTTGTTCTGAGCCAAATAGTGAATTGTGAATGTACCATTTTCTAGAGGCGAGGGGATATTTCCCTTATTGCTTTTCAGCCTTCCCTGGGAAATCATCCATCAGTTATGTCACTGCTTCAGAATGGGTGGGATTTTTTTTGTCAGACCTGCCTGTCTTCTTCAGGCTGATTTGTCTCAGCCTACCCATCCCTTTGCAAAATACAATGCACCCTCAAATTACCAGATCTGA
The DNA here is from genome assembly GCA_022577455.1 of Arizona elegans. Lineage (NCBI taxonomy): Eukaryota > Metazoa > Chordata > Lepidosauria > Squamata > Colubridae > Arizona > Arizona elegans. The sequence goes on from JAKOOJ010000002.1 coordinate 114,825,997, forward strand.
TTTTCTGCACCAATTAATTTTGTTTTATAATGAAGTCATTATGGAAACAATGCGACACTGAGGATTTTCCATCTGAAGAGATATTTGTTAACCAAGAAATTTTGGTTACAAATTCATAGAATGATGCAAAGGGTCTTAAAGATTAATATTGCTAAAAACAGAATTCTTTTTATTGGGATTTATGGACAGTGGATTAAAAAAGACTCATAGTAGCTTGATATGTTAGTTAGATGCTAATTGCAGCAAGCTTATTTGATGCACAACAATGGAAGAATAATATTCCCACAGTGGAGGAAAGTATTGTGAAAATATCAGAATTAGTAGAAATAGCAAAAACTGACCTGGTTTTGTCAGAGAACATCTTTTTTCAAATGACTAGAAATCTTATATGGACTTTTTGCTGAAAGAAAAAAACAGCTGGATGATTTATGGATTTGAAGATTAAGAAAGGTGCTGGCTAAAATGGCAACTGAGGGATCTGCAAAATATTCAAGTGGGAGAGACAATAAGATTGTAGTTTTCTGTTGAAAAGGTCGAAAGTCACTTACATATTTCAATAAATATAAATAAACTGTGATACTGGTTAATAATGGGCCCCCCTTCTTCCAATTAGTGAGTTAAAATAAGGTTCTACTGTAATGTGACAAACAAAACACCACCACCCCCAAAACAGTAAAGGACAACTTGAGAGCAGAAGTAGCCCAGAGGGCAGGAAAATGAACCTTGCCATATTTGTGACTATGGTAGGTAGTTTCTATAGAGCTGCACAAATAACATTGTCTAGGGCAGGGGTGTCAAACTCAAGGCCTGCAGGCCCAATCTAGCCTGCAGGGTGGTTAGACCTGGCCCGTGGGGCCACCCTGGAAACAGCAAAGGACCGGCCCATAATGCCTCTGCCAGCAAAAACAGGGCTCAGGGACACCACATGCAGCCCTCCCGAGATCCGTTATCGCTTGCAGAGGGCTGCAGGAGACTATCGTGGCTGAAAATGGGGCCTGGGGGGGCTGCACATTCTCCCCCGGTTCCATCTTTGCTGGCAGAGGGCTAGCAACACAAACTAAAAACAAAACAAAAGGAGAAATGTTTCCCCTTTTGCATTTGAGCATCCAAGAAGGGACAGGAAAGGAGAAAGGGAAAGAAAAAGAAAAAGAAGAAAAAATGGGAAGAGAACAAGGAAGGAAAAATAAGGAAAGAAGGGAAGGAAGAAAAAGGAAGAAGGAAGACAGAAGGAAAAAGAAAGGAAGGAAGGAAGGAAGGAAGGAAGGAAGGAAGGAAGGAAGGAAGGAAGGAGATTATAATGAGAGGGAGGGAGGGTCTGAGGGAAGTCCTGCCTTAGCACTTGGCCACCACAGGTGCCCCCAACATGAGTGACATTGAGCTGGCCATGTCCACCCCAGCCATGCCTATCCTGGCCCCCCAAGGTCAAACACAACCCTGATGCGACCCTCAATGAAATTGAGTTTGACACGCCTAGGGGCTGGGGAACCATCTCCTTTTACTTTATGGCTAAAAGAAAAAGGAAAAAGGGTGAACAAGCAGGAAAAGTCCAGTACAACATTCCTCATTACTTTCTAGATCAGTGGTGGTATTCAGATGGTTCTGTCCGGTTTGGGTGAACCAGTAGTGGACGCTGCAGGAAGCTCTGCCCACCCACCCAGACGTCATCACATCCCTTTTCTGAATCTCTGTGCATACATGCACTCACATTTGCGAACTGGTAGCGAAGGTAAGTGAATGCCACCCTGTTCTAGATGTAATTTTTGTGTCAAAACAGTGGAAAAAGCTCTCTTCTTCCCCAGTAGAAATAGTGGAAATCTGTATTCTTTTTGGAAATCTAGAAATTGTGTCCAAATCCAGGATTCTTGACAGAAGTTTGTGTACTGCATCTGAGAACGATTAGGAATTTACTATAAAGTTAAATGACCATGCTCAAGTGTTACTACAAGCAGTCCAGTGGTGGGTTGTCCCCAGTTCACACTGGTTCTATAGAACCAGTAGTGAAATCGGCGGGAGGCTTCACCCACTGACCCTGACGTCATCAAAATGCTTCTGCGCATGCGCGCGTGCAGCCCCATTGCAAACCGGTAGTAAAGGTAGGTAGAACCCACCCCTGAAGCAGTCCTCAAGTTACCACAACAACTGAGACTCAAATTTCCATTGCTAAGCAATGCGATCATAAAGGGCAATGCCATCTGATTGCATTGCTCAGTGACAGCAATCCTGGCAGTCCCCTTACTATCATTAATTGAATCCCACCAGTCTAAACCCAAACTAAACCATTCACAGTTTCATTCCTCTCAGCCCCAAACTTTAGTAAGAGGCTGCCTCCTTCTCTTCAGCCCCCATACCCATCAACTCCCTTCCACGTTTTCCCTTTTAGCTGCCTTGCACTCTACTGCCCCCTCAATTATCCGCTGCCTTCACAGTTTTCTTCCTATCTGGCCTTTTACTGGGCAGCTGATGGTAACACCAGGCTTCCTTCTTGCAGCCACACCATCTCCTTGTTCAAATTACGTGTGCTTGTTCAAGTCACGTCAGCCCTTCATATGAAGTTTTGGAAAGCTTCTGAGGCAGTCATAAGTGCAGAGAAGGTGCCACACACCCAAATTTTGATCACATGACCTCCGAGATGCTGCAATGGCCATAACATCAGGGACTGGATGTAGCTACCCATTTGTTGAGCACAGGGGTGGGTTCTACTTACCTTTACTACTGGTTCGCATCACGCCTGTGTGCACACTTGCTTTGCACATGCTGATCTGCGCATGTGCATGCTCTTCTGCGCATGTGTAGATCATCTATGATGACGTCCAGGTCAGTGGGCAGGGCCTCCTGCCGGTTTTACTACCAGTTCTTGCAAACCAGTCTGAACCGGGAACAACCCACCACTGGTTCAGCACCACCATAAACATCCACTGAACAAAGGGTCATAATTCAAGGACCATTTGTATCTACAGTACTATTTATGTATACACACACACACACACACACACTTCTTTTGCTTAATTCTTTTGGGGAATACATCTTGCATTCGTCTTTAATAGGTATATAGTTCCCTATTGTATATTTCACATGAGTAGAGTAACTTGTGAACAGATCTGTTTTATTCATGTTGGTCTTCAATATATTGTCAGAACTAACTTTTGAGAAAGCAATTTATGGGCTAATATGTTACTATGTAAGATGTTAGATATTATGTATGCATCCCATAATGTTGAAAAAAGAAAAGAAATATCTTTACCTGAATAGATGTAGATTTATTCTGTACAATTTTTACAAGCTACTTGTAACTGGAGGAGGAGCTACAAACCTGGATGCTGAAGCCGACTGATAACTTTCTTAGAAGGTGAATTCTTTTCTAAGTGGTAATTTCATTCCGTTGGTGAGAAAAGTAGGTACAATGTGTGGAGGCTGTAAACTGTTCCTTTCTTCTGGATTGTTTCTGATAAGTTTTAAAATGGTGAGTTTGTCTTGTTTATTTCTTAAGCTCTTCCAGGAATTACTTGCTGTTTTTTAAAAAAACACTTTAAGTCTTAATATTTTCTACATCTTCTTTTCATTTATGAAACTTTTAAAATTCTGAAATGATGCTGGTTTTTAAAAACTATTTTAGGTTAAGATCAATAGTTTGTCTTAATTGATTTAGAGTTTAGACTATATGCAACCTCAAATGCAGAAATGTTTTTACAATACATTAACTTTTTCATCTTATTGCTCAATTATTTATTTGCGTAGCAGCACTGGGTGTTTCATTTTTATGAGATAATGCAGGATGAAAATGCACCTTTATTATAATTTTTTAAACTAAATTTATAATTTAAAAGACATCCTTTTTTAAAAAAATGAAAAACTCACTTTAATCTTGTTATTTCTTTAGAGCTGTAATATAGTTGTTAGCCCAAAAATGAGTTTTATGATTCCTGTATTCCGTGCTTATTTAAAAGCTTGAGCTCGGTTTAATTTATTCCCTAGTATATTATTTTGGTGTGATCTATTGACACAGCTATTCAGAAATAAATCAGCAATTCAATCCAATGCATAACTATTTAGCAATTAGGTTTGGTGAATTAAGCCTGGCTGCCTCAACTGTGTAATATATTTTTGTATTTGCAAGTGTCAATTGGTCTAAAGAGCAAGTTTAACTTATCAATGGAGTGGCCTAGAGATCTTAACGAGATAAACATTTTGGCTTGGATCCAGTTATGGCTGGTGGACAACAACAAGTCATACATAACAAATTATATCCCTTAAAGCACCATAATGCATATGACAATTGTGGCCATAACAGGACATGGGATAGAATGAATATTTGGAATTCTCTTACTAGATTTGGGGGTTTGCATTCATATCTTCTAGGAAAAATGGTAGGATTGTGTTTGGGTTTCACATATCTGTGTGTCAGCAATTGGAAACTTTCTCTTCTAGAATAGCAGACAGATTTTGAAAGGGAAGATTCATTAGTAATATGAACTTTTGAATACTAGCCCATTTCTTTCATAGCTTTGTAATTATCATATTATTTAATTAGTCAACAGTATTATTATTATTATTATTATTATTATTATTATTATTATTATTATTTAGACGTAAAGAGATTTTAAATAGAGTCCTATATGTGAAGGCTCTTTTAATAGACTCTTATGTGCATAATATTGAAAACTTAAAATTCATAAGTAGGGAGAAACTCCTATTAAAAACATTCAGATGTCCAGTACTTCAAGTGAAAATTCCTAGTTATTCTGCCATTATATTTTATTTTTAAGGTAAATATCTCAGTGCTTGTTTCTGTTACTAATTTTCCAAATCTTTCTTTACAGATTATTTCTGATGGCACAGGTAAAAAAAAATGTTTTTTTTAAATTTGCCATTAAAAAAACGATATTAAAAATGTACATTTTTGCAAATGCTTTTAGAACTTAATAATTGAAGGACTTGCATTGCATTTGGATATTTTCTAAATTGTAACCAGGAAAGTGGGGAAAACTGAACATGACTTTTGTATCTGTTTTGCAGGTTTCACGGTATCTGTTTATGATGTGACATCAAGAACTGTTTCTCTTCGTTGGCCTAAATTTCCAGGTGCCTCTTTGTACAGAGTCACAGCAACCCCTGTCAACACTTTGGGTCATACTCTGATGGGCCATTTCAGTGATGTTACACTTGTAGGTACTTTGTCATCACTGGCCCCCAACCTAGTTTACACTGTAATGGTGAATGCCGTTGATAAAAATGGGGTTATACTTGCTGAATCACTCATAAAGCAGTTAACAGGTTAGTACCAGATAGTTTGAAAAATGAGAATTGGGTGACTAGGAATTGTGGGAATTATATTCCTATTTCCCAGGATATCTGCAGAGTGCCACATTGAAAAAGGTTTGTGCGATCAATCGTGATATGCACGGATCAGCAGTCTTAACTAGTTAAAGGACTCTCTTTGATCTTGACTTAGCCCTCCCTTCCAAAGTCCAAGAATTGGGCTCTACTGTGTGGACTATGAATCCATCTTCCTTTCACTATGAACAAATGGAAATAAACTGGACAACTTCATTGTATAAATTGTACACAAATTGTACACTTCTATTCCTCCCACAAATTTTCCTTTTAGATCTATCTTCTTAATGCTAATGGGTGTCAGCCTTTCTGGGTAAACCACACAGGAAACATTACTAGATGAACTAATTCTATTTTATTGTAAGGCTACATTAACAGAATCTTTTAAGTCTGAAGGTACAAACTTCTCACTATCTGAACAATTAGGCTGGGTCCTTCCTAAATTTCTTTCTCTAACTGCTTCAGTACTTCATGAGGCCTCTGTCTTTTTTGTCTGATTGTTTCCCAGGCAGCATTTCTTCCCTTCGTCCTTCAAGGTCATTCACACATTCCATTATAATGGGGGTTGATGAAAAATTGTATCAGCTAATCCTATCAACTGCATTTCACAAACTAGGTTTTTCTTATTCTGAATCACAAACTAGGCCAATGAAAAATTAGCCAATTAGGGTCTGGGTGGTTAGCTTACAATTTACTATAAACTGTAAACGTTGTGTTTAGTTAACCTTGGGTTAAGTGTGTCATTGGAGTGTATTTGATTCATCCTTTCCAATCCTTTCTACTGGACTTCTTACAATTCATCAGGCAATTAGCTGCTTCAATTTGGAATCCCGATGACAAAGCATCCACTGTATTCTTTGAGATATATTCATCTCTGTGTTTAATTAGAGAAGTGTACAATAAAACAGTTAAATCCATAGAGGATTTCTGTAATGAAATAAAATGAAACACTGTGTTCTGAGTTTTACTTTCCCACAGGTCTTTATTTTGTGAACAGAAAATTGAAATGTGTTTTTGAAGAAAAATACTTGCTGTGAAATAGAAAGTAAAGACATGCTATTTCCGCTACTATACTTCCTTTTTCTGAATAATTTCTTACTAGCGCAAACTTTTGTTAAATAAGCATCCTTGCAGAAATTTGTGTGTGTGTGTGTGTATCTGAGTAGCTAGTTAGTAAGCACTGAATGAAAGAATGTACTGGCTTAGGGGAAATACAAGGGAAATATTGTTCAAAAAGAATTCACCTTTCTTGCATTAGAACAGCTCCAGGAAAATTGCCAAGGTTTCTGAAACCCCATTTATTGTGAAATTGCTGACTGAGAATGCAGTTTCTTTTTCTTTTTTCCGGTCATTTCCTTCCTGAATTCTCTCTTCCCCTGCCTATAATTTTTTCTCTATTCAGAAAAAGTTTTCATGTACAGGTAGTCCTTGATTTACAACTGTATACAGGTAATCCTCATTTAGCAACTGGTTATAGTGGCACTGAAAAAAGTAGCTTACAACCAATACTCACTCTTACAACCTTCACAGCATCCCTAAAGTTATAGGATCAAAATTTAGGTGCTTGGATGGTTGAATAGAATAGAATAACAGAGTTGGAAGGGTCCTTGGAGGTCTTCTAGTCCAACCCCCTGCTTAGGCAGGTAACAGCCTATACCATTTCAGACAAATGGTTATCCAATCTCTTCTTAAAAACTTCCAGTGTTGGAGCACTTACAACTTCTGGAGGCAAGTTGGAGTGTCCCAGGATCATGTGATAACCAATTGTGACTTCCCAGTTTGCTTCTGACAAGCAAAGTCAATGGGGGAAGCTGGATTCACTTAATGACCATGCTGTTGATGTAACAATGGCATGATTTGCTTAACCATGACAGAAAAGGCTGTAAAAACCTGGCACAATTCATTTAACAACCACATTGCTTAGCAATGGAAATTCTGGTTTCAATTGTGATCATAGGACTATCTCTACTGTCCCCAGTGTGGTCTTCTATTATGTTTCTGGAATCAGATACTGATAAGAAAACACATATTATGAACAGAGTAAAGGCATCCAAGCTTTCAGAGTTCCTATCTTTGAAAGAAACATTCACATTCAGCAACTTTCAGTATGACGTGTCTTGATTTTGAAATGATTGAGGTTCTCCTCCCTTTGTTGAAGCTCCTGAGATTCCCATAATTGACCAAGCCTATTCAAAGTTGAGTACCAGTATCACAGTGGAATGGGCAGCTGTCACTGGGGCATCCAATTATCTTCTGACAGCACAGGACGGAGAGATGTTCATTGAAACAATAGTCACAAATTCACCAGGGACTGTGACAGGATTGAAGGCCGCTACGCTGTATAAAATCACAATTCGATCTATAAACACAGGAGGAAGAAGTCAGCCTTCCCCTTCGAAGAAAGCAAAGACAGGTACTTTTCGATTTTATTCAGACACTATGCAAGTTATTAAATATTAAAGTGATTTCTGCAACCAAAAGTAGGACTATGCAAAGGTTTGGATATGGAGGCAGACACAGTAAATTCTACATAATGCATGGGAATGTTTCTCTAATGCTAGTCATCAGAACAAATATATTGTTTCCTGGACTGGTGCTATAACTTCAGAGGGTGGGCATGTAAAAGGAAATGATACAATTGCTTTAAAGAGTTCCAGTCAGGTAGCATATGTACTTTTTGTCTTGAATCCAAAGTGCTGCATAGCCAATAAAAATATCAATGCAGTTTTCCGATTAAGGGGTTAATTTAAGAAATCTACTACAAGTAACCTATCAACTGGCTAGGAATATTTACTATCTGATGTGTTCATTTCACGCTGGAAAATTTATACTACATAAGGTTCTGACCTTCAGTGATGGAATATAGTAATGCACACCATCTAGGACTTCTCTTGAAAAGATTTAGAAATTTCATTTGGTGCAAATTGTACTGTTAAACAATACTATAGACTAGCTTGGGCCAGGTGTATTAGCTGCCAGTTTATTTGTACTTAGTGTTGACTTAAGCACTTTATAGAATATGTTTTCCAATTTGACACTTTCCCATCATCTATTATTGTCTACTAAAGAATTAGGATCCATAAAAATATTGAATCCTTGTGTCCATGAATTGTAGGAGGAAATATGAGTTTTATAGATATTTATAACAGATGTATTTTTACGGTAGACAACTGCATATTGCTGTGTTAGGATATGTATGCCAATAGTATACAAACATTATCTAAGAAACATCACTACCATTATTGACTTAGACTGATATTTTGCCATTTGCCCATGTACCAGAACTCACTAAATCTAATCTGTATTTTCACATTTACAGTGCTCGCTGCCCCTATGCTGATAGCAAATTCTCCGAGTTGTAGCAACATTGTGGTTAGCTGGAATGCTGTACATATGGCTGTTGGATTCTCTGTGTCTATCATAAGATCAGATGGTTTGGGTAACATGTTAAAAGAAAATACCATCAACAACTCCTTGACATTTTCCAGTTTAGATCCAGGAACTCTCTATACCATCAAGGTATATGCATGGGATATTAATGGGATACCTGGAGATGATTTTACCTACAATCAAAGAACAAGTAAGAAGTCAGCATGTTTTTGCAAGGAACAATTGAATTTCAATAAATATCATAATGATTAAAGAAAAAGATTTTTGTTTATTGCCCATGGATTTAGTAGCAACAATACTTGAATAACCATTGCATTTTGAATGTTACTGCTTTCTTCGAAGTGTTAATACCATGGACTGTTGTAGATAATAAAGAGTGAAAATATAAACAGTTTTTACAACTGATCTTCACATTGGGCAATTTAAGCAAAATTATCACCAAACATCAGGGAGCTGATGTTGCCATTTTGGCTACCTTGGTTTCTTCATTGCAAACACCTTTGCTAGAAATGTAAGTGTTCATATAGATTTATACCTCACATAGAGTGAGAATTTGCTTATCAATGTTAAGTTAAATAAGCTTCCCACAGTAAACCAAACCATAAACCAAGATTTGACAATTGTTATAAACTAAACCAGAAGGGAACATACTGTACCATAACTTTAGTGTGATGGTTGAAGCAGATTATACAGTTTTGATTATACAGTTTTGATTAAAAGCTCTTTTTGGCTTTGTTTCCATTCAAATTACAGTGGGATGTTGTTAAAACTGTATTCCAGGGCCTCATGCACCAGGAGATGTTCAAGTGGTCTTTGACAGTGGGTCTTTGGGAGCAATGGTTTCTTATATGCCGACAGAAGGAGCTTCCAGTTATAGCATTGCAGCCTATAGCAACAGTTCCAAACGAAACTGTAGTTCTGTTTCCATTTCCTGCACTATCTCATCATTGGAGTGTGGGGCTGAGTATTCCCTGGTGGTTGTAGCAAGCAATGAAGCTGGTTCTAGCAACCCCACAGAGGCTGTGATTTTCAAAACTGGTAGGTGAACATGCACAATCCAAAAATTATAGCACACAGAGGAATATAAGACAGAAAGACACATGGACTATTTTTATGGAAATAAAATATCCAAAATATTGAACTGTCTTTCTTATAAGATTGCAAGGCTTGTTTTATGAGCTGCCTCCACTCCTTTTAGTTCAGCTAGTTCTTTAGATATTTTGTGTTTGTGTGTGTGTATATCAATCTTGAGTACTGGCAATTGCCTGGACAAATCTTGGTAGCATTTTCAGAAATAGTTTGCCATCTCCTTCTTCTTAGACACTAGAGAATGTAACTGGTACATAGTTACCCAACTGACTTCCTGCTTAAAACAGGACAAGAATTCATAAGCCTCTCGGTTTCTTGTATAGTAATGTTAATGTCACCAAACAGTCTTTTAGATCCAGGGTCTCCAACCTAGGCTACTTTTAAGATTTTATTTCAACTCCCAGAATTTCTCAGTCAGCATGGCTGGCTGAGGAATTCTGGGAGTTGAAGTCCACAAATTTTAAAGTTGCCAAAGTTGGAGATCTCCATTTTAGATCATATGCAAGAATAATTTCCTCCAAAATCTACAAGAGTGCAATACTGACACCTGCTTAATAAAATTATTTTAAAACAAAAATTACTTGATAGTATAAAAACATATTGATAACATGTACTTATAGATCTAATTAGTATTTGTCCATGTGCTTGTGAGTAGAGGTGTTACTGCTGCTAGATATAGCAGGCACTATGCTCCCTAAAGGAGAGAATCAACCTAGAATTAAAGAGAAACTTCCTAACAGTGAGAACAAGTAACCAGTGGAACAGCTTGCCTTCAGAAATTGTGCATGCTTCACCACTGGAGGTTTTTAAGAAGAGACTGGACAGCCACTTGTCTCAAATTGTATAGGGTCCCCTGCTTGAGCATGGGGTTAGTCTAGAGAAGACCTCCAAGGCAGTGGTGGAATTCAAATTTCTTTACTACTGGTTCTGTGGGTGTGGCTTGGTGGGCGTGGTGTGGCTTGGTGGGCATGGCAGAGGAAGGATACTGAAAAATCTCCATTCCCAATCCACTCCAGGGGAAGCATACTGCAAAATCCCCATTCCCTCCCCACTTCCTGGGGGAAGGATATTGCAAAATCTCCATTCCCACCTCACTCTGGGGCCAGCCAGAGGTGGTATTTGCAGGTTCTCCGAACTACTCAAAATTTCTGCTACCGGTTCTCCAGAACCTGTTATTCATACCTGCTGAATAACACCCCTGCTCCAAGGTCCCTTCCAGCTCTATTCTGATTGATTAAAGACTATTTCTGACATTTGCTGTGTAAGTTATGCAACATGGACTGATTTTTTTGGTCATATTCTTTGGCTTTAGACTGAGCTACAACAGCGATTGGCATCTTTAGTACAGGTGGACTGATAAAAGCAGATGTTCTACAAAACTACGTCATATCACATGCAACAGATGAACATTTTTCAAACATCACATTGGTTGGCAATTTTAAAAATTGCTGCAGTTGTTATTGTCCTGAGTTTTGTTTCGTATGAGAAAAGTTAAAAGAGAGTTTTGTTAAAATCTTTACAGTCCCTTGTGCTCCGGAATGTATAACCATTGAGGAGAAGGAACCAGGCAGTTTGGCCGTGTCATGGTCAGATGTTGACCTTGGTGATTATTATGTGGCTTTTGTGAAAAGTGATGATGGCTTGGAGGTGCACTGCAACACATCATGTACCCGATGCCTTTTCCAATCAGATTGTGGCTTCACCTATTTCATTAGTGTCTTTGCCTATAACAAGGCCGGTCAGAGCCCTTTAGGTGACATATTTAACTATACTACAGGTAAGGGTCAGTTTATTTCTGTATATTTGCACAAAGTTAGCAATTGCTTTAATAAATGATAAGGGCAATAATTACATGACTGTCATGGCCAGTGACAAGTTTTCATCTGTAATGGTGTTAAACAGTACAGAAACAATTCCATCTCTGCCTGAGGAATGAATTGTTTAGATGAAAGAACCAGGCTGGTGTCAACCTGGTTTTAATTCAAGGATGAGCAATTATTCTTTCCCTCTTGTTGAGGTTTTTAGTTCTGGAGGAATCATCTCTTGATTACAATACTGATCATATGGCCTGGGTTAAAAGCAAGAAGTAGACTGGTCCTGAAATGTCTTCAGGAAATCAGACTACTGAAATGCCTACTTCCAGTTATGATTGGATGGCTTTTTATATTAGAAGATCCTTGATGACCCAACAGTAGGACCATTGCCACTTGGAATAGTGGTGCTGAAGTACCCAAGAGTTGTTCAGCAATTATTTCTTCTATCATAATATTACAACATAAGAACCCATGACTAAATCCATATTTGGGATGTTTGCATTGCAATAATTTGCTTTATTATTTTTTAGTATTGTCTTAATCCCAACCCTGCCTTCTTTTTTTTTCTTCCTTTTAGCACCTTGCTGTCCTAGTAATGTTAGCCCGGTCTTTGTGTCTAGTGACACGGTTCAGATTATCTGGTCTCCTGTCCGTGGTGCTGAAATGTATGAAACCAAAGCTGTTGCCCTGACTAGTGATTTACTATGCCATGATACTGCCACAACGTGTACCTTCTCTGCCCTTGAATGCAACACTCAGTACAATATCACAGTCTATTCATTCAGTGAAATCAGAGGCAGCAATATGTCATGTGAACCTAAACAAGTGACAACAGGTATGACTCTAGCCTTTATTTTAGAGCAAGACATCAATTATAATAAGAGGAAATGAGACTTGAAAATAAACTAATAACTGCTATCTTATGATGTCCATGTTGGAAGTGGCAGAAGAAAATGACTATACGTACATTTATCACACTTCAAAGTACTTTTGAGAGGGGGGAATATCCAAGAGAACAACTAAAATAAAACTGCTTTGCATTTCTTTTGGAAATTTGGGTATTGTTTTTCCCCATAGTAACTGTTTCTTATTGTCTGTTAAGCACAATTACAACAAAGGAATGTTGGCTGATTTTTCTTTGTTTTATTTTGGCTCTAATAATATAGTATCAATATAGTTAAGCACTTGATTACATTATTTTCATTAAGTAAAGTATTCTTCAAGTCAGGCTGGATTCTTAAAATCTCCATAGATATGTCTACATAATATTCTTGGTGACCATATAGAAGTGAATTTGGCCATTGGTCTTTTTTTAAAAACATGCCAGTCTAGCCTACAGCCTTGATCTCCTACACAAATTTGACCAAATTCTGCTTAGCTTTTGATAATACACAGTTCATGACACCAATGATCATTTGGGATTTGTTGTAAACTACTGAAAATTATTTTTGTTGAATCTAATAAAATACAATAAATAAATATTAGAGAAGATTATGCCATACAATCTCTTAAGAAAATATTGAAAATTATTATTTTGAAATTTCAAATAAAAATTTGAAAGAACATGGTTGCAGAGAGAGGACATTTTGTAGTATGTATGTTTCCACTGTTGTATTATTGGACTTTCAGTAAAATTGCTGATGTTATAATGCTCTTTTAATACAGTATGTATCACAAATAAGAATGTGGTGTTTTCTCTGCTCTTTCTATAATCTTTCAGCTCCGTGTAGTCCAAAAATATTAAACATCTCAAAGGACACTCTTTCTATAATTAGTGTGTATTGGCATGCCCGTAGTGATGGAGCAATGTATACTGTCACAGTAAAAGGAGAAGCAGGAAAGTGGTATTGCACAAGTTCTGGAAATTCATGCTCTATCCATAACCTTCCGTGTGGGTCCCTGTTTTTTATCAATGTTGTAGCAAGTACAGAAGCAGGATACAGTTTACCTAGTTACAGTGTCCCATTAGAGACAGGTAAGGAAAGTATTTTTGTTGTTGTTAGTTGCGAAGTTGTGTCCGACCCGTCGCGACCCCATGAACAACGTTTCTCCAGGCCTTCCTGTCCTCTACCATCCTCTGGCGTCCATTTAAGCTCAAGCCTATTGCTTCAGTGACTCCATCCAGCCACCTTGTTCTCTGTTGTCCCATTCTTCCTTTGCCCTCAATCTTTCCCAGCATTAGGCTCTTCTCCAGTGAGTCCTTCCTTCTCATTAGGTGGCCAAAGTATTTGAGTTTCGTCTTCAGGATCTGGCCTCCTAAAGAGCAGTCAGGGTTGATTTCCCCTAGGACTGACCGGTTTGATCGCCTTGCAGTCCAAGGGACTCACAGGAGTCTTCTCCAGCACCATAGTTCAAAGGCCTCAATTCTTTGACGCTCAGCCTTTCTTATGGTCCAACTTTCACAACCATTCATTGCAACTGGGAAAACTATAGCCTTGACTATACGAAGGAAAGTATTGCAATAATACAACTGAAGTCACCAGTGTGCAGTATGCACTTATTACAAACATCATCCCCACCCCTTGCTTTAAACAACACCACAACTGATTTGTAGGCCAAAATTATAAAGGGCCCCCATACCATAGATATAATGTGGTTGTCCAGCACCAAACTGGTTGTAGAAGGACTATAAGAACACAAACTTGTTCTTAAACAGAGAATGTAGCGCCACCTGACATACTGTAGACGTATAATTCTGAAATAAAGCCGCCAGCAACAATACAGTAATCTTCAATTTATGACCACAATTTAGCCCATAATTTCTGTTGCTAAGTAAGACATTAAAGGAATTTTGCCCTATTTTGCGACTTTTCTTGCCACAATTGTTAAGTGAACCTGGCTTCCCCATTGATTTTGCTTGTCAGATGGTCACAAAAGATGATCCCTACAACTGTCATAACTATGAATCAGTTGCAAAGCATCTGAATTTTGATCACATGACTTTGGAGATGCTGCAACAGTCATAAGTGTAAAAAATGGTCCTAAGACACTTTTTTCAGGGCTGTTGTAACGTTGAATGGTCACTAAATGAACTGTGGTATGTCAAGGACTACCAGTACCATTTTTTCCCCAAGTAGTATTGAAATATTTATAGGAAGATGTATGTTACACAAGACGTGATAGATCTGTTATCCATGTTACTGACATTTTATCAGCATAAATAGCATCTATTGCCAAAGTTGCTAAAATACTTTAGTCACCCCTTAAGAACATGGCTATGTTTTTAAAAGAAGTATTTAAAAGAAGGCTAGTATCAAATGCTAAACATTTTCTTCTTTTTTTTCAAGATCCTTGCTGCCCAGCTGATCTTTCAGTAACTCAAGTGACACAATCCGTAACCAATATCAGCTGGTCTCCTGGGACTGGTGCAAAGACCTACATAACCATTTTGGAATCAGACCAAAGACAAGCCAGGTGTCATACTCTCCAAACCTCTTGTCTCCTGGGGTGCATTACTTGTGGAACTAACTACAGTGTAACTGTCAAAGCAGTTAGTGAAAGGGGTTTGATCTCTGATTGCATATACAAAGGATTTTCTTCTAGTAAGTATGTGAAATTGCTGATTAAAACTGTTGTTGAAATACGAGAATATAAAAGAATGTTTGCATGCAATTAGTAATTTATGTTCATGGGCTTGAAATCTGAAAACCATTAGTGAAAAAGAACTTAAAGAAAGGGCCTTTCTGGATCCTCTCCTCTCAGCTCCTGTTTTTCTAGAGCAGGGGTCAGCAACCTGCGGCTCTGGAGCCCCATGTGGCTCTTTCACCCCTCTGCTGCGGTTCCCTGTCACTCAAAATATGCATCACAACCGCCAATGTGTGACACCCACCGGCACGCGATTTATTGAGCTTTTCAACCCCCAGTAGGCCAACCATGGATAAATCCAAGGAAAGAAAAGTTTCAAAAGAAAATGTTTACGTATGTTAGTATTGTGGCCGCTCAAGAAATAGTCAGGCACGGGAAGGGTTCTGTGGCTCCCGGTGTTTTCTTTTCTGTGGGAAACGGATCCAAATGGCTTTTTGAGTGTTTAAGTTTGCAGACCCCTGTTCTAGAGAATAATTGACACTCAAGAAGAGAATGATCTTCAGTGTCTAGCCAGGCTGTCATCAAGGCCAGTCCTACTTTGTGTGTGAGTGGTTATAGAGAGGATTGTTCAAACTGAATAGGGGCATCATAGATTCCCTCACGATGTAATCCCTTATGTCCCATTCAAAGTCTTTGGTAACTTTTACGGAAATCCAAGAATGCAGATAATCTCCAGAATTTCCAATGTTAATGATGTGCAGTGTTACATGATCACATTACTTCATGACACTAATCCTGGCAGTTCTGCTTGCCATTGTAACCCCAGGACTGGGTGGGCCATTAAGTTGGAAGAGGCAAGAGTCCCAAGCACCCCCATGTGGGGGTACAAAAGTGCCATGGACAGATGTTGTGGAGTATGGCTGTGTGTGCGCATGAGTGCCATAGGGTGATCTGCAGATTCTATGGCAGATGCTTGGAAGTACGGTTGAACTGATGAGGGCCTCAGATGGGTGGTAGGGAGTGCTGGGGGCCGATGAGAGCCACGGGTAAGCTGCTGGATGAGCACTAGAGAACACAGGTCTGATAGTGGGGGGGGCATCAGTGGGATGATGAGGCTGTGGAGGGGGCATTAGGGAGGATAGGCTGGCAGGTGGAGGCTGCAGGTGGGTACTACAGAGTGCAGATGGAAGAGCTCTAAGGGCAGGCATGCTACAGAACTTGAGTGTCCATGGGGATGCTATGGAATATGAGATGGAATATGGGGCTCCTTGGGGTAAAATATGAGAGTAGTTTACGACCTTCCTTGCCAGTTTCTCCATTGACTTTGCTTGGAAGGGAAAGTTACAAATGGTGATCACGTGACAACAGGATGCTGCAGCTATTGTAATTGGGAGCCAGTGCCTGAAACATGATCATGTGACCATGGGGATGCTGTGATGGTTGCAACTTTGAGGATGTGTTGCAAGTACCATCATAAATTTGGTCACTGAGTTAGTGGTTGAAGTTAGAGGAGTATCTATAAGAGCAAGAAAGCCTTCATGAGTTTTCTTTTGTTATGACACTCTACTTGTTATGTTCCCTCATAATAAATAGGTGCATGTCATACATAACTAATTCAATTTTTATATTTGCAGCCTATGTGATGCCTGATTATGCGGAATAAGAAATCTTTTTCAGTTTGCTGTCCTGGCTTCGTATATGTGTCAAGTAAGCCTAGTGCTTGCCTGGACTGGTCCCTGCAGTTTTCTTGGCAAGATAGTGATTCACCATTGCCTTCTTTGTAATTTGTGAGAGAATAACTAGCCCAAGGTCACTCAGCTGGATTTGTACCTAGAGTGAGACTAGAATTTCTAGCCTGGTGCCTTAACCGCTACCCCAAACTGGTTTTCTGGAGACTGCAAAAAGTTTGATCAAAGACGGGTGTTATTGCTGTGGTGGAGGAAATGGTTTCAGGCTTGTTTCTTTAGTTTTAGGATTTTGGGAGACAGGCAGGATTAATGGGGAAAATAGTCTTTTAAACTCCTTTGAAAATGTTAGCTCATCCCCTCTATGGCCTGCAAATAAGGCATGTGTAAACTTTATACTAGCTGCATGTTGCTATCACTTATAACACTTATTTATGATGATTTAATGGTCATAAAACTAATCAATTCCAACATACTGTATAATCCAGCCTTCTGAGGTTGAAAGTGACCTGCTTGACTGAAGACCCAATAGGTAACTGACAGGGTTCACAAAACAAATACTAAAGTTGTAAAACCAAACACACACATTATATAGATTATGAAAATCCTACCTCCTTCCTTTTGCTGAAACGAGAACAGTATCAGAACACCATTTAAGTTTTCACTGATATCTGTATAGAATGCTTTTAAATGCCAATAAGTGGTAAGAAATTTAGGTATTCAACAGTGCCTTTAAGTCACTAAAGCTGCAATTTATTTTATTTTCTCTTAGGTGCTTGCTGTCCATCTGGGGTTAAATTATACAGACTGGGCAACAATAGCATAAGAGTATATTGGCGCAGTTCAAGAGAGTCAATAAATTACAGCACAAATCTGTATGGCTCAAAAAGAAATTTCACCTGTATATCCACTGGAGCCCTGACATACTGTGACATCACTGAGATACCCTGTGGGGACGTCTATATGGTGGCAGTGTCACCTCTAATTGATCATAATAGAGCAAAGCTTGCATTTTGTCCTAAGAAAATGTATTCAGGTAAAAACCCTAAAAGGGATTGCAGTAGTAAAAAAATTTGGGGGGACCGCATATGCAGAGAAATAAAAATACTGTATTTTTCAGAGTATAGGATGCACCTTTCCCCCCCTTAAAAGGGGGTCTAAATTTAGGTGTGTCTTATACACCGAATGTAGCCCCGGCCACCCATTGGCCCCCACCCTTTGGCCTCTGCCTCACAGCAATTTACCTCCTTGCAATAAGCAGCAAGAAACAGCTCATTTCAGCTTCAGCACAGCCTAATTAACACAAATTGACTGGATCAGCCTCCTGACTCTCAGCTGTTTTGCGGGGGCCTCTGCTGCTTGCTGCAAGGAGGTAAATTGCTGGGAGCAGATTTTTTTTTCTCCTGCTAATCAAGCTATGCTGAAAACAAAAATGAAAGTAAACCAGGCTGTTTGCTGCAACAAGGCAAAATTGCTGGGAGGCAGAGGCAGATTTCTTTTTCTTGTTTTCCTCACCAAAAAAGGTAGGTGCGTCTTATAGTCCAGCGCATTTTATACTCTGAAAAATACGGTACATAGAAATTATTAATCTGGTTTAAGATGATGTCTGGCTGGGGCATTCTGGCAGTTGAAGTCCACAAGTCTTAAAAAAGTTGCCAAGGTTGGACACCCGATTTACACAATGACTGGCATGTACACTATTATCATTGCCAGATTGTCAGCCCATCTTTGTGATGGCTGTTAACAGCATGAGAACTCTCTACATGGTGTAGAAGCAATTATTTTGTAACATTTTCATTCTAGAGACTTGCTTCTCATTAATCTAGTCCATGAAAGCTTGTGACACTGTTGATGAGAATTTTGGAAAAACTACTAGCATTTTAGAATTAGCGTTCTATTCAACTAAGATTCAAATTTTACTAGTGTTTCTGAGTGCATGTATGTACGTTTTAAGTCAGTATCGATTCCCGATGACTGGCTGGACAATTTTCTTGCCAAAGTTTTTCCAATGAGGTTTGCTTGCTTCCTGGGGAAGTTGGTGTGACTGGCCCAACATCATCCAGCTGGCTTTGAGACTAAGGTGGGACTATCTCCTGTTTTCTAGGCTGCTGCTATCTTAACCACTACACTAAACTCTTACTCAGCTTTATCCTAGATTAGTTTCAAATATTAATGTATTTACAAGTTTATAAAGTTACACATTGATTTCATTGTATAAAACTTATCCATTTTTAAAAAAACCTTTTTTGTAACCTTTTTGATAAGTTTTGCTCTGTTAAATACTTATATTTGCATATTTTTCTTCTAGTGACATGTTCTGGAAACTCAGTAGGAATGGGTAAGTGGATTCTTAATGAACATTTTGGTTAAGTTAGTGTACTTAAGTTAAGCTTCAACTAACTGGATATTTAGATATTTGTATCAGAAACTCATCCTATCTGATACAATTTCTGTTTTAACATTGGTATTTTCTACATAATCAAGTATGTCTATCAATCTATGTTTAGAACTACATGAAATTTGGTACACAGTATACTACAAACTAAGTTACTAAAATCTTAACACTTGAAACTGCTAAATGTGGCTGAAGGGAATGAACTAAATGTGACAAGAAAGCACTCTGCCTAAGCCAACCTCAAGACATGTTACTTAACCCCGAAGGAAGCAAAAACCATTACCAAAGCCAGAGATTGCTTGTATTTGATTGATCGCAAAAAGCTAAGGCCTAATTAATACACAGTGGAGAGACTAGGGCTGTTGAAAAAGCATTTCAGAAAGGTGGTTATAGCAAACCATTTCCATATTGTTATTCATAAAAAAAGGAGTGTGTCCATGAAGCTACCATTATGGCTTGCCCTGAAGATAATTTCAGTTTTAAATTTTCAAATGAATTTTCAGAATTACCTTCCTTCTTTATGACTAATCCTTACCAGAAGTAGCAAAGTATTTTAAATCTGAAACTTTCTGCACTCATAAGAGATCTATCCAACATTACTAGAACTGCATTGCCTAAACATTGTTTAGAAGCAATCAAGTTTAAACAATGTGTTAGGATATTACCTGGGGCATTAGAAAAGCAGATTGAACTTGGACTGTTTCAAAAAATAAACATTATACAGTATATAAATTATCCCTACCTATCTTGAATAGGGAAAAACCCATTGCCCTGAAAGAGATTAAGGTTTTAGCACTTCTATTACAAAGTAAAACACCAGATACATTGTTCATAAAGGGTCAAATTGAGGTAGAGTATATAAAAACTCAGTACCTTAATTATTGGATTTAAATGTATATTTTAATACAATTTTCAGTGATTTACAGAGGAAGAAGTGCAGATCAGCATCAGGTGCTGAGTGAAAAAACTGAAACAATCCCGTAAGAATATTTAGAACTATCTTTGAACTGGAATGTAATGCTCTTTATGCCTTTTCATTCTATATCCAGCTTCCACTGTACTTTTTTTGGATCACTTGTTTCAACAAATGTGTACCATATATTTTAGTCAGAAAAGATGCTATTAGAATTCTTATAAAATTCCACCATGTAATTAGTATTCAAGGTGTTAGTTATCACCTTTAAAGGACCTGGGTACCTACGAGACCGTCTTTTGCCACCAATAGCCTCCCACCGACCAGTTCGTTCTCACAGGGAGGGACTACTCAGGGTACCGTCAGTCAAATTATGCTGGCTGGCGACTCCCAGGGGGAGGGCCTTCTCTGTGAGGGCTCCAACCCTTTGGAATGAACTGCCCCCGGAGATACGGAATATCCCTGATCTCCGTGCTTTCCGCCGTGCCCTCAAGACCCTTATGTTCCAACAGGTGGGGCTAAACATATGAACATGTGAATGATTTTTTAAATGTGATCTAATTCTGGGTTTTATTTAATTGACCAAACTAAGTAATAATTTTAATTAGCAATTTTATGATGTTTGTGTGTCTATATTTTTCTTGACTGTACACCACCTTGAGTCCTTCGGGAGAAAGGCAGTATAGAAATATAATAAATAAATAAATAAATAAATAAATAAATAAATAAATAAATAAATAAATAATTGCCTATTTATATTCTTTCCCCAATGTGAACCATTATGGAGAATTTAACACTATAAAATATATTTTTCCTGTATGTCTTTGAGGATGACATGCAGGCTATTTTCACTATATAAAGATTACTATTAATAACCTAATAAACATCATAAAGGTACCAAACTAGTTCTCCATTCTGTTATAAAACCACTCAGCCAATTGGCTTGTTCAGTAGTTTTGCTCATAGACTAGCGGTCTACTCTTTACACAATGAACTGCTATTTTATTGTTTATGCAAGCTCAGGCTGACTTGTTTTTCACAATGAACTGGTGATAACCACAAATAAATTAATCCAGTCTTTATTCCAGATATTTCTTATACAGGCCACTAGAACAAATCTACCAAACAGATATGAACTTTTGTGATATGATTTATCTTTCAGTTCGGCATTTTGACATTATCTCACAGGTAATAAAATGTTTTAAAATTTAGTTCTTGTTGTTAGAGAAAAGTTCTTCAGCTCAAGCAATGATCACAAATCTTTGATTAAAAAAACATTATGCATTACGAAAGGAACACTATGAAGAATGTTTTATTTTAAATGTCTCATTTATAAAAAAAAGATCTGACAGTCTGAAACTTAAAGTCTGGTATTTGACCTTATTTTGCCATCCTGCCTCCCTCAATACATCTTTGTTAGCCTAAGGTTGTTTCATGAATAACAGGGCAAGGGCATAACATAACAAATGAAAAACATAAGGTAATTTGTACTGAAAGAATCTTTACATGAACAATAAACACTAGCCATAAAGTATATGCAGATATGGTACATAGGATTATCAATCTTAAATGTCCCTATGAGGTAGCATTGACTACTACATAAAACTCAGCCAAATCTATATCCCTGCCTTAAATTGCTACCTCCTTTGAAAAGTCTAATCTAATTATAACACATTCTTGAGTTTCACAGTTAAAATGTGTTTTAAATGTGTTCCCAAGACAACAGTTCTAGAACTGCAACCTTCATGGATGCTGAATGCACATAAATATTTTAGATATAATACATGTTCAAGACCCATCCTTAAAAGCTTCTGCCATACTATTATGCAAAGCACAGCCATGCTAATGCAAAGATAGAAACCATAATTCCACATCTATAAAACAAAGTAGAATTAGTGGCAGTTTTATTGCCGTATACAAATTTAACCAACATGGCAACCATGCCAAAGGAATTACAACAGTTTCAGGACATATGTACAGATTGTACATTTCAGAAACAGTTGAACATTTTTTTTAAAAAAAATGCACAAACAGATTTGCATCATGAAATTAACTAAATAAATGGACTGGAATAGCCAACACTTTTAATGGGATTACAAAGGCACTTCCCTACTCAAAATAGGAAATGACAATCTGCAGCCTAGAGGGAGGTTGAAGAAGAGTGCTCATCAACTACTGCACAATCTCGATTTTAAGAAAAAATAAGCAAGATTTCAAAACATTTATAGGATTCAATGTGATCCATTTCTGAATATTTATACAGTTTCATCTTTGTTTTTAGATGTTTTTTCTTGATTCTCTTGTTCTGTACTTTGGCTCCTCTGATCATGTTTATCTGAGTGGTCCTTATCGCTGTGGTCATGTCTGTGGGAACGTTCTTTGCTTTTGCTACGTTTTCGTGATCTTTCTTTACTAGGACTACGGTCTCGTTTTCGAGACTTTTCACTGCTATCAGTTCTTCCTCTGCTTCTGCTTCTGCTCTGCTTGTTTGATTTCTCTTTACTTCCACTTTTATGTTTACTTGACTTGTCTTTACTCCTGCTTCTACTATGCTTGCTAGCATTTCTACTTGTACTTCTGCTCCTATGCTTACGATCCCTACTTCGGCTTCGGCTGTGCCGCCTCTCCTTTTTGGCATCTCTTTTTTCATCTTTATGCTTCCTTTCATCTTTTTCATCTTTGTGCCTCCTTTCATCTCCTTCACTTTTACCTTTTCTATCTTTTGATTTTTCTCGAGAATGTTCTCTCTCTCTAGAGCGATCTCGTTCTCTTTCAACACCTCTCTCTTTGTCATGGTCACGCTCCTTCTTTTTATTTCTTTCATTTTCTTTCTCTCTCTCTCTCCTGTCTCCTTTTCGATCGCGGCTTCGACTTCTGTGCCTTTCCCGGCTCCGCCTACGTTCCAATGCACGATCAGAACTTCGAGACCGTCGCCTTTCCCTCTCTCTCTCCTTAGCTTCCCGCTCTAATCTTTGTCGCTCCCTTTCCCTTTCCAATTCTCTGTCAAAACTGGATGAACCCCGTCCTTCCCGATGATGACTTCTGCTTCTTGATCTTCTAGGTGACCTCCTAGGACTCAAGGATCTTCTTGGAGACCTATATTAAAATGACAAAATGCTTTAGAAACAGAGTTTTTTCACAAGTATTTAACTGTAGAACATTTGAACTTTTTCATCTGTTGGGTTATCAACTTTAAGAATCAAATTTTTGCATTATTAATTTATTATACCTGATGTAATGTATAAGAAAATGCACAGAGGCAGGGTGCAATCATTTGATCAACTTTTGGTGTCTACTTAGCATAATTAATTGTATTTGTATATCGCCCAATCCTCAACTGGGTGATTCTTTAATTTACATTAAAAACTTTATATAAGTATAAAGTATAAGCCATCCCCATCAGAAGACACAGGTCACCTTATATAAATAAAAGAACCTAGAACATAAAATCACAAAACTGTTATTTTAGAAATAAAGATCAATGAATAAACTGAGGTGTAATAGCAGCTAACATATAAATTATAAGAGGGAAAAATTTTGAAAAACAATTGCTTTTACTTCTTTCATCAGAGTTAACTCAAAGATGGGTTTATCTTGAAGTGGACAAACCAGCCACACAAAAGGCAATTTTTCTGGTTCCCATCTCTTTAGCTTCATGAATAGTGGGTATCTACCACAGGCCTTCATGACTTGAACATGTGGGATGAACAGATTCTGTTTGGATCACACAGTTCCAAAGACAGCCAGGATCCAAGCTATGAAAAGATTTAGAGGTAACTAACAACTAGCACTTTGAACTGGATCAGGAAATCTACAGGTGACCACTATAATAATCAAAGAAGTGTTACTCTGCTGAACTGGATTTCATCTGTCAGGATATGGGCTCTCACATTCATTGTTAGTTGAAATTTCTGAATAATAAGCAATTTGAAATGGAGCATGTTGCAATAGTCTAATATGGGTGATGAGGATATGAGTAAATATAGCGAATGCACTCAAAGAATGGATCTATTTGTTCCTCTAGGAGGAGCCACAGATTCAAGAGAATCTACACTTCACACATGCTCCTTCATCAGTGAAACTCCATCCAAAATCCAAGTCAGAGCTACTAAAAATCTTTCTGAATCATTACACATTCAACTTGAACCTTTTTGACCTATTCAGTCCCTGATAACCTCTAAACACTAGGTATGATAAACTCTGCATCTCTAGAGAGGTTTAATAAAATCCAAAGGACTGTGATTCCCATTATACAGGTCCCATTATAATAATTTACAATAGAGATAAATGCAGTTTTTGGTCCAGATTGGCAAGGATCTAGATGAACTATTTCTTCTAGGATATTTTGCAACTAAATTCCAACCCCCTTCACCCAACTTTCCCTAAACAAATGGGTTGGAGATCAAACAGGGTCACATAAATCCTATGTAAACTTGCAAGACTAATCAGACTGAGCAAAGGGCACCAAGCTACTAGTAAATACAGGCAATTTAACCTCATATAATAGGTGCATGGAGGGTCAGCAACTGCCTCAGCTGGGCATGTCACATCAGCAATGGAAGAAAGAAGATTGTGAAGATCAGGTTGGGTGAGCAGGGGTACAGTATCAGTAGAATACAGGGCAGACAAAAGGGCAGAATTAAGTGGGGAGGGCATTGAAGTGCACACTAAAGTTATAAATGGCAGGCTGCCAAGTACCCAAATGTTGATCGCATGACTGTAGGGCGCAAGAACAATCATAACTTCAAGGACCAGCTGTAACTACCATTCATTCCACATATCCTAGCTTTGAATGGTCATTGAACAAATGGTCATTGAGGACTACCTCTACATGAGCAGGTGTTCAAATTAAATTTCACTTCAACCATGAACACCTAATAGTGAAGTCCATTTATCACAACTTAACTACCATATGGGAATATGTGCCATTCTTACAAAGGAGCTGAGAAAATAACATGAAGCAGTTTGTTAGTTCAAAATTGATATATTATTTGTGCAATAGCAATAGACGAATAATATTTACAATAGCAAAGTAACGCAATGACAATGCCAAATTGTAAGAGAATGATTAAAATTTATTTTATAAAGTTAAAATATAACCTTGAACGTCTACGCTCTGTATGCCTGTCTGCTTCTTCTACTCCCTCTTTGCCATCCTTCTTGATTTTTCTAGGTCTGGCTTTAATTTGTTGATCAATGTTCTTTTGTACCGGTACAGGAATTCTCGGAAATAACGTAGAAAACCATTCAAGCTTAGTAAGAAAAGAGCGTAGCATTTCTCCAATGGTCATCATGCAGCCACCACCTGCTTTCACATCAAGGTCCTTCAAAAGAGAAACACAAAACACAAAACACATTCTGATTGTGAGAAGCTATCTAAAATTTATTTAGAAACAAATGCTACTTATACTGATTGCCATATTTCAAATATGATGGCTTAGCTGTTTTTGCTGATAATTAAGCTCTTATATGAACTTCATCTCTTGCATCTTTGCATTTTGCTATTTTACTGGCTGGAAATTTGATTTAATACCTAAGCATGCAGGTATAGACTATTCCTGCAGCCAGGCAGTAAAGGATCCATTTCTTAGTAAATCAGGTTGAAATATTAGCATAACTGAGTTGTATTCTATTATCACATATGGTTATTCCATAAAGGAAGAGTAATTTGTTCTACATTATCTGGTATTTTGAGGACTATTGCCACAAATTAGAACTACCATTTATCCATACTTAGGATGACCATTCCTGTCTAAAAATGATCAGAAAAGTCTGTAGTATAAAATGGACTCTACCTAAATAGGAAGCAATAGCAAACCAACTGCCATGAAGCAGTGAGTTTTCTAATTTAGAGTTATGCAACAAATAAATAAAGTAACAAATAATTGGAAACGCATAATCCATGATGACCATTGTCTCGGAAAAGGGTCATTACCGCATGAAGGCCTTCTTGCTATGCCCTCTCACAGCTCAGGACATGTTAGTCAGCTATTGTCAGGCCCAAACCTATAGTGCAAGCACACAAGGAAAGTGAGATTTGTTATCTAAAACAGGAACAGAAAATCTGTATGTAAAACTGCTTGCACTCACACACATTTAAGTGTTCAGAAATACAGTTTTTCCAAACAAAATCGTTGCAAAGATTTTCTTTCTAAAGAAAAAAACAATACATTAGCTTAAATGTAGTTCCTGAAAAATATAAATAGAGTATCAATGAATTCATAAAAACATTTATATTTAGGCAAATATATATTTATAGATATAGATGCTTTCACATCTTCAACACTGGCAAACTGGAAAATATGTTAACATATGAAAGTGATTCCTCTATATTCCTTCAGTTTTAGTTAGTTGGGTGAAAAACTGAGCCATGAATTAGTTATGGATAAGAACTGAGAACATGATAAACAAATAAATGTGCCAGTGTTGTGTATGTGCATGTGTAATGAATGAAAGAAATCTATCTAAATCTCACTTTAAGAGACTGCATCACTTGATTTCAATAACCACTGTTATTGTATAATATTGTATAGTATATGGGTACTATAACAAACATGTTTGTGATAAAACCTAAAGAATTCACATCAGATCAGTGCTGTGTGTGTGTGTGTAAAAAAAGAATTCAGATAAACTAATGTATGGGGACTAGAGGAATTTGACATTGAAGTAAAATATATATATGGAGTTCCTAATTACTATAGAAATTTGTTTGGGTTTTTTTTGTTTTTTTTTTTTTGAAAATTTAAGTTTAGTGGACAATTCTAGAAGTGAAAACATTTATTGTTTATTGTTTAAAAAAGTGGCAATTCAAAACTATCAACATATTGCTTCCTAACAAAAAACACCTTTCTCTTGAGTTCTGAGAAATGATTAACTTTTAATAAAGTTAGAAAGCGAATACAAGTTTGCACATCATTAAGGATGAAAGTTTTTACTGCTAAGATTTGCAGTTAAAGATTATTTTTGCATTTCATAAAATATTTAAAATATCATAAAGAAAAGAAAAAAGAAAACAAAGTATTACCCTTGTTGACATACCTCCTCATCATCGAGAAAGGATTCAAACCAGTCCCATAAATCTTTTGGAGGCTGTGTGTACCTGAAATACAAAGTAATTGTGTAAATTTAACATTTTTTTTCCTGTGGATAAAACGTTTGTAATTAAATACAAAACTACTTACCTAATATACATGAATCCAAGGGCCCTAATGTATGGGGAATCTATATGAGTTATTAGTCCCATCACTTGCTTACGGGTAAGCTTCAAAGTAAATAACTTGTACAAGAGGCAAAAGGCTGTAGACACTATACCTCCAGTTCCAACTCCTCGCACCTTTCAAAATGAGAAGAGAACAAAACAAACAAACCCATAATTGATTCAACAGAGGAACAATATAGGTGAGGTTTTTTTTTAAATAAATTATTTTCTGTGCTCAAATTTTTAGGAGAAGGAAGAACAGATTTAGGTGTACGTAGTACAAGAAGCTACATCTTCTCTCAATGAAATGACATTATTGCCAATCATTCAACTGGGGCTTGCTTGCATAGTTTAGGGAAGAAATATTTTATTTCCTTACTTAGATTTACATGTCCATCCATTTTGCCAGAGTGAATCTGGGTGGCTAACATTAAAAATAAATCAATAAAATAAAAATAAAAAACAAAGTCAACACATGAAACCTGTTTTCTTCTTCACACATTTGAAAAGCTTGAAGAGAAAACATGTACATATAACTTGTCTGCATGTTTGTTCCTCTTAGAATAAGGGATAAATATGTTATGTATGCAGTGTTTGCTAAACTGGGAAGTAATATTCTAAAATGAAAACGTCTCACACAGTAAAATTTTATTAATGTTTTTAAAAATTAAATTTTAACTTATTGACTTATTATTTACATAAAGCTTATGTTTCTTCTTTAAAAAACTGAGAACCTAGAAATTAATAAAAATTAGCATTTGATTAAATATAAAATATAAAAATTAGCACTACATTTATCATTAGGAAAGATTATCTTTAATCCTCTTAATCTCCATTATAACTCCGAGCTTGGCAATTTGGTTGCAAACATTTAGTCACCATTTGAGGAGACATTATCAGTGCATTTTGACTTGTGCTCATCTCTCAGATCTTTAAATACCTAAGGCAGTGTTGGCGAATCTTTTCGGCACCAAGTGCTGAAAGGGAGCATGCACATGGGGGGAATACCACAAACCGAAAGAGCAGCTCCCTGGTGTGCACATGCGGGAGCACCAAAAACCAGAAGAGCAACCGGATGGTTGGTATGCCCGTAGAGATAGCTCTGCTCACCACTTCCAACACGCGTGCCATAGGATCGCCATCACGGACCTAAGGTATCAAAATGTTGTAACTTTGAACGGTTGCTAAATGAATGGTTGTAAATCAAGGATTACCTCTAGTTTGATCCATTAAATGTTTTGTTCATAACTCATGGAACATATTTTTATTTCAGAGTGAGATTTTCCTTATATTTACTGTTATGAAATATGTTTGAATTTTAGTAGCTCGGGTTGGTAATCAGACCAACCCAAGCTATTAATACCTAAGGTATTTAAAGACCTGTGTTCTGATAGACGAGTACAATTCAAAGTGCAGATGATGATTCTTCGAATGGTGACAAAACGTTTGCAACTAAATTGCCAAATTTACAACCATTCATTCAGCAACTCTTCAAAACTACAATGGCAGTGAAAAAGTTGACTTATGACCGTTTTTCATATTTGCAACCGTTGCAGCATCCCGATGGTCATGTGATCAAAATTTGAGCACTTGGCATGTATTTATGGCAGTTGCATTATCCTGAGGTCATATGATCACCATTTGTAACTGTCAGCTTCTGACATAGCAAGTCAACAGGAAAGCCCGACTTGCTCAACAATTACAGGATTCACTTAACTCTGGCAAAAGGTCATAAAATGAAGCACAACTCACTTAATAACAGCCTTGTTTAGTAATGGAAATGTTGGGCTCAATTGCAGTCATAAGTTGAGGACTAATTGTACTAATGAACTGGGTGAAAGCTTGTAAACTAAAGTTTTTTAGCGGTCATTTTGAAAAGATTAACTTTTTTAAAAAAAAAAAACTCCAAAATGCAGAAATCACGTACTTCTACTTACCCCTCCGCACATCCCTGTTTGACCTGCAGTTTTTCTGCTTCCCTTCTCCCAAGGCTCAACATGGGTAACCTGTAAACAAGTAACAAATTAATTAAATCCACCATAACTTCATGTTTATATTTGATTTTCTTCTGTCTGACACAATGTTATTATAATTTTATCTTCTCATTAAGCATATTGTTTCTGTACATTCCAAACTGTAAGAAATTTGAACATGCCCCAATTACTATGAATTCCATGAAAAAGAGATGAAAAAAAACATCACCCAAATCATAACATCTTATGCAACTCACTACCACATGATGCAATAATGATTATCAATTATTACAGCATCCCTTGTTTGAGCAAACATATCAGGTCTTCATAAGTAAAGTGAACATAATTGTGAAATACTGATCAGAAATTGGAAGACTCTTAAATGTTATAGAAAGGTTTAGGCATTGTTTAAAACAAAAACAAACCAAATAAAGATATCAATAGCAACTTCAAGCTAATATTTTGTTAAAGTGTTTGTTAACAGTAGTGTATAGAAATGAGTCATAAGTCCTAATCAGTCTATTCTGCAGATCGTGTGTAGAACAGAATACATCAGAACCAGTCTGCCTTATTGGTAAAAGCACCATGCTAAAAAACAGGAGACTATGCCTTTTAGTCCTGCCTAAGGCATGAAAGCTGGCTGAGTGACATTGAGCCAGTAACTCTCTCTCTCAGCCCAACCCATTTCACAGGATTACTGTTGTGGAGAAAACACGAGGAAGACGTAGTATTAGGTATGTTCATTGCCTTGAGTTGTTCATAAAAATAAAAGTGGGGTTAAATAAATAAATAAATAAATAAAATATAGATGCTATTACGCCACTTTTGAAAAGTGCAAAGAAAAAGAAAAAAGACGACAGGATTTACAGCAGCAGACCTAAGCAAAGAGATATTTCTATAGTTCAAAGAATGAGAAGAAAATGAAATCACACATTCCTTTACTCCCAAAAAA
This sequence comes from Arizona elegans, assembly GCA_022577455.1. Lineage (NCBI taxonomy): Eukaryota > Metazoa > Chordata > Lepidosauria > Squamata > Colubridae > Arizona > Arizona elegans. Next base: position 114,856,262 of record JAKOOJ010000002.1, read on the forward strand.
CTATTCTTAATTTCCTTCATTGAGGCAGAATGTAATAGGTGATAAAATAAGTTTCACAAACACACACACACAACTTATATGTGGCTTTTACTATTTTTAAAATATCTAAATTTAGAGCACACATGTAAACATGTAACCATTTCTTTTGAATAATTCATTCTAAATCAAGAATTGATTTGTAAATTGCAAAAATAAGGAAATGTTCAGAATGTAATAGGTGATAAAATAAGTTTCACAAACACACACACACAACTTATATGTGGCTTTTATTATTTTTAAAATATCTAAGTTTAGAGCACACACGTAAACATGTAACCATTTCTTTTGAATAATTCATTCTAAATCAAGAATTAATTTGTAAATTGCAAAAATAAGGAAATGTTCATAGCTTGAAACTGAATGAAAACTATATATCCATAGTTGAAATAAATTTTAAAGTTAATTGCAGAAAAATTAACCAAAATAAACAAATCAGTAGTACAACTGTGTCTGATAATGGTGATATTTGTTCTCCTCCCATATTATCCTAATATCCACATTTAATTAACTAGGAACTGATTCTCTAACAATGTCATGTTTGTATTTGTTTTGGCATTGAATATAATGACCAAAATCATTCTCCAGATCTCAAAAAGCTCTTATACATAACCACTTTCACTGATTTTGACAAATACACATTCCTCACAAAAGAACATGTACTACTTGCTATTTTCTATAAGCAGATAGCACATCTTAAAATTTTTCAATCCATTTCTGCATCTTTAGCAAACATTTTACCAAATATATATACATTCTTATTCTAGTTTTACTTCATTTATTGATAAATGGTGGAAGCTGTTCATTCAATTTTCCTTATACTATACTTGTCATATTATACTTAGTGTTCAACTTCCGACTGGTCCTTTAGTGACTGCCTGAAGCTACAAAGATTCCCAAAGGTACTTATGATTGGCTCTGACAGTCACTTCCTTGCACGTGACTACATTTTGTGTGCTTGGCAAAAGGCCTGCAATTATGGCCACTTGCAAGTATCCAATGGTCAGGTGGTTCTGATTTACATTTTTGCTGAAAATTGGTACTGGTATTTACTTCTGGTTTGGGACAAAAATACCCCACAGCAAACAATGGGTTTGCTTAACAATCACAGCAAAATAATGGTAAAACAGATCTGGTAATGTGACCTGTTTTATAACCATATTGGGCAGGCTCCTTTACAGATGTAAGCTGAGGACTACCTATACTGCAAATTAGACTTTCAGCCAGCAACACATCAGCTGCACATAAAACTACCGTTGCATTCACATTTCTAACCAATACCCCTCTGCCACCACAAGAATTTCTCAGATTTAATGATAAATACATTAAACAACCAAAAGGTTATCACATATCTCTGATGAATACATTTGCTATGTAATCCATTTATTTTTAACCATGCATCATATGCCAGACTTACTGTATTCAACACTCAACACTTAACTCCGTATTTGTCTAGAACCGTGATGGCGAACCTGTGGCACGTGTAGCCATATTAGTGGGCATGCGAGTTCAGTTCCAGCATGCATGTCTGCGCCGGCACGCTGATTTTCAGGTCTTCTGGGCCCACCAAAAGTAGGGAAACAGGCTGTTTTCTGCTTCCGGAGGGCTGGGGGTGGGTGGAGGGGAGGCCCGTTTTTCTTTCTCACCTGGCTCCAGGGCCTCTCTAGAAGTCTGGGAAGAGCGAAAATGGCCTTGTCTATCCCCCGGAGGCAGAAAACGCCCCATTTGACAACTTCCAGTCCCACCGGAACTTGTCAAACGGGGCATTTTCAGCCTCTGGAGGACTTCTGGCGGGGTGGGGAAGGCCATTTTCGCCCTCCCCAGACTCCTAGAGAGGCCTGGAGCCAGGTGAAAAAGAAAAATGGGTTTACCGGGCCATCGTGTGCCAGGAGTGTGGGGGGTGTGGGCACATGCGTGACCACCCCCCGACCACCCCCCTCCTGGCATGTGATGGCAAAAAGGTTAGCATTCCATAATTCAAGCTTATTTTATTTATCATATGCATTTCTAAATCAACACTTATATAATACACTGCTGAGTTCATGTACTTCGCTTTTTTTTATTTTATAAACAAACTTTATTCGTATTTAAAAAAAGACATTTAAAACAATTATAAGAAAAACTGACAAGTTTCTCTTAATCAAACACACAAATTACATATACATATACAATACATATATAGTGCTCAACTTCATCTATTAACTACTTTCTAATGTTATATATGCATATATACATACGCACAGTGACTTATTTCCTTCTATATCTCTCTGACAGTGCAGTTGTTTATTTACATTGATTTCTCCTAACTTTCATCTCTAACCATTCCCTCTCTCTGACTTATCCACTGGTACCAGCTATTCCATATTTTAAAGTATTTTGAATCTTCCTTATCCTGTAATTTTAGGGTTAATTTATCCATCTCTGCGCATACATAGATTTTCTGTATTACTTCCTGATCAGTTGGCAAACAGTCTATTTTCCAGAGTTGTGCCAATGCTAATCTAGCCGCTGTTATAATGTGAAGTGTTAAGTATTTTATGTCCTTTCTAATATTCTTATTAATCATGCCGAGTAAAAAGACTTCAGGTGTTAATTCAATTGTGTAATTTGTTATCTCTAATATCCATGTTTTTATTTTGTTCCAGTATTTTTTAATTTCTGGGCAAAGCCACCAAGCATGGTAAAGTTTCCTGCGCATTTTTACATTTCCAACAAGCCGGATTCACATTTGGATACATTTTTGCTAACCTTGCGGGTGGCAGATACCATCGGTACCACATTTTATAGTGATTTTCTTTGTAGGCTACCGATTTTGTCATGCTATAATTATCTTCCCATGCTCTTTCCCAATCTTCCAATTGTATATTATCTCCTATGTTCCTCGCCCAGGCTATCATCTGCCCTTTAACCAACTCTTCTGCCAAATCGAATTCGAATAAATATTTATAAATTTTTGAAATTAATTTCCCTTCTTTAGATTCTAATAATTTGTCCAATCGATTTTGTTTTAAATCTATTCCTTCCTCCTCTTGGTCTTTTCTGTATTTTACTTTTATTTGCGAGTAGGGCCACCAGTCTATTACTATTCCTTGTTCTTTGAGCTCTTCTCTAGTTTTCAATTTCCCCTGAACATCTACTATTTCTCTATATCTTAGAATCTTTTGTTTTGATAATATGTTGGGGTGAGTTATTGCTTCTATGGTTGATAGCCAGCCGGGAATTTTCATATAGTGTTTGTGTTTAATTTGTAGCCATGTGTTAATTAAAGATTTCCTAATTGTATGGTTATTAAAATGTTTATATATTTTATTTCCTGAACTCTATATAAAGGCGTGCCATCCCTTCATTAAATCATGCCCTTCTATAGCAATCTTTGATTATATAAGGTTATCCAATCTTTAATCCATAATAAACTGGCAGCCTTGTAATATTTATCCCATGCCGGGAGACCAAATCCACCTCTACTTTTATCGTCTTGTAGTATATTCAATTTTATTCTTGGTTTCTTCCCTTCCCACACAAATTTTTTAGTTATTTTGTCCAAATTAACAAACAATTTCTTATCTAGTTTTATTGGAATTGTTTGGAATAAATAAAGGAGTTTTGGAAGTATGTTTGATTTTATTGCTGCTATTTTCCCCAGTAAAGACAATTTTAATTTTCCCCATTTTCTAAATCTTCCTTCATTTTCTGGACTAAAGGATCATAATTGTCTTCTTTTATTGTTGCTGTTTTGGCTGTCAAATTTATCCCTAAGTATTTAATTTTTTTAACTGCCTGCAGACCTGATTCTTTTACTAATTTCTCTACTTGTTTTGTTGTCATGTTTTTTGTTATCATTTTTCTTTTCTTTATTAATTTTTAAACCTGCTACCTTTCCAAATTAAAAAAAAAAGAGTTCATGTACTTCTCAATGACCTGTTGAAAAGCAGCATCCACATTTCTGAATTTTTTCTTATTGTCACCTTAAAGAATCTTTCAATTAGAATTCTGTCAGGCACTTTCCCAATGATATATAACAAAATCTCCCTGTAGTTTTTGCATTCACTTTTGTTATACTTCCCACTGTATACAGTATGGTAAATTCTTCCGCCCATGGCTTCTTTTGAAGGCGAGATGGGTAGCCTATAAATTTAATCAATAAATTCTTCCAATTGTCAAGGTCAGACAGTCTTCAAGCACACTTTAAGGAAATCATACAAATGATCAGTAAACTATACCCGTGTTTTACCATTTCTCCAACTATGTCATCTAAGACTACAGCCTTACCATTTTTCAATATTTCGCATTCTCCTTTTCACTCCTTCAGACATTAAAATTTATTGTATTTGTTTCAATTCTATTCTTCAATGTATTATTATCACTGCAATAGTAATCTATAAATTCTTCTCCCAGCACTCAACTTTTGCTTTAGCCCAATTTTGCAGCATTTTTGTATGATTTTTTTCTGTATCCATAGCATCTTTCACTTCATCTTTCTACCAAGTCTCCTTTTTCCTATTAAAATAACTCTACATGCTTCTGTGACACAGTACAATGCAATTACACTGCTAAAAAAAAATAAAGGGAACACTTAAACAACACAATGTAACTCCAAGTCAATCACGCTTCTGTGAAATCAAACTGTCCACTTAGGTAGCAACACTGATTGACAATCAATTTCACATGCTGTTGTGCAAATGGAATAGACAACAGGAAAGCATAGGCAGTTAGCAAGACATCCCCAATAAAGGAGTGGTTCTGCAGGTGGTGACCACAGACCACTTCTCAGTTCCTATGCTTTCTGGCTAATGCTTTGGTCACTTTTGAATGCTGGCGGTGCTGTCACTGTAGTGGTAGCATGAGACGGAGTCTACAACCCACACAAGTGGCTCAGGTAGTGCAGCTCATCCAGGATGGCACATCAATGTGAGCTGTGGCAAGAAGGTTTGCTGTGTCAGTCAGCATAGTGTCCAGAGCATGGAGGCGCTACCAGGAGACAGGCCAGTACATCAGGAGACGTGGAGGAGGCCGTAAGAGGGCAACAATCCAGCATCAGGACCACTACCTCTGCCTTTGTGCAAGGAGGGACAGGAGGAGCACTGCCAGAGCCCTGCAAAATGACCTCCAGCGGGCCACAAATGTGCATGTGACTGCTCAAACGGTCAGAAACAGACTCCATGAGGGTGGTATGAGGGCCCGACGTCCACAGGTGGGGGTTGTGCTTACAGCCCAACACCGTGCAGGACGTTTGGCATTTGCCAGAGAACACCAAGATTGGCAACTTTGCCACTGGTGCCCTGTGGTCTTCACAGATGAAAGCAGGTTCACACTGAGCACATGTGACAGACGTGACAGGGTCTGGAGACGCTGTGGAGAACGTTCTGCTGCCTACAACATCCTCCAGCATGATCGGTTTGGCAGTGGGTCAGTAATGGTGTGGGGTGGCATTTCTTTGGGGGGCTGCACAGCCCTCCATGTGCTCGCCAGGTAGCCTGAGGTAGCCTGACTGCCATTAGATATCGAGATGAGATCCTCAGAACCCTTGTGAGATCATATGCTGGTGCGGTTGGCCTTGGGTTCTTCCTAATGCATGCAAATGCTAGACCTCATGTGGCTGGAGTGTGTCAGCAGTTCCTGCAAGACGAAGGCATTGATGCTATGGACTGGCCCGCCCGTTCCCCAGACCTGAATCCAATTGAGCACATCTGGGACATTATGTCTCGCTCCATCCACCAACGCCACATTGCACCACAGACTGTCCAGGAGTTGGGGGATTCTTTAGTCCAGGTGTGGGAGGAGATCCCTCAGGAGACCATCCGCCACCTCATCAGGAGCATGCCCAGGCGTTGTAGGGAGGTCATACAGGCACGTGGAGGCCACACACACTACTGAGCCTCATTTTGACTTGTTTTAAGGACATTACATCAAAGTTGGATCAGCCTGTAGTGTTTTTTTCCACTTTAATTTTGAATGTAACCCCAAATCCAAACCTCCATGGGTTGATAAATTTGATTTCCATTGATAATTGTTGTGTGATTTTGTTGTCAGCACATTCAACTATGTAATGAACAAAGTATTTACTACTAATATTTCATTCATTCAAATCTAGGATGTCGTATTTTTGTGTTGCCTTTATTTTTTTGAGCAGTGTATTTTCATTGTATTCAAAATTGCTTCCATATTCTGTTTTCTTACACTGATTTTCCATTTATCCTGGGGGATTGACTAATTTATTTTGTAACAGTTTGTTATAAAGGACTTGTATTTTTTTTCCTCCAGTTATTTTTTTCATTTGCCTTTTTTATGTCCATTTCCCCCAAAAAACAACCCGACACTATCTAAAAATGGCATATCCCACAATCAGAATCTTTCATCACACTTCTTCCCTTCACCGAGTCCCTCAAACCTTTTATCATAAACAATAAAATAATACATGTTTTTAGATTTATTGGTAGTCTTCCAACAAATCATGATTTACATTTTTGCCAGAAACTGGTTTCTGGCAAAAACTGCTTATAGTGAACAATGGGTTCACTTTAAAACTATTGCAAAAAAGGTAAATAAAATTAACTCAGTTATGTAATGACCTGTTTTACTTATCAAGAATCATGATCATAATTGTTAGGCTCAATTTTGATCATACATCAAGGATTATCTATATATGGATTACCATAAAAAGTCACTATGACCCTGTAATCCTTTAATTCAGGGTAAAATCGGGGCAACATATATGTATAAAGAAACCTAGATTCAATATACATATACATGCATACATACATAACTAACATTTTTCAACACAAATACTTGCCAAAGACTAATGACAATATTGGGGCTTTCAAATGGCTCAGTTTTGTATTCATTTTTGTTCTCACATATTCATGACATTTTTTTCCTGATTTGCATTCATTCAGAATGTCACATATTTTTTCTGTAAACTCATTCCTGGTACTTTCATTTCTACTATCAATGAAACATAATGTGTACTTTTATATACACCCATACAATCTGAATGATACTAACTTCATACTTTCTGAAATAGCTCTTACCCTTTAATTTCATAAACTATATCTTCACTTCCATGCATGCATTTATTCATCAACTCCACTCCACAAGCCCACCTTAATAAACCTTTCCCCTTTCTTTCCGACAAATACTATTTTTCTCTCTTTCATTTCATTCATTCATACTCTTTAGCACCCCAAGTTGCAATCAAAAATATATGACTGTTACCAGGTGGGTCTCAGTCTTTCATCCATAATGGCTTTGATCCATCAAGGCTTTCACATAATGCTTGTCAATAAGATAAAGGAGGTGTCATCTAAGTTACCAACTTTAGTTATCACATCCAGTATTTTCTGGTGAGATTAGGACAAATGAGTTTTGACTGATTCTGACCAATAGAGCCTCAAACACATCCATAAATCTAGATTTATGGTGTAGGCTTGGAATTCTATAAAAGCTAGATCTCTAATAGATTACCTTGCAATCCCTTATGTTGTCTGCAACTTAAAATAACTGAAATTTAATAGAAAACACTAAGAAGCAATTCCTCCTGTCTAATGCTAACAGAGTTCTGACTCTGAAAAGCCTTATTTAACTCACAATTCAGAATACTTTTTGAATCTGATCAAATTTTTCAGATTAGATTACAAGAAAAAAAAATTAGAAAATTGATCTTTGAATGCCTTCTCAAGGGTGAAAACTTAATTTAGCATTTTACAGGTAGTCCTTGATTCACAACTGTTCATTTAGTAACTATTGAAAGTTGCAGTACTGAAAAAAGTGACTTATGATCATTGTTCAGTTACGACATTTGCAGCATCTCCATGATATAATCCAAATCTTATAGCTTAGTATTGTTTATGTTTCCTAGTAACTATTTATCTAAATTTTAATCATGTCTGTATTTTGCTTTTCAAGGCCAGTAAAAAGTCAAGTAGATGCAGTGTCCAGCTAGCCATTATAACAGAATGGTAGTATCTATGCTAAAATTACTAGTGTATTACCCATATGTAAATAAAACCAAATCTCACAAAGTTCATTAGTATTTTCCCCCCAGAGAAGCAGTTACAAAAAACGAAAGAATAAATAATACTCAATCACAATGATATATTGGGACATCTGGTAAACGTAGAAGTTTAGACCAGGAACTCATTCATCCATTAAGCTCATCATGCAGTGTGATGTGGTCATATTCCTCAGGGCAACTACTTCTCACAACTGTTATAAAATTAGATTCTAATATATGCTACCCTGTGTTTCTGGGAGAGAAAAAAGCAAAGAAAGTAAAATTCACTCTCACTTTAGGTGTGGAAGCAGCATGGAACGGAAAACTATATTTAACCTTACTTTCATTCCATTCCTTTTCCATACTGAGAACTTTTCCAAAGGGATAGGTTTCAACACAAAACCAGTGCTTTTTCCGATCCACCCACTCCCAAATAGTACCAACACACAACTGGGGTCAGGAATTAGGTCGAGAGGTTTACATTTACGTTTTGTAGGTTTTGGCTGCCCCTTTTGCACAAACATTCCGGTGTAAGGCCCCCTCCGTTGATTTCGAGATAGGAAGGAGAGGAAGAGCAGCCCCTTTCTAGCCTCTTTCTTTCAGAAGGAAGTGGGAAGGGAGGCCCACCCAACTCGAAGGCCGGAGGCCACAATGTTCGGCCTCAAGAGAGAGAAAGCCTCGTTTCGAGGATCCCTCTAGCTTCGCCCCCGTTCCCCAAGTGGCCTATTATTTCCTATCCCGCCTCGCCCGCTCACCTTGAAATAGATCTCGTCGACCACCTCGTGGTAGGTCTTCAGCTCGTAAAGCTGCACCTTGAAGTAAGGGGACGAGAGGATGTTGGTGAGGATCATGGGGTTTAGGTTCATGGTCTTTTCATTCCCCCACAGAGGCAGAGCGTTGCCTTGCTTGCCCGAGGCGGCCGGTTTGGGGCCCGCGCTCTGGAGCGCTAACGGGGGAGACAAAACGGCGCCGGCCTGCGGATTCTGCTGCTGTTGCAGGATCCCCTGGTGTTGCTGCTGCTGCTGCGGCGACTGGTGAGGCGGCAGCGGGTGGCAGTTGCCGGGCCCCACGAGAGGGCAGTTATTGGCCATAGCGGCCCCAGCGAAAAACAAGTCGCTGGCGCCAAAGGAGCGGGCGACTAGGCCGCGCGAGTAAGGCGGGCTGAAGCCTTCCAGCTTGAACGCAGAGCGACTCCGCCAACCGCCGACAAGATGGCGGCTCCCGCGGAAATGAGCAAAAAAAAAAAATTCCTTCCGGGACTGGGACGGCCAATCGCAGCTTGAGGGGGGGCGGCAAAGAAGAGGAGGTGGTTGAGCCGGCTCCGAGGACTGCTCGGAAAGCCCGCGGAGGAGAGGAGGAGGAGGGAGGAGGAGCGCGCGGCTTCCCTTCGGTTGGGCTCGGAGAGCGCGCGAGGCCGAAGCCTGCTTCGCTTGTTTGGTTGGGCGAGGGTGAGGAGGGCCCAACCGCCCACATATTGCAACGCCTGACGTTTCACGTAGTAGTAATAGAGCGCCGTTGAGAAGAAGAATTGAGAAGGCGGCTACGTCTCCTGTGGCTGTGCTTGCAGGACACGCGGAATTGCAATGAGGCTGACCGTATGGTAGCCGAGGGCTCTGTTGTAAACTCAGCTCGGACTGTTGGATGTTCTTCGGTCTCGTCAAGCACGTCTAGCACCGTAATTGTGAACTGTTAAAATTGTAGTGCAAGGCTTAGGTGGTGTGCGTGTGTGTGTGTGCGCAAACCCGGACATTTATTTGAGCGTTTTTAGTAAGGTCTTAAACGCACTTCACTGATAGGCTTTTTTTTAATGATATAAAAATATCCTTTAAAAAAAAAGGTATACAGGTTTTGAAAACTAGAATGGTAAAAGTCTTTGGAGAGTCTCAGTTATCCAGGTCATGGTTGTCCCAAAGGTGCTTTTTCAAGACGCAACTGGACTTTCTGGTTTTTCTTTGAAGACTTTTTGCTTCTCATCCAAGAAGCGAAACACATGTTCAAAGAAAAAACAGAAAGTCCAGTTGCTTCTTGAAAAAGTACCTTTGGGTACTAGAATGATAAAAGAGATCTGGAATCAGGCTCCTGGTGTGCCTTGCACTTGTGATTCAACAAGTTACTGAAGCGCTAAAATCTCTTCAACTTTTGCATTCGCTTTTTCTTTTTCACCTACCACTACTGTTAAAATCTCAGAACATAGAATAATAGAGTTGGAAGGGACCTTGGGGGTCATTAGTCCAGCCCCCTGCTCAAGCAGGAGACCCTATACCATTTCAGACAAGTGGCTGTCCAGTCTTTTCTTGAAAGCCTCCAATGTTAGAGCGCCCACAACTTCTGGACGGAAGCCATTCCATTGGTTAATTGTTCCCACTGTTAGGAAGTTTCTCCTTAGTTCTAGGTTGTTTCTTTCCTTGATTAGTTTCCATCCATAGAAATAATTGACAAGTTTGGCGAAATTGCTCCACTTGACCGCACAGTTGACGTGTTCATTGGGAGACAGTGATATAAAATGGACCCAGTTTTCTTGGGCTTCAAATGTAAATGGTTTTTGTACTTAAGAGTTCAGATTAAAAAAAGATAGTCACATTAACTTCTTGCTTGTGATTATAAATAAAATCCCAATGGGTGAAAAAGGGGGAATGCCTACACAATTTGGATGAATTCATTTCTCTGATAGAGGGGAAAAAAGGGGGGATCTAAAGTAGGAAAGAGAGGAGACCCAGGTGGCAAGTAGATTAGATATGTCTGGAGATTAGTTTACAAAGATGAATGAGGATAAATCTATTTTAACCATACCACTTTTTTAGACTTGAATTTCTTACAGAGAATGATGAAATAACAAAAATATATTTAAAAATATAACACTCCCAATTGTTAACGCCAAACTGCAGGTTATTAAGCAGAAGGTGTTCCAGTTAAGAAATGCAGGGATGCATTGGGGGGTGGGGGGTGGAAGCCACACACAGGCTGTATGTAAGTCATGGCTTGTGTTGCAGGGGACACCACTCCTGCCTCTGTGATCAAAAATCCAAAGTCTTTAGGTTTAATGCTTTCACATTAGAATTCAATCAACCTAAACCACCGAAAATTCCAAGATACTAATATGAGGAATTTTGTTCAATTTTATTTTGGCTATTACTATGTGGCATTTCATCTTTAAACACAGTCACTTTAGACTTATCATCTGCTATCTGAGCTTAAGTAAACAAAACCATATCATCTGCATAAGGCTAAAGTGAAATCTTTTTTCTCATAGAGGAAGAAAAGAAATACAGTTCACTTAGTTCATATACCAGATCATTAATAAAGTAATTAAAAAAAGAAAAAAGGTTGAAAACCCAGACTTGCTTTGTCTTTATTTTGATTCACAATTGTTTTAAAAAGTATTCTGTGTTAGAATAAAAGGCCTAACTAAAAAGAGAAAATGAAAATCAAAGATCTCATCTTGTCAAAAAACTCCAAAGAAGTTCAGTATCAATTGAATTACTTAATGACATGTATAAATAAGATTAAACCTGATTTATTTCAAGAGTTGCAGATCAATTCTATAGGAAAAAGGAATGTGAAAGAAATTTTGATAATCATAATGACAATCAGAAAGCAGATTCCAATATTTGTATATATGTATGTAATTTATAGAGCCATGAAATATACTCAGATCTCAATTTGCACAAGAGTTTCTGAGACTACAGGCAGTCCTTGACTTATGACCAAAATTGAACTCAAAATTTCTGTTGCTAAGTTAAGACATTTGTTAAGTAAATTTTGCCCCATTTTATGATCTTTCTAGCCACAATTGTTAAGTGAATTCCTGCAGTTAAGTTAGTAAGTGAATCTGGCTTCTGCATTGTCTTTGCTTGTCAGAAGGTCAGAAAAGATTATCACAATACCCTGGACTGCTGCAACCGTCATAAATATAAATCAATTGCCAAGTATCTCAATTTTGATCACGTGACCATGGGAATACTGCAATAGTTGTATGTGTTAAAAACAGTCAAGTCACTTTCAGTGCTGTTGTTAACTTACTAAAAAAACTTACAAGTCAAAGACTACCTGTATAGCATTTAAATAATGCTATTTTTTGTTCTTAGTTTTGAATATGGATGGAACAATGAAAAAAGATGACCTTGTGAGGATTATTACATTTACACCACCATTGTATAAGCAACGTTACCATTTTATTAAGCAGTTGGTGGATAAGCATAAACCTAAAAAGGTTAGTATGTGTTTCCTAGTACAATTTTTTTCAGTATGGCTGACTGTATTAGAACTCTATTGCCTTAAAGTTATTACTTTGCTGTGAGAAAACACATTTAAAAAATTGAATTAGGAATTATAATACTGTAGGAAGACTCCAAACAACTAATATAGGGAGGATTTATGTATTTGTCAGGAATAGCATAAATTGTATTTTTTTTGTGTGTTTAGTATTTTTTACACTAAGGTAAAGATTCTTAAACTTTCTTATTTTATGGAACCTCTAGTACCGTGATGGCGAACCTATGGCACGGGTGCCAGAGGTGGCACACAGAGCCATCATCGCCAGGTTTTCTGGTTTCCGGTGCGCCGGCCAGCTGGTCTTCGCAGGCGCCGGAGCACCAGAAAACCGCCCCCAAAATGGCCCGAAAAACGGCCAAAAAACAGGTAATTTTTCGGGCTGTTTTCAGGCCGTTTTTGGTCTGAAAAATGGCCTGAAAACGGCCCAAAAAACATCCTGAAAATGTCCAAAAAAACCCAGCCAAAAAACAGGCATGCACGCATGGGCCAGCTGGTCTTCAGGTTTCCAGTGTTCCGGTGTGTGTGTATGCACGCACATACACACACATTCCGGTTTGGGCACTCGGTTCGCCATCGCTGCTATAGTAGTTCCCAAACTCTGCACTGCAAGTACCCCAGAATAGTTAGAAAGTTTTGTTTAGTAAAATATCCTGTTATGGTTCTCCAAGGTATTGCAGTGCACAGATTGGGAACCACAGCACTGAGGGGTGTACATTTTAAATATTGTGGTTGTTATTCAAGTAGATGCTGTGAAAAAGCATTTCAATAAAACAGTAGACCCAGATCAGAAAAATAAAGGGTAGTGGATAAGTGATATAATCTGAAGTCACAAGTAAGCTGTTGTTGGCTTGATCATAGTTAATTGAAAAGCCACAGTTTAGTGAACTGTTTGAAGACAATTAACAAGAAACATCCTTGAAATTCAATATTTGACTGTGGATTAAAGACATCTGGGGAAATTTGATGGGCTAATATGGATTATTAAACTCGTCTGACAGAAGATTCTACAAGGCGAAAGAAGAAAGAAGAAAAATTGAATAAGACTTAAAAATTTGGAAAATTTAGAGGGTGCAAATTGGAAAATTTTAAGGATTATAAATTTAGGGGATTTTAAGGAACAGTTCCAGGACTATGTAAATTTTATTAATACTGGTGTTTTTGGACAATTGGGATATTGAAATTTTGGTGGAATATTGAGTAGTGAATAGTGCAGTATGCCAGCACAAAATGCCTCAGAGGGAGAAAACAATGCGGTTTATAAAAAAATATTAATGTTTCAAAGTATTACGGAAGATATAACAAGGAATCATAGGGAGATGATGGAATTGATACTGGGAGATTAGGAAAACCCTGGTAAATGACAATAAAAAAATGAACAAAAAATTCAGAAAATAGAGGAGAGTCCAGAAAGAGCTGAGGAAGGAATAGAGGAGATAATTCCAAAAATTATACAAGCAGACAAAGAGATGGGAGAGAGAGCAGTAATTTCTAACATGGAACAAATAGAATATTTTTTGAGAATTCAAAATAGAAAAGAGAATAAAGAGAAAGATCCCCTAAAAATGATGGGGGAACTGTGGATGGGTGCTCTAGAGATTCAACAGCAAGGGAGATGCTGTGGCAGAGTAAATATTTAGATCAAATAAACATGATAAAAGGAGTTACAAAATACCAGAGGAGAAGCAAGAGTCACCAAAAAGTTAATAAGACTTGAAATTCAAAAAAGAGCAAGAGATGATGGATAGATATAGAATCTTTTTTAACATGGTGGCTATTTTATTAAGTGTTAGAAAAAAGAAGTAGAAAGTAGAAATTGGGAAAATAGTATTATATTTACTGAAACATATTGTAATTACTATACACATGTTAGAAATTGAAAAATTACAATTATGTATTTTTAAATGGTACTATTATCAGAATTGTATGCAAAGTATATTGACCCAGATAATACACTATTCACCAAGCACTTATGGATGTTAAAGAAAAAAATCCTTAAAACTTTCTTTTTCCAGCAAGCCGGGCTGGTCTAACACTTTTTAAATGTTTTAATTGGTTTGTTACTTTTTTTAATTATGGGGCCAAATTTATATATATCTTTTAATGGTATTTTAATATTTGTAGTCTATGTTTTTATGTGGCTGTACACCGCCCTGAGTCCTTAGGGAGAAGGGTGGTATACAAATTCAAAAATAAATAAATAAATAAATAAATAAATAAATAAATAAATGCGCCACAGGTGAATCCATTCATATATAACTTGCAAAGCCATAAAATATGGATTTAGAATTCACAGAAAAGCTACAGTTGCACAGCTTGCTAAATTAAAAACAAACCACATTATTGTATGGTTCATGGCATAATATGGCTTACTTCGTTAGTTGGATTAAAATAATAATTGCTTAGTGGGATGTGTGAACCTATCAAATTAGAAATATTTGATCTAGTTTTAGATAAGATTCATTTTAGGAGTCATATACATGTGCAATTTTTTTTGGTGTGTTTTGCTAATATATGCATCGTAATTTTTTCATTCGATTGCTGTATAAATACAAGTAGTAGTGAGGATATTGTCCCCTTAAGAATGTTACAGCAAATTTTTTTTCCAGTGCTGTAGATCATAGTTCTCTATCACCATATAATAAACTCTAATGAAGCCTAGCATTAAATCAGCATTCATTTTAATTACATAAGAAAACAGTATCAAACAAGTCTTACGTATGTTATTAGGAATTGTATTAATTTCACATTAACAGGTAGCAGATTTGGGATGTGCTGATTGTAGACTACTTTGGATGCTGAAATTCTGCAATTGTATTGAAGAACTTGTTGGGCTAGATATCAGTGAAGAAGTGATGAAAGAAACCATGTAAGTTGAATGTTTTAGTTAATTTTGGGAAAACTATGTTTTGTGCCCCAAACCTACCGACCTACCTATCTATCTCCCTCCCTCCCTCCCTCCTTCCTTCCATGTCTCTCTCTCCTAAGAGAGTTCTATTTTCCATTTCTGAAATATTCTTTAAAAATATTGATATGATAGGTCAGTGCCTAATTGAGAGTTGATTACAACATTTTGGAGTTGAGGGAACAAAGAATGTGGTTGTTTGTTTCTGATCTTTCTCACATATACAATCTGCTATGCATTTCATTGCTATAAAGATCTCTAGCACAATTAATCAAAAAGTAATATATAAACATTTTTGCTTTCCTAATAGTGCCATTTTTGAACTTTGCTTATGCTGCAATTTTTAATGAGTAAGGAAAACGTATTATCATTTTCATTCAGGAAAATAATTAAGTGGACAGTAGTTCCAAAAATAATGCTGTATGAAATTGATTCAGTGCCCACAAAAATTTATTCAGCCTCGTCGTCGGGATCAGGAACAATCCGCGCAGGCCGCTGGCAGGCCACAACATGTATAGACAAAACAATGCTTTCATTCTGTGTAATTTATTTGCTTCCAGGTATATGTTGTCTCCCCTTCCTAGTGACTATCTTCAGCCAAGTGAAAGACAGTTGACAGTCACCCTTCTTCAGGGTTCGGTTGCTCACAAAGATCCTTGTATGCTGGGCTTTGATATGGTAACCTGCATTGAACTGTGGGTATTCCTTTGATATTTTATATTAGTTGATGAATGTTTAAAAAGCAAACTCAGGTGACTAAAAACATAATTTTCTCTCTATATATATATTACACAAATTCTTGTTCTTAAAACCTTTGATCCAAGGTACCTCTGATGGGCTAACTTACAGAATGCATCCAAAACCCGGAATCCATGGCTCTTGTGGAAGAAATTTTATAAAACCTTTTATGACATCAAAATTATAATAATAAGTTTATGATCTAATATAAAATGTCATAAACAATTTCCTGTGCTGATGTTGGACTGTGCTATGCAATTCAATATGAGCTGTTTTCAGCTACGTCTTTGAATGTATCCTGCCTTTTCCAGTGAAGGCAGAACATTAGAAGTTCTATTATTGTTGAAGGCATTAAGGAAATTGGTGAGGAAATATCTCTGAAAGAATGACTCGAAGGATTATGGGTTATCTAGGATATTTATACATTTCTGTTTCCTGTTCTTAGCAAAGTTTCATAAATAAGGGATGTCTTCTCTTAGTTTTCCAATTTCTTAGACTATAGAACAATGCAAATATGATCTGGAAGTAAAGAAGTATAAAAGCCCAATTTTTATACTGGCAGTGCAGTATATTAAAGTTAATTTGTGATTCAGGACAAACAGAACAGTGATCCTCTCTCTCCTACTCTGGTTTCGCTCCTATGCCATTGATTTTCCATCTGTTTCCAAAATTTGAATATTGGTGATCACTTCTGTTCTCTGCATCATTTCATTGTAACAAGTGCATTGAAGTCCTGGGATATTGTTAAAAGTAAATATATTCACTTGATCTGAGAAGTAAAAAGATCTTTTTTACAATTTCGTATTACAGAATAGAACACCTAGAAGCAAAAGAGCTTGAGAAATTTCCAGAAGTAGTATTTGGTTTCATGTCTCCAGCCATGATTGTAATTAGCACACCAAACTCAGAATTCAATTATTTACTTCCAACTGTATCATTATTTAGACATCCAGATCATAAGTTTGAATGGAATCGAACACAATTTCAGAACTGGTAAGTTCCTTCAATCTTGTAGATGTTTTGTGGTGAAAGAATAAAAAACAAATATGGATATTTTAATGTAAAATTAAAATGCAATAAAATAAACCATTGCTTTTAATAACCATTATAATTCTGAAGGCATGGAGGTTATCTTTTCTTCCTTGCTCTTATGCTATTTTAAAAATGTATATGCTACCCTTAACTAGGTTTTCCTAGGCTTGCACTACTTTAAATCAGACATGAAAACGGACATTAAAACAATATTATTAAAAATACAAACCGTGAAAGTCTAACAGCAACCAAAATCATTAAACAGTGTTTTGCAATACATTAATTTTAAATATTGAACTATTATATTAAAAGGCTTGGGATAAATAGAAAGTCATTGCCTAGTGCTAGAGAGAGAAATAGTAGATACTTAGTGGTGTTTCACTACAGTTGGGAAGTGATGCCTTCCTAGAATAAAATAGAATAGAATTCTTTATTGGCCAAGTGTGGTGCATATGTCCTCTGTACATAAAGAAAAAATAAAATATATTAGTCAAGAATCATAAGGTACAACACTTAGTGATAATCATAGGATACTAATAAACAATCAAATCATACTAGGAAACAATAAAAACTATATAAATTGTAAAGATACAAGCAACATGGATATAGCCATAAGTGGGAAGAGATAGGTACTAGTAAGGATGAGAAGAAGAATAGTAATACAGTCTTAGTAGTTAATTTGACAGTGTTGTGGGAATTAGTTGTTTAGCAGAGTGATGGCATTCAGGAAAAAACTGTTCTTGTGTCTTCTTGTTCTGGTGTGCAGAGTCCAATAGTGTCGTTTTGAGGGTAGAAGTTGAAACAATTTATGTGCAGGATGTGAGGGGTCTGTAGATATTTTCACAGCCCTCTTTTTGACTTGTGCAGTATAAGGTCCTCAATGGAAGGCAGGTTGGTAGCAATTGTTTTTTCTGCAATTCTAATTATCCTCTGAAGTCTGTGTCTGTCTTGTTGGGTTGCAGAGCCAAACCAGACAGTTATAGAGGTGCAGATGACAGACTCAATAATTCCTCTGTAGAACTGAATCATCAGCTCTTTGGGCAGTTTGAGCTTTCTGAGTTGGCACAGAAAGAACATTCTTTGTTGTGCTTTTTTGATGTTGTTTTTGATGTTAGGTGTCCATTTTAAGTCTTAAGATATGATAGAACCTAGTGTTGTGGCTCCGTTACCTGAGCCTGTGTCATCGTCAGGAGAGGACTCCGAGAGTGAAGGAGAGGAGTTGGCAAGGCCTCCCTCTCCAGGACCCTCCTCTCTGGCAATGCCTTCGGTGTCCGTTGAAGGGCAAGAGATAGAGCCCGGGCCAAGCACGTCCACGCAGCCACAGGTGGACAGTGATGAGGGTAATGAGTCTTGGCTGGATCCTCGGCAGCATCGCAGAGATAAGCGCGCGCAACAGAAGAAAAGGCGTGCCAGAGATTAGGCTGAGTCACTGGACCACACCCCACAGGGTATAAAAGGGGGTGAGGTGGCCATTCAGACTCTGTGACAGACAAAACTACTATCGAGTCACATTGCATCTTTGGAAACAACATTATCGGCCTTGGATTTATTTTACGAACTGGACAAACCTTGACTGTGTGTATTTTGTTTATTGAGTAAAAGTCCTTGGCAAGCAGCTACTGGGTTGCTGCCAAGCGTCTTATTGGAAGAATTGGTTGTCTGCCAGTTTATTTAACCCCCAGCTGTCTGTTTGTGTGGGTGTGTGAGACGGGGACAGAACACCTAGAAACTTGAAGGACTCTACTGTTGATACTGTGTTGTCTAGTATTGTAAGAGGTGTTAGTACAGGCAGATTTCTGCTAAAATCTTTCTACAATTTTGAGTGTATTTAGTTCAAGATTGTTCTGGTTGCACCACAAGGCTAGTTATAAAATCTCCCGTCTGTATGCAGATTCATCATTGTTTCAAATGAGACCAATCACTTGTATAATCTGCAAACTTCAGTACTTTGACAGAGGGATCTTTTGAGATGCAGTCATTGGTATATAGAGCGAAGTGGAGAGAGCACACAGCCTTGTGGGGGCTTCTGTGCTAATTGTACAGGTATCTGATGTGATTTTGCCTAGCTTCACCTGCTGCTTCCTGTCTATTAGGAAGCTTATGATAAAGATGACAGTGTATGAGTAGGCATGTGTGGGAATTAAATTCTTCAAATAATTTAGTCCCATAGAATAATGTAGTTTGTATGTTAACACCAGTACTTTGAATTGGAACTAGAAATGAAGCAGGAAATAATGAAAATCAAACCAATCTCATATTTTACTGCCACCAGTTTTGAAATGATGACAGAAAAAAAAAAAAAAGAAACCCACAGGGGTGATAGTGTTTTGTATTTAGGGTTATCGTATTTAGTTGATTTAACAGTAACCCCAATGATTGGAAAGTAAGTGGAAAATGATATAACAAGTCAATCACATCTATTCTATATATTTGTGGGAACCCAGATTTTAAAAGACATGTACTAAAGTGAAATTTATCATCTTAACCTTTCTCATAGAAATAAATTATCTTGAAAAGGTTTTGTCTAGTGATATTCAGAAATACTGTCTGATGGGTCTTGAATTACTCTTGCTTATCATAGCTCCTAGATTCAACATACCAAAATTCTCTTTTATCTGTGAAAGCCTATTAGCGAGTGGTTTGAATCATTTGCTGCATGTTTAATAGTATGAAAAAGAGGCAGCCACTTCATGAAAATTGCTGCCTTTCTCTTTTTGAGGTTACAGAATTAAGAGTTGTTAGCCTCAGCCCTATTTGCTTCCAAATATGTTGTAAAAAACAAACCCCAAAAGAGACACTGCAAAACCGGGGAGACAATTTTTTCATTACCGGTTTTGCATGTAGAAAGCATGGTAAAATGGTAGCTTTATTTCCAGTAGTCACTGTTGTCCACATCACTGCTCTATCAGGTACATTCCCATTGCAGTGATAACAGAAAAGGAGAAATAGAGTGCCCTTCCCACCAGAAAGCCTTACTCTTCCTTCTTTCTTTGACCTGTTTTCATAAGCATGACCATGTATTGTTGTGACACTCTAAGTGAATACAATTATTTCTTCTATTGGGCTTTTTGTTCTCTTGTTGCAGTTAAGATATTTCCATATTGTAAGCATGTAAGAGTAGACATAGAAGATTGGAATGTGTGACGTGCTTGTTTGTTAGAATAAACCCCTTCAGACTTCTTAATTTTTCTTTTCTCATAAATTTAGGGCTGTAGGTGTTGCTGCTCGTTATGATTACACAGTAGAGTTTACTGGAGTAGGAGAACCACCTCATGGGAAGGATGTTGGATTTTGTACACAAATTGGAGTGTTTGTAAGAAAAAAACTAAGAAATGTTGAGCCTGAGAGATTTGAAGAATATCAGGGAAGAGTTTATAAAACGGTAGGTAGATCTTTTTCTTCTGTAAGATCAGACAATTTTCATTTGAAGGAACTATTTTGGAAAGATATACTGGATTTCTGCCTCTTTATATCAAACACACTTTAGGTCAGGGTAGCTTAAACGTTAAAATATCTACTGGAAAAAAGTTCAGTTGATTTCAGGTTGTCTTCAAAATGAATATGTCAAGCAAGGAAGCAGGAGTATGGAAAGTCTTTCAGATATGTCAACTGGAGCTTAAGAACTACTGTTATTCTTAGATAATTTAAACCAAAACATTTGGATGTTATGAGATTACTATCAATACAGATAGTCCTTGAATTATGACCAAAATTGGGACTGGAAAATCAATTAGCAGAGTCATTAAGTGAGGCATCACATGATACAACTGATTTTACAACCATTTCTTGCCAAGGCCATTAAGCAAATCATCATGGTTGTTCAGTAAATCATGTGGTTGTTAAGCGAATTTGGCTTCCCCCATTGATTTTGCATGTCTGAAGCTGACTCGGAAAGTCAAAAATCACAATCACGTGACTGCAGGACATTGCAATAATTATAAAAGCTGGCTCCCAAGACCTAAATTGTAGGTAAAATATGTAAAAAATGAGAAGAAATCTACTCAATGAAACAATTATATCTTGTATATTTATAGTTCTACATATATACTTTCTTAGAAATAAGTTCATGTTTAAGGAGATTTACTTTCTATCAGCATGTAAACAGTGGATTGTAATAACTTTCTTGTAATTTGTGCAAAATTTCAGGTAAGATAAACTGCTTTATGTATTGCTAGATTTTTTTTACTTGTTCTGAGCATATTTGTCTGGGCCCTCATGCTTGTTCAAATTTCTCATGTTCAAATTTTACGATATTTCCAGGCTTCTGCTATTTTATTTTAATTTAATTTAAAATTTAAATTTATATACTGCCCTTCTCCCAAAGGACTCAGGGCGGTGAACAGCCAGAAGTAAAAAACATGAAATACAAAATATAAAAACAATTTAAAAATGAATTAAACAATTTGGCCCGACAGTTAAAATCTCCCATTAATAATCCAAATTAAAATACACAATTGGAGAGATTAGGCCAGCCTAACTTGATGAAATAAAAAGGTTTTAAGGACCTGACATGTAAGGTATGTAAGTTTGGAATCATCTGTATCTCCGGGGGGAGCTTGTTCCAGAGGGCAGGTGTTCCCACAGAGAAAGCTCTCCCCCTGGGGCCGCCAGTCGGCATTGTTTGGCCGATGGCACCCGGAGGAGCCCCTCTCTGTGGGAGCCTACTGGCCAATGGGAGGCTATCGGGGGCAGAATTTATCATGATTTTGCTTTATGCTCCTTGAACTCTCAGGAAGGAGCTGTACCTATTGTGTACCTAAGGTGGGAAGAGCATCTACACAGAAAATGTAAAGAATTAGTTGTTTATAACTTGATTCTGATTTATTGTAAACTTGCCATAAAGTTTAAAGTTGAGTATAGTTTATAGTGCTAAAAAGCTAAATATGTAAAGACTTTAAACAATTGATGTGCTATATAAATGTCTTGAATTTTGTTTTTTATTGAGAAAGATTTTCAAAGTCATATATCCAAGTCTTAAAGATGAAAAGTATTTGCAGAATGCAGTGGTCAATGAAGTTTTTCGAGCAGCAGAGATAATTGCAAGGAAACTACTGGACTATAAAAAATCTGAAGATAAAAAGCACTGTGACACTCTTATTGGAACAGAATCCCAATTTCAGCAATCTAGTTTCCAGATGTATTTGGATGATTTTCCTTTCTCTGAAGCTGATAGTAAAATTATGCAGCCGATGGCTAAGGGAAATGTTATCTATGTACCTCTTGCAAAAATCTTTTCTTTTTCCAAAGTGAATCAACTTTGTGGTACCTTTGAAAAACTCAGTAAGCTCATAACTGGCAAAATCACACTAAGCCATGATGGTTCTGCAGTGATGATTGAGATGGAATATGAAGATGAACAACAGGATGGTGATCAGAATTAAAAAGAACTGTTCCTGTTATGAACAGAATAGTCTAGTAATTGAAATACTAGTAATTGCTGGTTTAAAATTGGACTTAAATACTATAATCAGATGTGACATTTTCACATTAAATTGGATTGTATATGGTTGAGTAACTTCTTAGTGTCCAAGAGTGGCACTTGGTTTTGTTTTTCACCTGAGGAAGGTAGCTTATTCCCAAGAGGCCGTTGCCCACAAAGTGGATAAGGTAATGTTATACTATATAGTACTTAAGGGGGAGAGGGAAAATCCTCCCTTAAAAGTGTAACAAAAATTAAAAAATTCAAACCCAAGTAAGCAATACAACTTTTCAAATAATTGGAAGTAGAGCGAGAGTGAAGTTTACTTGTCCATGTGTTTTACTACATAACTCTGAATAAGAATGCATGTGAAAAGATGTCAGTCTAATCACAAAGCAAAAAAAAAGTTATTGAAACAAAAGTTTAAAAAATGATTTTCCTAATTTTAATACTGGAAAATGTAAAATTTAAGAAGTTTTGTACTAAAATATAGGGATTGCTGTACAAAAGATCATTACTATATACTAGATAAAATGAAGTATTTGCTAGTAATACTAAAGTATGGTAAACATTAAGTACTTAATAAATCCCCTGTAATCATGTATTATGCTTTGGAACTTTTTCTCCAAATGTCTTAATGTTTCTATGCTACAAAATAATAACTTGCCAATTACATGTTGCATTTTTCTGAAAATGACAAGCATGCATAGTGATTAATTTGCAGCTGGGAAAAACTATACAGATAGTTTCGATCGTGCTTTTAAATTCTATCATTACAGGAATGACAGAAACTGATCCTGCCACAATTCTTTTTGTGATGGACGTTCTAAATCTAAAACATGGTTAGTGATAAGATGCAGTCCTCACTTTGGTGTCATTAAACTGGTTTATATCAAATATTTTCGCTCAATTATAATAAAATATCTTCATTCTATCTCTTCATATTTAGAAATATAAAGGCTGTTCTCTGTACATTCTGTTGACAAATATGATTTTTCTATAATTAGTTTTGAAATATTGCTTCGATTCCCAGCAACAGTGAAGCGCATGAATGTGTATGCTATTTTTCCAATGTGGCAGTGAACAGTTCTATTACAAGTAGCACTGGCATGCTTTCATAAATACTGCCACTGTTTCTCACCTTTCACAACTTTAGGTTGTTTCAAGTTTGACTTCTAGAATTCCCCATGCTGGTTGCAGAATTTTGGCACTTGAAGTCCTTATATATTAAAATTGCTAAGGATGTGACATGATATTAGATAATAATCCTAATTTTATCCAATCTTTCTCTCTCCCCCATATCCCTGAGAAGAGTGGAGACTAGCATGAAATTTCAAAGGAAATTTCCTATAACAGTTTATTTAGTGAGTATATTTACAGGTAAAACACATAGGATTTTATTTATTTATCATATTTATATAGCTGGCCATCTCACACGAAAGTCATTTTGGGCAGCATACAATATTTTAAAATATTATAGAATAAAAATGCAAAAATTAAATGAAAATAGCATGCAAAAAATGTGACTCATAATTAGCTGTGTCAAGAATCTGATGGCATATGACATAAATGTGGCAAACAAATCTAGTAAAACCAGATTCACTAAACATGAAGTTCCTTTCTATATAAAATTAGAGCAGTGATGGCTAACTTTTTATGTCACCGCGTGCCGACCTGCATGCCAGAAATGCAAAACCATCCTGCCTGGACCGTGCGGCCTCGCTGGCTGTGCATGTGGGAGCGCCAAAACCCCAAAGACCAGTCACGCATCCGTGTGCCGGCACTCAACTTTTAGTTTCTGGCGTGGACACATGATCGACAAACAGCGACGGAAACCCAGAAGTTCAGGTGCTGGCACATACATGCGCAACAGAAAGCTGCTCTCCTGGGTTTCGGTGGGCACGGAGGCCAGCTGACCGGTGCTTGTGTGTGCACAGGAACATGGAAGAGGAGCCAGCGACGCCGCATGTCCCTTGCGGCATGGTTCTGTGTACCACTTCCAGCAGGTTCGCCAACACAGGTACCGTTTCCATAGGTTCGCCAACACAATAATAGAACATCAAGTCTCTGGAATCTGTACCATCAAATCCTTAATTCTGTGCTGCATACCGCCCAAAAGCAATCAGGAAAGTAAAAGCGGCAGACAGATCAAGGAGAACCAAGAAGACTGCCTTTCCCAGACTCCTCTTACAAAGAACATCAGTTAGGACAATTAGTGGTTCCTCACTCGAATGACCAGGAGTGGAAAGAGGAGTGGAACACATCCAGATCATTAACAGCACTTTAACCACCTTCAGGTGAGTCTTACCTAAAAAAGAGCCTGTAGGAAGTGGATGAACTTTTTAAATATTAAAAAGGGTGGTTTTCCCCAAGTATGCAAAGTACTATTATTAAAGTATCCAGCTTCAATCCCTGCAAATATTTACTGCATTTACAATATGTTCCATAGTTGGTGAAATCAGCCATGATGAATATGATCAAGAGGCCCTGCACAGCTACAAATAACTACATCCTCAGACCTTACACTCTGAAATGGATCTATAATACAAAACTCGGCCAGATGATATGAGACAGATGTATTGACTGACATCAATATAAGCACTGGGAGGAGCTATTTTGCCTCCAAAATTCCTTACAAGTGAGTTGTGTATCCTGCACTAGAAAGTAATGAATAGGTTTCGCATAGTATGAAACTTTTTTTTTAATTAAAGCTGGTTAACCAGGTTAATATATTAAGAGAAATACATTTCTTGGCATCTTTTATTGCCAAGCTCTACTTAACTTGTCTCTTTAATTCTTTAGTAAAATACTTAATTGTTGAGGCTGAGATATTTCATTAACTGAGGGTCTCTCAGAGGTGTGTCCGGAATCTGAAGATTTGTCAGTGATAATATGTGATGTGATGCAAGTTCCATCTTTTTTATGTACATGGAACATTGCAATATAGGTACTAAAAGGCATGGAGTTTGCTTTGTGTTGCCTTGATACTTTGTCACTCTTTCTCTCTCCCCGCCCCCTTCCTGCAAAAATGCATAGGCTCTTCTTTGTTTTAAGGAATTTTCAACTCTGGTTTTTAATTTAAGCGAGTACATTACAGAAACTAATATAGACGAGAAAACAGAAGGCAATGTGACCAGATAAGCTAATTTACCTTTAACTTATCTATTTTATAGGAAAAAGTAAAATAAATAAAATCATTGATTGCACTCAAAATCCATTTTATACAAATTCTTACTACACTTAGCAAATAAGTGAGTTATTAATATATGATCAATATTATCTTTAGCACTAGGAATTTAACAAAAGGATTTAAGAGTTCCAACAAGAGAATGGAACACCTTGAATAGAATTTTATCTTCTATGGAAAATTATTGGCTCAAATAAGCCAGTTATTCAGTGGGTAAGAGGGATGGGGTGGTGGCTGCGGCTTGTAGCCTTTAAAATAAAAAAACTGAAAATGGGGTGCAAATAATTTAAAAATCCTTTCACTTTCTGCATGTTATTTTCAGGAAAGATAACCTGCTTTCTTTGGAATTAATTCTTATTGTAGAGGGAAAAAGTAATGCAGGAAAAATATTTAAATTTCTGTGTGATTTTTTTATTTTAAAAAAGAACAGTAAAAGTTGAGGACAAATTTTATTGAATTTGTAAGTTCACTTTACAATGAAGTATTTTATGATAAAAATGTTGGTTTTAATAAAAAACATTAGCATGTCAGTATACAGTTTACACAAGTTTAATGCCATATAAATATGAAGATCATTTCCCATGTCTCAGATAGTACTGGAATCACTTCATTAAAATAATACAGTTAATAAAAGTGCATGATATTTGTTCAAACTTTACACAGAAGAATTAATACATAGAATGAGCATATGGAATAAGAGGAGTTACCACCAATATGTTGAATGCCAAGAGAGAAATTCTCTCTGTACTAGTTCTAAAAGGAACAAAATTGGATATTTCTAATGGACTAATATTGCATTTGATGTACTAATTATATTCACTGGAATATTTAGTTGAGTGTGATAATTTCTCATTATGGGTACTGTAAATGACCCTGTCATTTATTTTAACCAGTTATTTTCCAGGACTAAGATCATTCCTCAATAAATTCAAGCACTATCTTAGGTTTGTTTTACTTAACCACACTACTAGAAAGTTCAAAGTAAATTAAAGTGTATTTCAAAATAAACCATGTAATGCATTCCCTTTCCATTATTTTAATAGCAGCTTTAAAAAAAAACACTTAGTCAAGTTAGAACAAGTTGAAACATAATAGAACAATGTTGGGTACCATAGTAAAGAAATATTATTTTAAGAGTTCACACATGTGATTTCAGCAAAAAAGCTATGATATTTATAAAAAAACTATTTCAAACATTAAAAATCCTTCATTTAACTAAAAATAACTCATACTCTTTTCAAAAAGAATCAGTGATACCATGAAAACAGTAAAAATAAGACACTAAATAAGATACCTATAATTAGCTTATTAAAAGTTATTTTTAAAGGTGTATCAATTTCTATTTTTTAAAGATATGAGACTAGCTACTAAACAACTATTGATATAGTTAAAGATTATTGGTAGTTTTCATATCATTAGCAAAAAAAAAAGTGATGTTTCTGCTGTCAGATAATGCTTTGTTGAAATTGTTGCATAGGCAAATTATATTGTTTTGTTTATACAAATGTTTATGCATCACAGTTCTGCCAGAAGATTTCTTCTGTATATGTCTAATTGAAATAAATTTTATTTAAGAAGACATGGGAAAAAAGCAATTTAATATTGGACAGCACTAGACGCAAAGCATTCATCCATGTCAGTGTTTGCACGGGTGATGCTGCATCTGACAAGTATTTCCTTTATATATGGACCATGACCGGCAAACATAATGCAACAAAAAGTAAGGAAATTGCTATTATGCCATTTGCTCAATTTACGTCAGGCGTAAGTTGGAACTTCAACTAAAATAATGGATTTCACATGGACTGAAGTAACCTTTATAAAGTACTTATCTTTATAGCGGTTTACTATTTATTATTAAAGCTTCATAAAATAGTTTGTTATTTCCTTTTCCCTTAGAAACAAGGCACTCTCAAATGATATTTTCCAAGCTCTCTCTGCAAATCATCTTGTGAGCTCAAAGTTCTCATTCAATCCTATAATAATGATTTAGGTACAGACTAAATGTCAGTCAATACAACCTCATACTTTTTCATATTTTAAGAATACGTACAGCAGCTGTGTGGCTCTGAGTATGTTCAACAGTAATAAAATATGCGTATCATTCTTATTTAGGGCTAGCCACTCATTTTCAAGTGATAACAAAAATACATTACTGAAATGCATGTCATGTTTTAAAACTACACACGTTTATAAAAGTACTACTTTCTCAAAACACTTCCTTGAATGGGTACTTTCCATTTCCTATTCTGATTTGCCTATAGAAAACATTACTGAAGGTCTTACAGACAACTGATTTCAATATAGGTTCAATTATATAGAATGTTTTCCTCTTTCCAAACCCCCCCAACCCCACCCCAATTTGATTTACATATGGAACAATGCAACAACTCCATCAACAAATCTGCCAACAAATTAGCAGCATGCTAAAAGATGGGAAATTGCCCTTATAAATGATTTCAGAAGGTGTTTTCAATATAAAGTATCTAAATAGGCATAACAGTGTATGCCAACTTTCAGAAGATTTCATCCTTCATAATATTGAGAAATAAATTCTGGAAATCCATCAACTTAGTCCAGTTCTTCTAGCGTTTTATAACTACTTGTTCATAAGCTCCAGATCCGGCTCTGAAAAATTAGAGGAAAAATTAGAAACAAAAGGAAAGCTTGAACTTGTACAGGTGGTCCTCACTTAATGTACACTCATTCAGTGACCATTAAAAGTTACAGTCACACTGAAGAAGGGATAATGAAAATGGGTCCTAATGGTTGTAGCAGTTGTAATGCCTGTAGTCATGTGATTGTAATTTAGGCATTTGGTGATCTCATAGTATCAATTAGCATTTGCAATCTTCACTGCTGGCTTTCAGTGATCGAAGACAGTGGGAAAACTGGCAGGTCACAAATGGTAACCATATGATTGCCAGATGCTATGACTCTTAAGATTCGCCTAACAGTTGCAACTGCTGGAACCATAATCATAAGTCAGTGTGATCATGTAATAGTGCACTTTACAAATGCATTGCTTAGGCAAAGGAGTTCTCATTGGTAAGCAGGGACTACCTGTAGAGCAATTTATGCTTTCACATACAATAGAAATTTAATATTGTGAGACATTTGCAGTTTTTATTTTTAAAAAATCATGTCTAAGTACCAGAACATAATGTTAGCACATTCTGTGCTCAGTTGATAGAATGGAAACATTTTCAGATGATTTTTCATACCAGAGAGGCACACTGGGCAGTATGAATGCAATAGCTAGGTAAACATTTGAAGACACATTTTGTTGTGGACCCTTTTTGTCCAGCAAATAATGGCTAATAATTTCACTTCCTCATGTGGAACTTGGCATAAATCCATATGAAAATTGAGAATATTACCACTTATATATTTAACTTTTTATTTTCTAGGTGTGCTTTAAAAAAATGAAATCCATCAAAGTTATATTAATTAGAATCTAGACTCAAATGGTTCTTTGGAACTATTTTTATTTAACCATAAAATGAAAGCCATAGTCTTAGAAACAAGAAAAAGGGGAAAGCAACAAAGCTCATATAGGAGGCTGATAAGAAATCTCAGGTTTGTAGGCTAGATTGGAACTTAAATTAGCTTGCCAGTGTGTGGCATAGAAATAATACAAATTATTTCCATTTCGCTGCCAATTGAGTTAACTTTTTAACCTTATATCTGCTGAGAAAGAGTAGTAAGATTGTTTTGGGAGCAGGGTTTTATGTTAACACTTGTTTTTCAGAAGAAGCCAAAATGTTAAAGAATTAGGGGATTCTGTTATCCACCCACCAATTTACAAGTAAGTTTAACCAATGTTTAAAATGCAACATAAATAAATGCATTCAAAGAATGAAGAAGGTCTGTCTTTTATACTTGCAAGTTGGACAACTGGTATAATTTCTTCTTCTTTTTTATATATAATGTTCTTGTTTTCCTGTTTGTTCCATGTTCCCCTATCCTTTTCTCTAACTTCAATATTAGAGTGTAAAAGAAAGACTGTGTTATACTCTGTCATGCTATATAAAATGAAAGTTTTTGACGCTTTACAGTAATGATTTAAATCAATGTTTCTCAACCGTGGCATCTTTAAGATGTATGGACTTCAATTCCCAAAATTCCCCAGCCAATATATCTGGGTGAGGAATTCTGGGAGTAGAAGCCCATACTTCATAAAGTTGTCAAAGTTGAGAAACACTGGTTTGAAGTGTTGGGATATGGTTTCCACTGCTGATTATGTCACAGATAAAAGGATGCATTACATTAACAACATACCTATTAGGTAAGTGATGACTTCCAAAGGCAGTGCTTCCTCCAGGACCTACAAAAAGTCTTAGTCCTTCTTCTGCAAAAATAGATATTAAAAAATATGCAGTATTACTATGTTTGACAAACTGTTTTGTGGAAGAACTATGACACAATCAATGTTTCCCGTTCTTTCTTCCAGCCGTAAGTATGGCTAGGAACCTTTGGGAGCAGAAAGGGATATGATGGGAGAAGTTTCAAACAAACTGGAATTGTGGATTCTCTAGAGTTACCAAATTATACATAGATATTTAATAAATAAAATAAAAATACAGTTGTCAAGAGTATTAATCCTATAAATACATTTCTAATCTGAACAGTTGTTTCTCCTCAGATTGTCAAAAGGATTTAATGCTTTCATCAAAACGATCAAAGCAGCATTGTGCTACAAGTCGGCCAATGTATGCATGCATATATCATGACCACATCCAAAAGGGGTGGAACATATCTTTGTCTCACTGGTGTAATGCTCTTTGCATAATCTGTCCCTCTCTGTGGCTGCTGCTACATTTCTTCAGTAGATGCTATTTTTAGTACCTTTAATAATTACTACTGTCAACTCTGAATCAAACCTATCTGGAGCTGTTTTGACGCTTCCTAGTTGCCACATACTTTGGGGGGGGAGAAGGGGGAAAGTATTGGGATGCTTCGCAGACATAATAAAGATTTTTTCATGGTCATGAACCAAGGTCATGCCAACAGGTGTCAGTTGAGAGAGGAAAGGAATGACCGAAGGGCCTGTCAACTGCTCTAACTGGACAATGTGACCTGTGACTCGTGGGAAGGGGAACTTCCACTCTTTTAATTATGCTGAAACTATGGGAAACCTTTAGAATTGGTTTTCACCTAGCCGTGCTGATTTGATGTGTCCAATAAACATATTCTTTGAGGGACTTTCCTATCTCAGAGTTCTAATTTCTTTGGATGCATTACTTGTAACCTTGACAACAACATCATTAGCGATTTTCCTCTGTATAACCTAAGAGTTGGAATGATTCATCAACAATTTATTCTCAAGTTTTCATTCTTGTTTTACAAACCTTCTGCACTTGAGTCCAAACTGAAGTCTTGAGTCTGCAGTATTTTTTCAACAATGTCATCTGCATCAACTCTTGTTGCATCAACCCTCTTCAGCTGTGATTCCACAGAATCCTGTTTTATTGGTAGCCTATGAAAAATATGAAATATCTAGAAATGCTATGCTCCAGAACAATGATCAATAACTACCATATTATTAAATCTTCCATAGTATTTTACCTGTTTGAGTTTTCTGAGAGTGCATCTTTCATAGTTGCTTTCAGATTATCCTCAGTGCTTCTCGATTCAGCCTCTTCACATGGCTCTAGAATACTACTTATACCAGTTGATGTGCTTCCCACAGAGGTATTCCTTTTATGACAGAGATCAGAGAAACTGGATGATCTGGAATGTGCAGTACTGTATCCTAAAATATATAATTATTAATTCAGAGCCATTAGCCTGATGCCATGTCAAAATTTCCAGCTTCTTTTAACCAGAATATGCCATTTTTAATGTATAGCTATTTGTGATTTATTTGATTATCAGCAACTAGTAAGTACTTGTACTTAGCAAAGGTATGGAACCTTAAATCATTAAAGGTAGTCCTTGACTTACAAAAGTTCATTTAGTGACTGTTCAGTTACAACCACTGAAAAAAGTGACTTATGACCATTTTTCACATTTACAATTGCAGCTTCCCCACAGTCACATGATCAAAATTCAGATGCTTAGCAACTGATTCATATTTATAATAATAATTTAATAATAATAATAATTTTATTTCTATACCGCCCTTCTCCCGAAGGACTCAGGGCGGTGTACAGCCTATTTAAAAACACAGACAAAACAACAGTATAAAATTTAAAATAATTAAATAGGTGGCTCAAATTTAAAACCCCAATAAATTTAAATACCCAATTTAAGACTATTGTGTTGATAGTCCGGCTTGGCGGAACAACAGGGTCTTCAATGCGCAGCGAAACGCCCGGAGGTCGGAGATCTTACGAATTTCCGGGGGTAGTTCATTCCATAGGGCTGGGGCTCCCACAGAGAAGGCCCTCCCCCTGGGTGTCGCCAGCCGACATAACTTGGCTGATGGCACCCTGAGGAGACCCTCTCTGTGGGAACGGACTGGTCGGTGGGAGGCTATTGGTGGCAGAAGACGGTCTCGGAGGTACCCGGGTCCTATGCCATGGAGCGCTTTAAAGGTGGTAACCAACACCTTGAATCGCACCCGGAAGACCACTGGGAGCCAGTGCAGCTCGCGCAGGAGGGGTGTCACATGGGCACAGCGGGACGCGCCCATAACCACCCGCGCGGCCGCATTCTGGACCAGTTGGAGCCTCCGAGTGCTCTTCAAGGGGAGCCCCATGTAGAGAGCATTGCAATAGTCCAACCGGGAGGTGACAAGGGCGTGAGTGACCGTGCGCAAGGCGTCCCGATCCAGGAAGGGCTGCAACTGGCGAATCAGGCGAACCTGATAAAAGGCCCCCCTGGCCACGGCCGTCATGTGCTCTTCTAAAGACAGCCGTGTGTCCAGGAGGACACCCAGATTGCGAGCCCTCTCTGTGGGGGGCAAGGATTCACCCCCAATAGTCAGCGATGGCACCTGCTGACTATATCGGGGCGCCGGAAGCCACAGCCACTCGGTCTTGGAGGGGTTGAGTCTGAGCCTGTTCCTCCCCATCCAGGCCCGCACGGCCTCCAGGCAGCGGGACATCACATCAAGGGCATCGTTGGGGTGGTCTGGGGTGGAGATGTACAGCTGAGTATCATCAGCGTACAGATGGCACTTCACCCCAAAACCACGGATGATCTCACCCAGCGGCTTCACATAAATGTTGAACAGGAGAGGCGAGAGGACCGACCCTTGCGGCACTCCCCATGCGAGATGCCTCGAGGTCGACCTCTGCCCCCCTGCCAACACAAACTGTGAGCGGTCGGAGAGGAAGGAAGAGAACCACCGCAGAACGGTGCCCCCTATTCCTAACCCCCTCAACCGCTGCAGCATGATACCATGGTCGATGGTATCAAAAGCCGCTGAGAGGTCTAATAGGACTAGGACAGAGGAACAACCCCTGTCCCGAGCCCTCCAGAGATCATCCACCAACGCGACCAATGCCGTTTCTGTGCTGTACCCCTGCCTGAAGCCCGACTGGTACGGGTCTAGATAGATAGCTTCATCCAGGTGCCGGGGAAGTTGTCGTGCCACCACGCTCTCAACAACCTTCGCCACAAAACGAAGGTTGGAGACTGGACGATAGTTGGCTAATTCAGCCGGGTCCAGGGAAGGCTTCTTGAGGAGGGGCCTCACTACCGCCTCTTTCAAGGCGGCAGGAAAGGCACCCTCACTCAAGGAAGCACCTATAATCCCCTGGAGCCAGCCTCGTGTGACCTCCCGGGAGGCCAGTACCAACCAGGAGGGACACGGGTCCAATAAACACGTGGCGGCACTAATCTTACCCAGAACCCTGTCCACATCCTCGGGAGCCACAGGATCAAACTCCTCCCAGATAACATTCTCAAGACCTGCCCCGGCCTCCTCCCGTGGACTCATCCAATCGGAGTCCAAGCCATCCCGAATCCGAGCGACTTTATCGTGCAGGAATTGCACAAAGTCCTCAGCACGACCCTGCAAGGGATCTTCCCTTATGACGATTGCAGTATCCTGAGGTCATATGATCACCTTTTGTAACCTTCTGACAAGCAAAATCAACAAGAAAGCCAGATTCACTGAACAACTGTGACAAGAAAGTCATAATGTGGGGCAAAATTTACTTAATAAATGTCTCACTTAGCAGCAGAAATTTTGGGTACCATTGTAGTCGTAAGTTGAGGACTACCTGTACTATATTCTAAAATAACCATTTAAAACCTTCTGAACATCCATTAAGGTTCAACTAGACCACCAACTATGCAAAACAAAAATCTAGACTCTAAGAATAATAAATCCATATGAATTATGAGTTTTGCAAAGGCGGACCATTTGCAAAAGTTTCTTAACCTTGGAGAATTTAGGGCATGAATATTACTAAGCAGCAAGTTTACCATGACAAAGGAATGGTTTTCATCACAAGCATATCATTTAGCAAAAAAATATCAAGTCTAAATGAATCTAGCTTCACAGATTCACGTCATGTGCACAGATTCATAATTGCCATGGTGGCCATGAAATCTTGATTTGTGCCTACCTGGAGGCTTCAATGTAAACACTAAACTCCTCAAATAAAATTGGGTCACCAACATATGTTAGGAATTACCTTGTCAGTTCAGAAAGAAAAGCAGCTAGATGAATTCTACATATTCATTTTCTACTACATAATTACAAAACCTGCTACCTGCTGAATAGGAGAATAAACTCATAAAATACAAGACTTGATTCCTAGAGACTTAGCTGCTGCTAGATTTAAAGAGAGCCAGTTTGGTATAGTTGTTAAAGACCTGAGTTCTAGTTCTGCATGAAGGCACAAAACTAGTGGGGTGGCATTGGGCCAGTCACTGTCTCACAGCTCTAGGAAGAAGGTAATGGCAAATCACTTCTGAAAAACCTTGCCAAGAAAACTGAAGGGATTAGTATAAGACTCAAAGTATGAAAAAACAAACAAACCTGATATTGGTAATGAAAAGGGGAAGGAAGGTACTGGGAAGTTTAGGTATGCTGGGGCCAATGATAATTTATTTCTTTAAAAATGATCTACTAAATCAAACAGGAGTCTCCACTTGGAGGGAAGGCATAAAAAAATTAAATTAAAAAGCTAGCAACAAAATTGAGAGTGATTTACTACATCTCTTTCATCATACCATATTTTGCTAATGCATGTCAGAGAACTTTGCAAAGTGCAAAATAAGTCTTTTTTTTTCTTTTTTTAAACTAGTCTGGTACTGATAAGCAGCCTCTTTTAGTTCAAGGGACATCTGGTAAGTCCTTCAGTGTCAGGGCCAAAGTAGTGGCTGAAAAATCTCTATCTAATTTGGCCTTACTTGAATGCAGGAATGCAAAGAAGGTAAAGAAGCACCTATCTCCAACAGACATTATGAGAATTAGAGGTAAAAAGAAATTTAAGTCTCTTTAAAGTGGACAGCGCAGGAAGAGAGTGAAAATTCTGAAAGCTTATTAGGTACAAATGCTAAACAATACTTTCTGCTTGCCTAGAAATGGTCAACTCTATGACTACTGATTCCTGTAAAACAATAAAAGTAGAGTTGTTTATCCTTGCCTCAATGGGTACCTAACACCCATAACTTGGGAACAACACTCATATAGCTCACATGTTTTTTTTCCTGCTAGCTTGTACATTCTCCATCACTGTACTTCTTTGTTGCATGTCACTCTCTGAATGGTAGTATATCGCAAAGAATAATAGTTTTACCAGATACTTTTGATTGTTGGCTTGCATAACTAGAAGTCCTAGAATGTCCACATGCTCCAAATTCATCTGGGACTGAGATGCTCTTGCTTGTAAAATCTGTTGGGGAAAAAAAGTCAGATTGAACAGCACTACTGCTGGATTATTTCCTCAGGTAACTGGGCTACTTGTAATAAAGACTTGATTAAAATTAATCAGTAGTTTGCTGAATTGATCTCTAATATTATACCTTTGCACTATATATGAGGAATTATTAGCATGCAGATAACATTAGGAAATAATTGTAGGTAACTATGTTAACTCGTTTACTTCTCTAATAATGATCTGTCTTGCTACAAGGAACTTGATTCCTGTATTAAAAATCCTCTATTTTGTCTTCATTTAGCTTTAAAATTTAAAAATTTATAGTGAAAAATAACTCCATCACATCTGTTATCACTTCAGAGGACTAAAAAGCAATTTGTAATCTAGTAAGGATGGATATTTGTAAATCATGTTGATCACCTATGTATCTCAATATTCTTTTTAAAAGCCATCCCAACACCTGAATCAATGCTGGTAACTAAGAAATGAGTTACACATTCCAGCAACAAAAATTGCTTGAAGTTTAAATGAAGTTTAAACAAATTTGAAATGTAAGATACTACATATCAGAACGTTTCTCCATATTTAAAACAGTCTGTAAGTAAATAATTGTAATGCAAGAAGGCGTTCTTCAAAATAACATCCTAGCTTTTTTTAGACAGTAATTTTTCACAAAACAGATAATCCTAAAATTCTATGCCCCTTTATGTTATCATATACATTGAAATACCGTAGGTGTCTGTCACAAGGATGGGAAACTGTATCATACACCATGGCACATAAATGCTGGGTGATTTCCACAATGATGTTATATATGATATTGTTGCTTATTCTAGATACCTATAAGGCAGTACATTTATATAGACATGTCAGGCATGTTTCTTAGATATACCTGATTAGTTGATTTGTCACAGAGAAATATTTGAAAGAGAGCTATGCTGAAGTACAATGAATTATCTTAAGAAGACTTATACTGAGTTTACTGAATAAATATTCATTTTCCTGTGATGGATCGCCTTCCACAGTTTCCTACCTGATACGGTCAAATGTGACCCTTTAGTGTTCTCTGCACCTTTTCTGTCTTCATGCAGGGATTCTGATTCTCCAGCAATTGGTATAGACATTGATGTAGATGGAGGTCTGCAATCGAAGAAGTTTGAGATGGAAGATTGTTGTGTATATACTTGTGTGTATGCATACCTAAGGGCAACAGGCTTTATGCTATAGTTCATCAATTATTTTCAGCTCTCCAGACATTTAATCTCTTACTCGGGACTTGGCTTGACTCAACAGAAAAGTCAGCTAGATAATACAATGCAAACATCAATGAAAATTTACACAGCAGCCAATTGCCTATTCTGGAGCAAAGAATGTATAGAGCTTTTATATATTTGTGCTGCAGAGTTAAACTGGCTTTTCCCTCCTATTTTTAAAATTAATGGTTATTTGGTGATTTGATCAATGGTCTTGGGGAGATGAGAGTTGTTTATATAATAGTTCCTTGTAGTCTGAGAACTGCTGGTTGTTGCCTCATCATGTTCAGCCATTAGAAGGGGAAACATGCATGCGTTCTAACACTACTGCAAAGAAGGATAATTTATAAATAATAATTCTGGACTAAATTAGGACTGAGGACTGAGGAAAAACAATTGCGAAAAATTATGAACTATTGGGACTTGAAGATCGAAGGTGAATGCTTATGAGAAAAGAAATCTATTATTATACCAGTCATGATTTGAGCCCTGGAACGATACCTAAAGAACTTCCTCGGTAACTGGAAATATTGAATTTATCAGATCTGAACACTCTAATTTTACACACGCACACCCTCAAAAAACAAACCCCACTCTACTTGGAACTGTCTATATTCTTTTAATTCTGAATAATTCTTAGGTCCATGGTTAGGCTTTGAATTATTAAGTTTCCACCAGTCTTAGACTGTGAATCTAAACTATAGAATACTCACACGTAGTTATAAAACAATCTCTCTGTCAACAAGTCAGCATCTGACAACAAGTGGGCAAGAGACTCAGGAGCTCTGGTTGGGCTCCTGTGGGAAGAACAACCACCACATATAGATACACACACCCACACCCACACGCACAATATATACATATATATATATATTATAAAACAAAAATTTCAACATAGGGAAATAATTTATCTGGATTCAAATTCCACTGAACAACAATTAGCAGATCTAAGGAGATTCATTACCAGAAATAAAATATTCAGGGAAGCTGAACTGGAAAAGATTAGGAAAAATTGTAAATATGAAAGGCCCAAAACCAATAGTAGAAGAAACTCAAATAATAACAATTGCGAATAGAAAAGAAGTGAGCTGAGTGAACTAGAGATAACGAAGAACTAATAACAACAGAACCAGTACAGGCAGCACTGAAGCAACCTATGAACTGCCTCCCTGACCAGAAAAATTAAAAGAGAAAATTATGGCAGATGTAGAATTACCAGCAGAAGGACAAAGACTGCCAGCATTGAAATTAGTGCCCAAAAAAGATCAGATATCTATAATGAAGGATGTGAATAAGGTGCTTGCATGGAGTAAAATAACATCTATTGAACAAATGCTTAATAGTCAGAGAAAGAGGAAGAACTTGCCCTAATTGGTCAGGCTATAGAAATAGACAACAGGAAATTTGTACTTTCAGATATGCAAGATTCTATTACTGTAGCATTACAGTAAAGTAAAATTGGCTCATCTGGTTGTGTTTCCTGTCTGGTGTATCAGGAAGGGTTGTCAAAACATACTAAACCACTCCAGTGAACAATGAATTAGCATATCACCTTTTTCTCCCAGATCCTTGATGGGGTACAACACATGGTTTATAGACTTAATCCACAATTTTTGCAAGCCAATTCTACTTTATTTCAGTTATTTTTTTCACTTAAGAGGGGAAAGGCAATATTAATCCATCCGGCTTTTATAATTGGTTGAAATACCATCTGGAACAAGCTTCCTCAATGTTTCTACCATTATTTGACAGGCAAAGTTTTTTTTTTTTTTAAAAAAATATTGGAGCAAAGATACACTGTCATCTTGAAAAATACAAGTCTTCCTGGTATGCAACTGCCAGGTAAAGCTTTAATTTCTACTCTGCAACTCGTCTTGCATGCTACATCCAAATCCAGCTCCACTGAAAAAAATCAGAACTATCGTATGTTAATAAGATTAAACATGAAATTCCAAATTGTAACAATGAGTATCTAATGCAAACATTAGTGATATTTTTTAACATTATAAAGAAATGAAGATCTACCCTGCTGGAAAATAACAGTTCAGTTCATTATACTATATGTGAATGACACATCAAACTATTTCTAAATAATCAGAAAGCCTGAAAATAAATTTTCAGTAGGAAATACAAGTAGTACTCAATACAAATGACATTTACAGATGACTCAGAGTAAATACAGAACCAAACAAGCCTAATTACTATAGTTGTTTACTCTGGGCACTCTGGAAAAACTGCTATTATGGCATTATAAAGACTAACAAACTTGTATCGATTACTTCAGGTCCTCATATCTGAATTTTACACTGCTATTTAAATCTATGCAGTTTAAAATAATTAACTCCAGATTAAGAATGTATACTGTTTTATAGTACTGTACATTTCTTTTTGCACTACCTACAGTATAAGTAAATTATAACACGGCTAATGGAAAAGAAAATCTTCCAGCTGCACTGCCACAATTAGCTCCTCACTGAGCTACAGTACATGACTCATCGCAAAAGTTTAGAAATTCATCCCAATCCTACTTCTTTTCTTTCTGGTACAATCCATGTATATAGCTTTCTGGAGTAGCACATATACAAACTGTCTCTTATGAATGAGAAGCCAAACCACAGAAGAAAAAGAACATCTTTAATATCCAACATACAGTAGGTCAATGCAAGGTATTCATCTGTATTACTAATTGAGTATGTTATTGTTAACAAAGTTAAAATATATAACCTTAGGAAATAAAGACAAGGTTGTGACTAAGAGGAAAGGGTCCTTCAACATTGCTCAATAACTTCAGACAAGAATATTGCTGATATTATTAATGTCCACATGCAATTTATGCAGACTAACATAAACCAATTGTCATAGTTTTTGAGACAGACTGAGCAGCAGCACATACTATCACTACAGAAGATAGGAACTGAAGGGCCAGAGAGACTCGTTTCCTTTGGACTGGACTCACATAATTTAAGACAAACAATTGCAATTCTAGCACTAAATTATCTTCTTGTACAGATCTGATACACTGGGTAGATGAGAAATTCATCAAAATAACCAATGAGATAACATAAATATCTTTTTGTTCTATCACATAAAAGCACCCAAATAGTAAGTCAAGAATATTGTTTTCCCCAGATCAAGGTGGTACTGTGCTCTTGAGAGGTACAGGTAATCCTCAAATTATGACAGTTCACTTAGTGACTGTTCGAAGTTCCGACAACCCCCCAAGTAACTATGACACAATCCTGAAGTTACGAATGTCATTCGCACTTATGAATTAAGTGCATTTGCCCTTTCTATTCCCCCTCCACCCCCGGCCAGGTCTCCACAGTCCCAGTGCCTGTGGAGACTCACTTACCTTGTGACGATCTAGGGAGCTGTCAGTTCCTTTGCCTGCTTCAGTGCATTCGCAGAGAACAGAGGCCTAAAGTAGTGTGAGATCACATGAGATCACTAGTACGAGATCTTGCCTGTACCACACTACAGTACTTTAGGCCTCTATTCTTGGCGAACCGAGGCCTCCACCAGATCCAGCCAAACAACATTAGCAAGCCGATGAGACTTCGGGGCAGCAAAATTGCATTGCTTCATGCTTCCCATCAGCTGGGAAGCTGTTTTTGCGCCAAGATTGGAACAGTGCAAAAAACATTTGCAAGCCAATGGGAGCCTTGGAGCAATGCGATTTTGCTGCCCCAGAGTCCTGTTGGCTTGCGAACACTTTTTGCGCCAAGACTGCAAGCAGCAAAGAAACCACGGCAGAGAGGCTGGAGAGGAGACAGCTCGCTAGATCTTCACAAGGTAAGTGACTTGGTGCAGCATGATGAGGGGAGCAACTGTGGGGATCCCAGGGGAGGGAGCATGAATTATCTCAGTGGGTCAGGGGAGGACTTGGGTGGTTTGAAGCAGGTGGCCTGTTCCATCACTAGACACCCCCCCCACATGGCCTTCCCCACCCTGAGATACCTCATGTGTACTTAACGACCTGCACATTCGATTAGTGAATGCATGGGCAAAAGCAGGGAGTGATCACGTTCATTTGATGTGATTCACTCTAATGAATCCTCGGGTTACAGATGTAATTGGAAGGCTCCATTACATTCATAACTCAAGGACTACCTGTATACTGTGCTTAAGGATGCACTCCAAAAAATAATAGTGCAGAAACAAACGTTTCATTTTATTTGCTTATACATTTAATTAACATACCCTGCAGTATACATAATGACTACAAATAAGGAAGAATATGAAAAAAGGAAGGAAATGATCTCGTTGCCTTTGGTGACTGAAACCTGGCTTTAAGCAGAATCCAGTTTTAATAGAATGACAAGTACAAATAAAGATCACTACAACTGCACAGCAAATCCTTCGCTCATGTTGGATAGAATATGGAATTAGGTCACTAAGACCAGTATATTATATTCTTAAACATTATAGATAGGCAGCAAGATACATATACATGCCCATGCATGCAGACATTCATAAATATTGATAACTAGCATGATATAAAGGTCAAGGAGCTGGCTTGGGGCCTAGAAGCAGGAAGAACCAGATTCTACTCCTCCCTTAGGCATGGAAGGGAGCTGGGTAATCCTGGGCCAATCAATGCCTTTCAACCTTAATCAGCATCAGCTCAGCAAACAGCCAGCTAGAAAGTAAAACTCCAGATTTCATCATGCTTTGATAGTGATTTGCTATAAGGACTATAGGAAAAGCAGTGCATAACAAGTAGACAACCAAGTGGGACAAACGCTAAGAAAAATATGTATATAAATTTAAACTTACGTTTTAAAGCAAGGGTCTCCAGACATTAGTTGCATGCTGATTAAGATCTACAAATCATTAAGAATGAAATTTTAAAAAATGAAATCAAACTGCAATTCCAAAAATACAACAAGAAAAAAATTAATTATATTCTATCAAGTGAACTACCAAACAGAGCTATTACAAAAAATGGATTATAGTTACAGCATATAGATTAAAACCTCTTATGAAAAACAATTACAAAGGCCTAATTGAATACCACTTTTAAAACCAAATGCATTAACAAAGATTGTGTCATCAAAACCATCTCAGAGGAAAAAAGTAAATTGTATAACTTCAAGTATTTTACTTTTTCTGTGTTCATTATATCATCAGATATACTGTAACTAATGAGAAAACAAAAAAAAAAAAGTATTTGGGCAAAGTAAGATGCTATTTATGCAATTCCTAAAATACCCTTAACGATTTAAGCACTTAGTTC
This sequence comes from Arizona elegans, assembly GCA_022577455.1. Classification (NCBI taxonomy): domain Eukaryota; kingdom Metazoa; phylum Chordata; class Lepidosauria; order Squamata; family Colubridae; genus Arizona; species Arizona elegans. The sequence goes on from JAKOOJ010000002.1 coordinate 114,898,109, forward strand.
TGATGGGTTTTCGCTTATTTACAACTTTTCATCAGATATTTTATTAAAACAAACTAATTCCTTTAGGTCCCATTTACTGTACTGTGATCACGAATGGGGATGGAAGGAAAAGAGGAAGAGAAGTATGAAATAATGGATGATTACTGTGCTTTGTTTTCCTATTAGCAATTAGCAAAAAGCTACTTCTAAAAAACCAAAATGGAATAGCAAAAAATTCCCACACAATTACTTTGAGAATTGAATTGTCCTGCCTTGTGTTTTTGGTATCATAACCTTCCAGTAAGCAGCGGCGAGTGGTATTTCCTGATCCGGCAAACTCTGCCAGGTTAAGATCTGCAAAACCCAACTATTGACAAAAGAATAAAGTTAGTAATCAAAGAACAAAAACGAAATAAAACACATTTAGGCTTTGTAGCATGCCTTATCATCTTTGTGCTACATAACTAAGTTTTATAATGCCTGATATCATTCATAACAATAAGAAGCCTATACTGCACTATATCTCTAAACTAATATTACGGTATGAAAAGGAAACAAAAAGAGGCATTGTATTATAAGTGTTATCTTTTTACCTTTGCGTAAGTCTTCCCTCCTTTTAATTCCTGCAACAAATAAATAGTTGTAGTCAAAAAACCAGATCAAAGGAAGTTATATGGATTCATTATAAGGAAACATAGCAAGCAACTTCATACAATTGGCTGCATTCTCTGTAAAATTTGGATGTTGCAATTGTTAACAAAGGGAGCCGCTAATGTTTATTCTTCTAGGTCTGGATGAGGCAGAGTAAAACTAAGGAAAAGAAACAGCAGACTACCAGCGCTTTCCCTTTCCCTTATTTATTTCGAATCTGAATCTCAAGGACCTATTGAATCTGTAATGTTAGAATGCAGTATTGGAGGCTAACTCTACCCACAGCAAGAGTTTGATCCTGACCAGGTCGAGGTTGACTCAGCCTTCCATCCTTCCGAGGTTGGTAAAATGAGGACCCAGATTAAGGCAATAAACTGACTCTGTAAACCACTTAGAGCAGGGTTGTCAAACTCAATGTGGTTGCGGGCTCCATCAGGAGTTTGTTTGTCCTTGGGGGCCTGGGGTGGATGTGGCCTGGGTGATGTGACTGACTGGGTAGGCGTGGCAGGGGCCGGTCCCTCGTAGTCTCTGGGACGGCTCCATAGGCCAACTCTGTGGTCTATTGCAGTCCGGATATGACCCATGGGACGCATGTTTGACACATCTGGTTTAGAGAGTGCTGTAAAGCATTATGAAGCAGTATATAAATATAAGTACTATTATTATTGCTATTGCTATCTTAAAGAATCTTTTTCACTTTTGAGATAATAAAGAAAATAATATGGATTAGTATGTGAGTGTATGTTATGGGTGTATGTATGTATAATCACAAATCTAGATTTAACGGCACTATCTTAATCCAACCTTCTTCAATTTAGGGCCTTCTACATATTGTGGATTTCAAGAATATTGAGCCAGCATGCATAGTTTATATTACTATACACAGTATGTGCTGCAATCCATTCAAAGCTCCAACATTTAATAATAATAATAATAATAATAATAATAATAATAATAATAATAATAATAATAATAATAATAATAATAATTTTATTTCTATACCGCCCTTCTCCTGAAGGACTCAGGGCGGTGTACAGCCTATTTAAAAATACAAGACAAACATCAATTTAAAATTTAAAATTATTAAATAAATTTGGCTTCATTTAAAACCCCAGAAATTTAAAATACCCCAATTTAAAATTATCATGTCGATAGCCTGGCCTGGCGGAACAACAGGGTCTTCAGTGCACAGTGAAATACCCGGAGGTCGGGGATCTTACGTATTTCCGGGGGCAGTTCATTCCACAGGGCTGGGGCTCCCACAGAGAAGGCCCTCCCCCTGGGTGTCGCCAGCCGACATAACTTGGCCGATGGCACCCTGAGAAGACCCCCTCTGTGGGAGCGAACTGGCCGGTGGGAGGCTATTGGTGGCAGAAGTCAGTCTTGAAGGTACCCGGGTCCTATGCCATGGAGCGCTTTAAAGGTGGTAACCAGCATCTTGAATCACACCCGGAAGACCACTGGGAGCCAGTGCAGCTCGCACAGGAGGGGTGTCACATGGGCACAACGAGTTGCGCCCATAACCACCCGTGCGGCCGCATTCTGGACCAGTTAGAGCCTCCGAGTGCTCTTCAAGGGGAGCCCCATGTAGAGAGCATTACAATAGTCCAGCCGGGAGGTGACAAGGGTGTGAGTGACTGTGCGCAAGGCGTCCCGGTCCAGAAAGGGCTGCAGCTGGCGAATCAGGCGAACCTGATAAAAGGCCCCTTTTATCTTGTATTTCAAGATACAGCAGTCTTAAATTCTTATGTTATGAATACTGTCCTCGCTATCAACTTGTAAAATACCTTTTGTACATCAGTAAGGGATTAGGAAATAGCTAGAGCAGAATATGCTCAAACAATCTAATTCGAAGTAACAAAATGAATAAATATATAAACTTATAACTTAAATGGGAAGAGATACTAAAAGTATCTGTAATTTTCAGGGACACAACTACAATATAAATGTAAGTATGACACCCATTTATACCTTTCGTACAGAGACTCTGCAGATGCAGGGATCCAGAATCCCAGTCGTGGCACTTGCGCTTATTTTACATATAAATGAAAACTTCTTCTTCCAATGAACACAGTTTGCTTGAACCACTTCCCTGTAAATAGAAAAAAGTTACAAGATAATTAGACACTGACAACAGAAGATTTGTTATTTTTAGAAAATAAGCCCTTTAAAATTTAAGACACCATAGGACAATTCCCTCCTACAATGATCAGATTCTTCATTTTAACCTTAATAGCCATGTGGGATTATTTACTCCTAGTAAAATGTATCCAATACTGTTTTTTAAATATTTTTATTATTAAACCAGAGATTAGGGTGATGCCTGCAGTATTTGCAAAACTATGTGTAAATAGGTAAGGTTGATTCTCCCTTCATATGGAAAGATAATTTACTAACCATAAGGAAATTAATCATGGATTTCCTACTTTCCTTGCACATAATAATTTATGAGACTGATTTTCAGGAGGTATGACTTTGGGACTATATCTAAATAGAAACCAATACACTTGCTAGTACTGCATTTGGTATATCTAATCTCTAAGATGCTCTGATATTAAAAAGCAAAAACAAAGAATAAATTGGAGGGTTTAGCTGAAAGAAAAGGATTGCCAGAACAAATAATTTCTTTCATCAATCTTACCTTATTCTAGCAAAACACATTGCTGACCTCTAACTACACAGCTGTAATTAGATAAAAACAAGCAATAATATTGAAAGTTGAGATTGTATACCTCTAGCATTTACTTCTGCACAAAAAACAGTTGCCAATGCATTAACTCTGACTTTATCAAATTCTTTTAAAGTAAAAGAGTTAGGTTTAAAGTAAAACCTAACATGTCTGTGTACAATCTCTTGATATTTTTTAAAAAATATTTTACTAAATGTTGAAGACCAGAAATCTGACTGAAGAGATGGAATGAAGTGCTTAATTTCTCCCCATGTCATATTTCTGATCAAAATTGATCACCCTATTTGGTTTTTATTCATGACGGGTAGTTCTTGACTTATGGCCACAATTGAGCCCAAAATTTATTTTGCCAAGTGAGACACTTTAAGTGAGTTTTATCCCATTTTACAATCTTTCTTGCCATAGTTGTTATAGAATGATCACATGACCATGGAGATGCAGCAATGGTCATAAATATGAAAAATGGTCATAAGTCATTTTTTCAGTGTGAGTTGTAACTTCGAATGGACACTAAATGAACTGTTGTAAATCGGACGTTGTGTCCCTGAATGTCCATTTTCGGGGCGCTGCGACTCCAATCCATGGACGGGTAGTATCTCCTAGTTGCTGGGCAGAAACTGAGTGCTAATTACTTCTCATTGCTAGGCCACGCCCACCTCGACCAATCAGCTTCAGTCTTTCCTCACGAAGGCGCAGGAATAACTCTAGCTATAATAACACCAAGAAAAAACAAGAATCAACAACACAACAGGAAGCCGAATGGGTGGGTATGGATTGGAGTCACAGCGCCCCGAAAATGGACGTTCAGGGACACAACGTCCGTTTTCCATTGCGCTGCTCCTCCAATCCATGGATGGGATGTACCCAAGTTCAAGTGCCTAGGGCGGGAGGCCGACTCGAGTCCTCATCCCTGGGTGTGGCCACTTGTTGCAAAACTCTACGTCCAAAAGAGGCATCCGCCGAAGCATACTGATCAATTTTGTAGTGCCGTATAAAGGACGAATCAGACGCCCAAGAGGCTGCTCTACAGATCTCAGACACCGAGGCATTCGTAGACCAAGCTGCCGATGCAGCCGCACTCCGTGTTGAATGTGCGTAAATTCTAGTTGGACGAGGACGGACTTTGACATTGTAGGCCGTCGTGATGCAAGCTTTAATCCACCTGGCAACTGTATTAGACGACATCTTCTTCCCCATCGATGAAGGAGTGAAAGATACAAGTAAGGATTCAGTCTGTCAAAAAGACTCAGTACGCTTGATAGAACGTTGAAGGGCACGCCTAATGTCCAAAGTATGCCATAAGGATTCAGACTGGTGACGAGGATTCGGACAAAAGTTGGGCAGAACCAACTCTTGGGCACGGTGGAATTTTGAGTTAATCTTTGGTAAAAAAGATGGGTCCAAGTGCAGAACTACTCTGTCGCTGTGAAAAACACAAAGATCCTTGTGAACCGACAGAGCAGTAAGCTCAGAGACCCGTCTAGCCGATGTAATGGCCAGCAGAAAGGTGACCTTAAGCGTCAAAAATTTTAGAGACACGGAAGCCAAGGGTTCAAATGGCGAAGTGGTAAGCGCTTGAAGCACTAACGGAAGATCCCAAGATGGGTATCTGTGTATCACAGGCGGTGAGATGTTGGAGGCCCCATGTAGGAAACTCCTAATCCTGGGGTTGTGCGATAGAGAACGGTGTTTTTCGCAGGAAATGACAGTGGATAAGGCTGCCACCTGGCGACGAAGCGTGGCGGGAGCTAGACCCTTGGCTAAACCTTCATGCAAAAATTCTAGTACATCCGGGACATCCACAGAGGTTGGGTCCATGTGATGGGAAACACACCAGGCAGAAAACGAACGCCAAGAGGCCTCATAAATCCTGGTGGTGGAAGGGCGTCTTGCAGCTTGAATCACCTTGATGACATCCGAGGACAATCTGTCCTTTTGTAGCTGGAGCCGCTCAAGCACCAGGCGGCCAATTGGAGCCACCCTGGATCAGGGTGGAAGATGATTCCCTGGCTGAGCATATCCGCTTGCAGTGGTATTACCCATGGTAGAACTGTAGACAGGCCCAGCAGGTCTGCATACCAGGGTCTGCGAGGCCACTGCGGCGCAATCAGAATCAACTCGGCTCCCTCCAACAACATTTTGCGAATCAGTCGTGGAATCAGCGGTAGAGGCGGGAAGGCATAGAGGAGCTCGGCAGGCCACTGGCAGTGTAGTGTGTCGTAACCTTCTGCTCCGCTGGTCGGGTAACGTGTGTAGAACCTCGGTAGCTGGGCGTTTTGGGGCGTGGCGAAGAGGTCTACTTGAGGACGACCAAATTTGCTCACAATCTGTTCGAAGAGCGCAGGATGAAGAGACCACTCTGCAGGATCTAAGTGCTCCCTGCTGAGCCAGTCCGCCATGATGTTGTCCTGCCCCGAGATGTGGTCTGCTACTAGAGAAGCAGTGTGTCGTTCCACCCAAGCTAACAGACTCTCCGATTCCATCATCAGGGACCTGGAGCGCGTGCCTCCTTCCCGATTTATGTGCGCCTTGGTGGTAACATTGTCCGTCCGGACTAACATGTGTTGTCCCTCCAAAGCGTGTACGAAATGGCGCAAGGCGAGACGAACAGCCCTCAACTCCAGCCAATTGATGCTGTTCGCCCGCGCCTCCGGAGACCACTGACCTTGAATCACCGCATTCTGCAGATGGGCCCCCCAGCCTGACAGGCTGGCGTCGGTAATCAGGACCACCCATTTCGGGTCGAGAAAGACACATCCCCGTTGAAGGGCAGAGGACCTCCACCATGTGAGCGAGAGACAAGTCTGTGGTGGCAAGAGAATTTGATGAACGACGTGCTGCGGTGGGCTCTCTGAAAGGGAAGCAACAGCCATTGAAGCGGACGAGAATGTCTGCGTGCCCACGGAACAACATGGATGCAGGATATTAACTTCCCCAACAATTGAGTCAACAGAAGCAGGGACACCTTCCTCTGGGATTGAACTTGCCTCACCGTAGATCTGATGTCGTGAATGTGATCTGGAGACAGAAACACCTGGCCCAGCTGGGAATCGATCACTGCACCCAGGTGTTGGAGCCGCGTTGTAGGTGTCAGATGGCTCTTCTGCCAGTTGATGGAAAAGCCGTGGTTCTGGAACGCCTGGAGGACCACCTCCATGTCCTTCCGAGCCTGCGACGGTGATGTTGACATCACTAGATCGTCGAGGTAACAGCTGAGACGTACCGAACGAGATGATCTGTCCCCGTCCCCACACACACACAAAACACAGCCAGCCGAGGGTTAAGGAAACACTTTGGAACACACCCAGTTCTTATCTCCCACTTGGCAGTGATAGACACACCGTCTGCCAAGTGATTTTATTTCCACAAACAGAAAGCAGAGATACGAACGTTCACAAAAGTCCAAGCAGAAATAATATTCCTCCCAGCAGTTCCGGACGAGGCTTTAGTGACTATCCAAGGTTTACTTTGTTTGTCACAAAGATCCTTGACCACCACCCTCTATTATATAGTCTCTGGGGTGTGGTCCAGTGACTCAGTTCTAATCCCTAGCACGCCTCCTAAGCTGCTGCAAACGTTTATCACGCCTTCGGAGGCGTGCGTCCAGGAATGATGTTCCATTATCACTCTGATCCGAATCAGCTGTCTCCTCTCCCTCGGCCGGCACTTGAGACAATGCCAGAGGGGAGGGGCCTGGAGAGGGAGGCCTGGCTGACTCCTCTTCCTCATGCTCGGAGCTTTCTTCCTCTGATGGGACAGGCTCAGAGGGCGGGGCCACAACACGAGACCTGATGGAAGCCGCGACCACTGTCACCAATTTCGTGAAGGTCCTGGGGGCCGAGGACAGCCTGAAAGGCATCGCACGATACTGAAAATGCATGTTGTTGTATTCGAAGCAGAGATAGCGACGATGCAACGGGTGGATAGGAACATGCAGGTATGCTTCGCGCAGATCCACAGATTGAAGATAGTCCCCTTGCCTGACGGACGCCAGAATTGACCTGAGGGAGTGCATCTTGAACCTGCGATACAGTATATACTGATTGAGACGTTTCAGGTTCAAGATGCCTCTGTGGCCCCCCGATGACTGTGGCACCAGAAATAAGGTAGCGTAGAATCCAGTTCTCTCCTCGCCCTTGGGCACTGGTTCCATTGCGTGGATGGAGAGGAGATGTGATATCTCTGCTTCCCTGAGCTCCCTCTGGACCTTGCACCGAGGAATGGGGCAGCGGCAAAAATTGGTTGGCGGTAGTGTGTGGAATTCTAGGCGCAGTCCCTGTTGGATGGTCGCTAGAATCCAAGCATCGGTTGTCGAGAGGCCCCACCTGAGGGAGAATTGCTGTAGTCGACCTCCGATAGGACTCGGGGGCAACGAGTCACTTCCCTCTGCGAGGAGGCTGGTAGGAAGAACCCCTAAAGGGACGTTTTGCTTGGGGTTGGTTCCTGGTTCTATCTCGAAAGGACTGTCTTTCCAAAGCACGGTCAGAGGCCTGGGAATAAGAACATTGGTAGAATGTGCCACCCGGTCCCGAGGATGATCGAAAGGACTGCCGCAGAGTATAAGGTGTAAATCTCCACTCAGAACGGCGAAAGGAGGACGGCAACACCTTGCGTTTGTCCTTATCCTCTATCAAGATTGGCTCCAGACAAGGGCCGAACAGTGATGGGGCAGTAAAAGGGGCTGATGCCAATTTCCATTTCGCCTTGTTATCTGCGCGCCAATTGCGAAGCCAAAAAAGGCGTCTGTTGGTAACTGTTGCTGCCATAGCCTGTGAAGCAAACTTTGTCGCCGTCAAAGAGGCATCCACGGAATATTCTGTTGCTGCCACCAGTTTATTAATATCTTGGTGCAGCCTGGTATCAGTGGGGGGTAACCTCTCTTGCAGCTGGCGGAGCCAAATCAGCGAAGCCCGATTGAAAAACAACGTAGCCGTGGCTGCGTTGATAGCCCAAGCTACCGCTTGGCGCGCCTTATGAAACCCCATCTCCATCTTGCGGCCCTCCGCTTTGAGGCCATCCACATCAGAAGTTAGCATCAAAGAGGTAGACAGGGCAGTGACCGGGGAGTCAACGGAGGGTATGGCAAGTAACTCCTCCAACTGTGACTCAGCAGCATAAAGTCATTTGTCAAGGCCACTCGGGGCTGTCATGGAACCAGGTTGGCCAAAAGCCGACTTGATGACATTGGAGAACAATAGAGGACAAGGGATAACGTCCTGGTCTTGATGAGCTACTTGGAAAAGAGTATCATGCGGGTGTTGTGAGTCAGAGGCTTTGTCAGTAGGCGCTTCTGTAATTCCAAACTTAGTAGCGACCTTGGCTTTGTGCAGTAAGGACTTGAAGACAGAAGGCCAGAACAAATTCATGAAAGTGGGTTTTTCAGGGGGAAGATCCTCATCCTCTGAGAATTCGACATCCTCCAGACAGATTTTCCCTTCTTCAGACTCCTCCGAAGACGATTCGACAAGACGATGTTTACTGGTACTCGGGACAGCCTCATCGATAGGAGCCTGAGCTTGAGAAGGCTGACAGGTGTTGATCGGCCGAGCCACATCCTATTGTATGCCAGCTGCTAAAATCTTCGCCAGCGCATCGGACAACATGGATTGAAAATTCACTGAAGTGTCAGGCACCTCTGGGCGGAGCCCCGCCGCAGTAGGTGTAAAAGTAGCTTCTGGTAGACGCCTGTAACCCAAGGGGACATCAGAGTGGCTAGAAACGTCTGGCAATGACATAGATACTCCTTTGGAGCGTTGTAAGTTTGAAGCATAAAGTCTGGTAGCCGATCCTGAGGTGGTCTGTAAATCCCCAGAAGCATTAGCATCGCACTCAGAAGTGGGAGCCTGCCTTGACAGAGCCGCCTGATGCTGTTGGGCCCTTTCAAACTGTCTCTCCAAGGCCTCATGGTGCCTCTGCTCCGCCTTATTCGAGGAGCTAGATCTGGAAACCAATTTGGATCTGTGGCCCTTGGATTTCGCCTTCTTCTTGCCCGGCTTATGCTGGGTGGCAGGATAAGTGCAGGCGCCTTCAGAATCAGATGACAAGGCTATGTCTGCCATGATAAATAGAGAGTACAAGGCAAGCAGCATTATAGGCCCACAAGAGATCAACACTGAGGGTCCCCAAAGGAAGATGCCCACAATGAGGACTCAGTTGGGTAGGGGTAAACTAGGCCCAGAAGCTGCTGGGCTCAACCCCAATGAAAAGTCAGCTAACCCCACCAGGCCGGGGGGGGGGTAGCGCCAATCCGCCCTGGGCAGGAGTCAGGGACACAAGTCTAACAGGGTGGCTTAAAGGCCCCAAAGTCACACCGTTGTTAGCAGGCAAGCCGTTTGTTTCTCTTTCTTTCTTTTCTTTTTTTTAAAATTTATCACCCTCAAAATGGCGGCCGCCACACCATCAATGTCCCGAAACAAAATGGCGGCCGTCACACAACCAGAGTACCTCCTGAGGCGCCGAATCCGATGCAAGGGGAATGGCGACGCTGTAGGTGCTGCCCTGCGATTCCGTCGACTGGCGATGCGATTTGGCCAGAAAATGGCTTCAAAACTCGCCTCACAACCTGTGCTTGCTTACAAAGGCGCCGCCTCTCCCTGCACATCCCAGCTGATTTCAATCAACGGAGGCCGCCCGATGACAAGGCAAGCACTCCGGAGCCGCTCGATCGTTGGAGCTGGGGCGACAGCAGCTTTTCCGGCTCACCGGAAAGCTAGCGTGTCGCCAGCGGCTTGAAAGGCACGGATCCGCCCAGCCGGGTCGGAATCCGGCGTGCTGTAGTCTCGATCGGAGAGGAGATAGGTCAGGCGGCTTGGAGCCCCAAGCACGCCCAAGGCACACAGCACAGTAGGAAATTCACGTAGCAGCTCCTCAGCAGAAGTAAAATGACAGGCAAAATAATAAAATAAAATAAAAAAGCAATGAGAAAGCAATAATTAAAGAAGGATTAAATCCAAATAGAGAGCACTCAAATTGCCAAGTTCTCACAGCAACTGAGTGAGAAAGACTGAAGCTGATTGGTCGAGGTGGGCGTGGCCTAGCAATGAGAAGTAATTAGCACTCAGTTTCTGCCCAGCAACTAGGAGATACTACCCGTCCATGGATTGGAGGAGCAGCGCAATGGAAAATGAGGACTACCTGTATTTCTCTGTGATGAATAGTTATACCATTCAGTTCACATGCAAATGTTTTTAAAATGAGAAGTAGGAAAATATTCTACTGGAAAATAAATGCACCTTCATTTCAAATAACTAAAAGTACCAAGCATTATTCTGAGCAATATTATCACACCCTTCTATCCAGTTTGTCTAAAATTTGATGGATATGGAATATGAAATATTATTTACAATATTAAGAAGCTGCCCAGAATTTTACTCAAGCACAAAACATTCAGAGCATCTTTTCCATTTCTGTAATGGAAGAGAGAGTTGTTAATTAGGTTCTGAATATCCAGATTATGAATAATTTATTCTATCTTGAATTTCCTAGTGACCACTCAAGTGCATTAATTTGTGTAGAAAATACATCCACCCACGAATCAAAACCTTTTTCTAAGATAGAAGAAAATAACATCTGGCCAACTGAGATTTTTAAAATAGCAACAACAACAACAATAACAGTACTCCACCCCTATACCTGGCTTTTTGGCAGCCAATTATTAACAATCTGATGTAATGTAGATCTTGAAATATAGATTATAGCAAACCACAGTTTCTACAGTAACAAATGTGACAATCAATACTGAGATCGAGGGAAAAAGCTTCCTGAGCACAAATAATACTTTGGTAAATCAGGAAACTGTGCAGTGGAAAAACTAACTTGATTCCACTTAACAAAATAATAACAACAAATTAACTATAGTTTTATTTTTATTTTTTTTCAGGGGAGAAGAAAGTACATTTTCACACAGAGAACACATTAACCAAGGAACAAGCTAGATTTAGAAGCTGCTGCTCTATTTTTGACTGTGTTCTTATTCCACAACATCTGATAGAAAAATACGCTTCCAAATCATGTGCATAACTATATACAGCTTTTATAGATTTCTCTCTCACACACAGAATGGGCGTTGGTCTTGCCTGATACGCCCTTTCTGTGATAGGTGGGCACGGCAGTCATGCCTGGGGAGTGACACTGCCTTGCTCCAATGGGACCGAGTCTGCTGTAAAGTTCTTAAGTCCCGCCTCTTCCTGTGTAGTCCAGTTTTGAGACGATATAGATCAGCAGACTGTCATGTCTGGAAAAATAGAAAATACATGAAACTGCACCCACCCCCATGCCTGGGAATGGCCCAACAGAGAGGGACTGACTGCCGTGCCCACCTATCACAGAAAGGGCGTATCAGGCAAGACCAACGCCCATTCTCATGACGGTGAGCACGGCAGTCATGCCTGGGACATACCAAAGCCAATGTCCTATAGGGTGGGAACAGGCCGGATCGGGGAAGCAGTCTCCAGATGTACTCCTTGCAACACCCTCCGTCAAAATACCTATCAGCCGAGGCGTAGGCATCCAACCGGTAATGCCGGATGAACAGAGTAGAAGAGGACCAGGTGGCCGCCCTGCAGACTACCTCCAGGGGAGCCCTGGTGGACCAGGCTGATGTGGCCGCGCTCCTTGTGGAGTGGGCCGTAATATTCCGGGGAATCGGTAAGGCCTGGACTGAATACGCTGTAGCTATGGTAGCTCTGATCCAGTGGCCAATTGCCGAAGAAGACAGCTTGGTGCCCATGGACGAGGGCTGGAAGGCGACAAATAAGGCTTCTGTGCGACGGAAAGAAGACGTGCGGGCAATGTAGATCCTGAGGGCTCTGCGAACGTCTAGAGTGTGCCATGCCCTTTCTAGCCAGTGCTCCGGCGACGGGCAGAAATTGGGAAGAACAAGTTCCTGCGATCTGTGGAAGACTGAGTTGATCTTGGGGATAAACGCCAGATCCAGATGCAGGACCATCCTGTCAGCGTGACAGATTGACAGTGCCTCCAATTCCGAAATCCAGCGGGCTGAGGTTATGGCTACCAAGAAACCTTGAATGATAGAAACTTGAGGTCCACCTCCCGAAGAGGTTGAAAGGGATGTCTGGTGAGGGTTGACAATACTTTGTTAAGATCCCACGTAGGGAACCTGTGGATGACTGGAGGCCGGAGGTTTGCAGCTCCACATAAAAAACTGTGAATCAAAGGATCCTTAGGCAGAGGGATTGCTGAAGAGTAAGACAGAATAGATGAAATAGCGGATACCTGACGCCGTAGAGGATTCGGAGAGAGACCTGAAGAAAAGCCGTCCTGCAGGAAACCAAGGATTTGAACCACCGATGCTGAGGTGGGGACGATACTGCGCCGTCTACACCATTTGGAGAAAGCATTCCATGTGGCGTCCTAAACATGAGTGGTAGATCCGCGGCGAGAGACTTGAATGGTTGCGATGACCTCAGGTGGGACCTGAGCCTCAGTCAAGAGGCACGCTCAATCTCCAGATGGCTAGCTGGAAGGATTGAGGATCTGGATGAATCAGCCGTCCTTGTAGCAGCGACACCTGTCTGTCGGGAATCCTCCAGGGAGGGGCTACCGACAGGGACACTAGGTCCATGAACCAAGGATGCTGAGGCCAATGGGGCGCCACCAGTACGAGCTCTGCCTCTCCCTGATGAGTTTCCGGATCACCTTGGCTACAAGAGGAAATGGAGGAAAGGCCTAGAGAAGAACTCCCTGTGGCCACGGGCTGCATAAGGCGTCGACTGCTTCCACTCCCTGAGCGGAGAAACAGGAAAAAAAAATGGGGCAGTTGATGGTTGAGCGCTGAGGCGAACAGATCCACCCAAGGGTCGCTGAACCGTCTGGATAGCTCCTGGAATAGACAAGGGTGTAGACTCCACTCTGCCGGGTCTATTGGATTGCGTCTGAGGGAGTCCGCCTGAACATTGGACACCCCCAAAATGTGTTCTGCCCTGAGAGACATCAGATGGGACTCGGCCCAGAGCCCCAGACGAAGAGACTCCTGTAGAAGAGCTCGGGAACGGGTCCTCCCCGTCTGTTTATGTGTGCTTTGGCAGTGATGTTGTCCGTGAGGACTAGAATGTCCCTGCCCTGGACCTGGGCCTGGAATCCCTGAAGGGCGAGGAAGATCGCCCTGAGTTCTAGGAGGTTTATGTTGAGGTTGCATTCCAGGGGGGGACCACCTGCCCTGAATCATGTGCATCTCCAGATGAGCTCCCCAACCTACTAGGCTGGCATCCATCGTGATTACTAATCCTTGAAGTTCCAGGAACGAGCAGCCCTTGGAAACATTCGCGGGTGTCCACCATCTGAGAGACTTGATGACGTTCATGGGTAGAGGAAGGAGGAAGGTTAAGAGACAGTTGATGTTTCGCTGATAAGGCAGAAGAAGCCACTGCAATTCCCTGCTATGAAGACGAGACCAGGGTACTATACCGTTAACAGGACACCATCTTGCTTAGTAGGCTAGACAAGCCCCGTAGAGAAGCTGACCGGGATTGAACAAAACGGAGGGCCATATCACTGAGATTATCTTGTCGATCCTGGGATAGGAAAACTTTAGCTGACACCGTATCAATTACCAACCCTAGGTGCTGAAGACGGGTAGAAGGAGCCAAATGACTCTTCTTCTAGTTAATGGAAAATCTGTGAGCCCTCAAAATATCAAGAGATGTGGCAATGTCTCGACGAGCCTGAAGCTCAGATTGGGAAAGGATAAGGATATCATCCAGGTAAAAAAGGAACCTGACAGGGATGGAGGAAATGTGAGAAAGAAGGGCCGCCATAATTTTAGTAAATGCCCTAGGCGCTGAAGATAAACCAATTGGAAGGGCCTTGTACTGTTAAATCAATAGAGGACATAAAATCTTGCTCTCTAATTGCTAAAAGGATAGTGTGGAGAGATTGCATTTTGAACCGGTGGTAAATGATATACCGGTTCAAAGATTTTAGATCTAGAATAGCCCTCCAATCCCCCGAAGCTTTCTGCACTAGGAATAAATGGGAATAGAATCCCTGACCCCGTTGGAGAGAAGGGACAGGCTGGATGGCCTTGATTAGTAAAAGGTGTCAATGGCCGCATCTACACGAGCATGTTTGGTTCTGTCCAAGGACAAAGGACAGCGCAGAAAACAATTGGGGGGGGGGTTGGAGAGGAACTCAAGAGCTAGGCCGAATCGAATAGTATCTTTAACCCAGGAGTCTGAAACGGTGTTATCCGTTTCATCCCAGATGTCAGCAAAAAAAGATAACCTGCCCCCAATCCTAGAATCAGGAGGAGAATTAACGGGCTCAGCGAAAAGGCCAGCCCCTGGAGCCTCTGAACGGTCTCCTGGAGGAGACCCTGTACCCCTGTCTGACCTGAGAGTCCTGCTGTTGAGATCCTCGTGGATGAAAGGAACGATGGGAACGTTGCTGGTAGAAACTGGAGTCGTGGCCCCGAAAGGATCCCAAACGAAAGGAACTCTATGGACGGATCTCCGACCTTCTAGAGATAGATGGTAAGATTTTGCGATGGTCCTTAGTCTCAACTAGGAGGGGTTCTAGAGGGGCCCCAAACAACTTGTCACCCTGGAAAGGGGAAGAAGCCAAATGCCATTTAGCTCTTTGATCGGCCTGCCAATTTCTGAGCCAGAGGAGACGCCAAGACGTCACTGAAGAGCCAATAGCCTTAGCAGAAAATCGAGCTGCGTTGAGAGTGGCATCTGCAGAGAATTCCACAGCTGCCAAAATTTTGTTTACGTCCTGGTGAGATCTATGATCAGCCGCTGAAATTCTCTCCTGGAGTTGCTTCAGCCACAGGATGGTAGCGCAGTTGAAGAAAGAAGCAGCAGATGAAGCTTGCACAGCCCAGGAAGAAGCCTGATGCCCTTTAATGAGGTTTCTTTCCACTCTTTTGTCCTCCGGGCGTAAGACCTCTTCTGCTGGGCCTGAAACCAGAGACGATGAAGACAAAGCTACTATAGGAGAATCCACAGAGGGAACCTGCAATATATTGGAAAAGTCAGTTGCCAAGTTATAGAAACATTTGTCAAGAGAATTAGGAAGAGGGCCTGTACTTGGAAAGGCCCATTGTTTTTGAACTACAGCTTGGGAGCAGGAACAACTTCAGTATGGACAGTGGATTCCAGAAAAACAGATGTCGTTGGATCAGAAGTCAAGGAAGACGAACCAGAACTAGAACTGGGAACACCCATACATGTAGTGGTTTGAGCTTTGAACAACAAGGATCTAAACATCTGAGGTTTAAATAGGCCCATAAATGCAAGTTGGTCTGGCTCTAGGCCTTCATCCTCAGAAAGTTCCTGATCTGGAATGATCTCACCCTCAGATAGTAAATCCTGACTGTCAGAGTGAGGAGAGTCACAAGCTTCTTGATGAGTTACTGTATCTCTGGACTCTTGATGCCTATGAGAATGGCCATGATGACTCTGCACCTCTGAAGCCTCAGAAGGAGCCTGCTGATGAAGACCTTCAGCAATACCCTGGTGGATGGCCATAGAAATGATGGAGGCTAGAGCAGGAGAAATTCCTGGAATATCCTGGGCAGGAGTAGAATGATCACACACACACACACACCCCAGTTTCAGAACCTGACTGAGCGGTAGCAGCCAGAGCAATATCCTGAGTTTCAGCCTGACTAAGGCTGCACTCTGCTGTGGACTCTGGAAAAACTGTTGAAGCATCTGCTAGATTTGCATCACCATGCAAGGATCTATCTGGAAATAGAGAAGGAGTATGAGATGGCTGGGGCCTAGTAGCCTGAACGCAAGTGGGATGAGCCACTACAGAGAGGGGGGAAGCCTGGGGTAGGCCTGGGGCTTTATTCTTATCAGCTTGAGCCTTTTTAAAAGCTCTTTCCATGGCTCTGTGGCGTCTTTCCTCATCTTTAGAGGATTTAGATCCCTTAGAAACAGAATAGCGAGCTACTTTAAAAGAAGGGGGAAGTTGGGAAGAACTACCCTCCCCTGGGTCAGGCCCATGCGACTCCTTCCTTTTGGATGACTTGCGAGAAGCCTTGGAGGCAATAGCATCGGCTATTTTGAAAATCTAGCTCGTTCAAAATTTCAAGTATTTGCACAAATATAAACAAGCCCCCCAAACAGCTCAAAAGGATTGTTTCAGCTACCAAATCAATAAGGCACTGAAGCCTAGTTGAGAAGAAAGCCCCCCAATACTTGCTGTGCTCGCCTCTTGGAGAAAGTTGAGATCGCTAGCCATCTGGCTTGGCGCGACAAATAAAGGTGCGGTAAATACTTCATGCCAATCAGCTGTAGAACCGAAGTTTTTTAAGGCAGCATACAGCCCCTTCGTAAATCTCCAAATGCTCCAAAAAACCTCCAAAAGGCTCCAAACATTAATTATGGGCTCAGCAACTGCCGCGGAGCAAGCTCGTGGGCGGAAAATCCAAACGGTTCTGCCAGCCGGCAGACTGAAGCCGCTCCAGCGGCTCACAGCGGTTTCAGGTAAAAGCCTTTCTCACTCCAGCTAGATTCCACCAGAAATAGCCAGAAAGAAAATAAAAAAGCAGAGTAAATACTCTAAAAATGACCTGAGTAACTACAGATACGACTGTCCCAGAGAAGACCGAGTCGAAAAACTGGACTACACAGGAAGAGACGGGACTTAAGAACTTTACAGCAGACTCGGTCCCATTGGAGCAAGGCAGTGTCACTCCCCAGATGACTGCCGTGCCCATCGTCATGAGAATGGCTATTGTGAAAATTTTACTTTTGATTAGCCCATCACTGTATGCCACCTATTCTCATGGCTTTAAGTAGCTTATAATTTTTTTATCTGCATATTCTCCAAGAAGAATAGTCAATTAATAAGTATAATATTACCTTTACTTTAAGTATCAGTAATTTGAGGAACAGGTTGTGGTATGCACAGAATGAATTAAATAAAGTGTATTGTACACCTGCATGTAGAAGGTTTAAAACAGGGGTGTCAAACTCAATTTCATTGAGGGCATATCTAAAAGATTGTTCTCAAGAGACTTATGAATGGGAATGGAAGAAGTGGATAGATTATGTTCAGAACAAATATCAAACTAGGAAGTATCAAATAGCTTTTATTTGAAAATGTTATATTAAGATAGAAATATTTTAAGGTTGAGGATGAAAATTTATTTGAAAATGTTATATTAAGATAGAAATATTTTTAAGGTAATCAGGATGAAAATTTATTTGAAAATGTTATATTAAGATAGAAATAGGTCAATGTAATGAAGATGAAAATTTATAAGGGGGAGGGAGGGGTTCAAGTTTTATATACAAAGGAGGGTTTTTCCTTTTATTTGACATGAGTATACTGTGAGGAAGTCTGGGGGGAAGGGAGGGTTAGGGTGGGTTAGGGAGGTTGGGAAGTTTGGGGTGGGTTGAGGGGGAAAAAAAAAGGGGTGAAAATGTAATTGTAAAACTTTTGCAATAAAAAAAAAATAAAAAAAAATAAAGTGTATTGTACACCTGCATGTAGAAGGTTTAAAACAGGGGTGTCAAACTCAATTTCATTGAGGGCCACATCAGGGTTGTATTTGACTTCGGGGGGGCTGGGTGGATGTGACCAGGGTTGGCATGGCCAGTTTGATGACACTTATGTCAGGGGCGCCTGTAGTGGCCCGAGCGCTTTGCCAGCGAAAACCGGCTCCCGATCGAGTTCCGTTTTCAGCTGGGACGGCCTCCTGCAATCTTCTGCCAGCGAAAACGCAGCTAGGGAGGGCTACAAGCGGCCCTCACAAGCTCCTTTTTTGCTGGCAGGGGCACCACAGGCTGGTCCTTTGCTGTTTTCAGGGCGGCCCTGTGGGCCAGATCTAAGCACCCCATGGGATGGATCCAGCCCGCGGGCCTTGAGTCTCAAAAGTTCAAGCTCCAGACTGACATCAGTAGGAAAATGCCACACACAGGAGGAAGCAAACTGGGTTTATTCAGCCGGGCTCTGGCAGACAACGAGGTCATTTAGCAGCAAAACAGAGGTGCAAAGTCTGTTAGCAAGCTTGTTAGATGCCTTTAAGTAGGCAAGCCACACCCCTTCCCTGTGCTGGCCTCGCCCCATGATTTTCATGCACCGAGGCTCCAGCCCAGCTGTATGTTACATTCTTTGCGCAGCCACACCTGTGTCCTTGCAGCTGAGCCTCGCATGCACACAATGGTTTTTGGTACTGCCGCACGTGCGAAGGGATCACGCTCCAGAAAAGCCAAACTTCCGGGTTTTAGTGCGCATGCGTGCCCAACAATTAGCTGGCCGGTGAGCAAACACAGGCTGGTTTTCAGCATTGCTGCATGGATGAAGGGATCACGCTCTGGAAAAGCCGAAAATCCGGGTTCTGCCATGCATGCGCACCCAACAATCAGTTGGCCGGCATGCATGCGCACACTGGTTTTTGGCACTGCCACACACATGAAGGACAGCTGATTGTCATATGTGCATGCAAGCCAGAAATCCAGAAGACAAACAGGCAAGACTGCGTGTGTCAGATGACATGGCTTCATGTGCCACTTTGGGCACATGTGCCATAGATTCGCCATCACGGAACTAAGGCATCAATTTTTTCCCCACAAGTATATCCCCAAAGTTTATATGTATCTGACCATTAAAATATAATGTTCAAAGCCAAAACATTTAGAGACAAGATTTAATGACTGCAACAAAAAACTTTGAAAGAATACTCAGTACATGTAGCGAAAAGAATCCACTCTCAGGCTAATTGAAAACATATTCTGAGTACAAACTTCACTTCTTTGAGCATTCATTCATATTTAAAAGTATCTTACAACTTCTTGTTTTACATTTGGTACATTCTAAAACTGTCCTCTAAATCTGTTTTTACATTCATATTGATTGGTTACCCTAGCAATGAACTATAATGACAGTGTCAGTGGCAACTGCACTAAAGAGCATGTTGATGAAAACATTCCACTGTGAGTCAACTTCCTATGTATTAGAAATGCAATGTTTAAATCAGCACACACATCAGATAAACAGATTCCAATTTACATGATGATGTTCATGTTGTACTTTCACAATCATTCTTCAAATTCATTTGAGGGTTTTTTGTCCTCCCATGAGTTATTGGAGGAAGAAAAATGAATCATCAGAATACACTGGAATTTCCAAAGACGCCCAAAACTGAAAATGTGTTTTTGCTTCTTATTTCCAACAGCAACTTTTTAACTTTAAGAAGAACACACATACATGGCCTGCACAGCTACCCTCCCCAACCCAATCCAGAAAAAAAAGTGCTAGGCATGACTTCCTACAATCTGAAACCCATTTTTCTCTTTGAATCTGAAATGCTGCACAGACCTACTAGATACATACATGTAAGTCCTCACTTATCAACCAAAATTGGTTCTGGCAACTCCATTGTTAAGCAAAGCAGTCATTAACTGAGACATCACATTATTGTGACTTGCTGCCTTCTCCACTGACTCTACTTGTTGGAAGCTGGCTGTGAAGTATGCAAGTGGTGATCATGTGACCATGGGATGCTGGTACGACTGCAAAGGTCTGCTGGTTGCAAAATGCAAAAATACTTATTGTGTGACCTTGGAGATGCTGCAACAGTAGTTAAATATGAGAATTGGTCATAAAGTTATTTTTTTCAGCATCGTTGTAACTTCATATGGTCGCTAAGTGGCGACTACCTGTAATTTTGTGACTTCCCAAGCAATTGTTTTTGTAGTCTAGAGCAAGGGAGGTTTATTAAGCTTCTGATGGACAACTATATTTAATTAGTGAATTATATTTTACTTGGAATAACCTTTCTTTTTTATTTTCAGTAGGCATTTGGCAAAGGCAAAGGGAAATCTGTATTAGAAAGTGCTTACACTATTTAATTTTTTTCAGTATTTATGCTGACTATCTTGAAACTACATATTTAATGTTACAAATAGTATCACTTTCTACACTTTGGTTTGGTATCTCATTAAAGTAATTAGATGAGTCACCTTTTTACTGTTAGTTCATAGAGCAGGATTGGCATACTGTTTCTATTACCTTTATTTTTTGCCTTTTTAAAAATATTGCCCTTTAACTTTTCAGATTCGGTTGTTGTGATTGGGGATATTTAATAAAAAGATGTGAATAAATACATGAAAATTTTACTTGGAGGTTGAAGCCTACTTTATTTAGGAAATACACATCATATATGTTCCCTTAAAGAAATGAATGCAATGGGTTTGAGAACATAAGAAATTATCTGAATCAGAACAAAAGTCATTTAGCCCATTCTATGTCAACAGTCCATTCAGTGACCAGCTGGATGCCTATGGAATGCACTTGAACTACATTTGATTGCAATAATACTCTCCAGTTTGTGTTCCCTAGCAATTGGTTATGTCCATGTAAGGCTGAAAGTTTATTTTTTAAAATATTTTTAATTAAAGATTATTTTGCATTGATAAAATACAAAAATAGGTCCTACTTACAGTCTCTCATGCCCTGGTCACTTCCAGATTGGATTACTGCAATGGGCCTGCCCTTGGAAGAGTATTCAGAAGCTTTAGCTGGCACAAGAATACAGTGGCATGGGCACAGGGGTGAAATCCAACAGGTTCTGACCGGTTCTGGAGAACCGGTAGCGGAAATTTTGAGCAGTTTGGAGAACTGGTAGCGGAAATTTTGAGTACTTTGGAGAACCGGCAAATACCACTTCTGGCTGACCCCCGAGTGGGGTGGGAAGGGAGATTTTTGCAATATCCTTCTCTCAGGAGTGAGGAAGGAATGGGGATTTTGCGGTATCCTTCCCCTGGAATGGGGTGGGAATGGAGATTTAGTAGTATCCTTCCCCTGGAGTGAGTTGGGAATGGAGATTTTGCAGTATCCTTCCCCTGCCACGCCCACCAAGCCACGCCTACAGCACTGGTAGTAAAAAAATTTGGATTTCACCACTGCATGGGCAGTTATGTGTAATCCTAGAACAACCATTGTAACATTTCGGCTCTGAGAGGTTCCTTGGTTGCCAGTTTGCTTCCCGGGCCAATTCAATCTATCATTTAAACTCCTTCATGGCATGGGAGTGGGGCATCTGAGGGACAGCCTATCCCCATTTGCATCTATCTGCCCCATTAGATCTGGTAGAGTAGGTGTGTTATTTTAGTGGGTCCCAGGAGGCATGCCTTTAGTAGGTACCTTCATTTAGTGGGTACCTTCATTTAGTGGGTCCGAGGAGGCATGCCTTTTTTGTCTTGGCACCTGCCTTATGGAATATTCTTCTCCCCAGAACAGATCAGTTTCATTTCTTCTGATATTTCAAAAAATCCTCAAGACCAAACTATATTGTCAAGTCCTGGGGTTCCCAGGCAACTAGAGATTTGCTCAGATGGCTCCACTGTTGAGGTGGCCAATTTTATCCAACCTCTCCTATGGTTTATATATATATATATATATATATATATATATATATATATATATATATATATATATATATATATATACACATATACACATACATACACATACATATATATTGTTTTTATATGTTGTTTTTTATCTGATTATTGTGCACCGCCCTGTTTCCTTCAATCCCTTACCCCATTCTCTATATGCCCATCTATAAAACCTCATCTCTCCATGCTAATTAGCTAAAGTCAAATAAGGATTACTAGAAATATTACAAACATGTTGCCTACTATACCCAATAAACATTTTCCCCTTTTCTTCAAATAATCACAGTCCTCCCCACAATTAAACATTACAAGAAATAGAACCCATTATTTTAACCTTGATCAAATAAACTGATTTTGTATTCTTTTTTCTTTTCCCTAACTATCTTTAAGTTCCTCAAAAAACCTCAAATGGCTGCTTTCTTGTATTTTCTTGGTCTCTTCTCTTAAAGGTCTTGTTATCTTTGTCTGGCCCCTTTTATAATTCCAGTGTGGTAACTCCAGCAAATGCATTATAATAAAATCATCCACATTGCTCTTTGGATTTATTATTTGTATATCTTTCTAAGTTTTTAAATCTTCATCAAATTTAATTTGTAAATCCATTATTTCCATCACTTTCTCATAGGTGAAAGTGATTTTTATATCCACTTGTAAATCAATTTCAGCTTTATTCAATGGGGGTTGTTCCTCTTCAAGAATACTTCTGATTTTACTAAGGAGTTAAATTCCAAAACTTCCAGCACCCATTCATCAAATGTTTATTTTAAGGTAGCCATCTGGTGCCTTCTAGTGTCCAACTTTCCAAGTCATCTTTTCTGTTTCAAAGGATAAACAATAGGATTTTTCCACAAGAAAGTGTCCTTTCAATCAGCTTCAAAGTCTTAAATCAAGTCCATTTAAGCCCTTAATCAATTTAAAACTTTCTAAAATCAATATGGTAATCACCCTTTTGCTGTGTAGTCTGAAAAAAAATCTTATAGAAATTTAAAGTTATAATTTTTTTCTTAATGGAAAGTAGTAAAAGTGGGGAGGGGAGTAAACTCCAGAGTGATTCAAAAGATAAGGTTTGGTTGACCATTAAGTCCATAAAAGTCTATATTAATATCTCTGGGTTTGGTAGAATACAAGTTGTTTGCAGCTGACCTCAATGGCTTCTGCCATCTATTCACACACAAAAAGCCAGCTATCCAGAATATGTATGGGAGATATCAAGATTTCTCCTTGCTCTGGAGAATTTTTGGCAGTCTGGGTCCAGCATCTGTTTATAACTGAAATATACTCTATTCCAAAAAGACCAGCTTGCAGTAACACTGCAAATCTGCTGTTAATGCAAGGCTAACATAATTCATCAAGATAAAAATCTGAGACATGATGTAGTTAGAGCTGAGAAATACTTCAATTGATCGATTGATTTATCATATTTGGAGACTGCCCATCTCACTCACAGAATGAGCTGATATTGATTAAGAGATAAACATATACTTAAATCAGTAGTTTGGCTGGAATATCACAACAGAACATTTTAAAAAGCAATATTTAAAGTGATAAACAAAATAAACAAAAATATTGGGACAAACATTTATAAGGAATGGTATTAGTGTTGCTACATAAAGAAAAGCCATGTTAACATAAGTTAACCCTTAAATACTAGGATATACTTGTTAAATATATCAATGTAAGATATTAGATTGGTTCGTTTTCTATAGTTGGAAACAGTTTCAATTTCCATTGAGTTAGATTTTACCTTTAATTTATAAAAGCCTTCCTATGCACTGGAATTATACAAGAATATATCAATATGCAACAGTCTTACTGGATCAGATCAACAGCCCATAGAGTCCATCATCTTATGTCACCTAGTGGCCAACCAACTCCATTCAGGAAGATTTCAAGCTTGTATACTGTATGTAGATACCTCTTCTACCAAGGTATTGTAGAGGAAGAGGAATGGCCTCGAGGAACAGGAGAAAAGCTATTACCAAGGAGATGATCAGATAAAAGGGACATGGGCCAAGAATGAAAAGTAACTGTTTCAGACAAATCCATCTTTAGTTTACATGAAGATGAAGGGAAGGGAAGGAAAGGGGAGGAAGTACATTCAAACCTGCAAGATTCTGTTACTAATGCTTTACAATGAATTAGATGGCATTGGTTTTATAGTCTGGTCTACTTTGAAGGGCTGATAATGATTGCTATCTAGCAGCTAATAAGGTATATTGCTTTAAGACCAGAGGCAGTAAATACCACCAAGAACCAAGCCAGTGTTGTTCTTCCATGAGAACAGAATTACTATATGCATTTATTAATTCACACCTGGAAACAATAAATAAGCAATCCAATAAGATATTTAATAACATTTTCTAAAAGAATACTAATATGAATTTTGCCTCCTATATGAATTCTCTCTGGCCAAGTTACACTACACTCTAAGATCTCACAGCACACTGACTTTTAAAAGAGAATTACAAAAATACTGGTTTTCTGTTCAAAATGCTATACAAATATTTAGTTCTTTCCCCCTCGGATGCTTAACCAAGTAAGGAGTTGAATCTAGGTTATTTCTTTCTACCCAACAATAAAATAAAAAAACATAGTAATTGAAAATTCTGTTATGTGACATATGCTATATTTTACAGACATAGGTTACAATTTTCAACTTCTTCTGTGATGCTCTCCCTAACAGAAATAACTAATCCTGACTGCAAGGCAAGATTATCTCTTTGTTGATCACAGGATAATGTTCATACTATTGTTGATACCATTGCAATAAATGTCAATTCAATGGCATTGTATCCACCAACAGGGAAATTGCATTTTTAAATATAGGAATGTCAAGCAATGTGTGCTATTGCTTGGTTTGTCTCATCTCTTCAGTTCCTGTGATACAGCTTAGATGTGTGGTTGTGTAAAACAGAGGTCCCCAACCCTCGGGTCATGGCCTACTACCAGGCCATGGCCTGTTCAGAACTGGGAAGTGCGAGCAGCTGGGTAGCGGGCACTCAGCTTGACTTATGTGAGTGGCGGGGTGGCGTGCATGCATGCAGCTTAATTTACACAAGCGGTGGGCAGGTTCCCCTCTTCCCCCTGGCTGGGCCCCCAAGCTGTAAATTGTGGGGACCACTGTATAAAATTTAGCTATTGTGCCAGCCTAAGGAACTTAGAAGGCAAAGAAGGTAAGGCCACAGAAACATTTGCCAGCAACATTAGTATTTTATTCTTTGTTATTTTTCTTCATTGGGGAAAATTGGGGAAGGGAGAGATTATATATACTAACTAATATACTACTAACTCCATTTTTCATTCCACTTTATGAATGCAAAGAAATGACAGTTCTGATATATATATGTCAAAGGACAATTAAATCTTTCTGTTTGGACTTACTGTGCTGCATTACATATATCACAGCTACTGGCTAATAAAATGTAACTGGCTCAGCAAACAGTGTGCATTTTCATATATTGCAACAAGAAAACGCCATATAATTTACACTCATGCCCATACTAATGA
Source organism: Arizona elegans (assembly GCA_022577455.1). Classification (NCBI taxonomy): domain Eukaryota; kingdom Metazoa; phylum Chordata; class Lepidosauria; order Squamata; family Colubridae; genus Arizona; species Arizona elegans. The sequence goes on from JAKOOJ010000002.1 coordinate 114,923,312, forward strand.
AACAGAAAGTATTTATGCATATAAAATATAATAAATAGAACCCTCTGTTTTACAAACATAAGCCAGTGAGCACATACTACAGTACCCACATAGTTAGCAACACTTTGCCAAATTCAAAAAACTAAGCAAAATTGGATGGAGATTCCAGGAAATAGCTGAATAGAATGCTAACTTGGGAAGTTGAAAAAAATATTCAGGAAAAATGAAATGTTAAACCACTTCTGTTTTGCTGCCAATACAAATAGACGAAGGAGTTACTGAAATGATTAGGAGTCAAGCTCCTAAACCAAGCATATTATGAGGCCATTACTCTATTAATTAAAAGTGAAAGGCTACTCAAGATGAGCTCAACTCCTGGTGATTTTATGGGCCATCATATACAGGTACCTATTTTGGATATATTTGTGTTAGTATTAGAAATTATAGAAATCAAATTAGAAATATTGGAAATCTGAAGTCTGTTATTATTAGTTTCAAAACTCCAAACCATCATTTATATGCCACCTAAATAATAATGTACACCTTACATCGATATTCAGTGAGAGATTTCAGAATCTGAGTTGTATAGTATAGTATTGTATAGTATATTGAAGTCAATTAATAACTATTTTGTTGACCTCTTGGCGTGATAACTGCTTTTGTCTACATAAAACAAGGCAAAAGATTTTCCTTTATTTTGATTTGATAAAAAAATAGATGGATAAAAAGATCAGCTTTGAGTAATGAACCTCACTTTTTAACTCTTTCCAGCAGGAGAAATTCTACTGTATTTCATATGACGTCTTACATCTACCAGAGGACTTATTCTGGAGTTAATGAGATAATACAATTATTTTTAGCTTTGTGCTGTTTGGAGACACTATGGAATTGTTTGCAATTATGCTAAAGAAATACAGGTGTGGTCATGGCTTCCTTAAACTAGAGCTTCATTTGTCAAGAAACCACACAACCACTCCTCTAAGGAATCCCCACGGTGAAGTTTAACCCTTTGGGGGAAGGCAAGATTTCTCTATCCAAACGTGGAGAGAGAGAGAGAGAGAGAGAGAGAAAAGATGCCCTGTGCAGCGTCAGAGCCACTCAATTATTGACAGATGATGCTTTTCCGTGAACTCAGCCTTGGGGCTGTAAACAGATCCGGGAAATGAAGATTTGAAGGGTTTGACTTAAGATAGCGGGTTTGTTTCCCTAGGTTCGCGGATCTACAGGTCTTGGGGGGGGGGGGGATCGATTTTGCAACTTAGCAGCGAGCGAGAAAAAAGCAGCAATAGCCTATGTTGTTATTTGTCCCCAGCCAACTCCGAATTTGCATTCCTCGTAGCTGGCAAAGCCTAACAGGTGTCTTGAGGCTCCGCCAGACTCTTAGCAGTCCCCGTCCTCCCCCGCTCCTGGCCAGGCTAACGGAGTCGGAGCTGTTCTCCTACCTGGAGGACTCTCCGCTGAAGCTCCCGCCGTCCAGCAGCCGCACCTTGCAGAAGAGGATCCCGTTGACGAAGGGCACCGAGGAGAGCTCGTCCAGTTCCAGCTCCACGCGAAATTTGAACTTCTTCTTCTTCATCATCATGAAAGCCATACGAATCAGGGGCGGGCAAAGAAAAGAGGCGCCGCGATAAAGCAGCCTTCGCCGCCAAGGGCGAAGGGGAGCGCCCCTCCGGGCGTCTTCTTGTCTCTGTTTAACCCCCCGCCGCCTCCTCCATTACTACACAGCCGTCGTTTCTTCGGCCCTTGTGACCAGGCAACGCAGGGGAGGAGCGGGAGGAAAAGCAGCAGGAGGCGGGTGGGCGAAGAGAGAGAGAGAGAGAGAGAGAGGGAAGAAAAACACGCCCGCCCGCGCGCTGTCTTCACCCAGGCAGGCGGCGCGGGCGCTGCTACGACATGCGTCTTGGTGCGCCCGCCCCAACGAGCGAAGGAGACGCCGGCCACAAACCGCCCGGCCGCGTTCAAACCAGCCCGCCTCCTCTCTCCCCGCACGGGCTCTCTGGAAGAGGGAGGGACGGTCTCTCCCAAGACCGGCTTCTTTCCTGCCCTCCTGCGGCGTTGAGTCACGAGGAGCCCGCCGAGTGACAGGAGAGCTCTCCCTCTCTTCCCCCCTTTCTCGGGGTGGGCGCCCCTGCCGGCTCCAGCCGGCACCGAAGGTTCCCGGGGGTGAGAAGGTGACGCGGTCGGTCGGTCGGTCGGTCGGTCCGGCGCGCGCCAGCTAGAGAATCCCCGGGCGCTGATCCTTAGCAGCGTTTCTCTCTCTCTCTCCCCTTCCCCGCCAGCTGCAGTAGGACCCCGTAAGGCGGCGGGGGTTTTACGCATAAAAGAAATGGTGAGGTTTTGGGGACAGGCCCACAACCAGGTGTTGCAATGATGTTACTCATTTCCTGACCGAACGGTGACCTCACCGATTTAAGAGAAACAAGATTTCAATTTTTGGGCATCTCTCCCAGCCAAGCCACAAGGGCACCTCACGCTTTGACTGCAATCCTGCACTCTTTCTTCCCGGAATGATACAAATTCCCTTTTGCCTGTACTGACTCCTTCCGTGTTTAGGATGGATGCTTTTTCATTCATTCGTTTATATATATATAAATTCACACTTCATCTAGATTCTAGAATAATAATTTCGGGTTCCATGTCCAGAGACAATGGTGCAACTTAGAATGACTATTCACTTAAAAATGCTAATTAAAACTCCTTTTAGCAAAGCTGATTAGGAGTATAAAAAATTAACCTCCCTGTAAAATAATGTGTCCTCAATATATCATCCTCTTTGCAACTGAGATGCGTTTGTGCTACTTATATGATTCACAATTTGAAAAAGGTTTTTTAGCACGGTTTTATGACTTCCCCGCTCTTAAGACCTTGGCAGAAGTACTGAGTTGTTAATGCCTTAAGGACTTTCAATTAAGGAGAAGTGCCTTAAAATAGCCGGATGTTTAATACCTTAAGCAAAATACACTCAGCAAAAATTAGGACACGTATCATTATTCACTTTAAGGCATCTAAGTGGAGACAAGTAGAAGAATGTTGTGTTTTGCACAGTTAAATGGGCCACCAATTACCTTTACAGAATTAGAATATTTCATTTTTTCTCTAAAACACTCAAGGCAGTATTTTTATTCCCACGCCCTGCCATAATATCTGGGCTAACCTTAACAAAGTAGAGTGCTGGGAGAGAATGACTGGCAGTGAATGGATCTGAACATTGCAAAAGTTTGAACTAAAAACATGAAGGAATGTGAAATTAGATCTCTCACATAATAGCTCTGCTTATTACAGTAATGCCAAGTTTAGTAATTCCTGGTGTGCATATTTCCAAGCAAGTGGTTATTTTAGCAACGCTTCATGTTAAAAGAGATAAGAAGATTATCTGTTGCCAGATTGTATACCTCTGAGTGGATATTTGTTCTCCCTCATGCCTGTTACCAGTAATTTACTCAGGAAGTTATAACAGAACAGGTTTGGACATACACTCTCACATACTCTTATTGTTATGGTGCTTAGCTTAGCAAAATTATATATACATTTCTATACAGAGCTTCCTTCAGTTTCTTAACTGTCTCCTCTTATTCATACAGGTGTTTCTCATTATAACAGATATGCCATTAGTTTCGTTACTTTCATGTCTCAGGCTTATTTTTAACCTAGAGTGGAGGATTGAAAGAAGGAAAAATAACCTTTCCCTGAATTTCTGGATTGCAAAAATAACAAAGTAATCCTAGGGTCCCAGGAGTCTGCAACAGGGGTGGGTTCTAAAATTTTTTACTATGGGTTCTGTGGGTGTGGCTTATTTTGTGGCCGTAGCTTGGTGGGGGGATAATGTGACTTGGTGGGCATGGACAACTTTTTTTTTTTTTAAATTTTAAAACCATTTTTTCTACAACCTTAAGAGGTTGCAGAAAAAAATGCTTTTAGAAGCCTCTGATGATCCCAGCTGAGCCGCGCGATTATCAGAGGCTTTTTTTAACTTTTAAAAGCATTTTTTCAGCCGAAGAGGTTGTAGAAAAAAGGCTTTTAAAAGTAAAAAAAAAAAGCCTCTGATGAGGTGGGCGGGGTAAGCGAGCAGCGACTGGCCCGGGGATCGGTTCGGGGGTGTGGCCAGCCAAAGTTACTACCGGTTCTCCGAACTACTACAAATTTTTACTACCGGTTCTTGCGAACCTGTGCGAACCGGGAGCAACCCACCACTGGTCTGCAACCTTAAACACTCAAACAGCCATATGGACCAGTGGTAGGTTGCCCCCAGTTTGCAACAACCGGTAGTAAAACTGGTGGGAGGCTTCGCTCACTGACTCAGACGTCATCATAGGTGTTCTGCGCATGCGCAGAAAAGCGCGTGCGGGCACAATGCGAACCAGTAGTAAAGGTAAATAGAACCTACCCCTGATATGGACCCGTTTCCCACAGAAAGAAAAAAAAAACACCAGGAGCCACAAAACCTGGGTGGACATGGCCAACTTGATGTCACTTACTCCCATCCAGACACATGACCCCCCCCAGCCACGCCTACCCAGCCACAAAACCATTCTCTCTGTCTCTTCTCCTCCCCCTCCTCTCTCTTTCTGTATATCTCTGCCCCTCTCTTCCCCCCTCTCTGTATCTCTCTCTCCCTCTCTCTCCTTCTCCCTCTCTTGCCCTCTCTTATCTCTCTCCCTATCCCCCCTTTCTGTATCTCTCTGTATCTCTCCCTGTGTCTCTCTCTCTGTCCTCTCCCTATCTTCCCTTCTCTCCCCCTCTCACTATCTCGCTCCCCCTCTCTCCGTCTCTCTCTGTCTCTCTCACTCTGTCTCTCTTTCTGTATCTCCCTATCTTCCCCTCTCCCTGCTCTCTCTGTGTATCACTCTGTGTCTCCTTCTCTATGTCTCTCTCCTCCCTCTCCCCCCCTCTGTATCTCTGTCTCTGTCTCTGTCTCTGTCTCTCTCTCTCTCTCTCTCTCTCTCTCTCTGTTTCTCTCGGAAAACCGTGGCTGGGCCAAGCCAGCAAGCTCTCCTTGGGGCTCTTCGCTACTCCTTTTATTTCTTCTTTTTGGAAATCTGGGCTGGCTGAGGAACGATTGCCAGCCGTGGTGGAGACTTTCCTCCAGGCGACCGTCCTCCTCCTCCCCCTCCTTCTCTTGTGATCCCCTGGCCATCTGGGGCAGGGCTGGGAGGGTGCACACCCGCCTCAAGTGAGCGCCAAAGCACAGCAAAGGCGTGCGTGGGGCAGGCGGTCTCTCACTTAAGGAGGGTCTTAACAGGATGCAACAGGATGCAGCTTCTCTCCACTAAGGTTCCAGTCATCGTCTTCCCATGTTGTCCACCTCGCCGGCAGCTCTTTGGCCAAGCACGGAGAGCACGAGCTCCAACCCAAAGCAGCAGGAAGCAATGGCTGCCTTACACACAAATGTGGCACGAAGATAGGTACAGGGCCGCTTTGCTCCTGCACTAAGGCTCTGGCAAACCTCCCCACTTCTCCTCTCATGACCCCCTGGCCGACTGTGGTAGGGTTGGGAGGATGCGCATGTGTGGGGAGACCCTCCTTAAGCGAGTGGCCAGCCACCTTTGCTGTGCTTTGGCACTTGCATGAGGAGGGTCTCCCCGCACATGCGCACCCTCCCAACCCTACCACAGCTGGCCAGGGGGTCATGAGAGGAGAAGGAGAGGGAAGAGGAGGGTCACCCAAAGAGAAGCCTCTGTTGCGGCTGGCAATCGTTCCTCAGCCAGCTCGGATTTCCAAAAGAGGAAATAAAAGGAGTAATGAAGTGCCCCATGGAAAGCTTGCTGGTTTGGCCCAACCACGGCTTTCCGAGAGAGAGAGAAGGGACGCAGAGACAGAGCATGAGAGAGATACACAGAGAGAGACATAGAGAGAGAGGGGGAGTTCAGCTGACGGGCGAGCGTCTTTGGTGAGGGCTTTCTCCGAGCCTGACCCCCAGGGTGGGCATGCGTGGTTGGTGGGGCCAGCTTCTTTTTCCCGCTGCCCTAAACCTCTTAAAGCTGTGGCTGGGCACTGCTGGCCTGTCCCCATTTCCGATGTCCCATCCTCCTGGATCCCATTCCCACCCCGCCAGCCCTTGTGTTAGCGAGGCCGGCATCGGTTGCGGCCGGGCCAGGCCAATGTTTTGGGATGGAGAGCAAGTTGCACATCTCCCCAGCGACTGAGGCAGGCCAGAAGAAGTTCCACAAGAGTGAGGTGCCAGAGAATCCGCCCCGGCCGCTTCATCCCACGCTGTCGCCCTTACAGGGAGCCACAGCAGAGGGCCCAAAGAGCTGCATGTGGATCTGGAGCCGCAAGTTGCCAACACCAGTCCTAGATTGAACCTCACCAGAAACATCACTTGAAGCCAAGATTGCCAAATAGAGGCTGTCATACTTTGGTCATGTTATGCGAACTGACTCACTCAAAAAGTCAATCATACTAGGAATGATCAGAAGAAAAAGGAGAAGGGCTCTAGTACCCAGTGTTGTGGCAGCAGAGTTAGCAGCAGAGTCAGATGAGGAGGAGGGGGAGAGGGAGGAGGAGCCTGGGCCATCTTCAGAGCTTTTGGAAGGCTCCGATGAGGAAGCAAAATCAGAGGCAGATGCAGAGCCAGGGCCTTCTGTCTGCCACCAGATGGAGAGACAGTTGTCTTCAGGTTCTGAGCTGAATGAGGGGGAGGAACAGATGGGGCCCAACCCAGCACGTGTGCATAGAGAGGAAAGGAGAGGAGAGCAAAGAAAAGCAATAAGCCAGCTCTCAGGGAAAAGAAGATGTAGATGCTAGCCAGCCCCTCCCTGACTGGGAAATAAATAGGGGTTTGGGAGTGGCCTGTTGTCACAGACAACCGTTCATTTTCCAATGTACATCAAGATGGATTCCTTTGCCAGAACTACCGCGCCTCCCTGATCTACTGGGCTCCACCCCTTCCAGCTGGTTCGATGGCAGGGTTGACTCTGCCGCCCTACCTTGTGTGACTCCCTGGCTTCCAACATCCCCGGCCTCCACTTCTTCTGGGGGATCGACTATCTCGGGGGCCCTCACTGCCTGCAATTCTGGCGGGTGTATTTCTGCCGGTTGCGGTGGGGCTAACATGTCCATATTCGCAGTGTTGGGCCACAAGCTCGGGTACCCCCTTCCATCCTGACCAGTTGCAAATACCCTCCTAGACCGCAGTTGGTCCTTATGTCGTTTCCAAATTCTCCCTTGATCAACTTCTACTTGGTATGAACAAGGCCCAACTATTCCCACAACCTGCCCCGCTAACCACAAAGGTTGTCCCCCGTAATTCCTGGCATACACTGGCTCCCCTATTTGGTAAGGCCGGTACATAACATGGGAATCTAATGGTTTGGTCGTACTGTATGCAGGGTGTAGTCTGTCTAAAGATGTGCGTAACTTACGGCCCATCAACAGCTCAGCAGGGCTCTTATTAGTTAACTGGCAGGGGGTCGTATGCTGAGCCATTAGATATTCCTCCACCCAGTCCTGCCAATTCCCTTGCCCTATCTTACGGAGCGCCTCCTTAGCCGATCTTACGGCGCGTTCAGCAAAACCATTGCTGGACGGGTGGAAGGGAGAAATTAAACAATGCCTTATTCCCCTATGTGCCAGAAACCCCTCGAACTCGGCTGACGTAAATTGCGTTCCATTGTCGGACACTATGACGTCTGGTAGCCCATGGGTGACAAACATGTGCCGTAAGGCCCGAATGACAGCCTCCGACGTGGTTGAACGCATGGGAACTATCTCAACCCACTTAGAGAATGCGTCGGCCACCACCAAAAATGATTTACCCTGCACCGGGCCCGCCAGGTCAATGTGTAACCTGGACCAGGCCCCCCCAGGAACCTCCCACTCCCATGGCTGGTCCCTGGCAGGCATAGCCATGTTCCCCTGACAAGCCGAACAATCAGAGACCCAGTCAGCAATGTCTTGGTCCAACAGTGGCCACCACAAGTAGCAGCGGGCCAGTGCCTTCATGCGCACCAACCCCGGGTGGCCCCGATGTAGTAGTTGCAATAAAGAGCGTCTCAGAGGTGGCGGAATCACCACCCGGTGGCCCCACAACAGGCACCCGGCCACGGTGGAAAGTTCCAGTCGTCTTGAAGCGAACGGCCGAAATTCAGGAGCGAACGGAGCCGCAGGCCATCCCCTGGCCATCCAATCAAGCACTTGCGACAGGACTCGGTCTTTGGCAGATAGGCTAGCGACATCTCTCGCCGTGACCGGAAGCGATGAATCCTCAATCAGTAGGACTGTCGACATAGGTACTGAATCCTCGAGCAGGTCAGGAACAGGGCAGCGGCTCAAAGCGTCCGCATGAGCCATGTCTCGTCCAGGGCGATAAGTTAATGTGTACGAGTAGGCGGCTAGAAAGACAGAGTAGCGAGTCATACGGGGAGGCAGAATTTGCGGAGCTTGTCGGTCGGCCGCTAGGATACCTAATAAAGGTTTATGGTCGGTATACAGCACAAAAGGCCGGCCGTACAAATAATGATGGAAACGTTTGACTCCGGCCACCAAGGCGAGGGCCTCCTTATCCAGCTGCGAGTACTTCCGCTCAGCTGGAGCTAAAGTCCTGGAGTAATAGGCTATCGGTAGTTCCCGGCCGGACGGGAACCTGTGACTCAATACCGCCCCTACCCCAAACGGGGAGGCGTCGCAGGCCAGTGTCAGTGGAAGGTGGGTCGAGAACTGCGTGAGGACAGAGTTGGAGGTAAGTAGACGTTTTACGGCCCTAAACACCATTTCCTTGGCGCCCCATCGCCATGCGGTCTGTTGGTCAAGCAGGCGGTGGAGAGGCTCTGCAACCGAAGCTTTATGCGGAAGAAAAACCGCATAAAAATTTAGGAGACCAAGGAAGGCCTGTAGGTCGGCTTTGCAACGGGGGGTAGGCGCATCCCTGATGGCTGCCGTCTTCGCAGCCGTCGGGTGGATGCCTGAGCCATCGACCATAAATCCCAGGAATTCCACTTCTCGCACAGCTACCTTGCATTTAGATTTGTTGACTTTTAGTCCGGCAGCCTCAAAACGTCGTAGGACCCGGCGTAATCTATCCAACAATTCAGATGTGCTGGTTGCCGCGACGAGTACGTCGTCAAAATAAGGTATGACCCCGGGGATGCCCTGCAACATTCGCTCCATCATACCCTGGAAAATCCCCGGGGCCACACTGACCCCGAATTGCAGGCGGCGGCACCGGAAAGCCCCCCGGTGCGTCACAATTGTCTGGGCCTCCGCTGTGCGATCATCCACCCGTAATTGTTGGTATGCCTGGGCCAGGTCTAGCTTAGCAAAAACCGATCCCTGGTCCAGGGAGTGCAGCAAATGCTGCACCATGGGAACTGGATAAGCGTGACCCATGAGAGCCTTGTTTAACGTTGCCCGATAGTCCGCGCAGATGCGGATAGAGCCATCTGCTTTTATGGGTGTCACAATTGGGGTCTCCCATTGGGCATATTCTACAGGCTCCAACACCCCCTGTGCCAACAATTTATCCAATTCGGCGTCCACTCTTTCCTGCAATGCGAAAGGTACCCTGCGGGGTTTTAAACGCCTCGGCGGAACCATGGGATCCAGGCTAAACGATACTGGAGGGCCTTTGTAACATCCCAGTTGTCCATCAAAAACTGCAGGAAATTCTTGAACTAACATGTCCAGTTCTGCCGTCTGCAGTGCGTTTACCCCTTGAATTTGGAGACCTAGTGCCTGAAACCAATTAAGACCTAATAAACTCGGCAAAGGGGATTCTACCACAATTAAAGGTAACTTGCCGCAGAAGTCTTTAAATTTAACTCGGAAATGTCCAGTCCCCAAGATTGCAATGGGGTTTCCCTGGTAGTCCCGCAATTGCAGCCGGCACGGGTCTAGGCGGTGTTTAGCTATAGATGGCACCATGCGTTTTAACGTGCTCCAGGAGACAATCGAATTGGCTGACCCCGTGTCCACTTCCATTGGACAGGTGCGACCCTCAATTTGAACATCTAGGGTAATCTTAGGCCGCGCTGTTACATCACATGCGGGATACACACCGTTGACCCCCCCATCATTCCGGCCCCACATTGAGCGGCCGCTTTGCGCGCTCGCTCTCTTGACAGGCACTCTTCTATCTCCTCTGGGGGTCGGCTGAGGCGGCTCCACCAGATTTTGTGCTCGGCACACACGAGCGATGTGGCCCCGTTGACCGCACCTTCTGCATATTGCGTCTTTTAAACGGCACACAGCCCTTGAGTGTCCACCCCCGCAGCTCCAACAACCCTTTTGCAATTGTCCCGCTAGTCTATTGGGGCGCTGTGTGTCTTTAATTCGATCCACTTCACTGGTCACTCCCACATCATCCTCATCGCTCAGCTGTGTTTCATTATAATGTATTGGTTCAACTCTCTGTTTGCTAGGCACGTGACCCCTGGGCAAGTCAGCCAGGGATAACGCGGCTAATTCGGCTGCACACGCTTCATCCACGGCTTCCTGGAAGGTTAATTCGGACTTGGCAATCAAACGTCTTTTCAGATTTTCGTCTCTCACACCACTGACCAGTCTGTCCAACAAATAATCATCCAAATCCACGAATTGGCAATGCCGGGCCGCCTTCCGCAATGCCGCAATATATTGGCTTATGGATTCCCCCTCAGCCTGGTCCCGATGGTAAAAATGCTGGCGGCGAGCTATCCGGGACGGCGCGGGGGCGTAATGTTTCTTTAGTTTGGTCATAAACTCTTCCCAGGTCCCAGCATGAATAGACAAAGGGGCCATCAGTGTCATGGCAGTTTCAAACATTTCTGCCCCACAGAAACTCAGAAAATATGCTCGTTTCCTCTCGCTCGATAACTCCCGGTAGTCATTAGCTATAAGGAAGCAATCAAATCTGGCTACAAACGCCTCCCAAGACTCCGACGCTGGGTTGAATGGGGCGAAATTCTGGGTGGATGCCATTCTCAGCCTCGTACTCGCTAACTGTTCGTGAGGCGTTCTTCTACAATTCACCTCCCCTCGGCTTGTAAATTTACGTTACCACCTCAGTGTTGTCGCCAAACATCCCACCTTCGTCGCCAATATTAAGTTTGTGGGTCAACAGTCATCTGAGGCGACTCTGTGCAGTAACAACACTCGTTTATTAACAATCTCTAACAAGGGCGAACATAAACTCCCGCGCTTTGACAGCTCCCTTTTATATACCGGGCTGTCAATGTATTAACCAATCAAACGCTTGTAGCAACAATAACCAATAAGAACTCATGTATAATTAACCCGGCCGCTAGAGGCCGTAGCAATGGAACCCAGTATGCAACAGATTCCTTTGCCAGAAGCAGGTTTGTTGGGACAAATTGCTCTGTATTTGAGGTGCCAACTGAGACTCCCTGTTGAGAAATAATAGGTAGTGAATTTGCCTCAGCCGGTGTGAACAGGGAATGTTTCTGCTTGGCTTATCATTGAAGGACTTTTTATCTTGAGTTCTCATGTAAACAGAGACTATTCGTGCCCTGTTTCAGAAGGGGAAAAGACTTTCATTTGTGACTAATTATTTTTGGTTTGGTCTATCCAATGTGAATAAAGACTGTTCCTGCCCTGTTTTAAAGAGGGTTGTTTTACTTGTAAGTGATTTCTCATTGCTTGTGAAGTCTGGGTCAGAACCAGCGGTGAAATCCACTTACCTTCGCTACCGGTTCAGGAGTGGGAGCAGGCGGGAGCGCGTGCACAAAGAACCAGGAGGATTTCACTGCTGGTCAGAACACCCATTGACTGGAAACTAAAGCAGAGGTCCCCAACCCCCCGGTCTGTGGCTTAATGCCTGGCCACAGCCTATTCAGAACTGGACCATGGAAGTGGTGGGAGAGAGTGTGCTTGCATGCAAAGCTGCATTTATGAAAGCGGCATGTGCACAAAACCACCTGCACTCTCTCTCCCCCACCATCGTCACTGTCTCCATCGGTCCGCCGAGTTGGAAAGGTTGGGGACTGTTGCTGTAAAAGATGACATTGGGAAGACCATGGCAGATTTAACCTATAACCACAGACCTGCGGTCATAGTGACTGCAACAGTTTTCCAAAATGTTCAGAACACCCCTATTTTTAGAAATTGACCATTCCGGTTGCGAATAGCTTTTGTTTTCCCACCAATAAGAGTGTATGTAGCATTGTGCTCGCATCAGTTATTTGATGTTTTCTGTAGTGGCATTTGAATTTGAATTTCAGTCATTTTGACTGCAGATCTTTGTTAATTTTTTTTTAAATAATGTCGGGGCCAAGTGTTCTGCCAAAAAGAGTGCGATTTGGTGATCCAAACTTTGAAGAAACTGTTCTAAAATGGTATGGAGAAGCAGAGAGAGTGATCCGAATGAAGTGGAATCGGACTGTAACAAAAATTTTGTAATGGATGATGAGGAACCTGACTATGACGCTGTTTCTGACATCAGCAATGATGAAGCTTCTGATGAAATTGACGACCAGGTACAATCTACATTGTGTAATAATTTATATAGCAAGAACAAATTCAAATGGTCTTCTGCACCTTTTAGAAGCAATAGATCCAGAACTGCTACTCACAATATTGTTGTGCAACTAGACTAGAAATCTCGGAAATTCACATACTCCCCTAGAGATTTGGAAATTATTATTTTCTAAAGAAATTATTAGTGCCACCATTCAGTGGACCAATGTAAAAATTAGAGAAGAAAGATTGAAGTTCAAGGATGGAGAAACAAAAAGTGACCTTCGATTGAGGATTTGATAGAGATCAATACATTTTTTGGTTTTCTGCTTTAGATCCAACCATGAAAACATTGAATGTCTTTTTGCTACTGAGGTCATTATGACCTCATGTCTGTAATAGCGTAGCCAAAATAGTACATCAGTGGTTAAGAGTTAAAGGAGGCAGTGCGAGACAGAGGGCATGGAGGGCAAGAGCCTTGGTGGTGCAGCGGACTAAGTGCTGTTATATAGCACTTAGCTGCCAGCTGCCTGCAAATAGTGCGAGTTCAAATCTCACCAGGCTCAAGGTTGACTCAGCCTTCCATCCTTCCGAGGTAGGTAAATTGAGGACCCGGATTGTGGGGGCAATAAGCTGACTTTGTAGAAACACTGCTTATGGGAGGCCAAAAGCCCAGCAGGTATATACAAAAGAATGAAGGCTATTGCTATAAGTGGATTGTAAGCCGCCCTGAGTCTTCGGAGGAGAGCAACATATAAATTGAACTAATAAATAAATAAATAAATAAATTGAGAGGGCTGGACATGACTGAATGGCAGATGATGAAGAACTTGGAATGCTGACACCTTGGTCAAGTTTTCCTTGCTACCTCTGGTCTGTCCTTTCCAGCATAGGACAGAGGAAGTAGAGACAGAAGCAAAAAAAGGCATGAAACCTGTACAGGTAGTCCTCAATTTACGACCACAGTTAAGCCCAAAATTTAGGTTGCTAAGTGAGAAATTTAAATGAATTTTGCTCCATTTAATAACTTTTTTGCCACATTTGTTAAGTGAATCACTGCAGTTCTTAAATTAGTAACATTAGTTAATTAGTTAAGTGAATCTGTCTTAAACAAAAGTCAAATTGACTTTGTTTGTATGGGGACAATGACTCCAGGACTCTGCAACTGTCATAAATGTGAGTCAGTTGCCAAGCATCCAAATGTGAAACATTTGAACATGGCGATTCTGCAATGGTCATAAGTATGAAAAATTATAATAACTTTTTTCAATGCCCTTTTAACTTTGAACAGTCACTAAGTGAACTGTTGTAAACCGAGGATTACCTGTATTTACAGTATTTATGACCAGTCACTTAGTAACCTTTCAAAATTACGATGGACCCCAAAAGCTACATACAACCCAGTTCTGATAGCTAGCTCCTCCCATGATCACGTGATCACATTTTTGTCCCTTAGTAACAAGCCTGCATTTATTTCTGTTTGCAGCATCTCGTGGTCTTATGGCCGTGATTTTACAGAGTTTACTGTTTTCTGTTGAAAACTGGTGTTTCCAGCAAATTGCCCCATAGCAAATAATGGGATCACTTAATGACCACCACGTTTGTTTCATGACCAGTGTTTGCTTAATGACTACGGCATTCACTTAATGATTGTTGCAAGACAAGGTCATAAAAATCAGATCACTTGGATGACCCACTTTACAACTGTCACAACTTATGACTGTAATTGGCAGGCTCAATTACAGTCATAAGCCGAAAACTATCGCTAGTTGAATCTGCAATATATGCCTACCAGATCTCTCTTAATACTCTTCAAACTACGTTTCACTACCTGCTGTTACTTTTGTGGATTTCTTTTAATTTAACAAAAACTTAAACTTTCATCTTTAGTTCTACTGGAGGCCAGTGTTTTGTTTAGAGGTGTGTTTACTTTTTCAGAAAGCAACAACAAAAGACAAAGATTGTAGACAGCATATTGGATGGCTAGAATGGATCATAGATAACAACTACTGTATATCAATTTACCTTCAATGCTACTTTCCACAAACTCCATATAACATCTTTTTAAAAAGTAGTGAAAATATCTTAACATTCCAAAGCAAAAACAGTATAATTTAGAATGGTGAGTGGTAATTATGCATTTATTTTTAAATAAATTATAAATTTATTTATAAAGGTATTGTTTGCTCCCTTTTCATCTTAAATGGATTATTGTCATGCAGTTATCAAATAATTGGAAGTTAGAAAGATTATTGATCATGCATGTTTTAAAATACAACTTTTTAAGTATAATCCAATACAATATTTAGAATAATTTTATTCAGAAGCAGATAAGAGTTTCCTTATACAGTAGGCTTTTTTTATAGCCCAATGTTTTACCTCCCTCTGCTGGATTCATGGTGTAATTATTCAGAAGCTGATAGCATTAAAAAGATAAAATGCATGAATTTGCTCAAACCTTTGAATTCCTGGGGCTCTAAATATTTTTTAATTTGTAATTAATATCTGATTTGTGGAGTCCTTGGTTCTTTCTGAATTTGTTTGATTGCAGACATTTCATGACTCATATGAGTGAATGGAGGAGGACTACCTGAATATAAAAATGTGCACTGTAGTTAGGTTAGTAACATGTTTTTTAAATGAATCTGACTTCCCCATTGACTCTGCTTGTCAGAAGGTTGCAAAAGATGATTGTGTGATCCGGGGCATTGCAACCATCATTAATATATGCCAGTTGCCAAGCATCTAAATTTTGATGAGTTCATGAGGATGCTACAATGATCGCAAGTGTGAAAAACAGTCATAAGTCACCTTTTTCAGTGCCATTTGTAACTTCAAACAGTCACTAAACAAATGGCTGTAAGTTGATGACTAGCTGTACTTACAAAGTAATAAAGGTGGGATAAAAATCAAACCAATAAATAAAAATGTGTATCATGTGTTGCCAGTAAGCAAAGTAGCAAGCCACTTTGTTAATTGTTTACTACATTCAAATGACATTTCTCATTAGTGCAAAATTGAAATTCAGGAAAATCATGCATATTGCACAATATACCAATATTGTTCCTATATTTATCAATAGTGCAGAAAAAACACGTATATGATAACTGACTAACCCTAACCCTTAAAACATCCTAATTTGGCCTTCCCTAGTTTTTTTGTCCTTCAAGTGTATTGGAATAGAGTTCCTATCATCTCTGGCCAGCACTATCATTAAAGAAC
This sequence comes from Arizona elegans, assembly GCA_022577455.1. Lineage (NCBI taxonomy): Eukaryota > Metazoa > Chordata > Lepidosauria > Squamata > Colubridae > Arizona > Arizona elegans. The sequence goes on from JAKOOJ010000002.1 coordinate 114,938,900, forward strand.
TGCAATGAGTAATTTTGGGCCATTCACTACCTTTTTACTTGATAGGATTGTGGTTCTGGGGAAAATAGAGGAAGGAATGCTACACACATTCTTTTCAGCTCTGAGTGGAAAGGTAGGACATAAATCTAACAAGTTAAAGGAAACATCAGTTTTATAACTGTAATTATACTTCTTAACTTGTTTTTATTGCCTGTCATCTAGACCTTGGTTGTGTTGCCTGAAATTATATGTTTTGTGCGGGAACAACACGTAGCTGTACTATATTGCAAGCCTTTTATGAAAAGAACATGTTACCTGTGGTGTGAATGTTGGATTTATAGGAATTTATCTCATTGTTAGTAAGCTGCTTTCATGCAATAAGATAAGGTTATCTTTATAGTCACTTTTTTCTGTGAACCAACTGGCACACATTAAAAAAATGAAGTTCTAATGCCCACTCTCAACACACACACACACACACACACACACACAAAATTACATAGCAGAAAAAAGAGTCTTGAGAATTAACAAGGTTAATACTATATAGTATAAAACTATTATAGAAACTAGTTCTGTGTTGAATACTGTGAAGCGTCTTCTCAGAACTTAACAATTCATCTAAAGCAATGCAGACTCTCCAGAGTTTCTCTCTTGCTAAATAATTCCAAACCCAATATGGACTGGTGATCATAAAACAGTTTAGTATTACAATTCTGCTTTCTTGTCGCAATATCTCAAACTGGATGGCACTTTTATCTCCAAAACCCCAACACTCTCCAGAGCCAAAGCAGCTGTAGCCAAGCAAGGCACTGCCATTTTGAAAAATAAAAGTGCTGTTTGTAATGATTTTGTTTGTTCTAATTAAAGACCATTCTTGAGAAGACTTTGTTAAAAGATTTTTTTTTTTGGTATAGATGTCAGCAATGGAAAATATCTTTTGGAAAATAAATTTTATCCTGGCTGCAGGTCTTTTGACTATTGATGTTGCTTTAAAAATTGCACTTCTAGTTGATACAGTAACTAAGATGGCACTAAGAGCAAAGTCTCCCACAGCACATCATGTTCTGTTTCTACTTGTAATGCAAATAAATTTTGGGATTTTTTTTGTTTACCTGGAGGCTTGTAAATTTAAATTCTTTACAACCAAACTCTTCACTTAATCATGAAATTATAACAGATATTACACTTCCCTAGGAAAAAGGAGTCAAACTTCGAAACACCTTTTTTTATCATCTCACTATTAAAAATACTTTAAAATACCCAACGCATACAGTCCAAGAGAGTTAGGAACCCCAAAACACAGTGTGGTTAGAACAGAACTTTTTAAATTTATTTTTACTTATTAAATGTATTTGCTGCCCATCTCGTCATGAGGCGGCACTGGTCAGCTTACAACATTAAAACAACCAACCATAAAATATACATATACCATATTTTTCGGACTATAAGACACACTTTTTTGTCTCCCAAAAGGAGGAGAAAATGTCTGTGCATCTTATAGAATGAATATTGCCAAAGACCCGCCCACCCACCAGCCATTTTTTGGCCTCTGCACTTTTTGAGCCTTTTTTGCCCTTTTTCAGGCCTTTTTTTTTTTGCCCATTTTTTCAGCTTTTTTTGCCCTGTTTTTGAGGCTTTTTGGCCCATTTGGGGGGCTTTTTGGGCCTGTTTTTTTCGGCTTTTTTTGAGGTTTTTGAGGCTTTTTATCCAGAAAATTGGGCTGAAAAAAGCCTCAAAACCGGGCTGAAAAAAGCCTCAAAACCGGGCTGAAAAAAGCCTCAAAAATGGCCCCAAAAAGCCTCGGAAACAGGACAAAAAAGCCTCAAAAAGGGGCTGAAAAAAACCACAAAAAGCCTTGAAAATGGGCTGAAAAAAGCCTTGAAAATAGGCTGAAAAAAGCCCCGGAAACAGGCCGAAAAATGTCTGGAAAAGGTCTGAAAAAAGGGAGGCCAAAAACTTTTTTTTTGTTATTTTCCTCTTCTAAATTTAGGTGTGTCTTATAGTTTGAAAAAGACAGTATATTTAGATACAATAAAATACGGGTTATGATTAAAAGATGAGAAGGGAGAGCGTAGAATGTATGGAGGGGGAGGTGGTTTCAACTATTGATCCTTCAGTGTAATATTCTAAACCAAGCGGCAGAATCAGGTCTTTTAGGCTTTTGCAGAAAGTCCGAAGAGTGGGAACTGGGAACCAATCTCACCTCAGGGGATAAGATATTCCAGGGAGCAGGAGTCGCAGCATAAAAAGTTCTTCTGCCAGCCAGAATTCCCTGACCAAACTTGAACCTGCAGAAACTAGAACTTGCCCCCCCCCAAAAAACAAACAAAAAACCAAAACAAAAACCAAACCACCATCTGCAGTGCAGATATTTCTTTTCAGAGTTCCAGATAACCATCTCTCCCCCACACCCCCAAGGAATTTTCATTCTATTCCTCCTCCTTTGGTTTCCATCTTCCTTTTATTAGTCAGCCAACATTCCATCTCAAATGAGGATCCCCTTCTTTGATTTTCTCTGCTTTCCTTTAGAGCAGAGCTGGGCAACTTTTTTTTGTGGCTGAGGGTCACTCTTGAATCTTGACAGTCTTTAAACCACTCTGTTAAGGCATGATACAAAACGAACAGATCCATAGGAGTAATAGATCCAGGGGTTTCTCTGGGGTTCCTGGTTTTTAAATAGAGCTTTTCTGCTTGCTGGTTTTTCACCCAAAGATTACAGAGTTAGAAAAGAAAAAAAAAAGCCAAGGATAGAAAAAAGGAAAAGAAACTGAACAATATAATTGTTACTACAAATCAATATAAAATTAAAATAAGTTGTATAAATACGATACATACGATAAAAATAAATATAAAAGAGGGAGTTTGAGCTAATCACATTCCTGGCCCAACCCTCCCTCACAGGGTTATTGTGGGGAAAATAAGAGGCAAAAGTATTAGATATGTTTCCTGCCTTGAGTTGACCAATATATGCCAATAAAAATGAAAGGTAGTATAAAAGGCATCATCGTTTCCTAGGAAACTCTAGCTTATTAATAGATTCAGAGAGGAAAGAGCAATAAGAGATGAACTTTTAAGAAACCAGCATTTATATTAATTTATGTTTAATTTTCCTGTGGGACGTCAGGGTGTCAGCGTCTCCTTACTTTCTATATGACCATGTATAATATGAATATTTTATAGATATTAATACAATCTTTGGTTAGCAATTTGTTTAGAGCTATGAATTGCTTTAGTTCTGCTATAAGAAAACAAGCTAAACTTAAATCCATACAAAGCAGAGGTGCTGTCAGGGCCGGATTTTCCTATAGGCTAACTAGGCTTCAGCCTAGGGCCTCAAGATCAAGAGGGGCCTACATTCCCTACATTGAAATTGTTAGCAAAATTAAAATTACACTTTCACTATAGGTGAAAGGGCCTCATAAGTGGAATAGCCTAGGGCCTCTTTTCATCTAAATCCGGCCCTGGGTGCTGTTGGTATGTAGAAAGCTGGAGTTCAGGGTGTGCTGGATGGGGTCTCACTCCTCTTGAATGAGCAGATGCTCCTTGATCCTTAGTTGTCATTGGGTTTGCGGTGATAGCTGTGATAAGGAGTGTTCTGCTCAGTCCCCTTTTCAAGCAGTTTTTACCCCCAAAATGTAGCTAAAGAGATAGCTATGATACTTGTATGTGCGTAACACACGTGAAGGTATTTATGAAAGGATTGATAAAACTTTGTGCATTTTTGGACTCTTCCTGTGCCCTTCGGTCACTTTACTATCAGGCCACTTTTAATCATAGTTAAAGAACCTCTTCTGTTAAAGATTCCAATAGGATTACTCCTTCTATTATTGAAAACAGCCGTTCACAACAAATAACATTCAACGGGACTAGTTTCAGCATGTTACATATCTGCCTGCCACGCAGCCTTTCTTAATCTCGGATCTCCAGATGTTCTGGGCTACGCAATAGTGTCCGCAGGGTATGGCCAAAAAAAGAGACAAACAACAGGCGGAGCTTCGTTCGCCCCGCCGCAGTCACTATCTTGCCTTGTTTGACCATGCCCTGCGGATACCTGGGCAGCTTCTGTTATCCTCGATAAGCAAGCTCGGTCGCAATCCAACAAATGCGGGGACGAGGAAGGCTCATAAATACATTATACAGCGATCCAGCCAACGTCATCTTAGACATCCTAAAAACGCGTAAATGTTCCAAATCCCAGACGTCAAAACTCAGCGGAAGCCAAACGTCAAAAAAGATTCAGCCTTTTGCACTATGGCGAAACAAGCTCTGTCTAATTGGAAGCCGCGCTCGTTTTAAAGCGATCGTTTCCATGTGACACTAATTGGACCCGCGTCTCCATAGCGAGCCCCTTTTAAGATGCCACCGTTGCGGCATCTCGCCTCGGAGATCCCCTGGGATTTACCTCTACGCGATCGCGCCACAGGTTCGAGAGAGAGACACAAAGTGGCGCGCCCTGTTTTTGTCTACAGTTGCAAATACTACAGTAAAGACTGTAGCGGGCTTCCCTGGCTAAAGTTGGCTACCCCACGACTGCGCAATTTGCTTTCCTGCAAACTCTGCTCCCTTATGTACGTAGGGAGGAGGCCAAAGGAACCAAGCCCCTCCTATGCCGTGGGTGAGCAAACCCGGAGAATCCAGTGAGGAGAAACCAGCTCTTCCCCTTCCTGCTCCTTCTTGGGGTGTTGCCTCTCGCCCGTCGTCTTTGTTAAACGTTGGATGGCTCCTCCCAAAAGCTGCAAAAAGCCAACGGATTTTTTTTTAAAAAAAAAAATTGGCTATAGCGCGGGGCCTTTAGATTGATTTTTTTTTTTTTTTTTTTACGATCGGCCCTTGCGTGGATCGTGTTTTGGCTCTCTTCCTGCTTATTGATCCCCCTTTCCTAAGACTGCACAATGCTCCGTATTCTGGGAGGTTTTGTGTTCCCGGAGGCCGCCTGTGAAGCGCCCGAAAGTAAGTCGAGGTACGAAAACCTCTTCAAGAAACTAGATCGCAACCAGGATGGTCGAGTGGACATTGCTGAGCTACAAAGTGGCCTTAAGGAGTTGGGCATCCCTCTGGGAGATGACGCGGAGAAGGTGGGTGCAAGGTATAAGGCTTGTTTAAGAGAAGGAGAGAAAAGAAGCACGGGAGTAACTCTTATTTCCGAATTCGGACCCCTCATAAAGGAGAGTCTTGGAAACCCGAAGGCTGGTTTGTAAACCTTCACTTATCTCAGTACAAGATTTAAAAAAAACAAAAAAAACAATAGTTTTGGCTTCTATAAGAAAAGAGCACGAGGCCAGCCTTCCTTCCACTCGTCCCCATTCATTCCACCTGGAGATTTTAAAGAGTTATATTATTCATTGAGGGTGGCCATGCTTTTCCTTTAGATTTATTTCCTTATACAGTATTTTATGCCCTCAGGTGGCTCTTTGCTGTAAAAGTTACAGGCAATTCCCATTCACAGGGAATTTGATTCAGGTTGTGAGGACAGTTGATTTGTTCCTGTGGTTTGTTAAGTAAAATGTGACTGATTCCTCACTTTTACAAAGAGGGAACAAGAAAAATAAGACAACTGCAAGAAAAGTGGGGTGGGTGAATGACAGGAAAGCTTAGATGGCCAAGAAAAAGAAAATAACCAGTATTTATAATTTTTTAAAAAAATTTTAAAAATTTGATGGTAGACTTCATGTGATAACCTCAACAATTATTCTGAATTTGTGACAAACTGAATAGCTCTTGAAGGAGTTTTCTAGATGTGTTTCTTTAAGAGGAAGCAATTTACCATAGCCGATGCAATCTATTCTTGGAGTATAGCTGTGAAGGGAGGCAACTTATCATAACTGTACCATCTGTTCATAGATTATAATTCAATAAAGTTTTATTTGATCAGTGTCTTTACAGTAAATGAGAGATGAGATATAATAACCACACACTGAAGATTAGCCATAGTATCTAAGCACTAAGTGCTATGTTGCCAACTGTGGAACTGCTATGGTAGAAATGATAGACAATTTATCATTATAGACAATTTATCATTTTGGGGTTTGGTACCAAACATATCAATCTGCACAAACGTGGAAGAAATAATATCACTTTGTCCAAAGAGACATGATAGCTGAGCAATGATAGATGGATCCCAGAAAGAAGAATAAGCTGAAGATTGGATGGATTTGTACATCATGACACAAAAATTGTGACTTCCATACGGAATTCCCTCACTTCATGCTAAGAATACATTCCCTGAAAACATGACATAAAGTGAATTTGCATAAAGCAAGACACTGAACTAGTGGAAAACGGGTTGCAGGGTATGTAACCCAAATACATTGACAAACGGGCTCGTACAGGTAATCCTCACTTAGTGACCACAATTTGCACTGGCAGCTTGGTCATGAAACTGCAATTGTGTTTAAAATCTTACTTCAGCTTTATAGACCTGAAAATGTTATAAATGTGAGGATTGGTTACTTTTTTATCACCATCATAAGTGCAAAGGATCGCTAAATGAGACAATGGCTATACAAGGACTTCCTGTACATTTGTAGAGCCTTAAGTAAAATGTTACTCAAGCAGTTTTTCTTTTCTTGTCTCATGTCCTCTGTACAGTGAAAGCATTATCTGTCTTTCTCAATCTTGTCTACAGCTGGATTTCTAAGATGCACAGTTACCATGGCAAAGAAGGAGGTAGAATACGTTGTGGCACCATGAACTTTATTATTCTTTGCTGTGTTGTGCTGTACAGATTTGCCGACATTAAAAGTTTGTCCTAAAACTGATGGTTTTACAATAGCTTAATCTAATTTATTCAACTTTATATCTTTATGTTTTGAACAAGATGATGATTTTGATCTCTTAGTAAGAGTAGTAGCTATTTCTGGCATGGAGACAGGACATATAACTAGAGCAGCTACATGACCCAATGGTAAATGTCTGAGTGAGGGAAGAAATGATATTTGATGTGAAAATGTTCAAGTAATTTTAGCGGGATGATGTCTTGGCCGGTTCTCAGATTTCTAAAGCAAATTGACTATGCTGGCCCAAATAACACAATATTTTTATCGCATAAAGTGAATTCTTGCATTAAAAATGATTGTTTACATAATTGTAAATCCACATAAAGCAAAGGGAACTTCCCCTTTTGTTGGGGAAGACACAAGCATGTAAGGGCAAAGTTTGCATTGTGACATAATCATAATCATTTTGATGTGGGTTCAGTTTGCTGAATAGAAAGGAGAGAAATCAGAGATTTCTGATTACTTAAAATTGTGAGGAAGAAAATGCTTTGAAATATGCCAGGAGAAAACTAAAAACAACAGAGGAGGTACATGCAGTTAGAAGATATTTATTCAGAAAAAGGAAGGACAAAATGAAAAAAAAAAGGCTGCTAGATTGATCACAATGTGGAAAGAGCATAGGAATATGAGGAACAGAATTTCCAGGAAGTTGCTTTGAGACTGATTCTTTTTTAAAAAAATAACACATATTTTAGTCAAATAAAAATATTTATGATGAAAGATCAGCTGTATGTTGGGACCTGGGCAATTTAGCAGGTTTGATCATGAAACCGGTTCACCTTGTAACTGAACATAGCAAAGAGTCCCCACATAGAGGTGGCAACATAAGATCTTTGTAGAGGACAACAGCAGAATTTCCAAGATCACATCTACTCAAGTTGGATTCCTTATACTAAACCTAGCATAGTACCTTCACCCATGGCCCTAATTCATTCAATTAACCCAGTTTTCTGGGTTTCCATAACCTGAACTATAAAAGAGTACATGGGTTGGATATGTATAATGCTGATCCACAATTCCTGAAATTCTTTTCATCTCTACCATGAGATGTCCATCCAGCCTGTATGATTCATTGCTCGGTGAACCTAGGAAGGGAAGGGAATGATAGCTCAGTTAATCATGGATAAGTGTGTCATGCTAGAATAGTCAATGTATCTAAGTATGCTTAAGAAAGTTTGAAAACAGGACGGTTGGACTTCAGGTTTGAACCATGTTTTTTTAAAAACTAGATCCAAGAGATCTACCCACCCATATTTGGTGCCAAAAGTGTATATAGATAGTTCTCAACTTATGGCCACACTTGATCCCAAAATTTCTGTTGTTAAGCAAAGCAGTTGTTCAGTGACTTTTTCCTCATTTTATGAGCTTTTTTTTGTCAAAATTGTTAAGTGAAGAACTGCACTTGTTCAGTGAATTTCTTCCCCCATTGACTTTGCTTGTCAGAAGTTGGCTGGGAAGGTTACAAATGGTGATCACATGACCGCAGGACAGTGCAACTGTCATAATTACATGCCAGTTTCCAAGTGCCCAAATTTTGTTTGAATGACCACGATGCTGCTGCAATGGTTGTAAGTGTGAAAATTGGTCATAAGTCACATTTCAGTGCTGTTGTAACTTCGAATGGTCACTAAACAAATGGGTAGAAGTTGAGGAGCATCGATATGTAGGTAGAATTCAATTTGTTCTGAGGAGTACATATAAAGAGCGCTTACAATATATTTTCTGTTCCCTTGGGGAACAGGTAGTCCTCAACTTATGATCACAATTGGAAGTTCTGTTGCTAAGGGATGCGGTTGTTAAGTGAGTCACACCTGGTTTTATATCTTTTTGCCATGGTTATTAAGCAAATCACATATTAAGTGATTCCAACTTTCTGCATTGGCTTACTTGTTGTAAACCCCTGGGAAGATCACAAATGCTGACCAGGATGCTGCAATGGTCATAAGTAAATGCTGGTTGCCAAGTGCTCGAATTTTGCTTTTCTGACTCTGTGAGAACATTGCAACTGTGGTAAGTGCAAGAAATGGTCATAAGTCACATTTTTCAGTGCCATTGTTACTTTGAACAGTTACCAAATAAATGATTGTTAAGTTGAGGAATACCTATATTAGACCAGCCTCTCATAATCTATTTATAATCCCAAATGGATTGGGGCAGAAAGTACAAAATTAAAATATTTCAATTTATATTGCTCCCTGTACATTTTTATCATTATAAGCTATTTTATAAACAGAAGAAGCATGGTAAAATATTTTAAACCTAAGCTATTGCAGGAAATATAAATCTCTGTCAAAAATATTCCACCAGCCATCTCCTTTTCCTTTTTCTCCTGGCAATTTGTAGGAAAAATGCACATACAGTACAATTTTATTACACTCTTGAGTTGATTTATTGTTTATTGTTTAGGAGCAGAATACATTTTATCAGTTTTGCTCGTTTCCTCTTTCTTTTGCTCTTTTCATCTTTTGTAATGCTCTTGGTTTTGTTTCTGAAATCATAAGAATGAAGTTAACTTTAACAGTTTCATGAGGTCTTCTAGATGCCTGTTATAAGAGTTTTAACACATTACATAGAGACAGATCTGTTCAATCAATGATGAGCTTCAGTACAAAGTTCAGTCTAAAGACAGTTTAATGAATCATGAAAGATGATTCATAAATAGATTGGCATTATGAATGTGTTTGGAAACTTCTTTGTGATATGTGTACTTTACACTTGCATGTCTAATCTAAAGTACACTAAAACAATGAGATATATGAAGTGGTATATAGGTTGAGTAGATTACAAACACATGAGAAAGGAACATTTTGTGTTAGAAAGTTTCCAGGAGAAAATATGAATAATTTTTAGTAGCCTACTTACAGATATAACAGAATCAGTAATGGTCCTCCTACCTGAGCATTTTGCCACTTGAGGCATAAATCCAAGTGATGTCTAATAAAAATATAATAAAGAAGCAAATATATGTTTATTTTTACCATTGATGGTTTGTTTATACAGTTGTCCCTGGATATTAAGGACAAGTTAGTAGAATATTTGCTTAATGTGATTTAAAGCATTGTATGCGGCAGTTTAAATATTGTCTGTGGTTTTTCTAAGGCTAAACATGTCCTCAAAGAACAAGAAATCCAAGAAGGATCCGTATGACAGTGACATTTGGTAGGACCCAGAAAGCATGTCTTCTCTATCCCGGCTACTGTCCTATGGAAGAGTTTATGCCCTGAGATTAGGATTGCCCTAATTATACTGGCTTTGAAGAAGGGACTTTTCCCAAGGGCACTGGCTGGGGTGTGAGTCAGTCTGAAATGCCTTGATATGAAATGTTTATGGGTTGGCCTCATTTGTGTCATGACAACTGACGCAATGTTCAGCATATTGTTTTGGCATTCACTTTAATCCATCAATAGCTGCCCAGAGTTGCAGCTTGCTGTATAAATAGACTAAATGAACCATCACTATGTACATTTAGCGTGAACCAGAATTTGAAATCACCTGGGTGGTTCCATCTTCTGCTTTTGTGCTACCTGAATATGATAACTGCCTCAGATTTTTTTTTTTTGAATTTGATTTATATGCCGCCCTTCTCCGGAGACTCAGGGCGGCTTACAATGCGTTAAGCAATAGCCTTCATTCTTTTGTATATTTTATACAAAGTCAGCTTATTGCCCCCACAAACTGGGTCCCTATTTTGTCAGGGCATCAATTAATCCCATGTTTGGCTCTGGGAAAAATCACCCTGGTTTAGAGGAGATGGATCGTGGCTTATTCCAAGTTGCAATATTCTGATAAAGAAAAACGCGAAGGAAAGTTTCTAATAAAACTCATTTATTTGTTATAAAGAAAATAAAACACCTCACTAACTAAGAAAAATAAATTGTTACATTTTGGCAAGCGAGATCTCCTGCCGGTCCAGCCGGACCTCTGGCAAGAGAACAAAGGGAAGAATGGTGTGAAGCAAGTGAAGGAATGCGGACATGCGTAGTAAAGTACTGATAAGGAACTTGGCAAACTACAGTAAGTCTATTAGTCCAAAAATAGTGAAGCTCAGCTGGGAAATAAAAAACGCTGTGACATTCCCCTTCTTTTGCCAGTTGAGCGAATATCAGTACATCATCAAATAAGGCACATCTTCTTACGCAGATACTCATGTTGAGCTGCTGGGAGTGGTTTGTTGAGCATATCAGCAATTTGATCATGTGTAGATACATATTGCATTTTGACAAAACCTTTTTTCACTAAATGTTTTATATTTTGATAACGAATGTCAATGTGTCTGGACCTAGAACCTGTGAAATGAGATTCAGAAATATAAACCACCGATTCATTGTCTTCCATCACGGTGATTGGTCGGATCGGGTGTGTCCAGATATCTGTGACTAAAGCATCAAACCAAGTTAGAGAATTACATGCATCTGAAACACAAGCATATTCAGCTTCAGTAGATGAACAAGAAACAAAATTCTGTTTACGTACTTGCCAATAAACAGGACATCCATTTAAGAACATCATATAACCTGAAGTACTTTTACGTGATCTCTTATCACTTGCCCAATCAGAATCTGCATAACAACATAATTCTGCATAATCAGTATGTGTTGGTTCTAACAATAATTTCAAATGTTTGGTGTATTTTAGGTATCTCAATAATTTCTTAATACATGTCCAATGAAACTGTTTTGCCTTACCTACATGTCGTGATAAGAGATTAACACTAAGTGCAATGTCGGGTCTGGTCCAACTACTAATGTATAACAGTGACCCAATGACTGAACGATAAAGTGTTTGATCCTTGAACTCAGGACTTTCTTCTTGTGTCAAGTTGTGAAAATCTGTTTGCATGGGTGTCTTTGTTGTGTTAGCATCTTTCATGTTGCAATGATGCAAAATTTGTTCAATTTTATCTTCTTGTGAAAGACTAAACCCCTTCTGTGTTTTTTCAATCTGAACACCTAAATAAGTGCTAATGTGACCTAATGATTTCAATGTGAAGTATCTCTGCAAAGCTTTGGCAAAAATTTCACTCATTTGCTTATTTGGACCAATATAAACAATATCATCAACATAAACAAGAACTATCTCATATGCATTGTTAGATCTTTTTGTGAACACGCACTCATCAGTTTCGGACTTAATAAAGCCCATTGAATTTAGTTTGTCAGTAAGACATAAGTACCACATTAAACCAGATTGTTTCAGACCATAAAGACTTTTGTTTAGGAACCAGGTATCCCCTTCTTGCTGTCGGAATCCTGGAGGACTTCTCACGTAGATCTCTTCATCTAGGTCTGCATGTAGATAAGCCGTGTCAACATCAAACTGGAAAACTTCTAAACCAAGGATAGTTGCAGTTGCTAAAGCAATTTTTACACTCTCAGTTCTGACTGTCGGTGAGTAAGTATTTGTGTAGTCCTCAGGATAACGTTGAGCAAAACCCTGAGCTACAAGTCTGGCCTTGTACAATGACTCACCATTTGGTTTCTTTTTGATTCTGTAGATCCATCGAGTGCCAATGACCTTTTTGTTTGCTGGAGGTTTTGCAGGTGTAAATACTTTAAGTTTCTTCAGACTGTCCATTTCAACCTGCATTGCTTCATACCATTTGTCTTGCTCTGAATCAGGGAGCTGCTTGATTTGTGTGAAATTATCAGGTGGAAGTGTAACATTGCAAATCAAAAGCAAGGGTGCTTTTGTCAGTTGCCAAGAATATCGTTGTGGAGGGATTCCTTTTGTGGCCCTCTTGGAACGTCTCGGAACAACTGTCCAGTCTTCTTCTGCTTCGTCCTCGTCCTCACTTTCGTCGCTAGCGTCAGCATCCGCGGCTTGCGAAGACGGAACATCGGGTTGAGAAGAATCAGTGGAAACTTGATCATCAATCTGCGTGGCATCAGCAGTATCATCTCTGGGAAAATAAACTCCAGGATCATTGGAATGAATCCTGGACCAGTCAATATCTTCCTCAAAATTAGCAGATTGGGAAATCACAATTGCATGTTTAGAGTCAATAAATTTGCTCCACTTTGAGTTATCATCAATACCCATAAATCTCAGTCTCTTTGCTGTTGGATCTCCTTTTCTTCTTTGAGCTAAGGGAATGTTCACCATAGCATATGAACCAAAAACATGGATGTTTTTAAGATCGGGTTTGTAGCCATACAACATGAAGAAAGGAGTCTGATTTGTTACACTGCTCCAAGTACGGTTTACAGTGTAATTTGCATACTTGATAGCTTCACCCCAGTATATCATATCAAGATTGGCGTCTTCTAGGAGACAACGCATCATGGTTTGCAGTACCTCTCCGTTGTGAGCCGATGTGTCAGGGGCCGACGTCTGATGAACAATTCCATTCTTACGCATCCAGTCCTGGAAACGCTGAGACATGAACTCAGCACCACGATCACTCTGGATTCTGGCGATGCGAACTTGGTGTTGGGTAGAAACAAGGGTTGCAAAGTCTTTAAAGATCTGAAAAGTCTCTGATTTTTCTTTCATAGGATATACATATCCATATCTAGAGTAATTATCAACAATTGTTAGAAAATACTTTCTACCACCAAATGATGGCGGGAATGGACCAACTATGTCAATATGAACCAAATCAAAAATGCGTGTTGACAGGCGTGTAGCGTGTTTGGGAATGGCTGCTGCTTTGGATTTGGCCTTTTTGCAGACAGCACAATCCAAAAACACCTTACACCCCTTTAGATCCAAACCTTTTGTGAACTCCGGCATCTTCCTAAGAACACGGAAACTGGCATGCCCCAATCTTCTATGCCATTTATGGATACACCTGGAATGCAAAGGTTTACCTGTTAGTGAATTCTCAACATTAACATTTTTATGCGGAACCTCAGGCTTGCTCTGAGCAACCTGTTTACCAATTCTATTTTTGTTGGCTTTAGGAGCCTTAGGGGTAGCAACAGGATCTCTCTCTGGAGCATCTCTATCTGGGCCTGTGCTTTCCCTTTTTGGAGTTTGCATACTTGCCTGTGTTTGTGGTTTAGGCTTTGGCTTTAAGTAATAAACACCACCAATTAATATGGTTTCAGCAACAATATCTCCATCTTTAACTATGTAACTTGCTTTTTCAAGGTGGTGAACTTGGAACTTTAACATTCTAGACAAGTGACACTGACTAAGCAAATTACTGGTTGCTGTTGGTATGTAATAAACATCAGGAATGAATGCATCGAGCTCTTCAACATAAACAGTTCCTTTTCCTTTGACCTGACAAGGATGATTGGAAAAAGAATAAAGTTCACGTAGTTCAGGTTCAGGTTCGTGCATCTCTGTGAAAAGTTCCTTTCTGTAGGTAACATGCAATGCTGCACCACTGTCCAAAGTCCACAGGAGTCGTCTGTCGTACTCTGGTTGAGGTTGTGGATCATTGGTTAAAGCCAATGTGGCGAGTGGAGTTTGTGGATCACGCCGGGGACCACGACGACCTTGTCTTCCGCCTCTGCCTCTGCCTCTGGAATCTGTTCCTCTGGGCTGGTATGTGACGGGAGCTGGAACTCGTTGGGGACAATCCCGGGTGGCATGTCCCACACGGTTGCAGATGTTGCATCTTGGCATCCTTGGAGCGTAGGTCCTTCCTCGGAAGGGGCGCCTAGCTGGAGCTCTTGATGCGGGTGGTCCTCTCAAATGTGGCGTGGCCAACATGAATGCCTCTTCTTCAATTAAAAGTCTACAGACATTGTCCACTGTGCGTTGAGCAATTGGGACTTGGTTAATTTTTGTAACAGCATCTTTCCATTCATAATTCAAAGAGTTAATAATGATGCTGATCATTTGAATATCTTCAATGTTATGGCCTCTTTCTCTCAATTCTGTTCTCAGACCTTTCAGTTTGGTCAAATGTCCTCCAATTTGTTCACCGGGTTTCAATCTCGAACCGTGGAGTTCAGACATGAGTAAACATGAAGATTCAATTGAGACAGGCCTGTAACAATTTTCCAATTCAGCCCAAATTTGTCGGGCTGTTGTATTTGGTGGAAAAGTGACCTGCAGTTCAGTATCCATGGACATCAATAATGTTGTGCGAGCCCTTATCTCTAAATCTCGTATTGCAAAATCCCATGGTTGTGCAGGAGGGTTAAATACCATACAGTGCGTGCCTTCTCTAAGAAGCAATAGTGTAATCTCACTGACCCAGGCTTTGTAATTGTGTCCTGACATTTTTAGTTTTGACTCACCAGTTAGTGGGGAGACAGAAAATGCCTGGTAAGGAGCCTGCACTTGGTATGCTGGTTGTGCTGGCAGAAATGCCTGTGGTATTTGCTGTGCCTGTTGTGGACCTAAAAATGGTCTTGGTTGTGCCATTGGAGGTGGGCCAGGAGGTGGCCCTATTTGTACTTGTGGCTGGGGCACATTTGCAGGCATTTGTGGCTGCTGTGGCTGATGCACTGGAATCTGCTGTATTCCAGTTGCCATTTGTGCTTGAGCTGCAATATTGGCATGACCTGCTGGAGATGCAGTCATTTGTCTTTGCTTCATAAAGCGTGCCTGTGTTCCATCTAAAAAGGCACCATCACCACCAGGGGGTGTTGGAGTTTGAGCCCGTGGAGACACTTGTGGCATTTCAGCTTCCTGTAGTAAATTACTTTTGCCAGCAGATGGTGCTGCACCTTTAGCTTCGGGCAGCTTTTCACTTACAAGGAATGATTGCGTGGCAGGTTTATATATAACTTGATCAGGGAGACTTTCATGTGACGTATGCAGGGCCCTCTGTCTTAATTGGCCTGACACAAAATCCATCAGGGGGAGTGTCTTTGGCTCCGAGGAAGAAGACAAGATGGCCTCTTTTGAAAATTTTAAGTCACGGGACTCTGCCTTTTCTTGTTCAAGCATAAACAAATCTCTTTTAAATTGAGACAGTTCATTTTCATAATATTTTACATGCTCACGATAGGATTTGATGGCCATCTCACGCTGGGTGAGCTCAGGGCTTTGAGAAGAATAATGAATTACTTCTCTCTCTGTGTGGGGGTGAAAAAGCTTTGCCGTTTGTGGAAACTTTCTTGGCCTAGCACCAAGCACATCGTAATCTGTGGGCTCTGGTAGAATAGATTCATAGCATGCAAATTGAGAAGAAAAAGCTACCGACCTCAGTCGCAGTTCATTATCTTCAAAAGCAGCTGTTCTGATATCTGTCCTTTGATGTGTTTCCGAAAGCATTTTCAGATCTTCTTCACCCATGGCACCTTCTTGTTCCAATTGCGTAGCCGTAGCAAGAGGCTGGAATCTTGAGGGCGTTACTATCTCCTGTTCTTCTTCCAAAGAGGATAAAGCTCTGTGCTTCATTTTTCCTTTTTTCTTCTTTTTCGGCATCTCAGCAATATAATTAGCGTACCTCAGTAGCTAAAAACTAATTGCCTATGCGCTCTTATCAGAAATAACAAAACAAGGAAAAAAGCCATAAATCAACCATCCTCTGCTACCAGATGTCAGGGCATCAATTAATCCCATGTTTGGCTCTGGGAAAAATCACCCTGGTTTAGAGGAGATGGATCGTGGCTTATTCCAAGTTGCAATATTCTGATAAAGAAAAACGCGAAGGAAAGTTTCTAATAAAACTCATTTATTTGTTATAAAGAAAATAAAACACCTCACTAACTAAGAAAAATAAATTGTTACATTTTGGCAAGCGAGATCTCCTGCCGGTCCAGCCGGACCTCTGGCAAGAGAACAAAGGGAAGAATGGTGTGAAGCAAGTGAAGGAATGCGGACATGCGTAGTAAAGTACTGATAAGGAACTTGGCAAACTACAGTAAGTCTATTAGTCCAAAAATAGTGAAGCTCAGCTGGGAAATAAAAAACGCTGTGACATATTTCACCTACCTTAGAAAGGATGGAAGGCTGAGTCAACCTTGGGCCTTGGAGAGATTCGAACCAGCAGAAATTGCAGGCAGCTGTGTTAATAACAGGGTGCATTAAACCACTACTGTCAAGGCTCTTTCATACAATATGCTTGGTTTAATCAAACCCACAGAATGCAGTTCAAAGAACCGTATAGGATGGTGATGGCGAACCTATGACAGGCATGCCAGAGGTGGCATGCGAGTCGTCGCCCCAGTTCAGCTCTGCTGCACATGCGTACATGCCTCCCACCGGCCAGCTGGTCTTGGAGTCTCTGCCGCGCATGCGCGGGGAGGGGGCGTGCAGGGGGCACGTGTGCATGCATGGAGGGGCGGGGCGCATACATGGAGGCCATGCATACATTGCATTTTGGGGGTTCAGGTGCACGCATGCACATTTCTGTGCACATGCGCTGCTTTGGGCACTCGGTCCGAAAAGCCATCACTGATATAGGACAATGATAAAATGGTGGAATATTTATTTACATATTCTGGTAGAGTTGGTATGTGAACTAGCATGAACCAGAATATGTTCGATATCCACAGCAATCTGATCTTTCTGAACTTTCTGTAGTAATGTAACCAAACCTGTTGTGTTCTGCAATCCTTCACCAAGCTAGGTCTGCAGTTCATACATAGATAAGTTGCAAGAATTATTTTCTAGCAGAATTTTGCAATGCTTCCCTATCAGGAATAGCAAAGGACCTCCAAGTCAGTTAACAAGATGAATGTGGTGGTGATTTAGATAGCATGCTGAACTAGAATTTGAATTCACAACTGATTATAAAGGAATTTGAATCAGTAACTTATTAATGAATGTTTTCAGTCTCAATCTGCTTCTGGTATTTCATTCATTACAGTTATTTGAAAAATAGATAGGATAGAATGGAATACTTATTTCGGGAGCAGAAATTGGCACAATTATTTGATGGGAGCAAAGACATACAGAAGACTGTAAATTTGGCTCCCATGTAGGATTTGATAGACTTTTGCAGTCCAGATATAGTGCAACTAATACATCAGTGGCACATATTCCATTAATATTAGTATTAACATTTATTAGGGTAATTATCATTGTTGTTTGAACTGATCAGGTAAGTAAAAAATAGCTGGGTTTGATTCTTTGACATAAGTAAACTGTCACATTTTTGAAGACAGAAATTCAGTGCATGCTATTTTAGGATGTTTACATTATATAATATTAAATAAGTTTAGTTTTATGTGTTACACCCTTTATATGTTACTGATACAGTAACATTACAGTAATGATGGATGAGCTATTTAAGCCATTGCACTTGGCATACTTAATATTTTATTATATATATTACTTAGTTTAATTCAATTGTATTTAAGAATACCATCCTGGTAGCAGCAAAGCCGAATGTTCAGAAACATTTTAATTAATAAATACAGATGCTACTATATTTTATTATTTTTCAGTTTATTTTTTTTTATATTGTGTTTTTATGTCGTTGTAAACCGCCTTGAGTTGCTATGTGCAAATAGGCAGAAATATAAAATTCCTAAATAAATAAATAAAATATTTATGACATTTTGTACAAATCTAATATATTCACAGGTCCAGTGCTTTTCTTTTGGATCTGAGCTTGTTGTCAGATAAATTTTGAATTCCTTGATACTTAATTTAAAAGCGTTTTTTCTTGGTGTTTGTTTACATACTGGTTTGCATAAGGCTAAACTTTGATAAATATCTATCCTGCCCTTTTAAGAATAAAAGCTGAAACTTTCATTTGGTTTTGTAGGCATTGCCTTTTTAAAGTACCAGCTGCTCCCATTGCCTGCTTATATTGCAGATAGGCTCAGGACCTATTGGATCATAAACTTAAACAGGTAGTCCTCGACTTAGAACAGTTTATTTAGTGACTGTTTTAAAATTACAACAGCGCTGAAAAAAAGGACTTAATGACTGTTTTTCACTTTTACGACCGTTGCAGCATCCTTAAGGTACACATGATCAAAATTCAGATGCTTGGCATCTGACTCATATTTATGAAGGTTGCATTGTCCTGGGGTCACACAATCCCCTTTTGTGACCTTCTGACAAGCAAAGTCAGTGGGGAAGCCAGATTCACTTAACAACCGTGTTACTAACTTAACAACTGCAGTGATTCACTTAACAGATGTGGCAAGAAAGGTCGTAAAATGGGGCAAAGTTCATGGAACAAATTTCTCATTTAGCAACATACATTTTGGGCTCAATTGTGATCATATGTTGAGGACTACCTATACTGGCTGGGTATTGGGGAGATATTCTCCACCTCATCTGTAGAATAGCAGGTTGGGCAAAGCTGGTTTGGCAAAGTTGGTTTGGCAAGCTTTGAAGAGAGGTAATGTGCCAGATAGCCAGAGGTGAAGAATGTTCAGATGCTGTTAAGACAGGCCACTTCAACTTTGTGTTGCTTTTTGACTGCTTTTTTGTCTTGCATGTGAAGACACAACTCCTTGCTTATCACACCTCTAAAAATGTAATGACAGTGTTTCTCATAGATAGAAAGCTGCAGGGCAAAAATAACAGACAACAATTAAATATTGCATCCCTCAACATAACTAGATCCATTGCAATATTATTGGAATTATACTTGTGAAGGACTACATCTTGAAAATGTTACCCCAAGATGTTGTTCCTGATATATTTACCATATTTTTTGGAGTATAAAACACACCGGAGTATACGAAACAACTTAGCTTTTGGGGAGGAAAATAGGAAAAAAAAATCTGCCTACCAGGTATTCATCTGGCTAATGTCCTTAGTCTGCTCAGCTTCAGCACATTAGTTTACTGGTTTTGAGCTTGTACGTGTAGTTTTTATCCCCTCCTTGGGGATAAAAAAGAGCTTCTAAAGCACAACTGATCTTTAGAGAGAGAAGCAATGAGAAAAGCAGGCAAAGAACAGAAATCACTTGCTAGCACCTTGTTAGGGCTGAAAAAAAGCTTCTAAAGCACAGTGAGAGTCGGAGGGAGCAGGCAAAGCCCAGAAGATTGCTTCACTTGCTAGCGCCTTGTTAAGGCTGAAAAAAAGCTTAGAAAAAGCTACATTCAAAGCATAAGACACACCCAAATTTTCAGCCTCTTTTAGGGGGGGAAAGTGTGTCTTATACTCCGAAAAATACAATATGTAAAATAATGATTTAGCCAAAATAGTTAAATAGAAGACATATATACAAGGAGAGTGTAACCCTTAAGTAGTGAATGAGAGGCTAATCGGAGAAGCATGAGGCTATTTAATTAATTTTATGGAAATATATGTCATCATTCAAATTAATTTCTGGACTGATGGATAATATTAAAGCAGAAGCCCATAAAAATGCATCTTTAGACCAAGTCCCAATTCTCAGCCAGCATGGCAAATGGTCGAGTCTTTTAGGAGTGTTAGTCACCAAAATTTGGAGGGCATTAGGTTGTGGAAGATTGAATAATAGATGAAAAGCATGTTTCAAAACCATGAAAAAACCAAACCAAACTAGGTTTGAAGCAATAAAAGCATCTCTTACTGGTGCTGAAATGACAGCAACTCTGCAAGCCTCCCAAAAGAAATAATTTGAGAGGAGCATTGAAGAATAGCGAAGCCCATTTCTTGTTTATTAGGAGTGGACAATCCTCCTCTGATCATGAATCTTGAAAAATGATGGCATAGTTTCCTGCAACTTTAAGATAAGCATCTTAAAATAAGTTATATCATGATGTATAAAAATAAGAAGCTCTCTAAATACCTTGAGAACACTAAGTCCTACTCATCTCTGTTACATGGTCCCGTATTGTGTCCCTCAGCTGCCCAGTCATAAAACGGCTGCCCTCCGCTTGAGCCAAGATCACTGGTGAAACATGAATAGTGAAACATGAATAGAGGCAGACGGTTCTTCATGTAGTCTAAGTAATGGAAGGGCTTTAAAAAGCAAAATCTAAGTAGAGGCAGTATCAGCCTCACCAGATAGATCAAGAAATCAATTCCATAAAACTACTTTTACTGAGAATTACTATAATAGCAGAACCTTGCAAGTCTGATTGTGATGTACCTTCTTTTTTCTTCTTCTTATACTCCTATGAAGTAGGGAGGTGTCTTTCTGAACTGCTTCTGCATATTTTCTGCCATAAGATGTATTTCATCCCTCGTTGCTTTAGTAACAGAGCTTACATATCTCTTATCAAGGTCAACTTCTTTACTGTACAATGGAATCCTGTGAAATTGAGTGATCATCACTGTAAAAAAGATTATCTAATTTAATCTGTATCTAATTGTGCTCATACTCTCCTTGTGTGTTCCCAAAGGAATATACCTGGCCATTTTTAGGAAATAACAAGTTAGAAAAACCATAAAGAATGTTATTGATTGCTTTTCTTTATCATCAGTGACCTTAGGAGGTGCATTTTCTTCTGTGAAATGAAGTAGTGGGATTCTTCTCTGTATATGTTTATGTACATATGTGTGTCTGTGTTTATGTTTCCCCCTCAATAAATATTATATCTCAATATGTTTGTACATCAATGTATTTGGAAAATATAATGGGCTATCCAAATAACCATGGGAAAGGAAAACCAGGAAAAAGAGGTGAACCTTAGATAATGGTTTGAGAAGAGACACCTGCATCCACAAGAAGGATGAGCATAGAGAAGGTGCATTAGAAGGGACTCTCCCTAGTTTTCTGGAAAGTAAAGGTAGGAGAAAGAACATGCTTTCAGACATTCATGATTCTGCAGTATTTCTGTAACTTTGTAGTAAAAATAATATTAGTATTCATGGTTTTGGTTCCCTGCCTATACTACCTTGAAGGAGAGTCACAGGTGGGCTGTATACGCTCCACTCTAGGTCATGTGATTAGGAGATTGGCTTAGAATGGAGGAGTTGATAGCATTATGGGAAGCTGCCCAACTCCTTCTAACAGACAGACAGTGTTAAATCCCTTTAGATAAATTTCTTTTCAGCATCTTGCTCGGTTGGAAAGAATAAAACTGGATGTAGTGCAGAGGAAATATGATTCTTCAGATTTTATTGGAGTCTGATTTCTGTCATTAAATAGCCCAACATTTTAAGGGACACATTTTGCAGGACTATGGAATCTCCAATTCTATTCTAAAGAAATGTTTGATCTGATCCAATATATCAGTTCATGCTTAATATCCCCATGTGTCTTGGTGTATGGGAATTACATTGAAACCATATCTACTGAAAAAAAGTGACATCAGGTAAATCCTTTGATAATATTTGGCAATCAGAATATTTTATAGCGTTAACATCTATATCTAATTCCTGGTGGGCTGCAATGGAAACAATCTACCATACAACTTTTAACCATTTCAATGATAAGAATTTGTAGTCTTCATCTAATATAGTTTTGCTAAAATATTTGTTTCGTTTCTCATTCTTTCACCTTTCCTGGATATTTTGTATGCTTTTAGTTACTGATAGTCTACAGAAATAACTCTAAAGTGAGAACCCACTTGAAATTGTACACAACGTTAATAATGTATCTTCTATATATTTTTCTTAACAGAAAATTTTCAGGGCTGGTGACACTAATCAGGATGGAAGACTGGACTTCGAAGAATTTACACGTTATCTTAAAGACCATGAGAAGAAAATGAAACTTGCATTTACAAGTCTGGACAAAAATAATGATGGTAGGATACAATTTGCTGCATTAGTTGTCTATATTAAGAGTGCAAATTTAAATACAAGTAAATAATAAAGAATTGCAACTATGAGTTGACAATGTATTTGTCCAATATTAAATAATTTCAAAAAATGTAGGTATTCATTAATATCTTCTCATTTATTAAGGAAAATGTTATATAACTCACTAAAGAGGTCTTTAAATCCTCTAAAGTGCCAGGAAAAATAAAGAATACAAATTAAGGTTATTATTTATTGATATAGAAATGAGTGCTTAGAGTAAAACACTCAAATTCTTCAAAATTGAAGATGTTTTCTATCATGAGGTTAGTGCTATAGCTATGAGGCTTTGAAGGAATAATGACTTAGATTTGTAATGCAAAACCAATAGAGGTCTATTGTATATAAAAAAGCCTATAATATTATGTTTGCTGTGCTAAAATGATTAATGGCAGTACAGGAACCAGATATTGCTAAACTTCCAGTAGCCCCAGGGTAGCTACTGGATGATAAGGGATGCTGGAAGTTCAGCATCAACTGGAGAACATCAGATTTCTTTGCTTGCTTTAATGTATTGGACCCAGATTCTTAACCCTACTAAAGTTGCAGCAGAATTTGTAATTGAAAAGAACTCTGTCCCAAGCAATAGTCCTGAATTATTCTTGGCAGCATTACAGTTGTAGAAAGTTGTAGAAAGAAGGACCAGTATTACTGAAAACTATTTTCTACAACAAGGATTTACTATATTTTTCGGAGTATAAGATGCACCTGAGTATAAGACGCACCTTAGTTTTTGGGGAGGAAAATAAGAAAAAAGCTGATTGGCGGGTGGATCGGTCTCCCGGAATAACCCCAATGAGCTGTTCCCAGAGCTGAATTTTAGTAACAGGTTCATTGGTTGTAAACTCTGTGCCTTGTTTTTTTTCAGCCTCTGAAACCTCTGAAACTCTATTTCAGAAAAAACTTTTTTTCTGCCTCTGAAAGCCTCCGAAAAAGAGGCTTTTTCTGCCTTCTTTTCTTTTTCTGCCTCTGTTTGGAGGCTTCTTTTCTGAAGCTTCGTTTGGAGGCTTTTTTTCTGAAGCTCTGTTTGGAGGCTTTTTTTCTGAAGCTCTGTTTGGAGGCTTTTTTTCTGAAGCTCTGTTTGGAGGCTTTTTTTTCTGAAGCTTCGTTTCTGAGGCTTTTTTTCTGAAGCTCCGTTTCAGAGGCTTTTGAGAGGCTGGGCGGGGCTACATTCGGAGTATAAGACACACCCAGATTTTCACCCTCTGTTTTGGGGGGAAAAGGTG
The DNA here is from genome assembly GCA_022577455.1 of Arizona elegans. NCBI lineage: Eukaryota > Metazoa > Chordata > Lepidosauria > Squamata > Colubridae > Arizona > Arizona elegans. The sequence continues at coordinate 114,962,427 of JAKOOJ010000002.1, forward strand.
CATCTTATACTCAAAAAAATAAGGTACCACAGCCTTCACTGTACAGCAGAACTAACAGCCAGGAAGGGTTTTGTGAAAATCCTCCCTATTTGTTAAGTATTGGGTAGGACGCTGTATACTGTGCTGAATATTTCTGAAGAAATTTATTCTATTTTGATGAGAGCATCTGTGCTATTGTTTAGAAGCAGCTGGTGAAGGAAGCTATAGGTGTTCTTTAGCATTTGAGCAGCATGTAGTGGGGCAGAGTTTATAAAGTGGGATTTAACACATACACTCACATATCACTTGTATTGTTCAATTGATAAACATCAGGGAAAAGAAATTCTGATTCCCCCTTTCCTTACTTTTTTAGTTGTTTTTTATTTCAAATTAGCTTAGAAATGGAGAGATTCTGGCTGAAATCCTCACATGAGAAGAATTCATGAGTATATTTGTAAGGCTAAATAGGGGTGGGAGAGGGCCATTTGTGTTGATTTAAAATTTAAAATCCTTGGAGGAAAAGCAGTACAATAAGGCCAGAAAATGGAGATTAATTTTTTTCATTTATAAATGAAATAAAGTCACTATTATTTCTTGTGCTTGGGAAGTGTTATAAATAGCAGCAGTTGAAAAGCTGTTCAAATCTTCCTTCTGTTCCACATGTAACCATACATTGTGCCAGGTTTGCCTTAAATTTCACAATAACATGGTTTGTGGGACCAACAGTTTTAAGCACTTGTCATGCTTCAGGGTTTAAATACAGAATATATTTCTTTTGAAAATGTTTTTATAATGTATTAAGTTGTAGAATCTTATCTGACTTCTTCAATCTAATGCTCTCTAAATATGTTGAATTACAAACACTTAAAGCCCATCCAACATAGATATGGATTTAAATTACTGCTCAGCCATGAATGTCATCTAGTGAGTGTTCATGATCACTTCATTCAATGGAACATACCTTACACGGCTATTAAAATATCTGGCAAAACAAATGCACGTTGAAGAAGTGAGCCATATACACTGCTCTGAGAGTGCCTAATTCCTTAGTATTAATGATATATATGGATAATAGTATACCCGTGTTTCCCCAAAAATAAGACCCTGTCTTATATTTTTCTGAACCCCGAAATAAGTGCTTGGCCTTATTTTCGGGGAGGTCTTATTATTTTGGGGCACGTGGAGCAAGACGGGGCTCCTCTTGCCATCTTACCTGATTTTCAGCTCTCTCCCTAACCCTAGCTAGAGGAAATGGCGGGGACCAGCTGCACATGTGTTTAAATATTTTCAGGGAGGGCTTATTTTTTGGGGGGGCTTATTTTAGCGCATGCGCTCAAAAGCCCAATTGGTCTTATTATCAGGGGATGTCTTTTTTTCAGGGAAACAGAGTAATAAATAAGTAGAAAAATATCTCTGGGAATTATAACCAGTTTGTGTCAAAACTGTATCATATATGTGCTAATGATTAAGGAAGTTTTTATGTTGTGCAGCATATCAATTACAAGAGCATTGTACATAAGTGAAAAGAACTTATCCTCAGATACTTCATTTATGACTGAATACACACCAGTATTCAGAATTCTTAAATCTGGATCAGTTGACCTGAAATGGTGGAAGTTGAATAGCTATTTTCACTCTTTTCTCTTTTTTTTTTTTATAAAGGTATAATTGAAGCCTCAGAGATTGTTCAGTCCCTGAAGATATTGGGCATAGATGTTTCTGAAAAGCAGGCAGGCAGGATTCTGCAAAGGTCAGCAGCTATTATTATGCCTGGTTATTGGAGTGACTCATGAGAAGGCATGTCTCTTGAAAAATAAAATCACATGTTGGATGTGTTCAGTACAGTACTCCATTGTAGTAGGCTAGCTTTGAATTATTATATTAGTAATGACATTGCTTTGAGGAAGAAGCCAAGGATAGACTAGGATTTCTTGAGACAACTTGTTGACAAGCTTGAAAAAATTTTGGAAGTGTTTCTGATCTCTGAGACACAACCTCCTTCTTTAGATATGTGAGACACAACCCTCTTCTTTAGCTTAAGGTAAAAGGAAGGATGGGTCAGAGGTAATATTTACAGAATTATCCAGTGGTGAAATTTAGCTGATCTATCCGGCTCACGCAAGCCGGTAGGGCCAGCGGCAGGAGGCTCGGCCCACCCACTTGGATGTCATCACGTCCTGTTTTTGACCCTCTGCACATGCACACAAGGCTCTGCGCTTGCGTGGAGGAGGCGCGTGTGCTCACATTTGCGATCCGGTAGCAAAGGCAAGTGCATTTTACCCCTAGAATTATTCCATGATTGCGGATAATTCTGTAAATTAACTCTTGGTCTGATTGGGAGGCTTTTTAAGCCTGTTTCCAAGAAAATGAATGGATGTATCCATCATAGATCCATGAATTCCAGGTGTGGAATTCAAAGATGACTTAAACATCCTATATATGCTAGGTTTGGAGAAGATTTATATGAATCATGATAAACCAGATAAATCACTATCTGGCTTTTTTCACACAAGGTATTACGTATAAAACAGAGTTACAAACAACAGTGACTATTTCATACTGCATAATAATCATTATATAAATCAAAACTAAGTAAGATTTTAATGCTTCATTCACTCCCCATCCCACTTATTAAACATTTATGGAACATTCATAGTTGGTAATACTTGCTAACATGTGGCAATAAAAATATTAGGATTTTAGCGTACAGTTCAACAAAAATGCTCCTCTTCAGAGTCTTATTTAGACTGAACAGGAACATTATATCATTGTTCAGACCTCTCCAGAAACAAGTTTTCAGATTAATGAAAAGCAAAAAGAAATGTTTCTTTTCTATCTTTCTTCCCCCATCTTCTGGAAACATTTTTTACCTCTAATAAATTGTTAACCTTCATATTTGTACACCGCAAGAAACTCTTGCTTATGGAATTTTTTACATGTTTACAGGAAACTTCCCTTAGAGCAGGGGTGTCAAACTCGATTTCATTGAGGGTCACATCAGAGTTGTGTTTGACCTTGGGGGCCGGAGTGGGCGTGGCCTGGCTGGGCATGGCCAGCTTGCTGTCATTCGTGTCCGGGGAATCTGGTGGCTTGAGCGCTCTGCCAGTGAAAACGTGCTCCTAAGCTCCAGTTCGGGCTCCATGACAGCCTCCTGCAGCCCTATGCCATCAAAAACAGTCCGTGTGTGCCCTCCCCGAGCTGTTTTTGCTGGCAGTGTAGGAGACTGTCATGGCCAAAAATGGAGTGCGGCCCTCCCAAGCTCCGTTTTCACTGGCAGAGGCACCGTGGGCTGGTCCTTCCCTGTTCCCAGGGCATCCCTGCAGGCTACAGAACTAAGCACCCTACGGGCTAAATGTGGCCCACAGGCCTTGAGTTTGACATCCCTGCCTTAGAGCAATAAGGACGATTAAAAATATATATATAATAACGATTTGCTCTGTAGAACCTTTGAAAGCCAAATAAAATATCACATTGAAGTATTTTGCACATTAACCTAACATTAAAGACTGGCAAATAGAATAAGAATTTAGAATGTGAAAGCATGTATAACGTACTTTGAACACGATTAAGTAAAAAACTTAGCAGAATCTGCTGTGAAATTATTTCGAATTGAATTTTTAGCATGGACGCCGATGGGACAATGTCAGTGGACTGGAATGAATGGCGGGATCATTTTCTCTTTAATCCTGCTACAGACATTCAAGGAATCATCCGTTATTGGAAACATTCCACAGTGAGTATGGTTTCCATTTTTATCTCAGTCCTGATCTGGACTATATCTAAATATCTTGTGCATTAGCTTATTCAATGATTATTCTTGGCAGCTGTTTTTTTTTTTTAAATTAAAACTGAAATTCTTGACAATCTTTAGCTAGCTAAACAAACTGTTGCTCCAAAATTGATGGAAAACCTTGCTCTTTGCCTCTTTTTAAAAATAAAATACCCCACTTTAAATGTTGATTTAAATGGAAAGCCAGTTGGGAATAGTGGTTTAAGATCCCAGGCTAAAACCTGGGAGACCATGAATTCTAGGCCTGTCTTAATCATGGCCAACTGGATAAATTTGGGTCAATCACTTTCTCTTAGACCTAGGAAGATGGCAACGGCAAACAGTTTACAAAAAGTTGCTGAGAAAACTGCAGAGACTTTTCAAGGGTAGTCACCAGAATAATAACTTGAATCCCCTCCCCAGTTTAAAAAGAAAACTTTTAACAGACACACTATTCTTGCAGATCGTATGTAGATCTCCTTCATTTTATCTTTTAGCAGACCTCATGTTTGGAAAAAAAACCCTGCAATTCTTGAAGTCCTGATAAATTGAAAATGCTGCTTAAAAGTTTGCGGTTATTATAATCACTAATTAAATATAAACAGTTCAGCCGGCATAATGGAATGATTTGGAGTTAGACAAAATAGATAAGACAGTGGAGTCATTCTGCTTCTTGATGGTTTTTCAGCTGTGCACTTAGCTGAACAGCTGATAGCCATGCAAAGGTGCAGGTGTAGTTATAAACAACAGATTTTGTAGTAGATGTTATGAACTAAACCTATTTCTGCTCTGCAGCCTGCAGGAATGATAAATATTTGTAAGAGATTCCCAAAAAGTAAATATACCTCTCCATTCTTGAATGTAAGAGTTGATTTCCAGAGTAAAATTCACAAGTTAAAAAAAAAAATTCTATTCAGCTTCATTTCATTCAGAACAAAGTGCTATTGATTTTTTTCTTTCTTTCTAGAGTTAGAATGATTGCTTTGACATCCATTAGCACCTTGACTGGGAAAGGCATCTAAAATGTGGATGAAATCTGAAGCAGGGAGAGGATTGACAACTAAAATTGATAGATGCAGCCATTGGTTCAGCAAACGATTCGAAGTTACGACAGTGCTGAATGACTCATGATTATGGCTGGTCCTTAGAATTCTGGCTGTCCCAGCATCCCTATAGTCACGTGATTGTGATCTGGATGCTTGGCATCTGGTTCACTCTTATGACCAGTTGCAGCATCTCACAATTATGTGGTCGTCATTGGCCACCTTTCTGCCAGCTTCCCCAGAAGCTCAGTGGGAAAGCTGGGAGGGAAGGTCATTGGGGTAAGTTTCCCCTACCCATGCAATCTACCTCATTTAGCGACAGAAATTCTGGTCCCAATTGTTGCTATAATTTGAGGACTGCCTGTATTTAAATTAAATGGTTCAAATAGTTAAATACAGTTTATATACATCCATATTTTTTGGAGTATCAGATGCATCTTTTTCCCCCCTAAAAAGGGGTGAAAATTTAGCTGCATCTTATCCACCGAATGTAGCCCCACCCACCCACTGGCCCCCACCCTTTGGCCCCTGCCTCCCAGCAGTTACCTCCTTGTAGCAAGCAGCAAGCAGCAAGCTCATTTCAGCTTCAGCACACCCTAATTAGCACAAGTTGATTGGATCGGCCTCCCGACTCTCAGCTGTTTTGTGCAGGCCTCTGCTGCTTGCTGCAAGGAGGTAAATTGCTGGAGCAGAATTTTTTTTTCGTGTGCTAATCAAGCTATGCTGAAAATGAAAATGAAAGTAAAGCAGGCTGTTTGCTGCAATGAGGCAAAATTGCTGGTAGGCAGAGGCAGATTTCTTTTTCTTGTTTTCCTCACCAAAAAAGGTAGATGCGTCTTATAGTCCGGTGTGTCTTATACTCTGAAAAATATGTTATATTTTTAAATGATACATGTCAATCATTATTGCTTCAGTTTACTTTTCGGGCAGACCTGCTGAATGAAATAATGAAAATCCCAAAGTGCTTTTTCAAGAGGCAACTGGACTTTCTGGTCCAGACTTTCCAGAAAGTCCAGTTGCCTCTTGAAATAGCACCTTTGGGACAACCATGACTTGGATGACTGAGAATCTCTGTAGACATTCAGAAATAATGAAAAAGACTCCAGATAGTGAGATGGGCTGCATATAAGTTTAATAAATAAATAAATAAATAAATAAATAAGCAAACACCTTGCCTTAATGGACTAATGGGAAAATGCTGGCCTGCTAAAGCCAAATGGCTGCTTAATTAAGATTTTTTTGGTTAGTCCTAAACCAGTAACAATAGTTAAGAAAATCCCAGCAAATATTGCTCCCTGTTTATATCCAGCTTTCAACTTCACATTTCTTTCTAGCCCACCTATCTCCCATTCTGTCCAGTGGGTTATTTCTATCACTTGCTGCAAAATTTTGTTTTGGGATACTGGGAGTTGGTATGATGTTAGTTTTATGGTTATTTTGTTTTATTGTATTTTTGTGAGCTGCCCAGAATCATTGTATATAAATAAGGTAGGTGGTCATATAATTCTAAATAAATAAATAAGAGGTTGTGGATTCACATTTTAATATACAAATTTGCCAGTGTGAGTAAAAAATACTCTCTAACCTGAAGGTTTTTTGTTTAAAGATATATTAAAGAGTCATCTAAGTATCCCTTATAGTACTTCTTGCTTTGGTAAATTGAAGTTTTATATGAAAAATACATAATATTAACTGGAGTTATTTTAAAAAAAAGTTAGGATGAAGTAATAAATCATTGGTTTAATAATACTTTAAAAAGCTTAATCTTAGTCCTTTTTAAAATATCGGTGCAAAGGCATTCTTTGTAATCATAAAGTAAGATTTTCAGCCTTGCCCAGGGATGAAAAATGCTTTCTAGATCAGGGGTACCCTACCCCCAGTCCATGGACTAGCACCGATCCGCAGCATGCCAGAAAATGGGCCATGCAGACAAGCAAAGCCCCATCCGTGGGATGCAGGCAGCACTCAAAACCACGCCCCTCCTGTCCACGGAAAAACCTTTCTCAATGGAACCGGTCCCTGGTGCCCAAAAGTTTGGGGCCATTGTCTGTTCTAGATGATGTCTTTATTACAGCCATATTCAAGTCAAAAAAATTAAATTATTTGTATATATGATAGTTTTTGAAATGATGTGTTTTAGAATGTATCGTGTAGGCTTCTTTTCAATTTTAAGTTGAATATAATTGTGTTTTATCACAATCTCTTTGTTGAAATAAAGGCAGATTGAATTTAAGACATTCATTCTCTTGCTTGCTCTTTCTTGTTCTCTCTTTTGCATTTTAACAGGTATTAGATATTGGAGATAGTTTAACTATTCCTGATGAATTCACTGAAGAAGAGAAGAAGACCGGTCAGTGGTGGAAACAGCTTTTGTCAGGTGGAGTTGCTGGTGCTGTGTCTCGAACAGGCACTGCACCCCTGGATCGTCTCAAAGTTATGATGCAGGTGGGCCTCTTACAGCAAAGCATCCAAGGTCCAACAAGCTTGTTTGGACATGTTAAAAGGTTTGGATGGAGGCAATGGGCTTGCAGCATTTACAAGAAGGGTGCTTGGTGCTCTCTGAGCTTCCTTGTTTTCTCACAGACGTTCATTACCCAAACTAGGTAACATCATCAGTTCTACTGAAACGTCTGCGAGAAAACAAGCAAGCTATGAGAGCACCAAGGCCCCCTCGTGTCAACCCTGAGCTACAAATATTCTCCTTTATTAGAATGCACAAGAGTTGTCATATTTTATCAGAAAGAGTTTGCTGCACAGATGGATAGACTTAGAATTGCTCTACTTTGCATATTATCAAAATCCTGAGATTTGTCTGACATACTCAGAATTAGGGAATCAGAACCAATGGCATTGTTTTTAGTGTCAGGACTGAATGTAGCTCCTAGAATTATTGTACAAAAATCCATTCCATTTGCTCACCCAAGCTTTCTTAATTTCAACAATGATATTTAAGACTGGTGGTGGGGAGAAGGAAAATTATTTTGTGGCTGCTATTGTTGGTCAGAAACCCTTGTTATTATTCCATAGTTCACTTAGACATTCTTAATAGATCAAGATTTTCTTTCAGCAACAAATGGCCATATGGCAGAAAGAGTGGTAGATTAAAAAGGTTTCTTAGCCAAATAAGACCAAGCAGTGCAGTTTGAGCCATGTAGCAAAACTGAGGTCCTAGTCCTCAGCTTACTTCTCTCCAGTAACCAAGCCTACTTTGGGTATTGAATTTTGGTTGCCTGAATAGTTGCCTGAGAGAGGAGCTGTAGAGAATTATGTGATAGAAGTAGTCCTCGACTTACAACAGTTCATTTAGAGACCGTTCGATGCTACAGTGGCACCGAAAAAAAATGACTTATGACTGTTTTTTATGCTTACGACCACTGCAGCATCCCCACGGTTACATGATCAAAATTCAGACATTTGGCAACTGACTTATATTTATGACAGTTGCTGTGTCCCAGGGTCATTTGATCCCCTATTGCCACCTTCTGACAAGCAAAATCAACGGGGAAGCCAGAGTCACTGAACAACCATTCAGTTGCTAACTTGACAACTTCAGTGATTCACTTAATAACTGTGGCAACAAAGATCATAAAATGAGGCAAAATTCACTTAACTGTGTCTCATTTAGCAACAGAAATGTTTGGGCTCTGTTGTGGTCGTAAGTCGAGGACTACCTATACAGAAGTTCCATGCTTAAGCACTTGGAGCTGCCATATTTATCCATATTTATTGTCAGTTTAGCCCAACAAGGAAATCAGTCAGTGGTGAAATGTAAAATTTGTTACTACCGGTTCTGTGGGCGTGGCTTGGTGGAGGTGGGTAATATGACTGAGTGGGCGTGGCCAACTTTTTTTTTTTTTTACTTTACTTCAGCTGAAGAGGTTGTAGAAAAAATGCTTTTAAAAGCCTCTGACGATCCCTGAGCCGCACGATCCTCAGAGGCTTTTTTTTTTTACTTTTACTTTTTTACTTTTAAAAGCATTTTTAAAGAGGTTGTAGAAAAAATGCTTTTAAAAATAAGAAAAAAGCCTCTTGATTGCGCGGCTCACCTGGGCAATGGGAGGGGCAGGGATTTTTGCTACCGGTTCTCCGAACCACCTGCCTCCATCGCTACTGGATTGGGCGATCCGGTCCAAACTGGGAGCATTTCACCCCTGAAATCACTATTGGAAGAGAGAGTTGAATAAAAATAAGAGGGTTAAAATAAGAGAGCTCAGCTGTTGCTCTTTTTTTTTCATTTAACCTAAAGGAAGGAGAATCACACCATATTTCTGCATTTTTAATGGCTGAGGGGAGCCTTGACAAACAGGTTTTGTGTATCTGAATCTTCAGTTGTGTGTATCAGATGTCATGAGAACAGGCCCTATCTAGTGCATAATCTGCAATGGCCCCAATTCCTTTCTTGAAGGATTTGCTTACTTTATGCCTCTGTTGAAGCATGAAACAGAGTTATGACTCACCAGGTTTTCTATATATGTCAGTTAATTATGTTTTCTTTTCCTTGTAGGTTCATGGCTCAAAGGGGAAAATGAACATAGCTGGCGGCTTGAAGCAAATGGTGAAAGAAGGAGGGGTCCGTTCTCTTTGGAGGGGAAATGGTGTGAATGTTGTCAAAATCGCACCTGAAACAGCTATCAAGTTCTGGGCCTATGAACGGGTAAGATGTTAAAAAAATAGGAAAGTGTGATGAGATAAGCTCATTTATAGTCGAATTATAGCTCATTTTTTGCTTCAAATGATCGAGGATACAGTACATATAAAATAAGCTCATTTGATTCTTCCGGTAGTCTTAGAAAACTGAGACCCAGTTTGGTGTATATTAGCGGTTAAGCCATTAGGCTAGAAACCAGAAGACTGTAAGTTCTAGTTTCACCAGCTTGGTGACCTTAGGACAGTCACTCTCTCTCAGGCAAGGGAAAACCACTTCTGAAAAACCTTTCCAAGAAAACCGCAGAGAGTTGTCCAGGCAATCTCCAGGAATCAACATTGACTCAAAGGCACACATACAAATAGTGTCTCTGAAAATTAGCTTGACAGAGAGAGCAAGCAATTACTTCAGAGATTTGAAGTTGTTCAGGGAAATACAGAAAACAAATCAGTATTGTATTTACCATATTTTTCGGACTATAAGACGCACCTAGATTTACAGGAGGAAAACAAGAAAAAAAGTTTTTGGCCTCCACACATCACCTTTTCACCCTCTCTGGCTCCCAGAAGCATTCTGCAGTACTCCACATGTCCTGTTTTTTCCAAAGATGTGTCCATTTTCACCAAAAATGCGTCCATTTTTGACCTGCAGAGTGCTTCTGGGGGCTGGGCATGGTTTGGGAGCCCAAAAACGCCCCCGGTTTTGGTGAAAACAGGACATGTGGAGCATTGCAGGGTGCTTTTGGGGGCCAGGGAGGGCAAAAACGTGACGCACAGAGGGTTCAGGGAGGCCAAAATCAGGCCCATATTCGGTCTATAAGACACATCAAAATGTTCACCCACTTTTAAGGAGGGAAAAGTGCATCTTATACTCTGAAAAATAAGATAAATATTTTCCTTGTAGAAATTCCCTATTTTTGTTGTTGTTTTGTTATATTGTGGCTCCCATATGTCTCCTTAGTTACATAAGAAGAGAAAGTGCACAAGCGTTTCAGTCTTTGTAACAGTTGAAATAGTTATATGCTGCTGAACTAGGCGGATCACAACACCTTGGAAAAAGTTTACCGCATAATAGTTGGACATTTGCAATTCTGTATTTGATACAGGCTGAGGGAACTGCAATACATCAAAACAATTCTCGTCAAGTCTTCAACGGATGCACTTTGAAGCATCAGCCTTTCTACAGATGTATCGATCTTATTTATGCTTTTCCATTTTCCCCTTCTAAAGCAACTCTAAAATAGAAAAGGAGAAATTTCTTAAACTAGAAAATTATCCTGGCATACCCTGCAGGTACCACTGCCAGTTGCAGCTAAGTTTGGCTGCAAATATCTAGAGAACCCATATTTTCAGAACTTATCCTTAGACACAGAATTGTCTTTATTTCACCCTTCGTGAAGACATCTTCAAGCAGTAGTAGTAGTAGCAGCAGCAGTAGTTGTAGGCTACAGAACAATAGAATAACAGAGTTGGAGGTCTTCTCTAGTCTAATCTGCCTGCCCAAGCAGGAAACCCTATATCCATGATGGCAAACCTATGGCACGGGTGCCACAGGTGGCACGCGGAGCCATATCTGTGGGCACGTGAGCGTGAGAGCTGATTTTTGGCCCTTTCGGGCCCACTAGAAGTCGGGAGACGAGCCATTTCCGGCCTCCGGAGGGCCTTTCAGAGGGTGGGGAAGGCTGTTTTCACCCTCCCCAGGCTCCAAGAAATCCTGTGGGGCCAGGGGAGGGCGAAAAACGAGCCTACCGGACCCACTGTTAACCTTTTTGCTGTCACGTGCCAAAAGCGGGGGTAGCGCGGGGAGGTCGCGTGCACATGCGTGTGGGTGCGGGGTATGGGGGGGCATTGAATCATGGGTGTGTACACGCGTGCTTGCAACCCCCCATGTTCCCCTGACTAAATTATTTGCTTCGACATGCACACATACGTTTGTGTCCTACCAGGGCAGAATCATTATTAGTAGTTTTGGGGGTCTAGAATTAATGTGCTTTTTTTTGTATCTTGTTACTACTTAGTATAAGAAAATGTTTGTTAACGAAGAAGGAAAAATAGGAACTATTGAACGATTTATATCTGGTTCTATGGCTGGAGCAACTGCACAGACTTCTATTTATCCCATGGAGGTAGGTATTGGATAATACAATATTTTTTTAAATAATGCCCTATTTTATCCATCCATCCTCCCTCCCTCCCTCCCTCTCTCCCTCCCTCCCCTGTCTGTCAATATGGTAATCTGATATTAAACTATATTTACTCCAAAATCATTTAAGTTAAGGAGAGTTCCATTTTAAAGCTGCTTTGGGAAGATCATAAATCAAGCACATATTGTGTATGTGCAGAGGACCAAGTTAAAATCTCTTTTCTAGTTCCATTTAAAACAGGGGTTCTCAACTTTTTCTATATTCCGTACCCCTAGAACGCTTCTGATATATTCTTTCACCCCTTACAAAAATAAATAATTATATGCATATAATTTGCATATAATTATGCATATAAACTATAATTTTGAAACTTCTAAACCCAAGTTTTTGCACCCTCTGGAATATTGTCTCGCACTCCAAGTTGGGAACCCCTGATTTAAAACATCAAAATCTCAGGTGTCTTTATCTGTTGTGCAATGATTTAAGGCCACAATGGAATTATTAAGATACTCCGCCTGAATTAGAGTTGCCCACAAAAACTCATCTTCACTAAGAACCATGGCCTACATATTTAAAAGATCTAAACTAATTTGCATCTCCCAAATTGTGCACAAAAACTATGCGCCAGCTATTTCTACAGATTAATATACATTTTTTATTTTAAAAATTACAGTGATGGGGATATCAGCCAGAATGAACTGATATGAAAGGAAAAAGAGCCTTGGTAGTACAGTGGTTTAATGCACCCTGTTATTAACACAGCTGCCTGCAATTTCTGCAGGTTAGAATCTTACCAGGCTCAAGGTTGACTCAGCCTTCCATCCTTTCTAAGGTAGATTAAATGAGGACCCAGTTTGTGCAGGCAATAAGCTGACTTTGTATAAAATATACAAAAGTATGAAGGCTATTGCTTAACGCATTGTAAGCCGCCCTGAGTCTCCGGAGAAGGGCGGCATATAAATCAAATAAAAAATAAAAAATAAAAAAAAATCTAGCTTTAGACTGATCTGTATATCCTTAATATTGCTTGGTCCATATATTTGTTCTTAAATGCCTTTTTTCATATGTTAACTCTCACATCTGTAAATGTGACTGATACTCTGGGTCTGTGTTAAAGACTACCGTATTTTTCAGAGTATAAAACACACCTTTTTCCCTCCTAAAAGGGGATGAAAATTAAGGTGCGTCTTATACACCGAATGTAGCCCCGCCCACCCACTGGCCACCACCCTTTGGCCTCTGCCTCGCAGGAATTACCTCCTTGCAGGCAAACAGCAAGAAAAAACAGCTCCTTTCAGCTTCAGCACAGCCTAATTAGCACAAGTTGATTGGATCGGCCTCCTGACTGTTTTGCGCAGGGCTCTGCTGCTTGCTGCAAAGAGGTAAATTGCTGGAGCAGATTTTTTTTTCCTTGTCAAGCTATGCTGAAAACAAAAATGAAAGTAAAGCAGGCTGTTTGCTGTTTGCTGCAATGAGGCAAAATTGCTCAGATGCAGAGGCAGATTTCTTTTTCTTCTTTTCCTTACCAAAAAAGGTAGGTGCATCTTATACTCCGGTGAGTCTTATACTCCGAAAAATACGGTAAGTTGTGATATAATATTTAATTGTATTCTTTTCTGAATGACTTCTACTCAATGTTAATTTTTTAGGTATTAAAAACGAGACTGGCAGTGGGTAAAACAGGACAATATTCTGGGATGTTTGATTGTGCTAAGAAGATTTTAAAAACGGAAGGGGTGAAAGCCTTTTACAAAGGTTATATTCCTAATATTTTGGGAATAATTCCATATGCTGGCATCGATCTGGCTATTTATGAGGTGAGTTGGTGTATTCCATAATAATGCAATGAAAAAAAATAAGCTTTTTGTGGATAAAGAATTTGATTCAACTTAGAATGGAGACTCAACATTTCTGTTCTTTTGATGCCACTGGTCACGAAATTATACCAATATATATGGACAGATCAGTTTTCATGACTTTCCCTTAAACATTAAGATAGGTAATATATTTAGGAAAACTGTAAGCTTATATGATAATTCTGAAGCTTTTTTACTTATTTGCGAAGATGTTAAATCTTGATAGTTTAGTCAAATCTTACCTTCCATTACTAAAACTAGTATAGAACACAATTTTAGAAGATGCCTCTGGAGCATGTGTGACACAGTTGTTACATAAACTGCACTGGCTGTTAGTTTGCTTCTGGGTCTCATTAAAGGTTTTTGGCCATTATCTTTGAAGCCCTTTGTGACATGGGTCCAGAGTATCTGAGGAACCATCTCATTCCAATGGAACTAATCTGCTCCACTTGTTCCACTGGAAAGTATCTACTCTGGACCCCATCAAGCAAAGAATTTCAACTGGTGAGGTCCAGAAAAATAGCTTTTTCTGCTATGGCTCACACCTTCTGGAATATTCTTCCATCAAAGGTGAGGTCCACTGTCACACACCTGGCTTTCCAGAATAGCCTGAAAATGTGGCTCTGCCACTTGGCCTGAGACACTGACAGGGACCCACTGTTAGCCCCAGCCCTGCGACGGTACTTGGGGCCGTCATTCGTGTGTGGATCACCATTCCGCTGCCGCACACTTTCACCGACAACCCTTCCTGTGTGCCTGCTCTCCTGGGTCGTCAGCCCCGAGGCATGCCTCTCACTTCGACAATCCAGCCGCATGCTAGATGACATCAGAGTCATGCACTGAAGTAGCTCATCAACCTTTATCACTTTAAGGAAAGACGGAGCAGCACGGAACAACTGAAGTGGCTTGTGATGGATTGGGGAGGGAAAGGGAGGATACGGGTTAATGGGATAATTGAGTGATTGCACTGGGGTGGAGCTGTGTGCTGCTTAAAAAGGTGATGGGGAGCACGGAGCGTCAGCTCCAACAAAGATTCCATTCCGTAACACTTTAAGGTGGTCAGTTAGTACTGATATCAGGATAAACAAACTTGGTTACTGCTTTTGCGTGCTGAGGTTAATTTTTCAGTCTTTACGGAACCTGACACCCACTATATTGGGGGTGGCTGACAAGTTAGAGAAGATTCTCACCCCCAAGCCACTCATCATCTTAATTTTTAACGTTTAACTTCTCTATTTAATTTTAATTGGGGTTTTTTTTGTTAGTACTTTTCAACTTTTTATTATATTCTAAGCTGCCCAGAGTTGCTGCATCGGTGAGGTGGACAACATAGAAATTTAATAAATAAATAGTCATTTTATGCTAGAATGGCTACTCCTTTAAGATGTTAAGGTTTCATTAGTGTGGGCACTAGTTATCTTTTTAAATTCTCATATTCTGCTAAACCACTTTTAATCATGATTTGTTGATCAAACCATAATAACTTGCTTTACACATTGGGCTAAAACAAAATGTAGCTTAGGACACTAAACCAAATTAATAAGCTGTATTATAACTTGCACTGCTCTCTGAGGAAATTGGAGGAAAGGAGATATATTAATGAAATAATGATGAATGATAATAGGAACATGGTTTCTTCCCTATATAATTTACTCTGTAATAGCTTAATGAGTACTTAACAGACCAATCACAAAATGAATCCTTGTATGCTGCAGTTAAACATATGACCATCTATGAGACGATTCAATTTTGGGTTTACAGGAATACCGATAGTCCTCGATTTATGGCCACAATCGAGACTGACATTTTCATCATAAGTTGGTGCGGTCGTAAAGTGAGATGTTACATGACTGCACCAACGTATGATGACAATCCCAGCTCTTCCTATTGCAGACGTTAACTGAGAATCATGTGTTAATCAAGTACTCATCCCAAGCTAAGCCATTCTGGATTTGATCCTTCCCAGCCTTCAGCCTCAGTAAGTAAGAAATTGCATCCATTTGCCTCCACCCACTTGCCTGCCTACCCAGCTCTGTCCTTTGGGACACCTTGCACCCTGCCTTGCATGGTATTGTGGTTGCTGGCGACCACCTGGGAAACCTCAGTAAGCATCAGCAAGTATTCAGTTGTTAATCTGACATTTCTCCTGAGCTCCATGCCACTACCCAGGCCACCCCAGTAAGAAAATGGGCAAGTATTCCTTTGCTCTCCAACAAGCACTAGCAAGCATTCATTCACCCAGTGTGGTGGAATCAACAGCTGAAAGGAAGAACTCCCTGCTGGTGGGGGAGTTCAGAGACATGCCAGTCTGTACTCGAGATTCCCATATGAGGGAATTGACTTAGGTCGATATCTGACTTTCCCGGGGGAAAGCAGGGAATTTGGCGAGCTTCTAATGCAGGGGTCCTCAACCCCCAGGCATGGCCCACTATTGAGCTGTAGCCTATTTGGAATTGGGCTGCGTGAGTGGCTGGCCGGAGTGTGCATGTGGAGCTCAACTTGTGCGAGTGGTGGGCTGGCAGGCACTCGCTGACATGTGCCAGCCCGCCATTCGCAACAGCCCATCACTCACGCAAGGGCACGCATGCACATCAGCCCGCCACTCATGCAACCCAGTTCCCTCCCCCTCCCAGCTGGGCCACCAAGCCACAAAGGTTGGGGACAGCTGTTCTAGCGTACAGTGGAATCAACAATAAAGGAACCTCTTAATCTGAGTTCTTATGCTGCTTCGATTGGTTTTCACCTGACACTCGGCTGCCTACTTCTCTCCTACTTCCTTGTACCAAACTTTCATCTTTTACACCCAGCTCCTTGCTGCCTTTGCTGTCTCCTTTTCAGATCCAGCTTCTCTGGCACATGTTTCTTACAGATGGCTAAAGCTGCGTTTTCTGAAGATAGCGCATCTTTAGCCCTTTTGGAAATGGCTCCCCCTCCCCCATTTCCCAAAAGGCTAAAGCTGCATTGACTTTGGAAAGTAATGTCAGTAGTTCGATCCTGACTGACTCAAGGTTGATTCAGCCTTCCATCCTTCTGAGGTCAGTAAAATGAGGACCCAGATTGTTGGGGTCAATATACTGACTCTGTAAACCACTTAAGAGAGAGCTGTAAAGCACTGTGAAGCAGTATATACTGTAAGTCTAAGTGATGTTTCTATTGCTAATCCATTGTATTATTATTATTTTTTAAATCCTTGTTTGATATAAAAGAACAAAGCACTATAATTAAAATAAATTGTTCTGAAATCAGGGCATTAGAGAAAAATATTTGTGTGAATGGAAGAGAGAAATTCAGAAAAGTGTTGAATGTTTAACGTACCTCAGATTAACGGTTTATTATTACATCTGAACAGTTAACACAGCTGTCTTTTTGAATTTCATGCTTTTTACCTAGCTTCACAGCTGCTATAGTTTGTCTTTTCTGCTATTGGCTGCAGGTTATTAATCTTCATGTAGTTAAGCATGTTTCATGCTGAAATAATTTTCCACCTCTACTATGCAGCATATGCTACCTGTCAGCCATTTATTGTGTTCCTTGCAATTAGCTGAGGTGATGTTTCTGGTTCTGTAATGCTCCACTTAAACCTAGTTCGTTTCCATTCTATATGAACAGGTTTTTTTTTTTTTTTTTACAAATGATAGTTATCATGTGCTTTAACTTTGTAACGCAATTCAATTTCTTAACAAACTTCATTTTTACACCAGCCAACACTTGGCATTTGCATAGATTATATATCCAAGGCTTTTATTCAGAGATGATACTTGGAAGGAGGACTCACGGGTAGTCATGATTATGCAAAGACCACTTTCATTTTGGGGCAAATAGATTTTGTAAACAACAACAGCTTTCTGACATTTAATTAGGCCCAGCCTCCTGGAAGGTGGTTGGAAGGTGCTGGAAGGAGGTGCTGGAAGGAGTTAAACTTGTTTATGAAAGAGGAAGATAGATGAGTGTGCTGATAGGAATTATGGTAGTGTTCTTGTAGTGAAGTGCTAGTCAAGAGGCACACTTAAAACCCCTTCCATTCCTATTTGCAGGTTTTTGTAATATATTGATTTAAAGTGCCTGAACACTTCAGAACACTTTGGGAAAAATAAATATGTAAGTAATATGAATGTAAATCATTGGAAGTGAACTTTTTCAAATTACTTTCTGTTCTCTCCTAAGACCGTCATCTCCCCATCATGTCGTCAGTCCTGGAGTATGGCAGAAGCCAGGGGGAGAAATAAATCCAGTCCTTATTACAACATAGCTAGTCCCACTGTAGCCAAGGGAAAATTGTTTATCCCTCCCAAACAGAGTCTCCTGTCCATCCAAGCCACTTAAAGCAGAAGTGAAAAGAAGAACGTATTCAGTAAGACCTTGGCTTACGAAGCATATGGGCCTGGCTTTCTTCCCCATCCCTGCCCACTAACCTTCCTCAACTTGGCATACTCCAAAACTGAAAGTAGAGAATGTCTACAATGGCTGGGAACCCGCAGTATCAAAATAACTGAAGAATGCAGTTTCTCTAAGTATCTTTCACTGAGCATCATTATATTCTATGAACAACTTGCAGATGAGTTGTGAGATTTTATAAAATAATTCAGTCTTGCATTCAGTTCTCCAGACAACCTGATCAGCCATGTGGCCTTTTCACAATACCAGTTACTAGACATGCCCATCTCAGGGTACCCTTTTGGACTGTTTGGTTCCTCAACAAAAATCTCCTGGCCCTACTACTGTTGTTGAGTTGTGTTCACAGCTGGTGGCTGGAAGTGGAAGCTGAAATCCTGAGTTTCCCCAGGTTCTCCTGCTTCAAGCCAACCTGAGGTGGAGTCCTCCAGTTATAATTCCAACAGACATGTCACCTTACCAGAGAGACACTGACAATGGGGAGAAGAAGATCAGAACTCTACTTGTAGAATTAAATGTTTCTGCACTGCATCCCAGACCCAAATTATCCTTATAAACTACATTACGATATAGTGGCCCTATTGTCAGTCAGTTGTTTTCTGTATTACATGAGCAATTGGTTGTGAGTAAACAATACAAGGTCAAATACAGAATGTCTATGGAGATTCTGAGTGATCCAGGGCAGGATTGTCCCAAAAGATGCTTTTTCAAAAGGCAACTGGACTTTGTTTTTCCTTGAAGACGTTTCGCTTCTCATCCAAGAAGCTTCTTCAGTTCTGAAGTTCAGAAGTGAGGAAACTTCCAGGATGAGAAGTGAAACGTCTTCAAGGAAAAACAAAGTCCAGTTGCCTTTTGAAAAAGCACCTTTGGGACAAGTAGAGAGAATATTAAACTGATGTAGAGATTTCTTTTAATAAGCCTCATCCCAGACACTGATGAAATATACCATATAGGTAGTCCTAGACTTACAATAGTTCATTTAGTGACCATTCAAAGTTACAACATCATTGAAAAAGGGGACTTATGACCATTTTTCATATTTACAACCATTGCAGCATCCCCATGGTCATGTGATCAAAATTCAGATGCTTGCAACTGACTTATATTTATGAAGGTTGAAGTGTTCCAGGATCATGTGATCACCTTTTGCGACCTTCTGACAAGCAAAATCAATAGGGAAGCCACTTAGCAACCGTGTTACTAACTTAAGAACTGCAGTGATTCACTTAAAAATTGTGGCACAAAAGGTCATAAAATGGCGCAAAACTCACTTAACAAACATCTCATTTAGCAACAGAAATGTTGGGCTCAGTTGAGGTCGTAAGACAAGGACTACCTGTATATGCAAACTCATAAATTCCATTCAGGTGCCATTATGATTTTAAATGTATTAAAATGTATGTAAAGATAACACATTCAGTTTAAGGGTGAAATAAAATGCATTACTGAATATGTTTTTTTCTGTGTTATTTTCTGTTATTTTTAAAGAGATAGTCATGGGTTCTGCAGTATTGAAGAGTCTGAAACACTTTTCTAATTTCAGTCTTTTTTCAAGTCATCACAGTGATTTTTCTAAGACTTGTTGGGCAGATAATTGAAAACTGAGGATGAGGTTCCTATGGCAATTCGAAATTAGAAGCTGGCACTTTTCATACCGATTATGTTTGTGGAAAAAAAGATGGAGAATTAGTATAATGAACTATCACAAAGACAGTTGTCAGTTGAAAGTTGCTATTTCATTTCCATCGTAACCTCCTTAGGCAGCCCTTGAGCTGCAATATAATACAGAAGAAGTGGTTAGCATAATACATATGTGAACCAGCTGATGAATGTCACTCAGTGTCCAAGTTTATAAGGGTACTTGAGAGATGAAGGGAAAACAAGCATTTGTCTCAAATGGAAAAAAAAGTGGAAGAAATCACTTTCAAAGTATGTGATCAGTATTTTAGTTTGTTCAACATGTTTTCGAAGGCTCCAACACTTATCCCATTTTCACAAGGTCATAAAAATGTAGCCTCATCCTTTAATAGTTTAAAATGATATATGAACTAACAAGATCAATATGTTCCTGACAGGCATTGAAGAAGATGTGGTTAGAAAAATATGCCACAGATTCTGCCAACCCTGGTATATTAGTATTGCTTGGGTGTGGTACTTTATCCAGTACTTGTGGCCAGTTAGCCAGTTATCCACTTGCCCTTATCCGAACTCGAATGCAAGCTCAAGGTGAGTGTTACTCTGCCTATGTAGAAGAGATAACTTGATAGATGAATATTTAAAGCTACCATTGATCATTAAGAGTTTGGCTACCTTTCCCTTTTTT
Organism: Arizona elegans; assembly: GCA_022577455.1. Classification (NCBI taxonomy): domain Eukaryota; kingdom Metazoa; phylum Chordata; class Lepidosauria; order Squamata; family Colubridae; genus Arizona; species Arizona elegans. The sequence continues at coordinate 114,982,577 of JAKOOJ010000002.1, forward strand.
TCTTCTGGAATTTACGTATCTAGCCCCTAGCCATCAGTGATCACCTTTTTTGTTAAAATTGCATTAGCCTTTAAAGTCTGCCCAATATCTTGATTCCCGTCAGTGAAAATGAGGTAGCAAACCTTTGTAGGAAGTGGACCTCTTGGGATTAACAGTGGTAGACTAAGATCTACCCCTGAGAACAGGTAACCATTGTAGAAAAATAACATTTTGGGAGAATCCCAAAGGTGTTTTTCAAACGGCGAGATTTCCTTTGTTTCGCTTGAAGACGTTTCTCATCCAAGAAGCTTCTTCAGTTCTCAGAAGCAAAACATCTTCAAGAAAAATAAAGAAAGTCTAGTTGCCTTTTGAAAAAAACACCTTTGGAACAATCATAACCTGGATTATTGAGAATCTCCATAGACATTTTGGGAGAACACACGTTAACTCATAATGCTCTCTAATACATAGATTTCTTTCAACAAACACTTTATTTACATGGAGACAGATCTGATAATGGGAGAGTTCATCTAAAGTGATGGAGTTGAAGAGACACAGGTTTTCTACTTTTGTCAAAATTAGATCTTTGCCAAATTGGTATCAGTAATGATGAAAAATTTTGCTGACTTTTAGAAGCCTGGTCAGGATAGAAGACTATTCTAGGACAAGACTTTGTTCTACCCTTTTTTAACCCATAAGACCCACTTTTGCTTTGTAACTTTTTTTGGGAACAAATAATATGTGGCTATTACAGGAGATAAGACATTTTTGAACCTATTCTTTTCTATTTTGGAGGACGCAAAGGGACAACATTTTAAATGTTACAGAAGCTTAAGATATCCATTTCATCACATTCCCTCATGCAAAACAAAAGAGTCTGAATATTCTAGTCCCAGCCATTCTGCAGGAACTTTGGGATTATAAATGATGTACACAAAAGATCCTACATGGAGACTATAGGGCTGACTAGAACACAGATACAGGAGAAATATGTTTGTGGGTATGCATGCAAAAGTTACTGTTTTGTAGACATAATACAGAGGGAAATAATGTATTTCCTGGAAGGGAAGCACAACTAAGTATGTATGTCAGATTTCTTCTATTAAGATGGCTGAATAATATATCTTTTTTTTTCCTTTTTAATTTTCTGTAGCAATGGTAGAAAGTGGCCCTCAGCTAAACATGGTTGGCCTTTTCCAAAAAATTATTGCCAAAGAAGGACTCCTTGGACTATACAGAGGCATAGCCCCAAACTTCATGAAGGTCCTTCCTGCTGTCAGCATCAGTTACGTGGTATATGAAAAGATGAAGGAAAACTTGGAAATAGCATAAAAGAAAGAGATCCATGAAGACTCTCAAGGAATATTAACTCAGATGAAATCCTCTTGGAGGCTAAATTAATGTTTACAGTTAGCTACAGTTCTTCTATGCAAAAATTCTGCAAGTCTTAACTTTATGAAGTCTTGATGGAGTAAAAAAGAATGTATTTTCTGAAAACAGCTAGGTGATGAGAAAATTGTCAAATATTTCATTGCTTGTGTAGCTGCTTGTTGGAAAAGTTTGAGGATGTCATAATTATTTCCCCAATTTATATATTATTGGGTTAAAGCTATACAAGCACTCTTATGACAATTTGCATTTGATTGTCTAGTGGGAAATTTATGAGCATTCTGAACACCCAATATTATTTTACAGGCATCTTTTGCAATATGGTAATAATTATATTCTTTTTTTTGTTAAGCTTCTTTTATGAACAAAAAAAAAAAAACCTCAGAAAATTGATTCAGAAAGTCATAAAATGTCGCATTGATACATTTATTTGTTCAATTCCCCTTATAACAATAACAGAAAGTGCTTGAAATGAAATGAATGTATTTGCACATTTATTAGTCATTTATATAGAACATGCCTGGGTGGGATCTGGTTTTCCAAACATTAAAAATTGATGAGGATAGGAACCAATCTAGACACATGTGGAACTGACATTAATCAAAGTGAAAGTTATTGCTATTTACAAAAGATAATAATACAGTTTGTGTGCTTATTCAACATCCTAGTCTTAATTTATATGAATGGAAGTAATCAAGGCATATTTTTAATATTCATATCCTTCAGACAATTATCTAATTTGTTAAAAAGTTTAAAAATTTCTTAAATTTCTTCTTTTTGCATCCTCCCATCTTCCACAGTTGCTTATCAAATGCTATGCTTTTCAGTGCTAATGAGTTCCTTAGCTGGGCTTGCTTTCTCTTCCAAGAGAGAAAATTCTTGTGTTTTCTTTTACTACCCAAAGGAAGGAAAAAGAATATTCTTACATTTTTCTTCTAACTTCAATTCCTTTCTCTCACTGACACCTGAATCAACTTTTCTTCTCTGCAATGATACTTAATCCAGGTCTCCCTGTTACATGGTTTTCTTTTCTAATTCTGATTTGATTCCTTTTCAGACAACCTCTCCTCCTAGCGGCTTCTCTGGCAGTTCTCAATTCATGGAAGATGTTCCCTCCATAGTTCTCCTCTACTTTGGAGCTTTGGATCCAACTGTTCCTTTTAGGCTCTCTGCTTGTTCACTCTCCTTTCTCACTGTCAGCATATCCAGACCACGAAAGAACTAGATATCCCATTACCCATCTTCTCTAAGTTTGCCTTGTCTGCAAAAAAAAATATAGATGTGTGAGATTGCAGGTGCTCCAAGGAGTTGTGGATTTTTGTTCATTGCTGGTGTGCTTTAAGCCTTACATCTGACTGTCAGGCCACAAAATAAAAATACCCCTTTAACCTTAACATTTGCAACACTGAGAAGAACAGCAGGTGTTTTTGTATCATGGCAAGTTCATTCTTGCATACTTGGCTAAATCCTGCTTGAAGCAGCTGGAAGTTTCACTTGGTGTTGTGAGACTTAACTAATTTGTCTGACTTTGGCAGGAAATGTTCTGAGCAGATTGCACCAGGCATTCATAAATGTCAATTACAATCACATCAAATCTTAAATGCCTCTGGGTTGCTTTCCAGGTAATATGTTGGTACAACAAATTAAAGCGGTTCTTGTGATTGGTTAATAAAGATAAGAGTCTGTTGGGAAAATCTTATTGCATCTTTCACATATCAGCTGAGGACATTTTAAAAGTCTTGCTTTAAACTGATCATTTGTTTTATATGCTATATATATGCAATTTGGAAATGAAGTGAGAATGGCATAATTTGTTTAATTAAACAGAAGCCATTAATTTGTTTTATGGCTTGCTTGGGTATTTTTTTTGCAGGTCAGAGCTGATTTTCCTTGTGGAGAGCTGTATTTCTTTAATAGCGCAATAGAGATTATTCATTGATAGTTAGGAAGATTCAAAAATTTTCTTAGCTCCCCAAATCAAGATAGATATTAATATACTGAAATGTTTTATCAAACAACCATATCAAATTATATCATATCCACATAATAAAATATAATATAATAAACTGAAATTATATGAACTAAATGGTAATAAAGAGTATTGCCTTTAAGTTATTAAATTTAGTAAAATGATTGTAAGTAACGAAATCAAACCACAAGGGATAGGCAACCAAAAAGTTGTATTGAAAAATCATGGCCAGTCTTTACTAATATCCACTCTCAAGTATATTTCAATTATCTTTGAAATGAAAGGCAGGAATTGCTTGTGTGTTAAATAATTGTTTGTTTATTGCAATAAAGTAGGCTCACTTTAATTACAGGTGTAACAGCATCATAAAAGCAGATTGTTTTCCTGGCATTGCTTGTTTCTTTGAAACCTGGCTGTTCTTTTTAACTGATTAAAATTTTCTTCAAGAGAAAATTTTCTTCAGAGAACAGCTTGAATAAATGATTGTTGTTCTTTGGAGTTTCTTACGTTACTACCTGGAAATCTATTACCCAGCTATCTTGAATAAAACTCTTAAATATGCAGAATGATCATTTGGGAGAGTATTGAGCGATATAACTTTTATGCTGTGACACATGTATTGCTATTATAAAAAGGTATGTGATCATGTCAACAGATCTGCGGTAGCTATTGGGTACAGATGGATGATGATTTGGCTGTATGTGGCCATAATTGTTTGGGAGAATCTAATGTAAAATGTCCAAACAATTCACTTTACAAAACAATAAAATCATAATGCTTGTTTGCACTGCAAACATTCAAACCAGTGCCTTCAGCAAATACTCCTTAATAATCCTTTTAAACTATCATGGTTTTAAAATAAGGCACGGCCACCTCACAATCCTCTATTAATGTTGTGCTAAAATACATGGCAATGGTGCGTAGTGCATCATGTTCAACACTTTTGAATGACGGCTTTTTCACACTGCCTCTTGTCATATAGAAAACCACACTTGATCAAAGCCAAAGAGTTGTTCCAAAACATGTGGTATATAAAGCATCATTGTTGTTGCAAATTTTTTATGTAGCTTTCTTATGGTTTATTTAGAAAAATGTGTATTTGGAAAATAGAGTTGAAAAATGATATAAGCAGTACATGAACCAGATTAATTCTGTTTTCTTGTATAAGTATTAAGAGTATTAATTTGGGTGATTTTGTTAATTCTTGGGAGATGATGTAAGCTTGAGTAAGATTCCTTTTATCTTGTCCCTGAACATGGTTAGGTTGTAATTATTGTGTGTTTCATCTGTTCCTTGGTGAAAGAGATGCTGATACTTTGAAAACTGTTTATAATAAATGGGTTTTATAGCACAGTTGTATGTTCTTTTTGTAAACTGTTGGATCATTCACTATTTTATTAACATTGCTTCTGGTGGAACAATGTCTACATATTTTGGGTAGTATATTAGTTTCTCATTCAGGCACTGAACAAATCCACATCTACTGACCTGTGCTTTTAGTTGCATTTGGCAACTTCAATTTCTTTCAACAACATTTGGTACCAATTTCTCTCCCACCTCCCCAGAGAAGTTGTGAGAGGTTAGCTACCTTCCACTTATGTAATAGTAACCATAATTTTTTGTGCAGGTGACAGAAAACAATTTATTGTAGGGAGAGCTTTACATGACATAATTTTATCACTTAGGAAGCAAGTCTCATTTTACCAGATTTCTGTATGTCAAAAGATACTCTGCCGACTGCCAAACGTTTGATTCTGACCAGCTCAAGGTTGACTCAGCCTTCCATCCTTCGGAGGTCGGTAAAATGAGGACTCAGATTGTTGGGGGCAATAGGCTGACACTGTAAACTGCTTAGAAAGGGCTATAAAGCACTATGAAGCAGTATATAATTCTAAGTGCTATTGCTATTGCTATCCATGAAAATTTTTAGAACTCACCTGCTGATTCTAAAAGTGAAAATCTATTTACACATGCAGCTAAAATGGTCATACTAAGGTCATTAAATAATATAGGAACATATATGCTTAGGATTGTACCATCAGTGTTTGTATGAACAGATTACTCAAATTGATTATCCAAAGCAATTCACATGTAAATAGGCCATCATGGACAAAATACTCATTTTTCTTCAAAAGCATTCATTTTCAATTTGGCCTAGTCAAATATATATTTCAGCGGTCTGTGATCGGTATGGTATAGTGAATGCAGGAAAAGCGTGAGTGTGCATGAAACTAAGGAATTGTGAGGATGGAAGTCCATCGCATCTGGAATAGGGACAGACATCGTGAAGAAAACAAAAATTAGCAGTTGCATTGTGCATCACTTGTGTTGGTAATCAACACAGTGTCAGTTCATAGCCAGTTAAGTTGTAAATAAGAACTTAGAAAGAAAGCAGCTAGCCCTGGGAAGTGCATGAATTGTTTGCAAGCCAAGTAGTCCTCAACTAACAACCATAATTGGGACTGGAACTTCCATTGCTAAGCAAGATGGTTATTAAGTGAATTGCACCCAATTTTATGATCCATTTTTTTGCCATGATTGTTAAGTGAATCAGCACAGTCAAGTCATTAAGTGAATCTGGTTTCCCCAATTAACTGCTTGTTAGAAGCTACTGGGAAGTTTGCAAATGATGATCCCGGGATGTGAAAACCATCATAAATCCATACTGGTTGCTAAGGGCCTGAAATTTTGACCACAGGGAGGTCACAACTGTTGTAAGTGCAAGGATCAGTTATCAGTTGTAAGATCCATCTCATCCTGGGCACCCTTTTTTTGAACTATTACCATCTGGCAGATGGTACAGGATAATAAAAACAAGGACAAATAGGCTGAAAAACAGCTTCTATCCCAGGGCAATAACCATATTGAATTATATGGTATAGTGCAATATCGGGTTTTCAATTTCAATTATATAGAATGTAAAGGATGTATGTTTATGTTTTTATTTTTATAGTTATAATGTACACTAAAGACAGCATTTAATTTCGTTGTACCATGTGTAACGACAAAGTAAACTATAAACTATAAGTTACTGTTTTCAACAGCATCATAGCTGAACAAACAGTTGTAAGTCAAGGATTACCTGTATTGGTTTCAATACAGGTCCTATGTCCATGCCATAGGACCTGGGTATTTGCGGGACCACCTTCTGTCGCCGATAGCCTCCCACCGACCAGTATGCTCCCACAGAGAGGGACTCCTCAGGGTGCCGTCAGCCAGGCAATGTCTGCCTTCTCTGTGGCAGCTCCTGCCCTCTGGAACGATTTGCCCCCGGAGATAAGAAGATATAGGATCTCCGGGTCTTTCGCCGTGCCCTGAAAACTTTTCTTTTCCATCAAGCAGGGCTGGCGTGAACCCCCCCTCTTTTTTTAGTTTTTTAGCTTTTTAGCTTTTAATCTGTCAATGGGTTTTAATTCAAATTGTTTTAAATTTGGGCCAAAGTATGTAATTCTTTTAATAATTTTAAATTTTGTATTGGTATGTGTTTTAGTTCTGGCTGTGCACCACCCTGAGTCCACTAGGAGAAGGCGGTATACAAATTGAATTAAATAAATAAATAAATAAATAAATAAATAAATAAATAAATAAATAGCTGGGGGTAAAACTATTTGTACTGTATCCTTTACTTGTTCCAATGCACATTTTTCATTCTCAGAATCCTAGTACCATCCTCCAAATTGGCATTATCTCAAAAGAAACCTGGACGTGTAAATGTTTTTATTTTATGTGCCCAGCATGGAAAATGTCAACTCTTCTAGTGAGTGTTATTTAGCTTACTATATCAGTACTGCCACCTGCTGGTCCTTTATAGCAGCAGCTCAACAAGAGTAGCTTTTGAGTTCCAACTCTTGAATGCCTTCTGTCCAAAATCTGGCATGGCTGCGGTAACAGTTGTTGAATCCAAAGACAGCAGCCTTTGAGGGTCATTCTTAGAAGCAAAAAACAGCAGGGTAGCCAAATGCAGAAACAGCAGGATGGAAAACTTCCTTCCTAATTTTAAAAACAAGACGTGATAAGGTCAGGCAGCTACCCAGCAACAGATCTGTCATTATTATGTTTTCCTGCTGTGTTCGGGACAGCAGGCAATAATTCATGGAGGTAAATGGAATAAGTTATGAAAGAGAAAGGATACATCTTTCAGGTTTCAGCTACAAGGGTAGAATTATAGAGACATCAACATGTAAGGCAAGTAGTTGTAAACAACAGGAGTGGAGACAATCGGCATCTGCACAAGGACAATTGTTTGGCTCAGCAAAAAGAGGTCACAGAGAAAGAGACTTTGAAAGAAGAAGTGCAAGTTATATTTGATCCTGCTTGAACATCATTGCTGGGTTTAACTGCATTGTGCTTCTGGCAAAGAATAATGCAAGCTTTAATGAATACAGTGAAATTGCAAAACACAAATATGTTTGCCCAGGCAGCCAAAAGAACAGTGTCATAGTTACCATCCAACTTTTATAAGCACATGATAGATGGACGCTTAGGTTACCTATATATGTTTCTTCTCAGTTTTCCCACAGTTATGTAACTGAACTTTTGAAAAGTCATATTCCTATAAATGTTCTGTTGGGTTTAATACTATAGTGCCAGTTAAGAAAGGCACATTTCTGGGAAGTTCCTGAGTTCCTTTCATTAATTTGAATTTGAAAAACAACTTGGACAAAAAAAAATTTCTAAGGTTCTAGTTTCCTCATAAGTACCCAAGTTTACTATTTATATTTTTAACAAAGCTTTTACACCCTCTAGAATCTAATGAATGGTTGGCTAAAAACATTACTCCCAAATATGCATCTGTAGACAAAAACAAACTTCTCATCTTATTGATTTTTGCCTCATATCAGTCCTAAAGGTGAAGAGTTCTAAATTAATGTAAAACTATAAAAAAAACCTAAATCATTTGTTGTCTGTGAGGGGAAGACAGTACTAGTTAGGGTGAAAGAAACTGGTGAGGAGGAAGGCACCAAGAGCAGCAGAAGATTCTGTAAATCTGTGAGGGATGAGTAGGTGCTTCTACAAACAGGCATTTAGGGCCTAAAACAGATTGAGGGCTTTAAATATCACCCATTTTTTAAAACAAAGACTTCTAAATAATTTGTAGATTTCAACCCTCTTTTACCTGAGGAATATTTCTGCACTTACAATTGCATGCTGTTTTATTACCCTGGGCTGTTATCAGTATAGCCCCCCCCTTTTTTTTTAAATTAAGGAACTTAAGTTTTTTCCCCCTCAGAAAAAACATGCTTAAGTTCGCTTTTATATGATTTGAGGAATACTCATTCATCTCAGCTAGAGCTGAGGTTTGTCTATTACCTGAAACTCATTATCCCTGCTATTAAGTAAAAATCCCAGGCTTTTTAAATTGATTTTTATTCAGATTATTAGTATAAAACTCTCTCATTTATTTGTATTTCTGCTTTTCCTTCTATCAAGGAATATTGTATATTTGCATGCTAGGGAAGAAACAAATCTCATTTAAGAATTTTATAGAAATGGCGGAGCAATGCTCTTCATCTGTGTTCTTGCAATAGTGGTTAGGGCCACCTCTCTTTTTCTCTTGACTACTTTGCCTGAGGAAGAATTTTGGAAAGTCAAAAACCTGGACATATTTTTGTGACCGATCTTTGCCATTTTCTATTTTTTTCCTGGTCAAATTAAACCTGTCCAGTAGGTGGCGGGGTACACTTACAGAAGAAGATTTAGGATGCAAAAAAAGGTAAAGGATCCTGGAACAGGGCAAGGATTTTCTTAATCTCTGGCTACCAGCTGCAAGATAAACAGACCTGTTCCTAAGTATAATCAAATGGAGCATCTGAGCAAAATAATGTTATTTATTAAGAGACCTTCTTATTCTTCTGCCACTGATAGACCAGAAACAATGAAATGACATCCTTCTAAATTTAAATGCAACCTGTGCTTTTCTCCTCTTCTCTACAAATAGATAGTCCACGACTTACAACAATTCATTTACTGACCATTAAAAGTTACTACGGTACTGGAAAAAGTGACTTATGACCATTTTCCCCACTTATGACCGTTGTAGCATTCCCATGGTCATATGATCAAAATTCAGACGCTTGACAACTGACTTATACTTATGACCGTTGTCCTGGGGTCATGTGATCACCTTTTGCGACCTTCTAACAAGCAAAGTCAATGGGAAAGTCAGATTCCCTTAACAACCATGTCACTAATTTAACAACTGCAGTGACTCACTTAACAACTGTGGCGAGGAAGGTCATAAAATGTGGCAAAAATCACTTATCAAATGTCTCACTTCACAACATAAATTTTGGGCTCAGTTGTGGTCATAAATTGAGGACTATCTGTACTTTAAGTTGCTTTTTCCTTAATTCCAATTCATATTTTGATACAATAGAGCATGAGTGTCACAGTCGTGGCAACACCTTGCTGTCATATGACGTTTCGTGACATTTTCCCTCTTTGTGGAGCTGAGGTGGGCGTGGCCTGTGCATGACACATCCGGCCCGCTAGTTTGACACCACTTAAGTGAGCTCCTTCCTTCAACGTATTGCACAGCTCTGACACCGTTTGCTTGTCTCTCCCACTGCATTGACTTTATGCTGTCACCCTGAGGGAAAAGAAAGGTAAGAAGTAAAATCAGCTGCTCCTTTGATTAAATGATTTTTTGATCAAACTACAGTAGAAAGAAGAAGCAGAAAGAACCATAGTTAGACCCAAGTTATAGAACATCCTTATTGTTCTCACTGTGACACAAACCTGGACTTTAGCTGGGCCCTTTCTCTAATACACGGGTGTCAAACTTGCGGCGTCACGTTGCTGTCACGTGATGTTTCGTGACACTTTTTCCATTCGCGGAGCTGGGCTGGGCATAGCCTGTGCATGACGCATCTGGCCTGCAGGCTGCCAGTTTGACACCCTTGCTCTAATACAGTGTTTCTCAAACCTCAGCAATATTAGAATAGGATAGGATAGGATAGGATAGGATAGGATAGGATAGGATAGGATAGGATAGGATAGGATAGGATAGGATAGAATAGAATAGAATAGAATAGAATTTTTAATTGGTCAAGTGTGATTGGACACACAAGGAATTTGTCTTGGTGCATACGCTCTCAATGTACATAAAAGATACGTTCATCAAGAAGTGCATCAGAAGTGCATCTTAATGATCAAGAAGTTCATTAAGATGTGTAGACTTCAACTCCCAGAATTCTCCAGTCAGCATGCATTCTGAGTTGAAGTCCACACATCTTAAAGTTTGTTGAGGTTGAGAGGTGCTGCTCTAGTGTCCCTGAACTTCTCCTAATTAGCATTTGTTTCTCATCTGTTTTCCTCATCTTGTCTACAGGGACATCAGAAATGGGGGCAGAAGCGTGGAAGTGATGAAACAATCAGAGTTCAAGTGGAGTGTCATATGTTTGAGTTCACTGTGCATCACCAAAGCCCTCTGCAGATTGAAAATTGACAATTAACTCAGCCACGAGAAGGATTTTCCCTCTGAGAAGGACAGAAGTGACAAAGCAGAATTATGACCAATGTTCCCTAATTTTGTGGCAATGTGAAAAGCATATACTGCTTGTTCTCACCATAGTGCATTTGAGGAATTCCAGCTAATCTGTGCATGTCATGTTCTTACTATTGTGACTCACTGGTGGTTTTCAAATGCATTTGAATTAAATACAATGAGCCATCTAGACATTGCATGACTCATAAGGCAACCCGAGTTCTAGGCCTGACATATGACAACCACACGAACATAGCAGCTGCAACATGTCACTTAGCAAGTGACAAATTTATTACCATAATGATTTCTCTAACTGGTCCCAAAAATTGAACCTCAATTGCTTAACCAGGGGTGGGCAAATAGCTGTCTCAGGAATTCTGGGAGTTGAATTCTGGGAGTTGAAGTTCACAGGTTGTAAAAGGGCCACATTTGCCCACCCTAATCTGTTCAAAATCTTTCGGCATCATTTCTTCTATTTTGAAATTCAGGTGGAATTTTAGGTAGCCAAAATAGCACACCCACACATAAAAGTCGTAGCAGGTTTGAAACCATCCCAATATTTCTGAAAGCCTAAAATAATTTGTGGGTATGGGGAGGAAATACTTAATAGATTTGCAGTTTCTTTTCTCCCAAGAAATAAAGAATGGAAGGACAGGAAAATGGAAATGTTGTAGGTTGTCTGGAACCTTGATCAGAAATAATCCATTTAAATTGTTATTGGGAAAATAGTAGAGTGGGAACCACTTTTTCAAGGTAGCTTATATTATTATCCTGATGTCAAGTACTGTGTGATTGGGTTTATATAGATCACCTTAACAGATAACAAGGCTTGTTTGGCTTAGTATGTTATGCAAATACAGCTACTGGAGTTTATAGATAACTTTTACTTATTCATAATTACTATTTAGATATGAAGCAGGCCACTATGGCAGTATGTTGAAGTCATATGTTGAAGTCACCCCATGTTAAAATGGCCAAGGTTGAGAGACAGGAAATGAAAATAATTAAGAAAAAGTGCTTCAGACGCACCTTTTTTCTGGGGAAAACAAAAGGTGCCGTTGCTTTAAGAGTCAGAATAATTTTAATAAGTGGATTCCTTAAAGGTGTGATATATCTTTCAGATACAGTTTGAAGCATTAAAAATTATGTCTACTTTTGGGAGCCATAAGAGCAAAGAAATTCTGTGTTTATGTGAGTCTCAAGCCTTTTTTCCAAATAATTTTTAAAGCATATACAGTTTTTTGTATATTTATATTCCTTCCTTCCTTCCAGAAGCCAAAGACTATTTATATTGTTTTTTTAAAAATATTAGTGTGATGCCTAGAATGAATCCATACTTCTCAGTAATGTTCACATCCAGCTTCACAACTATGTCTCATACTGGCTTTCAATAATATTTAGTCACTGAAATTGAAATGTTTGCACATGTATTTCTATTTGTCACCCTTAAAAGGTAGAGCCAATTACTCCTCTGATCACAAATTATTTGAAACAGAAGTCATTGGATCTGAGCATAGCCTGAGTGTGTGCTTAGTTTCAGCTTTGAATGGGCCTCTATGTTTTGTATTTTGACTTTGATTTTCTTTTGACCTATCACTGTGAATTCCTTATTAAAACACAACTATGTCAAACTGTTGTTGGAAGAAAAATCCACCTGGTTCAGTTCCAAGCTGGGAGGAAGATGCTGGAAACAACATGGAGGCTGATTGGAAAGAGAGGTTTATTGATGAAGCAGAACCACCAACCACATGTGATTCTGGGCAGCTGACAAAATGGAGGTGAGAGCGGGTGGATTTTTAAATCTTCTTTGGGCTTTGTATTTGAGCTTGCTGTTCCTGTTCAAAAACATGTCCTTTAATATTCTATTAGCTGTTGTCAGATTCCTATGGGGTCATCTAGGGTCATAGGCAAAAGAGGAAATGCAAATCCTAGGTGCTTGTCTGAGCTAATCTGGTCAGCCTCTGGTTTATTGCTTATCTGAGCTCCCAGTTTTCTGTGACTTTGAAGTTTGGATTGCAATGAAGGGGCTTATGTTCTGAAAGGGTGTTGGACAATTTCTATTGTGGCTAATGGCTTTCATCCTGTGTTGGACCTTGGGTGAGGGGCTATTTTCTAATCCTACCATTCTGCCAAGGAGTTTCGAAAAAATATCCTGTCTTGAATGGATTTCTGCCTGCAGTGTTTGCTTTGCTTATGAATATAGCTATCTAGATACTTGTCTTCCTCTTTCAATAAGCTCTTTATCTCTTAAATGCTGGCATCTGCTGTGGGCTATTAAGAAAGACTTGGGGGCTGCTTCCTGCTTCTAAAAACATGTTTCTCCATTTCTCCTTTAGGAAAATATAATATTCTGACTTTTTAAATATTTCCCAAAATACTTAATTCTTCGGGGGGGCGGGGGGGAGGAGGGCTTCGCATACTGTCTTAGAGAAGAACAATTAACTTGTCCAACTATCTCTTTACCAGTGCTGACCAATCAATCATGATTGATGATTTGCATTTTGTTTGGCTTTTTTCTAACTTCCAGACCTAGACTAACTTGATCCTTCCTTTGTTGCAGATTTTTTTTTTTATCAAGCTGGTGAGGAAAAGAAAGAGAGCACAGTCCCTATGCAAGCTAAAAAAGCTGCTTTGTAAAGTCCTTTCAGGCAGCAAGGAATTGGGTGTCTTACTATGTAAATTGAAAATTAACTATGCATCATCATGAGCTTCTATTAGTCCTTGCTGCTGTCAGGGCAGGTTTTATATCTCTGCCAGGTGAAAGCTTTAACTTTTTAAGGATAAGCATCCATCAAGAACCTGTTTTTGGATTTTTGAGTTCGTTCTTCTGTTCCACAATCCTAATATCTTCTTCTGTTGGCGGAGAGGGGTTCCTATTTCATCTGCCAAATGTTTAACAGCTACTTACCCATTGTCCATATAAATCTTCAAATGAGTGTGGAGAGTAATTTGAGATCTAAAATCTTCCACCTCCAGATTGGGTTTTATTACTATATCCTTTTGGAATGGATGCATCTAATATATCTCATAGTGTTTTCCATAGTGACAGGTTATTGTTTTTTAAAATGAAAGTGGATGGGCAGTATTGTTTGCATGAACTGGCTGTGCTTTCAAAGGGATAGTCAAACTACATCTCTACTTTCAGTCTTCAGGTCCAGTCGTGATTGGTCTCTAATGTTCTACTCCATTCCTTTCCATGCTTTGTGCTTCCTACTTTTAAAATAGCAGTTAGACTGCTAGTTGTTTTTAAAAAGAAGAATTTGATGATTGTATCATTATCCTTAAACTCCTCCATCTCTCTCTTTCTCCCTCTCTCCCTCCTTCCTTCTTCACATATAACTTAAAACAAGGAAATTACATTTCTGGAATTTTTTAAATACGTAATTTAACAATTTTTTTAAAAAATAAGAGCTACATATACTTCAGATACTTTTTATTGTTTATTGTCAGACTTGTTTAATATAACCTGGTCCCATTATTATTTAGTATATATATTAATGACTTGCCAAGGTTAATGAAAGATCCCATTGTACACATGCCTATGACTCTAAATACATACTGTAACAGCTTGCTCTATGCTGATATGATTTTATTATTGTATTCACCAGCAGGATTACTTAGGCTATTAAGAAGATTTAGCTCTTATTGCGAGGATAACTCCCTAACCATTAATAAATCTAAATAAAAACCCATGGTGTTTGGAAAACACCATCAGAGACATAGATGGCAATTAGATGGTGAACCAATTGAACAGGCTAACACCTTTGTATATTTAGGTGTAACTTTTCCCAACTTTTTCCGTTGATGATGGGCTTTCCATCATCAATGGAGTACGCTTAGAGCAAAAGCTCAATTGAATTTACTGCTTAAACTAAAGAATCATAGTTACCCAGGGTCCTTAGCTCCATTAATTAAAGTATATAAAGCTAAGGTTACCCCTATGCTCTTGTATGGAGCAGAAGTTTGGGGTCTATATTCAACTACAGTCCTAGAACAAACACAGTCCCAGCATTTGAGATGTATTTTGGGTGTAGATCTAAGAACATCTGATGCAGCAGTTAGAGGTGAATTGGGAATTCATACAATTCATGCACTATCAAAAATTAGAGCATATAACTACTGGCACAAAGTGAATGAAATGGAGACTGATAAACTCTCCAAGTTATGTCTACTGGAGCAAATAAAATCACAATCACAAATCTCCTGGATCACCAAGCTAACAAATGTTGTCAGAAGCTGTAGCCTTCCTGTCTCTTGCGTAACAGGAGAACGATTTTAAAAAAGAGCTGCCAAAAGAATTAAGGACATAGACACACAAAATGATATAGCTATCCTTAGTAAGGTGGGTAACTTGAAATGGCTGAGCAAATACAAACATACTTTTTAAATAGACAGCTATTTGCTGCCAAAACATCTAAGAGAGATAGAAACATTTCTATCTAGAAATGCGAGTGAGATTCGAACAGCTCGACACAGTGGTCAGATATGGGAGATTCCATTCTATACCCTACAATGAACATCTCTGCATTTGCAGAGCGGCAGAGGTAGAAGACCTGGCTCACATCCTATTTGATTGTTGCCTGTACAAGAGAGTGAGAGACAGATACCTCGGTCTATATACCAAACGAATGACCCATTGGGATCCTCATATCAAAACATGGGGAGTGGGGGGGGGAGGGTTGGTGTGGCGGCGGCAAACCTGTCACCACCACCACCGCCTGTCACCGCTGTACATCTTATGGTCCTGTGCATCTTATAGTGCAAAAAATACGATACCTTATGTGTGGCCAGAATCTGAAAATAACATTTAACACAGCACAGTACTTAAGCAAAATGGTTCAGTTGAGATCTGCATATGTGGGACTGATTGGGGTAATTTGAAGGGTGACACCAAAATATAATTTTATCATATTTTATCTATATCTTAGATTATTCTATTCTATTCCAATTTCATTTTAAATTGTATTATATTCCAATTTTAAATTGTATTTTATCCAATTCCACTTTAAATTGCTTTTATCAAATTTAAGTAATTTGTTTCTCCAACTTTGCACTTTGATATGGCCCAAGGGCTAATCAATAAAAAAAATAAAAATATAACGAAATTGGAAAGAGTCTCATGGAGTAAGCAACCTTCTGGTTTTAAAAATTCAGTCCTGTATTTTCAAATCATAACTCCCTGCTTCTAATTTAGAAAATAAACTGCAATCTACTAGTATTTGTTAGGTTTATACTAACTTTTCTTTCATGAGCAAAAGATGGCATATATATAGTGGTCTTTTCCAGATTTATTTTTTTTCACTGAAGGATGACTCTGGAAGGCTAGTTGGGCCGAGTCAGAGTAACTAGCTCAGAATCCCCAAAAGAATCTATGTATCCTAAGAAGAACTTGATTTGTGTCTAAACCGCAGTTCCTATATTAAATAAATCAGATCTATGAAACAGATCAGAGAAAAGAAAAGAATCTTGACATACAACTTGAGTTCTGCAGCAAAATATTTGGAGTTTGTTGGCAGTTTTGGTAGGTCAGTTGTATAGCTGACTCTTCTTTTTCCGGCTAGCTTTTCTTGTGTAATATCGGTGTAATCAACCAGCCAGCCTTCTTCTCACCCCTATTTCTGAGGAGTTCTCCAGAATTGGGCAATGGCAAAATTAGCTTAAACATCGTCAAGTACTGTATAGCAAGACAGGAGTCAGCAATATTCTGGCCAGACAGATTAGTGATATAAATATGGATAGATGTCTTTGATCCTCAAGACTGAAGAAAAGAATAACAGAATGACAGAGTTGAAAAAGACCCTGGAAGTCTTCTAGTCCAACCTCTTGCTTCAAGCAGATGACTAGACTGTTGAGGACAAATGGCTGGTCCAATGTCTCCTTAAAAGCCACCAGTGATGGACCACCCACAACTTCTTGAGGCAAGCCCTTCCACCAATCAGTTGATAAAAATTCATTAATGGCTAAAATGGCTAAAATTTAAATGGCTAAAATTTGGTTTTAAAAGGTGGAGGATAGATGTTGTGGCTTGATTCCTGGGTCTGTGAGGGACAGATCTCTCCAAAGTAATTAACAAATTAGTTTGGTCCAATTCATATCAATCAGTGGTGAGATTTTTTTAAAAAAAATTACACCTCACATTTTGCCACCCTGCATTAAACTGAAAATAACATGCAATTTTTAAACAGTTGTTGTAAAACATTTGGGGGGGAGGGGGAGGGGAAGGGAAATGAGGGGAGGGAAAGGCAGACAGGCAGGAAGCTCATTGTCAATAACCCAAAGATGCTGCTAGGCAGGCAAATCCTAAGAAGTTTAGGAAAAGACCAGCAGGAATATTGGCAGCAGCTGTGGGAACAAGGTCCTGTGTGTAGGTTGATAGGAAATTGTTGGATGATCTGGTATAGGGTGGGTGGTGGAAAGAAGCTGGGAAGATTGGGAGTGGGCAGTGGAGAAAATACACGGAAGTTGGGAGAAGGCCAGTGAAAAGACTCTGGGAAGATCAGGAGGACTGGCCATCAGGAAGAGTAATCATGGTTTATTCAATGCGTTCAGACAACACGTAGAACAATAAACTAACTGCATGGGCTGGATTCACATAACATGCTAGGTTTAAATGTGGTTGGATAGTTTAATAGTTCCGTGTTAGCCTACAACTTCATTTGCTGCTTGAATAGGCAATGCTTATAAAGCATTTTGCCCCTTAAAAGTCACATCTATAACAAAGCCTGCACAAACCCATCATTTTAAGACACTGCAATTGCAAGGATATCAGGGAAAAATAGTTTATTTCTCTGGATACAACCTATAATTTGCACCTTCATTTTGAGGTCTTTAATACGCTATTTCAAGAGAGGTTAGTAAGAAAACAGGACAGGATGCCAACTGTAAAATTTGCTCATTCATTCATTCATTCATTCATTCATTCATTCATTCATTAGTTCAATTTATATGCCGCCCTTCTCCGAAGACTCAGGGCGGCTTACAATGCACTTATAGCAATAGCTTTCATTCTTTTGTATATACCTGCTATTAGGGCTTTTGGCCCCCCATAAGTGGTGTTTCTACAAAGTCAGCTTATTGCCCCCACAATCCGGGTCCTCAATTTACCTACCTTGGAAGGATGGAAGGCTGAGTCAACCTTGAGCCTGGTGAGATTTGAACTTGCACTAATTGCAGGCAGCTGGCAGCTAAGTGCTACATAACAGCACTTAGTCCGCTGCACCACCAAGGCTCTTATTCTTTTCTTCTCAATGCTCAGTAAAGAGTTCACAGTTAATCACACTGTTTTTAAAGCTTGTGGCTTAAGATTTGTTTTAATATTTACAAATAACAATTTTCAATAGGTGCTTTTCTGGTGTGTGTTCATTTGCCACATCTCAATCATCTGCGGAGGGTATTGCTTCAAGTCAGGTATAAGACTGAGGAAGTCTCCTGCAGAGATCTTTGATTTGTGAATTGGCATGTTACAAACTTATTTAAACATATTCTATTTTCATCGATGAAGTAATGGAGGAAATAAGTAAAATGTCAGCTGTTTGTGTGTTACCTCTATCTTTTCTCATTTCCTTCATGCTGATTACTGTTGTCGGAAGTCTGTGTGATTGAATTGTACACTAATTTAGTTAAAAGGCACAATTATAACAATATAGTTATTAGCTGGGATAGTTCACTCAGAAAAATGGCCAGGTTAGAATTACTGTTTCCCACTGCATTCAGATCTTTTGACCCACAAGGTTATGTCTGTCATGTCTCTGTTCATACAGAAATATTCCCTTTCTTTAAATAGCACCAAACCTTGCTGAGAGAATTAAGAACTCCTATATATTCCTTAGTTAAATACAGGTAGTCCTGGATTTATGAATCAGTCCTGGAATCAGAATTTCTGTTGCTAAGCAAGGCAGTTAAGTGAGTCATATCAGGGGTGAAATCCAGCAGGTTCTGTCATGTTCTGGAGAACTGGTAGCAGAAATTTTGAGTAGTTCAGAGAACCGGCAAATACCACCTCTGGCTGGCCTCAGAGTGGGGTGGGAATGGAGATTTTACAATATCCTTCCCCTGCCACACCCACCAAGCCACGCCCACCAAGCCACACCACACCACCAAGCCATGCCCACATAACCGGTAGTAAAAAAATTTGAATTTCACCAGAGTCATATCCAATTTTACCTACTGGTTGTTGAGTTCTAGTGCTGCCTTAGGCATGAAGACAGCTGGGTGATCTTGGCCCAATTGCTCTCTCTCAGCCCTAAGAAGGAGGAAATGGCCAACCACTTCAGAAAATCTTTGCTAGGAAAACTGCATGGACTAGCCTCGAAGTCATATACATAAACACTAAATGGAAGGAGGGAAAGGGCTAACTCCAAGGTCCCTTCCAACCCTATTGTTTTATACAGCTGGCCCTTGACTTACGACAACAATTGAACCCAAAATGTCCATTACTAAGCAAGACAGTTGCTAAGTGACTTTTGCCCCATTGTACCACCTTCCTTCCCACAATTGTTAAGTTAATTACTGCAGTTGTTAAGTTAGAAATGCAATTGTTAAGTGAATCTGGCTTCTCCATTGACTTTGCTTGTCAGAAAGTCATAAAAGTTCATCACGTTACCCCAGGACGCTGCAACCGTCATAAATATGAAGCACTTGCCAAGCATTCCAATTTTGCTCACTTTATCTCCATTGGTTGCTACAATGATCTTCCCAGAGTTTTCTCACTGCCCTTCTTCCAACTTCCGTGTATTTTCATAAATCACTTTTTTCAGTGCCATTGTAATTTCAAACAGTCACTAAACGAATGGTTGTAGGTAAAGAACTACCTATATTCTGTATTCTATATTTTGGGTGGAATGCTATTCAAAGAGGGGGCAGTTCTAAGAAGGCAAACTTTCACAGCCTCTCAGTTTACCCACTAAGATGTGTTTTTGACATGTTTGAAAAACAATTGCTGGATCTACCGATCTTTTTAACATGACCATCTAAGCATCTGTTCTTGCAAAGAAGAGGCCTTTGATACAACTTCAAAGGCCTCTTTGAGCCGTGGTGGTGCAGTGGTTAGAGTGCAGTACTGCAGGCTACTTCTGCTGACTGCCAGGCTGCCTGCAATTTGGCAGTTCAAATCTCACCAGGCTCAAGGCTGACTCAGCCTTCCATCCTTCCAAGGTGGGTAAAATGAGGACTCAGATTGTTGGGAGCAAAATGCTGACTCTGTAAAACTGCTTAGAAAGGGCTGTAAAAGCACTATGAAGTGGTATATAAGTCTAAGTGCTATTGCTATATTCTGTTAGAACCCCATTTCGTTGCTAGATGCACAAGCAAGGAAAATATGTACACACAGTACATATCAGAGGTAAACTGGTAGCAGGCATGATCTCTGTCTATTGCTTAAAGGGCATATTCTCCTCTGAACAGCCTTAATTTCATGTGCTATGGTCAATGCCAGCATATTTTTTTTAACTACAGATAAATTATAATTTAAATCTTTGTACTTTTGACCACATATGATAATATGCATGGGAAATTACCCAGAATAGAAGAATCTGGATGGATCAAAACAAAGACCTATCTAGTTCTGCATTCCACAGTAACTATGCATATGACCCTTGCTCCCCGTTCCTCCATGCTGGCATGGAGGATATTGAGGGTAATATAAATCAAGAGAGTAGCCACTGATAATATTATCCTCCACTGTTCTGTTAACTCTCTTAAAGCCATCCAAATTGACACTCTTCATAGCAATGACTTCCACTGTCTGTGAAATGTATAAAAATGGGACTTTTATTGGTCACGAATCTGCCATTTTAGCCTGAAAGCCCTTATGTCAATGCTGACAAGAGCTTTTACTCGTTTTTTGCTTTTTGAAAAGAAAATGGAATTGCATTTTGCATACTTTTCATTTGTAGGGTCCTTGGGGCTCTCTAAGTTTGAGTGTTGTCTTGCAGATGTTTCATTACCCAACTATATTACATCATCAGTACTATAAGGGTGTGGGGTTTTCTCCCTGTTTATATATAAATGGCTTGCCCTGTCAGTGTTGTTGGGAGTGTTCTTGGTGGTTTATTAATTAGGCTGTTGTTTATTGTTTGATTGTTTGTCTGAGTTGGTAGTTCCTGATTGTTGGTCAAGTATTAATCTTGGTGTTAATCTCTGCTTATCTGGGTGTTGATTGATGTGTTTTGGTCTTTTCAGTCTCCAGTAGTTTTGAATACAAGTAACAATGCTGCCTGCCTGATTTCTGTATACATAGAGACCATTTTAAGGGTAGCTTATATTAAACACCTTGCCCTATATTTACTGCTGTTTGAAGGGACCCTGGGAGATCTCGGGCCCAGTAATCAATCAAAGCTATTTCTAGTAAAATGAATGAGATTCAGTCTATAGATATGGAACTTTCATGAAAGGAATTGTACATCAGGAGTTTTTGCTGTTTTGTTTGGGAGAAAAAAACCTCAAGGTGGAAATGTATTTAGGAGGTCTGTGGGTTGCAGGTTTAACCACTGAAAAAGTCTGATGTGTATCAGTCATTAACTGTAAATCCCAAGGACAGTAAGTCTTGGCTGTTTTACATTAAAGCCAGCCCCCCAAAATATTAGATTCATTTTAATATTTGCATGAATCCAGTTTATATTTCCAATTTCTTCCTAAAAGCCATTTACCCAACTTAATACAGTGGTATCTTATAGTCAGGAATATTTATTACTAGTCCGACATTTTACACAAAGCATATCCACTGAGCATTGATTTCAGATCCTTGCTTTCTTTCATGTTAGTTTTTGCGAAGATGAACATAAATAAATTTTCAGACTACCTAAAGGGCTTTTAAACAGTTTTGTATTGACCTGGCGGTTTAGGCTGATCAAAGTTGATTAGAATCTAAATGCTTAGCTTATGAATTCAAAGCACTTTCTCAAAGGGCTGAGAGCACCATGGCAAAATAATCAACATGCACACAAATGGAACAATGGTGCAAATCAATAAAGTTGAATTTGGCAAAGTACCCTGAAGTTAGCTATTGGACACTTTTAACAGATAGTTTAGAATCTGTTCAATGCACGGAAATTTAATAGCAACATTAAATTTAACATTATCTAAGCAACCGCTGTAAACTGTTGATGATCAATTATGTTTTCCTGGGATAGTTTTACCCACAAGAATAATAGCAAAAAGGTTTCTGTTAATGGCCGGAATGGCCTACCAAATTGGACATGGTTTGAAAAACAGGGTGGACAAACCTCCTCTTGAAGAGCCACTGAATGAGGAGATTGGAAAGGTTGACAAGTTCACAAGTGGGAAGAACCAACTGAGCAGGCTTGCAAGTATGTCCTTATCAGACATTTTTCTGCCTATGTTACTTTTTCCTAACATGATGCTATTCTGTTCACTTAATTTGATTATGGTGAATCTATGACATATGTGTCACAAGCGATATGCCATGTCATTTTTGGGGACATACCTAGAGGCCACACAAGTATGTGTTATACTTTCACGTGGCCTCTGAACCAGTGGTGAAATCCAAACATTTTTACTACCGGTTCTGTGGCCATGGCTTGGTGGGCATGGTGTGGCTTGGTGGGCATGGCAGGGGAAAATCCCCTGCAAAATCCCCATTTCCACCCCACTCTGGGGCCAGCCAGAGGTGGTATTTGATGGTTCTCCGAACTGCTCAAAATTTCTGCTACCGGTTCTCCCGAACCTGTCAGAACCTGCTGGATTTCACCTCTGCTCTGAACCCTCTGGAAGTCACATAAAATGGGCCTGCTCGTGTGTGGCCTTTGGCGCCTCCAAAAACCATGTGAGAAGTGGGCGTGCTTTCCCACTCTTTTCAGAGGCTGCAAGACCACGCAAGAGCATTCTTCAGAATTTCCAGGCCTTGTGCAAACTGGAGCTGCCTCATTTTTTTTTCCTGAGAGACAAAGACAAATAGAAAAATATTTAGAATTATGTAAGTTTTTGCTTATTTATTTATTAAATTTATGTTCTGTCCATCTTGCCATCCAAAGTGACACTTTGTTGTGAGTTGTTTTTCTTTTGTTGTGTGTATGTATTTGTGTGTATGTGTGTGTGTGCATGAGAGAGAGAGAGAGAGAGTGTGTGTGTCGGAGACAGATTAAGAGAATTAGCAGCGTTAAATCAGACATTTTTTAAAAAATTGAGACTGATTAATAAGACCCATTTTCTTTGGTTAACATGAATAGTTGCTAGTTTCCCAACCCAAAATAAAATATTAGGTCTTGGCTACTAGGATGCTGTTTCCTTTAGTTAGTATATACTCATAAAGGAGAATATTTGTAGTTCAGGGTTAAAATGAAGAGGTCCTTGATGCTTTCTGAGCTTAGTTATTTTCTTGCAGATGTTTCATTATTCAAACTAGATAACATCATAATGAATACCGGGGATGCTTCATTTCAACCCTGAGCTACAAATATTCTCCTCTGTCAATAGAACAATGTTTTAACTCCTGTTTGTGACTTTCAATCTGATACAGAGATTTACTGTTTCTTTTTTTTCTCTGTCAAGTTTTTTTAATTTACATCCTCACATTGCCTGATCAAAATTCAGGCACTTGGCAACTGGCATGTATTTATGGTGTTGCAGCATCCTAGAATCATGTGATCATCATTTGTGACCTTCCCCTTTGACTTCCAACAAGCCCATTTAATGGTGGAAGCCAGAACTATACAATTGACTTAATTACAGCAGTGGTTCGCTTAACAACCATGGCAAAAAAGGTTGTAAAATTGGGCATGACTCATTTAACAACCGCCTTGCTTTAGCAATCAAAATTCTGGTCCCAATTGTGGTTGTAAGTGGAAGACTCCCTGTAATGTAGATTTCCACCGTCACCATCACATGTTTTAAATTCCATCATACCAGTGGTAAAATTCAAAATTTTTACTACCTGTTCTGTGGGCATGGCTTGGTGGGCGTGGTGTGGCTTGGTGGGTATGGAAGGGGAACGGGAAGGGGAAGGATACAAAATCTACAAAATCTCCATTCCCATCCCACTCCAGGGGAAGGATACTGCAAAATCCCCATTCTCTCCCCACTCCTGGGGGAAGGATATTGCAAAATCCCCATTCCCACCCCACTCTGGGGCCAGCCAGAGGTGGTATTTGCCGGTTCTCCGAACTGCTCAAAATTTCCGCTACCAGTTCTCCAGAACCTGCCAGAACCTACTGAATTTCACCCCTGCATCATACTTAGAAGACATTGGAATCCTTTTCTCTCTGGCAATTTACTTCAGCATCAGGACACCTGGCAACCCCAATGTTAATTTTCCTTCCTTATGCTTAATGTCTATGGAGATTCTCAGTCATCCAGGTCATGGTTGTCCCAAAGGTGCTTTTTCAAGAACATGGTTGTTCAAAGGTGCTTTCTGGACTTTCTTGATCAGAAAGGCTTGAAAAAGCACCTTTGGGACTTCCATATGCTTATTTCATCCCCAGTCTATGGTTTAAATAATCTTTAATCTGATCTTTTTCATTCATGAAAATAATATTTTTTTCCTGCTTAAGCTGCTAGAAAGCCAGTGTATAATATGTAAAGTTTACTGGGCAATATCTTCCCCATCTTTTGGGAAGGTAGTTTTATGTGATAAGTGTAGTTTTGAAACGCTCATTGGTGGAGTCTTTAGGAAGAGCCCATGTTTTAGGAGAAAGGTAGAAACATACACTGGGGATTAATCAAGCAAGCAACCTCCTAAAATATTTATTTTTATTTATAACATATATAAATATAAACATATATAATGCTCCTTCCTCCTTCTATTTTTCCCACAATAACAACCCTGTGTAGTGTGTTGGGCTAAGTAATAGTGAGTGTCCGGCCCAAGGTCACCTTTCTTAGACTTTCTTGTCTAAGGCAGACTCACAAACTCCTGGTTTCTAGGCCAGCACCTTAATCATCACACTACCTATATTCCCAATATTCCGACTCTCCAACAATAAGTACATTGTGTTAGTTCAGAATCAGGATAGTCCAGAATTGGGACAGTTTAAAATAAAAGTAGTGTATCACTATTTTGGGAAAATTCTATATTGCTACTCTATTTCCCCAAAAATAAGACCCTGTCTTATATTTTTTTTGAACCCTGAAATAAGTGCTTGGCCTTATTGCCATGCACTCAAAAACCTGATTGGGCTTATTATCAGGGGATGTCTTATTTTGGGGGAAATGGGGTACTGCAAAGGCTGACTTGTATTAAAATATAGCCATATTAAAATATAGGCATAATGTACCTGTGGGACAAAACTCTGGATGTTTGATAGGTGACAGCAAAGCATTCAATTTACATGTCTCTCTGCTACTATCTAGTGCTCATCCAAATATTTGCAGCTCCAAATATGGTATGCTAATTAAATATTGTTGAGATGAAAGATTCTAGATTGTCTCTATCCCATGCAAAGGACAAGTAGAGTTTCAAAGGATTAGCCTTCCACAGTCTAATACCCTCTTAATGAATCGAAAATAGTGCTAATTCATGACATGAAAGTAGCCAAAGTTTAGCAAGGAGTAGGTGACTTGCCACACAAATGTCAATTTACATGGTAATTGTAAGATACTGCATTGTTTCTCTGCAGAGAGAACATGGCTACTGATTTCCCTGTAGAGCTACTTTGTGTACACAGCTTCTGTTGCAGAACTTTTTATTATTTTCACTCTATTTTTTGTATCAATGTTTACATTGTGAAATATGCCGTGTCCAAAGTACAATTTAAAAAGGAGGAATGCGTGCCACAAATTGTTAGGAAGGGACTTACATCAGGTCCATTTATAGCGCATTACTTCTTGCACATCCATTTTTGGTTAACATTAATATCTTTTCCTATATGGTTGATCCCTGGGTCCTTAGGGAACACTTTAAATCAACTTGGCTTAAGAAAGCTATTGACAAATTCTACTCTTTGGTTTTCTCCACGGAGAACCTTTGCTCATTAGGCTTTGAAAATATCACTTCCTTTCATAACTGATGCAGAGTAAAACTGACATCTTGATTCTCAAGCAATCAGACATATAGCTGTGAAACAAGCTCCATTACAATACAATGCTATTTTGCATGAGGAACCAGAAATGTAGCATCTATTGCTAATTTTGAGCTGAGATTTTGCATGCTGTTGTCCCTCTCTTTGCTTTTGAGACCGAACCTGAAAGAGTTTAGTTTGGGAATCCAGCTACAAAACAAAACTGAGTTTGGGATAATCATCTGTCTACTTTTTGAAATATTTTATTGCCACCTCACACAGATTGCAAAACAATTTTACAACAAAAGTACTTAAAAAGTACATTTAAAATTCTGTGACAAACTTGGATTACTTTTATTAGAAAAAAAGCAGGCGATGTAATGGATTGACTTCCCACCTATCAGTCATATTGCCCCTGTGCTGGTTTGGAATGATTCAAAGTTGCTTCTGAGGGAAAACAGATTTAGAGTTTTCAGAGTGATGGAGGCAGTTTTGCTACCTTTTTTCCCCTCTATTCTGAGGCAAGCTGTTACAGACAATAAATGGTTCTGTAGAGTTTCAGCCTTCTGGCTATGGGCCATAACATCTGTTACTAACTTATTAGGAGGAAGCAAATAGCTTTTGCAATTTTTTAAATTGCAAGTAGTTTCAGTTCAGTTTCCACAACAGCTTTCAAATTAAATGAAAAATTTCCATGAAGTTTTGTATAGAATATCAATATACAAGGTAGAAGGATTATGTATCCTGCCAAAATAAAGGAAGGATAGAAATCTATTTTTTGAAAAATGTCATGTTACATTTGATTCAAATTGATTTTCATTTCAAATTAAATTAACATCCAGTTCAGTCAATATGAAGACTATCCACATTAGTGATGGGTTGCTCCCGGTTCTGTCCGGTTCTTTAGAAGCGGTAGTAAAAGCGGCTGGACACTCCGCCCACCTGCCCAGATGTTATAATTGATGATCTGTGCATGCGCAAAACTTCTATGCATGTGCATGCGCGCTCCCATTGCGAACCGGTAGTAAAGGTAAGTAGAACCCACCCCTGATCCACATATTTAATAATGTTCACCCTTTATCACATGACAATGAAAATTGGATAACAAAAGTACCCAATATTTTCAAGTGCTACATATGACTGTGCTCAGGTTAGGCCTTTCTCTCTAAAATAGCTTTGCTGAATTAGGTGTTTTCTAAACTGTTGGGGCTTCAAACTAGAATTCCCAATCACCAATAGTCCCTGAATAGCATCTGAACCTTGTTTAGACTTGAACATGAGAGGAACATATTTTTGTTGGTGTCATCACTTTTATAATAGGCTATTTATTTTATTCATTTTATATACTTTATGTTCAGTCTAAATAATTCTAGAATGATATGCAAAATTATACAAAAAAAAATATAGAAAAATAAGGATTTTGTGAATCTTGACAGAATTTAGACATAGGGAGACAGGCTTACTGAGAACTAGCCACAGATACAAGCACCTTCCCCTCTATGGCACTCTTGGTTGGATTTTCTTGGATGAGATTCTGGATTTCTGGACACTTCCAAAGATGCTAAGGAATTTTCACAAAAAATATGTTGTGCCAGCATGAGAAGAAAAGTAAAACCAATGCATTGACTTAAGACATGAAAGGGGACCTTTAGATAGAAAGGATCATCGCTGAATCCTCCTTTGCAATCCTGCACATACAAAAGGTGTGGGGCTTAGATGTAGTGTTGTGCTTGCCATCTCGCAGCATTTGAGACCCCCTGTCCTTGGATGCAGGAAGTGGAAACAGTAGAAGAAGGCACTTGAATCTTTTTTCTTTTTTTTTAAATTAAATTTTTATTAGAGTAAATATTAAAAAAACATAACATGACATACACACAACAAACATTTATACAACGTATAAACAAAAAGAAATTATGTTTCCTTCTTAAGCATTGTTTCAAAGTGACATTCTGCTTGTTATATATTTCTTCCCCTCTCCTTAGTCTAATGACATTTTCTATACCGGTAATATTTCCCCTCTAGATTTTTTGTTTATTTCTAATTTTTAACCAATTATACCATTTATTCCATATTTTGTAGTAGTCTGAGTCTTCTCTTTCTTGTATTTCTCTGGTTAACCTATCCATTTCAGCGCATTCTAGATTTTTTTCTATTAAATCTGTTTCATTTGGCGGTTTTTCTTGTTTCCAATTTTTTGCATATATTATTCTTGCAGCTGTTAGTATGTGAATTGTGAGATATTTAATATCTTTAGGGTATGATTTATTAAAAATTCCTAGTAAATCTTTTGAATCTTTTCTTAGTTGTTTATTTGTAAGAGATGACCAGGCTGAGCTTGAGGGAGAAGTCAAAGGCATCATCAGTCTCAAGTCCCTTCGCACCCACAACAGATCTAAGTCCACCCTATCTTGAATTCTGGTGATTCTTATCTACCACCAATTTGCTTTGACTGTTAGTAGTTCAGATTCTTGTAGAGAACATTATCATACAATAAACCTATACTAAATTGAATTGCCTGGACTTCTGATTTACTATGCTTAACATTTTTATTTATTCAATTATATATACACTATATAAAGCCACCCTACTCAATAATGACTCTTTTCGTCTCTTGCTTCACTCATACTCTCCCAGTTGCTTGTTCACCTGTGTAGTTTTAATGTGTGGTTGCTAATTTGTGTTTTAAACCCTGGCTAGGAGTGGGGGTTCGTTTCACTGAAGAAGAGACGACTAATACAAGTGAAGCAATTATTCTGGTATCCTGTGGCCAGTTGGATAGAAGTAGGTTGTTTTAGGATTTGAGACAATAAACTCATTCATAGAACAAACATTCCAGATGTGCATCATAAGTAATATAAATTATAGGACAATGTATTCTTATGCATGTTTTCTGTAGACAGGAACTCCAGAAAAGACTGCAGATGGATCTCTTTTTGTGCCAGCTGGACACAGGCACCTTCCCAACTGAATCTATGTTGAACTTTCCAATCTCACCCTGAATTCACTTAGCTTAGTTTTTCATGAATGAGGCAGAGTGATCCACTGTAACACCTGGAAATGCCTGCTAAGAACATTTCTGAGAAGATGCCATTACTTGGCACATGTCAACTCATCCTCCCTTTTGAAGAGTTATACATCTCTTCATTATAGCGATATGATTGAGATATATAGCATACATCTAGGTCAGCAAGTGCTTGTACATCAAAGTCAGTACAAGATAAGGCTATTAGAGGGGTACTAAAGAGAAATACAGGGTGCATAAGCAAGCAAATAACATAATACAAGATTATATAGGTTAATATGGAGTTTAAACTACCAAAGAAGCTAGAATAGCAGTGATCCATCCAAGAGATATGATGGGAGAGAGACTGCTAAGTGTTGGTCAAGCTGAGAGTGACCAGGGTAATTGCCTAGGAGAGGGGTGGCATGAGGCAATGGATTGCACAGGGAGAGGAACCCCTGAGACTGGAGATTGCAACAGTCTTTGTAGCTCAAATATGCCTTAGCAACCTTTCAGCTGGTCCAAAGCTTCTCATCTACTGATTCACACAAGGGAATCTTCTATGTAAGGGAAGGCAGCATAGGTTTTAAAGCACAGGACTCAGGGGTGAGTTGCTGGGGGTTCAAAGAGGTACGGGAGAACGTCTAGCTAAGTTTCTGTGCAGTTCGGAGAACCCCCAAATCCCACTCCTGGCTGGCCCTGCCCTCCCCACCCCTCCCAGGAGTCCCCACGCAACCTGCTTTGGATGCAGGTAAGTGCAGGCCACACATGGAGCTCGGGGAGGGCAAAAAACGGGCCTACCGGAAGTTTGGGAGGGCTGGAAACTGGCCCTTTTCCAGTCTCCAGAGGGCCTCCGGAGCCCGGGGTGGCCATTTTCACCCCCCCCCGAGGTGTGAAGAAAGCCTCCAGAGCCCGGGGAGGGCAAAAAGCCTCCCGCCCATGGTGCAGGAGGCTGACTAGGCCACATCCACCATGGCTACACCCACCCAGCAACCGGGCAGAGAACTCCTTGCTAAAATTTTTGAAGCCCACCCCCTGACAGGAATGCTTTTTTGTTTTTGCTACTGATGGTACTGTAAACCCAGGAGAAAGCTCTGCGTGTTTATGTATAGTAAGCATATCCTACATCCTCTGAAAGCACCTTTTTTTTTTTTTTTTGGTTCCAAATAGCTGCATCTTCCTGTAAACTAAACTGACTGAACGACAAGTACAGGGAGGGCCTTTCCAGTGGATATTTTAGTGGGTAGATAGAATGGCATTAACTTCTATCTATCCACTAAGAATGGGTTCTAGCCTATTTGGAGTTTACAGACCACTGCAGATGCCTTAAATTTCCCTAAAACTCAATGGCAGACAGTATGTTATTTAAGGACCAGTGATTCCATTTAGTAATAGCTAACCCTACTTGGCAATCAGGCAGATGCCTTCTCTATTACAGCTTTCAGACCATCTTCTAGCGTAGTCTTGTCTAGAATGGACTGCAGTACAATCCAATGTCAGTATTATTACAGTGTGGGCCACAAAGATTAGCCAATTCAACTCTAAAGAGATTTGTCATTGACACATCTCCAAAAGCTCGATCCAGGTCCTCCTTGCCATGAGAAGGCCTCTTGTGACCAACTGGAATCAAGGAGCTTCTCCCAGTTAGAGTCCTGATAGAAAATATTCCCAGAGCCAGAACAGTTCACCTTTCTGTTAGATCGGCGCAGGAATGAAGACGTGACCAGCTCGTTACATGAGTAACTTTATTAGAACAGCAACAGTAGCAAGACCCGCGTGCGCTGCCGGAGCTCTCCTTATATTTGCTCCAGCAGACGCACCGCCCCCTGACAGGGATTCAAACTTTCCCGCCCGGTGGCTGGCAACCAATCCGGGCGGATGTCCTTATAAGGACATAACACTCCTCCCCCCTAGTCCAAAGAAAAAAAACGTTCAGTGTTCGTCAATAAACGTGACGTAGTCCTGCAGGTACGTAGGACGCCTAGGCACCCTACTTGACCTGCGCAGTCTCATTTCTCCCGTGTCCCCGCCCTGGATGGACGGGGTTTCTGTGGCTCCTGGATCCTTCCCCGGAACCGGGCTCGGTTCGGCTGGCGAGTGTGCGGGGTCACCCTCAGCGCCTCCGGCCGGACCGCAGACCTTGGATGGCTGGTTCTGGTGGTCTTTCTCCTGGCCTGTGGATCTTTCGCCTCAGCGGTGCTGTTCGGTTCCGACCCGGGAAGAGCGTCTGAGTCTCGGTAAGACCCCGGCTGTCACTTGCTCTTCCTCGGTCTCCCGGTGGCTGCGGTTCTGCTGCGGCCCGGCCCGCTGTGGTCTGGAGGGTGGTTCGGTCCGGTGCCCTTGGGTCCGGTCTGCCCGCTGTGGGTGGTGTTGGCTCGGGTAGCGGTGTCCGACCTTGCAGGGTTGGCGCAGGTCTCCTTGGCCGGGCAGGCGTTGGTCTTCCCCGTCGGGTTGGTGGTGGTCGACCTGGTCGGGGTGTCGTTGTGGGGATGCCTCCTCGGGTCGGTGGAGGTCTTCCCTGCCGGGTTGGCGCAGGCCTCCCTGGCCGGATTGTTGTCGGCTTTCCCTTCCCCCTAGTCCCAGGTCTACCGCCAGTTGGTGGTTGGGGTCGTCTGGGTTGGGTTGTTGTTGCCGGGTTGTTTCTTGCGTTGGGCGGGGGTGCCTCTCACCGGGGAGTCATGTGCCACCCTCGCCCATGTGCTGTGGTGTGCCCATCTGCGATGGTCCCCGGTCTACTCGCCTTGCGTTGAGGTCTCCCAGGTAGGGCTGCCGTGGGTTGCCTTCACTGGTCGGGTGCGGTGCTTCCCTTCTGGGCAGGTCCTGGTCTACCTGCGGGCTGGGTCGGGGGTCCCTGGGCCTGTTGTTCCGGGTGCCCACCTGGCCGGGTTGGTGTTGCCATCCCCCGTGCGGTTGGCCCCGGTCTACCTCGCTGCACTGCCGACGTGACAGTGCCTGGTAGTGTGCTGGGCCGACCTCGTCGGGATGGCGTTGCTCTGCCTCGTAGGGGTGTGGTGGGCCTACCTCGTCTGAGTATGGTAGGTCTACCTCGCTGGGGTGTTGTAAGCCTACCTCGTCTGGGTGTTGTAGGCCTCCCTCGTCAGGCTGGTTTTCGTGTGCTCCCCCCCACCTTTTCCGGAGTTGGTCGATGTGACGTCTCACGACCTGTCCATCTTCCAACTCGACGGTGTAGGATTTGGGGCCGGTTGTGCTGGCAATCTTCCCTTTCAGCCACTTAGGAGAGCCGTTGAAATTCAGCGCGAAAACTGAATTCCCTTTGCTAAAGGCGCGAAGCGGCCGGCTGGCGGTTGCGGTCACTTCCGGGCTGTATTGGGGGTGCAGCCGGTCCAAGGTTGACCTCAACCTTCTGCCCATGAGGAGTTCGGCCGGGCTCTTGTGGGTGGTGGCATGCGGCGTGATGTGCTGGGTGAGGAGGAAGTTGTCGATGCGTTCTTGCCAGTCTCCCGGGCCCATCTTGGTGAGGGCTTCTTTTGTGAGCCGGACCATCCGTTCCGCTTGTCCGTTTCCGGCCGGCCTGTACGGAGCGGAGAGGGTATGGCGGATGCCCAGTCCTGCCAGGAAGGACTCCATGGCCAGGGATGTGAGCTGGGGGCCGTTGTCTGAGACCAGCACGTCCGGTAGTCCGTGTGTGGCAAACAGGCGGCGCAGGGCTCGGATCGTCGCTTCTGTTGTGGTAGATGCCATGGGTATCACCTCGAGCCACTTGGAGAAGGCATCTACCACGATGAGGAGGTATCGCCCCTGCATCGGGCCCGCGAAGTCGATGTGGACCCTCGACCAGGGGTTGCTGGGGGTCTCCCAGTTCGTGACTTCAGATTGCGGCGGTGCGGGGCGGACTTCTTGGCACGGGTCACATCTGGAGACCCATTGTTCGATGTCTCTGTCCAGTGAGGGCCACCAGACGTAACTCCGTGCCAGGGCCTTCATGCGGACGATGCCCGGGTGCCCGTTGTGCAGTGTCTCCAGCGTCCGCCGTTGTAGCGTGCTTGGGATCAGCACCCTGTCTCTCCATAGCAGACAGCCCTTCATGGTGGACAGCTCCGTCTGTTTCCTGGTGAACGGGCTGAACCTCTCTTCCGTCTGTTTCGATGGCCACCCCCTGAGGATCCAGGACCTTACTTGGCGGAGGGTGGGGTCTCTCTGGGTGTGCGCGGCCACATCTGCGGAGGAGACTGGACAGCTGGCGTCGTCATCTATGTGGAATAGATGGAGCGTGGGGGCTGGGTCTTCCACCGGGTTCTTCGATGGGCATCTGCTGAGTGCGTCGGCGTTTCCTATGGCTGTGCCTGGCTGGTGCACGAGCCTATAGGAGTAGCCAGCCAGGAAGATGGCCCATCTCGTCATCCGCGGGGACATGAAGGTCGGGGTGGGTTGGTCGCCTGCGAGGAGTCCCAGGAGTGGCTTGTGATCGGTGACTATGGTGAAGCGTCTTCCATAGAGATATTCGTGGAAGCGCTTCACTCCTGCCACGATGGCCAGGGCTTCTTTGTCCAGCTGACTGTAGTTCCGTTCTGCTCCGGACATAGTCTTTGAGAAATATGCGATTGGGGCTTCGGTGCCGTTGGGCAGTTCGTGGCTGAGGACTGCCCCCACCCCGTAGGGCGACGCATCACAGGTCAGGTTGATGGGGAGCGTTTCGCTGTATTGGATGAGGACGCTTTTGGACGTCAATAGTCCTTTTATGGCTCGGAATGCCGCTTCCTCTTCCTGGCCCCACTTCCAGGATGCCAATTTCCCCAGCAGGCGGTGAAGTGGCTCAGCAACTGTGGCTTTCTGTTTTAGAAAGATTGCATAAAAGTTGAGCAACCCAAGGAATGCCTGAAGCTCCGTTTTGTTTTTTGGGCTAGGAGCTTCATGGATTGCTTCCACTTTTGATTTGGTGGGGTGGATGCCTGTGCTATCAATGAGGTAGCCCAGGAACTCGACTTCCTGTACTCCTATGATGCACTTGTCCCGCCTGACCCTCAAGCCCTTGGCCTTGAATCGCTGCAGGACAAGCCTGAGCCTTTCAAGGAGTTGAGCTCTTGAGTCACCGGAGATCAGCACATCGTCGAAGTAAGGCACCACCCCTGGAACGCCTTGGAGAAGGCGTTCCATCATGGATTGGAAGATGCCGGGGGCAGCGCTGACTCCAAATTGGAGGCGGTTACATTTGAATGCCCCCCTGTGTGTGACAATTGTTTGAGCCTCCGCCGTTTTTTCGTCTACTGGCAGTTGCTGGTAAGCCTGGGCCAGGTCCAGTTTTGCGAAGATTGATCCCAATCCCAGGGAATGCAGCAGGTGTTGCACCACTGGGACTGGGTATGCGCTCTGTGCCAACGCCTTGTTGATGGTACAACGGTAGTCGGTGCAGATGCGCACAGACCCATCATGCTTCAGTGGGGTCACAATGGGGGTCTCCCATGAAGCATGATCGATCGGTTCCAGGACGCCCTGGGCGATCAGCTTATCCAGCTGCTCGTCTACTTTGGGCCGCAGGGCAAACGGAACTCGGCCGGGCTTGAGCCTAATTGGGGTGATTCCCTTGTCCAGATTGAAAGAGATTGGCCTCCCCACAAATTTCCCCAGCTTACCATCGAAGACTTCCTTGAACTCTTCGATGAGGTTGTCGAGTCCGTCCCTGCGAATTTGGTTGATGCCTTCGATCGAAAGCCCCAGCGGCTTGAACCATTCCACTCCTAGCAGGTTCGGTCGGCTGTCCTTCACGACGGTGATGGGGAGCTTGCCTTCGAACTCCTTGTAGGTGACCCGGATGTCGGCTCTCCCTAACACTCCGATGGGGTTTCCCCCAAAGTCGATGAGCTTGGAGTGTAGTGGCTTCAGCTCTCGCTTGGTGATGCTGGGTTGCAGGCGCTTCAACTGCTGCCAGTCCATGATGGAGTAGACCGAGCCCGAGTCTACCTCCATTTTGCAGGGTGCCCCCTCCACGTGGATGGTCACGTGGAACTTGATGGCATTGTCTGAGGTCGTGTGTGCAATGGTCGTCTGGTGGACCGCTCCGCTCCGGGGAAATTCGTCGTCTCTGCGTCTGGAAGGGCCAGAGGACCGTTTGGATGATCTCTGGTAATCCTTCCGATTCTCGCGGGGACGGTGGCTGGAGGGCTCTGGGGCTGGTTCCTCAGTTCTGCAAGCTTCGGCGATGTGACCCCTTCTGTTGCAGCGTCGGCAGGTCGCATCCCTCCACTTGCAGGTTGCTCTGGCATGGTCCCCTCTGCAGCTGGCGCAGCGCTCCCCCTTGTAGTTCCGTTGGGCGGTTTCCCGCCTTGGGGGGTCTGGAAACCTTGTGGACGGTGGCTTCCCCCTCTGACTCGGATCCGGCTGTGGAATCCTCTGTTGACGATTGCGCTGTGGAGCGAATCTTGTGGATTCCCTTTGCTCTGCTTACTGCGGCGGCTGCTTTCTCCGAGATTTCGGATGCGGTGGCTTCCTCCACCACATCCTTGAGCACGAGTTTCTTCCTGCTCAGGAATTTCTTTTGCAGGCCTCTGTCCCTCATGCCGAAAACCACGCGGTCAGCGATGGCATTGTCCACGTGGTCGAACTCACAGCTGGCTGCGATCTGGCGTAGGGCGGCCACGAATTCCTTGATCGTCTCACCTTCCTTCTGGTCCCTTTGGTGGAAGGTGAACCGGTTCGCCACCGGTGTTCCTGTTGGGGCATAGTGGTCTTCCAGGATCTGCAGCAGGTCTGTCCATGGCACTTCTTCGATGTCTCGTGGTGCTATGAGATCGATTGCCATGTCGAGGACCTCGGAGCCGCAGTTGGCCAGGAAAATGCCCTTTTTCCGGTCATCGTCGGCATCCCTGATGTTGTTGCCTCTCAGGTATTGCCGGAATTTCACTACGTAGGATTTCCACTTGTCCTTCCCTGGCCGGAAAGGAGCAAGGGCTGGCAAAGTGACTTCAGCGGATGCCATGCCTACGGAAATGCCTACTGTAGTTCCCGGTGCCGGAGTCTTGGTGTTGTTGGCTTGGTGCCGCGAGGTTCGTTCTTCTCTCTAGTCCTTCGTCGCCAGTGTTAGATCGGCGCAGGAATGAAGACGTGACCAGCTCGTTACACGAGTAACTTTATTAGAACAGCAACAGTAGCAAGACCCGCGTGCGCTGCCGGAGCTCTCCTTATATTCGCTCCGGCAGACGCACCGCCCCCTGACAGGGATTCAAACTTTCCCGCCCGGTGGCTGGCAACCAATCCGGGCGGATGTCCTTATAAGGACATAACACTTTCCAATTCCATGAACACAATCTTCTCTCTTTTTGAGATTTAGTTTCAGTATCTTGCCTCCTATGGAGTCCATCACTGCCTCCTGGTTTCCCTCAAGCTCTGCATAGTTACTCTTTTAAAAATACCTGTGGTGGGCTATTTCAGCATTTGGATGTAATGCACTGACAGCTCTTCAGACTAATTTGTCTTTTTTACTTTTTTGTGCTCAACTATCCCACGTTTGATGGGACCAATTTCCTCCTTCACTGGAGTTAAGAGCAAGAGAACAGTCATTAATCTGTCTCTTTGTTACATCTAGAGGACATGCATCTCATAGTTGTAAGGAAGACCAGTAGTTTCGATAAGTGAAATAAATTACAACAACTTCACTCATCCTTTCTCATTTTCCAATAAACCAGTAGAAAGGAACTTCTCTTATTTCCTCTCTCTTTCTCTCATCTTGTTAATTTTTTAGTAGACTGCACACCGTAAATCCTAGAATTATCTTGGAAACAGTTGATGAAAATTGACATTTTCTATCTGTGGTATTAGCCTTGTCTTGGTTAATAAATGTTTTGCTTCTGTGAAAAGTTTTATCTTTTGAGAGTGATTTGCAAGGATTAATTGTTCAATAGAGAGCCAGTGGTGGTAGTGAATGTATTATATACTTGAAATACAAAGAAAGATCAAGCAGACCATTAAATTGCATATCCCTGGCTACATCAATTATCTGACAGTTTTAGGAAGCTCACACCATGGAGCTGTATAGTACACCATCATAGCTGTTAAGTGTCTGTCTGTTAAATACTAGACTTTATTGTTTTCTCTCCTTTGAACTGAAGATGGATACCAATCTGTGTGACTAAGCTTCAGACAATTCTTTGAGAAATTGGACTTTTAAACTGATATAAAACAGGATTGTAGCTAGCACTATGGTCAACAAAGCCTTCAATCTCAGAGTTTTGATCAACAAAGGAGAAAGATCTTTGATAGAGTGCTTGTTTTTCAGCTCGAAGGTCTCACATTCAAGCCAAAGGATCTGGGAAGAGTATTGAAAGAGAACTCTTTCTGAGACTTCAGAGGTCTATTAATCAGAATAATGAGAATGGATAACACAGACAGTCTGTAGGTTGCATTCTCCAGATGATTCTTTTGCCACATTTTTTAACAGAGAAATGTTTGTACCTATTTATAACTCATTCTCATTATTTTATATCCCAGTTTTCTCTAGTATATGAAGCAAAGCGATGAAAACTGCATGCAAAATTGTCTAAGCATGCAGCTGTGAAGGTGCAAAAGAGAGCTCTTTCTCTTCTGAGCCGTGATGGTGCAGGGATTAGAGTGCAGTACTGCAGGCTACTTCTGCTGATTGCCAGTTGCCTGCAATTTGGCAGTTCAAATCTCACCAAACTCAAGGTTAACTCGGCCTTCCATCCTTCTGAGGTGGGTAAAATGAGGCCCCAGATTGTTGGGGGCAATATGCTGACTCTGTAAACGGCTTAGAGAGGGCTGTAAAGCACTGTAAAGTGGTATATAAGTCTAAGTGCTATTGCTATTGCTATTGCTACTTCGTCTAAGAGAATTACAACAGATCTTCTGAATTCTTGTGATCTTAATTTTTTAAACTACTATTGAATTAAAGGTGGAAAAGTTGGTCACTCCCCCTCCCCCCCAATCTACTAGATGGCACATTGTTGAAAATAAAATGGCAGGAATATTTGAGTCATTGGGTCTTATTTAAGAATAACTTGTCCAATGCTTGTCTGCATATATATTACTGGTCTTTCAACAAGCTTAACCCTAACCACTTGTTGTATTTTGTTTTGGACTGAATAAGTTTATTATCTGTTGTGAAATTTTAACCTACAAGACTGTGATGATTTCTATGAGACAGCTACTACCAGTATGAACAGGAGACTGTACTATAAGCTTCATATA
Organism: Arizona elegans; assembly: GCA_022577455.1. Classification (NCBI taxonomy): domain Eukaryota; kingdom Metazoa; phylum Chordata; class Lepidosauria; order Squamata; family Colubridae; genus Arizona; species Arizona elegans. Next base: position 115,020,511 of record JAKOOJ010000002.1, read on the forward strand.
GAAATATACCAATCTATACTGGGGCCTTGATTTGGGCTTAGTCTCTGTCCTATGTGATTGCTTATCCTATAAAGAGAAATCTGATTGAGGTTTAATCTTGGCTAGCTTCTGCTCAAATACACCTTTTAAAAAATTTATGCCTTTATCTAGTGGTGAAATGTAAAATTTGTTATTACCGGTTCTGTGGGTGTGGCTTGGTGGTGGTGGTGGTAATGTGACTGGGTAGGCATGGCCAACTTTTTTTTTTTTACTTTTAAAAGCATTTTTTCTACAACCTCTTCGGCCGAAGAGGTTGTAAAAAAAATGCTTTTAAAAGGCTCTGACAATCCCAGCTGAGTTGCCTGATCGTCAGAGGCTTTTGTTTTCTTTTAAAAGCATTTTTTTGCTTTTAAAAGAAAAAAAAAGCCTCTGACGATCAGGCAACTCAGCTGGGATTGTCAGAGCCTTTTAAAAGCATTTTTTCTACAACCTCTTTGTCCCAAGAGGTTGTTAAAAAAATGCTTTTAAAAGGCTCTGACGATCCCAACTGAGCCGCGAGATCATCAGAGGCTTTTTTTTAATTTTTAAAAGCATTTTTTCAGCTAAAGAAAAAATGCTTTTAAAAGTAAAAAAAAAATCTCTGATGATCGCACAGCTTAGCTGGGCATGGGGTGGGGGGGAAGGGATTTATGCTACCAGTTCTCCGAACTGCCCTCCGCCATCGCTACCGGATCAGGCGATCCGGTCCGAACTGGGAGCATTTCACCTCTGCCCTTGTCCAATTTATTACTAGTGAGTTATATGATTCCATCAACACACATTGTATTGTTCAGATAGTTTGTCTTACATATACGAATTTATTGTCTGTGAAACTCATCTGTTCAGTTGACTGGCAGTATGCCAGCAGGTTGGTCCAGATTATGATTCCATTTACAAACTGACAATTAAAAACCATGATAAGATGGAAGTCTTTAAAAAATTAAAATCTGTTATTTATTTATTTTGTTTAAACACTGAGGAAGACTTCATTAAGCATTCCTCTCCTACCCCCATGATAAGGTTTGGCAGCTTTCTGTTTATTAGCATCAATTGTTATCATAAGCCATCTTGATAGAAACTGTGTTTTGTGTCCAAATGGACATTTCCCACAGGTACATCATCATCCTTATGAATTATAATAACAAAACAGACTGTTGAATTTGCCAAAACACCCACGGTGGCCCCATTTTGAACTAGTGAGTAGGCAGACAGATGGCTAAAAACTAATTTAGAAGTTAACAATGTGGAGATTTGAAGAAAAAAAAATTAAACAAATGCAGGCAAATTACATAACCCAAATGCAATTGACATATTTCCCATGAAGAAATGTAAAGCTATAAAGAGCTCTCTCCTCTATGTATAATAGATTACAACTTCTATCATTGCAGTTTCTTGGATGGGGATTATGGGGCTGTAACCATAGCACATATAACAGAATAATAACAACAGAATAACAAAGTTAGAAGGAAACCTGGAGGTCTTCTAATCCAACATCCTACTCAAGCAGGAAATCGTATATCATTTCAAACAAATGTTGACTAATCACTTCTTAAAAAACCTCCAGGGTTGGGGCACCCTCAACTTCTGAAGACAAATCGTTGGACTGATTAATTATTCTAACTGTCAGGAAATTTCTCTTTAGTTCTAGGTTGGTTCTCTCCTTGATATGAAAGGCATCAAATTGAAAGGCGACTATACTTAAGAAATCAATCAATTTGCCATGTCTGAATCCTTGTAGATAGAGAAGATTGGCTTGGTTTTTTTTACAGCAAATAAAGGGGTATGAGAAATTTATTCATTCACTTGGAATGAATCATTTTTAAATCTCCCCAAAATTTGCTGTTCCCAAATCAAATATTATTGGAGCCAGCTACTTTTGGCTATTTGACTATTTCCTTAGAAAGCTTTTTCAGTTTTTAGAGGAAAAGAGTGTTAAGCATTCTAGTGAAAATTTCTCCTGAATACATTCAGTCCTTGTATTATTGACTTCTGTTTGGGATGGGGTTGTGCGTTCTTTAAAAATGCTATGGAAAATGTGTTCCAGGCCTTACACAGGCACAGTATTTTTCTGCTATTCAGTAAATAAGCTGTTTTCAGATTTCTGTGGGTATTTGAACAAATGTTACTGCTGCTTAAAAAAAACCTTCAAACATTAAGATATCAGTGTCAGCATTTTTTTCATACTCAAGCGGAAGAAAGCTTGAAAAAAGTTGGGCTGCTTAATAGCACACTGTTGTAATGTTTGTGCATGGCCAAAAGGGCTTTTGAATTACTGCTAATTCAAGCACAGCCCTAGTTTGGGAAAGAAAATTAAATCATTCCCTGAAAATCTGATTCTCAGGTGCAATTACTGATTCCCTATAGTGTGGATAAATTTCTGTGTAAGCATATAAATCAGTAGGTGGCTAGTACAGGTAGTCCTTGACTTATGACCACAATTGAGCCCAAAATTTATGTTAAGTTAGGCATTTGTTAAGTGAGTTTTGCCCCATTTTACAACCTTTCTTGCCACAGTTGTTAAGTGAATCATTGAAGTTGTTAAATTAGTAAGTTAAATTTGTTAAATGAATCTGGCTTCTCCATTGACTTTGCTTATCAGAAGGTTGCAAAAGCAGATCACATGACCGCTGGACACCACAGTCGTCATAAATATGAATCAGTTGGCAAGCATCCAAATTTTGATTGTGTATCTATGGGGATGCTGCAATGCTCATAAGTGTGAAAACGATCATAAATCACTTTTTTCAGTGCTGTTGTAATTTTGAATTACTAAATGAACTGTTGTAAATTGAGGATTATCTATGCAGTACATGGAAACTATGAAAGGTGTTGTCATCACATAAAGTCTAGAGAGAAATCCCCTCAATTCTCTTTTGTGTTGCATATTATACTGTGGATGATCTCATCCATATATGATTTTTCCTTTACTTTTATCAGAGAAAATAAGTTTTAGATAATATATTGTATTAAAAGTCTTCTTTATTACACTCTTCCTAATGTTGACTTTGAGAGCCAGCTTGGTGTAATGGTTAAGGTACCAGGCTAAGAAATGGGGAATTTAAAGTTCAAGTCCCACCTTAAGCACAAACCTTGGGCGAGTCGCTCTTTCACAGCCCTAGGAAAGAAACAATGGAAAAACACTTCTGAAAAACCTTGTCAAGAAAAATGCAGGGACTTGTCCAGGCAGTCTCCATGACTCATTCACAAATGAATGGAAAGAAAAAAATGTCTGATCCAAATAAAATTCTATAAGTCAGGGCTTATTCACCAACAACATGATATAAATTCATATCATAATGTAGTTACAATTCAACTATATTGAAATAAAGCACCTTTTATTTTCATTAAATCCAAATCCAATATATAGGATTTACAAAAGTGAATTTGAAATACTAGGGATTTAATTATTCTGATCAGAATTTCTACAAAATTAAAATAATATTCAGACTAGCTGTAACATACCATTATCGTTCAGGCTGTACCTTCGTTCCCATCCCAACAAATCAAAGCTGAGAAGCATGTAATTCTTGGAATACAGACAGTAAAACCCACACATTGCTACAATTTCCTTATTTCCTCATTTAGATTAGGTCAGAAGGACTGGAGGAAGTTAATTTCTTCTTGTACTTGTTTTTATCTTATTTTAACTCATTAAATGAGCAGGAGAAAAAAATCAGAGAAACCAATTAAATCTTGATTTGCAGTGAATGTGTTCTTTTTTGCCTGTCCTCAATTAAGCTAGTGCCTTACATTAGATTGACTGATCTGAGATTAAACTTGCTTTTTTTTAATTCAAAGGAAGCCTTATCTCTCCTGTCTTAAAGTTCCCTTGACAATGTCATTCAATACAATAGTCAAGAAATGGAACAAGATAAAACAGGATTTGCCTCAACAGTTTATAGTAAATTCCTAATGACAAACTAAAATATCTGAAGTTAGAAAGATTGCTGGGAATGAGATGAAATGTTTGCTGAAAAACTCAACAGTAGGTTAATCAGGGGGCAGAAGTTAGATCTTGTAATATTTGGAACATGTTGCAAAAATACCATAAGAGAGAAAACCTAACTCTGTGTCAATGGATGTTTAAGCAAGGATATTAAAGCCAAAGCTATTATCCTGTGTCTGGTGCTACAAGTCAGACCTTCATGGCAAATTGCCATCTGACCAGAGTGCACATATCTACAATATTCTAGATGATTTCCATATTTCATTTCAGTAACAGAATATCACATTTACTTATTTACTGGCTGAATCCCATCATTGCCCAGAATGGATATTTTGCTGGTAATATTTTCCTCTTCAGAAATGTATTTCTGGCACCACAGCATTATTTAGATGTTAGGACTCTTCCTGGAGAAATGAGATTCATATTCCAGAAGTGCTTTCATTCAGATGTTCCCTTGATTATATTTCATCTGCCCATTTTTTCTTTGTTTAATCTCCCAGTTAGTTTCCTGAGGGCCTGTATTGTGCTTACGGTAAACAAATGGATTTATCAAGAAAGAGTGAGGATTCAAACTTCTAGATTTCCTGCCCTCCAGGGGTGAAATTCACTTACCTTCGCTACCGGTTCACAAATGTGAGCGCACATGCCTCCACCACACATGCGCAGAGCCTTCTGCGCATGCACAGAGGGTCAAAAACGGGACGTGATGACATCCGGGTGGGTGGACGGAGCCTCCTGCTGCTGGTGCTACTGGTTCGCCCGAGCCGGATAGAACCGGCTGAATTTCATCACTGCCGTCCCCCTCTTTGCAGAGAAGGGGTTTCAACTGGTCAGGATCTGCCTATGATCAGAGCCAATTGGGATGTACCTGTGGATGAGTAATAAGGACATTGATTGGTTAGCTTCAAAGACATCAAAAAATCATTCCTGAATGATCAGTTTGGTCATCCTAGCATTCCTAGCCAACTGAAGGGAATGGATGTGAGAATGCCACTAAAACTTCAGACATCCAATATGAATCTGAATACAGTTTATATAACATTAGCAATTAGTTTACATCATTAATTTATTGTCTGGAAAACGTGATACTCAAAGGATCTGAATTCTGAAATGCATTTTGTGTTATTGAGGGAAGACACTGCATTAATGTAAGTTATTTAAACCTGTTTTTTCAGCTTTATGCTAGTAGTCACTGTGCTGAATGCTACAGTAGAGAATAGGAAAGCATTAACTCTGACCCTATAAACCATCATTTGCCCTTGTAAACCAAATGGAATTGCAACTGCTTTCTTAGGCTTGCTTAAGATTTAGCTGTGAAAAAACGGGATAATTATGTTTCCCTAATTGCCTAGCCAACTGATGAGCTTCCTTGCTCTCCACACAGCAAATTTAAAACATCCACGCGCTGCTTGTGCCAAATTGCTTCCACATGGGGAACAGCAAGCATTCTTGATTACACCAGTGCTCATATTCTGAGCACTTCTGTAGGCTTCTGAAGTTCAGCAGCTTGCAAAGAGGGGGAAAAAAAGAGAGGAGGGAGTGACAAAGGACAAAGTCTGTTGTGATTATAGGTTATGTTTTTAGCATCCCTTGTGCGTTGATGAGTTCAAGATGTGACCTGCAGGAGGGTTATTTATACAAAGCATATGAGCAACATTATATTCTTGCTACACATAGTATATGTAGGCTGAGAACCAAAGTTTAGGAAAGAAAGATAGTGCTCACAACAAGAATTGTGGTCATGTTTTTTTATCCATAATTCCTCATCTGTAATTTCAATTTGGCTTTGACATTTTTGAAATATCCAGTAATACCCCTGGCTCATTTTCTGGATTCTAAAACTTGTCTTTGACCTTTTTTACCTTTGAAGGTAAAAAAACAACAACACCACAGATATCTTTGTATTGTGGTGTCAACAACCAGAGTCGTACTAAGAGGAAATTGCAGGATGCAAGTATCCTTCCTGCTTCAGTGGAACAACTTGCCCCCAGAAGTTGTGAATGCTTCAACACTGGAAGTTTTTAAGAAGAAATTGGACAACCATTTGTCTGAAATAGTATAGGATTTCCTGTCTGAACAGGGAATTGGAACAGAAGACCTCCAAGGTTCCTTCCAACTCTGTTATTCTGTAAGAGGCTGCCTGACACTTTCACCATTACATTTGTTTCTCAGTTAATATTTGCCATTTACCATTCCCTCTCCTCCAGAATGAAAATGAAGAGATGATGATATAGTTTATGAAGGCTCCCAGTTGGGAAAAGCTGTATCATAGACCCTTTTGGTTAGTTATTGGAAGTAATGTTGGCATTTATCACATACATGTCACCAATAATGCATTTTTTAAAAAATAGGTAAGTATTTTATCTTAGCAAATTTTACAGAGAAATACAAAAAGGAGAAAATACAAAAAAAGATATATAAAATATATATGTGTATATTATATATAAAAAAGATATTATAATATACACATACATACCAGGGGTGGGTTCTACTTACCTTTACTACCGGTTCGCAACAGGGCTGCGTGCGCGAGCTTTGCGCAGAAGCGTTCTCATGACGTCGGAGTCGGTGGGTGGAGCCTCCCCCCGGTTTTACTACCGGTTCTATAGAACCAGTGTGAACCGGGGGCAGCCCACCACTGATACATACATATGTATGTATGTATATATATGGCATGTGTATATGTGTATTATATATGTGCACACTTTTGACAGCAGGCAACAATTTCATTTTTAGTGTATGCCAGTGTTCCCACAGTAAAAAATGACAATAAATGTTCTCTATCTCTCTTCCCCCTCCCCTCCTCTCTCTCTCATAAATACCAAATCAAACCAATAGCAAAGAGGGAATTTATATATGTTACATATTAATAAATGTCAAACACATTTTAAAATTTGCCTTGGATGGGAAAGTAATTAACGATTCTCTAACACTGCAAAATATTATTAAATCTATGCCACAGAGTAACACGTTGAGTCATTTTTTGAGTAGCAGATAAAATTGCCATTTCAAAAACAGATAACATCTGTTGAATAAAATCCTTAATACAGGTAACCCTCGGTTGTTGGTGATAATTGGAACCTGGAACTCCAATATTAAGTAACAAAAGTGCAACATCGCATAGGCATACCGACTTACCATAGTAGTTCTACCAGTAGCAGTTTCACTTGTTAAGTGAATCCTGCTTGATTGTTAGGTCAATGTCATATGATCACCATTTGCATTATTTGCAACCTCCTGTCAGTTTCCCATTTGACTTTGCTTATCGGCAGTGAAGATCATAGTAAAGGTAGCAAATGACATGGCTGCAGACAGTGTGACCTTTGTACTTCGGAGTCCTGAATCATGATCGTATGACTGCAGGGATGCTGTGATGGCTGCGACTTGGAGGACCAGGCCTAAGTCTTCTTGTTCAGTGCTTGTAATGGTCACCAAACGAACAGTTGTTAATATCGTACTTCCCCAATTTCTTAAAATAATTCTCTTAATGTTAGTTTTAGGCAGTGGTGAAATTCAATTTTTTTTACTATCGATTCTGTGGGGGTGGCTTGGTGGGCATGGTGTGGCTTGGTGGGCGGGGCAGGGGAAGGATACTGAAAAATCCCCATTCTCACCCCACTCTGGGACCAGCCAGAGGTGGTATTTGCCGGTTCTCCGAACTACTCAAAATTTCCGCTGCTATTCTCCAGAACCTGTCAGAACCTTCTGGATTTCACCCCTGGTTTTAGGACTGTAAAGTCCTAGGTACTTAATATTATCTGTAGCAATTACAAAGCCAAATCTTTGCATTGTGTGCTGAATCTGTTAAACAGATCCCCCCCCCCAAGTTTTATGTCATTATATAAATTGAAAGATAAGATTGAAGAACAATCTATTAATCACTTTAAGTCAAATTAATATTCAGTCATTATCACGGGATAATATTGATGGTTTGAAAACACCTTTGTCACTCTAAGAACTATTAATGTCCACTTTGTTGATAAAAAAAAAAAAAGGAAAGCCCCACATCTGGAGGGTTTGCCAGTTAAGTAGTATAAATCCTTTCTGGCATACTGGCTCCTATATTTTTAGAAATGCCTAATTCTTATCCATACTTGTTAGGAGCCCAGCTGATAAAATGGTGAAGATGCTGGCCTAAAGAGCAAGATATTGTGAGTTCTCATCCTGGCTTAGGCATGAAAGTCAGCTGGGTGACTTTGGGCCAGTTACGCTCTCTCAGTAAAACCCATCTCACAGAGTTGTGGGATAAATAGGAGGCAGGTATTAAGTATTTTGCCAGCTTGAATTGAGGGAGGGAGGGGAGAGATAACACATGCTCTTGGCATATATATTATAATAAAAACTTTTAAATCAAGTAAACTTCTCCAATCATTTTATGAGACTTACGTGTAATAACAGTGATTTTAAAACCAGATAAAATTATTAAATTTTGCATAAGTTAGAGACCTATTTCATTTCTTAATGTTGATACAAAGTTATCAACTTGTTTATTGGCTAGGTATTTGCCAATAAATATTATATCTGCCAATTATATCTTGTAGGTCTCTACAAGATATAATTCATATCTCTCAGGTATAATTCATCAGGCTCTCAGTCTGAAGTTATTAGAAACTAGACAACCTATGACCCCCTGGGTTATCATTTCCGTAATATTTCCTTATCAGATTCCTTTCCTCAATTCCTTCAAAAGTGGAAAAGATGGGATGCATTCAGTGATGTATCTGCCTTGGAAGTAGACCATGTCAAACTGTATAGTACGGTCAAACATCAGCACAGGAAATGTTTTATGACATTTTTATGTCATAAACTGTTTTATGATCATGTTTAAGTCATAAAATGTTTTATAAAATTTCCCAGTTTCAATTCCACAGGGATCATGAGTCCTGGACTTTGGATGCATTCTGTAAATTAGCCCATTTGAGGCACATTGATTCAACAAGTTTTGCCCTATAGTGCACTGTTTTGCTCAGTTAAAAGCAACATGAATGAGAGTTTTGGTAGTAGATAGACAGAAAAGGATCCGATAATTTAGATTTATTGATAATATTTTGGATACAGCTTGACATAGCATTGACCCCATGTTGCTGTTATCTTTAAGTGCTGAGAAAGCTTTAATTAATTTTCTTAAGGAAGCAATGAGGCAGTATAGGTTTCCATTCTATTTTATTAAATGGATGGAAATTTATTACCAACAAACCTCTGTGCAAGTTATAACAAACCAATTTGTTTCAGAGCCATTTGAGTTACACTGCAGTACCTGTCAGGGGTATCTATTTTCTCTGCTGTGTTTGAATTAATCTTGGAATGCTTAGCTATTTTAATTAGGCAGTCTAATGATGTTACTGGCATCACACTGTTGGGCTTTGATTATAAACTATTTTTATATGCTAAAATGGATATTTCAGCACTTTTAGATGACCTCACTAATTCATTAACAAATATTATTCAGGCGGCTCAACATTTTGCTAAATATTCCTGATGTAAGATTAACTGGATATGTCTTTTTTATTTCTTTTATGCTAGTCGGTGAGAACACGAGCTTACATTAAATTAAGAAAATATTCATTTTCAGTTTGCCTCAAACCTACAAAACAGTTTATATAGGTATAAACTATAAAATAAATGATGTCAAAGGAGATACAGTATGGCAATCTTCCAATAAAATTAGAATAACACCTTGAAGATTTTGACAGATACTTTTGCTTCAAACATCCTCTTAAAAGAAGAACAATTGGCTTGAGGAGCTGGAATAAATTTAGATGTGAATTGGATGTGATCAGTCATTTAATTTCTCTTTCAGTGTGTTTGTATCCTGAAAGTTATTGCTATACCATATTTCAGTGAGTGGATAAAAGGGATGGCAATTGTATTCCTAACAAGGTGCATGGGCCACCTCTTTGATTTAAGTTGCACTAGCAATAGATGACTTCAAGGTCTATAAATTAAAAGACACCGTGTAACAATCTCCATCTTCCTTTGATCAGGAAAATGTTTTGGAAAAGTGATTGGGAAACATTTATTTATTTATTTATTATTTATTTATTAGTCCAATTTATATGCCGCCCTTCTCTGTAGACTCAGGGCGGCTTACAATGCATTATAGTAATAGCCTGCATACTTTTTTTGTATATACCTGCTTATTAGAGCTTTCGCCCTCCCCCCACAAAGCGGTGTTGTTCTATACAAAGTTGGTTTATTGCCCCCACAATCCGGGGGCAATTTACCTACCTCAGAAGGATGGAAGGCTGAGTCAACCTTGAGCCTGGTGAGATTTGAACTCACACTAATTGCAGGCAGCTGGCAGCTAAGTGCTAGCACTTAACAGCACTTTAGTCCGCTGCACCACCAGGCTCTTTTAACATAGGAACATTGTAATTGGAAATAGAAGATATAATTGCAAACTGAATTTTCTGGGTAAGCGTAAGTGATTGTGCAATAAAACACCTCAGTTGGGTTTTCCAACTGCCAAATGACTTTCTGGACTGAAATAAAAATGCATATGTTTTTAAGAGAACATTTGTTTTGTTCTACCTGATATATCTCATAAAACTTCTCACCTGAGGTCTGATCAGATGTACTTGACAGGACATGAGGGTGTAGCCACATTTGGCGAATGTCTTTAAAGGGTTTTGGGGATCTGGAAACATAATTGTGAATGGTTCCTAATCATATGTGTCTATGGAGATTCTCAATCATCCAGGTTATGTTTGTCCCAAAGTTTCCTAATGGCAACTGGAATTTCTTGGTTTTTTTTCCTTGAAAATGTTTCACTTCTCATCCAAGAATCTTCTTCAATTCTGATTGAATGGTGGGGAATAGAAGAATGGAAGCAACTCTCAGAGTGCTAATGACCAGACGATTGTTAAGAGCATAAATCCTTCCATTGCCCACCATTCAGTCAGAACTGAAGAAGCTTCTTGGATGAGAAAAGAAGGGAAACGTTTTCAAGGAAAAAAACTGAGAAAGTCCCATTGCCTTTTGGAAAGGCAACTTCCTAATTTCTAATCCTATCAAAACCTGTAGTCATGCATGTTCAACAAAATGTAGCAATAGGAATAGCATTTAGGCTTATATGTCACCCCATAGCACTTTACAGCACTCGCTGTGTGATTTATAAGGACGCATTATTTGCATATTGCCACCAACAATCTGGGTCCTCTTTTTACAGACCTCAGAAGGATGGAAAGCTGAGTCAACCTTGAGCTGGTCATGATCAAATGCCAGACTGTGGACAGACAGTTTTTCACTTTAACTAGTCTGCCACCAGGCCACCTTGCACCAAAATGTAACTATAGTCTCACAGTAAAACTTTTCCATCAATGTGGTGATGGCAGTGAGGCAGAAATACCAGAAAATGTGTCCCCATTTCTTTTACGTACATTCCTTTTAAGAATGCCTGAAGATTAGCATGAATAATCAATGGTGTGAATCATTAATGTTAAAGCAGCATCAGTTCTGCAAAGTTAAACAGCAGCCTAATGCATCCAGTTGAAGTTTGCTAGGTTTCTTTCTTTGCTGACTAAATTCAAGACCTCCAAATTTTTCTTTTGCAATGTCACACATCCAAGCAGGTCAACTGTCTATAGATAGTAGATACTACCCATCAGAACCTTTCAATATTAATTTAAGCAATAATCTTTTGATCATCAAGACCTGTTTGAAAAAGAATCCTTAGGTATTAACTGAATAAAATAACCTCATGCTTTGAGTACCAGAATATCAAAATGTAGACTTGTGCATGCTATTTGCTCTATTGCCCATGAATTGTTCCTTATCTTGGGAGGAAGTAATTTGTGTCTGAAGCATGTAATATAAACTTTTTTTAAAAAATAAAAGAAAGAAGAAAGGGAACAACTGACCAAAGATGGGAAGCACTGAGAAGAGACGGTTTGATTTATAAACCTTTTGGGGCAGAAAGCACACCTGGCCATTAGCCTAAATATCTCCGGGTGGCAATAAATTGACTGAAATACTGGCTATTAAAAATGAATTTGATGTCTTTCTACTCATAACATTTCTTTTGAAAATGTTTAGGGTTTTCCACTTACAGTATTAATGGAACACTGCATTTTCAGGATTTGAATTATTTAGTAATTTCCCTTCTCCTCTCACACAATTTTTGGTCCAATAGCAAGGATAGAATTCCATTTTTATTTATGCTATTGCTTCTAAGCAGTCCGATGAAATATACAAGCTTGGCTCTTCATTTTTTTTATCCGTGTATACTAATGCTCTGATTAAAATATAACACTTCCAGTAAGATAAACTGTTTGTGTTAATCTTACGGGAAATGTTACATTTTTATTTGGGCAACAGTTCCTTTGTGCAGAGATGAAAAATGAAAAACTAGGACTGTATATTTGAAACCAACTCTGAAAAACCAAACAGCTTCATTCTGAGTTGTTGCATAGGTTCCTCAGAACTCTAAACATCTGTAATTCATGGAAGCAGAGACAAAACAAGACAATAAACCCAAACCTCTTCCATTTTTATTTTTAAAAGATTGACAGTAAATGCACACAGAGAGGTCAGACCTCAAGCCATAACATGAGAAATGCCACATAGTTTGTGAGTGATCCTTCCCCGGCCCACACAAAAGTTCTGCAACAATTTCAAAAATGGATTAATGGTTAATACCCAACAATTTAATAAATATATGAGTTTGTTCTTTGGGGGTGCAGGGAAATGGGCTGCCACAGCACTTGACCTTTCCTAGATTTCTAATTTTAATTAAGCTTCTGGTAATCAGGTTTCAAAACAGAGCCCCTTTGAAGCCCCATGGTAAACAAAAAGTAGTGGATATTAATTAGCTGTCAACTAGGGTATACAAAGGATTGACCTTTAGTGGTTCAAGACTGAGTCACCGGGGGTGAGAATCTTCTGTTGCTTTCCTGAGAGTAAATTCTCAAACTGCTGCAGGTACTTTCAGACAGTCAAGAGCTCTACAAAAGGAAATATCAGTGTGATCTGTAATTCATGTCTGACCTTTGCAGAATGCCACTGTCACCTTCAATAGGCCTCTTGAGTGTGTGCATTCTTGAAAGAAGTAGCATCCCCACCAGTAATTGATTGATCTTGAAACTAGAGAGGAATGATAGGCATCCAGAGATGTTTGCTTCCTGTTTATTCTTAGCAGATAATAGTTAAACTCATACTACTTCTTGATATGAAGACTTAACGCAGGATCACCGAGAAGAAAGGACAGGAAATGCAGTAGAATATTCTGGAAAACAGCTTTGACACACACACTCTCTCTCCCATTCTCTCCCCTCTCCCACTCTCCCTATCTCCTATCTATCTATCTATCTATCTATCTATCTATCTATCTATCTATCTATCCATCTATCTTTCTATCATCTATCCAATTTTAAAACTGCCCAAGTCTCTCACAGAACTGTAAGCCATAATCATCAAACTTATGACAAATCAAGGCTTGAACTATCTCGCTTTGCATGTAATGAGTCTATCTCATATATTAGTTTCACCTTTTAAGTTGCATTACTGAAATAAATGAACTTTTGCACGATATTCTAATTTTTCGAATTTCACCTGTAAATACTTTCAGGGACACTACATTAGAAATGTCCTACTCTCAGTATGGGCAAAAATCAAGGAAAAACATTACTTGAAAATGCCAGTCTGCTCTCATATATTAGTTTCACCTTTTAAGTTGCATTACTGAAATAAATGAACTTTTGCATGATATTATAATTTTTTGAGTTTCTCCTGTATTTGTAAAATAGAAAAAAAAATGCTTTTAAAAAAAGAAATTATTAAACTGATTGATAAATATACAGGTGTGCGTATAGTACGGAGTTAAATCCAGGAAGAGGGATTATCTAAAGAAATGTGAAATAGACCTTTGTTTGTATATATGCATTTGCGTGTGTGTGTGTTTGTTGTTACTGAAAGAAATTAAATGAAAAAGTGGCATATTACAAAGAAAAAGTCTTATTTCTATATATGTGTCCCATTGGCATTTCTAGATAATGGTAGTGATGGTAATTTTATGATTATGCCTCCTAGAGCAGGAAATATAAAAATAATGGATAGCTCCAGTCTAGAAATTTATTTTGAGCAATGCCTATGGTCCAGAAGAAGGAGAAAAATAAAGTGATGGGGTGGTGGACGGTGCCTGGAGAACATTCATATTATTTTGCCTTCAGATAAATTTAAAGGGGGTGCAATGACCTAGTGGTTAAGACATTGGCTTATTGACTGGAAGGTCGGCATTTTGAGACCCAAGCACCACATGATGAGGTGAGCTCCCATTCTTGCCCCATTCCTGACAAACTAGCAGTTTGAAAGCATGGAAATGCAAGTAGATAAATACCCACTTTGGTGGGTAGGTATAACTGCATTCTGTGCATCTCGGTGTATAGACATGCTGGCCACATGACTATAGAAGCATCATCAGACCATGCTGGCTTCCTTAGCTAGGAAATGGAGATGAGCATTTAACCCTTAGAGCCGGACACGATTGGGCAGGCAGATTCCTTTTTCTATTCTTTTTAAAAAATCTGGTCATGCCTACCATTGCAGCTAAATGAACAAGCATTGTAACAGCCATTTTTTGACAGCGTTTGTAACAAGTTCTCCAAATGCAAGTTATATCCATTGTCTCAGATTTTGGGAACTCCTATATTAAAGACTGGGAAGAAAAGTTTCTGTATAAGTGTATCAGTGCATGTCTAATCATCTTTATCTGTCCATCCCTCCATCCCTCCATCAGCTAGTTATATAATCTCAACTATTACATGATGTGAGCATAGCAAATCATGGCCTTGAAAGTCCAGGCAAACAATCATACAAGTTATAATGGTATGTGGGATTGACTTTGGGAGGCAGGAGAAAAAGCCAAAGACTAAATAACTGTCATGCAAAAGGTATCTCAACCAACATGAGCATCTGATAAGGGACTCTCCCTAATTCTCTGGGAAAGAAAAGTAAAGAAAGGGAGAGGTGCTTCCAGAGACTTCAGATTCTGTTACTATAAACTTACAATAAAGGAATATTAGTACCCATGGTTTGTGCTTCCTGTCTGGACTACCTCAAAGGGCTGACACAAATGCAGCCCATTCCAAGAAACTAGTCTGAGTAAATGTCTCAGACAGACTTCTTCCTATTTCTCACGAAGGGAGGGGCAGGAAGCACATTCAGACTTGCAAGAGTCTCTTGTGGCACTGGTTTCTTAGTCTGGCCTACCTTATAGGACTGACATCCTAAGATGTGGACTGACATCCACAGTTGTTAAAATGCATACATTGCATGTATATAAAAACTCAAGATTCTGGCATCGCCACATAAATCTGAGAAAAAAACTCCAGCCTTAAAACTCTGGAGTATTGTTGTCAGATACCATATTTACCTGGGAGCTTAGGGGAGCTGAAAAACAATTCTCTCTGATAGATAATGCATTAGACAGAACAAGAATCCAGTAAAAGGAAGGGCCATACATCCATGTGAGCCATTGATATATATTGCCCTCTACTTTTAATTCAGGAGATCTTTGAATTCCACACTCCTGTTACTCCTAAGTGATACAAATTAGTTGTGGCTTCTAGAGCTCCTGTAGTATAGTTAAGGTTATTTGGCTGACGCTGCTAAAATCCAGATGGCAGCCAAGAGAGACAGGAAATCCTAATTCTTTGCTGCCATCTAATAGCCATCTGGATTTTTGCAGCCCAGACCTGACAGATGTTAGAGAGAAGGAAGAGAACAGACAGTTCCCCAAAGAAGCATCTCTGCCATGAAAGATGCACATCAAGATGAAGAGGTTTGTTCAGTTTAAAAAAAATACCGTTTCATGCTGGAGAAAAACTTTAGTTTAGGTTTGTGGTTGTTGATGTCAGTAAGTCAGTATGTAATTTTAGACTCTGAATTTAATGGCTTTAGGGAGGGAGGGAGGGAGAAGAAAGAGGCTTTTTGGACAGTACTGTGTATTATTTCACTTACCTCAAAATGGGGCAAGGCTGCACTGCTGTATTCAGAGGGCCTTTTTGGACTTCTTCTGAGACTGAACTTTTGCTCTAAAGCTCAGCTTGGACAACCGTGTTCTTTAGGAGGCTGGGTTAATATTTTACGTGGCTCGCAACATAGGAAGTCATTGTAAAAATCAAAGACCATAAATAACTTGATTTCTGAAAGCAAAAGCAAAAGAGGTTTGTGTGATCTTATGTCTATATAGGCAGTCATTATATTTTGAGAAAATTGCACCGAATTGATAAAGCCGTATGTAGAAATTGGCTCTGCTGATCAAACAGGGAATCTTTCTCACCAGGAGACATTGTACAAGAATGATGATGTTTCCCCAGCAAAATCAATTGTTTTCTTTTTGGATCAGGCAGGATTGAAAAGAGCAAAAGCAGCTCAAAATCAATTCAGACTGGCAATCTTCTGTTCTTTCACACATCACAAGTACACAATCCTGGATGATTACTGTTGTTTTTTTTTAAAAAATCAAGATTGCATCCCTGCTCAGCTGGTGGAAGAAAACTTTCAAGAGATTAATTTATTTGTTAGATTTTTAGAATAAAATAATAATTTATGATATGAACTGGTCTTGGCTGACCCAGTATTAATCGGCACACAGCGTGCCATACCAACAAATCTTGGATTGCACTTAGAAAAATCTGCACATTGACAAAAATGTCCGTCTCTCAATTACAAAAGGCCACACCGCTTGGATCTGCATATATACTATGCTGATACTTTATGACATCCTTGGGGAGAACTCAGTGTGTATGAAGGCCAACACTAGTTAAAGAACTGGCAGCTGTGCTTTCCCATAGTGTAGATAATAATAATTTTATTTATTACCATTATAGCCTGCTATAGGAGTTCAAGGCACTATATAAATAACATTCCCTCCACCCATCCCAACAACCTTGTAAGATGAGTGGGCTGAGAGAGAGAGTGAGAAGTCCAAAGTCACCCATAGACACTCCATAGCTGTGGGCGGATTTGAACCTGGGTCTTCTATCCACTCCAGCATCTTAACTACTACATCATACTGAAAGGAAAAAGGAGGGCATAGATCATGAGGTCCCTAATGCCCGGTCCATGGATCGGCACCTGTCCTCACAAACAAGTGAAGGCCCAATCCAAGGATACAGGCAGCACATAAAACCACGCCACCACCACCCCTGGGTCCGTGGAAAACCCTCTCTCCAGCAAACCGGTCCCTGGTGCCCAAAAGTTTGGGGGCCACTGTTGTAGATAAATATGCATTTGCTTACATCATATGTGACACTTGTTCCCACATAATATCTCTGTATAATTGATAAACCAAGCTGCTGTGTAAAACATGCAAGATGAATATAACCACCTTCAGAGGCAGGGCTGCCTCTGTTGCACTCCTGAACCATAACTGCCACATGGCCCTTTACTAAATCTACTCTCCTATGATATAGGACAGTGAGGGTGAACCTTTTAGAGACCGAGTGCCTAAACTGCAACCCAAAAACCACTTATTTATTGCAAAGTGCCAACATGGCAATTTTACCTGAATAATGAGGTTTTACTACCTAAAATAATGATAAGCAATGCAGGGTTCAGAGTTCTAAGAGAAACGTGATAAGTGCACTTTTATGCCCCTTCATTTTTTTTCTGCTTTTGAAATATTAAGTTTAGCAACAATATCATTTCTCTTTCCCTCCCTCCCTCCCTCTCTTCCCCCCTCTCTTTCCCTCCCTCTCTCTCTCCCTCCCCGTTTCCGCCTCTTTCTCTCTTTTCCTCCCTCCCTCCCTCTCTCTTTCCCTCCCTCCTCTCTCTTTCCCCCCTCTTTCTCTCTTTTCCTCCCTCCCTTCCTCTCGCTCTCCCACCTGCAGGAGAAACATGATGGAGCTGGGCTGGGGCGACGGTGCATGTGCCCATAGAGAGGTCTCTGAATCTACCTCTGGCACTCATGCCATAGGTTTGCCACCACTGATATAGGATATCACCATAGTGCAGGGTACATCTCAATCCTTAACACAGAATTTCCCAGTCTGGTTCAGTCCTGTCCCTATCATCTATATACATGGAAAATTGGAGCAGGCACCCACCTGCAATTTGTCTCAAGAAATAAAATGTCTTGAAGCAGCTTTGAAACAGTCCCTAAGCAGTGGTGGGTTGCTCCTGGTTCAGTCATATTCTACCGAATAGGTAGTAACTTTAGGAAGTAGTTCTCCAAACCGGTAGTAACGGCAGCCAGGCCACGCCCCTGAACCAGTTCCCCAGTCGCTGCTTGCTCGCCCACCTGAAGCTGACCGCAGCAAAGAAGTCTCTCAGTCGCTTGGCCACAGGGTGCCGAAAAGTCCTTCAGCCAGTGAGAAGAAAGCTGCACATGCGCGAAGATGGCGACAGCGACCGGAGGTCTTTCCGGCACTGTGCGCCAGTGGCTGGGTGGAAAAGAAGCCTCTCGGCTTCCAAGTTCAGCAGCAGGCTCAGTCCCTTTGCACAGGCTCACTTTTCTCCACGCCCGAGAAAGATCAAAAGGCACAGAGCAGCCTTTAATTACGAAGTCGCCTAGATGAGGTAAAAGAAAACAAACCACTGAGGGAAGGAACCCACTGAAGCTGCCGGCGTTGCAGCCGCCCCCCCTCCCCGCAGCTTGGAGCTCCAAGCAGGAGAAGTCCTCGGCTGTTGCAAAGAAGCGGCAGCTCTGGGTGCGCTATGCCTGCTTCTTTCTTTTTGAGAGCTGTTTTGCAAACAAGGTGCAAAGCGGCTCTCAAAGAGAACAAAGCAGGTGTGGCGCACCCAGAGCTGCCACTTCTTCACAACAGCTGAGGACAGAAGAGTTCACTCAGGAGCGTCACCAACAAGAAAGGCAGCTGGGTCGGAGGGAGGTGTTGCCCGAGCCCTCTGAAACAGGTAAACAAGTGTGGGGAGGTGAAGGGGAGCAGACTTGGCCCTCCGCATGTTGCATCCCCCTCCCAGCCTTCGCCTGCGCCTCTGTGCCGCTAGCGTCTCCTGAAGCTGCCACCGTTGGAGCCGCGACAGGGATGGGGGCAGTGCAGTAAGCTGCGTGCCCGAAAATGGTGTGGAGGCGCAGGGGGAAGGCTGAGAGGGGGGTGCAACATGCGGGAGGCTCCCCGCAGTTCCTTGGCTCGTCTGGGCTACAGCTGAGTCCGCTGCCCTGAGCTGGCGGAGTGGGTTGCTTCGGCTGTAACCACAAGGAAAGCCCGTCAGAGGCGAGAAGGGGTGCTTTTAGGCCAGGAAGGGCAATGGAGGGAAAGCTGAGACGACCACCGCCACCCCATATGTCCCAACCTGGATATGGGGCCGGAGTGTCAAAAAAAAGTTTCAAAAAGTCCCAAAAATTTTAGCCACCTTTTCGGTTGGCATGGCTTGGGGGGTTCATGTGACTGAGTGCGTGAGTGATGTCACGTTGGCCACGCACAATCAGTCACGCCCCCCACCTAGCCACACCCACCGAACCAGTAGTAAAAATTTTTAGAACCCACCCCTGTCCCTGAGACATATAAAATGGAGTTGGCTTTGTTTACTTTCCCACTTCAGATAATTTTGCCAACAGATCCAGCATTTTTAAATTAATGTTATTTACAGAACATACAAATAAAAACTAACAGAAACTAACAACTAGAAAGATAAAGAAGAGAGATAGAAAAAGAAATAGAAGAGCAGAAAGATATATTAATATATATATCAAACACACACACACATTCAGACAGAATGACTTCTGATTTCTTCTTCCAAAAAGATAAGAAGCATTTAAATTCAACTTTTGGTTTAACACTATAATATTTTGTCCTCACATTAATAAGTTTTAATAATTATCATATCCATATGTAATAATTTGATATTTTTCCATTTTCTGAAAAAAAACCCTCCAGAAAAGCTTTCCAATTAAAGATGAATTTCCTCAGTGACTTTTCTCTCACAAAACCTATTAATTTAGCTACAGTTGTCATTTCTGTCCCTTTACTAGATTTATTGTAGGTATCACAGAATCCATCCAGGGTTGAACATACAGAAGTAGCAGCACTATTATCATATATAAAAGTAAAATACCATATGATTTTTCCAGCACTATCCATATCCCTAACATAAAAATCTCTGGTCTGAATTGTATATTAATTTTCATTTTTAAAAAATTAAATTATAAATTTCAACCCAATATTGCCTAGCTTTTTTGAAAGTCCACCACAGGTAGTAAAAAGTCCTGGTTAAGTTTTACACTTCCAGAAAATATTTGGAGAGCCTTTATACATTTTAGCTAGTTTGTCTGGGGATAAACACCATCTATTCATCATTTTGTAAATGTTCTCTTTGAGATGATAGCATATTGTAAATTTCAATCCGTTTATCCACATGTTTTCCCATTGATCAAGTTAGTATGTTATATTGAAAGTACCAACAGGTCCAGATTTTTAATGAAAACATTATGCAGAAAGAAAATGCAAGCAAGGCAAATGCAGCCTATAATTTAATTGGCATGCTATCTTATCTCTCCCACCTTCTTCACAAACATGTACTTTGCTAATATAATAGGAAAAGCTTCCTGCTTCCTTCTTGGTCTATGCCCGTTTCCATGTCTCATGGTCTAGAAACTGGCTACGTACTTCAAAAGAAAATGCTGCCAGCATATATCATGGTTTGCCTCCTGAATTTGACCCACTAGCAGAATGAGAGAGCCCAGCCTTAACATCAATGTGTCAACAGACTTATTAGTTCCTCCAGGATAGGAGAAGGCAATGACCTGCCTTGGACACATCCTTCCTGCTGTTCAGTGTGGGAGGTTAGGTTTCAAACTGTTTAATTTCCTGGGTTGTTGCTGAGGAATATATCCTTGCAATAATTGTCGGTAGTGAAACAGCCACATTTCTAGCCTCTCACAATGTCACACTTCATCTAAAACAAAAACAGCTGTTTCTCTCTCTCTCTCTCTCTCTCTCCCTCCCTCCCTCCCTCCCTCTCTCTCCTCCTGTGCAAAATCATCTACTCATTCCTTGCTGATGCTTTGCTATGACCAGTTCCTGGAATGTTTTGCAGAAACGAAGAAGAGCGGAAGTAGAAGTCACCGAGTTCAAATGCTCCTGTCAGCTAAAGGGCTACAATAGGAGCACGGATGCCTAACATACAGATCATAGTCAACCTTTTGATCATCTGTCATTTTGTTATAAGAAAGCAAGCCATCCTTTACCACTGTTTAAAATAGCTCTAGAGGAAGTTGGGTATTAATCTTAACCTCAAACACATTGAGCCTTGCATTTCCTTTCAGGCGCTAGAATGTGCTATCTAGTTTCCTACACCTCAGCCTTGCTAAGTTTAGTTCCTTCGGGCCAGCTGCTAAGGAAGGAGAATAGATGGGAAGCGGGGGAAGGTAGGGAAATAATGCTTCCAATGGAGATAGCATTGCATTGCCCAAAGCAGTCTCTTACGTTTCTTTTTTCTTCTTCTTCTTCTTCAGAAATAATACCCAAAAGAAAGATGTATATATGCAGATACAGTTTTAACCATGTAAATGGCATGAGAGAAAAATGGACTATTTTGTAAAAAATGTGCATCCTAATTTATTTATTGGATTTAATTTCCTGGGTGAAAGTCTGTGGTTGATATGTAAAAAAAAAGTTATTGGTCATTCAAAGTTAGTTGAGTGGTTAATCCTCTGTCATGAAGATTGATTAATAGGTATATAAAATTCACATGTCATAACCAACCCTATTGTACTATGCAGAATAATTATCTCAATTTCTCTATTGCGTGTTAATGGTCAACATAAGACTGAATGGCTAGGCCTGCATTCTTCTCACATCCTTAAACCCATATATTGATTACATAAAGGTGTAAATAGATTCTAATGTGCAGTAAAACCTACCATACGCTATGTATGGGGCATTCTTCCTGGCACTAGTCGATAAATTGATAAATTGAGGTTTTTGATTATGCTGCTATGAGGTTATGGTCATATCCTGAGGTGCAATTGTGATTCATCATATTCATATGCATTTGTTGGCTGTAGAGGACTATGTATCTGTCAGGATTGAGGTTAGCAGGGTGGAAAGAGAGAAAGCTGGGGGCAGAGAACATTATAAAAATGTTATGCAGAAAAAGATGGTAATGTGGGTTTCCAGTCTAGAGGAAGGAAGGAAAAAATAATCAGGATTTAACCCTTTATGCCTTTATACATGTAAAACTATATGCTACTGCTGCTGTCACCACTTCTTCTATTGCTAGTCCAAGTAAGATGTTGGCAGCTTCTGACTGATCTCATCAAATCCACCACGACGCCTTCCTAAGTATGAAAGAACAAGGGGAGAGAGAATGGTCACATCATATCTGGGCTGCAAAAATACAAATGATCACTTGATAGCAACAAATAAAGAGGAGCAGGTTTATTGCCATCTTGTGGTCTTTCAGATATCTTCAGCAGAGGGTTATGAGGGGCCCTTGGGGTTCTCTAACCTTAGTTGTTATTTCTTATTTCTTGCAGATGTTTCACTACCAAACTAAATAAAATCATCAGAAGCTGTGAAGTGTGTGAATGGCAATCACATGATCATGGGATGCTGCAACTGTTATAATTATCTGCCAGTTGTGGAAACGGTTGAATTATGTGAAAGTGGAGAATGCAGCAACACTAACTTCACTGATGATGTTACCTAGTTTGGTAATGAAACATCTGCAAGAAAACAACTAAACTCAGAGAGTGCTAATCCCTCATTTCAAACTTGAGCTACAAATATTCTCCTCTATTGATAGAACTATGCTTTAACTCCTATTTGGGAGCTTTCAGTGTGATGCAGAGCAGGGGTGGGTTCTACTTACCTTTACTATTGGTTTGCAATGGGAGTGTGCATGCGCGCTTGCTTGGCTTGCTTGCATGTGCTTGCTTTTGCGCATGCGCAGATAGTCAATTCTGACGCCCAGGCAGGTGGACAGAGCCTCCCACCGCTTTTACTACCGGTTCTAAAGAACCGGACAGAACCGGGAGCAACCCACCACTGATGCAGAAATTTACTAAATGACACATGTTAGTAGGAAGAGCAGGAATTGTAACTCTCAAGATTAAATACAGAAATCCTTACTCATAATTCTCCTTCCTATCTTTATCACTGAAAGTGCTGAAATACATTAGGCAGCATGGAGAATGTGGGTGGTTTCAAACATTGGACCACTTAGCTCTTGCAAGAAAACCACACAGACTGACTACAAACAATAGCATGACAAAATTGCAACAATGGTGCATTGGAATAGCTGCAAGAAATACCATTTGCCGGCAAGCAAAATCTGGTGGGATCATAACATGGACAAAATGATAGAAAATGAAGAAGCTGCTCTGGGACTTTAGAATTCAAACAGACAAGCACCTGCCACATAATACTCAGACTTAAAAACTGTCAATAATAAAGACAAAAATAGTCTGGCTATTGGTAGTAGAAATGGTGGTTCTTAGAGACAGCAGAAGAAAAGAGAAAGAACTAGAGAAAATCACAAAATACTAAGATGTGTGGAGCACTTGCCTGAACACTCATTGCCATTGACAAAGATACCCATCAGTGATTTGCACAAGGCAGCTTTTCCTGGAACTGTTTATGTCCTGCGACGATACCTTTAATATTATTAAACAATACTATCTCCCTATCCCTTGTCCTTGGGAAAAACTTGATAGATAGATAATAAATGCCAAATCCAGTCTAACTGGATTTGACTGCACGACCAACCAGGATAAATTAAATATCAGTTATTAATATTTAATATTATTGTTTTATAATAATGCATTTATTTATATGATACAGAAAGCTTGTGGCCCTCTCAGTGTTTTAGAATTGCAATCTCTGGCATATCCACTTAGCGTGGCCAATCTTAGAGATAAGTTATATTGGAAGTTATAATTCAGTAACATTGGGAGTCCTTGGAGTCTCTGTTAGTAATAAACTGATCAAGATATTATCCAGTCTCATTGTTTCTTCCCTCCTCTTGAAGTTCTTAATGGTTTATTATACTGTTGAGCAATGTAACTTTATTAGAAAAAGAAATTTCCCCTTGAGTTTCTTCTTACTAAATAAAGGTAATATTTGTACTGCCCCCAAGCTTCCTTTAGAATAAGGAAAATTCTCCCATCCTTCCCCCAGTTTTAATAACTAGTAGGCCAAACTACTTCTCTGTGTCAATATATTTATATATAATACTAAAGGCCATGACCAATCCCCACTTCCCTTTGAATAGACAATTTTCTGTCTTGTACAACATAATTAGATGAAGCTAAGCTACACAGGTGATTTGATAGATTGTAGTGACTCAGCCCAGATATATGTTCACTTATATAGCAAGGCATCCCATAGGAGATATAAATGTTATCTTTAGAGAAAAAGATGTTGAAATTGGTTTTGTAGCTGGGAAGAATTTTTGTAAGCAAGGATTTTTTTTTGCAACTATATAATCTGTTCTGAAGACCCATATTGCTTTTACATTTCTGTGGTACTCATGCTTCACTGCACCTACTTAAAATTATTCCATGACTGTTGTTTAATTTTTTTCTCTTGGGTGGGTTTATTGTCACCTTGTCCTGAGCAACTTTATTGGAACCTTAAAAGTTGATGCACTGTTTGGGTAAACCCTTAGTTCACTGGATAAAGGCAGAGGTGAAATGCTACTGGTTTGCACCGGTTCAGGTGAACTGGTTGTAATAAAAGCTACCAGTTCGGGAGAACCGGTAGCAATCAGAGCTACTGGTTCGGGTGAACTAGTAATAAAAAATGCTACCGATTCTTCCAAATCGGTATTTCCGATGATCAGCTGTGCCACGCGATTTAAATTCTCTAGAAAGCAGGAAATCCTGCTTTCTAGCGAATTTAAATCGCACGACACAGCTGTTCTCCCCCTCGCTGTTCTACTTATCTTAAGCCTCTTTTTTTTTTTTTATTAATTTGATTTATATGCCGCCCTTCTCCGGAGACTCAGGGCGGCTTACAATGCGTTAAGCAATAGCCTTCATTCTTTTGTATATTTTATACAAAGTCAGCTTATTGCCCCCACAAACTGGGTCCTCATTTCACCTACCTTAGAAAGGATGGAAGGCTGAGTCAACTTTGAGCCTTGGAGAGATTCGAACCAGCAGTAAATTGCAGGCAGCTGTGTAATAACAGGGTGCATAGACCACTGTACTATCAAGGCTCTTTTCCCATGCAAAGCGTGCATTTGGTGCGCACTGTGCATGCACGCATATTAATTAGAGGATATATTTGGTGGCATAAAAATGTTTTCTTAGCATTTCACCATGTAACTTTCTGTCATTAAGTGAGACATTTGTTAAGTGAGTTTTGCCCCATTTTACAACCTTTCTTGCTGCATTTGTTAAGTGAATCCCTGTAGTTCAGGGGTGAAATCCAGCAGGTTCTGACAGCTTCTAGAGAACAGAAATTTTGAGCAGTTCAGAGAACTGGCAAATATCACCTCTGGCTGGCCCCAGAGTGGGGTGGGAATGCAGATTTTACAATATCCTTCCCCCAGGAATGGGGAGAGAATGGAGATTTTGCAGTATCCTTCCCCTGCCACACCCACCAAGACATACCACACCATGCCCACCAAGCCACACCCACAGAACCGGTAGTAAAAAATTTTGGATTTCACCACTGCTGGAGTTGGTAAGTGAGTAATCACTGTCGTTAGTAAGTTAAGTAAATCTGGCTTCCCCATTGACTTACTTTGTCAGAAGGTCACAAAAGTTGATCCCATGACCTTGGGACACAGCAACGGTCATAAATATGAACCAGTTGCCAAGCACCTGAATTTTGATCACATGACCATGGGGATGCTGCAAAGGTCATAATTGTGAAAAACGGTCATAAGTCACATTTTTCAGTGCCGTTGTAACTTTGAATGGTCACTAAATGAATTGTTGTAAGTTGAGGACTCCCTGCATAACTAGTCTTATCTTATATAATGTGCACAGTATTGTCCTCTTAAGAGTCAATGTTTTTAAATTTGAGGCACAGGCACACACAGATGTAAGTATCTTAGAACATTTACAAAGATACAGTTAGGTATAATGGTTAAACTGCCAAAGCAGAAACTAGGAGGGTGAGATATAGTCCCATCTTAGGTATAAAGCCACCTGGATGATCTTGAGCCAGCCAGTCTCTCTCACCCTTAGGAAGGAGGCAATGGCAACGATAGAGAAGGCAGTTGCTAGGAGTCAAAATTGACTCAAAGGCATACCATTTTTTTGTTAGATTTACAAGAAGACTAAAAGACTACTCCTATTTATATGTAACAACACTACAATTTTATCTCCTCTAATTTATAAGTCTTCTGGAATCAATAAAAGTTACCCCTGAGGAGGCACATGTACTGTAAGCTTGCTTTACTCCTTCTGCGTTTTTTTAAATTTCGAAGAAAATTGTTTTGTGAATGCCAGCAACCTTATTCTGTATTGGTTAACAAGTAAAAGGGATTTGTTGATTTACAGTAATTAAGCTATCCTACAACAGCCCCCTAGTTTAGTGTCATATGCTCATTTAACTGTATATAATAGTCTCCCCATATATAAATCCCCAACTGTTAACATAGGCTGAAACAAATAATTGGGGGTGATGGTGTAGGAATTGCCATGATCCCAATACTCACATGTTTAAGAAAATAAAACTGCCTTCTGCCCCCACAGAGAGGGCTCGTAATCTGGGTGTCCTCCTGGATGCATGGCTGTCTTTAGAAGAGCATATGACGGCCGTGGCCAGGGGGGCTTTTTATCAGGTTCGCCTGATTCACCAGTTGCGGCCCTTTCTGGACTGGGACACCTTGCGCATGGTCACTCACGCCCTGGTCACCTCCCAGCTGGACTATTGTAATGCTCTCTACATGGGGCTCCCTTGAAGAGCACTCGGAGTCTCCAACTGGTCCAGAATGCGGCCATGCAGGTGGTTATGGGCGCGACTCGCTGTGCCCATGTGACACCTCTCCTGTGCAAGATGCACTGGCTCCCAGTGGTCTTCTGGGTGCGATTCAAGGTGTTGGTTGCCACCTTTAAAACGCTCCATGGCGTAGGACCTGGGTACCTTCGAGACTGACTTCTGCCACCAGTAGCCTCCCACCGGCCAGTCCACTCCCACAGAGAGGGGCTCCTCAGGGTGCCATCGGCCAAGGTATGTCGGCTGGTGACACCCAGGGAGAGGGCCTTCTCTGTGGGAGCTCCTGCCCTATGGAATGAACTGCCCCCGGAATTGCGCAAGATCTCCGACCTCCATGTATTTCACTGAGCCCTTAAGACCCTGCTGTTCCGCCAGGCCGGGCTATCAAAGTAAATGATTTTAAATTGGGTGTTTTAAATTTTTGGGTTTTAATTTAGGCCGAAATTATTTAATAATTTTAATTATTTTTTAATTGATATCCATATATTTTTGTGTTTTAATAGGCTGTACACTGCCCTGAGTCCTTCGGGAGAAGAAGGGCGGTATAGAAATAAAATAATAATAATAATAATAATAATAATAATAATAATAATAATAATAATAATTATTATTATTATTATTATTATTATTATTATTATTATTATTATTATTATTATTATTATTGTTATTATTATTCTGCAGATATGTTGGTTCAGAACTTCCAGACTTAATTCAGTTCTTCTGAAGAGCACCAGGCAAAGATGGATATAAAGCATAGATTTGTCCCCCACCTGCCCGCTCCAAATTAATAAATGATGGTGCCAAAGAAAAAAATGCTATTTTTGATACAGCATACTTTATAAGCCTGTCTGGAACGCATCAGAGGCTTTTTAACCTTCAAATCAAAGATAACCTTATACATTATTGACAGAGTTCCTTTGACTGGCTGAAGTAAGAGATGCGACTTCAGTGATCGCAGCATTAAAACATTATGATTAAAATAGATTTTGTATGAAATGATTTGGTCATTTTCCAGAGTGTATGTTGCTGCCGCTTATACAGGTACTCCTTGACTTACATATAACTATTTGTTTAGCAGCTGTTACAACAGCACTGAAAAAAGTAATTTACGACCGGTCTGTACAACTATCGTAGCATCCTTGCTGTCAGATGATCAAGATTCAGGGGCATGGAAACTGACAAGTATTTATGATGGTTGCAGCATCCTGGACTCACATGATCACCATCTGAAACCTTCCTAACTGGTTTCCGAAAAACAAAGTCAGTGGGGGAAGCTGGATTTGCTTAACACTGTGTGATTCACTTAACGACTGCAACAAAGAGGTCATAAAATTGGGTGTGACAGGCAGACAATTGTGGTCATACGCTGAGAAATACCTGTAAGGCATTCTTCGTTTCTATTAAATAATCCACATATTGATTAAACAGCTTAATGTGAAACATAGTTTATGAGTTTTTTACAGGTCTACTAGTACTTTTTAATTCTGCTGAAAAACTTTATATATTGTTTGAAAAGGATATACTTGATATCCTAATCCCTCTCCCCCCCCTCCTAGGTATTAGGCATGTACATCATCTAAATTAAGTGAACCAAAAGAAGCACAGAGCATTATAAGATTGTATTTTGCAAGACTAATTGCTGCTTTCAGGATTGTTCAAAATTAGAATTTTGAAATTCTTTTAAACTCCATCTTCAGAACTGTATGATTTCTTTCCTCTCGATATTGGTTTTCTTGGGAGTTTTGACATCTGTTCTGTCCATGCCATGCAGCCTGAGGATAAATGGGAGGAAATCAGTTTAAAATCCTCTGACATTCTCTTCTGCATGAGCCTGCCACAATAACCTGTTTGATTTGCAGTGAGTGGGGACAATGTGGAGAAGAAGTGGAATGGTTTGTAAAATGGATGGGTTGAACCATGCCAGGGCTCAGTCTCTTAATGGAATCTTACATTTGGAGTCCAAGCATTGTTTCAGGTTTGAAGAAGCCATAACAAAATCTCTTTTAATAGCAACTTTGAACATGAGTGGATTCCTCATATACGGCCAGCAAATCTTGACAGCAAATCTTATCTAATGGCAGCAAAAACAGTATTTCTAAGAATTATCCTTTGTTCTATTTTATTTTAATCTATTAAATATCAATCTATTAAAAGTTTCAAAAGACTACAATGTACCAGGAATCATGGAAGTTTACAAATTTTATATGTGGGCCAAAGAGAAGATTACTCTTTGGAAAATTACTTGCCATAATGGTATAAAAGTTCACAGTAATTGGACCAAAATCTATCAATAGAAAGATCTGCATTTCATCCAATATCTCTTAGGTTTCGGGGAAGGATTTTACTAGCTGGAGCTGACATAATACATTTCCCTCTTTCAGAGATTTAGGAAGGAAACATTACTGTTGTTGCTGAGGGTTTTTTTTTAAAGCTCAGAGAAAAACATTAAATAATACTTGAAGCCCTTGTGATAGGGAATGCTTGGCGGTGCTTTGGATTTACAGGTCATTCACCTCTGATTTAATTCTAGTCTTTTCTTCTCATTTAATAGTATTGTCTGTATTCTAATGATCCAAACAGCCTGTTTATGATATTTAAATAGTTTATGTTAGTGATTATCCTACATAAATAATTGATTTAATCCAATTCAACCTTCTAATAACTCATCTATTACAAGAACTATTAAAGCATAATGACATAAAGCATAGATAACAAACAAACATAATGTGCAATGAAGGAGGTCTGCCTTTATTATAACAGAATGGTATTGGGGAGGCACTGTGGAAATTTGAAGGGGGCAATTCCCAGATCCCATTGCTTTGTGCTGATCAGAGCACTGGGAATATTTTTAATGCAGAGGACTCTTGACATCTGGACAAATGTTCACAGTGAGTGCTGCAGGGACACTATGTTCTCAGCAGTTTAACTGGAGGTGGCATATGTAGATGCCAGACTCATTGGCACTACTTAATTTAGAGTTCCTTCGGTGGCCCAGAGGTCTCATTCTGCTTTTACCATACCTGACTTTCTTTTATACGCTTAATGCTCTTATAACCCTGGCCTTTAGAATGCAAAATATATTACCTTCCAGGGGTGAAATCCAATTTTTTTCCCTACCAGGCCAGTTCTGAGGCGTGGCTTGGTGGGCATGGCAGGGGAAAGATATTGCAAAATCTCCATTTCAACCCCACTCCAGGGGAAGGATACTGCAAAATCTCCATTCCCTCCCCCCTGGGGGAAGGATATTGTAAAATCTCCATTCCCACCCCACTCTGGGGCCAGCCAGAGGCGGTATTTGCCGGTTCTCCGAACTATTCAAAATTTCTGCTACCAATTCTTCAGAACCTGTCAGAACCTGCTGGATTTCACCCTGTTACCTTCCTTTCTTTTATATGTAATAAATCACCCCGGTTGCAATTGGAAAACATCTTGGGTTTGTGGTTTGTGGAGTGTTGCCATTATTGATTACAACCATCTGCTTCTTTGGGCCTGGGTTCTGCTCTTTTTGGGGGTGATCCTCTAACCTCAGGTTGCTTTGCCTCTCCTGAATTCATTTCACCTCCATAGATCAGAATACAGCATTTTATTCTGCAGATGCAGCAATTACTATCCAGAATCAGGCCAACATTTATTCTCATATTATAGACTCCTTTATGCAATTTCATTTTTTAAAAAACATCAGATCAAGAGAACATCTATAAATAACTATCATGCAGTAAAGTTCTTTTTTTTAATATAGCGTTTGACCTGAAATGCTGAAATCAGTGGAGCTCAACATTATATTTGCTGGAGCAATTACAGTCACTAGAGCACAGAGTAGCTCTTCATGGCAGAGATGCCAGCAGTGACAATGGCCTTTACTTTCCTACAGTCGCTGAAGCAGCAGCATGAGGCTACAGGAGAAATAGAGGACGAAGATAGGGCAATTCACAATCTTTTGATAACCTCACTAAGCTTGGTATTTTAGGTTTTTTTGTTACCTCAGAAAATGTTAGAAATTACTTAAGCCCATCATAATGTTTTTAAATAAACTTTGATACAGATTACAATCATGGTCAAATCACCACTATAGCATATGACTTTTGAAAATATCCATGTTGTTTTTTAATGGCAGTACACAAGTGGTTTGTTTTCTTCTGGGATTTCTTTTCTTTTTGTCCTCCTAGCCTAGAGCTTAGTTTAACTGCCGCTACACCCTGTGAGAGAAATTGGGCTGACAGATAGGAACAAGATGGTGGACCTTGCAACTAAGTATTTGCAGCTGAGCATATGTCAATGTCACAAACAATTGAGCTCAACTTGAAGACACGTCCTTCTGTTCCCCAGTGGGAGTCTAACCTTATAAGTTTTTTATTCTTTATTAAAAGAATTTCAACAAGATAAAAACAATACAAATTTTGGAGAAGTAAAGAAAATAAAGAAAAATAGTAATTAGATAACGAAAATTAGAATTAAATAGAAAAAAGAGAGAAAGATTTGCAGTTTTTTACTGTTTAACACAACATAAAGCAAAAATAGTGGTCCCTTAATAGTTTTTATTTTGTTGGCCAGGAACTTATTTTAATTACCTATCTTTCCCCTTTCTGAAAAGTTGAGTTTTTTAAAAATGTCATGTTTAGGTGTAGAAGTAAGAGATTAGAATTATAATTTTGAATTGACAGCACTGGTTATTTTTCAATGGTAAAAAAAACAAAAAACAAAAAAACTTGAACCTTTCTACATTTAGTCTCATTCCAGGGGACTAAGGCCATATTCATCAAATAACATCCAACTTTTCTGTATAGCCATTAAGTTAATATATTTCTCTATTATGAATGGGACATACTTTATAATAATTAACACTCTGAAAATTGAGATCTATTTGAAATGGTAGGTTTTTGCATATTGCTAGATGTTTTACTTCCTGGGGCTATGATGGCGAACCTATGGCATGCGTGCCAGAGGTGGCACACAGTGCCTTCTCTGATGGCACACGACCTGTCACCCCAGTTCAGCTCTGCTGTGTATGCACGTGCGCCTCCCACTGGCCAGCTGGTCTTCGGGTCTCTGCAGTGCATGTGCGGTGGGCGGGGCATGTGTGGGGCCCCATGCGTGCATGTTGGGGGGGCCGCCGGATGCAGGGGGCCCGCGCGTGACAAATTCAAATTGAGGCACACTAGAAACCAAAGTTCAGAAACAGGGGATTGCCAAAATCCACATTTATTCATGATTTTCCACATTTCTTGATTTATATATTAGATTAGAAAGACTAGAGTAAGAATAACTCATAGTAAAGTTTCTGTTTTTGTCCCCTGGGTCACTAAATGATCACATAAAATATTCACACTGACAAAGTTAGACTTCACTTACAGGGTAAAGGGGTTTTGGTTTTTTTTTGGATGGGTGCTAAGCCAACATCTGGAGTTAGATGCCAGGCTGCTCATCAGATCTGAAGGAGAGAAAAATACATATTGTAATTTAGTTGGTCGATTATAATCAAAAGAGGCATTTTGCTATGTGTAGGATGATTAAGGGTTTTCCTAGTTAATAGCAGGATTCCATAGTTTCTCTCATCAAATGTATACTAGTTTGGTATTAAAACAGAATAAAAACTCATTTTAAAAAAAACTATTTGTAAGGTCTTAAGGATCTGATAATTATGAGAAGTGAAGCTCTTAATATGCAGAAAATGTGGCTTTTGAATTGTGTTAATAACTTTCAAAAATAAGAAAATAAAGATTTATGTTTTAAAAACAGTGAATGGGTAAAAGCAATAGCATTACGAAGTTGCAATATCATTACCAACAAAAAACAACCAGTCTACCTGAGTCTGACAGGTAAGATTGTCAGCTGAGCCATAGTTCAGTTCCCTTTTATGCACATTTTTCATCTTAGTTGCAAGGCCAAATAGCTGGAGACTTTGCTGTAACCTGTTTTTGCATTAACACATCCTTCATTCTCATGAGTGACTAAGTCCTGTTGCATTTGTTTCAGTGGGACACTGCTGCAATTTAATTTTACCTGGGCAGGGCCAGATATAGTTTCATGCTTCAGTATTAATACCACACTATAGTTTTAAATAACATTCACTCCATATGTATGCTGCAGAATGACAAATATGGGTTCCTATCTGTGGATTGTGTGAACTCTAATTATTCCTGTCTTTTAAATTAGGTCGCAGACAATATGATCAAATTTCTGGGACAGTGTTTCCCAACCTCAGCAACTTTCAAATGTGTAGATTTCAACTCCCAGAATTCCCTATCCAACTGGAATTCTGGGAGTTGAAGTCCACATATTTGCTGAGATTGAGAAACACTGCTCTGGGACCATATAGCTTTGATTTATTTTATTTACTTTCCTTGTATATAAACATTATAGTGAAATGTTATGTACTATGTGCCTCAGAGATTAAACTATGAACAGTTATGAAGTTGTAGCTAGAAAACTGTTCCTTATGGAAAGAACAAGAGAGAAAAAGTAGGCTTTTGCATTCTGGTGCTCCTAATTTTTTGCCTTATTTGTTTTTGTTTCTCTCCCTAAGCTCATGCACAGGTAGTCCTTGACTTATGACCAATGATGGTTCCAAGCAGAGGTGGTATTTAGCAGGTTCTGACCAGTTCTGGAGAACCAGTAGTGGAAATTTTGAGTAGTTCAGAGAACCAGTAAATACGACCTCTGACTGGCCCTGTCCTCATCTATTCTCTGCCTCCTGAGTCCCAGCTGATCGGGAGGAAATGGGGATTTTGCAGTAACCTTCCCCTGGATTGGGGAGGGAATGGAGATTTTACAGTATCCTTCCCTTGTAGTGGGGTGGAAAAGGAGATTTTACAGTATCCTTCCCCTGCCATGCCCTCCAGGTCACACCCACCAAGTCATGCCATGCCATGCCCACCAAGCCACACCCACAGAACTGGTAGTAAAAAAATTTGAATCCCACCACTGGTTCCAAGTTATAGTGGCTTTGGAAAAGGTGACTTACAACTCATCCTCAAAATTATGGCTGACATACCACTCCACAATCATGTGATTGCAATTTGGAGGCTTGGTAACCAGCTCACATTTATGATTGTTGCAAGGTTTTGCAGTCATGTGATCATGATTTGTCACCTTCCAATCCAGCATCTGACAAGCAAAGATTTGCTTAACAACTATATGATTTGTTTAATTACCATACGATTTGCTTAACAACCATGGGGATTCACCTAATGACCATGGTAAAAAGGGTAATCAATTTGGGTCCAGACATGTGATGACTTGCTTAACAACCGCATTGTTAGCAACTGAAATTCTGGCTCTAATTGTGATGGCAAGTCCAGGACTACCTATAATGTAATAGGCTTAGGAAGGTAGCTAGCCAGCCAGCCATCATTTTAGTGCATCTCTTTGTATTTCTAAATAGCACCAGACAGGAGTTTTCTCTTACAGAATAATACAGAAACTCCTCTATGGTTGGTTGACAAGCAAAGCCTGCAGCGCTAATGTATGGCGTGCTATAATTTGTGATTACAAATTTTGGATAAAGGCCTCTCCTTAACTGCAATTTAATCTGAAGACAACCTAGAACATGTCTTAAAGAACATGGCTCCTTTTCATAGTAGCTGACTTTAAAATAGATGAGAGGAATGTAATGAGAATCAATAGTCTTTTACTAGAGGGAACATAGCAATAGCATTTAGTTTTATATACTGCCCCACAGCACTTTACAACACTCTCTGCATGGTTTTCAATGTAGAAGCATTATTTGACATTGCCCCTAACAATATGGGGGCTCTTTTTACCAACCTCGGAAGGATGGAAGTTTGAGTTAAACTTGAGCCCTATCAGGTTCGAACTCCAGGCTGTGGGCAGAATTTGTCTGCAATACTGCACTTTAACCACTGCACCTCCAGGGCTCATACCTGTAGAAAGGCAATATCTAAAAATTTAAGTGGACAAAGAACTGGTTTATCAATTTTTTTCTGTTGTTGTTTTTTCCCTTCAAAATCTTATATGAGCCAGAATGAGGAATTGCCCCTCTGGTTTGGTAAGTGTAACTAAATAAATTACATATACTTTCCCCACGTGTTCTAGCGTCATATTAGTTTATGTTTTTTTTCCTAGGAAGATGCCATCTTCTTCTCTGAAAATGAACTTCAGGATGTTTACTTGCTCTGAATGTCTCTCACATATGAGCAGGTGTTTCCTGAGAACTGAGAAAATGAAAAGAATTGTATAATTGTACCAAGAATTGTATAATTCTATCAAGAACAATATTTAGTGAGTCAGCTATATGTAGAATATACTTTTGTTACTTTCAGGATCCACAGTATTCTTATAGGTATCTAGATACATATTTCAGGCATGATTTGCCCACTTTTATTCTGTTAATTAAAGGAACACAAAATCATGTTTACATCTATATGAATGCTGAGCTTCTTACCTGATTAAACTGAGAAGGGAATCCATATATAAGTCTCCATGTTTGTACATTTTATATTATACTTTAGATTGGGATAAATGAGTAGAACTCATTGTGAACTTTAATGCTATTGAAATGGCTGTAAGAATAATGAGGATTGTTGGACTTAAACATCTGATATTTTCTAGTTTGCTAACACTATAAATGGAAAAGTCAGTGCTTTTATTTTTGCTTCATAGATAGAAATCTGATTCAAATGAAACATCACCACACACTGATATAGCAGATTCTTTACAATGCCAACAGTTGAAAAATACTGCAACTGAAATGGAAACACTGAGTAAAAAATATTCTGAAATTTTCCATTGTTTGTTACATAGTGCCAATTACATAAAACATCTACTGAAACCCTTATTATTGTTATTTAGGGCAATAATGCTATGTATAGAGACTAAATTCATTAGAAAACAATATATTACAGGGGTATTTTTTACATCAGTTCTAAAAGAAACAGGATTCAAAATAATGTAGGTAATAACTTTATAGTATAGCAATCAATGAAATAGTCAATAATATATATTTGAAAGATTTACAGTTCACCAGATCAATGTGGTATAATCTGAAGTAGTTTGATGAGATTCAAGTTTTTCCTGAGTATATACATTACTTTGTGTTCTGGAAATTGTTCAGAATCACATAACTTCTGTTTTAAAATGTTGATATTTAAAATAATAATCTTACTTTATACTATACTCCTTGTTTCTGAAATTATTACAAACAAAGTAGGTGATGGGAGAATCAAAGATGGATAGCGGATTCAGGAATATTAAGCCATCATTTGTTTTATTAGTTTATTGATTAAATCACAATTGACATGGTTAAAAAACATAGATGACCATAAATTTTGTTTAGAGTGGCTAAGTGAAAACAAAACAAGCCATCTAAACTGAAGCAGCTTAATTTATCAAGGCTCTACTGCACTCAGGTTATTTTCCATTTTGCATTGGAAAAGGAAATGATGCTTGGAGTTTGTTCGTCATAGTTAGGTATACTCTGATTTATTTGGTTTAGCACAATGTATCTTAGCTATTATTGCTTGTTGACCAAGCTTTGCAGCTTAGCTTTTTACGGGCATGCAGCTAATAGTAGTGCTATCAATATAACATAGTTAATACCTTACAAGTAAGTGTAAACCAGGTTAGTGTGTTCAGAATTGCTTGGATATGAATGAATCTGATTCCTTCCTTTGTTCCACTTCTACTCTAACCCTTCTTTTTAAATTAAATTGACAAATTGCATTACCAGGCAAAAGGAAGAAGTAACTTCTGCATCCTTTTCATTTTTCTTCTGTTAATTTTTTTAAAATAAAAATTTGCCAGAATTAGCACAGATTATCTTGATTATACTCATGAGCAACAAAGGGATCAGAAAAACTCTTATCTTGTTTTCCTAAAAGTAGGAAATCCTCTAAAATTATTTGAATTAAGGTCCATCATTTGAAATCTAAATTGGGAGCATCCTGCTCAGAGAAATTTTCTTTAAAAATAAAATACGTTGAATAATTTAAAAAAGTTCTGAAGTGTGTTCTGAAGTCTTTGAGCCTCTATTTTTTTTCTCCTTATAGTTGATTCCTGGATTACATGGACAATTGCTGGGAGAATACCTGGACTATTTAAAAGAAAAACGAATGGAGAATACCAGTATGGAGACTTCACTTCAATCTGACATAGCGAAGTAACAAAAAGCATACATAAAATTTACTGAATATGTTGCCTTCCTAATGGAATAGACCACAGTTCTATTAATCTCCAGTTATTATATTTACTGTCACTTTGGTTGCTGTAGATGATGAAGCCTGTTCCTGAGCAAAGCTCTTACTGGTTGTAGAACTAATAAGACAAGATCATTTTTTTAGCAGGAGTCTGAAATTACATAAAATGCATATATAATTAGAACAATTTTGTTGTTTCAGCCTTTGCAGCAGGAAAAGGAAGAATCATTAATTAATCATTTGTCTGAAGATCTACAACCTGCTTCAGATTGAAATTTTTGCCATCTGCTACAACTCCCTTTGAATGAAAACAGAAAGGAAAATACTTCCGCAATGTAGGTAGGTAGTCACTCTGTGACTAACTATAATACATTACACACTACCATTAATGTCAATCCCTTGTGCGTGTGTTTGTGCATGATTCACAGCCTAATCAAAGAGGATAATTTGATATTCCAGGTGTTATGTCCTTATAAGGACATCCGCCCGGATTGGCTGCCAGCCACCGGGCGGGAAAGTTTGAATCCCTGTCAGGGGGCGGTGCGTCTGCCGGAGCGAATATAAGGAGAGCTCCGGCAGCGCACGGCCAGTCTTGCTACTGTTTCTTGTACTCAATAAAAGTTACTAATGTAACGAGCTGGTCACGTCTTCCTTTTCCTGCGCCGATCTAACACTGGCGACGAAGGACTGAGAGAAGAATGAACCTCGCGGCACCAAGCCAACAAGACAAGACTCCGGCACCGGGAACTACAGTAGGCATTTCCAAAGGCATGGCATCCGCTGAAGTCACTTTGCCAGCCCTTGCTCCTTTCCGCCCAGGGAAGGACAAGTGGAAATCCTACGTAGTGAAATTCCGGCAATACCTGAGAGGCAACAACATCAGGGATGCCGATGATGACCGGAAGAAGGGCATCTTCCTGGCCAACTGCGGCTCCGAGGTCCTCGACATGGCAATCGATCTCGTAGCACCACGAGACATTGAAGAAGTGCCATGGACAGACCTGCTGCAGATCCTGGAGGACCACTATGCCCCAACAGGAACACCGGTGGCGAACCGTTTCACCTTCCATCAACGGGACCAGAAGGAAGGTGAGACGATCAAGGAATTCGTGGCCGCCCT
The DNA here is from genome assembly GCA_022577455.1 of Arizona elegans. Lineage (NCBI taxonomy): Eukaryota > Metazoa > Chordata > Lepidosauria > Squamata > Colubridae > Arizona > Arizona elegans. The sequence goes on from JAKOOJ010000002.1 coordinate 115,058,599, forward strand.
ACGCCAGATCGCAGCCAGCTGTGAGTTCGACCACGTGGACAATGCCATCGCTGACCGCGTGGTCTTCGGCATGAGGGACAGAGGCCTGCAAAAGAAATTCCTGAGCAGGAAGAAGCTCGTGCTCAAGGATGTGGTGGAGGAAGCCATCCGAAATCTCGGAGAAAGCAGCTGCCGCAGTAAGCAGAGCTAAGGGAATCCACAAGATTCGCTCCACAGAGCAATCATCAACAGAGGATTCCACGGCTGGATCCGAGTCGGAGGGAGAGTCCACCGTCCACAAGGTATCCAGACCCCCAAGGCGGGAAACCGCCCAACGGAACTACAAAGGGGAGCGCTGCGCCAGCTGCAGAGGGGACCATGCCAGAGCAACCTGCAAGTGGAGAGATGCGACCTGCCGACGCTGCAACAGAAGGGGTCACATCGCCGAAGCTTGCAGAGCTGAGGAACCAGCCCCAGAGCCCTCCAGCCACCGTCCCTGCGAGAATCGGAAGGATTACCAGAGGTCATCCAAACGGTCCTCTGGCCCTTCCAGACGCAGAGACGACAAATTTCCCCGGAGCGGAGCAGTCCACCAGACGACCATCGCTCACACGACATCAGACAGTGCCACCAAGTTCCATGTGACCATCCACGTGGAAGGAGCACCCTGCAAAATGGAGGTAGACTCCGGCTCGGTCTACTCCATCATGGACTGGCAGCAGTTGAAGCGCCTGCAACCCAGCATCACCAAGCGAGAGCTGAAGCCACTACACTCCAAGCTCGTCGACTTCGGGGGAAACCCCATCGGAGTGCTAGGAAGAGCCAACATCCGGGTCACCTACAAGCAGTTCGAAGGCAAGCTCCCCATCACCGTCGTAAGGGACAGCCGACCGAACCTGCTAGGAGTGGAGTGGTTCAAGCCGCTGGGGCTCTCAATCGAAGGCATCAACCAAATTGGCAGGGACGAACTCGACTACCTCATCGAAGAGTTCAAGGAAGTCTTCGATGGTAAACTGGGGAAATTTGTGGGGAGGCCAATCTCCTTCAATCTGGACAAGGGAATCACCCCAATTAGGCTCAAGCCCCGCCGAGTTCCGTTTGCCCTGCGGCCCAAAGTAGATGAGCAGCTGGATAAGCTGATCGCCCAGGGCGTCCTGGAACCGATCGATCATGCTTCATGGGAGACCCCCATTGTGACCCCACTGAAGCATGATGGGTCTGTGCGCATCTGCGCCGACTACCGTTGTACCATCAACAAGGCGTTGGCACAGAGCGCATACCCAGTCCCAGTGGTGCAACACCTGCTGCATTCCCTGGGATCTGGATCAATTTTTGCGAAACTGGACCTGGCCCAGGCTTACCAGCAACTGCCAGTGGATGAAAAAACGGCGGAGGCTCAAACAATTGTCACGCACAGGGGGGCATTCAAATGCAACCGGCTCCAATTTGGAGTCAGCGCTGCCCCCGGCATCTTCCAATCCATGATGGAACGCCTCCTCCAAGGCGTTCCAGGGGTGGTGCCTTACTTCGACGATGTGCTCGTCTCCGGTGACTCAAGAGCTCAACTCCTTGAAAGGCTCAGGCTTGTCCTGCAGTGATTCAAGGCCAAGGGCTTGAGGGTCAGGCGGGACAAGTGCATCATAGGAGTACAGGAAGTCGAGTTCCTGGGCTACCTCATTGATAGCACAGGTATCCACCCCACCAAATCAAAAGTGGAAGCAATCCATGAAGCTCCAAGCCCAAAAAACAAAACGGAGCTTCAGGCATTCCTTGGGTTGCTCAACTTTTATGCAATCTTTCTAAAACAGAAAGCCACAGTTGCTGAGCCACTTCACCACCTGCTGGGGAAATCGGCATCCTGGAAGTGGGGCCAGGAAGAGGAAGCGGCATTCCGAGCCATAAAAGGACTATTGACGTCCAAAAGCGTCCTCATCCAATACAGCGAGACGCTCCCCATCAAGCTGACCTGCGACGTGTCGCCATACGGGGTGGGGGCAGTCCTCAGCCACGAGCTGCCCAACGGCATGGAAGCCCCCATCGCCTACTTCTCGAAAACCATGTCCGGCGCAGAGCGGAACTACAGTCAGCTGGACAAAGAAGCCCTGGCCATCGTGGCAGGAGTAAAGCGCTTCCACGAATACCTGTACGGAAGGCGCTTCACCATAGTCACCGACCACAAGCCACTCCTGGGACTACTCGCAGGCGACCAACCCACCCCAACCTTCATGTCCCCGCGGATGACGAGATGGGCCATCTTCCTGGCCGGCTACTCCTATAGGCTCGTGCACCAGCCAGGCACAGCCATAGGAAACGCCGACGCACTCAGTAGATGCCCATCGAAGAAACCGGTGGAAGACCCAGCCCCCACGCTCCATCTATTCCACATAGATGACGACGCCAGCTGTCCAGTCTCCTCCGCAGATGTGGCCGCACACACCCAGAGAGACCCCACCCTCCGCCAAGTAAAGTCCTGGATCCTCAGGGGGTGGCCATCGGAACAGACGGAAGAGAGGTTCAGCCCGTTCACCAGGAAACAGAAGGAGCTGTCCACCATTAAGGGCTGTCTGCTATGGGGAGACAGGGTGCTGATCCCAAGCACTCTGCAACGGCGGACGCTAGAGACACTGCACAACGGGCACCCAGGCATCGTACGCATGAAGGCCCTGGCACGGAGTTATGTCTGGTGGCCCTCACTGGACAGAGACATTGAACAATGGGTCTCCAGATGTGACCCGTGCCAAGAAGTCCGCCCAGCACCGCCACAATCCGAAGTCACGAACTGGGAGACCCCCAGCAATCCATGGTCGAGGGTCCACATCGACTTCGCGGGCCCGATGCAAGGGCGGCACCTCCTCATCGTGGTAGATGCCTTCTCCAAGTGGCTCGAGGTGGTACCCATGGCATCTACCACAACAGAAGCGACGATCCGAGCCCTGCGCCGCCTGTTTGCCACATACGGACTACCGGACGTGCTGGTCTCGGACAACGGCCCCCAGCTCACATCCCTGGCCATGGAGTCCTTCCTGGCAGGACTGGGCATCCGCCATGCCCTCTCCGCTCCGTACAGGCCGGCCGGAAACGGACAAGCGGAATGGATGGTCCGGCTCACAAAAGAAGCCCTCACCAAGATGGGCCCGGGAGACTGGCAAGAACGCATCGACAACTTCCTCCTCACCCAGCACATCACGCCGCATGCCACCACCCACAAGAGCCCGGCCGAACTCCTGATGGGCAGAAGGTTGAGGTCACCCTTGGACCGGCTGCACCCCCAATACAGCCCGGAAGTGACCGCAACCGCCAGCCGCCCGCTTCGCGCCTTCAGCAAAGGAAATTCAGTTTTCGCGCTGAATTTCAACGGCTCTCCTAAGTGGCTGAAGGGGAAGATTGCCAGCACAACCGGCCCCAAATCCTACACCGTCGAGTTGGAAGATGGACAGGTCGTGAGACGTCACATCGACCAACTCCGGAAAAGGTGGGGGGGAGCACACGAAAACCAGCCTGACGAGGTAGGCCTACAACACCCAGACGAGGTAGGCCTGCAACACCCCGGCGAGGTAGGCCTACAACACCCAGACGAGGTAGGCCTACCACACCCCTGCGAGGCAGAGCAACGCCATCCCGACGAGGTCGGCCCAGCACACTACCAGGCACTGTCACGTCGGCAGTGCAGCGAGGTAGACCGGGGCCAACCACACGGGGGATGGCAACACCAACCCGACCAGGTGGGCACCCGGCACAGCAGGCCCAGGGACCCCCGACCCAGCCCGCAGGTAGACCGGGACCTGCCCAGAAGGGGAGCACCGCACCCTACCAGTGAAGGCAACCCACGGCAGCCCTACCAGGGAGACCTCAACGCAAGGCGAGTAGACCGGGGACCTTCGCAGATGGGCACACCACAGCACATGGGCGAGGGTGGCACACGACTCCCCGGCGAGGGGGACCCCCGCCCAACGCAAGAAACAACCCGGCAACAACAACCCAACCCAGACGACCCCAACCACCAACAGGCGGTAGACCAGGGACTAGGGGGAAGGGAAAGCCAACAACAACCCGGCCAGGGAGGCCTGCGCCACCCCGGCAGGGGAGACCTCCACCAGCCCGAGGAGGAAGCCCCACAACGACACCCCGACCAGGTCGACCACCACCAACCCGACGGGGAAGGCCAGCGCCAGCCCGGCAGAGGAGACCGGCGCCACCCCGGCAAGGTCGGACACCGCTACCCGAGCCAACACCACCCACAGCGAGCAGACCGGACCCAAGGGCACCGGCCCGAACCACCCTCCGGACCACAGCGAACCGGGCCGCAGCAGAACCGCAGCCACCGGGAGACCGAGGAAGAGCAAGTGACAGCCGGGGTCTTACCGAGACTCAGACGCTCTTCCCGGGTCGGAACCGAACAGCACCGCCGAGGCGAAAGATCCACAGGCCAGGAGGAAGACCACCAGAACCAGCCATCCAAGGTCTGCGGTCCGGCCGGAGGCGCTGAGGGTGACCCCGCACACTCGCCAGCCGAACCGAGCCCGGTTCCGGGGAAGGAGCCAGGAGCCACAGGAACCCCGTCCGTCCAGGGCGGGGACGCGGAAGAAATGAGACTGCGCAGGTCAAGTAGGGTGCCTAGGCGTCCTACGTACCTGCGGGACTACGTCACGCTTATTGACGAACTCTGAACGTTTTTTTGGACTAGGGGGGAGGAGTGTTATGTCCTTATAAGGACATCCGCCCGGATTGGCTGCCAGCCACCGGGCGGGAAAGTTTGAATCCCTGTCAGGGGGCGGTGCGTCTGCCAGAGCGAATATAAGGAGAGCTCCGGCAGCGCACAGCCAGTCTTGCTACTGTTTCTTGTACTCAATAAAAGTTACTAATGTAACGAGCTGGTCACGTCTTCCTTTTCCTGCGCCGATCTAACACCAGGGTTCCTCCAAATTGCCTTTGTTTAAATAACACTGGGCAAAAATTATCTCTTTGCCAAAATGGATTCTGACAATGTTGTATCAACCTTAGCTATCTTGTACCAATCTTTTCCATGACAATTTGCCATATTGATAAAGACTTAAACATTAAGCATGCCAATTCTAAACTTGCCAATCTTAAGCATGCCACTCTCAAATATACGTTCCATTATTTATAAAGTGATGATGAAGACATTTCATGCAATCTATGGAAGAGAAGGAAGAGAAATGAAAATGAGGGTAATGAGGGTAAGACAATTAGAAACCAAGAATCAATCATTTCCAATCTTTTATTTATTCATTCAATTTAGGTGCCACCTGCCACCCAAGTACATACTATCTCTGGGCATCTCACAGCCCTCCCTTTTTGTGGACAACACATGGGTGAACACATATAAAGCTGAGAGAGATGCAGCATGGATAAGAACAGGTTCTGTTCGCTGGAATTAATATTTCTGGAGCAGACAGAGAGAGATCAAGGAGCTGATCATGGACATGAGGGTGTAGGAAGTTCCCCCTCCCAGAGAATGAAATATTTTGGGGAATATTAAAAGAGGCAGGATCAGAGGTAGGATTCAGTTGCCTTCCCTACTGATTCACAAATGTGAGCGTGCATGCACAGTAGTCACACATTACGTCGTTGCGGGTGGACAGAGCCTCCTGCAGTCACTGCTAACGGTTCATGCGATCTGGACAGAACCAGCTGAATCCCACCACTGGGCAGGATATTATATTTCCCCAAAGGAGAAATGGAGAAACCTGTTCTTAAAGGCAACCCCAGTCTTCCTGCATAGTAAAACAACCTGCAGATGCCTGAAGTCTTTAAAGATGGATATTTTGTGCCCATTTAGAAATCCAGGCCAGCCTATTCACAAACAAAACACCTACACCTCCAGTGATGGGATTAAAATTTACACCACCACCACCCCGTCCAAATTCTAAGAACACAACATGATCTTTAGGACATAATAGGATTAACCCACCACCATTAGAATAGCAAAAGACACCAGGTTCACTATATTGCATAACCTCCTGCAGCGTCTCAGAACCCTAAAAAAAAAATCCATGTACTCATCAAACCAATTTGTCAGCTGTCCCAGAATTACATGCTGTTGTTGGTTCTGCTCATCAATAAACAGAATCCTTCTTTCCAATCAGCCTCCATTTTATTTCCAGTGTCTTTCTCCCGGTTTGGAACCTGACCGGATTTTCCTTCCAACAAGGAGTTGAAATCATATGGCTCTCCAGTTATTACCCAACTATAGCTACCAAGATACAGATGGAACTAAATAATACATTTTATTAGATCTGGTAACTTCTCTTTTGTTGGCTTTCTTTCCTGCATTCCCTCCCCCCCACCATTTTTTTCCTCCATGTGAATTATAACAGTTGCAATGCAACAGAAAATCAGTCAGATGCAGAGGGCTGTCTGATTTAGAAGCAAATAAAATGATGCTAGTGTTTTGAACTATTATCCTGCTTACTTAGAGAATGAGAGCAAAAGGAACCTAGAAAGAGGCAAAGTTATAGTCTATTCTGGTGTTCTGTGACCATCTTTTTAAAAATCATTAAGAACATTTATATTTAAACATTAACCACATGCTTAATATATTTAAATCAGAAATCTTACTTATTGATATGTTGCCAAGTAATGAAGTCCTTTAGACAAGTTACTAATAATAAGAACATAAAGATATGAGACTATTTTCACAAGTCTTCATGTTAAGAAATCAACATCGGCATTCTATGATAAACATTCAACATTATTTTAAATAGGTATATTACTAAATGGATGATCTCAGCTCAAAACATAGATTTCTAGATGAATTTTGATACATTCTACAAGTATGTACTTATGTGAAATCTAATGAATAACTATGCTATGATCCATACATCTGTCTGCAACTAGGTAACAATGAAATCCATATTCTGAAAGAAATTAAAAATACAGTTATAAAAAGAACAGATATCCCAACAACTCCCCAAATTCAGCAGGCAATACCTGTTTGACCCAAAGTCTTCCTGGTTAAAAAAAAATATATAAAAACAAACCAAAAAGCCAAAGAACTATCAGGAAACTCCAGAACCTGGAACGATCACATAGGCACCTCTACAGAAGAGTCTAAGATTAACATGTCCCTTGGCAGGTTACATTGGACAGCTAAAGGTGTCTTGTGCTTATGCTGCTCTTACTTCCTTTTTCTGCATTCATTCTGAGGAGAAAGTGATGTCATGCTTCTCAGCTGTCATGATTCTTCCAAGTATCGAGATTTCACCATTACTTTTTTTAAAAATTAAAAATGAAGAAGTACAGAATTCTTCAACTTCCTCATCTTATTTGAGTTTTTAAGAAAAATGTTCCATGGCAACTTTTGGAATGATTTGGGGGCACTGGCCAATGCAATGGACAACGTCATCCATTATTTCTCTGTTGCCCTTTCTATGATGAAATCGGGAAAACACTGATTCAGATAAACTTAAAGAATCAGGCGCAGAATAATTGAATTGCTTTTTTGAGGACGTGGTCCTACAGGATTTGTTAGCAGTTGACTTGATACTTTTCCCACAGTGCCTTTTAAATTCAGAAATATGCCATTATGACTAAATTGTAGCATTGGTTTTAATTCAGCTTACTATTTTTGCACCTAGCATTTCTATGTTATATTATAACCTGCAGTCACAACAATAAACTGATCACTTGCTTGTGAAGATTAAGATACTTGTGACATTCTCTAAAACAGCCAGGGTCTTTATTTGCTGCCCACGTAAGGAGAGTGTATAATAACAGATGGGAAGGTGCTGATGCTTTTTAAAAATTATTATTAGCCCTGCTGGTAAAAGAAGCAGCATCCCTCCCCCACAAAAAGAGCAATATGGTTAACAGTAGGACTGATCTGGCTTCGTTTTGATTATGTCAACAGCATGCAAGGAGAATGGGGGATGGCACTGTCTCTCTAGGGAATTTGCTCATGAGGAGAAAAAAAGCACAATCTGATGTGACATCTGTTAAAATGCCTGTATAAATTAGCATAATAGCTAGGCTTATAGTCAAGAATAAGAGGAAAAACCCATGCTGCATTTCAAAAAATCTCTACTTAACCTGAGAGGGTTCCTCATGTGGAATATCTTGTAATCAATCCCAAATTAGTAGGTTTTATCAAACACTGTGAATCATATTAAGAGCAGCATTCCGGAGTAATAAATGAAATCCTCAGGTTTTAATTTGAACCGTATGTAATCTGATTTCAAACTTTGCTTGAGATAGCACAAGCATCCCAAGGTTCATCAGTTTTCAGGAAACAAAGGTGCCAGGGTTTTTTTTTTTTTCAAATTGAAAACACACCAGATCAATGCAAAACTGAATCAAAACAATCACTGCAATAGTAAGAACATTTAAACCTAGCAATAAATGCTTCAAGCTGAATCATTCCATTGAAGCCGTTATGCATGATTTTTGAGGTATGAATCTTTGAGAATGTTGGTGTTTGGAAGGAAAACACTAGCAAATGCCAGCATACTAAAAAGCTCAGAGCACTGGGGTTCAGCAGGATTTTATCAGATTTGAGATCTGTTCTTCTAGTGTACAGGGGGATGGAGGGAGGAAAGAGAGATCTCTCTGTGCATTGGGGGAATGGACTTCAAATCTAACATCCCCTCCACATGTAACCTTCCCTGCCTGCTTCCCCATTGACTCTCTAACAAAGAAGATTACAAATGGCAATCACATGATTGCAGGACAGGTGGCAACGGGTCATAATTGGCAAGCACCTCAGATATACTATATTTATGTGACCTGGGAAAGCAGGTGTTTTATGGTGGCTGGAAATGCTTTATGGATCATATAACATCTGTTCTGAGGCTGTTATGACATTAAATGATCAGTCATAAATTGAGGACTATCTGTACTGATATTGAACCCTGAACTGATGAATGATCTCACCCAACAGTTTCATTTAGATGTTAAAATATGTCTAGTCAGATATATGAATCAGAATATAGAATAATAGAGTCAGAAGAGACCTTGGAGGTCTTCTAGTCCAACCCCTTGCTCAAGCAGGAGAATTTATACTATCTCAAGGTAGAAACGTATAGCTTTATTTTGGCAAGATTAGATGTAAGCAAATAAGGAACTGAACTCAATTGATTTTTTTGCTATTACCATCTCTGGACTTGGGGCTGACATCAATCTTGCCTAACTACAGCTATCACCTTCTAAGCTATTATATAGAGATTATAGGGAGTGGTCAGGGGTGAAATGTTCCCGGTTCGGACCAGATCGCCTGATCCGGTAGCGATGGTGGTGGGTGGTTCGGAGAACTGGTAGCAAAAATCCCTGCCCCCCCCCATGCCCAGCTGAGCTGCACCATCATCAGAGGCTTTTTTTTTAACTTTTAAAAGCATTTTTTCTACAACATCTTCGGCTGAAAAAAATGCTTTTAAAAGTTAAAAAAAAGCCTCTGACAATCGCACGGCTCAGCTAGGATCGTCAGAAGCTTTTAAAAGCATTTTTTTCTACAACCTCTTAAGGTTGTAGAAAAAATGCTTTTAAAAGTAAAAAAAAAAAAGTTGGCCACACCCACCCAGTCACATTACCCCCACCATCACCAAGCCACGCCTACAGAACCGGTGGTAACAAATTTTACATTTCACCACTGGGAGTGCTTACCCTGAACTTCTTCCCCCCAACCATTTCCAGCTCAGGACTGTCCAGTCTTTTAATCCAGGCATCTCTGGGGAAACTCTGTGTTGCCCAAACACTCCCTCAATGCTCTTCCACATGCACACTGCCTACTGTTGGCTTGATTGGATTCATCTGTTGTTTGCACAAGATAGCGCTCTTTCGCAAAATTTTAGCTCCCCCCTCCCCCACTACAAGTAGAAGGTGCTGTGGAGAATGCACACTACCGATCGGTTTGTCTACTTTGATGATTTGTGTTAAACAATGATGCAAGTGAGACAGTATGTGACAAATGTCACGTTTAATTTGGCCCTAGCAGTTAGAATATTGCAATTGTATAAGCACGCACTTCTAGGAAAATGTCCTTGGTTTTATCAGTCGATTTAGTCATTCTTCTAGGTTAGAGGAAGTAGCTCTATTGAGCAAGAACCATTATCATCCTGATTTCACGTGAAACTCAGGTAGCCAGAAAGTAAAAAGTTCTAAAGTTTATTTTTGTTTTAAAAGGAAATGATCTGGAAGTTACCTGTTCCCTAAACAAATTCCTTATTTAAGTATCATGGCATTGTCATCTTATAGTTACTCTGATCAGGATTTTTTCTATGGTGTTACCAGCTCTTTGGAGTATGCTTTTCTCTGGCATAGTAGACACCATTGGGACTCATCTCCTTGTCTCTATTATCATTTTTTTTTTAAAAAAGTGTCAAAGGAAAAAAAGTTTCTAAGGGAAGACTGTTCATATGGTAATGAAAGAGTCAGAAAGATTTTGAAAATGCTTCAGATATTTGATCCAGCTACTGAGCAATCAGTTTCCACACTTAAGGAATAACGGAAAAATAGAGTTGGAAGGGACATTGGAGGCCTTTTATGGCAGCTGCAGCACAGTTCTGACTCATATTCAAGGGATTGTCTACCATAACTTCTAGATCTTTCCCATAGTTGCTGCTATTGAGCCAGTTTCCACCAATTCTATACCTATACCAGTGGTGGGTTCCTCCCGGTTCGGTCTGGTTCGGCCAAGCCAGTAGCGGTGACGATATGACATCACCGAACCGGTTCTCCCCCTCGCCCTCCCCCCCATGTTATTCTTACCTTTTATTTGGTCCCATCCCCAATCTATTGCTGCCTCCTGAGTCCCATCTGATGACTAGAGGGAAAAAAAACTGTTTAAATTCTGCCGCGGGGCTTCAAAGGGCTGTCCTACAGCTGATCAGTGTTAAAAGCAAACAAATGAGTCGGGTCGTAAGTGCGAGGACTGGTCGTAAGTGCGAGGATCTTCCAGAAATGACTATGACCAGCTAGCCATGCCCACCTAGTCACATGACCTCCAAGCCACACCCACAAAATAAGCCACGCCCACAGAACCGGTAGTAAAAAAATTTAGAACCCACCCCTGACCTGTACATTTGGTTTTTCTCACCTATGTGTAAAACCTTGCTTTTCTCACTATTTAATTTCATTTTTTTAGATAGGGGCCAGTGTTCAAAAGATTCTTCTGTTGAGGTCCTTCTGGATCTTGAGTCTATTTTCTGAGGTGCTGGCTATTCCTTCCAGCTTGGTGTCATCTGCAAATTTGATGAGTTCTCTTTCTATTCCCTCATCTAAATCATGAAGATCATTTATGAAGATACTGAAGAGTACTGAGCCTAAGACAGAACTTTGGGGTACCCCACTGCTTACTTCCTTCTGTGTAGATGTAGTTCCATTAAAGACTACATATTGTTAGTACTTTTTGTAGAGATTTTCAGCTCCGATACAAATACTATAACTAAAGTTAGTTAAAACTCATTAAAAAACTTGCAGAAGGATGCATTACAGCTAGAGAGTAAAAAGAATTAATATATATTAGAAATAATCTCAATATGATGATTGCTTCCAAGAAGCACAGAGGTACTGAATGGTCCTTAGAAATGTATTTAATCCACAATGCCAAATTTTGTAGAGTATCTTGAAGCTTCTTAGAAGCTTGGATCAATTGGGCAATTACTTCTGCTTCAGCCCTTGCTATCTAAAGTAAGTATTTAAATATACATCTTGGCTCAGGATTAGGTAGTGCCAGATATTGCTTCAGTCTTAGTTACTTATTTTGTGTGATATATCCCTTTAGGGTCAAGAGGCCAAATGAATTGCAATCAAAACAAATTTTTGACATGCTACATGCAGCAGATTGTACAAATCATGACTGCTGTACAGTACTGTATGTAGATTTTTAATTTAATTTAATTTAATTTAATTTATTTTAACAGGTAGTCTTCAACATACAACTGCAATGGAGCCTGCCTACTATGTCGTATGTCATGACAGATGATGTTATGATTTTTTTCTGGTGGTTGTTTTGTTATTTAGTGTTAATCCTTGAACTGAATCCATATCTAAGAGCTACTGTATTTTTCGGACTATAAGATGCACCAGTGTATAAGGCGCACCAAGATTTTGAAGAGGTAAGCAAGAAAAAAAAGTTTTTGCCCTGCCCAGCCAATAGGAGCACTCTGCAGGTCTCCCAAACTCTCTGTGTGCCCCATTTTTGCAAAAAATGGGCCCTTTTTTCACAAAAATGAGGGCGTTTTTGCTCTCCCCAGCTCGTAGGAGCACTCTGCAGGCCTCCGAAAGCATCTGCGTGCCCTGTTTTTACAAAAAATGGGACGCATGGGTTGGGGCTTTGGGAGGCCAAAAATAGCTGTATTCGGTGTATAAGATGCACCAACATTTCTACCTTCTTTTAGTGGGGAGAAAAGTGCATTTTATACTCCAAAAAGTATGGTAATTCTCAATGAGGTGATAGCAGATGTGACTAGCTTGAACCATGTTTTGAGGTTTACCAGATGAAATAGAGAAATACAAAGCGCTGGCATCTCAAGCAGAAAAGATAAGGACTTCCTCTTCATGGTTTTCTACATTTTGTATGGAAGAGCATTCATTCAACTTTGCCATAGCAGCAAGCCATAGTTCCCCATACAGCAGATAGAATTAATGCCACTGAATGGACAGAGGACATCTAGACCTTTATAGCATCAGCAGCCCTGCTGGACAGATCACAGTGTCAGCATGGTGAGCTTTTTCTGGGTGCTTCCCTTTTGCAAAAGAAAAAGAGGAACAGAAATGCAGCACATTTCAACATCCTTGTGGATCACTTCCAGACAACTTTAGATCTTAAATAAGGAAAGCATTTCATGATCACAATTACTGCAGAAAAGAAAACTATCTTCCTTTTAGCTTTTTAATATTGGAAGAGATATAAGTATGTGTTGAGCTGATTTTCCCTTTGACACCTTTGTCTAGGAAATGGCAGCTAAAACAATAGGTTTTCTTTCTTATTAAAAAAAAGTTATTACAGTGGAAGCTGCCAAGAAAAGGTATTATTTAATTTGCTTTGTGCGTCCAATATCAAAAGTAGGTGGAAAATGTTCTTCCTCTTCTCCCTTCTTGCCCTTCTCTTTGTCTTTTTAATCTTCTCCTCTGCGCCCAATTTCTCCTTTCTCTATTTTTATTCTTCTTCTCTCATTTTCAATTGAAGGAGAGCTGGCAGCGTTAGGGGAAAAAAAAAAAAACGTGATCTTGTCTTGAATTGTCAGATCATTTGCCAAACGGCAAATGAAGTCAGGGCAAAGCAGAACATAGGATCAGATGAAGGCTCAAAGCTGTGGTTGTTCCACCTAGGGCAGGGGTCTCCAACCTTGGCAATTTTACGACTTGTGGACTTCAACTCCCAGAATTCCTCAGCCAGCTTTGCTTTGCTGGCTGAGGAATTCTGGGAGTTTATTTATTTATTTATTTATTTATTTATTTATTTATTTATTTTTCAATTTATATACCGCCCTTCTCCCTGAGGACTCAGAGCGGTGCACAACCAGAATTAAAAACATGAAATACAAATATTAAAAACAATTAAAATATATATAAATTTGGCCCAAAAATTTAAAAATCACAAACCAATTAAAACATTTAAAAAATTTAAAAATTTCTTCCTAAGCCAGTCCGGCTTGCTGGAAAAAGTGGGTTTTAAGGGCACGGCGGAAGGCACTGAGGTCTTGGATTTTCCTTATCTCTGGGGGCAACTGATTCCAGAGGGTAGGTGCCCCCACAGAGAAGGCTCTCTCCCTGGGGGTCACCAGCCTACATTGTTTGGCTGATGGCACCCTGAGGAGGCTCTCTCTGTGGGAGCGCACGGGTCGCTGGGAGGTCGTCGGTAGCAGCAGGCAGTCTCGAAGATAGCTAGGCCCTATGCCATGGAGCGCTTTAAAGGTGATAACCAACACCTTGAAGCGCACCTGGAAGACCACTGGGAGCCAGTGCAGCTCGCGCAGGAGCAGTGTTACATGGGAGCGCCATGCTGCTGCCGTCACTACCCGCGCTGCTGCGTTCTGGACCAGCTGGAGCCTCCGGGTGCCCCTCAAGGGGAGCCCCATGTAGAGAGCATTGCAGTAGTCAAGGCGAGAGGTGACGAGGGCGTGAGTGACTGTGCACAGGGAATCCTGATCAAGAAAGGGCCGCAACTGGCGAATCAGGCGAACCTGATAAAATGTCCCCCTGTTACAGCCGTCAGATGTTCCTCCAAGGACAGCTGCATATCCAGGAGGATATCCACTCCCAGGTTGCGAGCCCTTTCTGTGGGGGCCAAGGACTTGCCCCCAATAGTCAGTGATGGAGTCAACTGACTATATCGGGATGCCGGGAGCCACAGCCACTCAGTCTTGGAAGGGTTGAGCTTGAGCCTGTTCCTCCCCATCCAGATCCGCACAGCCTCCAGGCACTGAGACATCACTTGAAGGGCATCGTTGGGGTGGCCTGGGATGGAGATGTACAGCTGGGTGTCATCAGCGTACTGGTGGTATCTCACCCTGAAGCCACGGATGATCTCGCCCAGCGGCTTCACATAAATGTTGAACAGAAGGGGTGAGAGGACCGATCCCTGCGGCACTCCACAGATGAGAGGCCTCAAGGTCGACCTCTGCCCCCCTGCCAACACAAACTGCGACCGGTCGGAGAGAAAGGAGGAGAACCACCGCAATACGGTGCCTCCCACCCCCAACTCTTCCAGCCGGTGCAGCATGATACCATGGTTGATGGTATCAAAAGCCGTGTTGAAGTCCACAAGTCGTAAAGTTGCCAAGGTTGGAGACCCCTGACCTAGGGCACAAAGGGAAAGGAGTCCCTCACTACTAGGCTATGGCAGGAACATGAGTTTAGGAACGGGTCTTTACTGAATATAGGGGGCAAGCAGAAAAGTCAATGACATTTCTGGTGCCAGGAAACTGGCCATTTTAATTCACCCTTTATATAGGATATGTAATAATGCCCATGCACTTCACCATTTAAATTTGGCTTCTTCCTAATACAGGAGTCTCCAAGCTTTTTGTTTTTTTTTTAAATCACTTCTGCGAATTGCTAATATTATTGTTTTATGAAGTGAAAATAGTTGCAGCGCATGGGGTATTCTCATTTGTTTCAATGGCTGGGTTTTATCTGCAATTATCTCTGACTTGAAAATCAGTCCAGTGGAAGACAACGGAATGTATTGTTGACATTTATACGACTGGACCTCCTCTCAAAACGGTCTCAGGAAAGAAAGATTAGTCTCTGAGAGTAAACATTCTGCTGCCAAATTTTAATTTGCCACAGGCTGTTAATTTTGAGAATAAAATATCAGACTCGGCCTGTATCCATGGGTCATTTTTTTCCCTTTCTTCGCAGAGAACCTAGCTGTAAAGCATGCTCTATGCTACGTTCAGTCCTTATTGACTTTCCAATGTTAATTTGCTTGGCTCAGCAGTTTAACTGTCTTTCATATGTAAAGCATCTTTAAATGGATCTCTGGGGAACCTTTGATAGCAATATGGATTCTTCCTTGTACTTACTTTTCGCAAAATCCTTTCATAGTGGCACTGAACAGACGGCAGTACCAAGGGCACCTATCCTAACAATAAACCTAGTCTATTTCTGTCATGTTTTTAAATCCCATGTGTAATCGATACTTACCTTTCCAGTAAACCAGCGATCACATCTTTCTAATAGTACGTACAGAATGAGATTTCTCCTGGCAAATATTTCTTTCTGTGGCAAATGAACAGCTGCGGTGCCATTTTATGGTTTTAATTTTGTAATTTTATATGGCTTATTATTCATTTGTTTGACCGTGTCACACTTCAGGAGTTATTTGAATGCAAAATACAAATAAAATCCTAAATAAAAGGACAAATAAATATTTCTTGTTTGAAAAGAATCCTTGTTTTGAGTTAGCTATTGTGCAGTTAAAGGTCTATAAGCTAAAGGTAAAGCATATGACAGCTGTCTGAAAAACATGTTTAATCATCAGTGTGTTCTATAACTTGAATATATGCTGTCAAAAATGAACACTATTAATATCAGCAGTCTGAAATCACGCCAATATTAAGCTGCTATTTATTGATTCATGTATTAATGCAGACACATATATACTGAATTCTTACATTTCAAGTGTTACTACACATAGGATGAGGAATGAATATCAGGTATGTTCACCACCTTGAGTTATTTATAAAAATAATAAAGATGGGATAAAAGAAGCTATAAATAAATAAATAACTGCAGCACAGTCCGTATTTTGTTAAAAAGAAACAAATGCACAGAAGAACAATCATTTAGTATTCTTACTTCTTACAGCTGGTATGTCATGGCAAGTTGCCTTCCAGTGCCATTGTAGTCTTACCTCCTATTATTAGCCACTATTCATGTATTGATTTCACACTGTTCATGAATATGAAGATGACAGATCACATACTTCCTTTGAGCAAAGGTAATTTTATTTGGAACTTTAAAAAAATTTCACATCCAGGAGAGTTTGCAAGCAGAAAGACACACACACACACACACACACACACACACACACACACACACACAGAGAGAGAGAGAGAGAGAGAGAGAGAGAGAGAGAGAGAGAGAGAGAAAGAGTTCTATTTTGCATTCTGTACTTCCAACTTTTAGATATCCCACCAAAATTTGGTAAAAAGAATGATCAGGATCTTGCCCATTTGAAAAAGATAAGGTGCCCCAATGATTTCTGTGTGAATAATAGTGTATAACTGAAGGATGGTTTAGCGAGAAGAATGGACATTCATATTTTAATATTCTGAGGTTTCTATATTTAGGTACCTGCTTCTGAAATCATGGAATACCTGGATGAATGTATGAATATGGGAAGAATTTGTTATTATAAGTGTGATGGAAGTGCTGGAAATAGCTGAGTATAATGCTGAGAAGGACATGTGGTTGTATGTGAATAGAATGAAACATATGATTGGTCTCATATTAGTAAGAAAGATCATCAGTTTAATCTTTAGAGTGGGAACAGACTAAATGAAAGCAACCCTGTAACAGAATATAGAACATGTTTCTGAAAAGAGATGGAGATATGTGACAAAAAAATTCTGATTGTTTGAATAAAAATCAGAAATAAATGCTTAGTTATGATGGAGTGCATAGCACACTAAGATTATAAATCTATGTTGATGGAGCAGTGACAAGAGTCACTGCTCCATTGGTTGATATGTAGATGTGGCTTCTAAAATGAAAACATCTGGTTCTTTTTCATAGATTTTTTTTTCTAGGAGAAATTTTCTGACAGTGAGAACAATCAATCAGTGGAACTTCAGAAGTTGTGGGTGCTCCATCACTAGAGGTTTATAAGAAGAGACTGAGCAGTCATTTGTTTGAAATAGTATAGGATCTCCTGCTTGAGCAAGGGGTTGAACTAGAGGCCCTCCAAGGTCCTGTTCTGTTCCGTTCTGTTCTATTTGCTTTTTTAAAAAAAAAAAATTGATTTTTTTTTATTTTTAAACAAAACATAAAATATCCATCATCCATTACAATTGCAAACAGTGTGTCGGTCGGTTACAAATCTTTTGTGCTTCATTTATCAAATCATACTTCCACATGCATTAAATTTGAAAGGCTTTGTGATCATAGAGGATCACATTTTCAGATAGGTACATTTATATTTCATAGAATCATGTAATACAGGTTTAATTTTGGCCAGTGATGTTCAGGACACTGTGATATTGAGAAATTTTTGAAATTTTTTTCTCCCCAATTTTTTAAATAGTTCTCTTTCAATGTCTTTACAGTTGATAGTTTTAGGTGGTTTCAAACATTAGGAAAACATTTGTTATTAAAATCGTATTTTTCAAAGTCAGGTTTGGGTTTTATAGCTGTTTCAATGTTTCTTTCGTTAAGAAACAGGGCACAACTTTGTTTAAATAATACAGTTAAAAACTGTTAACTGCAGTGCAATGGTGCCTGTCTATCTATCAGATTAATTTCTTCTTTACTCTTACACAGGAGGGAATCTCTTTTGTAAAATGGTACTCGCAAACAAAAGAAAGTATAACAAATTAATTTTCTTGGTAATTCAAGTCAAACCAATTCGTGAGAACATCCATAAACTTTAAGACCAAAGGGTTTCAGTAATACAAAATAATTACAGGCAAAATTGCTAAGGGAAGAGATCCAAAAACAGACTGATGAGGACTGATAATGTTCAGTGGCCTTAAAAAAAGAGAGTATAATGCTCAAAGTAGTGATAGCAGCAGCGGAGAGACAGGAAACCATGGGGAGGAGAATGGAATGTAGTGACTTGGAAGAGGACATGGCTGACTGGCACACAAACTGAACAGGAACAGTTTGCACAACATTTTGTTGCAGGTCCTATTTATATGCAAGTCCTATTTTGTTTTGTACTATTCATTTTGGTCAAAGAGAGGTCCCCCGCCCCCTTTCTCTCCAACAGTATACCTTCCAGCAAACAAAAGGAAAGGCCCTATTTTGGCCCAAGGCTTGAATTAAATCTGGGGAAACAAATTGCTAATCACATACCAAAACTGGGTGGGACCATAACCCATAACAGTGCAGAGACATCCCCTGTAGGCATGCAACTCCCTGCCCTAATGTGCTTCCTCCTACATGCTTTGTTCGTTCACTCACTCACTCACTTACTCATGCTTAGAGACAGGCATTGCAACTGGATTCTGTTAATTTATTAAGCTTCACTGAGCTAGTTTACTCCGTTGTAAGGGAAGGGAAGAGGATGAATGGCCATTTTTCTTTGACAGTTCTTGCCTTCTCTGAATGTCCTAGAAAGTTTTTTTTTTTAAAGCTTAAGAATGAATTATAGAGAAATCATAGAGAGGGCTAAACGGAGCAATGCACAGATAATATCACAGTGAAAATCTCAATAAAGGAAGTGGAAAAAGAAGGTTAAACAAAAGTTGACTTCTTCCAACAGATTCATTTAAGGGAAGTCTGAACTTAGGTTGTCGCCTTGCAGAGGGAGGAGGTGCAGCACTTTGCAACACAGTAGGAAAGTTCCAGGTTTTAAATCCAATCTGCTATATTTAGACAAAAAGTTTCAAAAGCATTTTTATATAATTCAAACGTAAGCACATCTGTTTATTATCCTCTCTGAAGGAAAAGAAGTAATTCCAAATTTCTTTGAATTACATCTGTAGATTCAGAATCTGCCCTTAATTTTATTTTGCTACATATAAGAAGGTAGGATTGCACAGTTATGTTGAACCAGAAGTTATTTAAAGTTTTGCAAATCGTGAATGCCCTCCAGTGAAGTCTATTGATAGACTGATAAATGGCCATGTTAAGTCCTTGCTTGGTTTTCAGGAGTGTCCTTAAAGAAATCTAAGTGGGACAGGGGTGGGTTCTACTTTACTACCAGTTCTCAATGGGAGCGCGTGTGCGCTTGCTTTGCTCGCTTGCACATGCACACTTTTGTGCATGCGCAGATCACCCATGATGATGACATGGTGGCTGGGCGGAGCCTCCCGCCAGTTTTACTACCAGTTCTATAGAACCAGACCGAACCAGGAGCAACCCACCATTGAAGTGGGACTTCTTGAAGTTTGATATATTTATAAATTTATTTATTTATAACCTCAATTTATTATTTTAATAAATAACTCAAGGTGGTAAACAAGCACAATATTCCTTCCTCCTCCTATTTTCCCCACAGCAATAACACTATGAAGTGTGTTGGGCTGAGAGAAGTGGCCCAAAGTCATACAGCTAGCTTTCATGCCTAAAGGGACTAGAATTCATAATCTCCTGGTTTCCAGGACAGCATCTTAATCACTACACCTAACTGCCCAGGGGTGGGTTCTACTTACCTTTACTACCGGTTCGCAATGGGGCTGCGCACATGTGCAGAAGCTTCTGCGCATGCACAGAAGCATTCTGATGACGTCGGGATCAGTGGCCGGAGCCTTCCACCAGTTTGCGCATGCACAGGGAGCCTTCCACCAGTTTGTGCATGCACAGAAGCATTCTGATGATGTCGGGATCGGTGGGCGGAGCCTTCCACCGGTTTAGAACCGGTGTGAACCGGGGGCACCCACCACTATAACTGCCCCTCTAGTTAGCCAAAGATGGAGCTGCAAATAATGCCCTCCTTCCAAAATACCACTTAAAGTGAATTGACCCCAAGGTTGATTATATTCATTTGGCTCTTGAGGCAGAAAATAATAATAAATGTTTTTCTTCACATTGTAACAGTTCTGTTCTGTTCCATATGCATAAGATCACTAAGACACTCATTCTAAATACACATTTTACAGACTCATACTCTATTAAGTGAATTTCCTTCAGTTACAGGTGTTTTTAGAGTTGTAGCCTAAGGCACTGAAATACTACATAAGCTGCAAATACTGAAGCTAGTGAGAATGATTTTGCATATTTATGATACAACAGCATAAAATAGATTTCGTACAAAATATCATCTCTCTCCCCACATCTTTTTGCTTTTTAATCACTCAGGGGATTCCCCCCTCCCCCCAGAATAATTAGACCAGTGAAGAAGTTACTTTCAGACATTGAAAAAGTAGAAATTTCCTTAGTGAATAATTTTTACCATAAGTAAAGAATATTTTCATATAGGAAATATTGAAAAATATAAGTAAAACCTAGTAATATCATGAATTAAACCCAAAAATGAAGAAACAGTCAGTGTGGTTAACTCAAAGTTGGATGGCTATTATATTATTTTTTGCATTTATTAAGAGGCGGGTAGCTGCATTTTGTAACACTTGGAATGATATGCATAGAGATAGTCCTCACTTAACAACCAGTCACTTAACGACTGTTTGAAGTTATGACAGTCTCCGAAAAGGTACTTACAACCTGGGTCCAAAGTTCTAACGGCAGCACCACCTCCATGGTGACTACGCTTCAGGTGCTTGGCATCTGGCTCACATTTATGGCTGCTTTCAGTGTTGTGGTCACATGACCATCATTTATTATGGGTTTGGTTTTTTTGCTGGTTTCTGGCCTTTTCAGCTGTTTCTGGCCAAAAAAACAAAAGCCACCCACAGGAATGAATGGATTTGCTTAATCACCATGGTGTTTGCTTAATGACCGGAAAAAAATTGTAAAATTGGGTCGGTCACTCGTATTCTTTGACTTAACAACCATCAAGACTTAGTACAGAAATTTTGGGCTCCATTATGATTGCAAGTCAACAACTATCTCTATTGCACATGAAATCATTAAAACAGAAAATAACAATTCTGTTGCAGATGTCTTTAAAGAAAACTATTTGTAAAATGGACTTTCATAACCTGGTACTACCAAGTCAACTACAGCCAATTCTGGTTAGTTATTGGAGCTTGCCAGATGTTTGACAATTTCCTTAACTTTCAAGCCAATATGTAAACTATTTTCTATGATAGTTTTATGTAAACTATTTTCTACGATAGTTTTATGTAGATTATTTTCTATGATGTAAAATGTAAACTATTTTCTACCATAATTTTCTTGACATAAGAAAATTTAAGGAGCAAAATAGCAACTCCACATACATCTATAACAAGTGACATCAATACAAATAGTTTGTGCCAGAAGCAAATGTGTCCAATGGCTGAGACTGTGATATAAACCACAGGAAGCTTAAGCAAAGGGGAAAAAAAGCAAATTACTTACTCAATATTTTCCAGTATAATAACATCACATTGAAAATTCTGCTGAAACAAAACATCCAGAAGCTCCATTACTAATGGAGACAGCAGGGGTTCCCACAAATGTTCATCACAATATTCAGAAAGGTTCAGATTTCCTCCTACATTTAATAGTTACAAGGTCTAGTAGAAAGAGTAAGAATTATTTCTTCAGTTTTCATGTCACCACTTGGATTTCTAAAGAGAGAGGTCTGAATCTTCTAAAATTATTTTTGTTAATTTTCATTAACATTTTCCACCATATACTAATTAAGAACAACCAAAAAAAAGCCAGTTGCAGAAAAAAAAGTCTTTGAAGGACTGTTTTAATTATCAGGTTGAGAAAGTTGGAAACTCTGACTTCCACCTTAAACAAATTTTTACCGCAATATGTGTATGGAAATCCTACTGTTTCAAAAGTTTGGTTAACTTTTGGTGTTTGGTTTTAAAAAAACAATGCATAGCTGTGCATGTGCCTTTGAATCAGTGTTGACTCCTGGTGATTGCCTGGATTGGTTCCTGAAGGCTCTTGGCAAAGTTTTTCAGATGTTTTTAGCCATTGTCTGCTTCCTAGGACTGAGAGAGAGTGACTGGCTCAAGGTTAGGCTTTTGGCCTAATCACTGAACCAAACTCTCTTTATCATGTTTTAAAATTACTCCTACAGTAATTCTATTTATTTGTGACACTGAAATGGTGCCATATCTAAATATCAGATAATGCATGTGGGTGTCTCTTAAAAAATACTCCCCTTTCACATTTTAAAAAATATTCTTACTTCTGCTTTCAACATGATAAACTGATTTTAAAATATGCTAGCAATACTCTAAACATGTACATTTTGAGTTTAAAAAGGAGGAAGTGAATGGAGCGGAGAAAATATTTGGTCATGAATTATTTTTGTCTTTCAATTTTCTGAAGTAACTTTATTAGGTCTTGGTCTCTAGGATATATTTTTATTCGCTTCCACATTGTGAAGTTCTAGCAATACAATGAAATGGTATTAATTTAAATACACTGAGTGAAGGATCAGATGATGGAATGTATGTACAGATGAGGCCCTGGGGATCAGAGGAAGGCTCACATGTGGAGATAGGACCCAGGTATGCATGGAATGGATGTGAGAGTGAGAAATATGAATTCTGATAAAACATTTTCTCTTGTCTTCATTTCTTTGCCTTACAACAAACAATTAAGAACTTTGCTCTTTCCTGTCTTTTCTCACTGCAGAAGGACGCAGGGGTCGCGGGGAACTGGGGGTGGGGGTGCTGCCTTGAGCTGCTCTGCCATAGCACCTTACCTGTTAGAAAACCACTAGCCAGGATATTAGACACAAGAATAGCTCACTTATAAGAAAAACCTCAAAAACCAGATAGCTGGTACATTTTGCAAGATACCTGTGACCTGGGGTGAAAAACAGGTGATGCGACATTTAACTATTTAGCATAAAAGGTTTAGGGGGCTGAAATCCAAATAACCAATCAATATGATCTGTTATACATGCATTATTAGGGGAAGGGCAAAGGGTTGAATGTGACCATCCCTTGACTATAAAAAATGCTGTACGATTCTAATCGAGGCCTTTGGTTAGCTTTTGAACCAGGGTCCTTATATCTTGGTACCAAAATAAAAGTATAATTCAGTAGCACACCTTGCGTCTGGTGACTTATCGGCTTCGACACCAAGCAAGAGCCCAGTTTTGGGGACAACATGAGCAATAATGTATTTTACTGCTTTTGTTCTTTTCTTTGTGTTTAAGAAAAAGAAATTCCAGCATACAGAAACTTCATTTTTACCTTCATAATTGATTATGAGTCATTAAATCTATCTTGAATCTTAGCAACTATATAGATAGACTTTCCCAGTTTGGGCTTTCAGGCCTTCCAATGGTGTACTGATGACCACTGCAATCATGTCTTCTTTTTCTCTTTCTACCTTTTCCAACATTATAAATTTCTCAAAAAAGTGAGATCTTCATATAATGTGTTCAAAATGTGATAATTTGAACCTCACCCTTTTGCCTTGGGAATTGTGGATTGATTTGTTCTATCATCCATTCGTCTGCCTGTCTGATATTCTTAGGATTCTTCACCAATAGAAATATTCAAAAGTGTCAACATTCTTCCAATATGATTCTAATTTATCCCATTCTGGTTGCACTCTACCTGGTTTTTGTCTCAAGCAAGTTGTGATGTGATTTGGCATTGGAAGATATTGTAATCATTCTGTTGCTATGGACAGATCACTTTCGGATTGCTCTTCAGCTTGTTGTCATCTCCTCCTACTCCTCAGAGGAAGACAGTACCTGATCAGCCTGCACAGAGATGGGTTCTACTTACCTTTACTACCAGTTCGCAATGGGATCGCTTGCGCGTGCTAGCTTCACTTGCTCACACGCCTTTCTTCTGCACACGCGCCTTTCTTCTGCGCATGTGCAGATTGCTTCTGATGACATTAGGGTCAGTGGGCGGAGCCTCCCGCCGGTTTTACTACTGGTTCTATAGAACCACCACTGAGCCTGCCCCAGATGACTGTATGGACCTACAAATGTTTCATTAGGAGCTTGGGGTTCTCTCTAAAAATGTGATGGATAATTTGGCCAAGGACTTAATTACATGCTGGAATGGATAGATGACATGGGTCTTGAACTGCACTGCTCTATGTGGCCTTTTCTTGCATACTAATCCTGGGTACACTTTGGTTTATCAAGGAACTCCATGAGATGAAACACTAGAAGAGATGCCTAGAGTGCTACTGGAGGAAAAGGAGAAAATTTGATGTGGAACAAATTTAAATCTATGACTACTGATGAGGTGGACAGCATTCTCGTATATGTATATGTGTATGTGTATGTGTGTGTGTGTGTGTGTGTGTGTGTGTGTGTGTATGTGTATGTGTATGTGTATGTGTATGTGTATCTCCATCTCCATCTCCGTAGCATGGCATGGCATAGCATACAGGTAGTCTTTGACTTAAAACTGGATGCTTAGCAATTGTTACAATGGATCCCTTTATAACAGGGTTACAAAGTTCCAAGGGCTGCCCCCCTCCACATTTTGAGCACTTGGCAACCAGCCCTCATTTACAGCTGTTTGTAGCATCCTGCACTTTCATTACTGTTTTACATCTTTGCGAAAACTCAGGATTTATTTCTGGCTTTTGGCAAAAACACCCCATAGAGAACAGTGGGTTCATTTAACGACCAGAGGTTCACTTAACAATCACTGCAAAAAAAGTTTTAAAACCAAGTCACTCATATATGACTTGTTTGGTGACTGTCATGTCTTACGATGAGGTGAGATGGGTGATAAATAAGTTGAATAAGTAAGTAAATCAAGGGCTACCTGTAGTATAAATCTTATACTTGTTTGAAAATAACATCCCCATAACTCAAGAAACGATGTATACAATTGATAAATTTGCATTGTAGCCTTGCAATTTTGCGGCCTTAAGCAGTATAAACCTGACTGAATTTAATGGGGCTGATTGCTGAAAAAAAGATCCAGGAGGCAGAACTTATAATTATCTCTTAAACACTAATCCTGTAAGCCATATATACATTCTATAAAAGCAGTAATTAGGTAGGGTGTTACCTTTTTCTGGCAGCACTCCTGTAATCTGAGTAAAATGCAGTAGTGAAACCTAGTCATACTTCCTGCTCTGTTGAAAATCTTCCTGGGATATAGAAATCCTGTCAGAAACAAAACTAGCAGCTGCAGGGCAGAGAACTTGGAATTCTGAATTGCAGTTCAGCTTTGGGACAAACTTAGTTTGTAAAGATACATGAGTGGGAGGATTGTGATAAAGGAGACCTTATGTATCAATCCTCAGGTCTATGTATGAGATATAAATGGAAAGAAGAGAGAGATTCTGAAGTTTTGGACTGAAGTCCACTCTCAGTCATGAAAAACCACTGGTTGATTCTGGGCAAATTATTCAATATCAGCTTGTTGTTGGAAGAAAATAAATGTGAATCTCAATTTAAGCCTCTCTTTTGCAGCTTGGTGGCCTGGCTGGAGGAGGGGAGGATGGAAGAGGGGAACTGGGTTGCGTGAGCTGGGGGTCGGCGCCCGTGCACATGCAGCTTCACTCACGCAAGTGGAGCTGTGTGTATACATCAGCCCGCCACTCGCATGGCCCAATTCCAAATAGGACATGGCCCAATAATGGACCATGGCCTGGGGGTTGGGGACCTTAAAAAAAGATGGGATATAAATCTAATATATAATACAAAATCGTATTCATATGGCTGCTGTTCACATAGGCTGCTCAATTGGTTCATATAGGCTACTTAATTGTGTCACTAGTAGTGGTATTTTTAGGGGGGTAAATTTTATTTGGAAGTGAATTGTCCTGATTAGCTAATTCCCCTATGCCTTGTGACCTATTTACTGGGTAGTTACTTGATCCTCCTCACTGGAAACTCAGATGACATCCTAGAGAGCTCCTGTGCAAGTGAAGTCTTCCTAGAAATCGCATATCTGTTCAAGATGAATGTATTGACAGTGGGAGGAGATGGATCAATTGTTTTTGAACCCAAAGGATGGCTCAGAGCATGTAAATATAACATATAAACAATAATACTTAATATAATTTAATACTTGGTAACCACATTTGATAACTACACCGCAAGTCATGGATGACTATTTTACAATATAGCAAAGAGGATGGAACAGATGGAAATTTATGCATGTTTCCCATCATTTCTAATACACATTTTTTTGTCCTTAAATGATTAGGATATCCAAATAAGTTAAATGATCAGGATATCCAAATAAGCATGTTATATTTAGGTTGCATAAATCTTGATGGCCACATGATAGCAGCAAAGATACAGGTAGTCCTTGACTTACACTTCATTTAGTAACCGTTCAGTTACAACAGCGCTGAAAAATGTGACTTATGACCGTTTTTTTATTACCTTTGCAGCATCCCCATGATCATGTGATCAAAATTCAGATGCTTGACAACTGGCTCACATTTACAACCGTTGCTGTGTCCCACCCAGGATCATGTGACACACAAAGTCAATGGGGAAGCCAGATTCACTTAACAATCATGTTACTAACTTGACAACTGCTGTGATTCACTGAACAATGGTGGCAAGAAAGATAGTAAAATGAGGCAAAACCCACTTAACAAATGTCTCGCTTAACAACAGAAATTTGGGGCTCAATTACGATCCTACCTGCATTCTTGAGAACATGCTGGTTTCTGCTAGCTAAATATGATAGACCCGATATCATGTAATGAACTCCTGCCTCCTCTCATTGCAATACTTTTAATCAACTGTCACTTACTTCTAACCTACTTAATGTGAACTTCTGTAGCATTGTGTGAGCTAGTTCTTTCCCTCAAATTTTATTGCAGAACTTTATTTGTTACTTATTATTACATTTGTGGTTGGGACAACGAAGATGTTTTTGCTGTCTCATGTAAAGCGCAAGATGGAAGCAGGCCAAATCGAGAAGTGCCGCGGCAAGGACATGCACATTTTATCTTCCACGCTTCATTGCTCCCCAACATCTGCTGCCTGGAAAAGCTGCTTCGTTTTACCAAGGATTTAAGTCTGCGACACCACCTCTCGCTTCCCAGTACTGTATACAAGCAAAATTCGACTCCCCACTTACCGGTCTGTGAAGTATGTGGGTTGCCAAAATCCTTCAGTCCCACGTTTGTTTGTTTTTTAAAAAAATTCAAATAAACAAACTTGTCTTTTATAAGGCCATTTCGCGCAAAGAAACTGCACCTAAATATATAGCGTGAAACTTAAGCGCAGCCAAGCGTTTGGGCGAGTTGTTGTGAAAACACCCGAAGTGTACAATTACCATGTTTCACGGAAAGTGATGTCTCCGTTCTACCACTCGAGGGGGTGCGATTTTTTTGGGGGGGAGGGGAGAGGTTTGCTTGTTTCAAGGGGTGTGATTTAGCATACATTCTTTTTACCCTTTGTATGTTTGTGGTGTTTTTTTCTTTGTGTGTGTGTTGTTGTTGTTCTAACGCTCGACCTCACACATTCCCAACTTGGGTTTTTTTTGCTACGACGCCCCCACGCCCTTTCCAGGCGCCCGGGAGAGCCGAGCGCACCTCAAGCCTTCTGAAAAGGGGAGCCTGGCCGAGGCGAAGCGCGCGCGCGGAGGGAGTGGGGGGGACGCACGCGCTCTTGTTTTTCTCCCGCCGCTTCTCTCTCTCTCTCTCTCTCTCTCTCTCTCTCTCTCTCTTTCCCCACACCCACATCCCGGCGGTGTGTCTGCGCCGGGAGGGGAGGGGCCGGAGGGGAACCGCACGCGCAGCCTCTCGGGCCGCCTTTCAGCTGCTGCTCTTCTCAGTCTGCGCGTGGGGCTGAAAGGAGGCGAGTCGCTGCGGCAGGAAGAAAGGCAGGAAGGACGGTCGGACAGGAGAGCGAGCGCAGCAGCGTCGGCGTCGGCGTCGGCAGCTCAGCGAAACCTTTGCGCTTCTTGGGGAGTTTTCGTGCTCTGGCTGAGAGCGCCTTGACGGGCGGGCGGACGGGCGCGCACGATGGAGCCTTGGAAGCAGTGTGCTCACTGGCTCATCCAATGCCGGGTGTTGCCGGTCAATCACCGGGTGACTTGGGACGCGGCGCAGGTGTTCGACCTGGCCCAGACCCTTCGCGATGGAGTCCTGCTTTGCCAGCTGCTCAACAATTTGCGCCCTCACGCCCTCAATCTCAAGGAGATCAATCTGAGACCTCAGATGTCCCAGGTAAAGTGATGCGACCGCTTTTGCCCAGGTTTCTTCCGGGTCTCCGCGTGCCTTGATGTGTGCCTTCCCTTGTGCCTTCCCCCATCCCGTCTGGGCTGCTTATAATGTCTTTGTTTCAATGCAAGCCAGCCTCCAGGAGGTCACTTTGGATGATTGTTGGGCTTTTCGCCCGCAGCTTTAGCGAGAGTTGCTTGAATTTGGCAAAGAGTTGCGAGATGCTGTTTGGGAGCGCAGATGGAAAGCTGGTTTGCCAGATAATGTGTGGGATGGGGGATAGCGATGGGGGATAGGGATAAAGAAAAGAAAGTCCTTAGAGGGGGGAGGGTATCCAGAAAGCTAGCAAATACATTTAGAAATAAGGACCTCAGTTGTACCATATTTGGGAGGATGTATAATAACAGTCTCATTTATGCCACCTACTTACATGCTTAATGTGATTCAGTGTATTTTTCTCTTTGGTGATGTTACTTTTCATGTGAAGGCAGTAGAGAGATTTAATACAGGGCAATATTAAAATACATAGTTGTGCTATTAAAACTCCCCTCCCTATCTCATTTTGCTGAATTCTGCCTGAAATCACTTGGATCAGCAAGTAGAAGAAAATGAAAGAGGAACTATGTCATGTAAAAGAGAGATATGTAGGAAGCTGGCTGTTTGCATTACTGTTAATCTGCTGTAACTATAGATGGTATCACAAATGACTGTTCCTGCCTTCTAAAAGTCTAAATTGGGAGATTAAGCCTTTATTAACTTATCTCTTGATTGCATATATAGGAAAGCGTCTCACTGGAAGCATCTTTCAGTCAGACAAAAAAAGTAGGAACAGTTGTTATACCTTGGAATAGTGCTTTGACATCTTTAATGATATAATTTATTTAAGGTTGCAAATAGGATGGGCTTACTATGGCATTTCAGCCAAAGCACTGTCTAAGCCCCACTGATTTGCAAAGAGGTTATTAAATGCAAGCTCAGAAGACTTGGCTGAGTGATATTTGAAGAAACAACCTTCAAACTATTGTTGGGTTCCAAGTTCCATTAAGTTTAGCCATCATGGGAAATTGTCAGGATTCATGGGAATTAATCCAGCAATACCTGGAAGGTCATATGTTTCCCAGCTGCACAAAGCATAATTTTTAAGCAAAGCTAGTCCATCTTCCAGCTTGACCAGGCAATGGAAGAGAGTTTTAATATCATTTCAGCTGCATGAAAAAACAAGAGATCTGTCAAAACTCACTGCCACTCTGCCTAGACAAGCTAATTCCTTGATATACAACCATTCATTTAGTGACCTTTTGAAGTTACAACGGCACTGAACAATTTTCACACTTAAAACCATTGCAGCATCCCCATGGTCATGTGATCAAAATTCAGATGCTTGGCAACTGGTTCATATTTATGATGGTTGCAGTGTTCCAAGGTCATGTGATCACCTTTTGCAAAGTCAGTAGGGAAGCCAGACTCACTTAACAACCATGTTACTAATTTAGCAACTGCAGTTATTCACTTAAAACAACTGTGGCAAGAAAGAAAATGGGGCAAACCTGACATAACTGTCTCACTTAGCAACACAAATTTTGGGCTCAGTTGTGGTGGTAAGTTAAGGACTACCTGTACTCCTGGTTTGCATGCATGAGCCTTGTGACATATGCAGACAAACTTGGATTACAGTCAGAATTTACTCCTACTCTCCCCAGATAAATAGCCATGAAAGCTAGATTGTTCTTAGAACTCTCCCATTATGCTACTGAAAGTTGGCTTGTCCAAGTAGAGCAGGGATCCAGCTTTGCCTGCCTGTTTGTGCACCCAAAGCCAGAAACCTGTCAGAAATTGGAACCCTGTCAGAACTGGACGGCCAGCTTGTCCAGGCAACCTATGAGTGAATTCCAGTGGGATGCTGTTTTGTGTGTACAAGCTTCGTGGACACCTGTCAGAATTTGTTCCTGCTACGCCTGAATGAACTGCAAAGTCAGTATTTTCTACTCTTCTTTTCTGTAAAGAACCATTGAGCCAAAATAAACTTGGAGCAAAAAATAAGGGTAGTTCTCTCCTTTGCTTCTAAACTTTATTTGCAAAATTGTAAAAGTCAATTGTTTTAAAATTTAATTATTTAAAATGATATACATATTTATTGTCCAACTCTAAGCCCACTGAAATAGTTAGAGAGCCAGTTTGATCTAGAGAGCCAGTTTGGTCTAGTGGTTAAGGCATCCAGCTAGAAAATGGGAGACCATGAGTTCACATTCCTCCTTTAGCCATAAAAGCCAGCTGGGAAACTTTGAACCTATCACTCTCTCTTAGCCTAACACATTTTCATAGGGATGTTGTTGTTGGGAAAATAGGAGAGAAAGACGTGTTGGAAATGTTTGTTGCTTTGAGTTACCCTGTTTTCCCAACTGGAAATTAAGCCCTAGCATGATTTTTCAGGATGCTCGTAATATAAGCCCTACCCAAAAATAAGCCCCAGTTAAGAGTGTCAGCCAGATGAACACATTTAATATAGTATTTCCCCAAAAATAAGACCTAACCAGAAAATAAGCCCTAATGCATATTTTGGAGCAAAAATTTAATATAAGACCTGGTCTTATTTTTGGGGAAACACGGGTATTAATATTTCCAGGCCGGCCCTACGGGCCAGATTTAAGCAACCCATGGGCCGGATCCAGCCCACAGGCCTTAAGTTTGACACCCCTGTCTTGTATGAATCTAGCCAATTGTTGAACATAACATGGCTTACCATAACAAAGTGAATATATTCATTAAGTTCAATTTGTGGATATAAAACAAGCAATATACCTACACTCTTCCATAACATATCCTGTATAGTAAGAAACTTTGGCTTCAGACATGCACACAGCACTAATGGCAGTTCCTTAAATTAAACATGCCGTTTCTTGGATTCATACTACAGATGCAGAAAGCAATCGCATGAATTCAGGAAACCATATATAGTAGCTGGAATTACAACTTTAAGGAACCGGAACTACTTGTCTCCCCCTGTAGATTTTGAAAGTCCTTAGTCTAAATTCAGCCCCTGAATGAATGAAATTTGAAAAGGTCTTGGGAGTAAGGCTGAGAGAGGATGTTCTGGACCCCAGAAATTGGAACATGCTGTAGTTAGGATTAGTCAGGAATTCCCTGAAGAGGTCCATGGTCTAACTTGTATAAAAGATATTTTATATAATCAGAAATAGTATTTCCAGCAAACAATTTAGATCATTTTTTTTTCAAACTTGTCAGCTTTAAAATATGTGGATTCCATTCCCAGAATTCCCCAACCAGCTACTCTCTCAACTCTGTTGCTTAGCCACCTAGTCATTAACCAAGACATCCTGTGACCATGATGGTCTTACAACCTCACTTTTGCCACGGTTGTTAGGTGAATCACATGTGCTTATTAAATGACACATCAAGTGATCATGATTTGTGATTTTACTGCCAGTTTCTCCATTGAATCTGCTTGTTGGAAATTGGCTGTGATGTGTGCGAATGGCAATCACATTGGATGCTGCAACTGTTGTATAACCTGCCAGTTTTGAAACTCCTGAATCATGTGAAAGTGCGGGATGCTGCAACAATCAGTGCACTGATGATGTTACCTAGTTTGGCTAATGAAACGTCTGCAAGAAAACCATCTTGAGTGTGATGGTTTCATGGCACCAAGGACCCCTCATTTCAACCCTGAGCTACAAATATTCTCCTTTATTGGTACAATTGTAAATGCAAAGACTGCTCATAAAATTACTTTTTCAGCATTGTCATAACTTTGAACGATTGCTAAATGGGGTAGTCATTAAGCAAGGTCTACCTGCGTATAAAAATGGCAGTTCACAATGAGCCTTTTTATGATTCGCTTTCCCTAAGTCAAATGCAAGCCAATTTTAGTACTACTATTTTAAAGAAATAGACTCTGTAATCAAAGAACAACCTGTAAGTCACCCAGAGTCTCCTGGCAGGGGAGATGTGCGGCATAAACATTTAATAAATAAATAAATAAATAATAAACATCATAGATGAAGTGATGACAGAATATACATGCAATAAGTAGAAGTTCAGGGACAAAGTGAGTAGCTGTTGTGGTCCGCCAGCAGCCCTTGGAGCTAGCAGCGGAGTCGGACAGTGAGGAGACTGGGGAGGAACATGGGCCAATCCTGGAGTCTGGGAAAGTTCCAGATGAGGGCTCTGCATCGGAGGCAGAGATGGGGCCAGGGCCATCTGGGAGTGATGCGTGGACTCTGGAGCCTCCAGAGTCGGACAGCAGAGAGGCAGAGGAATAGGAGGACCCTGTTCCTAGTGCACGCATGCGCAGAGCTGCCAGAAGGCAAGAGCAGCTAAAGCAAAAAGGATGACTCGGGATTAAGGCCAGGAGATGATTGGCCCCTCTCATGAGCCCTGGTGGCGCAGCAGACTAAAGCACTGTTATTAACATCAGCTGCCTGCAATTACTGCAAGTTCAAATCTCACCAGGCTCAAGGTTGACTCAGCCTTCCATCCTTTCTAAGGTAGGTAAAATGAGGACCCGGATTGTGGGGGCAATAAGCTGACTTTGTATAAAATATACAAAAGTATGAAGGCTATTGCTTAACGCATTGTAAGCTGCCCTGAGTCTCCGGAGAAGGGCGGCATATAAATCAAATCCCCCCCACAAAAAAAAGGCTTAAAAGAGCAGCAAAGGCTCTTGGGCTCTTTGTAGGAAAGCAACATTGCTAAATTTGTTTCTAGTCAGTGTCTCTTGTTTCTGAACGTGGGGCTTTGCCAAGAAAGGCCTTTGGCAGGGTGACAAAGAAGATAAAGGTTTGTGATAAGCCCGAAGGACTTTATCTGAAGGACTTGTTTTGGAATTAATTTGGACTAAGCTGGGAATTAAGTAATTCTCAGCTGTTATAATAAAATAGTTTTGTTTGGGACTAATTGTGTCTTGTAATGACTAAGTGAGCCTAGGTCACAGCAGTAACTTTATATAACTAATGTATATAAAGCTTATAACCAATATTGGGACTCAGTTTGGTGCAATGGTTAAAGTACCAGTCCAGAAACTTAAGAACCTCTGAGCCCTACTTAAGCCTCAGGTACAAAGCCAGTTGGATGACCTTGGGTCAGTCACACCTTCTCAGCCCAAAGAAGGAGGTAATAGCAAACCAATCCAAAAATCTTGCCAAGAAAAGTGCAGGCATTAGTCCAAGGAGTTGCCAGGAGTAAACAGTGACTTGAAGGCACAAAAAACCTACCCAACATTAACAATGGTTATTCCTGTTCTCTAGAATTTTCAGTGTATAATTGGTCCCAAACTGCATAAAAAAGGTAAAGGTAAAGCTTTCCCCTGTCCAGTTGTGGCCAACTTTAGGGAGCAGTGCTCATCTTCCTTTCTAAACCGAGGGAGCCAGCATTATCTGAAGACATTTCTGTGGTCATGTGGCCAGCATGACTATATGTTGAGGCGCATGGAACGTTTCCTTATCTTTCCACCAAAGCGGTACCTATTTATCTACTTGCATTTGCATGTTTTGAACTGCTAGGTCCACAGGAGCTGGGGCAAGCAATGGGAGCTCACTCCATCACACAGCGCTTGGGCCTTGAACCCAGGCTTTCATCTTTCTAGCTGACAAGCTCAATATCTTTAACTGCATCCCAAAGTGTATAAAATGCGCATGCAATGTAAGTATGGATGTGTGTGAGAGACAAAAAAAATGTTTACTAAAAATTAGGCCATAGCACTTTGTGTCTCTGTATAGTGTAAGCTAAACATTACATTATTTTAAGCTTGGGGAGCAACAGGCAATATGAAAGTATAATAGTGGGGAAGTCTTATAATGATAACAATAATGAAGAAATGGAATGGGAGAAAATATCCGAAAGAAAAAAACATAACAGAATGAGAATTCAGATGTGGGGGAAAAGATACAATAAAGCAGTAGTTCTCAACCTTTGATTCACTATGGGCCCCCTTTAAATACCTTTTGTGGCCACAAAATCATGGCCACAGACCCGCAGGACTTAACTCAAGATATAAACATAACATTTCCCCAAAACTTCATAGATGTGTGATGACATTGCAGCCTCCCAGGGGTCCACGGACCACAGTTTGAGAACCACTGCAACAGAGAATTAAATGTACCTAAAATAGTTAAATATATGATGCACATGAATAAAAAAAATGATGTATTTAAGAAGAATCACCACAACTGAAAGCAAGTTTCAGTTGACATTTGGGCCTTTTGTCACGAGGCCAAGATCATTCATTATTGTTCCTTGCCTAACTGAGCATACTGATGGAGGCTTATTGCTGAAGGAGTAGAATCAGATATCCAGTGTCTCCTAAAACCGTAGCTTTTATAGCAGAAAGTCTGTGTTATAAGGAAGGTAAGAAATATTGGGTTTCATCCCAAATCTCTTCATTTTCAGAGAGAGAGAGAGAGAGAGAGAGAGAGAGAGAGAGAGAGAGAGAGAGAGAGAGAGAGAGAGAGAGAGAGAGAGAATGGGTTTTATGTGAAGGAATAATATTGCAAATGGGAAAGGGAACAGTTGTTTATGCTGACTCAATTAGCTGTGCCTGACCACACTTGTAGATAGATTATAAACTTTCTGACAGGTAGGAAGCAGCAGGTGAAGTTAGGTAGAATCACATCGAACATCAGTTCAATTAGCACAGGAGACCCCCCTATGGCTGTGTGCTCTCTCCATTACCTTTTTCTCTATATACCAATGCCTAAATCTTGAAGGATCCCTCTATTATCTTCCCCCATGCCATCACTCTGCTAAACACCTAACTCCCACAGCAATGTCTTATGCCCATGTATTGCATTTATCCCTGTCACCTTCTCAGCTTTCCCATCTTCTCCTCTTTCTCACCTGTCATCTTTCCTACTACCTTCTCCTATTGGTATATTATGATTTAACAATTGCTGTTTGTATCTTATGATTTATGGTCTATGACTTATCACTTTGTTGTTGTTTGTATGTACACTGAGACTTATGCACTGGAGACAAATTCCTTAGTCTTGGCCACTAAAGAATTCTATTCTATTCTACTGTTTTATGGTACAGTGCCAATTCCTGTTTTCAGTCACTGGGGCATGATACCTGTTACATAGTAAATGTATTTAAACCATACTTCCCTGACATTCCCCATTCAGCATTGCAAGTGAGCACAGCCCAAGTATCTGGAGGAGACCAGATCAAGAAATGTTAGTTTATATTTATATACTGTTGTAGCTAATTGAAATTGTGGCCAAAAGAGTTATTCAGTTATTCCTTCATAAAATATCTAGGTCTCATTATTTTAATCCATGTTCATTGGAAAAGGTAAAGATCAGTATCTGATCCAATAAATGGTACAGGTAGTCCTTGACGAATGGCTGTAATTGAGTCCAGATGTGTGATGAGACTGTCATGGTCATGAAGTGGTCACTATGTGCAACTGTGCCTTATTTTATGACCTTTTTTCATCAATTATTAAAGCAAACTCCATGGTCATTAAATGAATGCCATGGTCATTAAATGAATCAATTATGGAGGAATTATTGAGACTGTTATCTGTACCTCTATAACTATCTGGTTTGGCTCTGCAACCATACAAGATAGATACAGACTTCAATGGATAATTCAACAGCCACTTAATGAGAAGGAAGGACTCACTGGAGAAGAGCCTAATGCTGGGAACGATTGAGGGCAAAAGAACGGGATGACAGAGAATGAGGTGGCTGGATGGAGTCACTGAAGCAGTAGACGTGAGCTTAAATGGACTCCAAAAGATGGTAGAGGACAGGAAGGCCTGGAGGAACATTGTCCATGGGGTAGCAATGGGTTGGACACGACTTCGCAACTAGCAACAACAATCCTAGTGGAAAGCTTGAAAACTGGAAAAATGATTTGGAAGTAGACTTGGCAAAATCCCACTGGTACATTTTTTAGCACAGAATTAGATCTATTTTGGCAAGATCTTTTAGATCTATTTTGGCAAATAGTCACGAATCAAACATAATTCATGGGGCTATATTCTACTGAAATAGTACGGTATCTAGTAACATTTTTTCCTGATTGTGCTGACAATGTTGTAATAAATTGACACATATTATTATCTCTGATGGCAATGCCCAGATAGGCTGTTAACAGTCCTTTATAATGCATCCTGCTGTTGGTTTATTGCCCATAGTTCTTAAAGCATTAAATCGATGCAAATAAGAAAAGGAGTCAACTCCAATTGTTCAGTTCAGGATGGTTTCACAACACACTGGAAAACAAAGTTCATATTTCAGTGTTATTTAAGTGTGGGAAATTACTCTGGCTGAAAAATAGACACAACAGAGATTTTTTGGGGAAAGAAGCAGCCCACTATTAGCTTGTCTTTTTACAAGTGACATTTTGGACAAATGATTTAAAACAGGTTTTTAAAATATTTGTGTTTTTTCATAAGAACATATCTGTTTGTATATGTATACTCTACACACAAGCTTTCACACTATCAATTTTTCTTCTTTTTTTCTTTTGATGGCTTCTCTTTTTTCTTATTTATATAAGAAAAATGTCTCTCTTTCTCTCTCCCCCCCTCCCTCCCTCCCTCCCTCCATCCCCCCTCTCTCTCTTTAATTATTTATATTTTACACCTTACTCTTAGAACCCTTTCACTAAACATAGGAGGTTACAAATAGATTTCTTTCATTGCATTTTTAGTATTAGGAAAGAAGAGGCTTATTTGCTTCCACTTTTAGCTAAGAGCAATTTGAGAAAGTAATGATCTTGAAGTTTTATTTCCTGTCATTTGTATCACTTTATTAAATTTTTTTCTACCAGGAGCAAAGTTTCTACCAGTTTGTCAGACTTATAGTAATTTATAAACTCTTAGAATGGATAGAAAATACAGTTTCAAGCATGCATGTATGGAGGTTGTGGTTAGTCCCAGTCCCAGTGTTTGTGCTGTTAGCTGATAGAAAATGTGTCATTGTGGTTTTTATAAGTTAGCTGCTGTTGGTCAGTAGGAAACAAAACCTATTCTGGTTGGGCTTGCACTCCTCCTGGGGGTGTTAAACTGCTCGTAGACTCGTTTATGTCTATATTCTCTGATGGTGTGATTGTGATGAGTGTGTTTGCACACTTCAGTTATGCTAGATAGAACTTTTTATGAGTTGGTCAGAATTGGCAATAATTAACTTAGCTTAGTTGCATTCTAGCTTTGCTACCGCATATGCTCTACGTGAGACTGTCCTTGAGCAATGCACAGTATCTCCACTGGTATTCTATGTGTCAGTAGGCTACTAACTGAAACATGATACTGGAAGCTCACATTGAAAGGATTATATAGCAATAGTAATACGGTAGCACTTGTTGTACCGTACAAAAGCTGTAGTGTTAAACAGCTACAGATACTATACAGGTAAACAGCAGTCTTATATACTGCCCATAGTGCTCTAAATGGTTTACAGAGTCAGCATATTGCCCCCAACAATCTGAATCCTCATTTTATTGACCTCGGAAGGATGAAAGGATGGGTCAACCTTGGGATGGTCAGAATTGAACTCCAGACTATGGGCAGAGTTAATCTGCAGTACTGAATTCTAAGTACTGTGTCACCATTGCTCTTATTGGTGATAGTTGTAGTTCCAAGTATAATTTAAGATTTGATTTCCCCCACCCACACCCAATCTTTACAGGTTTAGGGTGTTGGTGTATATGAACCTGATGAAATATTAGATAGTAGGAGAGGCTTTCTTAAATAGATCTTTACTTTCTGAGATCCATTTGTGGATCAGATAGGAAAGGACTTTCTCCTGTGTCATCCCTAGTTAGGAAATGCACTTCCTTGGGGGAGGGGAGGAGTTCTCAGGTCCCATTCTTTCAGCTTTTAAGAAAGGAATTAAGACTTCCAGTCAGGCCTTTTCTGACTGAATCAATCAATCATTGAACTGTTTTATTAGCTGACACTATTTACATTTTTATTTTTTGCTGTTAGCTACATTAAGTACCTCTGGGCTGAAAGATGAATACAAATCAAATCCCATTTAATAAAAAATAAATTTGAATTTGTAAAAGCCTTTTTATGTATACGTTAAAAGTATAACAATTCTGTGTCCTCTGTGGACAAAAAAGTAACTAATTAAATAACATGTTTCATGGGATTATTGTATGGTTATTAGAAAAATACAAATAAAAGAATTTTAAAAACTCACAACATGTTATATACATGCTCTCCTGATTGTAATTTTTTTTCACACTTAAAATAAATACCGGTAATTGTTGTTTTCTAAATTATATGCTTTTCTTTTCACTTAATACATTATTTAGATGCTTTTGGACATCATTTGAATCCAGCCAGCATGTAGATATTTGAAAAGGTGTACATTATTGAAATCTGATTCACAGAATTTTTAGGGTAAAGGAGACACTGCCCAGTGTTACTGTTGTTTTCATACTTACTCCTCCTGTGTGGTAATGTTGATGAGGTAACCTGGTGAAAGCCCATATGCTAGACATTTATGGGCCAAGGATTTTGGGAAGAAGACACAAGTTTGCCAGGCCTCCTGCAGAAATCTGGATGAAACATTGCTTTGTGTTATTATAGCAGCATTATAATTGTGAGTGAATGAATTTATTTATTGATTAGCCCTTGGGCCATATCAAAGTGCAGAGTTCCAGAAACAAATCATTGCAAAAGTTTGGTAAAACAATTTAAATGAAATTGGAATAACGCACGATTAAAAATGCAATTAGAATAAAATACAATCATTTGAGATACAATTTAAATATGATTAAAATTATATTATAATGTCACCCCTGCATCTACCCAATCAGTTTTAAAACTACTATTAAAATTACATTATTAGATCAAATGGTCTTTCCTACAATCTACCACATTCTGCTGCACCAACTTTGTCCTTTTTTCATCAACTTTACTGCAAATTTGGCAATCCATTTCACCAATTGCAAGTTAGAACCTAACAGACAATGTTGCAAGAAGTGCTCTTTAGACTTAGGGCTGCTGGTATAAAAGATCCTGCCCAGTTGATGTTCCCTCAAATCTGAGTATAGGGGGCAATCAAAAATTATATGGGACGTTGTTTCAACTTCCCCCGTCCCACATAAACAGACTCTTTCTCTTACAGGGATACCCTTATACCTACCCCAAAGCATGTTTGTTTGAAGTTGGTCTAATCTCAATTTGGTAAAAAATCTCTTTATGACCGGAAATAAAGGCACAGTTAAATATTTTTCTATTTTAAAAATTTGTTTATTGGCTGATAACCAGGGGCAAACTTTTACTGCTGTCACCTGTGCAATATCCGATTGGGCACTTATGTCCTTAAATCTCTGTGCAATCCAATTTCGGATCTGCCTATGATTGTACTGCTGCCAATTTAAAGGAATACCAGAGCTAGATACCTGCTTCAGAACTCTTGATAACCAATTATTTTTATTACTTGAGATAATCTGCTCCATTAGTGCTAATTTTGGTAACCTCCCTTCCTCCATCTCGATTATTCTTAACCAATAATAAACAGTCTTCAACAAGGCCCTAGTGCCAATCGCATGGACTCCCGTTTCTGCCCTTACTACACATGCTGGGGTTCCAGGGGACACTGCCAAAATTCTCCTCAGGAACTTATTTTGAGGAGTTTCCAGCTCAGGCAACTTAACCGACCCCCATATTTCTGCCCCATAGGTAAATACTGGTTCGATTTTCACCTGGAAAACCTTTAGCACTGGGATTAATGAAGATGGAGTTTTCTCTAAAATAAGTTTGTTTAATTGAGCCATCCGAGCCATGGCCTTCCGACCTCCGGCTTTTACCTGCTTATTCCATTTGCCATTTGTCTGAAATACTAGCCCTAAATAGATAAATGACTGAACTTGTTCTATTCTTTTGTCATTTAAAACCCATCTCCTCATATTTTGTTGCCTGCTAAATATCATTACCTTTGATTTCTCTATGTTAATTGTCAAGCGATTTTTTATACAATATGCTGCCAACCTCCCGAGTGACCTTCGTAGCCCCACCTGTGAGGCCGACAGCAAAATTATATCATCGGCATATAACAAGCAATTGACCTGTCTTGTTCCTATACTAAGCCCATGGAGTGATGTATCTTCCAAACGTTTTGGAAGGTCATTTAAATATAAGTTGAAAAGTGTTGGGGCTAAGATGCAACCTTGTCTGACACCCTTCTTTATTGGGATTGCATTTGTTACTAATCCTGTCCTATTCACTCGAACTCTTACTTGGGTTTCCGTGTATAACAATCTAATTAGATATAACAATTTCTTTTAAATTCCCATGGCCTCTAATTTATCCCATAAAATTTGTCTATCAATTGTGTTGAAGGCTGCTTTCAAGTCTATGAATGCCACATACAGTGTTTTTTTTCCAGAATTTAAACTTTGTTATTAGATGGTCCAGCACAAAACAATTATCCATAGTAGATCTTCCGCTCCTGAAACCTGACTGTTCTTCAGCTAGAATGTTATTTCTCATTATCCAGTCCTCTAATTTATGAAGCAAATGCTTAGCATAAATTTTTGCTGAAATATCGATTAGACTAATTAATCGGAAATTATCTGGGTTATCTCTAGAGCCTTTTTTATGTAAGGGGATAATTATTGATGAATGCCAACTGGCAGGAATTTGCCCTGTTCTATTGATAAAAGTAAAGAGACCTGCCAGGACAGGCGCCCACCAGGCTATGTTATCTTTAAATAACGATGCCGGGAGTGCATCCTGTCCTGGAGCTTTGTGTGTCTTCAGGGAGGAGATTAAACTCCTCACCTCCGTGATTGACACTTCTTCCCACTGGGGTAAGGCTTCATATTCCTGTATCAAGCTCGGAGAGGATATAGCCTCATCAGAGCTTTCCGCTACTGCTGGAGTGGCCAAATGCTTCTCCCAACTTTCTGCACTAATGTTTGGGTCACTTATTGGTTTTCTATCTCTAATAATTTTTGAGACTTCCAACCAGAATAGTGTGGGTGAGGCCAGCTTTGCTGCCTGTTCTAGGCCAGCCCATGAGTTGTCAATATAGGAGGCCTTTTTTCTCTTCAACAGCTGCTTATATTTCTGCCTTATGGTAATATACTCCTTCTCTTAATTCCATGTTTGGTCTGATTAAGTATCTCCTAAGTGATTTCCTAAGCTGTTTTTTCTTTTCCTTACAGTCGTTATCAAACCATGTTGAGTAACTAGAATCAGACTGGCCCATTGGCTTGGTAGTCATGGAAAAATGCTTCCATTTTTCCATATAATTGTCACCTTTGTGTAGCTGGCTTCCATCTTGCTATAATGTAAGGTCTGCTGTGCAGGTTGTATCAAAAACACAGTATGGTCTTATACCCGCTGTGTTTTTTTTTCTGAGGAACAATAATACATGTGTAAAGGATTCTCTGTCCAATGCACAATGCTGCTACAGTAGTAATTACATTACTCCAAGAATATGTGAATAGAGTCTGCAGATGTCCAAGGATCTCCATTAAAATGAAATACTCATTTGTATTGTATGGAGATGAGGTGAATGATCCTCTAGATATTGCTTGCTTTGTAGTGAGATCCCTATAGCTTTTTCCTGTGATTAAGAGAGAAGAAAGTTACAGGTGACTGGAATATGATTGGAAGCAGTCCCAGGTGAGGAAAAAATCAGAATCTGCTAACAGATGTTATTCAAAGGCATAAGCTTTCGTGAGCTGCATCTCACGTCACCTGATACATAGAGTGAGCTATCTGCAGCTCATGAAGGATGACGTGTTTGAGAGATTATTATGTGTGTTAAAACAAATCATTTGCATAGGACATTAGATGTGCAAATTCTTAAGCAGCAGCAGGAATGTACTGATTCATTAGAGTTGTTGGCAGCTTGAGTCTTGAATTTGTCATCATGTTAGTAAATATTTGTGGTATCTGTTAGGGCTGTGTTAAAAAAAAGAGCTCAGTGTGTTACTGCAAGCTCAGGTCCATCTCTCAGTTAAAAAGGAACCTTGTCTTTTGGAAGGCTTATACAGCTGCTCTAAAGGCTTTCTCAGGTTGTCTGCCTGTACGTGTGCATGTTCAGTGGCTTTGCTGGCACTCTCCCAGTCAGGCTTAGCATACATATTAATGAAAAAATTAAACCCCAAATTAAACAAAAAAACTTAAAATGTGCCAAAAAAAATCTATTCTCTACCCTGTGACAAGTATGGCTTTGGACGATAGAAATAATAGAGAGGAATGATATTTTTGGGTGGAAGGGAAATGAGTTGATATGACTTGTAAAGTACAGAGGTTTTAGATCAGTGATGGCTAATCTTTTCCAGACCGAGTGCCCAAACCCCCAAAATGCAATGTGCGCGCAGCCCTGTGCATGCACCCAATCCCCCGCATATGCGGCATGGGCCCCGCACATGTGGCACCCCCGCACATGCCCCTGCCCCAACCCTGTGCATGCCCCCCGCATGCGCCTTACCCCCCACATATGTGCATGCTGCCCCTGGATGTGTCCCACCCCCTGCAGGCATGCACTCCCCCTGCATGCGCCCCACCCCCACGCATGCACGGCAGAGACCTGAGGACCAGCTGGCGGGTGGGAGGGCGGGCGCGCATGAACAGTGGAGCTGAACTGGGGTGACAGCTTGCGTGCCATCAGAGACGGTGCTGCGGGCCACCTCTGGCACATGTGCAATAGGTTTGCCATCATGGTTACAGATTGTAAGGAATTTCAAGAATAATGGGCCAATAAGCAGTCATCATAGTTTTCATTTGGTTATATACAGGTAGTCCTTGACTTAGAACTACAATTGAGCCAAAATATCCATTGTTAAGCAAGGCAGTTATTAAGTGAGTTTTGCCTCATTTTATGACCTTTTTTGCCACAGTTATGTGAATTATGTAGTCATTATTACGTGAATTATATAGTCATTAACTGAATCTGGCTTCCCACATTGACTTTGCTTGTCGGATGCTGGCTGGGAAGGTTACAAATGGTGATCACATGACCCCAAGACAGCGCAACTGTCATAAATACATGCCAGTTGCCATGTGTCTGAATTTTTATCATGTGGCCCTGGAAACGCTGCAAAGTATGAAAAACGGTCATAAGTCTCTTTTTTCAGTGCTGTTGTAACTTTGAACGGTCGCTAAACAAATAGTTGTAAGTCAAGGACAACCTGTATAAGATTGGAAAATGTGTACAATACAAAAATGTACAAATTTTATAAGTATCTGAATGGCAGAGAAAATAGGACCGAAGTAGCATATTCATACTTGCTCTCTCCTCATATGTTAATTCAACTCAAAACCAGATAAAAAGAACCCTCCACACTGAAATATAAAAGCAGTTTTAATTTTTCTTTTACCTTTTGTCGGGTGCATGTCTTAACTGGGAATTTTAGCATTATTAGTACTTCTAAGCTTAAAAATATAATTGCAAGTAGAGAAAAGATTGTCTAAATATTGCATTTAACTTTCTTTCAGAAGATGCAGCTCTATTGATTTTGTAGTAGCAGAACTGTAGCAAAATGTGCTTGGGAGGGAAAGCTTCTTTGCAGACAGAATTTTTGTCCATTGCAACATTCTGCAACATTCTTCCCTTTTTAGCAGGGCTAAAATGTGCTCATATAGGCCTTCATTGCTTTACAATTTTATATGTACCAGGACAGAAATATTCCAGTAGCTATTTTAATGACTGTGATCAAATTGCACAAAACCAGAGATTCCAACAGGGAAAACACTTTTTTTGTTCTCCAGAATCAGTTTCTTTTTCCATAATTCAGAGAAGGACCTTTATATATAGGATTTTAATTGCAATAGTAAATACAAATACAAGTAGTCCTCAACTTACGACTACAATTGGACCCCAAATTTATGTTGCTAAATGAGAAATTTGTTAAGTGAGTTTTGCCCCATTTTACGACTTTTCTTGCCCCATTTGTTAAATGAACCACTGCAGTTATTAAATTAGTATCACGATTGTTAAGTGACTCTGGTTTTCCCATTGATTTTGCTGGTCAGAAGGTTGCAAAAGGGGATCACATGACCCCAGGACACTGCAACCGTCATAAATGTGAGTCAGTTCAGTGGTGGGATTCAGCCAGTTCGCACCACTTCGAGAGAACCCGTTGTTAACTTTCTGAGCAGTTTGGCAAACTGGTTGTTGGAAGAAATTATTAGGGCAGAGAACCGGCTGTTTGTTGTGACCCAGGCCCAAGTAGGTATTATCAGATGCAATCAGTTCAAAAACAAACAGACTTTATTAGAACAGCTAAGAATTAACTCATTCTCAGCATAGTCCAAACTCATTCAAAACGAATTCTTCATAACACAATTCTTCAGCCTTATCACCAACCTTGGTCTAATTAGGCAACCTGCCAAAGGCTTTTCTTGGCAAAAGTTCAGGAGCAGAAGACACCGACAAGAAATAAATGCAGCAAGAGAAGAAGCAAATCTATTAACGTTGTTTTCCGGCAAAGAGGCCAAGAGCCGTTGCTGGTCTTTTAAGCCTTATGGGAGGGGCCAATAATCTCTTGGCCCTACTCCTGAGTCATCCTTTTAGCTTTAGCTGCTCTTTCCTTCTG
Organism: Arizona elegans; assembly: GCA_022577455.1. NCBI lineage: Eukaryota > Metazoa > Chordata > Lepidosauria > Squamata > Colubridae > Arizona > Arizona elegans. The sequence continues at coordinate 115,103,416 of JAKOOJ010000002.1, forward strand.
GCAGCTCTTCTCATGTGTGCACTAGGAACAGGCTCCTCCTGTTCCTCTGCCTCTCTACTGTCAGCCTCTGGAGGCTCCAGAGTCCGCACATCACTCCCAGATGGCCCTGGTTCCATCTCTGCCTCTGACGCAGAGCCGTCATCCGGGCCTTCCTCAGCCTCCAGGACTGGCCCATGTTCTTCCTCAGCCTCCTCATTGTCTAACTCCGCTGCCAGTCCGCAGGCTGCTGGTGGACAACAACACTGTTAAATTACTTAAATTCCATCACTGAGTCAGTTGTCAAGCATCTAAATATAAATCACTTGACCATGGGGATGTAAGCATGAAAAATGATCCTAAGTCTCTTTTTTCAGTAACTTCAAACAGTCACTAAGTGAATTGTTGTAAAGCGAGGACTACCTGTAGTAAATTCAGAGTGGAAGAGAAATAGAAAGAATAAAAAGTGCAAAGAAAAAAAAAAGGCGAAAGATTAAGAATATATATATGTGTGTGTGTGTGTATGTATATGTGTGTATATGTATACAGTATATGTCTGTATGTGTGTATATGTGTGTGTGTGTGTGACTTCCAATCTTCATCACAAAAAGTATAAATAAATTTGATAATTTATAACCCCTTATAAGGTTTCAAACAAATATCTCTATCCTGAATTGAATTGAAATTTTAAAGCAAAGTCTCTTAAAGTGGTTTCACAGTATTTTAATATTTTGTACATTGCTATATCAGGGATTACATTAAATGTGTAATATTTTTTTAAATGACAGATTATTATTTAAGAACTTGGTTTATATGGGTGTCATTTGGCTTCAGACAGAGTCGTTTTGAGAGTTGACGTGTGTGTATGTGGTTAGGTGTCAGGTAGTCATTCTTTTAAAAAAATCCTATTTTTTCCTACTCGCTGTTCAGACACTCCTCAGACTGGGTAACGATCACTCCTACTTGCTTAGCTGAGTGTCAATCAAATCCCTCTGGAGCTGGATCCACCTCACTTCCTGCTCCTTCCTCAGACTTTTTCACTCAGCCATTGCAAAAGCATTGAGTGTCTTTTTCTCCTGTTTCAATTTGATCTTTAATTCGGTTTATTTGACTATTTAACTTTAAATCATTTATTTCCTTGTTGGAAGTGCTGCGCGTTGCCTGCCTTCACCTCGGTGAAGATTACAGGCTCGCATCGGCGGTTCGGGGCTCCGGCCGCCGTTAGCAGCTTGACTTGGCTGGCGGTTTAATTTGCTGTAGTTTTTGCCGCCATTTGCCGCCATTTGACACTAGTCGTTGCGCGAGGCAGCTGACTTAATTAACGGCCACAGATTCTTTCGGCTTGAGTCCCTGCCGGCTGGCAAACTCATTAGCCTTTTTGGGGGCTTATTACTGCCTGAGTCAGCGCTGTTTCAGTCCGGCCGTAGGCGCTGTGTTTCGCCTGGCTCAGGACTCGATTGGGGCATCGCCTCGCGGGCGCCATTTTGGGTCTGTCAACTCAAACCGCGTTTTTGGCTGCTCCGTGGGCATAGCGACCTGGGCCTTGGTTTCCAGGGTCGCTACATTGCCAGCAGGTGTGGATGCTGTCCAGAACAGACCTGTGACTGCTAACCCTGGGAGAGACGAGTCTGAAGCCTTCAGGGAAGTACACATAGTTTATTTTTCTATATATATATATATATAAAAAAAAGAGGGGGAGTGGAATATTGCCTGTTACCTTACCATTCTGGGAAGGAATTAATTATCTGTACATAGCCAATCAATTCAAGCTATATATATATAAATAATAATAATAATAATAATAATAATAATAATATATATATATATATATATATATATATATATATATATATATATATATATATATATATATATATATATATATATATATACATACACATATACATACACAATTGCAATTCATTTAATTTATACTGAGGCTGCTGGCGATTGATCTAATCGAGGACAGGGAGGCAGTTGCACCTTCCTCTGACCTAGATAAGAGCCCCTCTCCCTCTCCAGTGCCTTCCCCCAAACAGGCCAAGGGAAAAAGGGCTAAGAGTTCTAAACATGTAAAGCCCTCTAAGCCTGCCAAGCCACATAAAGATGCCAACGTAGGCACAATGCATTAGAGAAGCACTTTGCTAAGGCAAGACAACAATCTCAAGTCTCTTGAGGAGCCACTTTGTGAGGTTTTATGCCATGAGGCGCCTTGTGACCCTTTGGTCCCACATAATGAAGAAAATCTGGCTAGTGAATTGGGGGAGATTATCCCATCTACTTCTCAAGGGTTTCCACGGTCTGCCTCTAATCAGCCCCTCGTTAGCACTAGATCTAGTTCATCTAGCATGGCTAGCCTCTATTCTCAGTATTTTAGGCTTGTGCCTGAAGCTACCTTTACACCCACGGCTGCAGGCTTCCGTCCTGAGGAGGGTACTGCCTTTGGACAACCAGTTGATTTTCAGTCCTTTTTAATCAAGCCATGTACCATATGTTTCAAAGTGGTGCTTTGGTTTCCAAGGTTGCTAGATTGGTGGCAGGCGTGGACGCTGTCCTGATCGTACCTGCAATTTGCAACTGCCTGCAGAAAGGTGCTCTGAAAGCCCCAGGGAAGTACATATTGCTTGAATTAAATTACTTTTCTTATTAAAAAAAACAACAACATATAGACATATATATATTAAGATTTATATTGCTAATATTCAATCATTTCTATAGAATTGATTAGTGTCTATCTACAATTGATTAGTAAATAAATTATGATTCATTGGGGTGATTGATCATGGATGACAGGGAGGAAGTTGCTCTTTCTTCTGATATGGACAGTAGTCCCTCTCCCTCCCCAGTACTTTCCCCTAAACAGCTCAGGGGGAAGAAGTCTAAGACTTCCAGACAGGGGAAGTCCTCCAAACCTGCTACAGCAGATAAGGATGCCCAAAGGAGGCACAAGGCATTAGAACAGCAGTTTGCTAGGGCTAGACAACAGGCCCAGGACCCTGGTCAAGGTCCAGTTCCTGAAGGCTTGAGCCACGAGGTGACCTGTGAGCCCTCGGCCTCTCATAATGTAGGTTTGTTGGCCAGTGGTCTGAGGGAGGATGGACCATTGACCTCTCAGGAGGTTCCAATTTCTGCGACTAATCGGTCAGGCCTAATGTCAGGTCTCGCTCATCTAGTTTTGCAAGCCATTTGTCTCAAGCTTCTAGGTCAGGTCCTGAAGCTACTTTTACACCCATTGCAGCTGGCCTCTGTCCTGAGACGGGCCCGGGCTTCCCTCAGCCTGTGGATTTTCAGTCCTTTTTTACTCAGGCAATGTCACATATGTTTCAAATGGGGTTGCAGCAAGCCACTGGTGCCTTCCCTGCTCCTACGTGTCCTACTACTTCTGCCTTTTCTATGCATCCCCCTGGTGCACAACTTCAACAGCAATCTGTTGCTTGTAGTCTTGTGCCTGAATCAGCCGGGAGGTCGATTTCCTAGATGACTTTGAGATGTCAGAGGATGAGGAAGAGATTCAGGACAAGCTGGCCTTTCCTTCTTTGTTTCCCTCTCTCCTACGCAAGGCAAAAGCTGCCACTAATATGGATTCCACGCCTCTTCAAGGTTTCTCTTCTTCTGCTCCATCAGGCCCCAATAATAACTTGTTCAATCTACCTCAGCCTGATGAGGACTTTGTTCCCTGTCCGGATCTTTTCTGCCAGGATGTACAAAAGCCTTGGGACCGCCCGCCTCGTTGTCGGGTCCGAATTCATTTGATCGAAAACTCTATGACTTGGCTCCTGCGCTGGATGCTCTCCTGCAGTTGTCTACAATTGATGATCCAGTGGCGAGTCTCACATCGTCTTCCATCCTGGTAGGTGAGGCGGGGGATGGTCTCAAGTTTGAGGACAAACGAGCCGAAATGGGCTTTCGTAAAACAATGGCTTGGGCCATTCGTGCTGCAACCTCCTCATCATTTTTTATTCGGGCATCGCTGGTGTGGTTGCGTCTATTGAAGGAAGTACCAAAGTACCTCAGGTTTGCGTTTGGAGACCGTCACTTTCAATATCGGGTCATGCCATTCGGCCTGTCATCAGCTCCGAGAACATTTACAGAGTTGCTAGCAGCAGTTGCGGCGTCGCTCAGAGAGGTTCCAGTCCGCCTGGCATGCTACCTTGACGACATTTTGATCCTGTCGTCATCGCCCAAGCAGGCGACCCAAGACCGGGAGCTAGTGGTTCACACCATTCAAAATCACGGGTTCTCTTTGAACTTTGCAAATAGCCATCTGTCTCCCACGACTCGCATTCTACATCTCGGAGCAATGATAGATTTGAGTCTTTGTGCGGTCTTCCTATCTCCCGACAGACAAGTCAGCATAAGGAATCTGGTGTCCCAGGTCTTACGCCAGAGGTCGGTCACCTTACTCACTCTCTCCCAACTTCTGGGAAAATCAATATCGTGCATAGACATTGTCCCTTGGGCGTGTTTCCATCTTCGTCGCCTCCAATGTCTTCTGCTCCCTTACCAGAGACAAGGTCGAGCAGAGTCTCTTCTCAAAGTAACAGTTCCGGCTCCAGTTCGCCTTTCCCTGAGGTGGTGGCTGTCTCCGGCCCTCAGCAAGGACTCCCCCTTCCTGGAACCAGATCGGATGGTGTTGGCCACGGACGCAGGCCTCCAAGGCTGGGGGGCTCACCTCAACCTTCAGTTAGCCCAGGGGGTCTGGTCGTCGACAGAACAGTCGCACAATATAAATTAGCCAGAGCTCAGAGCGGTTCGCCTCGCCCTGCCGCACTTCAAACACCTTGTATATCTCCAGGACATTCTGATTCTAACGGACAATGTGGCCACCAAGGCCCATATCAACAAACAAGGGAGGGCCCGCTCCTGGACACTAATGCAGGGGGCGGAACGTTTTTTGTCATGGGCGGAGCTCCACCTTTCATCGATAAAAGCCGAACACATTTCGGGATCTCTAAATCGGGAAGCAGATTGGCCCAGCAGAGACAAATAGATCACGCCGAGTGGAGGTTGGACCCCTGCCTGTTCCAGGACCTCTCCAGGAGGTTCGGTCTGCCCTTCGTGAACCTGTTTGCGACAGCTCACAACACCCAATTGCCGAGGTTCTTTTCCCGCTACCCATCTCCAGCGGCGGAGGGTCTGGATGTTCTTCGGAGTCCATGGCCCCGGGGGCTCCTCTATGCCTTCCCCCCCTTCCAGTCCTCTCCAAAGTCATTCGGAAGGTTATTCAAGAGCGGGCGAATCTTCTGCTGGTAGCGCCATATTGGCCTCGTCGGGAGTGGTTCGCCGACCTCAAGAACCTGTCAGTTGAACCGCCTTGGAGAATTCCACTCGACAAGGTTGTGTTAACTCAAGGGGCCGTCCGTCATCCGGAACCAGAATGGCTTCGATTAGCCGTGTGGCATTTGAGCGCATAAAGCTCTTCTGGGACAATTTGTCTGAAGACGTCATCTCCATTATTCATTAGTCGAAGACCATCAACAATTCGTATTTTAACGCCTCATGGGCTACCTTCACGAGATGGTGCGGAGTTCATCACGTGGACCCCACAACTGCGTCTGTTCCAGACATTCTGCGTGTTCTGCATGCGGGGTTCTCCAAGGGCTTGGCTCCCGTGACTCTACACCGACAGGTGGCGGCTCTGTACACTGTCCTGTCCGGGGAGGCTCGAGTTCCTTTGTCTCAGGATCCCAGAATCCGTTCCTTTCTCCAAGGGGTCTCGAACTTGCGACCGCCGCCGATTCACCGCTACCCCACTTTGGACCTTACCTTGGTGTTGCAGGCCTTGACGGGTCCACCGTTCGAACACATTGCTTCGTCCAGCCTACGCTACTTGTCTTTTAAGATGGCCTTTTGTTGGCAATTACTTCGGCGCGCAGAGTACCCGAAATTGCAGCTTTGTCCATGAGGAGTGATCTCTGCGTCTTCTATCTTGACCGGGTTGTTCTACACCTAGACCCAGCTTTTGTTCCCAAAGTGAACACTCGTTTTCATCGAGCCCAAGAACTCGTCTTGCCTAGCTTCTGCCCGAACCCGCGTCATCCTGCTGAGAGGCGATGGCATACTTTGGATGTGCGACGGGCATTGAGAAGATATCTTAAAAGGACTGCCTCCTTTCGCAGGACTGAGGCTCTGTTGGTGTCCTTCCTTCCCTCCTCCCTGGGTCAGAGGTTTTCTTCGACTACAGTAGGCAGGTGACCCAAAGCCTGTATATCTAAGGCATATGATTTAAGGGAGGCCCCTGTCCCGGGTGGTATACTGACCCATTCTACCCGTAGCACCGCATCATCAGCGGCGTGGGCTACCCAGGCTTCAGTAGATGATATCTGCCGGGCGGCCTCATGGTCTTCCCTCTCTTCCTTTGTAAGTCACTATAGGCTGGATAAGTTTGCCTCTGCAGATGCTGCCTTTGGCAGAAGGGTATTACAAGCTGTAATCTCTCCACAAGGCCAGTCTACGGCTTCGTTCCCTCCCTTTTCTCCTCTAACTTGGGTATGTCCCAGTCTGAGGAGTGTCTGAACAGCGAGTAGGAAAATGGTCGTTGCTTACCTGAACGACCTTTTATACTCGCTGTGAAGACACTCTGTCCCTCCCTTATCTTCGCTGCGTCTGGCCTTGGTGGAGGTCTGCTTTCTTTCCCTCTGTAGCTGTCTGCTTCCTGTGTCACTATCTGGCGGAGCTTTTTCATGGCAGTCCTAATGCTCTTGGACCAAGTTGTCTTCGTGAAAAGTCTGAGGAAGGAGCAGGAAGTGAGGTGGATCCAGCTCCAGAGGGATTTGATTGACACTCAGCTAAGCAAGTAGGAGTGATCGTTACCCAGTCTGAGGAGTGTCTTCACAGCGAGTATAAAAGGGTCGTTCAGGTAAGCAACGACCATTTTAATTAATTTATAAGAGATTTATGATGAAGAAGATTTTGTGGCTCACTTGGCCTAAGGACTGCACTTCCAAAAGTTGGAGGAGGAGGAGGACTATTAAATTTGATTTAATGTAAACTGTTTTATTAAATAAACGTAATATTATTACTCCTAATTCAATTATTTTCCCTTCTGTCATATATACTCATCATTACAATTATCCTCTATTCCATCATTCACTAATTTTATTCAGCAACAACCTTCAACATATTAGTGCATTTGAAAATTTATGACTATTCACTTATCAGGCATTATCTTTAATGAATTAAATTTACAATAAGGTTTCCTTCTCATATTCATACATTTCTCAGGGATTTGCAGAAGAGCAAAAATCTGGTCTGCATATCTCCTGCTGCCTATTAGCTATACTATATTTCCCAAATTTTGTTCATTGTCAATCGGAATTCTGCCAAACATTTTCCTAGCCAGACTTAACAAACCAGCAGACCTACCAAGTTAGCAGACTTAACATTCACTTTTCTTGGCATTCTGTTTATGAATGCTGTTACTATTCCTCCATACATCAGGCCAGATCCAATCTTCATACATAAACAAATCACATAGTCACATGTATATTTTAACATTTCTTCAGTTATACTACTCACATCTGCAGCCTTACAATTTTTCCACATGTAAAACATCTTTTTCTTCATTTTTCCTGGCATTAATGGTATGTATTTAAGCTCCATTTTTCAACTTCGCTATCATCCCCATAGAAATCTCTAAAATATTTTAATTATTTCTTTCTGTCTTACCATCACAGAACATTGAATTCCGATTTTCCTCTTTAATTTGCTCTCTAAACATTAACCATCTAATTTGGAAGTGGTGTTTAGAAGGAATATGATTTCTGCACCATGGTTTTAATAGTGTTGGAAAAAATATCAATCTGGTTCAGTTCCAAGCTGGGAGAAAGGCATTGGAGACAAAATGGAGGCTGGAGGCTCATTGGAAAGAGGGTCCATTTATTGATGAAGCAAAACCACCAAGCACGTGTGATTCTGGGTAGCTGACCACATGGAGTTGTGAATGAGGTTATTTATACCTTCTCTTGGGCCTTGCCCTAGAGCTTCCTGTTCCTGTTCAAGAACATGTATACTATTGGATGTTGTAGGGGTCATAGCTAACTTTGTAGGTTGTCTGAGAAGTTTGGTTGAAGCCTGGAGGGTGATGCAATGTCCCCAGGGGATTTTACAATGTGGTGAGCTCTGCTGCTAGATAATGTCCTGGAGGGTCATGTCTTAATCCCATCACCCTGGAACTGAAGGTCTTTTGTTTTGTAGATAGGCTGGCCCGGTCCTTCTTAATGGGCACCAAATATCTGTAGGGGGCAGGGAGCTGTTTCTGTCTTTAGAAATATGTTTCTCCTTTAGATGAAATATTTTATCCTGCTTTTTTAAATATTTCTCAAAATATTTCATTCTTTTAGGAGAGGTGGCTTCCCTCAATAGGAAATAGGCTTGGAGAAATTACACTTCTGGTCTAGGCACAAAGCAAAATTGTAAGACTAGGTCAATGAGATAGATTGAATTTATCTTGAATTCAGTATCGGAGGTTGTAATGAGTTAACAAGTGAGACTGCTAGGTTATTAACAAGTAGTTACTGGGTTATATCATAGCAAGATAAAGAGGAGTAAAACGGGAGTGAAATGTTCAGAGAGATGAACCGTTCTTGCTCTGGCAGCCGTCCCAAGGAGGCTTTGCTTACTGAGAAACCAAGATGCTCTCTCTCTGGCTTCTAACCAAGATTTCTGCCTGATTACAGAAGGACAATAATCTACAGCTTCCTGATTTACAGCCTGCATTAATACTTTCAACTTTAAGTTTCAAAAAAGGAAATTATTTCTTGGCCGAATCATCTGCTTTTCTGTACCTTTCATGATGATTTGTTTTGTTATTGGCTTGCCGGAAAGCTCAGTCTTCCCAGGTTCCATTTTTGTTTATTTGCTTTACTTCCTGCAGCGGGTGGGAAAATCTTAACTTTCTCTAGGACTAATTCATTTTTAATGCCAATGCAGTAGTGGTTTATATCAGGGTTGTGTGGTTCTTGCTTTGCAGCTCTTATGAATTTGCTGAGTATCTTTTTTATTAACATTACAAATCATTTCCATTAGTTCCATTTTGCTGTTCCAGGCTTCTGAAACTTGACCTCATCTCCCAAAATTCCCATCCCACACAGGCCAAATATTAAAGGAAGCTAAAAAATATTGTTAACATTCATCCTTTTCCATGGTTTTTAGTAGTACAAGTAATCCAGTCTCAGACAATTATTATGTTATTATGAAATCAGTCTGTCAAATATTAGAGTAAAATTAATAATAAAATGATTGATCATAGTTGTTCTTTAAGTGTTTCCGCCTCCCTGCTTGAATTTATGGCATATGACAGAATGAAAGAAGAAATGTATTCCTCTTCCAATTTATAAAATATTGAGAGGGGGAGGGAGGGAGGGAGGGAGAGAGAGAGAGAGATTGGTCCAAAGTTATCCAGCTGGTTTTGTGCCTGAGTGTGATTGAAGTCACAATTTTCTGGTTTCTAGCCTGGTGCTTTAACCATTACAATTAATGCCTGATTCTCAGTCTTATTCTAGCACACTGTTTTTGCCATTTTGCCAACATGAATTCACTGGATCACACTAGTTAGTATGAATGAATAGCAGCATCACTGGACACTACAGGTAGTCCTCCATTTACAACAGTTCATTTAGTGACTGTTCAAAGTTACAACAACACTGAAAAAGTGACTTATGACCATTTTTCACACTTATGACCATTGCAGCAGCCCCATGGTCGCATGATTTACATTTGGAACCTTGATAACTGACTCACATTTATGATGGTTGCCGAGTCTCAGAGTTATGTGATCCTATTTTGCGATCCTCAGACAAGCAAAGTCAATGGGGAAACCAGATTCACTTCACAACTCTGTTACTAAGAACTGCAGTGAATCACTTAACAAATGTGGCGAGAAAAGTCGAAAAGTGGGGCAAAATTCACTTAACTAATTTCTCACTTAGCAACATAAATTTGGGGCTCAGTTATGGTCATAAGTTGAGGACTACCTGTATTGTTGTGTACTGTCTGTGGAAACATTATCCCAATCAGGTGTTCAGGAAACTGAAGGAACTGAAAGTGTGTAGACTAGATCCATATTGAATAGAGAATGCAGGTGTGTATATGAGAGGATTTCGTTCATGTGATTCTTTACAGCAGCACCTTCCCCCAAAGTTTTGGGCAATATGGACAGGTTTGCCTGGAGAGTGGGTTTTTTTTTGCAGACCTGGGGGGGGGGGCATGGTTTTGCACACTTCCTGCATTCCACAAACAGATGGGGCTTTGCTTGCTTGTGCAGCCTGGTTCCTGGCAGGCCACAGACAGGTGTCAGTCCGCAGATTGGAGGTTGGGAACCACTGCTTTACAGGGTTTCTTATGTCCAAGGATAAATTTCTTGTGATTATAGGGATTCCAATATGGGATTTATGTGAATGCATGTAGATAAAGGGCCAAGCTTGTTGCTATTCACATTTGTGTATTTAAATCAGGAGTGTTTACAAAGAACTTACTTGGTGACCTTGAGAGTGAAACCCAGGGTGCAGTCTGCAAAAATGCTGTCCCCTGCTTTTTTTTTTTGGCATTTGTTTTAACTTCTTGTAGCATCTTTACACTCTAAAATTCCCAACCGCCTCCATAAAATGGTTCCTGAAACCACTCTCTTTTACATAGTGTAATTCTCTGAATCTGGAAATGGGAATGGACATTTGCAAAACATCATAGGACGGTAAAACTGGTTCAGTCCTCCCTCCTTACCTAACTAGCAGGTTGCATCATCTCCCCTGCATCAAGAGGCAGTTAGAGGGAGAGGCTTAAAAGCATTAAGAAAATCCCCACCTTAATGTACTCTTTGATTAATGGTGCTAAAGTATGTACAGCCTGCTTCCTATAAGACCCTCTAACTTGACACCTTTTTCTTTCAGTACATCTGATTAATGGGCCTCTGTAAGAACGTAGCTTTCTTGATTGTGAATGGCCAATGGAGGCTTGGCATTTTGGAAAATGGCCCTTGACATGCTGCACAATGAGAGAGGCAAGGCCCTTGAGCTGAAAGAGTTTGCCTTCTACTTTAAATGTTTGAAAGAAAAATGTTTTATTATGTCTGGGTCTCTCTTTTAAATCCCTCTGACGTGCTACTTTGCAATAGCCTTTCAATAAATGAGGCTTTTTTCTCTGCCTCCTTTATGTCTGCAGAGAACAGACTAATAATGCTTTTCTGTATTATGTGACATTTCCATCAAGATGTTGGGGGAAAGGGAGAATCGTATGAGGTTATTCTGAAGTTTTTGTTGATTTTTGCGGACAAAATTAATCAAATTCCACCTTAGTTTGGATCACAGATTTAAGATAAGGTGGTAACCTTGTCAAGTATCCAGTCAGGTTCATACAGGATCTCTTTAGCTTGTTATTACTAAAGATGCAGACAAATTGTGTGGGCTATCACTTGCCTTCCTGACTGTTTCTCTTCCTGGTTGATTAAATCAGGCAGATTGGGATTGGTTTCCTAGTGCAGGTGATCAATACAAATAATATGCCCAATTCGTGCTTGCAAGATGAAAAAGCCTACGCTTTCTAATTATAGGCCAGTCTCAAATATACTATAAGGTGACTGAGGAAGCTGTAGCCTTGAACCTCCAGTTATATTTGGATGAAACTGGTTTTCTGCATATATTTTGCTTTAGATTTTATCCAGGATATGGTACTAAAACTGTTTTGGTCATCTTAGTGGATGATCTGTAGGAAGTTAGCACCCACCCCTTTCCTAGAAGAATGAAATATTTTAGGAAATATTAAAAAGCAGAATATTATATTTCCCTGGTTGAGAAATGGAGAAACATGTTTTTTTCTCCTCCAATTTTTATTTATAAGTATAAATTAAACAGAACAATGAAACGTACAAAACATAAAAACATATAAACATCCATTTCAATACATGTCCAGTTTGTCGCAACTATAATATACATTTCTCTTTGTATTTTGACTCTTCCTTATTTGGTCATTCCCTTTTATCTATCTAATATTGATATTTGTTGACCTATGTCTGTTCTTGGTTTCCATCATATTATATTTGGTCATTTTATTTACTTCCTATTGCTTCATCTCTTTCCTATCTTTCAACCAACTATACCACTTTTCCCATACTAAGTAAAAGTCATGTTCTTCCCTATTTTGTAATTCCTTTGTGAGTCTATCTAATTCCGCACATTCCATAATTTTATTTATTACTTTATCTGGTGTTGGTATATCACTACTCTTCCAGTGTTGCGTGTATAGTATTCGTGCTGCTGTTATCATATGTATAATTAAATAGGTTGTTTCTTTTTCATAGTATCCATTCACTATGCCTAATAAGAAGCTTTCCAGTCTTAATTCTATCTTTTGGTGTGTTATTTCCTCTATTTGTATTTTGATCCTTTGCCAATATTGTTTCGCCATTGGCGAAACAAGGTCCACTACATATGGTAATAGGTGCCTTTGTGGTGGTTGCATTTTAAAGACAAAGCAGCTTCCATCTTCCTGCCCCCACCCTTTATCAATGGGCCAGAGGCAGAAACTCAATCTTTGTCAATGGACCATCATCTGTAACACAATAGGAGCCATCTAGTAACAGAAACTAACACAATAGGACCCATCTAGCAACAGAAACTCACCACATGGCACCTGGGAAGATTACATCAGCCAGCAAGGCTAGCTAAGACACCCACCCCCTGGGAGTCTGACAACCAATCAGGATACTCTTTCTGGGCCCTAGGAAGTTCAAAGCCAGAGAGGGCATAAAACCTGGGGACTCGCAGCATCTCACCCCTTTTCTGTTCAGGAACTCAAACCATGTGATCCTGTCCACCATTAAACCATCTTTCCAAGCAGTCTCCATGTTTCCAGTGTCTTTTTCCCCACTTGGAGCTGAACCCAGAAGGATATTTCTTCCTACAGATCCATATAGTACTAGAAGCTAGAGAATGGTGAGAGCAATCCTGCTAGTTATCCTGGACTTCTCAGCAGCTTTTGAGACCACTGACCATGGTACCCTCTGGGCTATCTGTTTTGCAGTGAATCCATTCCTTCCTGTTGGGACATACCTTGAAAGGACTGCTGGGAGACAACTACTCAATACCTTACTTGACCACCTTTAGTGCTTCAGAGGGTTCAGTCTTAAATGCTATTCTGTTTGATAGCTATAAAAAAACCACTGGGGGATTTTGAAGTAAAATGCCAGCAATGTGCTGATGATACTCTTAGCTCTACTATTCCTTACTATCTAACTCCAAAGGAACAATCGGTACCCTTGATTATAGCTTATTTTTGATAATGGGCTGGATAAGAAAGACTAAGCTGAAACTAAATTCAGACAAGGAAGTGCTGCTTGTAAGGGCTGCCCCCCCCACCCTCCAGCCTTTAGTATTTATATGAAGCTTGTTCAGGAAGGGGCTGCATTCAGAAAAGACAGGTTTGCAATTTGAGAGTGCTGTGTGATCCTCAGATGTCACTGGATTTATTGGTTAGAGTTCATCTTGAGTATTGCAATGCATTCTGAGTTATCCTTGAATGTTAACTAGAAATTGCAACTGGTGCAAAATGGGCCACGTTGACAGAGAATGTTTCTATTTGAGATGTGGTGATAGAACAGTTATTGTGGCTAGCACTTGAGATGTGATCCAGCTCTACTTCCTTTATTTATCACTTAAATCTGAGGTGGGGAACGATGGCCCCTTTATGGCTTGTGGATTTCAACTACCAGAATTCTTCAAGCCGGCTTGAAGTTCCCCACCCCTGATTCCCCACCTCTGTGCATTTGCTAACATGCACATTGAACATTGAAAATGATTTATTTTGATTTCATAACGCACTAGCAGTGTTATATGAGTATAGTCTTCATGCTAAACCTACATGCTCATACTGGAGGCTGAATGAACTGCAGGGAATTCTGGAAAACACACACACTTGCCATTTCTCTCATTTTTGGAGCTTGATGAAGAACAATTCAATAGCGTTCTGTTCTTGGCTACCAGGGCTCAGTTAAAATATTCAGCATTACCAGAGGTCAAATCCACTTACCTTTGCTACTGGTTTGGGTGTGCTTCTGCGCAGGAGCATGCCTCTTCTGCACATGTGCAGAACCTTCTGTGCATGCGCAGATGGTTAAAAAACGAGACGTAATGATGTCCCAGTGGGTGGGAGGAGCCTCCCGTCACCAACGCTACCGGTTTGGTGAGCCGAATAGAACTGGGGGGGATTTTACCACTGAGCATTACCCCTCGTGGAGTGAAGTTGACTTGTTTGAACTAAGTGTAGTTAAGATTAAAAAAATAGTTTCCTGGACTTATATTATACGGTAAACAATTCAGTAGTACCTTGGTACTCAACTGCTTTGAAACTCATTGAATTTGGTACTCAACACATTTTGATGCGAAAATTTTGTCCTGGTACTCATCGTTTATTTGGTACTCAATGCACAAGCTAGAACTTGTTGGTATCACCTGCCTTGTGACTGACTACATTACTCCTTATGGGAAAAAATTGTTTGGTACTCATTGTTTTTGGTACTCATTGTGTTTGGTACTCATCCCGGAACCAATTAACAATGAGTACCAAGGTACCACTGTAATCCTAAATAGAAGTGAAAACTAGGTTGCATGGCTATGCAGATAGTGGAAGCCAAGTTTCTCATGCTTAAAGTAGTCTGTAGCATCCTGTGCAAAACGTACTAACTGCTTGTTGCATCCATTACCAATATTTATTTCCAATAATCCATACATTATTATTTCTGCCCGTTTGATATTTATAGCTATGGTATGTCAGGAAATCATCATGCCCATTCATATACTTGCCACTTTCAAAAGAATCAATAATGTCACATTGCCTAACCCAGCAGATGGTGGAATAGATGCATAACATAAACAAAAGGCACTTTTGGAAATGCTGTTATGCATTTTTGCTGGGCTTCAGACTAACGATAATTTTTAGTTGCTGAGGATTTAAATCTCACCATTTATCAAGGAAACTATAGGCACAGTGAAAACAGCATGTATTTATCCTAAAATGAATCTTATTCATAGAAGTGTATGGTAACTAGCAATATACTGTAGTGTCCGGATTTTTAAATTTTAAATTATATATAAATCCATAAAGGACGCGGTGGCTCAGTGGCTAAGATGCTGAGCTTGTTGATTGAAAGGTCGGCAGTTCAGCGGTTCAAATCCCTAGTGCTGCTGCGTAACGGGGTGAGCTCCCGTTACTTTTCCCAGCTTCTGCCAACCAAGCAGTTCGAAAGCACATAAAAAAATGCAAGTAGAAAAATAGGGACCACCTATATTTGGTGGGAAGGTAACAGCGTTCCGTGTGCCTTTGGCATTTAGTCATGCCGGCCACATGACCACGGAGATGTCTTCAGACAGCGCTGGCTCTTCGGCTTAGAAACGGAGATGAGTACCGCTCCCTAGAGTAAGGAATGATTAGCACATATGTGCGAGGGGAACCTTTACCTTTAACTTTATAAATCCATGAGTGGGTGATGCATATAACTATTTCTAAAATTTTAAATAATAAAATGTCTAAAATCATATGTCCAACAGTGAATTCATACTATGTTAAAACTTTTAGTACTTTAGAATGAACTCCTTCTAAAGTAAAGATGTACACATTATACTGCATTTAGACATGTCAATATTCAGGGGTACTGTTCAGATTTCTCTTGTTTTGGTGTCACTTCTGAGATACTTTGATATATGAGATCTCATTTCATCTATCAAAAAAATAAGAGCAGAAATAAGACTATCTGGAGATCAAGACTATCTGGAGACTTATTAAAAAGCAGAAAAGACTATTTTGATATGTATTTTTTTTGTAAACATGAAGTTTCTGTAATCCTTCCTGTTGAGAACAATGGCAGGTTTTAGAAGGGAAAGCAGTCTGGGTACCTGCAAACCCTTCATGGACCAAGAAACTGCTCCAGCCAATTTAGAAATTCATTACATGGAGAAAGTGAAAGTCAAAGGATCATGTGATTGCCATTTGTGACCTACCCAAGTAAGTCAATAGCAAAGTCAATAGGGGAAGCCAGATTTGCCTAATAACCATGTGTTTCGCTTAAGAACTGCAGTGATTCCCTTAACAACCAAGGCAAAAAAGATCATAAAATTGGGCATTACTCACTTAATAACTGCCTTACTTAACAACAGAAATTCCCACCCAGTTGTAGTTGTATGTTGAGGACTTCCTGTTTTCTCATCATCACATATTGTGATTGCATTTTTTATTCTGAAAACGTGAGAATATTGACTGAATGGAAATGAAAAAATAATTGTTGATTTAATGTATAAAGGAACAACCATATTCTTTCTGGATGAAGATTTTGATGAGGTTTTTAAAATAGCAATAATGTAAAACAGTTATTATTACTCAATAATAGTTATTTAACTCTTGTGCCTTAATATTTACAATTGATGTTTCTTACCTCTGCACAAAAACCTGGAGCAGCATGTTAGGCTTTGTTTTGGTCTGGAGGCAATAGACATTGGCATGATGAATGCCAAGTTCTAAAAGTTAATTGGCAACAGTTGTTTTGCCACATTGCTTTGTAACTGTCCCCTTACATGAAAAAATAGTTTCTGTGTGAAAACAAAACACCAAAAGTTCCTTGTGAACATGTAACCAAGTGAGTCAAAGCAGTTATTTTTATTAATCTCAATTCTCAAATGTACGCCTGTATTGTTACATCATTTGTTACTTCCGTCCAGCTTTCTATTTCTTTTCCGGTGTCTACTTTAGCATGCAAGCAGAAATTTTCCATGTTAACTCCTTAAGGCACAACCACACCAATTGCAGAGTGATATTTTCCATAAAGAGGGAACAGTCATTTTAATCTTTTGCTCAGGGGCTCTGCTATGTTAACATTAGACAATATATTCAAACATTTCCGATTAATTCCATATTTCTGTTTTAAGTTTTTCAGTATTTTACAACATTGAATTTCTAATGTTCTATTTTCTTCACCTGATCACTATCTGGGATCCTCCAATTATATTAGAATAAAATTTGAAATTACTACTGTATTCCCACTCGGGATGGACAGCACTGAGTTGTATTAGGCTATCTTTATTGATGCAAACCCCACAAACTACTTGCCATTCTGTCAAAAGGTGAATCTGAAAAACAAACAGATGAAATAGAGGATGCAACTTGGATGGTTATTGAAACAAGCTGCAGGTTTAGAAGGCACTGTAATAGAAATATTGACATTAACTTCAATTGCTAGCCTTTGTATCTTTGAGCACAAAGTGGTAGGGAGAGTCATCCAACTTTGCCACAAGAGAGATTTTTTTTCCCAGATACGAAAATAATCAGATGCTTTTAGGCTGGAGCTGCATAAATAACCACAAGCAATCACAAGAGAAGCAGTTTCTTTTTGCTTCCTTTATCTTTCACTGATACAAGACACAATGTCAGCTGTTCTTCTGTTAATACATTTGATGCAAGGATTGGCAGCTGGTATAAGGGTTGGGGAAGAGGATCAGCGAGGTATAGGATGGCCGGCTCTAATCCTTAAAGAATGTCGTGAAGTATTAAAATGTAGATATTTAATACCTTCTGTATCCTTTAGCAATTGAAGCTTAACTTCCGATTCTGTCAACAATTTACAGATGAAATCTGTCTAGCACTTTGGTTTTATTAAGAACTCCTATTTCAACCCCAACAGATCTTAACAAATGTTTTGGACTTTGGAAGTAAAATATGCAAGGTTCTAAATATTTATTGCCAACATCAGTTTTTAATTTTGGAAATTAATTTATCAGGCACCTGTATGAAAGAAATTTGGGACAATGAAAGGAAGGTGGTTAGAAATCCAAGAAGGTATCTTTGTTTCAATAGATAATAGCTTTAATTTGGATGCACATATGTTGGAAGGCGACCTGCACCTATAGTAGTTTTGCTGAGGTCGAGGTCTGCTTCCTTTTACTTACCAAAAAGATTAGTGCCATATTTGATTTTATGAACTTCATCCTAGAATTTCTCCAGGGGATTAGGTAATTTTTTTCCTCCTGCTTCAAGTGGTTTGCCAAATCTTCACATCCCCCATAAATTCCCCAGAGTTTAGAAGGTGGGAATACCTGCCTATTCAAAAGCTAAGCAGAGTTAATTCCAGCTAATATGGTATTGGGATGGAGAGGTTTCCAAGTCTGTGTATAGATTTGGAAGTGGGAACCCGCCCCCGCCAGCCACTGTTTCATGGATGTAGATGAGGCATATTTTTTCTAACTTGTGATGCCCCAAACATAGTCATGTATACTTCATAGATTTTTTGGGAAAATGTGCCAAACATTTCAATTATAAAACAACACCATCAGAGAATTCTAATCAATATGTCAGTTGTGTCTTGGTAAATGTTTTATAGAAGATACTTGAAGGCCAAACAAATGGAGATTCTATTTTTAAGTTCTGTGTGAGTCAATCCTGATGTCTCTGCTTTATGTTTGCTTTTCTCTCTCTCTTTTTTCCTTGTTGTTTCTCCCTGATTTAATCTTATAAAAGCTCTGCCAGGGTGATAAGAATCCAACTGCTGCAGATAAGCATTGGAGGTTCTAGGATCATTTTGAATTTATTTCAGGTTCACTTTGAATTTCTTTAATGATAATTCCATACTAATATTTATTTGCATTTATTAAGTTTGCGCCCTGCCCTTCCTTTGAGGAGTTAGGAGTTTTTGATATTACTTTTTAAATAAAAACCAATCCAATAAATTAATGCTTTGATTCACAGAATGCACTAAATCGGTGTTGGAGAACCTTTTCGGCACTGTGCCGAAATGGGAGCGTGCGCGGGCATGAGCGCACACGATTACCAGAAACCGGAAAAGCAGCTGCCCGGCACGTGCATGCGCACTGGGTGGCTGTTTTTGGTTTCTGGTGCGCGCATGCACACTGACCATCTACACACATGCACAAATGAAGACTAGCTGGCCAGTGCGCATGTGTGTGCCAGAAACCGGAAGAGCAGCTGCTCAGTGCCCATGCACGTGCCGGGAACATGATCTTTTGTTTTCCAGGTTACCTGGCACTGGCCACCTGGTCTTCCGGTTTCTGGTGTGCATGCGCATGTGAAGATCAGCTGGCTGATACACATGCGTGTGCTGGAAACTGGAAGTTCATTTTCCTGGCACGCACATGCGCACTGGGTGGCTGCTCTTCCGATTTCCAGCCCTCCCACACGTATGAACACCAGATGGCCAGCACGCCGGAACCTGGAAGAGCAATGGCCAACGGCTTGCATGCCCAGGGAGATGGTTCTGTGTGCCACTTCCTGCACGTATGCCATAGGTTTGCCATCATGTCCCTGTGCACAGTCACCCACGCCCTTGTCACCTCGCGCCTGGACTACTGCAACGCTCTCTACATGGGGCTCCCCTTGAGGAGCATCCGGAGGCTCCAACTGATCCAGAATGCGGCCACACGGGTAATCACAGGAGCCACCTGGCGCTCCCACATAACACCGCTCCTGCGTGAGCTGCACTGGCTCCCAGTGGTCTTCCGGGTGCGTTTCAAGGTGTTGGTTACCACCTTTAAAGCGCTCCATGGCATAGGACCTAGTTATCTTCGAGACCGCTTGCTGCTACCGATGACCTCCCACCGACCTGTGCGCTCCCACAGAGAGGGCCTCCTCGGGGTGCCATCAGCCAAACAGTGTAGGCTGGTGACCCCCAGGGGGAGGGCCTTCTCTGTGGGGGCACCTACCCTCTGGAATCAGCTGCCCCCAGAGATAAGGAGAATCCAAGATCTCATTGCCTTCCACCGTGCCCTTAAAACTTTCTTTTTTCAGCAAGCCGGGCTGGCTTAACATATTTTTTAACATATTTTTAAATATTTTTAATTGGTTTGTTATCTTAAATTGGGGCCAAATTAATATATATACTTTTAATTGTTTTTAATATTTGTATTGTATGTTTTTATCTGGCTGTACACCGCCCTGAGTACCTTGGGAGAAGGTGCGGTCAGGGCCGGATTTAGATGAAAAGAGGCCCTAGGCTATTCCACTTATGAGGCCCTTTCACCAGTGGTGGGATTCAATTTTTTTAACAACAAAAAATTGTGGGCGTGGCTTAGTTGGGGGTGTGGCTTGGCAATCATGTGACTGGGTGGGCATGGCTAGCTGGTCATGTGACTGTGTAGGCGTGGGTAGCTCGTCATGTGACCAGGTGGGCGTGGCTATGTGCATAGACTTTTTTCAGAGAGCTGAAAAAAGTCATTTCTGACTGGGCCTCGCACTTTGACCGGTCCTCACACTTATGCCCGTGCAGCTTTCTTAACAACCATATCACTCATTTCACAACTGCTTCTCTTCACCATGGTGACAAGATAGGGCAAAAACGTAAAATGTGAGGACAGTTGTAAGTTTGAGGACTGGTCAAAAGTGCGAGGACCAGTCAAAAATAACTTTTTCAGCCCTCTGAGTAGTCCATATGCACAAAAGGACTACCCAGAGGGCTGAAAAAAGTCATTTCTGACAGGTCCTCGCACTTTTGACCGGTCCTCACACTTATGACCATCCTCACATTTATGCCTGTGCAGCTTTCTTAACAACCATGTCACTCATTTCACAACTGCTTCTCTTCACCATGGTGACAAGATAGGGCAAAAACGTAAAATGTGAGGACAATCATAAGTTCGAGGACTGGTCAAAAGTGCGAGGACCAGTCAGAAATAACTTTTTCAGCCCTCTGAGTAGTCCATATGCATAAAAGGATACAGCAATAGAGAGGGATGAAGGAAGGGAATGGAAATTAGAGTAGGAGGGAGGGTAAGAGAGGGAGGAAGAGAGGAGGAGAAGGAGAAAGGAAGAGGAAGTAGGGAGGAGAAGAAGAGGGGAAGGAAGAGAAAGTAAGAAGGAAAGAAAAGAGAGAGGTGGTAGGTTTGAGGAGAAAGATTGCTGTACAATAAAAAAGATGAAAGGGAAGAAAGCCAACCCCAAACAAATATAAAGATATTAAGATAAAGAATGAATTGTTAAACTTTAAAGAATAAAAGAGAACAAATATGAATAAATAACAATAATTAGAAACACACATACAAACATACAATGTATTTTCTTTGAACAGAGTATTTGGCCGGTTCACAAATCTAAACAGTGTTTAGTCATTTCAATTAAATTTACAATTTCTATATTTCCTTTTTGCCATATTTATTCCTCATCTATTTTTGTAAAAAACCAATATTAGCCTTCATCCTCATCTCTAATCTTAATCAAATTCAATTTTTCCCTTCTATTCTATATTATACCCCTTCCCATTGTCATCTATTTTTATATCCATCCTCACATTGGTTAATTATGTAATATTAGTTGTTTAATATAAATTCAACATTTTAATATAAATCAATTAGTTATATAACTACCTTTTTTGTATATTAATCAATATGAACATGAATATTCCAATTATTTCCATGCAATCCAATTTCTTACAAATCCATTAATTATATTTACCAATAATAATAAACCAAATAATTTCCCCCATATATTCCTCCAAACCACAACTTAACCATTTCTGCTTTCAGAAATATACAATTAATAGTATCTCAATTATTACAATTCCCTAGTTAAATAGAGCTTTTTTTCTTTTGTGTTTTAAAATCCTGAACTCTCCTCTTTTTCCCTAAATTTCCCATTGTTTGCACCTACCTTTTTTGGTGAGGAAAAAGAAAAGAATTCTGCCTGCCTAATTTTCCAACCTGGCAGCAACAGCAAAGCAGTTTCAGTTTCGTTTCTCAGCAGAGTTAGGGGAAAAAAAATCAGCACTCTTTGCAAGGAAGGAGAAGAGCCCTGAGCAAAACAGCTGAGACAAATCAGCTGAGAGCCGGGAGGCCAATTAGCCTATGCTGAAG
This sequence comes from Arizona elegans, assembly GCA_022577455.1. NCBI lineage: Eukaryota > Metazoa > Chordata > Lepidosauria > Squamata > Colubridae > Arizona > Arizona elegans. The sequence goes on from JAKOOJ010000002.1 coordinate 115,125,225, forward strand.
CTCCGTGGGCCAATAAAATTACAAAAAAAACAACAACACTGAACCCTTTGTTAAATTGCTGGCTCCCCCGCCCCTCGCCCACCACTATTTATTGGCAATAAATAGTGGTGCGGAGGGGCGGGGCAAGCCAGCAATTTAACAAAGGGTTCGGCTGCATCACTGGCTCTAGGGCGGCCCTTTGAAGCCTCGCGGCAAGAATTTGAAGTTTTTTTTCCTCTAGCCATCGGAGGCAGCAATAGATGGGGAGTGGGCGGGGTAAGCGAATGGCCGGCGATCCAACAGAGCAGAGAGTGAGGGTGAGGGAAGGCGTGGAAGCTGCTTTCTCCATCCTGCTCTCTTGCATCCGGAGCCGGTGGGGAACCACGTGGCAGCCCACGTGGATCCCAGGCAGCGGAACTCAGGCTAGGGAAGGGGTGGGCAATTGTGGCTCTTTTACAACCTGTGGCCTTCAACTCCCAGAATTCCTGAGACAGCCAAGCTGTCTCAGGAATTCTGGAAGTTGAAGTCCACAGGTTGTAAAAGAGCCACAATTGCCCACCCCTGGCTATGGTAGGCTGGCGCCGCGCGGGTGGGAGGCGAGGGGTGGGCGAGCCAGCAATTTAACAAAGGGTTCGGCCGAACCCCCTAGAACCCCCAGAATCCCACCACTGTGTAGGCCCCTCTTGATCTTGAGGCCCTAGGCTGAAGCCTAGTTAGCCTATAGGAAAATCCGGCCCTGGGTGCGGTATATAAACTCAAAATAAAAATAAATAAATAAATAAATAAATAAATAAATAAATAAATAAATAAATGGCACTAAATCATTATATATTGCAAAATTGTGAATGATCACTAGATGGCAACAAAGAGATAAAGTACACATTCTCTTAATTCTTTGCTGCTATTAAGTGTTCATATGGTTTTTGTAACTCATATAAAATAATCCTAATACTGTCTATGATCTCAGCCTATTGTAATTTATTCAATGAATTGAAGTTAATTCACTGTGAATTAAGTTACCAACCTAAGGCCACCCAGAAAAAACTCACTAAACTGGGAACCATCCATAACACTGAGCATCTAAATAAGGTGATTATAATTTTCTTTTTTTCATTCTTCCTCCTCAAATATCCTTCTTGCGCCCTATTTATTGTTTATTTTTTAGATGTTCCCTTTCAATTCTTGCAGGAGCAACTTTGCTAGAACTATGCACATTTGAAAAAAATGGCTCAATCTATAATCCCATTGCCTGATCATTTATTCTACTTTGCCACAGGTGCTGTGAATGGGAGGGTGCTCACATTTGTATTATATTTCTCCCTGCCAGAGGCTATTAGCTGAAATGCAAAAATTGAGAGAAATATTGGGAGCCTGACTTGATAGCAAACAGAAAACTACCATTTTGTTGCCATGTGGTGGTTGTCGTGTTGTGCAATCCAAATCAGGGTGGAGGGTGGAACATACATCTGGGAAGTAATATTTTTTTTGAAAAAATAGGAGTTAAAACAATTCAGCCTAGAACTCCAGTCAAATTTAGAATTCCTTGTGCTTGTTTTAATTTCGCAGAGGAAAACAAAGTAAGCAGGAGATCTCTTCACGGATTTTGCTTTGAATGGCTTCCCTTTCTGTACGAGTCAGCGTTGTTGTTGACCAAATATTTAGAATGATGAATGAGTTTTTATGCTTTTTTCCCTTAAATCCTAGATGGAAGCCATTGATATTTCTTCAGTGATACCAGATTGTGTATTTTTTTAAATTTAATTTAATTTAATTTAACCACATATTGATTCAATAGAAATAAGTTGAATTTCTATGTCTCAAAGTTTGGTCATTGATCAAATAGTTTCAGTATCATTTATTAGGTTAGTTATTTTTTTATTTTGGTTTCATTTTTTTTAACATACTGATGCTGGTTGCTCATTCTAATTCTAGTTTAACTGAATGAGAATTTTCAGATTTTATTTATAAGCTCTGAAGCTACCAATTTGTTTTCCCATTGCTTTTTTGTGATGGGGTACCTGAACTTTGTGGCACAAAAAAAAGCTATCATTCTTTTTTAAAAAATTTTTTTTATTGAAAATTATTAAAAATTACAGAAAAAATAGCAATATGGATAGCATTGCAGAGAGTAATATAATACCTATAGAGTTTTAAAGCATCAATTTTTGCCTAGAGATAGTACAAACCTTCATTAAACCAAATCATCAAAAAAAGAAAAGATTATCCAGAAGAAAGAATTCTCAACTGCCATGCAATGCTCCTATAAATATTTACCCACATTCACACTAAGATTAATATTTTACATTCTTCTTAAGATTTCTTTTTTTGCAGCCAAGCATACCACCTGTCCCAACTCCTATATAACCCTGATTCTTATCTATCTCGCAAAAGTCCGGTAAGTAAAAGTTTGGATTGAGTAAGAAAAAAAGCTATCATTCTTGAGGTGCTACATTTTTCAGGGATTTCACTATCTGGTAATCCAAAATAGTGCACTTTTGATGCCAGTGCCCTAATGGTGGTCCCTCCCCCCACCCCAGTCTAGGTACAGCTGACAGCAAATTTTATGAGCTTTTGGCATCAGTTTAAAACATCCATATACCTCTAGGCTTTTAATGTAATGGTCTAAAAAAATATTAGTCTAGCTTGATTCTTTTTTACTGGCGTATAATTTAAGGGGGTTGATTAGAAAACCAATAATTCAATTCTTCTAACAATCTTCTTTAAAATTTGCTTTTCCTCTCTCCTCTGGGGCCTCATGAGGAAGCATTAGGGGTATTGCGAATTAGCATTTTTATGACGTTCAATTAGAATGCTTTCAGCTATTTGTATTGAACATGATGACAATTACTTGTGGTAGCAGAGCAGAACTAATTTAATTTATTTGGTTGTTGAAAACTGTAAAAGAGCAAGGAATGATTTCTGTGGAGGAAAATGGTTAGCTTTTGTCAGTATTTTTAATTAGCCTGCTATCCTACTTTTGGCTTTCTTCTGCAACACTGCATGTTTGTTACATAATTTATTAAAGTTATCATAAGTAGGGTGATCCAGATCTGAATTAGTGAGATCCTCCAGCTCTTACTTCCGTAGTACAGTACATAGGCTACAACTAATGTTGTACAGATTTTTGAAAGGATACTTAGCATGGATGAAGATTTGAATGAATCACCCCCTCAAATCATTTCTCTAAAGAACTGGGGTGTCTTACTTCTAACCGGTGAATGCATGTGTGATATTCACATGTAAAGAGACCACTTCTGTTGAAGGACCTGAGTGAGGTGAATTGGCCTTACTAAGGCAGAGCCACCTGTCACCATTAAGTGCAATGCACTGTGGAATAAGATCAATTGTAATCATACCCAGAAGCCTACAAAGCACTTCCTTGATTAGGGCATCTGCCTAGGAATAGTGTATGTTATGTTCTATTGTTGCTATTACTTACATCTTTTTTTCTTTTTTATGTCTTAGCTCAGGTTCCCAAAGCCATATTACCCCTATGGAATTGGCCTGCCCCATTTATGCCTTCAGAAGGGACATGAATGATGTGGAGTTTGTTGCTCAAGGAATTCTGGCTGGAGGGGTCCAGGAGAATAACCTTTTCTGCTGTGGCCACTATTTTGGAACTTCGTGCCCCTCAAGATGGAACCTTCTCCCACACTCTTGGCCTTTTGGTAGAACTTTAAAACCTGGTTCTGCTGATTGGCCTGGGGGCTTATTGGGGGCATTCCATACTGGAGGTATTAAAAGAAGACTCCACCTTCTCCCCCGGTTACACATTGGTTCCTTCCTTAGATATCTTTCTTCATTTTAATGTCAATATTTATCATCTTAATGTTTTGCATTTATTTGTTTGTTTGTATCCCACTTTTTTATTATTTTTACAAATAACTCAAGGTGACAAACATACCTAAAACTCCTTCCTCTTCATATTTTCCGTACGGCCACAACACTCTGGGGTGAGATAACTGCTTTTCATGGCTAAGGAAGGATTGGAACTGATTATTTCATGATTTCTAGCCTGGTGCGTTATGACCAAACTTTCTTATCTTGTTTGTAAGCTGTGTAGAGTTGCTTGATGGCAAGATAGCAATAGCACTTAGACTTATATACCACTTCACAGTGCTTTACAGCCCTCTCTAAGCGGTTTACAGAGTCAGCATATTGCCCCCAATAATCTGGGTTCTCAATTTATCCACCTCGAAAGGATGGAAGGCAACCTTGAGCCTGGTGAGATTCAATCTGCTAAACTGCTGGCAACCGGTGATCAGCAGAAGTAGCCTGCAGTACTGCACTGCACCACCGCAGCTCTTATGGATGGCATGTAAATGTAATAAACACATAAATATGGTTTAGTTTTGAAATAGACTACCTGATAAGCTCAATCTAGTTTTTTTTTTAATTTCTGGAATTCATGAACATTGTGGTAACATTTGCAGGAATAATTTTGTTAAAAGAGGTGCTAATCAAAACTGGCACATTAAAGCCGCTGCTGAACTTAAGACACTTACTTTCATTTTAAGTAACCTGAAACCACAGAGCAAACCAAACCAATATATTGGCTGTGTCTGACTATCCATCTATTACCCTCAACCTATCTGTTTATCTACCTACCTATCTTGTATGCTGCTGCAGTCTCTATAGAACTCTCTGTGGCTCACAAAGCAGAATTACAACAATGTGAAGCAGCATAAAAATAAAGCCCAATCACAAAATATAGTATTAGGCCTTGAAAGTTCCCTGGAAAAACTGAACTGCAGACTGGAAACTAATTACGTCTGGGTGTCCTTATCTCTTTTGGTTTGAAAAGTAAGCATTTGCGCCCATGTTCTTTCATATGCTTTAAGTGGGATTTCTAGCCCACAACTTGTTTTTGGCTCATTTCTGTTGAAGATTTATAAATGCAGTAAAGACCCTGAAGAGATCTGCGTGTGTATAACTGGCACCACAAAATACCTAGCAAACAATTTCCATTGTGGTGCTATGGAAGCTGAATGATGGTGTCCATGTAGTCACCAAAAGAGAAACTTTATCTGAAGATGTCTTTAAATCAAGATGCGGTACTTAGCACCCAAACCATTCACTTCCTTTTAAGAAGATGTATACTGCATACATAGAGACAGGGGGCAACGGGGGGAAGCAGATTATGAAATGCTTCCATGTGAAACATGTTCTGGGAAATTAAACTAAATTTCAGCAATGGCATCCTATTCATTACCTCGTAGAAAAATGCAATTTTTTTAAAAAAAATTACTGCTTTAAATTTAACATAAATATCTACTGGTATGATAAATGTTTTAGGATAAAAAGTAAGAAACATGGGTAATAAAAAGTATCTTTGCAAAAATTGAGGATTAACCTTCTACTATCCAGTGTAGAAGTTATGTAGAAGACCATATATTTGATGGTTATTCAGTCTGGCATTCTACCGTGCAAGACTGATGTGGGAAACGTAAAGAGCCCATTATAGGAAACAGGGAATGAAAACTGCTAATTAGACACCAAAGAAGGAAAGGTTTTTAGCTGCCAATAGCATTTGAGTCTCTTTTACACCAAAATTCAATACAAGATTATGGAAAATGAAAGGAAGAGCAGTGGCTGTTTCCTCCGTTTAAAACATGCAGCTTTGAAAAGCAAAGAGGCAATGCTATCATACACATGAGGAAAGCTGTATCTTTATAATGGGATTTAATCTAGATAATCCATTCTGAATTACTAGGTTCACTATTGAAAAGATTTTAGAACTTTGCAGGACTCCTTCCTGACTACAAGCATGCACATATGGATACAGTTTAAGGATCTTGGCATGCACACTTAAAAACAGATAGAGACTTAGCCTACTGTACATTGCAGGAATTAATAAAAAAAGGAAAATGAGAAGTGCAGGCCGGGCCAGTAAACCAAGAGCTTGTTAGGCAAGGCAACACACTGCAAATTATAAAGGTAAAATAATGAAAGCCAAGCAGCCTACTTGAAAGAAAGAAGAAGAATTCATCAAATTAGTCAAGCTGGCAGATATATAAAAAAAGGACATTTTTCTGACTTGCTCTTCATGGGAAATTGTCTTGGTGCATACGCTCTCAGTGTACATAAAAGAAAAGATACGTTCATCAAGAATCATAAGGAATAAGCCCCGCCCCTCTGCACTACTATTTATTGCCAATAAATGGGGCGGGCGAGCCAGCAATTTAACAAACGGTTAGGTGTTTTTTTGTAATTTATTGGCCCCGCAGCACACTGAACCGTTTGTTAAATTGCTGGCTTGCCCGCCCCTCGCCCTGCCCCGCCTCCCATCCGCGCGGTGTCAGCCTACCCTAACCCAGGGCTGGGCAATTGTGGCTCTTTTACAACGTTTGGACTTCAACTCCCACCTAGTCCATTCTGGGGAATTGTGGAGAATTCTGGGAGTTGAAGTCCACAAGTCTTAAAGCTGCCAAGGTGGGAGACATCAAGCATGAAGCTGGCCAAGTATCCTCCTTGAAAGACAACAGTTGAACATCAGGAGAGCTGTAAGAGGGCAGGGCTACATTTGGAAATTTTCGCATTTTTGCAGGTGGTACATTACGATCTGGTGTCTGCAATGGAGAGCAAAATCCGGCAAATTTGCGGGACAAGGCAGCCCTCATCTCCTGTCGCTTGGGACTCGGAGCGGTAAACAGCGTCTGGTTCGGGGAGCAGCCGGAATCTCGTTGTTTCTGGGTCCAGTGGTCAGACTGGGGAATCAGGCTCGCTCCGATTGATTGATTGAGTCTACTAACTGAGAAGCTCCGCCCCTCCGCCTTGCTTCCCAGCTTTCTGACTCAATCCGATTGAGTACGACACGTTTGAGCTGAGCTCCTAGCAAAAGAATTCTTTTGACGATTTCTGCCTCCCTTGTCTCCCTGATCATATTGGTGAGCATTCCAGCGAGAAGGGCTTTGCACCCAAGACCGCTGAAGGCCATTCTGGCTTGGGTGGGGGCTGGAGGTTCCCTGTAGGTTGAGCCTGGCTCTCACCAGGCGCGAAGGGCTAACCCCCGAGTCCGCTAGCTATTATGGAGCTTGGAGACCCCTGGGGGGGTTTTTCCTATCGGAGTCCATAGAGCCTACATGTGGATTGCAGTTTGTTTACATCTCCCTGTGCAGGAGAGTTCTTCTTTGGCGAAACTGGCAGAGCCTCGAGGGAAGCAGCTCCGGAGGCTCTCGTGACAATCGCTGGGGGGCTGAGAGCTCCGTTTGGCGCAAATGGCTCCCGGACTGTTTCTGGACTCCTAGGGTGGACCAAGACTGCTGGTCTTCTCCCCGTTTCAACGATCGGTGATTTCCAGGTATCTGAGGCGTTTTTAGGCGCGCCTTTGCGGGCCGCCATTACACTAATACGGCGGCCATCTTGGATGGCCACATGGCAATTAGAGGCCTAGTCTGTGCTGCCAGCCTGCTTAGTCATTCTGGGCAGCCATTTTATCGGGTACTTTGGCCTTTTTGGCATAAGTTGTGAACTCCTCACCCCTCCTAGGTTATTTTATGGGTAACCTTACTAATCTTTGCCTTTTTGCTCCCTGACTTCAGGATGGCCTCGCAGAGATCCTCCAGAGCTACTAAACAGCGCCTTCAAGGCGAAGAAGCTCAGGGATCTGCCGCTATCCCTTCAAAGAGGAGCAAGAAATCTCACCATTCTGCGGGCCCCTCTAAAGCCACGCAATCCTCAGCAGCTTTAGCTAAAGAAGAAATGAAGCTCCATAAAGCTATTGAAAAGGCCATCCAAAAAGCCACTAAGGCAGCCTCCTTACAGGAAAATATCCATAGTCCCCAGCACCCAGTTTCTCCTCAACCTAGAGCCACATCCCCTACTTCCCAGGCCGCGGTCCCAGCCTTGTCTCCTGATGGGGATCCTCCCTTAGCTGAAGATCAAGCGGAAGTCAATGCCTCCCTGTTTGGGGTCCAATCTGAGCCCCCCCAAGCCCATACCGGCTGGTGATTCTGGGGCCCCCTATCCACCTGGGACTTCTTCAGAACAGGCACCCTCAGCTCCTGAGGCCCTTATCACACCCATATTGGCTTCCTACATACAGGAAGCTATTAAAGAGGGAGTTAGACAAGAATTGCTCCAGAGAACCTCTTCATGGGTTTCCGAACAAGCGTGCTCTCAAGTAGAGGTTGAGGGATCTTTGGCCTCGGCTGATCAAGGGGGTCACCAGGGTTCAGGACAGGTCAGAGCTTCTTTATCTGGTCACTCTGACCAAGGTTCCCTTACTGGGGCGGATCTGTTAGATCAAGAATTGTCAGAGGATGAGAACTTAGCCCCAGACCAGCCTGCATTTGTAGGCCTTTTCAAACCCCAATTATTTCGGTCACTCCTACACAAGGCCAAAATCACTACAGGTTTGGGGACTTCTCATCCAGCTGAGGTCAATCTGAAGGAAAGAGTTCCCTCAGCGGTTCCCTTATTCGAGGAACCTTTAGTTGAAACTGAGGAGATTCCAGGGCCTAGACTCTTTAAAGATGTTCTTCAGCGTCAGTGGTCCTCTCCAGCCTCTGGTCCTAGTCCCAATGCAGTGGATAGACACTTATATAATTTGGCACCTGAACTCTCTTCTCTATTACAGGTCCCTACTGTTGATCAGCCCGTGGCGGAATTGTCCGCCACTTCCAACATAGCTGGATCCCCAGAGGATAGCCTCCGCCCAGAGGACAGACGACTAGAAAATTCCCTGGTTAGATCTCACCAGGCTACGGCCTGGTCAGTTAAATCGGCTATGGCTGCTTCTTTTTTCAATAGGGCTTCCATTCTTTGGTTGCGCCAGCTCCAAGCTAGGCTTCCAATCTCAGATGTACGATCCCAACAAGACATTAGTAAGGTCATTGTCGCCCTAGAATATTCAGCGGATGCCACATTAAATTCATCCCGTTTTGCGGCCAAAGCCATAGGGTCTTCTGTAGCTGCCCGTCGATTGCTGTGGCTTCGCCAATGGCAGGCTGACTCCAAATCTAAGTGGCGCTTGGCTTCATCTTCCTTTGGGGGCACTAATCTTTTTGGAGTGGCACTGGAACCACTTCTAGTGGAGTCTAAAGACAAACGCCGGGTCCTCCCAAATTTATCACGCAGGTCTGAATTCCGGGCCCACTCATCCTTTCGCACCCAGGAGGGAGGTTTTTCGGGCTCCCGTAGACAACGCCCGTTTCAATCTAACCAGTCTCGATCGCAGGATCGCCAATTTCATTCATCCTCCCGGGGTCAGTCCAGGCACCCCTTTCGAGGGGGCCGGGGGCGGGGTTTCCGCAGAGCCCGCTGACGGCTTGGTCGGGCTTCCCATTGGCGGCCGTCTGGCGTCCTTTGCCAACCAATGGGAGGCTACCTCGTCGGACACTTGGGTCAGAGAGACTATCAAGTATGGTCTCTCGCTAGAATTTCTTTCCCCCCCACCAGACCGATTTCTTCATTGCCCTCTCTCTCGGGTCAGGGCATCCAGGCTCCTGGTGGCATCGGCCGTTCATCATCTCTTAGACATTCGGGCTATCAAACCGGTGCCTCAGGAGCAGCGCGGACTAGGTTACTATTCATGCCTGTTCGTAGTCAAGAAATCGGGTGGCTGGAGAGCAATTCTAGATCTCAAATCCCTAAACCGCTGGATCGTCTACCGACGATTCAAAATGCAATCACTCCAGACCATCTTGGAGAGAATCCGAATCTGAGATCTCCTAACCTCCATCGACCTTACAGAAGCGTACCTTCATGTCCCTATCCATCCCTCCCATCGCCGCTTCCTCAGGTTTTGTTTCGCCAACAACCATTACCAATACAGGGCACTTCCCTTCGGCCTTTCCTCGGCCCCCCGGGTGTTCACCAAGTTAATGTCAGCCTTGGCGGCGCATCTCAGAACATTTCCCATAAGGATGCAGTTCTACCTAGACGATCTTCTGATTCAATCCACCTCGATGGAGAAGGCTCTCCTCGACCTGGACACCACCCTCCGGGTTTTGAAAGATCACGGGTTTTCTGTCAACCGGGCCAAAAGCCACCTAATTCCATCCACCCGAATTCAGCACCTGGGCGCCATCATAGATTCGAGGAAGAGCAGGGTCTATCTCTCTCAGGACTGCCTGGCCAGTCTGCGGTCACTGGTCAGGTCAGTGACGGTGGGGAAGGGCTCTTCCCTAGCATCACTGTCTCAACTCCTGGGAAAGATGGTATCATGTATCGGGATTGTTCCCTGGGCCCACCTCCACTGCAGACAACTTCAGTGGTTCCTCCTTCCCTACCAGAAACTTCAACTAGGGACCTCCCCCCGCAGGGTCCTTCTTCCTTCCAAGGTTCTCAGGTCCCTTCAATGGTGGGGTTCGGAGGCTCTCCTTCGGGGGAGGGAGTTCAGGGAATCCCACCATCTAATCCTGACCACAGATGCCAGTCTTCACGGCTGGGGAGCACACCTGGCATCGTCCTTCGCTCAAGGCCGTTGGACCAGTTCCGACCTGGTTCACAACATAAATTGGTTGGAACTACGGGCCATCCATCTGGCCCTGAGGGTGTTTGCTCACAGGATTCAGAACAAACATGTTCTGGTCAGGACCGACAGTGTGGCTGCCAAGGCCCACGTGAACCGTCTGGGGGGGACTCGGTCCCGGTATCTCATGGAGGAGGCAGAGAGGCTGGGGAACTGGGCGGAGGCCCATCTGAAATCCCTAAAGGCATTACACATTTTGGGGGTAAAGAACACTCAGGCGGATTGGCTCAGCCGAGCCACCGTGGATCCCGGGGAATGGGTCCTGGATCCAGACCTCTTCACAAAGATCACATCGCTGTTCGGACTTCCGGCCATGGACCTGTTCGCCACTCGGGACAACCGCCAGGTGAGGAGATTCTTCTCCAGCTTTCTGGACCCAGAAGCGGAAGGAGTCGATGCTCTACACAGCGACTGGCCTCCCGGTCTCCTGTACGCCTTTCCGCCCCTTCCTCTGATAGCCAGGGTCATCCAGAAGATGCTACAGGAGAAGGCGGAGCTGATCCTAATCGCCCCTCATTGGCCTCGTTGTCCCTGGTTCGTGGACCTGAGAGCTCTGTCCATTCATCATCCATGGCATCTTCCTCTGGACGAACTCATTCTGCGACAGGGATTCATCACCCATCCAGACGCCGGGTGGCTACAACTCACCGCCTGGAGACTGAGCGGTGCATCCTGAGTGACAGAAAGCTTCCTCCCAGGGTCATCGCCACTATCCAAGCGGCTCGTCGACCTTCGACGACCCGGATTTATGACTCAACATGGCAACATTTCTCGTCCTGGTGCCAGAGGAACTCCATTAACTCCACAAAGGCCTCCACAGAACAGGTCCTGATATTCTTCCAGGAACGTCTGGATGCTGGCCTGGCTCCCAACACGCTCCGCAGGCAAGTAGCGGCCATTTCGTCGATCCTTTGTTGTGGGTCCAGGGTCTCCCTCTCTAGTCGTCCACTCATTAGACAGTTTATCCGAGGAGCTTCCAACATCTGCCCTGCTCCCATTCATAGGTACCCCACATGGGATCTTCCCAAGGTTCTGGACGCCCTTACGAGGGCACCCTTCGAACCGCTCAGGGAGGTGGGGCTTCGTTTCCTGTCATACAAGGTGACCTTCCTTCTGGCCATCACCTCAGCTAGATGGGTGTCGGAACTAGCGGCCCTTTCCATGCGGGATGACCTGTGTATCTTCCACCCGGATAGGGTAGTGCTTAGATTAGACCCTACCTTTCTCCCCAAAATCAACTCTCCCTTCCACCGGTCCTTGGAAATCGTCCTACCCGATTTCTGCCCCAACCCGTCTCACCCTTCAGAACGGGTTTGGCACACCTTAGATGTTAGACGGGCCCTGCGTATTTACCTTAAGAGGACTTCCACAATAAGACAGTCAGAATCCCTTCTGGTCTCCTTCCAACCAGCATCTCTAGGCAGGAAGGTGTCCTCGCCCGTACTGGGGCGCTGGATCAGGGCTACCATAGCCAAGGCCTACAAGTCCCAGTCTCTTCCTGTTCCTCGCCGCATTATAGCCCATTCCACTCGTAGTGCGGCGACGTCAGTGGACTGGGCTACACCCACTCCTTCCTTCCATTGAGGAAGTCTGTAAGGCCGCCGCCTGGGCTACACCCACTCCTTTCATTAGACATTACCGGCTTGACCGTTTTGCGTCGGCCAACGCAGCTTTTGGCCGTAGGGTTCTGCAACAGGTCCTAAGGGGGCAAGCCTCCCCTCCTCGACAGGGTCCCTCCCTATAGGTCCTTTGCTTGGGCATGTCCCCAGTCTGACCACTGGACCCAGAAACAACGAAATTGGGCGTTGACTTACCTGAACGCTTCATCTGGTTGTTCTGTATCCAGTGGTCAGCCCCTCCCTTTTGGATTCTCGTCGGTTCGGCTTGCCTGGTTGGTCTCCCTTTATCTCTGACAGCTCTTTGTGTCAGTCTACTGTATTGTCCTTCATCAAAAAGCTGGGAAGCAAGGCGGAGGGGCGGAGCTTCTCAGTTAGTAGACTCAATCAATCAATCGGAGCGAACCTGATTCCCCAGTCTGACCACTGGACCCAGAACAACCAGATGAAGCGTTCAGGTAAGTCAACGCCCATTTTGCTCTCCATTGCTCTCTCGGCCCCCTGCAAGCTCTCGTCTCTCGAGGAGCGCTCCCTGAAGTGGCGCAGGAAACTTTGGGCTTCTCGAGAGATGAGAGCTTGCAGGGGGCTGAGAGAGTAATGGAGAGCAAAATCCGGCTGCTCCCCGAACCAGATGCTGTTTAATGCTCTGAGTCGGCAGGAAACGAGGGCTGCCTTGCGCCGCAAATATACCGAGGTGTTTTTTTTGCTCTCCGTTGCAGACACCAGATTGGCCCCCTGCAAGAGAATGAGAGAGAGAGAGTGGGGGAGAGAGAGAGAAAGAGGGGGGGAGAAAGAGTATGAGAGAAAGGGGGAGAGAAAGAGAAAGGGGGAGAGAGAAAGAGTGGGGGAGACAGAGAAGGGGGGAGAGAAAGAGAATGAGAGAGAGAGGGGGAGAGAGGGAGAGAATGAGAGAGAGAGTGGGGGAGAGAGGGAGAGAAAGGGGAGAGAGAAAGAGAATGAGAGGGAAAGAGTGGGAGAGAGAGGGGGAGAGAGAGAGAAAGAGGGGGGAGAGAAAGAGAATGAGAGGGAAAGAGTGGGAGAGAAAGGGGGAGAGAGAGAAAGGGGGAGAGAGAGAAAGGGGGAGAGAGAAAGAGGGGGGAGAGAAAGAGAGAATGAGAGGGGGGAGAGAGAGAGAAGGGGGGGAGAGTGCCTGAAGGACCCTATCCCGTCACTGGGAATCCAGGTGCTTCAGCAAGCGACACGCTGGATTCATATTAGTGGTCCACGAAATTTAAAATTATGAACTTGGTGGTCCCTGAGGTCCAAAACGTTGGGGACCCCTGCTCTGGAGGATTTAAGTAGTTTAATTGTGCTTGCTTGCCAGAATTACAGAGTTGGAAGGGACCTTTGGAGGTTTTCTAGTCCAGAGATCTCCAACCTTGGCAATTTTCTCTGCCTGGGCCTGATGCTTCCTGAGAGGCAGGGGGTCTCTCCGAATAGGACCCCCTCCCCAAAAGGCTGGCCCCAAAGCCCTAGCTCAGAGGTCTTCAAACTTGGCAGCTTTAAGACTTGTGGACTTAAACTCCCAGAATTCTCTAGCCAGCATAGCTGGCTGGGGAATTCTGGGAGTTGAAGTCTGCCAGGCTTAAAGTTGCCAAGGTTGGAGATCTCTGGACTAGAAGATAAATGATGACCGGTGAAAAGTGCGAGGACCTGTCAGAAATCACTTTTTTTAGCCCTCTGAGTAGTCCCTATGTGCATATGGACTACTCAGAGGGCTATAAAAGTTATTTTTGACTGGTCCTCGCACTTTTGACCAGTCCTTGAACTTATGACTGTCCTCACATTTTACGTTTTGTGCCCTATCTTGTCACCATGGTGAAGAGAAGTAGTGGTGAAATGATTGACACAGTTGTTAAGAATGCCGCAATGAGTATAAATGTGAGAATGGTCATAAGTTCGAGGACCGGTCAAAAGTGCGAGGATCAGTCAGAAATGACTTTTTTCAGCCCTCTGAGTAGTCCCTATGCACATAGGCACGCCCATCCGGTCACATGATCAGCTAGCCACGCCTACCCAGTCACATGACCAGCTAGCCACACCCACCCAGTCACATGACCACCAAGCCACACCCCCAACTAAGCCACGCCCACAGAACCGGTTGTTAAAATAATTGAATCCCACCACTGGGTATAACACTTAATGATAGTCATAGGGTACAAATGATACAAGCAACAAAATTACAGTCATACAGTCATAAGTGGAAGGAGATGGGTGGTGGGAACGATGAGAAGATTAATAGTAGTGCAGACTTAGTAAATAATTTGACAGTGTTGAGGGAATTATTTGTTTAGCAGAGTAATGGCATTCGGGAAAAAACTGTTCTTGTGTCTAGTTGTTCTGATGTGCAGTGCTCTATAGTGTCGTTTTGAGGGTAGGAGTTGAAACAGTTTATGTCCAGAATGTGAGGGGTGTATAAATATTTTCACAGCCCTCTTTTTGACTCGTGCAGTATACAGGTCCTCAATGGAAAACAGGTTGGTAGCAATTGTTTTTTTTGCAGTTCTAATTATATATTAAAGGCATTGTAGGTAACCTATTGTACAATTTTTTTTTAATTTTTTTTTAAAAATTTATATACTGCCCTTCTCCCGAAGGACTCAGGGCGGTGAACATCCAAAGGTAAAAACACAAAATACAAAATTTAAAAGCAATTTAAAATAAATTAAATAATTTGGCCCAACAGTTTAAATACCCCATTAAGATTCAGATTAAAATTAAAAAAATTAAAAAAATTAAAAAATTATGCATATAAGGAAAATACTTTTTTTAAAAAAAGCCCTCTGAGGCAACAAATAATGGGTAAAATATGTTGGAATAATTAATTAATAATTAATTAATAATTAATTCAGCCAATGATGCATGTAAAAAGATTTTCATAGTTGGCACTGTATATTTTTTACACTACAGTTCCACTCTCATTTCAGGATCCAAATGTAATTTGGGAAAATTATATAAATAAAATACATTTTAAAATTGTTTATGTATAAGCTATTTGTGCACTGCAGAGTCAGCAACAGGAGCTGTCAAGTCAGGTTTGATGCTTTTACTCTGAAATGGAGTATATCATTTAAAAAATGGTTTGCTACTCATGGAGTAGCTGTCCCTTTAGAATTGTGAAGTAGATTCACTTATTATAATAAAGTAGCACACATTTTAAGATGTGCGTTGACATTTTTACGAAATCTGCTTCAGCCAATTTTCATGCCCTTTGAAACAATACAGCCTATTCTTCTTCTTCTTCTTTAAACATACAGATTTATTTATTTGAAAAGCAACATAGTCAAGATAGTCAAGTTTACTCATTCTATCAATGTTTCCCTTTTGTAAAAAGTAATTAGTTCAAAAATGTTTAGCATTATATGGTTCTGTGCTGTAAAATTGTTTTTGTGACCCCCTACAAATGATGAAAAAATAGAAACTTATAAAATCTGTTTTCCTATAGAAGCATTAATACCACATTTGGACAATTAATTGGATTAAGTTAATGGTTAAGAAATAATCTTTTAATCTGTTTGAAAAACAAAGGAGTTGGCTATGGGGTCATTAAATCTGAAACCAAACACTCAAAGTGCACTTTCAAGCAATAGGAGTGATTTCATCCTATTGTCAAGGGCCTTGTTACTTAAAGGAATTACTTTTGAGTGTTGTAACCAAAGATGTGTCTCGTTTTCCTTTGGAGACAGGATTGGCAAATGCTGATAAATAGTTGTTTTAATGCTCTTAAATACACTGACTAACTTCAGTCAATGTCATAGCCCCATTTCACCATTGATGTATCATATTACACATTGATTTATTATCTACTATAAAACATAGAGTATACATAGATTACTAATTTTGCGTAACATCACCCAAAGCATACGTATATTAAATTTGTGGATATTTTTATGCTATTGAAAAATAGTAATTTCTCCCCTGTAAACAGCCTGAAAGGATGGAAAAGTGAAATAGAAAAGAAACAAACAAAACTGTTTCTCAGTTTATAAAACTTTCCAATCCTGGTTATCTGAAACATCACTTACTCATCATAAGGGAGTAACTGATTTGTAAACATAAATTTACAACTTTCTCACTCAAGGGATGGCCCCCGACCTTCGCTCTTTCCGCCGTTACCTTAAAACATGGTTGTTTCGCCAGGCTGGCCTGGACTGAAGGGGTTTTAATGGGAATTTTAGATTCTTTTATTGTTTGAATTTTAATTTGGACTTCTTGTTGCTTATTGCTGTGAGCCGCCCTGAGTCCTTGTGGAGAAAGGGCGGCATATAAATCCGATAAATAAATAAAATAAATAAATAAGGGTACTGATAAGGAAATCCTCTGCCTCTAGTTTTCATCCCTCCAGGGGATATTGGTCCTTTTTACAATAGAATCATTTTGTTTTTTAGCTACATAGGATACATCTTTTATTTTTTAAAAAAGAAAAAAAAACCCAATAACTTGATTTTTAAAAACACTATGTGAGATCTGAGATAGAAATTCAGTATAAATACACTTCCTTTTCCCCCTAGAAAAGTACCCTGTTTCTCTAAATTTTCTCCTGCAATACATAATACTTTGAATATTTTATTCAGGGCCTGCGAGGGTCTTGTAAAGTGAATGCATTTCTTGGACTATGTTATGGAATTCTCTGAGGTGTATTCATAGTACATCATGCAGATACTGATGCGGAAGAGATTCCCTTTAAGATAGACTATTTGAAAACATGTACCTCAGCACAAAATATGCAAGTTTTAGAACAAAATTGCGTGAGAACAGGTTCTCTCGCAAGGTGACAAGGAAACAGTTTGATACCAAATCAGTCCATCTGTTATCAAAACAAGAAGCAGATGGGAACCATTGCTCTCTTCCAAAAAAAGATTGGAATGGATGAGGATATCTCTCCACAAAATTCATGATTTGGAGGTACTTCTCAACTTGCTGCTGCTGCTTATATAACAGGAGGATGTGGCCGGAGAAGTCTTCACTGAGTTCTGGTGTGATTTTATTTGGACCAAGCTCAACCCATGCCTACCCTACCATCCAGCTAGACTGTTATAATGCTCTTTACATCAAGTTGCCTTTGAAGACAATCCAAAACTCAGTTGATACAAAATAGGACAACTGGATGGGAATAACACAGGGGTGAAATGCTCCCGGTTCAGACCGGATTGGCCAATCTGGTAGCAATGATGGCCGATGGTTCGGAGAATCGGTAGCGATGGCGGCGCAAGGCTCCGCCCATCCGTCCAGTCGTTGTTACTTCCTGCTTTTATTTCCAGAGAACCGGTAGTAAAAAAATGCTTTAAAAGTTTTTTAAAAAGTTCCGACGATCAGCTGAGCAATGGACGATCATCAGAACTTTTTTTTTTTTACTTTTTTACTTTTTAAGCATTTTTTTCTACCGGTTCTGGAGAAACAAAGCGCTCAGCTGCTCCCCCTTTTCACTCACCCCGAGCTTCCTGCTGTGGATTTTCATGCCTTGCTTCACACGCCCAGGATTGTTGCCCTTGTCTTCTTCTTCCTCCTCCTCCTCTCCAAGTGGAAAAACGCCAGGAGCAAGTGCAAAAAGAAGCGCTTGCTCGCTCCTGATGTTTTTCCATTTGTAAGGAAGCTTTGGTACCTGTGAAGGCAAGTCTGGCTTCCTGTGCTGCTCGCTAAAAACCTCACCAGTACTGCTGTGCACGCAGCTTGTGTATGTGTGTGTGTCTTTATGCTTCTGATCTTTCGCAGAAGCCTGTGCCTGCCGTCCCATCCCCGGCTGGCTGAACCAGAGTTGGGGAATTCACCCCTTCAATCCACCCCCGCCTTCATTCCTCTTTTCTTTGGAGGCCAACCTGAAGGAGCCCCAAGTCATTCTAAAGGTCTTTTAAAGCCTCTGTGTGTGAGTTGCTGTACTGAATGTCGGTGCGGAGGCAGGGAGCGGGAGGGAAATGACCTGTCCAATCCACCCCCGTTTTCATTCAAAGGTCTTTTAAAGCCTGTGTGTGTGTGTGTGTCTTTGCTCCTGGTCTTTGCAGCAGCCCATGCCCGACATCCACAAACGTGCACACAAGCCGCACACACAGCGGTACCGGTGAGATTTTTAGCTCAGGAAGCCAGACTTGCCTTCACAGGTATGAAAGCTTCCTTACAAATGGAAAAAGGCCAAGCGCTTCTTTTTGCACTTGCTCCTGGCATTTTTCCACTTGGAGAGGAGGAGGAAGAAGAAGACGACGGTGACAATTTCGAGTGCATGAAGCAAGGTGTGAAAATCCTCAACAGGAAGCTCGGGGTGAAAAGGGGGAGCAGCCGAGCACTTTGCTTCTCTCTCTCTCCCATCCCCCCGGTCATCTCCCAGACTGGGTGGCCGAGGTAGAAAGGCTTGCAATCTTTGGGGCTAGGAGGCACTGGATTTGGCTTGGCGAGGGGGGCCAGGCTGGTCAGGTGCTGATCATCGGAAACTTCTTTTTTACTTTTTAAAGCATTTTTTACTAGTTAAAAATGCTTTAAAAAGTTTAAAAAATGGCCACGCCCACCCAGTCACATGACCACTACCAAGCCATGCCCACCAAGTCACACCCACAGAACCGGTGGCAAAAAAAATTAGATTTCACCTATTCTGAAATTACTGAATTGATTGCTGGTAGACTTCTGGGCCCAATTCAAACTCATGGTTATCACATTTAAAGCCATTTATAGTTCAGCATTGGATATTTCATTTCATTTCATTTCATTTCATTTCATTTCATTTCATTCATTCATTCATTCATTCATTCATCCATCCATCCATCCATCCATCCATCCATCCATCCATTCATTTTCTATGCCAACACATTTCAATCAATGAACTATAGGCAACTTACAATTTCAAATACGTATATCAGTCAGTGCCTTGCTATAACTGAACCTCCCTCCTTTGACCTGCTTGCCAAAAAGGGGAGCCTTCTGCAAACATTCTTCTTGAGATGTTCATGGGTTGCAAGGCAAGTGGCAGGCATTCTTCCTGGTGGCCCCCTATTTTAGAGAATACTCTCCATCCAGACAGTATTTCAAAAGTAACTATTTTGAAAACAGGCCAAAGCAACACCATTCAAGAGAGTTTGGCCTTTAGATTAAGCCAGTGGCACTTTTGATGTGTTGGGTAGAAAAAAAAAACAATACTGTTTCTGCTTTTGCCTTACCTTGGTAATTATTGCCCTAACTTGCATATATGTGAGGGAAGATGTAGAAGTAGATTCTTCTGCAGAAGCAATATCTTCTTTAGTCTTGAAGGCATATGGCTTACACTCCATTCTAGTTCAAGGCAAGGGCGAAAAAAGGGAGGAGGAGGAGGAAACTGAAAAATATGACTCAATTGTGCTATTAGAGTCTAAAAAACAGCTTGCATTTAAGTTGCTTTTTAGCAGTTGAAATGGAAATATTAGGATCAGCAGATTTTCTCAAATCAAATCAGTTGTCTTACATCTCATTGTTGTAAGAGCAGGAAATATTTTTAAAATGCTAGTTACTGGTATTTTCATTCTATGTTGTTTACTAGTTTTCATTTCTACCAGTATTTGCATTATGTTGTGGTAGTGCGGTTACTTTTCATTCTGCTCTTACCATAAACATTTGTGGCTTTTGAAATTTTAAGTATTGTAAAATATACTGTATTTACTGCAGAATCTTGTTTTCTTCCAATAAAGCATTTTGGTTACATTTGCTCCCTAATGTTAACTAGTTGTACAATTAACAACTTGGGTAACTGCATTTACTGAGTTAACATTTAGGGTAATTTAAAAACACAACTATAACTACAATTAGAATTTAGGCAATTAACGAATTACTGTGCTTTTGTATTGCTTGGGAGTTGGATACTTGCGTTTAATGGCAACTTTCAAAGTCAGAAAAAGTAGTTTTACTATGTCCTCACCATCAAAGTGAGCATTTAAAGAATCATGAAACCAGTAGCATAAACCCAGAGAAATTGGCATTTCTTTTTTCTTGAGCAATAGACTTCCAAGGAATGAGTTCTGTTTGAAATGGAAAAGCAAAAGCAGTTTTTTCACACATTGGAGGACCAATTAGTCAAAGAAAACATTAAGCATTTGGTTATCTTCTCTGACATCCTGTGCAAAGGTTTCATGGTATAGCTTTTATAAAGGTTCTAGGAAATTATAATACTTGGGGAAAGTCCCCGAGAGGCACACACCTTTGAATGAAATTGAATATCCTTGCTGATAATTAGATAATTTACTAAAAGTATTATCTTTTTTCCTCTTTAGTTTTTGTGCTTGAAGAATATAAGAACATTCCTTTCTGCCTGCTGTGAAATATTTGGTATGAAGAAGAGCGAACTCTTTGAAGCATTTGACTTGTTTGATGTTCGTGATTTTGGAAAGGTATTTACAAGACATTCCTTACTTTATATGACTGTGTTTATGTATATTACAATTACTGCAGAATGATTACTCTCTTTATTGATGCAACTGATGACTGATTAGTAGATATACTAGTTTTTTAACATGGGAAATTCATCTTGATTATAATGGATTAGCACTTGTTCAAAATTGTCTTTGCAATCCCCATGATTGTAGTTTGTTTTCTTCACACGGAGAAACGTTTATAAAGATGTATAGTCACAGAGAAATTAAAGGTGGTGTTACATCCATTTAGGTGGAAATAAAAAGATTACCGAAGGGACACAGTAGCTCAATGGCTAAGATGGTGAGCTTGTCGATCAAAAAGTTGGCAGTTCAGCGATTCGAATCCCTAGTGCCGCGTAATGGGGTGAGCTCTCATTACTTGTCCCACTTCTGCCAACGTACAGTTTGAAAGTATGTAAAAAATGCAAGTAGAAAAATAGGGACCACCTTTGATGGGAAGGTAACAGTGTTCCGTGCACCTTTGGCATTTAGTCATGCTGGCCACATGACCACAGAGACATCTTCGGACAGCGCCGACTCTTCAGCTTTGAAACGGAGATGAGCACCACCCCCTAGAATCAGTAACGACTAGTACGTATGTGCGAGGGGAACATTTACCTTTACCTTAATAAGATTACCAAATCTTGAAATAATTTAGTAGTTTGACACAATCGGAAATAGCCCTCCCAACTTGACACTTTATTAACTGAAGATAAATTGTGATTGTAATCACCAGAATATTTGAAAGGAAGGAATGCTTAATGTAGTGGACATGGTTTCATCAAGGACTAGATACCCTTTTAAAAAAAGTTTATGCTTTTTATGACAGCTCTGGTTGCTGATGCACAGTGTGTTTCCTCTGTGAGCTTTAGGAATTACACTAGCATGGATATGCATCATTTCTAAAGTAATTTGGACAGGAAGGATGACACATAGTTTTATTCTTTTGTCTGGTATTTTATAAACTTTTTTTTAAAAGAAAACAAATTTCAAGAAAGCCATAGTTAAGTATCCGTCACCCTGTACTATTTTAAAATTAAATTAGAATTAGAATTAGGCTAGAAGTCTTCCAAGGTCCCTTCCAACTCTGTTATTCTATATTCTATTCCTAATTCAAAGTGGGAATAATGAATTCTAGTCTGGAGGAATTTAGCAGTTTTTCAAAGTTTTAGTTCAACCCTATTATCAACTTGGATTTTTAAAAAATTGTACACTGAATGTCATGGATACATAGGAGGAATCTTGGAAAGTTACTGATAATTCCTTATCCGACCTTTCCCAAAGAACTTTCAGGGGTTTTAATTTAAAAACCATTACATCATTGGAAGCCTGCAGTGTGGGCATGCATTTGGAGTCATTAGAAACTGTACAGGATTTTTTTTTCTTAATGCTGATCCAGTTTTCTAGGCCAACTAGAGATAAATGCTTTGAATAGGCTTCGCATTAGAATGCTCATATTTATGTGAAAGGAAGAAAACTCCAAATTTAAGACAATCTTACCTCCCTTCCCAAGAATTTAAGGCAATTCTTAAAAAAGAAAAGAAAGAAGAGGAAAGAGAAAAAAAAAAAGCCAAACAAAAGTGCCAAGAAAAATTACAAATGTATGGGTGCAGAAAAATACTGACTAGGAATTATGCAAAAAAGGACAGGGTTGGAAGAAAAAGCTAAATTAACTTTAATTTAATTAATAATTCTAATTAATCCACATCTGTATGGAAAGAAACTGCATCCCAAAACACATATTCTTTTCCTATTTCCCAGCAGAAACGGGAAAAAAGGACTAGAAATCAACAGGAAGGAGATGGGGGAAAAGGGAGGGTTACTGTAGAGGGAATGTAAAGGAAGGAGAGGAAGATTAACCAGGAGGGAAATGAGACAAGGTAAAGGATACTTGAGAAGGGTTGTGGAAGACTATTTATGATAAGTTCCACTGAATTCAATGCCTGTTACTCCAGAGTTGGATTAAAACTGTTATCATGTCAGGTAAAGTTAGGGTTTAGTTCTGTTCAGACCCTGTGAGATGTTGAAATGGTCATTCAGTGAAGCAGGATAAGAGTCTAATAGTCCTACCGCCCTTTTGATGCCATTCATGTATGGAGGTAAATGCAAGGAGACAGGGGAAGATGTCTCACCCTGAATTTAATAGAATAACAGAGTTGGAAAGGATCTTGGAGGACTTCTAGTCCAATCCCCTGCTCAAACAAGAAACCCTATACCCGTGATGGTGACCCTTTGGCACGCGTGCCCAAAGTGGCACACGAAGCCATGTCGCCCGGCATGCGCAGCCTTGCCTGCTTGTCTTCCTGGTTTCTGGCATGCATGTGTGCGTGACGTCAGTTGTCCTTTGCATGCGCGGCAGTGCCGAAAACAGGTGTGCACATGGACACCGGCCAGCTGATTGTCAGGTGCGCATGCGCACCAGAACCCAGAAGTTCGGCTTTTTTGGAGCACAATCCCTTCGCATGCATGGCAGTGCCAAAAAACAGCCTGAGCATGCATGCTGGCCAGCTGATCGTTGGGCATGCATGTGCACTAGAACCCAGAAGTTCAGCTTTTCCGGAGCGCGGCCCTGACAAGTGTGCGCATGACATTTCCGCACGACCTTTTTGGCACTTGGTGCCAAAAAGGTTCGCCATCACTGCCCTATACCATTTCAGACAAATGGTTGTCCAATATCTTCTTTAAAAACCTCCAGTATTGGAGCACCCACAATTTCTGGAGGTAAGTTGTTCCACTGATTAATTGTTCTAACTGTCAGGAAATTTCTCCTTAGTTTTAAGTTGGTTCTCTCCTTGATTAGTTTTCATCCTTTGCTTCTTGTCCTGCCTTCAGGTGCTTTGGAAAATAGGTTGATCCCCTCTTCTTTGTGGCAGCCCCTCAAATATTAGAACACTGCTATCATATCTCCCGTAGTCATCCTTTTCATTAAACTAGGCATACCCAGTTCCTGCCACCATTCTTCGCACTTTTTACCTTCCAGTCCTATAATCAACATTGTTGTTCTTTTCTACAAAGAGTTTCAATATCTTTTTTATAACATAGCAACCAAAACTGGATGCGCTATTCCAATGTGGTCTTACCAAGGCATTATAAAGTGGTATTAACACTTTGCAAGTGATCTTGATACCTCGGTTAATGCAGCTTAGGACTGCGCTGGCTTTTTTTGCTCAAGGCATCTCCCAAGAGTGATAATTCTAGAGATAATGATGGGGCTCATAGGGAGCCTTAGTGAGATTTTATTGGCCTTTGTGCCTCTATTCAATCTCCTTGCTAGCATTACTTACAGCTAGTCCTTTATTATTATTTATTTATTTAATTTGTATACTGCCCTTCTCCAACAGGACTCAGGGCGGTGAACAGCCACGGTAAAACACAACATATAAAATTTAAAAGCAGTTTAAAAGACATTAAATAATTTTGGCCATCAATTTAAAACAACCCAGTTAAAACCAATTACAAATTAAAACCGCAAGGATGGGATCAAGCCAGCCCCTTGACTTACAACAACTCATTTAGCAATCATTTGAAGTTAGAATGGCACTTAAAGCGGGTCTTCACAATTACAATTGTTGCAGCATTCTCCCATGTTCACGTGATCAAAATTCAGGCACTTCGCAACCAGCATATATTTATGATGGTTGCAGCATCCTGGGGTCATGTGATCACCATTTGCGACCTTCCCAGCTAGCTTCCAATAGGCAAAGTCTATTCTGGGGGAAGCCAGTTTAGCTTAATGACGATATTATTCATTTAACAACTGCAGTGATTTGCTCAGGTATCGTGGCAAACAATGTTGTAAAATTGGGTGGGACTCACTTAACAACTGTTTTTCTTAGCAATGGAAATTCTGATCCTAACTCTGGTCGTAAGTCAAGGACTAGCTGTACAACTATGTGCCTTTTCCTCCTTCCCATCCCCTTACTTTTGTATCATTTGGCTGTAGTTAGCAAATGTGGGGCTGCATTAACAATTATTATTGGGGAGAAATAATTTCAGTGTGTTTAGTATAGGTTAGTTTTATATTCAGTACAAGTACAATGCCCATCAGGGCAAAGTTTTCAAGTGGATTATTGTTCTCGCTGTGCCTTTTGTCTTTAGTCTTTTCTTTTGCATTTTGTTAGTGGCAAAATATAATTTGAGTTCAATCTATTTGTCTTGAACAAATGCCATAGCATTCAAATTTTAAAAAAGCAATGTAATTACTGATTTCTATCTAAAGGTTTATGAAAAATGGAAAATAACTCAAGATTATGAACTTATAACTGCAGGCACTGGCTTCGCTTGAGAGGCAGACAAAAGCATTATTTGTCACAATTTTTCTTGTGACTTAAGCTCTTCATTGCCTATTCGCCATGTGTGTAGTGTTGTTTTATTCTCTTTACCTTCTAGCTATTTTTAAGAAGCATAATTTTGTTTTCATCTGAACTTTTCTATTTGTAATGGCAAGAAGAGTGTGGAAGAGTTGTATTTCTTGTTTGTTTATCCACCTTTATTCTTCTTTCATTGCTATGGAGATATAAACTAGATATAAACATGATTTCTTTTCTGGACACATATCTCTACTGTTAACAACTCCAAATACTGGAAGGATATTTTTGTGATGCAGGCATTATTTCTTTAATCTTCTTCTGCCCATTTTGCTTTTACTCCATATTGTTCCGATTCCAGTTTTATGAGACCGTAGGTTGCTGTTTCTAGGATCAAACTTTGCTGCTTCTTTTTTTTTCTTCCCTATTTCCCTTTACCATATACTGAGCCAGGATCCACTCAATAAATAAAATTGCATGATCATGATTGCTCTCAGACCCTTGAACTGTGCTAAAAATATGCTGTATAAGAATACTCTGCATTCTTTACTTCTCAATTTTTAGTATCAGTTCTGCAAAACTGGGTAGCTTATTGTCATGCATATGTGTTTCTTAGCATTACACAACATGCAAATTTGATCTTGGCTGCTATTGATTGGGTGGACAACTTTTAGGAAATTCGAGGGACATAGCTTAGATCAGAGGTCTTCAAACTTGGCAGCTTTAAGACTTGTGGACTTCAACTCCCAGAATTCTCCAGCCAGCATAGCATAGCATAGCTGGCTGGAGAATTCTGAGAGTTGACGTCCACAAGTCTTAAAGCTGCCATGTTTGGGGACCTCTCACCTAGATTATGGAGCTGAGAAAACATATTGGAAGAAAACAATGACAAGGTGTCTATTGATGTAAATGAAAAACATGGACATGTCCAGGAGTCAACAGGAGTTGATCTTCAGTCAAAGGAGATGTCACCGTTAATCAGTCAATCTGACATTACTCCATGAAACACATGCTTGAATTCCTCACTTGAAAGATAAAAAGTATCCCTGGAATTTAAAACTCAGCATACTTCACTACTAAAAATTTCAGCAGGGTAAGACCTAGGTAACTTACTGGCCATAACTGAAACAAGGTGTGCATGTTGTGAACAATATAAATGGGTTAGGAGAATGTTATCTTAACCCAAATTACCTAGTCAACTATGTGGCATAATTTATCCTGACAAAGTACAAACTCTGCTCATTATTCTTCGAAGGAAAATGTGATAGAAGATTGCTGGGGAAAAAAAGCCTCTCTGTTACAAAGCTCATTGCCAAGACCTAGCGGTGCAGGAAAAATCTCCAAATGCCAATTGGCTGAAATGGCCACGCTACCTTCTACTTTCTGTCTTCTTCAAGGGGAAGCCCTGAGGTACCTTACTAGTACTATCCCACTTCAAGGAAACCATGCACTTTCTGGAGGATGTAGGTGGAAACCCAAAACATCTCCTTTTGATCCAGTTAATTTAATTGGGTGCTATGAGAACCACTGATTGGAAAGGGGCTCATTGGGTTAACTGAGCCATTAAGTGACTTGAAGCTTCCTGGTTATGTATTATAAGTAATGTAAGTGGTTCTGCAGCCCTACACCCACCTCTCTTTTTTGCAGTCTAGGCATAAAGTTCCTGATAGGTTGCTGTACAGGTCTGGTATTTAGGAGGCTGGTTTTTGAAATGGGAACCTCGTGAACTGATGAGTTGGTACTTCTTTGGTTGTTGTGTTTAGTTCGGAGTACCTTCAAGTCTTGGAGTCAGCAGTAGACAGTGAATAAGACACAAGATTGGGTCTGTTCATTTGCAGGCACTACAGTGGAGGAGAATTAGTGCCTAAGCTTGATCCCAGAATATGAATTATATTCCTTGGCTTTTACTGCTGCCATCTCTTCCCATTCTCCACCTGTCTTGTATGAGTACTTCTACACCCAGATTGTTGGATTATGTAAGTCATTCATTTTCTTTAGGAAATTTCTACATTCACTGACTATAATCACTCAGGATTATAAATGTAGGCCAGGGGTGGGTTCAACTTACCTTTACTATCAGTTCTCAACAGGGCCGTGTGCGTGCTTTTGCGTCGCTCGTTCGCGCACTTCTGCGTATGTGCAGAAGCTTCCTGATGACGTTGGGGTCAGTGGGTGGAGCCTCCTGCCAGTTTTACTACCAGTTCTATATAACCGGTCCGAACTGGGGGCAACCCACCACTGATGTAGGCAGTACATTAAACCCTTTGAAGAAAACATTCATGTGTAGAATTAGACATATCCCTCTCTTTAGGTCCCTCCCTTCTGCAAAGTCAGGTTGTGATATCAGTGAACAGTTGGTGTCCTATGGGAGTGAATGGCTTCAATAGACAGACTTAACTTGGGACACCACTAAGGGGAAGTTTTTTTGTGTTTTTTTGAGTCAGTTTGTGACCCCTGGCAACTGCCTGGTTTAATCTCTGCAGTTTTTTTGCAAGGTTTTCAGAAGTGGTTTGCCATTGCCTGTTTCCTAGGGCTGAGAGAGAGTGAATCAGCTGGCTTTGTCCTTAAGGCAGGTTTAGAACTCACCAGTTTCCTGGTTTCCAGCCTCATATCTTAACCATAGGTTAAGTTGTGGTTCCCTCGATATGAGAGTTGCAAATTCTCAGCTTATTCTCAGTTTATGTAAAAATCATGCAAAGGCCTTCCTATTGCAGACAGACATATTGTAAGTGTAGATAATGTCATAGTATAAACTGGAAAGGAGTAGGGCTGATCCTAATTCCTTGTATATCAAGATCCTCTGATCATCTAAATAGAGCCATATTCTACTGCTAGGTATGGATTAAAACTTTTCTTGCATCTGTTATATTGGGTTCCCTTGTCCTGTTGGTTTATGATAAATGTTAACAAATTGTTTCCTAATAAGTTCAATATCTGAACAAGGATTGGCTGTACTTATTATAAAACAAGGTAGACACCCCACGCTCCATAAATGAGTGCTTGTGTTCAGGGTTATATCCAGGGGTGGGCTTCAAAAATTTTAGCAAGGGGTTCTCTGCTTGGTTGCTGGGTGGGCATGGCCTAGTTGGCCTCTTGCACCACACGGGGGAGGGGCATTTTTGCCCTCCATGGGCTCTGGAGGCTTTCCTCGAGCCTCCAGGAGGTGCGAAAATGGCTTCCTCAGGCTCTGGAGGCTCTTTGGAGGCCAGAAACTCATTTCCAGCCTTCCCGAAGTTCTGGTAGGCCTGTTTTTCACCCTCCCTGAGCCTACAGGCATGCCCTGCACTTACCTGCATCCAAAACGGGCCCGTGGGGACTCCTGGGAGGGGTGGGGTAGGCGGGGCCAGCCAGGAATGGGATTTGGGGGTTCTCTGAATTTCACAGAATCTTAGCTAGAGGTTCTCCCAAACCCATGTGAACCCTCAGCAGTCCACCCCTGGTTATATCCCTCCCTTGAACTGTGCCCCATATTTTTCTTTTTTATGGGGGAGAACTGGTCCTGAAAGACATCCCCTTGAGCAAGTTTATTCTTCTTTCTTGTTTTTCAGTTTAACTAGCACATTTTCAACACTAACTTTACCGCTAGAAAGAACAAATTTGTGCAAGTGGAGTGCATTCCACTATATTTATTCTTTTGTGTGATGATGAAGGGAAACTAGTGTTTTCTAACATAGTTGTGACATACTGATGAACTGTTAAAGGAGATGATGCAGAGACTGTAATTTTCTGGAAACAAGGATCAGAAAAAAAAAGATTTTCTCCGATAAAGATATGGCTGCATGATTTTCTATAACCTAGAACACTTATTATAACCAAAGAGTTTTCAGTGATACATTGTGTGAGCATGCAATTATTACAGTTTCTATTTCTTAATCAAGGATCTTGCCATAACTCGATACAGTGCAACAGTCTCTCTTGCCAAAGAATGAAAATGATGAAAAGGGTGTTATTTTTAGTTTAAGAGTCTGTTTGTAGAAACAGCAATGATACACATTTGATATTCAAAGCATACATAAAAAGAAACATTTAACTTGGGTTTGCTTTTCCCTCCCTGTTTCAAGAGAATTGTTAACAGCTTTTTTATAGGTTTGTTGGCAAAGATCACAGATGATGAATTGTAGCTGTAGCTATATATGATTCCTTTATCTTCCATTCTCTGTGCAACAAAAAAATCTTAACAGCAGGTGTAACAATAGCTGGGACTATATGCACAGTCTTTAGTATTGCACATTGAATTTCTTTAGCTCCTTTTAATGTAATCTTTAAAACATAACTTGTTTGTGCTTAAAGGTGGACTGATTCTCTATTTAAAAATAAGAAACTTAGCATCTATTATTCGTGAGATGCATATTTTGCTAGACTTTACTGAATGGTTTTATGAAAGCATTTTATCATGATCTCTTGATTTTGCTTGGCAGAAACATCACCTATAGATTTACTTTAACTGATATAGAATAATTGCATTAATGGAAAAAACTTTCCACAGCTTATGTAACATTTTAGAATCATTTTCTGCTCCAGAGCGGTCCTTTGCTTGGAATTGTCTTATGCATCAATTCCATACACACACACCCCTCCACAATGTAAATTTGACTTTGAATCTACGGTCGAGCTATTTTAGTACAGTTATTTTATAGTGAAATAATTTTGTGTTGCCTTAAAAATGTAATGAGCTAAGCTTTTATACATTAGAAAATGCTGAGTCAAAGAATTTGCCATATTCATATGGAACCATCCTTTTACAGATATTTTTGTTGACCCTGTGGGCACTGAAATGCAGAATTTGGGAAAGTGCCACGCAGCAGCTTTTCCTTAAGTTCCTTCTTACATATTTCTGTTTGTGTCTATAATTCTGTAAATATATTGAAAAGAAGCATTTATTGCAAAAGCAATAAATTTGAGTTGACATTTTTTCAACTTTATTTTTGCCCTAAAGAAGGTTAAAAAGTGATGTATCAAGAGCTTGTTTCAAAATGAAGATTTCTGGTGGTGGATAGGCATATTCCTCATAGAAATTTCTGTTTCTAAAATGTTTGGTCTGCTACTTTTTGAAATCAAGGCAGACATCTTGAAAGGTGCAAAAAGTTAATTCAAACACATTTCATTGTTTTTTGCCTTACTTCTCTTGGGTGTGACCATTTTGGGGTGATTTCATACTGTACTGATTTTTCAAAGCCATGAAAGCAAATACATAAGCTTCATATTTTATTGGAGTACATGCTGTAATAGTTGCCTGGGTTATTTATGGCATGACGTCAAAAATGTTACAAGGTCATTTTTGAAATATTGCTACTCCTCGGGAGAGCTGGATTGTCATCTGACAGCTGGAAACCTGGTTGAATACTTTTCAAATAGCTGTTCCTTTCTCAGACAAAAGGAATACAGCAGAGTCCAGAAAAATAATGGAATAATAGGTCATACTCTATGCAGTCATTTTACTCAGGCTGTTGATGCTCCGGAAATCCTGGATATGATGTAGTGGAACAAGATGAACGACCTGAGGTAGCAGATTATAAAGCTGGATTGACACTATGCAAGTGTTATTTAAATAGCTGCTGGTTGGGGCAGTGAAATACCTGAATGTTCGTTCTTTCTTTCTTTCTTTCTTTCTTTCTTTCTTCCTTCCTTCCTTCCTTCCTTCCTTCCTTCCTTCCTTCCTTCCTTCCTTTCTCTCTCCTTCCTTCCTTCCTTCCTTCCTTCCTTCCTTCCTTCCTTCTCTCTCTCTCTCTCTCTCTCTCTATGTATGTATATGTGTATGTGTATATGTATATATGTGTGAGTGTATATGTGTGCATGTATGTATATATGTGTTTATATGTATATATATGATTCTTTGTGTGTATGTATGTATATGTATGAATGTATATATACATATGGAGAGGGAGAGGGAGGAAGGAGGGAGAGGGAGAGATCCAGCTTTGAGAATTGAAATGGAAACAGACAGGAAATGACCTAGTTTTCAAAGCAACAAGATATTCAAGGTAGCAATTCTGATGTTCTTTTTTCTTTGGTCAGATTTTAACTACAGTACCTCAAAGGATATGGACAGGATGTGACACATCCTGGCATGCTGACATGCAAGTTTGAGGTCATGTATTGAAGCATAGACCATTAATTGTTATTATCAGCCCTTTGAAGTAGGCCTGGTCAAGAAGAAGGCACCAGGATTATAAGAATACAGGTAGTCCTCAATTTACAATTTCAGTTGAGCCCAAAATTTCTGTTGTTAAATGAGACATTTGTTAAGTGAATTTTGCTCCATTTTATTACCATTCTTGCCTCATTTGTTAAATGAATCACTGCAGTTAATAAATTAGTAACCTGGTTATTAAATGAATCTGGCTTTTCCTTTTTTTTTTAAATGAAATTTTATTGAATTAAGAACATATTACAATTCAAACTATACGGTTCGGCAATGTGTAGTCATATTGTATATTTACAAGTGCGGTATCTAGTCAATTATCTAATTATTTATACAGTTTATACAAAAATTCTTATGTGTAAAAATAATTACTGTTTAATTAGAGTACAATAATATATAGGGTTAACTAATTGTTGTGCATTATTCCACATGAGTATTAACTTTTGCATTTAATTTCTAACCACCTATACCACAGATCCCAGATCGTATAAAATTCTGAATCCTCCTTTCCGTTCAACACATACGTTAATCTGCACATTTCTGCGCAGTCAAGTATCTTATTGACTATCTGTTCCTCGGTTGGTCCTTTTTTCTCTTTCCAATATCTGGCATAGGAGAGTCTAGCAGCTGTGACAATATGAATAATCAAATATTTCTTGTCCTTTCCAAATGTTCGTTTTAGCACTCCCAGGAGATAGATTTCCGGGAGGAAGTTAATATCCTCCTTTAATATTTCTTGGATCCATTTTTGTATTTTTTTCCAAAACTTCCTAGCTTCCGGACACGTCCACCACATGTGATAGAAGGTACCTTGGTGGTGACCACATTTCCAACACTTGGGGCTTGCATTTGGATAGATCTTAGCAATTCTAGATGGTGCTAAGTACCATCTATATAGCATCTTATACTGATTCTCCTTATAGCTTGTTGCCCTCGTCAGTTTAAGATTGCTATTCCATATTTCTTCCCAATCATCAAGATTTATCTTTGATTCGATGTTTTTCCCCCAGGCGATCATTTGATCTTTTAATATTTCTCCTTCTCTGTCGTACTCGAGAAGGTAGGAGTATAATTTAGCTAATAATTTGTTCTCACTACCTAGCCATACCTTATCCAAACTATTTGTCCCCATCTCTATTCCCTTTTCTTGTTTACCTTTACTATAACGGGATTTAATTTGTAAATAGGGCCACCAGTCTATATGGATCCCTTGCTCTTTTAGCATCTCATTGGGTATAAGATTACCACTGTTGTCCAAGATATCTTGGTAGGTGACCATTTTCTCCCTACCTAACATATTTGGGTGGACCAGTGCCTCCATTGTGGATATCCATTTTGGGTATTTTAAATAATGTTTATGCCTGATTTCTTTCCATGTCTTCATTAATGTATCTCTAATTTTGTGCTGGTGGAAACATATCCCTGTCCCTTTTCCTTTATCCCAGAGGTAGACATGCCAACCTCTCAATAGGTTGTGCCCTTCCAGTTGTAAAATTCTCTTATCTCTTAATAAGGCCCACTCTCGTAGCCATACTAAATTGGCCGCTTTATGGTATAGTTTCCAGACTGGGAGTCCGAATCCACCCCTATTCCTTTTTTCCTGCAAGGACCGTAGTGCAATTTTCGATTTTTTCCCTCCCCAGATAAACTTCCTTACTGTCCCATTTAAGTCCGAAAAATATTTTCTGTCAATACTGACAGGAGTAGTTTGAAATAAGTATAGTAATTTGGGGAGAACACTCATCTTGACAGTGGCTATCCTACCGAGGAACAATATTTGCAATTTCCCCCATCTATCCAAATCTTGCTTTATCTTTGTCAGTAAGGGTGTATAATTATCTTCCTTTAAGGTTGAGCATCTGGCAGTAATCCAAATCCCTAGATATTTAATCATCTTAACTATTTGAATACCCAAATTATTTACTAGTACTTCCTGTTCTCTTATTGGGATATTTTTTGTTAACATTTTAGTTTTTGTCATATTTATTTTAAATCCTGACAGCTTCCCGTATTCATCTAATTCTTTCAATACTTTCGGCCCTGTTGTTAGTGGGTCCTCCATTATCAACACTACATCGTCGGAAAAAGCTTGAATCTTAAAGGTTTCATTCCTAATTTCCAATCCCCGTATTTCTTTATTTTGCCTAATTTTCCTTAACAATACCTCCAGGGCTAATATAAATAAAAGTGGAGAGAGTGGACAGCCTTGTCTCACCCCTTTACCAATACGGAAGGATTTAGTTATATCCCCATTTAATATAATATTTGCGCTCTGTTTATCGTAAATTGCTTTTATCGCGTTCTTGAAATACCCCCCAAAATTCATTTTTTGGATTTGTTGGGTCAAAAATCGCCAATTTAAGTTGTCGAAAGCCTTCTGGGCATTGAGGAAGAGCATGGCCAGCTGTTTCTCGGAGTGCATTTCATAATACTCCAGCACGTCCATCACCACTCTCATATTGGACCTAATCTGTCTACCGGGGAGGAACCCGTTTTGGTCGGGGTGAATCCAATTATTTAATATTATCTTCAACCTACCCGCTAATATTCCCATAAATATTTTATAATCCTTGTTGAGTAAGGAGATCGGTCTGTAGTTCCTTACTTGCTTGGGATAGGTACCTTCTTTTCCTACCAGTGTGATGAACGCCTCCTTCCACGATTCTGGGATCCTGGAGCCTCTCAGGGCCTCGTTACATATTATCAGAAGCTTTGGTACAAGTATTTCTGCCAGATTCTGGTTTTTGTATAATTCTCCTGGGAGGCCGTCGGGACCAGGCGTTTTGTTACTCTTTAATTTGGACATTACCCGCTTCAGTTCCTCTAATGTAATTTCTCTATTTAACGCTTCCCTTTCCTCCTCCCTTATCTGTGGGAGATTTAGCGAAGTACTGATTAATATTATCGATTGAAGTTTCCTCCTCATTATATAATGTCTCATAGTACTGTCTAACAAATTCAAGTTTCTCCTCCTCATCCTCTAATATTCTGCCTTCCGAGTTCTCCAGGCCGCCTATAACACCCTTCTCTTTCTCTTTTTTTAATTTGTACGATAGCCATCTCCCGGACTTATTTGCGTTATCAAAATAATATTGTTTGGATTGTTTGATTTTTTTCACCAATTCTTCCTGTTCCAATAGGTTTAATTTATGCCTTGCTGTCATCCATTGCTCTTATATTTAATATCGCTTGGGTCTTGTTGTAGTCTCTTTTCTGTTTCTTCCAATTGGGCCAGCAGGTCCTTCTGAGCCTTCCTTTTCTCTTTGTTATTATATATATTATGCGATATTACTAATCCTCTTAAGTAGGCTTTCATTGTATCCCAAACACATGTTAGTGGAGTTTCCTGATTCTCATTCTCCAAAAAGAAAAATTGTAGGTCCCTCTGCAATCTCTTAGTAAATTCTACTTCTCTAAGAATATGGGTATTTAGCCTCCATCTCCTTCGTTTAATCCTATTTGGGCTTTTCCACTTAATCTCTAAAGGGTTGTGATCGGCCCAAACATTCGGGGTAATTTCAACTGAATGAATATCTAACCCTAAATTTCTACTGACCCAAAACATATCAATCCTTGACCAGGACATCTGGGGATTTGAATAGTATGTAAATTGCTTATCGCTCGGATGTAGCGTACACCAGAGATCTACTAAATTGTGCTCATCAACCAAATCAAAAAAGGTTTTGGGGAGTTTTTCCCTTTTAGTTTTTTTCTTTAATCCGCTCTTGTGGCCCACCTCCGGGTTTACCACCCCGTTGAAGTCCCCAATAATACAAATATTTGTATATTCCAGTTCAGCTATTTTATTGCTTAATTTCCTGTAGAATTCTAGATTTCTGTTTGGAGCATAAATAGCTACTACTAAAATTGGGATATTACCCCTCTTGATTTCAATTGCGAGAAATCTCCCTTTATCATCTGAATATTTAAATTCAGCAGCAATTCCTTTGTTTACATATAATGCTACCCCCCCTTTTTTTTCTCTGCCAGAGAGGTAAAGCATTTGCCAAATTTCTCAAATTCTAAATATTTCCTCTCCTCTTTCTTTATGTGGACTTCTTGAAGGCAAATTATTTCCGAGTTAAGTTTGATCAATTTTGAAAAAATATGTTTTCTTTTCCTTCCGTTGTTTAAACCATTTACATTCACCGAGAACAATTTCCAACCCTCCATTATCTAACTAACTACGTAGTTTTTGTTTATATTTACAGCTCTTTGTGGTCTTTGCTTCTTTCCTGTAGTTTCTTTGGCTTCCTTCTCTTCTGACTCCTTATCCTCTAGTGTATCTTCCTTAGACTTTTTTAACTGTGCGTTGGTCTCATCCTGGGAGGCTATATCCAATTCCTCCTTGCTACTTTGGTCATCCTCCTCACTTCTCAGTTGGTCCAAAAGTTCTTGTGCGGAGACTAGACTGTCGATCTTAATCCGTTTTCCTTGCCAGGTGATGAGCATTCCCTCTGGTATAAGCCATCTAAAGGGAATGCTTCTCTTGTTTAGTTGTATTGTCAAGAACCTGTAATCCCTTCTCAGATCACGAACCCTCTTAGGAACTTGTTTCAGTACTATTACTTCTTTGCCTTTAAAATTGATAGGTTCATCTCTTACTATATTGTATAGCACGTCTTTCACTTTCCTTTGGGCAAATCTGACATGAACTTCTTGAGGGAGTTTATTCCTCCTGGCATAGTTGGTTTGCACCCTGTAAATTTCATCCAGCTCCTTTATAACATCATCTTTATCTTGTTGTAGAATTCCAGCTATTAGATCCACCATAACATCTCCAGGTCTTCGTCTTTTTCCTCCACCACATTCTGAAAACGAAGGTAAAAAGCTGCCCGGTCCATCTCGAGCTGGATAATAGAGTCTTCCAACTCCCTATTCTGAGCCATCAATTTCTGGTCGATCGAGTCAAGGTTTCTCTCATTTTGCTCCACTCTTGTCTCAACCTTCTTCATCTTTTTCTCTTTGTTATGGATGGACTCCTGGATCTCACTCATTTTCTGATCGATAGAGTGAATATCAGATTTAAGTTCAACATGATTATTAGTCATTTTTTCTTGTAACAGGAGCATCGTTTCTTGAATAGTTGATAGCATCACTTGTATTGCTTGAATGGTTGGTAACATTGCTGATTTATCCCCTTTCGTTAGCACCTCAGTAGATTTTTGCTGGGCTGGAGAAGACATTGTTAATACAAGGTTGGAGGACATTTTCTTTCCAGTCTTAAATACTGCCGATGAAATGCTTGTCATCTCCTTTAGGATCCTCTTCTGGTTTGTCAAAATTACCTCGATGTTCTTCCAAATTATCATCTACTATCCTCTCTTCTAATAGCAAGATTCACTTAATTCTTCTAATCCTAAATTTACTCAATTTTCCTGTCTGTACGTAACAATTCTTACAAATATTATTATACGAAATTATATATAAATAAACTCAGTATGATTACTAAGTGCTCATTCCAATTATGATCTAGGTTATATCTATATATAAAATCAAGTACAATTAATTAATCCAAATCTATATATCGCAATAAATACTCAATCTCTTCAATCTTAACCTTACAATACTAATGTAGAGATCAAACACAATCTATAAATAATTCTTATATACAATAGAAATAAATTAAAATCTATTAGGTTTTTTTCAGGATAATATATAGTACTCTTAAAGGGAGACAGAAAAAGTTATCTAGGATAGTTGATCAAGAAAGAAAAAAAAAGGCTTCGCAACTATATAAATAGAGAGATAATTATAGAATAATTAATACTTAATAATTAATAAGGTAATAAGTTAATTAATAAATTGATAAGTTAGTATCAATATTAGTATCAGTAATAATATTGGTAGTTGATAAAGAGTTCTATAAACGGTGTTTTATGAAGTTCATTACTCTTGTTTAGTTGACTACTGCCACTTTCAGGGAAATTCTTCCACCTAAGGAGATATCTCAGTTAATTAAGAAAAAAGTCTCAAATAGATCCAACAATCAGCAAGTCTTAATAAGCAGGAACACAATTGGGAGGAAAGATCGCAGGTCAGAATGTTACACAATTCTTCCTGTTGTCAAATTTTAAGTATCCGTTATAACATATGGCTGCACTTCCGGTTTCTTCCTTCGGGAAAAGCTAGTCAGCTGGAAGATGACAGCAAAATGACAGCAAAAAGTATTATTGCAATGTATCCTCACGGTATTATCCACCAAATCTGAGTCTGAGCCTCATTCATCCACGGTCGATATACGAAATGTCTACAGCTGATTTCACCCTCCCTCGGCACAGTAAATTCTCCTTTCTCCTCGCAGCCTCGCCAGCAGTTCACACTCGATCAGCCTGCTCTGTTGTTGATATTTGCCGTCTTCCCACCGCCGTGAGTCCTATTAGCCGGCTCGGCTCGCAGTTCTTTGAGGTCTGTTCCTACGATCACCAGAGATCTGTAATCGGGTCTCCTTCTCACGTTGACCGCCCCGAACTCCTCACTTCCTCGTTGGTGGAGATCGCGACTTCGGGTCCGCCATTAAATGGTGGACGCACCGATGCCGGTTTGACAGAGGAATCTGTCCAAGCGAGAGGCGTTTGCACGCCGCTCTCTCGCTTTCCAGATCCCCTCTCTTGTCCGAGATGCTCTCCGGGCGGTCTCGCCCCTCAGGGTCCCCAAGACACGGTGAAAAAGCTAGTGCCATGGAGCGGAGCTCGCTCACACAGCACCCTGCCGCCACAATCTTCAACCAGAAGTCGAATCTGGCTTTTCCATTGACTTTGCTTGTCAGAAGATTGCAAAAGATGATCACATGAGCTTAGGTCATAAATATGAAATAGTTACCAAACATTTGAATTTTGATCACATGATCATGGGGATGCTGGAAAGGTCCTAACTATGAAAAACAGTCATAAGTCACACTTTTTCAGTGCTGTTGTAACTTTGAATGGTCACTAAATGAACTGTGGTAAGTCAAGGACTACCTGTACTACTTTGGCATTGTAGAGTATAATAACAGAATCCTAAAAATTTGACCAGGTCCTTGTCTAACAGTTTAACAGAATCAAGACAAGGTTATTCTGAGTTTCTTTTTCAGGTCTTTCAACATCCCATTATCATTTTCCCTTAATCTATTTCTTCATCAAGATTAGCTGTACATTTCTTTAAACTAATGAATAACTGAGGCTATGTAATGACATTAGTGCATTTAGTTAAATTAAGGAAAACAGATTAATATCATTCATTCTTTGTTCAGTGACAAATATCTGTGAGAAAAGATGCAAAATATGTAGCTCTTTTTAGATACCTCCCACCTATTGGTTTTTTTTAAAAAAAAATCATAGTAATCTCAGTCTATAAATTGAGAAATCTATACCCCCAAGAGAATTTCTCAGCCATCACTTCCCAATGGTTTCTTTTTTAATTCCTACTGAAAACATCTTCAAGCAAGCCTTGTGGTAGCTCTCCCACCGCCATCAGGAAGTTTTAAATGGCCACCATTTAGATTGAGCAGCCCAAGACTTTTCTAGTTTTTAAATATATCTCCCTTTACTTTCTTCCTTTCAAAATCAAAGGTTGAGTACAACACTATTGATTTGAAGCAGATCTATTACACGAATATGTAGTCACACAAAAACAACAGATGCTGAACTCAATAGGAATGAAATTCCCCCTTCTCCCCAGTCCTGCTTTGGAGAAGAAGTCCCTCTTTCTCCCTCCCTCACTCACTCACCAGACAGACTGTTTTCAAAACTCAGTCCATTTTAAACATAGAAACCCACTCCTCACTCTGGTGGCTTCAGTTCTCTTTCCTCTCTACATTGGGTTGATTCTTTCCATATGTGGAACCTGCCCTCCGTCCCCCTGATTCACCTGCATGGAATGCAAGCAGGCCTGGCATAGAGCAGGTTGGCAGCTTTGGGCACCTCCCCACTCTTCTTGTTCATGAAAAGTCATTCAATCACTCACTTTCCCAGCTGGAATACTGTACTTGGCCTCTTACCTTCTTGTTTGTTTTCTTAAACTGCCTGGCTCATGAGTAATGCTGGTTCTTGGTTTAAAGGTTCCCCTCCTTAGTTCTTGGTTTAAATGTTCATTTCCTTTCTGATTCTGAATTTCTCCTTTTGCTTCCCTTTAAATGCATGTGAGAGCGATCTGGCTGCAATATCTTTCACCCCATTGATTGCCACCATCAGTGAGCTGTTGGACAGCATTACTTGGTCTGTTGTGTGGATATTTGGGTGGTTCAGGGGTGGGGAATTTGTGATTATTTGGGGATTGTTATGTGTGTTGGGCCTGGTCTTTGGGTGTTATGTGAATTTTGTTGTATGGGTATACTGGGTATATACACACAATGACAATAAGGTTACTGTATTTTTCGGAGTATAAGACACACCAGAGTATAAGACGCACTATCTTTTTTGAGTGAGGAAAAGAAGAAAAAGAAATCTCCCTCTGCCTCTGAGCAATTTTGCCTCGTTGCAGCAAACAGCAAACAGCTTGCTTTACTTTCATTTTCGTTTTCAACATAGCTTGATTAGCACAAGGGAAAAAAAAATCTGCTCCAGCAATTTACCTCTTTGCAGCAAGCAGCAGAGCCCTGCGTAAAACAGCTGAGAGCAAATTAGCTGAGAGTCGGGAGGCCGATCCAATCAACTTATGCTAATTGGGCTGTGCTGAAGCTGAAAGGAGCTGTTTTTTCTTGCTGTTTGCTTGCAATAAGGTAACTGCTGCGAGGCAGAGGCCAAAGGGTGGGGGCCAGTGGGTAGGCGGGGCTACATTCGGTGTATAAGACGCACCTAAATTTTCACCCCCTTTTAGTGGGGGAAAAGTTGTGTCTTATACTCCGAAAAATACGGTATACTTATTAGGCTGATCTGGCTGTTTAAGCAGATGTCCCCTTCCTCCCTCATCACTCCATGTGCATCCCTCCCAAAACTGTACATTTGGTGGAAGAGGATGATAGGAGTGTATGGATCTTCAGTCGAGGATATACGATAGCTGCATTCCCCTGCTACAACCTCCAAACAAGTTTCCCTTTAAATCTCTGATTCCTTTTCATTTCTTCACGTTGTGTTCTTAAACTAAGAACTGATTTTTCTTTCTTTTTTCTCCCAGGTCTGGCTTCCTGAGTTAAATCTGTTTCGTCACACCTGTGCTTTTGTAAGCCTTTGCCATACTATTTGTTTTTCATTTTCAAACTCTTTTAAGTTTTGTTTATCCCTTTCAAGGTGACTTTCCTCTTTCCTTACTCCTATTTTTTGACAAATCCTCTGATACTCCCTTCTATTATCTCATCCTTTGACCTAATGACCTTTTTTCTCCCTGTTCATCTTTATCACACCCTGATGATGAACAGTCTTGAGATCCCAAATAGCTGGAACTAAGTTATTTCCTCGTTTCTCATGACAACTTCCTACAGTTTGCATCCGCTTCACTAATTTCCTGAATTTGATTGGAATCCTCTGGATTATATATCTATTTATGCTAAATTATACCTCCAAATTAGTTGATTAGGAAAATAATAGTTGCATGAAGAATTCAAGAATTCAAGTTTATTTTTTTTATAGTTCATAACTGTTTAATCACCTGAGAGCTCAATTTTGAATTAATTGACTCCACTCTCAATATAAAATATTTTTATTAAGTGAAATGAATCTTTTCATGCTTTAAATGATTGAAGAAATATTGGTTGCTTCTGTCATTGCAATAGCACGAAGATTTTTTATTTAAAAAATATGACATGTAGTTCACTATTGAAGTGGAAACTTGCTTTTTAAAAAAAAATCGGTAGTAGGAAAGTTTATTGTACCAGTTATTTCTGATTGAGTTATTGGTTAAAATAAGTCATTTTATTGTACTAATAGCATAGTATTCCATGTTAGGATAACCAAGTTGAAGTAACCCATCATTTTTTGATCTTCCTTTTTCTTCATTCAAGTTACCATGCATTTTCATTAAGTGGTATATATTTTTCTTTATATGAATGTCTTTGTAATATTCTTTATCTCCAAACAAATTATAGTGAATTTTGTTTGTGTAGAAAATAACAATATATCCAAAGGTCTCCTTCCATTTTCAATGAGAGCATCCAATAGATTGCTTTTTTATGACCTGAGGAATTATTTATAGGTTTTATATCCCACCAGATTCAATTTCCACAATGTCTAAGGCAGTGGTTCTCAACCTGTGGGTCGGGACCCCCTTGGGGGTCGAACGACCCTTTCACAGGGGTCGCCTAAGACCATCTGAAAACACATATTTTCAGTGGTCAATGGAACAATTTTATGGTTGGGGGTCACCACAACATGAGGAACTGTATTAAAGGGTCGCAACATTAGGAAGGCTGAGACCCACTGGTCTAAGGAATCCCAGTCATTGCTCCTCTTTCCTAATCTTGAGTTGTGACTGTTGAACAAGCCACAACCCTGTTGGGCAAAATTAGCTAGGACTATTTTCCCCTCCTATCCAAGTGGTCTTGGTTATATATGCCAGGCCCATGTCATAGTCCAGGGGTAGGCAACTGTGGTCCTTTTACAACCTATGGACTTCAACTCCCAGAATTCCTGAGCCAGCTTGGCTGTTTCAGGAATTCTGGGAGTTGAAGTCCACAGGTCATAAAGGGGCCATATTTGCCCACCCCTGTCATAGTCTTATTAAAAATTGATGTGGCATTCACTAGCAACAGCCTGAGATCAAGGTGTCCAGGAATAAGACACTAGCTAGGGAAAAGGCAGCTGAGGTGGAAAGGCAGCTGAGATGGAAGATGTGTCTGGAACTAAATTACCAATTTTCCTAGATGAGGAATGATTGGCACCATGACCTTCCATAGTATCTTCCTCTGTAACTTACTGTGGAAATTTCTCTGTAATATCCTGCATCTCTCCTCCTTCCCCACTCTCCCGAATTCAGGAGTATCCCTCCTAAAAGACTTGCTTTTCTCATCAACTACTTCTACAAATGTTGGGCTGGGATCTTTCCAATCAGGCATATTGATTCCATTTTCCCCAAACCTTATTATCACATATCAACCTGGTATTCCCGTCATTCTTCTACTTATTCTTTCCCACCATTGTTCTACTTGAGGTTATTTTTTTCCATAGCCCCTTTCTCTCTCTCTCTGTCATCTAGAGAGTGAAGTTTTATTAGTGCCCATAGCCAGATAATAATTACTGTGTGCTACAATTTATTGAATATGACATTAGTTAGTGTGCCATCTGAAGAGCTGTTTTATTCTGTCATTGTTTCTGTTCCCTATTTGGAGAGAGATTGTTTTCTCGACCCTGAATTTTCAACTTCCTGCTATGGTAACCTATACAAAAATATCGAAGTTTTAAAAATGTTTATTATTAGTCTTTGATAGAGACCACATGTATGTAACTTTAAAGTTAAAACAGAAGTTGTAACCTAGCTAAAAAAGAAGGCAAAAATTATAGACCAGTTGCAACCCTTTTTTGTCTGGGTAGCATGCTTGTGAGAACAGTTTCTGAGAGATTACCTACTGTGTTTCCCCCAAAATAAGACCCTGTCTTATATTTTTTTGAATCCTGAAATAAGCACTTGGCCTTATTGCCATGTGCTCAAAAGCCTGATTGGGCTTATTATCAGGGGATGTCTTATTTTTGGGGAAACAGGGTATTCTTCCATCCCCTTGCCATCAGAACTGATGAAGCCTTTCGGATGAGAAGCAAAATGTTTTCTTCTTCTTCTTTCTCAAGGAAAAAACAGTTGCCTTTTTGAAGAAAGAAGTGTGACCTGGATGACTAAGAGTCACTACAGACATTTCTGAGAGATTCTTGGATGAAGCTGCTCATTTAGACCTTAAATCCATGCCTGCTTTTGGAACTGAAGTCACCTTAGGTGCACTCCAAGATAAGATCTATTGGAAGGAAGATGCTAAACTGCTTAATAGCTCCATAGTCAGGATTTTTTTTTTTTTGAGCCTGATAAGACTTCAGAGTTTTATCTCTCTCTGTAAAGTTTTAACCCATTAGTGTTTATTCTCTCCACATCTAATAGTACTTTTTAAAAAAACTGTATGGAAAATTTAATTTATCTGTCTGTGTATCTATTTGTCTGTCTGTCTGTCTATCATCTATCTATTTATCTATCTATCTATCTATCTATCTATCTATCTATCATCCATCCATCCATCTATCCATCCATAACATTTATTGGCCTCCCATCTTACCATAGGGTAATTTAGGGCATCTTACAGTTACATAAAAAGTTAAAACATAAAAAGTTAAAACCAGATATTAAAACCAAGGACTCATGGGGAGGGAGGGGGTGGAGTTGCGGGGGGAGAAGTGGGATATGTTATTACTCAATCAACCACTGTCAGGTGTGCTTCCGTTCAAAACTCAAGAAAGGAAAACCCCAACTCCATGTTTGTAGAGAAAGGTACTTTTACTGAGCATGAACTGAATGCAAGAAAAGAAAACAAGGTTTGAGGCAAAAGGTGTGAAAATTACATATTGGAAAGCATTCCAAAATCCCTCCGCCCAAGGATTCTAGCTGAACGTCCAAAACCCAGCACTCCGAGGTGTCATGTGAGGTTCAACTTCAGATGGTGCCATCTGTCTGGTACGCCAGAACGGTTGACCTTGACTGGCTATCAGCACTCCCTTCAACTGTGCCAAAGACGGTGAGAATATTCTTCCCTTTCACAAGACATCTCCACCAGCTCACTTCCCCCCTCCCATTACTATGGCAGCCGACAGCAAGCATCATAGAGGCTGACAACCACCTCCATTGCCTCTTTCCCCACTGGAATCCCAAGCCAACTAGCACACCCACATCTTTAGGCCCTTATGACAAAATAGGAGGGTTGGGGCCAACCTCACATCGGGGGGGGGGGGGGGGGGTGAAATGTTCCAGCAGGCAGGAGCAGCAGCAGAGAAGGCCTTCCTCCTGGACCCGGCCAGCCAGAATATTCAGGCTGATGGGCCTACAGCATGACTCCTCTGCCGGCATGAGTGGGTAAGCGCCAATCCCGGTGGGGTGAGACAGTCCCTCAAGTAACCTGCCATGAAGGACTTTAAAGGTGATCACCCACACCTTGAATTGCACCCGGAAGCAGACTGGTAACTAATGCAGCTTGTGGAGCAGTGGTGTTACAGGGGCCATTCTTGGGGCCCCCCAAACTGCCTGCACTGCTGCATTTTGCACCAGTTGTAGCTTCCAAATGCTCTTCAAGAGTAGCCCCATGTAGACTATTACAATAGTCTAGCCATGAGATGACATGGGACTGAACAATTGAGCATAGGAAAGGCTACAACTGGTGCACAACATGAAGTCCTAGCTGCGACTGCCACCTGTTCCTTGAACAGGAGTTGCGAGTCCAGAAGAAACCCCAAGTTGCAGACTGAGTCTTTCTGGGGCAGCAGTTCCTATATAGATTGCAAAGTTATTAACAAGGATTGGATGTTTTGAAAATAAATTTACCATTTACCATTCTTATCAACTTCTAGATACGTTTTTAGATTTACCTTAAGTATTGCTATTAATTTGTGTAAAACCCTGACAAACCTGAGCCTAAAATATGGAATTCCTAATAATAAATTGTATTTATTTATGTTGATAAAATATTGCTTTCTTCAGTATATTCCTATCCTAACCCCTGAGGTCCTTATGAGAAAAAGAAAAACCTATGCTTAATGTTGTCAGCCTCTTAAATGCCTATTGAATACTTCCCTT
Source organism: Arizona elegans (assembly GCA_022577455.1). NCBI lineage: Eukaryota > Metazoa > Chordata > Lepidosauria > Squamata > Colubridae > Arizona > Arizona elegans. The sequence goes on from JAKOOJ010000002.1 coordinate 115,169,786, forward strand.
GTTAAGAGATACTTACTCTAGAAAATGGCACCTGAAGTCAATACTGTATTTTCTTTCAGCAACATGAAACTGTGAATTCTTTATTGGATATCTTAACAAATTTCTTGCTTAGCTACATAAATTTTGGGCTTGATTGTGGTAGTAAGTTGAGGACTACCTGTAGAGAGGTGTTTTTCTGGGAAAGAGGCTGGGAGTAGCATTATTATGGCATCTGTTCTAAAGAAGGACAGTAGAATTGGAGTGGAAGCTTAGAGTCTCTCTGTGGGAATCATCAAGACCCAATTCACCAAATCTCATGCATTCTTGTGTATGTGACCTGTTATTGCCATCTTAAAATTATAGATCCTATTTATCTTATAACCTTATTTAGCTTATCCTTAGCTATTACATCTTTTATTTTTCCGAGTCCTCTTGCTGAACATTGGCAATTTCCATCTAATTTTTGTTTTTTTTCTATAGATTTTGGCACCATGCCTTCCGATTTATTCTCTGAAGCAGCCTTTCTTAACTTGCACTTTTCAGTGGGTGGACTTCAGCTTCCACAATGCTCAACAAAGATCATGCTGTCTGAGAACTTCATAGAGCATAAAGCATAGAGTAAGAGTTGGAGAAATGTCAGTTTTCCTCTTCCATTCATGCTTTCAAATTTTTGTTTTGTGACATAGAGGATGTTGGTTTTGGGATCATATAGAAAAACCACTACAAAATAGATACCCTTACCTTATACAAAGGTGATTCAGTAGAACAGATACCAATTTTCTTTTTTTTCGGGGGGGGGGGGGCGGGGGGGGGTCATTTTCACAGCTGTTATTTCTAACCTGCCCAAGATTTCCTTCCTGTTTCATTAAAGTCCAGAAGGAAATTCCCCTCAGTTGACATCTGTCATTTATTATTTCATGTAATTCAACATTGGGCTTCTGGAATAGCTGAATACAAACTGTTTAATCTATATTCTAAAACAGGGGTGTCATACTGGCGGCCAGTGGGCCAGATGCATCACACACAGGCCATGCCCACCTCAGCTCCATGTAGGGAAAAAACGTCACGAAACATCATGTGATGACAACATGATGTCGTGAGTTTGAAACCCGTGTTCTAAAACAATATTTTGCAATGACAGGAAATTACTCTTCCTAAAGTGTGTATGTAGGAAATGAGGGAGAATTATAAGGTTTTTTGAATTGTGATGTGTTTATTCCATTCTAAATTCCTAAATGGACTTAAATCCACTGATCATAAGCATGAAATTATGTTAGATAATATCTTTAAAATGTTGACGTTTCCTTACTCAATAACCTTCATTGGTTTGTAAAAAAATTAAAGTGATTTATGGAAGCTTCTTCCACTGCTTGTATGTGAGAAGGATTAAATAAAGATTTTCAGCATTTACCTGCTGATACATTACTTCCAGATTTCTGGAAGCCTTTTGTGGATTTCTAAATGACAATCCATTTTAAATTTCCTTTTTTCAGAAGGTTTCCATGCTGATTTCAATAGAACCAATTGATTGTATTAAGCTTAAAAGACATTTGGATTCCGTGAGTTGAATTAGAATTATTTTTCTGGCTGTGGTTTTCAGTTGCTTGTTAAAAGAGAATCATATAATCCATACTTAACCTGAATATGGCCTGCTGTATATTGAATGCCAGTGAAACAACTATATTTTACATCTAGAATTGCAGTAGGTTAAGCAACTTTCACCTTACTGACCTCCAGTATATTTTTCTAGTAAATATAATTCAAAACTGCTGTAATGAATCAACAGTTAAACACATTATATATCAACACAGTATTAATCTGAGTGTTTGATTTTGCTGTGATAACATAAAATAGTATATCTGCTCCCATGCAGTGAGTTTACCTTTAATAGCATTTCTGCTAGGCCTGATCTTTGCTTCTGGCACAACTATATATAATTATGTCATGAGATCTATGAAGGATATCTTTCCAAATGATCAATAGGTTAAAAAGGGCTTAAAAATACTTTCTGTAGAGTTGGTTTTATATGTTTATATATACATATTTATAACTGTATTAATAAGGAGGAGGTGGCACAAGCTTTTGTCTTCTTCACTTTTTGTCTTCGTTATGAGAATTTGTTTTCTCTAAATGGAGAAGAACAAGTCATCAGGGGAATTTTATTTGTTGTATTTTAAAGCTTTTAAAAATGGAAATTACCCTTACTTAACTGTTGTAAGAACAGTTTACAGCAGTTAAAACTGCAGAGTCAGATTTAAGACGCTAATAGCAGTAAGAAAAAAAAAGCAAATCTTGCATTGCTTTGTCGAGAAAGATCATTGGCAAATGTCTGCAGGTATGATTAAATAAAGAACTGCATTGATGCTGTTGCATTTGAAAAGCCAAATATATATTGCCTTAAAATTTCACTAATTATATTGAAACATTAAAACCAACCTCTCTGAACCCCATATTGGAAAATTTATTACATCCTTAACTTTATTTAATATTTACTCACACTACTTGAAGAAAGCGCACGTGAAAATGTTCATTCCCTGACACCAAAATTTGCGAGTAACCAAAGAAGATAAAAATGTGAAACTTTTAGGGTTGTTTTAGGAATGTCCTGTTGCCCTCCCATTCTAAAGAGATTGCACACTCAATTTAGTGCATATCAGTATTAGAAAGGAAAGGCAGCTGGGTGTAGTAATTAAGGTGTCATTGTAGAAACCAGCCATCTGTGAGTTCTAGTCCCACCTTAGGCACAAAACCAGCTGGTGACCATGGCCCAACCACTTTCAGATTTAAAAAGAAGTCAAGGCAAACCTCTTCCAAAACTATGCCAAGAAAACTGCAGGGACAGTCACCGGGAGACAGCATTGACTCAAAGGCAGAGAGAAAGGGAGTGTGGGAAGAAATATCCATCTGGTTCAGTTCCAAGCCAGGAGAAAGACATTGGAAACATGGAGGCTGATTGGAAAGAAGGTTTAATGATGAAGCAGAACCACATAGGTTCTGGGCAGCTGACCACGTGGAGTTCAGAGTGGGGTTTTTTTATAACTTTTCTTGGGCTTTGCACTTGAGCTTCCTGTTCCTGTGCAAGAACATGTATTCTATTGGCTGTTGTCAGGCTCCTGTGGGGCCATGTAGGGGTTATGTAGGGGTCATAGCTAGCTCTATAGTCAAAATACAAATCCTAGGTGTTTGTCTGAGCTAAGTTTGGTTGACGTTTGGACTGCTGAGATGATGCAATGAAGAGGCTTGTGTTCTGAAAGGATGTTGGGCAATTCCTATTATGGCTTAATGGCTTTGTCCTGGTTTGGGTCTTGGGTGAGCGTATTTGCTTATGAATAGAGCGATGCAATTTTCAATAAGCTCATTATCTCTTAAGTGCTGACATCTGCTGAGGGCTATTAAGAAAGATGGGGGTTGCTTTCTCCCTCTTGTTTCTCATCCAGGGAAATTATAATATTCTGTCTTTTTAATATTTCTCAAAATATTTCATTCTTCTAGGAGTGCGGTAGGTGCTAACTTTCTTCAGGAGGGAGGGAGTGCGTTGGAAAATCAACTCAGAATGACAAATAGCATTATTTCATGTTTGTCACTAATCTTCCTTCATGTCCTCACTCCACATAGCATTCCTATTCCCGATCTGGGTTGAATGTCATTTTCCACTGATACTTCATAAGAATTTCCCCTGCAGTTGGACCTTTGCACTGCAAAACCAAGGCTGGCAAGCCATTACTTATATCTGAGCAAGACTGTTATCAATTCTTTGGAAGTGAACCTTTTCCCCTGAACCCCTAAATTATTATGTTGAATCTATCATAACATTTGGAGCTTAAAGGGAGGAAATCATCCCTGCTTTTCTAACTCATATTTGCACATTGGCTGTGTGCCTTGTTAATATTAACATTCACTACTTACAATACTTATTTTTATTTGTGTACTGACTGGTCATTTATAGGTTACACAGATTAAAAAAATGGGTATAATACTGAACTTCCTGCCTAATTGTTGTAACTGAAGAAGGTGGAAAATAGCAGTCTATATCAGGGGTGGGTTCTACTTACCTTTACTACCGGTTCACAACAGGATTGCGCTTCTGCGCATGCACAGATCACCAATGACGACATCTGGGGTGGTGGGCGGGGCCTCCCGCCGGTTTTACTATTGGTTCTTCTAAACCAGTCTGAACCGGGGGTAACCCACCACTGGTCTATATGGTAATTTACTCTTGGGGCAGGTGAAAGAAAACTGATAGACAGTCAACCTCTCCACTCCCTAGTAGTTGAAAGCAGATGGGGAAGACGTTAGAACTAGAGGTTACATTATTAGAGAAAAAGTTAAATGAGGAGGTGAATTAACTGGCCTTTTTCTCCCTCATGCTATTCAGTAAAATAATCAGTGGTGGGTTTCAAAATTTTTTACTACTGGTTCTGTGGATGTGGCTTGGTAGGCGTGGCATGGCTTGGTGGGCATGGCATGGCTTGGTGGATATGGCAGGGGAAGGTTACTGCAAAATCCCCATTTCCTCCCGATCAGCTGAGACTGAGAATAAATGGGGACGGGGCCAGTCAGAATTTTTACTACCAATTCTCCAAACTACTCAAAATTTCTGCTACCGGTTCTTCAGAACTGGTCAGAACCTGCTGAAACCCACCTCTGAAGATAATGTACTGGACTCTTAACCAGCAAATACCAATTCATCCAGACATTATTACAGGCTTACTTCCTATTTGGAAGGGTGTCGTAGAGATAGATTTTTATTCTGATTATCTTTTGATTTTGGGAATATTTTCTGATGATAACATTGCGTAATATTTTCATCAGAATGGGTGTTTGGGCTTTTGATCACCGAGTCATGCTTCTTTGGCCCTTCGAGCCATTTGGTGTCATTCTTTGATGCAGCAGAGATGTTTGGAATGGAATGTTTTTCTGTTCATTCTGGCGGGAATCTTTTCATTTGTCAGTTATATTTTCAGACAAATGAATCATGCTAGCGTGACTTCTTCATTAGTCATGTTGTAATTATTTTCTGCTCGATCATGTATGCTTTCTCAGATTTGATTAGGTTTGCTGTATCCTTCCATATTTTGCCTTAACTGGTATGTGAACTTCAGCTAGGTACTGTCTTAATAGAACTGACTCATAGTTATTTCTGTGCTAAAATCTGTGGTCTAGTTTTTCAACATGTTTCTTTTTTCAATTTTATTTTCTGAGGATTAGATAATTCCTTTTGAGGTTTTTTTGGGTGTTGTTTTGGAGCTTATATTATTACCAGAGTTAGGGATACTATCATCAATGTTCTGCTATACACATTTCTATCACTCTGAAGTCTCCAGCTGTCTTTCCTTCCTAATTTCTTGATTTTTTAAAGACATTAGAATATAATTGAATAATACTCAGGGCAGCAGAAGATGTGTGTAAGCAAGAAATAGCAATTCATTTATATCACCCCCTTGGCCATCATGAAAATAAATAATTGTAGGTATATTACATTCCTTCCCTACATTGAATTTTTTAAAAAAATATTTTGGAAACAAATGCCCTTTCATCAAACTGAATGAAAATTAAGAGAGAAAAAATACTTGATTTTTGTTTTTTGCTGCACAGTATTATTTAAAGCTCATACAATTACTCAAGGAAGTCTTGTAGTTAGCCAGCTGTTGGACTCTCTGGGTCAAGTTCAGAACTTGTCAGGCTCACTGACACAGTTGATAGAAGATCTTCCCTGGTGTTCAGCATAGAACGATTAGATAAGAATTGCATACTTCATTTTCTTTGGGTGCTGGTTGAAGAGAATTTAGGCTGCTTAATTCATTATTACACTTGGCTTGAATTTTAGGGATCATAAACTTCGGTGAAGAACAAAGTAAATCCATAGGCTATACTGAAATTGGTAATATCTGTTTCATATGAGGATTGAGGAATATTTCCAGGATGAACTTTCCAATATTACTAAGTATTGCCTGCAGGTTTTATTCAGACTACTTTGGTATACTCTGAGATATACACCGGTCATTTATGTATATTTTATAAAGGTACCAATTCCAGTTATGCTCTGGGTGAAATAAGTTTTGTTTCATTACTTGTAAGATGTTAACTAACCCTTCAATTGGTTTGTATGTTGGCATTTTGCTTTCTAGTGCAGAAATAGGTGTTGTGATGCACAGGGGACTAATGTTTCTATTGGATACCGCTCAGGCTTCTAAACATTTTTAGATTATTTCAACAAAAATAGTTTAAATAGGAAGTTGTAGCATTCATTGCCTTTATTCCTTTTAAAGAAAGCTTCTAGAACAGTGTTTCTCAACTTTGACAACTTCAATTAAATCAGGGGGAAAATATATTAAGAGAGTTGGAAGATACTTTTGAAAGGGAGATAGGGGCCTGGGCAGAAATTTTGGAAACCAGGCAGTGGAAGAGGGTAGAGGTTGGAGAAATACCTACCGTATTTTCCGGCGTATAAGACGACTGGGCGTATAAGACGACCCCCGAATTTTCCTGTTAAAATATAGGGTTTGGGCTATACATACCGTATAAGACTACCCCTCTTCCAACGCACACCAAATAAAAATTAAAAAAACATCAACTGGCTCACCCACAATGTAAAAGCAGCTGTGCTAGACCCAAAATGGCCCCTGAAACAAGCAGGAACCTTACACAGCCACAAAAAGCCCCAAAACCCAACTTTCACATTTTACACACACAAAATTCCACATACAGCTTTGTGAGATTTTGTGTTTGTGTAGTTAGAGTGAAACACTACAAAAACACACTAAATCTCAGAAAGCTGCACAAATATTATTTTATTTTATTTTTATTTTTATATGAAAGCTATATTTAAAACTTCCTAAACTTTAAATGGCTAGGTCTAAAAAAGAACAACTAAAAACCCCCAATTGACTATTTTTTTTAAAGCTCCCAAAGGGGAAAAAAACTTACCCAATAGAACAGGGGTCTCCAACCTTGGCAACTTTAAGACTTGTAGACTTCAACTCCCAGAATTCCTCAGCCAGCTTTGTTTTGCTGGCTGAGGAATTCTGGGAGTTGAAGTCCACAACTCCCTGCCTGCTTGATTGCAGGCAGGGAGTGGCTTGCTGATGGAATGGATTCAGGCAAGCGAAGCAAGGCAAGCAGCTAAGGCATTGGTTCTCAACCTTCCTAATGCCGCGACCCTTTAATATAGTTCCTCATGTTGTGGTGACCCCCAACGATAAAGTTATTCCTAAAACCATCAAAAATATGTGTTTTCCGATGGTCTTAGGCCAGGGGTCCCCAATCTTTTGGACCTCAGGGACCACCAACTTCATAATTTTAAATTTTGCGGTTCAGACAATAATGATTTTATCCAGCCACAAAGCACACTGTACTTATATCCTTCCTCATCCATTTTCTTAAAAAAGAGGGGGAAAAACACTTTTAAGGTTTTACTAAAAACAGTTTCCAATTACATAGTATTGGCATAAAACCTGGTTAAAGCAAACATGCTTAGTCATAAAGACTTGAGGCAAGCCATTCTGCTTAAGGTTTAAATTGAACTTAAGTGCATTATCTGGTATAATACAGATTACTTCTGGCTGAAATACCATAAATTGGGCATCTTAACCATAAACCAGGGATATGATTTTTTTTGTATGGGTGCTGAAGGCTATAGTAAGTACAACATGTTGGAGCCTGCACTGCAGTAGGGGACGGAAACATATAAAAGCTTTAAAAATACAGGAAGATTAAATATTGTTACTGTTAATGTAATCATCTGGACTTCCAGTACAGGATGGGGTCCTTCAGGCACTCTCCCGCCTCTCTGTCTGTCTCTCTCTGTCTCCCACTCTTTCTCTCTCATTTTCGCTTTCTCTCTCTCTCTCCCTCTCTTTCTTTCTCTCCCACTCTTTCTCATTCTCTCTTTCTCTCTCTCACCTCTCTCATTCTCTTTCTCTCTCTCTCCCACTTTCTCTCATTGTTTCTCCACCCTCTTTCTCTCTCTTTCTCCCACTCTTTCTCTCTTTCTCTCTCCCCTTTTCTCTCCCCCCACTCTCTCATTCTCTCTTTCTCTCTGTCCCCCTTTCTCTCTCTCCCCCCTTTCTCTCTCTCATTCTGATTCTCTTTCATTTTGTCTCTCTCTCTCTCATTCTCTGATTCTTTGATTCTCTCTCTTTCATTCTCTGTCTCTTTCTCTGTCTCTCATTCTCACTCTCTCTCTCTGATTCTCTGTCTCTTTCTCTCATTCTCTTTCATTCTGTCTTTCTCTCTCTTTCATTCTTTGTCTCTTTCTCTCTCTGTCTCATTCTGATTCTCTCTCTTTCTCTCTCATTCTCTGTCTCTCTCATCTCAATGGCCAGCCAGTGTCTTGGGGCTGAGAGGAAGTCAAGCATCTCCCTGAGAGACTGAGGGCCGGAAGAAGTGTGGGAGCGAAGCACTACTTGAACTTGTACGGCATGAGCATTCGCCTTGGTATATTTGCGCCAGCCGATGGCAAAGGCAGTCCTCATCTCTCTGCTGAAAGTGCAGCATCAGGATTCTGCCTTGGTAATTTGCAGTGCAAGGCAGCCTTCGTTTCCTGATGCTTGGAACTCAGAGCGGTAAATGGTGACTGGTCCGGGGAGCAGCTGGATTTTGCTCTCCATTGCGGATGCCAGATCAGCCCCCTGCAAGATCTCATTTTTTGAGGAGCGCTCCCTGAAGTGGCACTGGAAACTTTGGTCGGGCTCCTCCAGAGACGAGAGCTTGCAGGGGGCCGATCTGGTGTCTGCAATGGAAAGCAAAATCCAGCTTCTTCTCTCTGCTGTGAAACTCCATGCAGAAACCAGCTGGTTCCAGCATTGAGCGGCATGCAGCCTTGACGAGATCGGCACAGCTTCCCGAATCTGAGTTGCTGGCGCTGACCGATGACGCTAGGGGAGCGCCGACAACATTGAGGGGAAGCTGTGCCAATCTCGTCAAGGCTGCATGCCGCTGAATGCTGGAACCAGCTGGTTGCTATGCGGAGCTTCCCCCGCTGTCCCAGGCATCCAGGGGAATATTACTGATGCTTCGACTTCCCCAGCTGACCCCCAGTGATGGCGAGCCCCACCTGTCTGGGGAAATCGGAGCGTCGGTAATACCCCCCTGGATGCCTGGGGGAAGCTCTGCGCAGAAACCAGCTGGTTCCAGCATTGAGTGGCATGCAGCCGTGACGAAATCGGCACAGCTTCCCCTCAATGTTGTTGGCACCCCGTAGCATCATCGGTCAGCGCCAGCAACTCAAATTCGGGTACCCGGCGTATAAAACGACCCCCGACTTTTGAGATGATTTTCCTGTGTTAAAAAGTCATCTTATACGCCGGAAAATACGGTAGATTGAACAGCCAAGAAGTAGATGCAGACAGAGATAAAGATCCAAGAGAGGAATATGGGAGGCACGCCAAAAAAAGGCATAGCAATTAAAATATTGGAAGTGGGCAAGAGACAATGGATAGATGATTTCTCTTTTTTCTTGTTTTTCTGATTTGCTTTTCCTTTTTTCTCTCTTTTCTTTTTTTAGGTAGGTGAAATGACTAGAAGTTAGGTAGGATAGAAAGAAAATGTCTTTTAATAAAGGATGACATGATTAAAAGTTAGAATAACAGAGAAGGGGGAATATTAGTGTATACACGTTTATATAATAAAATAAAAGCAATAACAAGAAAAAGCATAGAATAATTGAATAATGACAGACTGCAACTTAATATCAATGTGTATCATTATTAGAAATATATAAGTTGATTGAATGTAATAACTATGATTAATTTTACTAGCTTTATTTGTATTAGGATGTGTGACACCTAGGTGCCACACTGTTCACACATTGATATGTTTGTTAAAATAATAATAATAATAATAATAATAATAATAATAATAATAATAATAATAATAATAATAATAATAATAATAATTAGATTTCAACTCCCAGAAGCCTGCAGCCAGCTAATTTTGGGCTGGATGCATACTTCTACTGTATCATGTTTAATAGTTTAATTAATTGCTTTTCATTGATTTAACAGTTCTCGGAAGTTTTGCAAAAGTAATAATTGCTGGCCCTTTCTATCTTATTTTCAAAAATATTTCTAGTACGGTTTTATTATATCCTGTGATCATAAAAAGTACAGCAGTTCTCACCCTCTGAAAGATTGCCAGCCTTGATTTGATTTTCAAGGTTTTGTTTATGAGCATATTGTATATTTAAATCTCTGACTGTATTTATTTCTATGTTATTGCTCTAAAGCTTTCATCGCCATTTTTGTATTACTAATGCTACTGCTATTGCTCAGAAGTGGAGTTTACATAGATGTTTTCATAGGTATCTGGGGATGAATTTACATATGTTTTTAGATATGTTAGATCTTTGCATATAAAACTTGGCTGTTCCAGAAGAGCTTGTTCCAGCGTAGTTTCATGGGAATTAATTACCACAGAGTAGTCAATATCTTCAATAAATAAGCTGTAAATACGAGCACTTGTTAGACATGCTGTGTGATATTAAGGGCTGCTTTTGATGAACAAAGTTATGTGGAACAGGCCAGCATGCCAGAGAACAAGCTTATTACAGGATGTAATTGCTGTAAAAAGAATTTACCCCCCAAAATCTTAAAAGCTACCATAATAATTGAGAAGTATAAAGACATTTCTCTGAAGACCTTCACAATGCAGCATGGCGGACTCTGATAATTATGCATTGTAATATCTTTTGTAAAACAACTTCTTTTTATAACTTACTGCTTCCCACACACTGTATGGGGAACTGTCATGAAGTTAGTAATTGCAGTGTCTGCAAATTCATCTGCAGATGTCTGCAAATACAGTTTCCATTTTAATATAATATTGGTGAAGTTTCTGGAAATATTGTAGACTCTTAGGATCGGGACTCGTTAAATACGGTCACTCATGCTCTCGTTACTTCCCGCCTGGACTACTGCAATGCTCTCTACATGGGGCTCCCCTTGAGGAGCACCCGGAGGCTCCAGCTGGTGCAGAATGCGGCTGCGCGGGTGGTTATGGGAGCGACGTGGCGCTCCCATGTGACCCCCTTCTGCGCGAGCTGCACTGGCTCCTGGTGGTCTTCCGGGTGCGCTTCAAGGTTTTGGTTACCACCTTTAGAGCGCTCCATGGCATCGGACTGGGGTATTTACGAGACTGCCTTCTGCTACCAATAGCCTCTCACCGACTAGTACGCTCCCATAGAGAGGGGCTTCTCAGGGTGCCGTCGGCCAAACAGTGTTGACTGGCGGCCCCCAGGGGGAGAGCCTTCTCTGTGGGGACACCTACCATCTGGAACGAGCTCCCCCCAGAGATACGGAGGATCCCGGACCTGCGCACGTTTCGTCGTGTTCTCAAAACTTTTTATTTCAGCAGGCTGGCCTGGCCTAACTCTCCTCTTTTAAATTTTTAATTTGTGTGATTTTATAAATTGGGTGTTTTAATCTGTGTTTCGGCCAAAATATTTAATAATTTTAAGGGATTTTTTAAATATTTGTATTATCTGTATTTTATCTTGGCTGTTCACCGCCCTGAGTCCTTCGGGAGTAGGGCGGTATAGAATTTTGATAAATAAATAAATAAATAAAAATAAATAAATAAATAAATAAATAAATAATAAACAGTTATATAACACAACAAATGTGTTAAGGAGCCTTTTGAATAGAGTATATACATCGTATCTGGAGTTGAACTTGTCACTGGCTAAATTATGGGACAGAATTCATAACTTTTTTAGGGATCAGATAATTTGATAGGGAGAACAAACGGCTTTTGAAGCTGTCATTCAGAAACTATTCTACTTTGTAATTGTTCTGTAAATTTATAAGAATTCTTTGATAAGTGATTTTTATGAATTAAAACAGTACAGTGTTATACTTCCTTCATGGGCTTGTTAAATTGCGAGAGGGAGGGAGGGAGGGAGAGAGGGAGGGAGGGAGAGAGAGAGAGAGAGAGAAGGAACATGAATAGATTCCAGCGGATGGGGAGATTTTCACCAGAGATTCTTATAGAAAGATTATATTTATAAGTCTTCCAGAGTCTCCTTATATTATTAAATTTAATAAAGAACAAATTTAACAAATAAATATGAAGGGCATAATAGAACGAAAAAGAAAAGGATTAATGGAAGTTAACATTTTGGGGAAAGAACAGATATAGCATTTATTATAAAAAAAGAAGATTAATATAAGAAGAAAAGATAAGGCTCAATTAAGCACCAGGAGAAGAAGTATGAATAATTGTGGCACGATCCAGAGGTAGGTAACCAGATATATTGGAGGAATGCATCACAAGATCTATGTTGCCACAGTTAAGATGGAGAGGATGGTTTCCTCCCTGATTGCTGAGGGTATTATGGAGAATGAGGAAAAACAAAGAAATAGATCTCCAAATAAATAAACCCAGAGTTCCAAGACTCAAATGATCAGGCTTAAAATATTCTACTTCAGCAACATTATAAAAAGACCTCATCCTGGGATGTGGCAAAAATAGAGGAAAAGAAGAAAAGTAGTGATGAGTGCATTGTTGGAAGATCTGAAAGACCAAGTTATGGACAGGTCATCATGGAGAAAATCTATGTGATTGCTAAGAGTTGAAACTGACTTTATGGTGCTCAATCAATCAATCAATCAATCAATCCCTGATAGCATCTGTGGAGAAGTGTCTTAGACAGCTCTTCAAGGTGGTTGGGTAGATGACTCAGTTTTTGCTACTCTAGCTGGCTGATGCTATGGTTTAGTCTGAACTCCACTCTGAACAGCTGGGTGGTACTTCATAGATATGACACTCAGATCCATGTTGAGCTTCATCTCACTAATATATATATAGGTAATTTTTGACATGACCACAATTGAGCCCAAATTTTCTATTGTTAAGAGAAACGTTTGTTGAGTTTTGTCCCATTTTACGACCTTTCTTAGCACAGTTGTTAAGGGAGTCACTGCAGTTGATATGTTAGTAATCTGGTTGTTAAGTGAATCTGGCTGCCTATTGACTTTGCTTGTGAAAAGGTCGCAAAATGTGATAACATGACCTTGGGACACAGCAACAGTCATAAATATGAGTCAGAATTTTTATCACATATTCATAGGGATGCTGCAAAGGCCGTAACTGTGAGAAATAGTCATGTCACATTTCCAATGCCATTGTAACTTTGAATGGTCACTAAATGAACTGTTGTAAGTTGAGGACTACCTGTACTTAAAATATATTGCATACTTGAAATATCCACTACATCATCCAACAGCATCTGCCTAAGTTAATTGTATTGTTAATGGTGGTGAAGAAGTGAGTAAGATTCTTGGATTTGTTCAAGCCATTACTTTGCGTTGGCTTCTTACCTGGTCTGACTTATAAAAGTCTCTAAAGATTATTTATAACTTCTCATTTCCTGGAGTAGAAATAGAAATTGCCTTGAACATAATGGAGTGACTTCTAATTGAGTCCCTCTGTAGTCTATCTCCAGAAGTCTAAGGAATTTCCCAGTATAGGTACTTTTCCCAGATTGACATTAGGAGTTATTAAGATCTCTTACAAGAGTCACTAGTATCAAAAGCAACTTAAATTTGCAAGAACTAGAAATAATCAACCTTTGATACTATGCCTTTGTGCTGGAATTCCACGTTAGTAGAATATTTTTGGATTTATTTTGACCCTTGAGAAAGGCTATACTTAGACAAGTCTTTGGATAGAGGAAAAGCTTTTTCCTGTCTATTTAATGTGGTTTTTTTGCATATAATATAGGATTTTCATTTTTAAATTAAAAATCTGGGTTACAATCTTTGAAATAATAATAATATCAGTGTTGATGAATTCTGCTCTATTGCTAAGACCATTGTAAATTTTGAAGTTTGTTTTTATTTTATAGGGCTGCATGGATAATGTCAATTATATTGGAAGATTTTCTCCATCCTTGCTTTGTTATATGGCTTTTTATTGTTCATTTATTGTGTTTTTGTTTATTATTATTATTTAGGGGTTTCAACTATAAATCAGTAAGCAAGATTATGTGGTTTGTTTTCCTAGCTTGCACCAGACCCTGGTTTAGTTGCAAATAAAAGGAGAAGCTTTAGGGTTTGTCAAATTGGCAGAAATTGCCTCATTTATAGTGGATTATTGTAGAATATAACAATGATTTAATATTTTAAACCAGTGTGTAAGTTAAATCTGCCTGCATTTTCTTATTCAGTTGTATTATGTGCTACAATATCTCAACAATCATTTACATGTTGTTATTAGAGCGTGAATCTTAAAAATCTAAGCATAAATTGAGGTTAATTGTGTTGCTATGCTATATGTTGTTGGGATATTGATGTGAAGCTTGAGAATGGTTTGTACTTTAGTGCCCTCTTTTGGTGATTAAGTAGAAATTAAGCAGCATTTTTTTTTACTCTGGGTGAGTCAAGGAAAACCATGCATTTTGATTTGGTAAAATAAAATAAAATTTTCTGTTGTCTATTTTGCTCCCCACCCCTTTTGTTTGTAAGTTTTACTTATCAAACGTTTATTAAATCTTTACAAAGGTATGTGATTAGTCAAATAAGACAAACATCTGACACATGGTTTTATTGGTTTCTGACTATAAATAAACTCATGCATGGCAAAAAAAACCCACAAAAAACAAAACAAAACAAAAACCCCGAAAGCAGTGGAATAGATATGAAGGTAATTGTATTTATTGTGTATATGCTGACATTAACCTTGTGTAGGTTTGAACAAATACATTGAAAGACAACATTTTGAGCATGCATCAGAATATTTTAGAAACATATATACATTGTGATATCAGTTGTCTTGTACATTAGGTCATTGCAGTATTATCATCTGTACTTTTATTGACTAAGACTTTAGGCTGAGTTACTGAGGAAAATCTGGCTACAGAGTTCGTGCAACTTGAACTGAAGACTTCATCTCTTGCAAATCAGACAGATGTATTTGATGTTGTAATAGTCTTCTTTCCTTGCTCCTTTTTTAGACTTCCTACACTATTAATAGATCCTCTGTGATCTTGCTGTGCCCCTGTACATTTATCATTATGAAACCATTTAAAAAAAACACACACACAACCTAGGACATGGATAGATAGCCAGTGTCTGGTGTGTGTATAAAGAAAAAAAATATTTCTCCTCTACAGCTCCCGTTCACCAAAATTAGTGATCTCATATTTTACACGAGAGGAATATATTTAGGAACTTTAAATAGCAACCCATCCCACAGATGTGACTCTGTATAGCATAAAATAAAACCAATAATTAAAACTATCTTAAGTAATGACTGTTAAAAATAATGTAACTATAAGCAAGATTGTGGGAAATTGCATCAGAATCTTCCAATATAGCCAGCTCGTGGGTTCTACCCGGATGGTTTAGCAAAACCCAGGCCTGCTGAAAAAAAAAAAACACGTTTTGAGAGATTTCTGGAAGGTCAATAGAATCGGGGCTAATTTCACCCAGGGCAAATGATATCCAAAGAACAGATGCCACAGCAGAAAAGGTTCTTCTCCTAGGTCCTGTTAGATGGAATTCTTTAGCAGATGGGACCTGTAACATACCGCTTCTGCCAGATCTGATGGGATGGGTAGAAGTAAATGGGGAGAGGGGAAGTGGGGATGTCAGAAAATATGGCCTGAAGACTGAAGAAACTGCCCCCTATCTTGAATGGATACTGACTATTTGATCATCCCGCTAGGCCAAACAGGAAGATCCATACTGCAGTTTTTCCTTCAAATAACAACCTGAGAATGGAGAGATTTGTCTTCCATTCTCTGGGGAGAATGATACTTTTGAAAATAACAGTTGAAGGTTAGCCTGCACTTAAGTAGTGTTGCTTATCCAATATATTTTTAATCCTTTCTGTAAAGCTTAATGAGGACTCTTTCTCTTTTCATCCCATCCTGGTTTAGCTATCTTTATTTTGTTCATCTCCATCCAGTTTGCTCCCTCACTCTGTTTCCTTCTTAATCCAATATAGCAGCGGCCCACAACCTTTCGAGCACCAGAGACTCGTTCCGTGAAGAGAGGTTTTTTCAGCAGACCAGAGTTTCCTGTGCTGCCTGCATCCCACAGATGGGGCTTTGCTTTACACGGCCTGGTTTCTGGCATGCCACGGCCCAGAGTCGGTCCACAAACTGGGGGTTGGAGACCCCTGCAGTATATCTACCCCTTTCCCATCCAATTCTTATTTTTCCTATTTAAGCAATAAGGATGTGTGTGTGTCTGTATTTGTATAATGCGTATTTCTCTGGCAGGTGGTTTGCATGTTTGAGAGAAAATAATTGAAACATCATGAGAATCACATTTGACTGTGGAAGGATAAAAATGTAATACATGAATTCTTCCTCTGCATTTACAGCATTTATTTTATTAATGAGGTAGTTTTGTTTAGAGGCAATTAATTTTAATCAGTAATTGGTAATTTGGTTAGTATCAACTCATTTTTCCTTTGTCAGGTCCCCACTTGTAATGACAACCCCCGTTTTGTTATTTGATAATAAAATACAATAATCTGCTAATTATACAGCATCATTTAGGATGCATTTGTGTTGATTCCTTCTCTACTAGAAATCTGCATATTGAATGAACTCTTATCTGCCTGTTGAATGATAATTCAGAGAGAAGTCATTTGCGTCAAATTAACAGCTGCTCTGACTATAAGTACTTTAATATTTCTTCACTAACATGAATGATTAGATCATAAGACCTACCTGAGTGGGTGGCCAGGATTTTCTTTATCATTGCATAATAGGAAGCTGGTTTGCAATATGCTGTTTCCTAGTTAATACTTTTTATCTAAGTAGCATTTGATTATTTGATTATTTTAAAGCAATAATAATAAATGAATAAATATGAGTATTGTTAGGGTTTTTTTAAAATTAAAAGGAGCTGGATGAATATCAAAGGGAGGTGTTTAAGACATTGATGTCCATGGATGTCACCCTCCTTTGATGTAATTACAGGTAATCCTCAATTTACAACCACAATTGGACTCAAAATTTCTGTTGCTAAGTGAGACATTTGTTAAGTGAATTTTGCCCCATTTTATAACTTTTCTTACCACACTTGTTAAGTGAATCACTGCAGTTCTTAAATTAGTAACACAGTTGTTCAGTGAATCTGGCTTCCCTACTGACTTTGCTGGTCAGAAGGTTGCAAAAGGATGTCACATGACCCTGGGACACTGCAACAGTCATAAATATGAGTCAGTTGTCAAGCATTTGAATTTTGATCACATGTCCATGGGGATGTTGCAATGGTCATAAGTGTGAAAAACGGCCATAATTCAGTTTTTTCAGCACCTTTGTAATTTTTAACAGTCACTAAATGAACTGTTGTAAGCCGAAGATTACCTGTATAGGGTATATCTGTTATATTCCATTAAATTAAGTCTGGTTTATTTTCAAATCAATTATTATAACTGCCTGTGCATTTTGGACCACTTTAAGAGAATTATAGTAAATATGAAAGTAAAATATTTTACATTATTATTATTATTATTATTATTATTATTATTATTATTATTATTATCATCATCAAATGATCCAACATTAACTAAATTGCAAAGTTAATTTAATTATCAAATTTAAGATTAAATGATGATAAATTGATTATCAAATATTAATTAAGTAATTAAGTAATTCATTTTATTCATATTCATAAAAGTGATCCAAATTATTTATGAGTATTACAATTTCATTTTAACAATAGTCACAGTATAGTACATTTTCATTTCAAGCGTATTTGTGCCAGGTTCATTTAAAATCAATATTACATCTAAAATATTTTAAGTAGAAATGGCATATGCCTTTTCTTTGTATCTGAGCTAATGGATGCTATTTAAATGATGTTTGAAATATTTTTTTTTTCTTGTGACTAAATCAATATTTTCCATCCCTTTTGCAGGTTATAGAAACTTTATCCAAACTTTCTCGCACCCCTATTGCTTTAGGCTCTGGAATAAGGTACAATATAGTTGGGATTTTTTAAAAAAAAACATCGATTTTTGTCTATAATACAAATATTTGCTTAGAAAATGAACTGCAAATCATTTTGTTTCAAGTAATTCCACTTTTTTAAAAGTTACATTTTAGAACTGAATGATCTGATTTAAATTAGTTACATTAATATACAATATACAGATGAAATGAAAAATGAAATACTTGCTCAGGCATGCCAATAAAGTCATTTGTATGATCATTTATTTATTCATTCATTCATTCATTCAAGTAAAGGAGTTATATGGTCTCCCATCTTATCTATGATAACTCTGGCTGATTCACAAAAGCAGCAAAAGAAAAAGCACAGAAAAGAACAATAATATGATTAAATCAGATTGCACTTTATGATAATTTTTAACTTTTGTTTCTTTGTTTTTTGTCCCCATAGGCCCTTTCCTACCGAAGAGAGTGTTAATGATGAAGACATATACAAAGGCCTTCCAGATTTAATAGAGTAGGTCATATTGTGTATTAATTTTGGGTTCTAATTTGTAGGGTGTTGATGTTATGCTGATCCTATGGAGAACAATATTTTAATTAGCATTTTGCTGTTTACTTTAAATTCTTTTAAGTTATTAAAAATTAAGTTGTAATTAATTTTTATTTTGTTCAGAGTTGAAGATAAACTCATCCGATGAAGACTTTTCAAATTTGACATTCCAGAGGTCTCTAATAGTTAGTAGGGATCATGGCATCCATCCTCTGTTTTAAAAAAAAGGACAAAAATAAGTGTGGTAAACTTTTCAGCTTAATCTTTCATCATACCCTCAAAAAAGGTATTCTACTTCCAAATCCCAAACTTGATCTTTATGATATCCACAGCCTCATGAATTAATACCACTGTCATAAATTGGGTAATAATCAACATTTGTTAATAGTAAATAATGTAAAATAGATACAGTTAATCTTCAATTTAACAACCGCTTCTTCAGTGACCATTTAAAGTTGTGATGGTTCTGAACAAGTGGCACCTAGGATTGGTCCTTCAACTTGCAGCCATGGTACTACCTCTGAGGTCAGATGATTGCAATTCAGGAAATTCTGGTCCAGTTATTATTGTTAAGTGAAGACTACCTGTAAGTTTATAGAAAGGCTATATGCACAAAACAGTAAAAAATAAATCAGCAACTTTGAACCTTCAAATTATCTTAACATATGGTTTTAGCTACTAGGATGATTTATAATATATCAACTCCCAGGTCTCCAATAATAAAATAAAGTTTCTCCTGGTTAGAGAAAAGTTCTCCCATCCTGATTTACTGTTACAAAAACGAGTACTGTATAGCTTTTTACTGAGCATAAGTTATATCTCCTACATTTGTGGTACTGATGAGAGAAGAAATTAAAAAAAAGTTCTATCTTAGCTTGTTGTCTTCAATGTATTGGTAGTAATTATGATTACATAGATTTCTTGTATTCACTGGCCACAGTTAAGGTTTACCATAGTTTAGTATTCAGGTGATCTCAGCAACCTAAAGCCAAGCCAGCTGTTTCTAAGTCTGCCTCCTGGCAGTGCCCAAAATGGACAGGAGATCAGAGGGAATTTATACATTATTTTGTGATACTCGTGTAGATTTTTTAAATAGGTCCTAATATGCGCTCTGAATTTTCTCCTTTCACATTGTATTCTAGTGAAACGAGAGTGAATGAGGATGAAGACCTTTATGATTGCGTTTATGGGGAAGATGAAGGAGGTGAAGTGTATGAAGACCTAATGAAAGCTGAAGCAGCACATCAGCTTGTGAGTTATAAAAAGATTCAGCTGGGCACAAAAGAAATAGTGCAGTGATATATTTAGGCCATAATCCAAAATTAAACCCATTTCAGTCCCATGGATTTCTGATGGAGTATTAAGAACCAATTAATCATACTAAAGCCATTGGCAACTTGGCTCCAATTTCCTTCCTAAAAATCTTCCACTGTCATCTACCTGGTAAATTCTTTCTTTTCACATAAATATTTTGGTCTGTCATCATTCTGATCCATTATTTGGTCAATTAAATGAGTGTGACCTACATTGCCTGATAATAAACATACTAATATATAATAGCATTTTTAAAATGTCCTGTTCTCATTTAAGTAGTTTTAAAACATGAAACACAGAGAATAAAACCATGTTGGTTCTTTTGCCTGCATTTGCTTTGCCGCTTCTCATGGCTTCCTTTAGTACCTTTTCCCAATCTCCCACGGTTGGAAGCTGCCTGTAGTTTCTTTCTCTCTTCCATCTACCATTTCTTTAATTGATTGATAACCTGACCAGTGAAGGCTGGGTTTAGATCCGCTGCCACGGCCTTTTTTCACAATTCAAAGGGTCCACACAGGATACGGTGGGAGCCAGAAGCCATTTAGTGTCTTTCCAGAAATTCTGGAAAGGATTCTGTTCAGATTATTCTTTAAATTGGCAAGATATGGGGCAAGGCAGTTGTGCCTGTAGACAGTGTGTCGCTGAGTTCAGATCTACAACAAGATAGATTAGGATGCTGACTATCACTGACAGTTGGTAGAGAAATATGGTCCGGCTGAAAAATACCCAGAAGTGTGCTCATATTCAAGTAAACTCTTATTGACTTGGCAGAAATGTCCTGAGAATGACATAAGAACTTGCTGTCTTTCGGAAATAAAACAGACTGAAGAGAAATACACCGAAACACTGGAATCAATTGAAAAGGTAAAGTGATGTGATAAAACAATCAGGAACTCATTTCCCACTTATTGCCAGGGGAGCTAGGAGAGCAGAGAAGTTTCAGGCAAGGATGTATACAGAGTAGAGGTGTGCACAAAATAGAAAACATATTTGGTTTTGACCTTGAAATAAAACAGCTTCATTTGAAATATTTCTTCAAAGTGTTCTGAGTTTACTTTGTTCTAAAAGACAGCACTGTTGGTCAGAGGGAATTTGAGACCAGTTACCAATCCCCCTTCTTTTTTACCACTGGGCCACAAAAATTTGGTAAATGTATTTATATTCAATACCTGCCATAATCCAAGATCCTCAGTTGTTTTAAAGTAAGAAAGTATTAGATTTATCTGGATTTTTAAAAACCCTGTCTTTATTATTTTTATAAATAACTCAAGGTGGTGAAAATATACAATACTCCTTCTTCCTCCTATATTCCCCACAACAACAATCCTGTGGACTGAGAGAGAGTGACTGGCCCAAATAACCCAGTCAGCTTGCATGCCCAAGGCAGAACTAGAACTCACAGTCTCCTTGTGTCAACTGTCCAACTAGTAACACAAAATAAAGAAACACTCTCGGGAGCTTTGAGTTCCCAAAAGTAAAACGTTATTGGACACACCATTTTGGTACAGAAGAATCAAAACCAGCTCTGGTTTTCCCCGTGCAAATGCTTGCTTAGTTAAACAGTAGCTTCCCTTTCTCCTCACCCCGGGTGATCACATTGTCCAATTATGAAACATCCTTTTGTTATGGGAACAGTGCATCTCTTTCTCAAGCATCTGCAGTGGTGACCTTGATGGTTGTCAGGCTTTTACAGTCCAGGCACATATTCTCAGCATTCTATTTCTCCCTTCCCTCCCCGCAGTTCATTGACAAGTTGAAAAGCATTAAGGTTTGAAAGAAGCAAAGCAGTTCAATCTTGACACCTTGTTTCTAACATGGTGCCTTAAACAGATCAAATTGGCTATATATTATATGTATGGGTGTATGTTATTTATCTATTTACTTAAAAATAAAGAGTTGTGGGAAACAATGGCAATATGTTCTATTGTCTTCCATTGAAATATTTATAATTTGTCAAAAATAATCCCGCCCACTTCTCAACAGAGAGTATAGAGGTTTTCTCTACTTAAGTAAAACTGTATCACTTAATTACTATTACAGAACATAGAAATCTGATAATTTCTGCAGTATTTCTATCAGTGAGTATATCATATTTGTTAATTTTTTAAAAACATTTTTAAACAATCTTTCAGCCAATTTTTCACCTCAATCAATGACAACTGAATTTGAAAGGATCAAACCATATGTGAAAAAGTTTGTTAAACTTGTCAGATAATTGAATGAACTGTTTCAGTGTTGAAGCATTTCATGATCCCTAATCTACCACAACTTTCTAACTGGATACATTAATGTTAAATAATGGATCAATTTTTCATTTTAAGAGTACATGTTTATTTTATATCACAGTATATTTCACTATTACCAGTGTATGGCAGACCACTCATTTTTCTTTTTTTTAAAAAAGTTATATCTACTCAATAAGCAATTTCAAAACTTTATGGCTTGAGAAATAATTAAATGTAATATTGAAAAATCCACCTTCTCCCTGACTCCCTTGTAATCTCTCAATGGAAATTACAGTACTGATTCTGCCATTTTTCAGGAATATTCTGATGTGGAATGAGTTGCAAGTTATTAAATGATTTAGATCAATGTTTCTCAACCTCAGGAAGTTGAAATTATATGGACTTTAACTCACAGAATTCTTCAAAGTTCTGAGATTGAGAAACCCTGATTGAGTTAAAAGGGAATTTTCATGCACAGTGACATTTTCTTTGAGGAAAACATCCAAGAGAAAAGACAATAAAACACTTTTCAAAAAACGACAAAAGAGTTTGCTACCAAAGTGAACTTTGCTCCAAATATTCCCTTTTATTGCTACACTAGATACATAAATGACCCAGTGGAGAAATAACTTATAACCACCTTAAATATCCATTATAAAATCTGGTAATTTTATTTAGATTCTTACTGCTAACTTTTGTTAATTTATCAATTAACACTTAATGTGCAAGGTTGGGAACTTGATCAAGTGATAAGGTATTCTAAAACGTATATGTTTAAAACAAGACATGGACATCAAGCACTTAAAAAGTAATTCCATTGGGCAAAATGTATAATATTACTTGTGTGTCTGTGTTTTTCCTTTTATAGTTTTTTATGGTGCCATTGAAAAGATTTCTGACGCCATCAGAATTTGAAACAGTATTCATCAACATTCCTGTAAGTAATATTGTGATATTCATGGGAAGGCTGTCTACAAGACATTGCTGGAAAATTTAGGTAGAATGAAGACAAATAGGATGTACAGAAAGGATCCTTTGAGACTTAACAGGTGAATTGATAGATGAGTTTAGCGAATGGAAATTGTAGCTCGGCTATCGGTCTTACTCCTTCCTGCTCACATACCCACTTACTTACTGCTGTTACTACTTTGTCTAGCCCACTCCCTTAAGGAGGAAGAGTTTACCAGGAGAAGATTAAGGCTTCCTACAGAGAGGTTAGGGAGAAATGAATACTTTTTTCATTTCACATAAGGCTTCAAAAGGAATAGAGGAATAGTTGCCCAGAAAAAAAAAAAAAAAAAACCACTCAGCTCAGGGTGCTTTGTTGTCATTGCCCAGGAAAATACAGGATTAGGCAGACTCCTTTGGTGAGCCATTGTTGGCTTAGCCTTGTCCAAGGTAAAGGGACAGAATTAAGAACAAGGCTAGCATATGGTTACACTGATTTGTTTATTTGTCTACTAGAACGTTACTTTAAAATATCACCTCAAAACACTTGGTGGGGTAGAGGAGGGATGATATTTATCTTTTTGCCTAATCTGTGAGTGAGTTTCATTTTTTAAGATAGAAGATGAGAAGCAACTCTTTGCCATGAAAAAATACGATAATAAACAACTAAGCAAATTAATAACTTTTCCTAATTGTCTAAATTAACTGTCTGATGGTTTTGAATGGATTAGTTAATTAATTGTACTTAAAATCCATTTCTCAGCCAAGTTTTTCTTCTTTTTATGTAGAAGGTTTCTACATAGGTGGGAGAAGGGATTCATTGTTCCATCATTCTCTTCTCAGTTGTGTTTAGAATTTCTCCTCTCATACACTGCTTGGGTAGTTTATCCTGCCTTAAAAAATAAAAACAAAGTCAAATCTTCAAAAAATACCACTGAGAAAGTGTTCTTCTCAGTTAGGGTGATGATGTCAAGGGAAATAGTAGAGACTTCTCCATTCTCTGTGTTAGAAGCTGCTAGTCAGCAATCAATAGGTTTCTTGTCTGTTGGCGAAAGGTTTTGTCTCAAAATTGTGTCTCCTGCCAGGAAAATTTCAACAAGTTTCCTCAGGAGGCTTCTGATAGGTGTTGCATTGAGCATTTACACATTCACATCTGTCTTTGCAGGCAGTTTTTAAGTGTCTTCTGGAAAAAGAACGTTCTGCCCTATGCACATTTATTTTGTTTAAAGTGGAAAAACAGGAACAAACAAGCTTTTGAATTTATGACTCAGTTTTGTGGACTGGAGCTTTAGTTAATAGTAAGAAATTTACAGTTTATTTAACTTTTGAGGAGCAAGGTATTAGTATTAAATTTATAAAGGTCAATGAAACTTCCTCCATGTCCCTATGTTTGGACATTAAACCTGATTGCAGTCAGGAATCTAAAATGGAATTAAGATATTTTCTGAATTTATTTTGATCAAATGAAGTCTTCCTATGCAACCATGGGTCTGGGAAGAAAGAGACTGAGAATTAATGCCTTAGCAATAGAAGATAGAGTAAAGTTATCCTATCCTTAATCTAAAATAGGTAAACTATGAATAAGTTTACCTATCTTTAATGTGTCCAGTTGACTTAAAAAATATGATAGTGAACTCAATATACTTTTAAATTTATAATTTCATAAGAATTATATAACAAACACATACCAGTAAGTTTAAGGTAAATAAATGCTCATTTTAATAACCACCATGATAATACTTTCTAGTTTCTAGTGTGAAATAGTCTAATCACTGTATTTCATTGTATGAAAATAATAACTGATATGATAGCACTGAAGATTCTTATAAAAGGTTTATTTTTTGTTTCAGGATTTGGTGAAAATCCACAGAACTTTAACACAAGATATTCATGAATCCATTGTAAGCAAAAGTGACCAGAATTTGTATAAAATTTTTATTAGCTACAAGGAAAGGTAATAGTCCTTTATACATATAAAATGTATATATTCAAAATGTGAATGTGAGCTGTTGGTATTAATTTATCCATGATAAGCTCCCAATTGTATTTAATGTAGTTTAAATAAAAGTTTTGTATTCAAATATGAACAGTTTTCATATTTAGTATTAATCTATAATACATGATTTCAGTGCATTAAAAACAATTAAATTTCATAGAAAGTTATTCTGTAGCATGTGCTATATCCACCCCTTTTTTCTTTTGTATATTTTGTTATGGTTTTCTTGGATATTAACCTTATTTGGGGTGTGTGTGTGTGTGTGTGTGTGTGTCACATTTTCTGATTTCTAAAAGTACTGGAAGAGAATTAAGGTTGGAATTGGCCACAGAAAGTTCATCATATCCATTCCTTCATGTTATTACTTCGGGGTGGGGAATGTGTGGGACAATTTAACACTTTCTATAGCCAGGACACAATTGATGCAATCACTAATTGCAATTATGTGATTCCTTCCCCTCTGCATTGAGCTTTCTGAGGGTTGTGTTACAAGTAGTCCTCGATTTACGACTGTTTATTCAACTGTTTGAAATTATGAGAGCACTGAATGAAGGGACCTTATGACTTGTACCCAAAGTTACAGCCATTGCAGCACCCCTGCTCTCATGTGAACAAAATTCAGGTGCTTGGCAATTCTTTTGCCCTTATGACTGATCAAAGAACGCTGCAGCAGCCCCTACCCCACTATCTTAGTCAAATCCTGGACCAGGGGGAGGTGCAGTGCAGACCTGGGCCTACATCAGACCTCTTAAAGCCTGCCCCAGCCCCTGAGACAACCCATGCTCTGCTTAGTGACTCACATGGTTGACCCACAGCAGGGAGAGCAGGGATTGTGGTCATTAAGCAAGGTGATCAGGTAGGCTTAATAACTGCTACAAACTTGATTGAAGACTACCTTAATAATAAATACTAAAATTATTCTGTAAAAGGTTTATAGTTGTACTTTCAACCAGATTAAAGTCATAACATTTACTTTTGAGACTAAGATGGAACCACATGCGCTTAAGAATTTACAGGTAGACTCTGTTTAGAACCATTTATTTAAAAAACATTCATAGTTACAGTAGCAATAAAAAACTGACACTGGTCCTTGCACTTATGACTATCGCAGCATTCTCTACAGTCATGTGATCAAAATTCATGTGCTTGGCAACCAGCATGTACTTGTTATGGTTGCAGCATCCCAGGGTCACACGATCACCATTTGCGACCTCACCAGCCAGCTGCCGACAAACAAAGTCAGTGGCGGAAACCAGATTTGCCTAATGACATGATTCACAGAGATGCAGTGCTTAACAACCATGGCAAAAAGGTTGTAAAATCAGCCATGATGACTCACTTAACAATTACCTTGTTTAGCAATAGAAATTCTGGTTCCATCTGTGGTTGTATGTCAAGGACTATCTATAAACTGTAGTTAGGGATAAAATTAAAATAAATTTGTTGAATGTTATAATATATAAATGAATATTTGTAATATACGAATGAATTGATTTCTCTCTCTCTCTCTCTTTGTATTGTTCTAGATTGGTGATTTATGGGCAGTATTGCAGTCAAGTAGAGACGGCTATTTCCTGTTTGGATGTTATTTCCAAGACAAAGGAAGATGTTAAGCTGAAATTGGAGGTTATTGGTTTCTTTACAGATAAAAACATTTTGATTTGAATCAATTCTTACAATCAGACTATCATCCATCCATCCATTATCTATCTATCTATCTATCTATCTATCTATCTATCTATCTATCTATCTATCTATCTATCTATCTATCTATCTATCTATCTATCTATCTTCTGTCCGTCTATCTATCTGGTAACTTTGGACAGTTTACAATGTTAAAAGCTTTAAAACCATATATATCTACGTCAATATCTATGTCTATGAAAATATCTCCCTCTTCACACCCCTCTCCCTCTCCCTCTCCCTCTCCCCTCCCCTTATCCCTATCCCTATCCCTATCCCTATCCCTATCCCTATCCCTATCCCTATCCCTATCCCTATCCCTATCCCTATCCCATCTCTCTATCAACAATAATAATACAAAATTATGGTTAAAAGATGGAAGGGAAGGGAACAGGATGTGCAGGGGGAAAAGGTGGGGTCTACTATTAGTCCATTTTATGTACTGCATACTACATAGGTATTCCAACCTATGCCTGCTAATTTTATTTCTACAATGAAATTGGAAATTATGATCTGTGTAAATGTTATGCAGACTATGTTATGCAGAGATGGTCAAAGCTGAGATGGAATGGATGGAACCATTTCCAAATGCAAATGTACTTTGAAGCCCCTCCCCTATAGATAACATGTGTCACCACTAGAGATTGGGTTAAAGGGCCAAGTGCAGTTCATTCTTTGTCATAGGAAAGAGCACTTTGCAAGGCAGATTTGAGGGAAAATAGTCCACAATGTACTGAAGAAGTATATATTTTTTCTACCTCACTTGCAATTCCACCTCATTCTCCTTAATGTGCAGACCAAGAGTTAAAATTGCCTGTGAATTTATTTACAGCAATAAATGGTAGAGCTCTCTTTGCAGGGTTTAATTACTAAGGGTGTTCACCCAGGGCTACTTGAGCCCTCCAGAGTGGTTCTGAAAGTTGTTGCTGAACTGCAATTCTTAATATCATAGTAGAGGAAACTTATTAAATACATGGGGAGTAATCATGTTCACTACTTAATTAAGTTTAAATTTAATTATATTTATATGGACATTAAATTAACTTTATCCTGGCTTCATTTACTATTCTGTACTGGCCCCACTTACTTTTTTGGATATCATCCCTTGATATCCTTCCCCAACAGAAAAGGACTCCTGAGTAATCTAGTCAAATATTCTTGAATTGTTCTATTTATGAACTGAATTGCCAGCCAAAAATTTTTATAGTATCGTCAGAGTTTATACTGTAGTTCCATCTGTGTAAATCTTATGACTTTATTTAAACACATACATACTATTGAGGTTGATAGCTATATTGTTGTTGTTGTTTCAATAAGGCAAATAAAACAAGAGCAGTCCTTGGCCTGAAAAAGTGTTTTCTGTTCCTATTATAGAGGAAATGTGGGTAATCCTAATATAGGGCAGTGCCACTATCTATAGGATGGGAGAGGGAAGTTAAATCTTCCTCTCCCTTCAATTATAAATTACAGTTAGATGTGGAAATTATTATTTTTTCTTAAATCCCTATTTTATTTATTTATTTATTTTTCATATTTGTATACCGCCCTACTCCCGAGGGACTCAGGGCGGTGAACAGCAAAATAAATACAAAGACATATAAAAGTTAGAAAACTATTAAAAACAGATATTAAAACTATAAATGGGTTGGAAGATTTGAAGGGGAAAAGACTGAAATTAAAATTTTAGTCATCCTCACTTGCTTCTGGTAGTCCTGACCAGATCATAACCAGTGGGGTGATTCAGCCGGTTTGCACCAGCTTGGGCGAACTGGTTATTAAATTACCCCATCCCCCCGCTATCAAAGTGGATCCTGGGCTCTGTGCTGCAATGGAGAAACTGTGCAATGGGCAATGGTGAGGCTGACGCAAGGGAAGGAGAAGGTCGCTTTCCCTCTTTCTTCTCCCTGCTCCTCCTTTCTTCATGCCGGCTGCTCCATTTCCCATTTCTCTATTGCAGCGCAGGGCCCAGAATCCACTTTGATAGCGGCGGAGTGGGGGGTAATTTAACAACTGGTTCACCCAGGGTCAGGTTGGCCATCTTGGGAGGCTTGTCCCACATGTACGGTGGAGCTGGAAGATGGGGATGCATCACACTTCCCACAACAGCCAACCTGACCCTGGGCAAATTGGTTGTTAAATTATTTGAATCCACCACTGATCATAACCCAATGATTTCTCCTAACCCAGACCTGCTCAATCTTTTCTGAATTGTGCTTGATCTTTGAATTACAAAACAGTGGATGAGAAAGAAGATTAAATCTAAGGACCCCAGTATTCAAACTTAATCAAAATTCAGTGTAATTGAATAGTTGGTGCAGTTTGAGAAACAAGTGTCTTATCAAAGATAACACTGCTATTTTGATTATGGGCCAGAGTCACCTTATTTATTCAATTTTTGGTTATTTTTTAATTAGGAATGTTCCAAAAGAGCTAATAACGGGAAATTTACTCTGCGGGATCTCCTTGTAGTTCCAATGCAACGAGTTCTGAAGTATCATCTGTTACTTCAGGTATTTAATTTTTCTAACGATTCAGATTGTATCTTGCTAGTTCTATCTTTAACTATTTAGAACACTCGCTGTTGTACTGTGAATTTGGACTATTGAAAATACACATGTAAGAATTTCAGCTGTAAGAGTGTCACTGGATACAGACCAGTGGTGAAATCTGAACCGGTTTACTACCAGTTCGCTAGCTGCGCATGCGTGCTGTGTGCCAAATGTGCACTTTGTGCATGCACATGCAGTGCCAACACGCCCCAAATGTGAGGTGCGCATGTGTGCGCGGTGCATGCCAAAAGGAGGCATGGGGTAAGTAGAACAGTGCACGGGGTGTGTGTATGTGATCAGCTGTGGCCTGCGATCTTCAGAGCCTTTTTTTAAAAAACTTTTAAAAGCATTGTTTTATAACCTATTCGGTCGAATAGGTTGTAAAAAAATGCTTTTAAAAGGTAAAAAAAGAGGCTCTGACGATTGCGGGGCACAGCTATAATCGTCAGAGCCTTTTTTTTACTTTTTAAAAGCATTTTTACTACCGGTTCGGCGAACCAGTAGCCTTTTTTACTATCGGTTCAGGCGAACCGGACCAAACTGGGAGCATTTCACCCCGATACAGACTGATTGATTATCGATTGTATGCCATCAAGTGGGTGTCAACTCTTAGTAACCACAGTGATAGAGTTTTCTTCACAAGTATCTATCACTAACCTGGTCCTTGCATCCTTTATTTTAAAACACCCTGTCAATTTTAAGTTACTTTTTTTTCGGGAGGGGGTGATAGTGTTCTTTTAGAAACATTGTACTTCTTTTCTTTGGGGAGGAACTCATGATTCTCACAACAGCAACAGCTTGTTATTCTACTTAAAGGAAAGCTACCACTCAGAACTGGTGCTAGCTTGCTGGTTATTGTATTGTATTGAATCCACACTGGTGCATTCCAGTTGGGAATTGTAATGCAACATCTATAAGTTTGAAGAACTTGATATAATATGATGCAGTGAGCAGGTCAGTGCTATTATATTGTTGTTGTTTTTTTGTCAGCCAGGATATGTATCAGTATAGTATATCATCAGCAAGAGCATAACAAACCCATAATGGCTCTGACCCATGCGGAGAGTTGTATTAAATTCTACAGCTGTCCACCTGGTAGGTGTTGCAAAAATTTCCCTAGGGATCTGCTATAAAGAGTATAATGTCTAAATCAATTTAGTGAGATGCTGGATTCTCATAGTACAGTAAATGTGAGGGCATACATGATACACAGTATACAGGAAGAGAAAGATCTTTTGTCTAGAAAGGTTCTCCATCCGCCCAATCCTATTGGAATTCAGTTGATTTCACAATAGCGGAGTGGTTGCCTGCCTGCCTGCCTGCCTATCTTTTTTTAATAGTATAAATCAATACCATATACTCATCTTAGCTAATAGGTGAAATGTGGTTTTGTTGTTGTTGTACCTACCCTGTTTTTCCAAAAATAAGACATCCCCTGATAATAAGCCTAATCGGGCTTTTGAGCGCATGTGCTAAAATAACCCCCAATGAAAATAAGCCCTCCCCGAAAATATTTAAACACATGTGCAGCTGGTCCCCACCATTTCCTCTGGTTTCTTCCACGTGCCCCAAAATAATAAGACCTCCCCGAAAATAAGGCCAAGCACTTATTTCAGGGTTCAAAAAAAATATAAGAGAGGGTCTTATTTTCGGGGAAACACAGTAATCAAGGCTGAACAGGAAGCAGTCGCTTCTAGGTTACTTCTGTTCTGTGCTGGATTATAATAATGCCGTTTTTATTTAGAATGTTTTCCATTACAACTCCAGAGCGCTTGGTTCCTGTGCAATTAGTACTATAATGGAACTTGAGAATCTTCTAAATATCATTTGATAGCTTTGCTGGGGGATTCATTAGTACAGCTGTAGAGAACTACACTATTGCATTAGATTGCCTGCATTGCTCATACTTAAAAAGTGTCATTTTAAAAAGAGCTTCTGTCTATGCAAGAAGCAGTATTTTGTTTCTATAATGCCTTGTTACATGCAATATATCAAGGTCCCAAGTATTTTATGCATTTTAACTGCATTTGTAATTGACACATTACTCTGTGCAGAAAGTTCTGGTATGATTTTAACAAATGTAATGGAGCATAACTTTTATTTTAAAATGTTTGTTTGAATAAAAGTCAGTACTGTGTCAGTACTGCTGATTTTCCCCGTTTGTAAAACTTTCAGAAATGTTACTACTTTTTTAAAAAAAACTGTTTCATGCATTGTGAAAGTATATATAGAACAAGTAACACAAAGAAGAAAATAAGGGGCAGATACTGAAACATGAACAGATAAACAATAAATTTGAATGTTAATATGACCAATATATTCCAATACATCATTGAAAGCTTATAGTATTATAAGATATTTCATATTTACTAGTCACAATCCACATATCTCTATTGAGCTTTAAGTGTGGATTAGTGCAAATATAAAACCTCTACCTTTTTTAAAATTGGGGTTGGGCATTTAGATTACGTTCCTTACAGAGAAAAGGATATGTGCATCTAAATAAAGGATGAATTAGAAACAAGTTGATCATGTTAATCAGGGGTCATGGACTCATTTGCAGGAAATTTAACCAATCTCCTGAAATATTTGCTGTGCTAACACAGAAAAGCTGAAACCCAAAAATAAAACCTGAAATATATTGTTGGCTAAAAGTCTGTTTAAAAATCTCTAGATTTATTGGTGAGCTGAGGAAAAAAAAAACACCTTTGGAATAACTTTGAGTAATGGCAATATAATCAGTGCTTTAGATTGAGCTACATTGATTATAGTACATCCATAATTTTCTGAGTTTCTCTCCATTATAATGGGTTGATAATAACTGTAATTCTGTAATATAGGAACTGGTAAAGCACACTAACGACATAACTGAGAAGGCAAATCTAAAGTTGGCCCTTGATGCAATGAAGGTAAGTGTGATTGATTGAATACACACTCTCTAATATAAAATGAAAGGAGTCTTTTCTAAAAAGAAATTGAAAATTAAACATTTGGAAACGTGCTTGGTTTCTATCTTATGGCACACTGGCATACCATGCTTATAAATGAAAGCAAACAAGCTCATTTCACAATTCAAGGATCCATGTTTAATTTATTATTTGATTATTTGTCAAGCTATTTTCACTCTGGCTTTCGAATAGAAAAGGTTCTATAATGTTGCTGCACATCACATGCATACTTATATTTTGGCACACTGCACATTCTGTTTCATGTTATCAGGTGGTCTGTTCAGTGCAAAATGAGCTTAGGCTTTGTGAACGCTGAGCAGAAACTCAATCTTTTACAATGGTGCTAAAAGATTTCAGGACTTGGGCCAGTAGTTGTGACCCCATTTTTCCTTCCCAAGGATGTGAAGTTGATAATAGGGGTTACTGCATGGAGCAGTTTTTCCAATATGCTCATGCTGCCATTTAATGTATAGTTGCTTCAATAACACTAGGGGGACAGGAAAGAATTAGTCCAGCTGTTTAACCAATCTGACCTAAGTCTCACTCCCCGAATTAAAATGAAAATGAGAATATACTTACCTTTAAATTGCATTTTTTTAAAAAAAATGTGATGTTGTATTTAGTCTATTGTATGCAAATGTTTGTATATTAGCGGAATGTTCATATAAAAATGCCTTTTTTTAAAAAAAAATCGTAACTATAATGTTGAAAATTGGACATGAATGGCTTTCAAACCCTTACTCAACTGTAAAAATGTAATCAATCTTTATTACACATTAAATTTCTTTTTCTTTTCTGTGTTTTAGGACTTGGCACAATATGTAAATGAAGTGAAGCGAGATAATGAAACCCTCCGTGAAATTAAGCAATTTCAATCATCAATAGAAAATTTGGTAGGACTTTATAAGATGCTGCTTTCTTATTTTTTAGGTGTCTTTTTCCCCTTGTATAATTGTCATTGATAGAACTATAGGCAGGCTTATGATTAAAGTCAGTGTGGAGCACAGGCAAATGTGTTCAGGGGTAGAGTCAATTGCAGGTAAAAAACTATATATTTATTCTCAAAAAGATTTGAATATTCCAATTGGAATATTGAGAGTTGGAAGAGGAGTATCAAGAGAGTTTGAATAGAAACAGGAACTCTCATCCACAAAGGTTTGACTCAAAAAAGAAAAAAAAAGATAAGAATCTGCAATGAATTTAAAATATTAAGAGTGTTTGAATTTGCAAACATTAGGTTTGCGTTCATGTGATTTTCTTGGTTTTAGCTTAACATGATTTAGAACTGTCCAATTCTCACTTAGTTCACAAACCAAGGGCTAGTAAGTTGTTTGATTATTCTCCAGAGTTTATCTTGCAAGAAAGTTTTGTATAATAGTCCAATGAAAAGATTAAGGCAATTATAGCAGTTGAAAGCTATGTTGAGACCCATTGTTTCTACTTCTGCTGATGACCAAGACCTATGTTTTCAAGTCTGCTCTTATCCTACAAGTCTGACCGTATTTATTTTGCTCTGCTTTAATTATTTCTATCAACCACTAAAGTATAGTTTAGTTACATTTAATTTTTATTTCAAACAACATTTTTATGGCAGTTATTAAGCCACAAATACAGAACTCCTTTAAGGCACAACTCCTTAAGGCAGAGACTGGTCTCTGGCATAAAAACTAAACTCAGATTATTCTTCAGTTGCAGTTCTGTAGCGTAAAACCTGGAGGGCATCAAGAGGGTGAAGAATGACTTATTTCTTACAGCTCTTCTTTTTTGTCTCAGGCTGAAGAAATGTTAGATCTCAGACAATTCTACTAATTTTTCTTACATGAAGAAATGTGAGGCAATGTTGGGCAGAAGTGATGGGATGACAAACAGAGCACAGAGGATCAAATCTGATGCCTTCATACACATACATGCTAGTTCTTTTGGGGATGGGTGTAAGAATGTGCATGTAATGGAAAATGTATTTTGCTTCCAGGATAAAACATTGCCATGAAGCATCTGGAGTCTGCTGTGTTTGATAAGACAAAATCTGAAATGGATTTAGGGTTGTGACTTTAAGAATCATAGGGAAGGTGAAACAACCCCCTTGCTGTCATCTTTTATCCCCTGGAGTTGGACTGTCCATTCTAGCTACTGCTAGACAACCCTTAGAAAGTTTGGCAATATTTTAAAATGGTGTCATAGAATTTTTAAAAAATCCATTTTTTTTAGGAAAACATGGATTTGAGAGTGAGAATCTGTTTCTTAATAGTTGATAGTTAACATAATCACAGAATCTGTTACATGAAAAGCTGTCTTTTCTGGGGTTCTCAACAGAAAAATCAGTAGTCTTTCAATTTCTTCAAACCAACTCTCGGGAATGTTTAGCAGACACATTACCCTGAATGAGATAAACTTTCTCGTCAATTTTCCTTGGCCGGGTTTTAGTAGTTAGCCATCAGACATCAGCCAGCTAAAAGAAGCAGATTTAATTTACTGACTGAGTCCCCATTCCTATCAGACTTGTTTTGTTCTTAAATCACTTGTAAGCATATTTTTAAATGCTGCCACCTGTTGCTTCTAAGAACTCTTACATGAATATTACAAGAGCTTGCTGGTAATTATAAGAATGTAGTACTGCTTCAGCTGACTTCATGGCATTTAAATGCATTCTGAAAAGCTCTGAGGCACGCAGACAGAGATGAGTTAGGAAAAGTTAAGTAGGACCTTTTTAAAACAAGAAAGGGAGAGCAAAAGCTTATCAAGCTATCTTGGGTGATGTCAGTCTTGGCAAAAAAAAAAAAAAAAAAGCATTCTGGACTATCAAGTATGCTTAAGAGTACCCCAAAAAAGCTCAACAAAGCTACCCAAATCAACATTGTAGTTTTCACATGCTTGCCTTCAAGAGCAACATTTGTTAATGAAGGAAATGTTACACAAACTGCTTTCCCATGCAAATTTCAACTTAGTAATTCATCAGTAAAAAAAATAAAGTAACTGACCAATCAGATTCTATCTATGACTTATAGCGATAAAAATTCCTCTTTTTCTGCCTGGGCTACGTCTATTTTTAAGTCAAGAGGGAATACACCACTATAATGGAAAAGTAAAAAGTTGAGGTTCTACTATTGAGAACCTACTATTTGCTTTTGTATTTTTGTATTTTATACTATAAACTAATAAAAAAAGAAATAGGGCATGCACAAGCAAGAGGACAGTGTTTCTCAACCTTGGCAATTTGAAGATATGTGGAGTTCAAATTCCAGAATTGTTTACGCTGCCAAGGTTAAGAAATATTGCCCTAGAAGATATCTCAGAAGTTATAACTAATGCACAAGAATGGTGGCCTGGCTTATTAACTGGAAAATGCAACTCCTAGAAGAATGTAACTGGCTGTGTATACAAGGCCTGATTGTTGAAGGAGGATTTCTTCCAGGATGCATTACACATTAAAATGTGTTAAGTATAGAGTAAACATAGCTGAGTGAGATATTATATGCCCAGCCCTTCTCTGTTGTGGCCTCTTGGCTATAATTTTTCTCCTCCTGGTAGCAAAGCTCCTGCCTTTGGAGACCTCCTCCCCCTTTTTTATAACTATATGGGGGTCTTAGCATCAATGGCCAAAAGTCTTTTGTTTCTTAAATGCCTCTCTATCAGGACAACTATGTTTTTATTGCATTGTTTTCATTACCACATTTGTTATTTTATTTGGTTTTTATTGTGTTATGTTGCTTTTTGAAGGCTGGAGAATGTTCAGGCTCTAAATATTTCAAAATAAGTACATAAAGTGAGAGGAAATGAAATGGCAAGGAAGGAGGAGTTTTTCATTTCTCTCCCCTGTAACTAGTGCCCATTATTCCAGGTTTAAGTCTGAAGAGCTAAAACCAAGACACAAGAAGAAGAATCCTATTAAACTAGGACAGCTTGCAGCTTGCCTCAGAAACAGCCTGTTCAATTTCCTAATTTCCAGATGAAAGTGTGGCAATAGCATTTACATTTACACTGGCTGTAGCAAACTTCCTAGTCTGTAGTCTTCTTCAGCAACAGCAGAAGCATTTGGATCTATGAGTCTTATGCCTGTTTCCCAACACATGATGGCCACCTATCCAGGTCACCCCACGTTATCTAAGCCAATAGCAGTAGCTTTAGGATCACTCCCTGCAGGCTAGAAAAATTAAGAAAAAGCTAATTGCAACACTCACCACAAAGATCCAATTGCAATATTCCGAGCAGATGGAGAAGTAAAATGTTTCAGATGGCTAATGTTGAACTGGAACTACTTGAAGTAAATGCTTTGCAATTGAAATGTTTTGCATACCCCTTGTAGAGTAGATCAGAGATGCTCTGGGCCGTGCTACCAATTTTGCATTTTTATTTGCCATCTGCCTTACATCCAACCATTTTTCAGAATGTTGAATGCAGCATCTTCCTCCAATAAAATTGTTGGATATCTTTTAAGTGATTAATGTAATTTTTGCTTTTTTCAGAACCAATCCCTTTTACTCTATGGAAGACCCCAGGGTGATGGTGAAATAAAGATAACAACTCTGGACAAACGAGCAAGACAAGATAGGTGATAATTGCTTCAGTTTGTTTTTGGGGATTTTATTATTTTGCAATGATCCTAGATCAATACTTCTGAAATGGCGCAATACCTGCAGTTCACTAGTTGCGCAGCTGTAATGCCAATGAATTCAGAGATCTGATCATGAGAAGGAAATAAATGTGCCATGGCATTATATTTCTTTTCAGCTAAGAAAAATAATTTTGGAACGTGCACTGATAGATTAAAGGCAATCCTTTGGTCTATTGTCAGTGTCTATTGATCATTCAAGATTAAGTGCTTTAAAAAAAAGATTTTATAATATAAGCAAAGTATCAAACTACACAATAATAAAATTAAATTCAACAAACCATAAAAATAAAATGATAAATAAACAAGAAAAACAAAGGAAGCAAAGAGAGTCTACCTTATATATGGGTAGTCCTTAAGTTATGATGGCAGTTGGGACTAGAATTTCCATCTCTAAGCAATGCAGTCATAAAGGCTGACAAACCTTGCAATTCCTATTGTCATTATTAAACGAAGATTGTGGGTTGTTAAGTGAGCACTGCCTTGCAACTTCCTGCTGGCTTTCAATAGCCAAAAACAGTGGGGATACTGACAAGAAGTTGTAAATCCCAGGTAGCTCGCAAGCAGGATGATAGAAAGTGAGGGGGTGTGGAGGTGGCTGGAGAGGCATGGCATGAATGTGATGGGACTTGGGGTGGTTGCTGCCAGGTAGATGAGGCACCTCAGTGGCATGGGTGGTATTTGAAATATTAAAACTGTCAAAGACTATAAAAATGCTTGGACACTGTGGAGGTCTGGATAGGGTGGAACAGTCTTCAGCTCAATCCTATTAAGACAGTGTCTGTAATTGTTGGGACTCCTAGAACTTAACAGACTTTTCAATTTTTATCTTGGGTGGGGTTTCACTTCCCCACTAGACGGTGGAAAGCAATCTGGGGGCACTCATAGAGTCTTAGCTCCTGCTCAATGAGCATATGGCAGCTTTGGCCTAGAAGGCCTTTTCACAGCTTCGTTGCTGTGAAATAAACTGGTGCACCCATTCCTGAATCTTTTTTGTTGGAGAATAATCATTCTCGTTGGGAGGAGGGCTTGTGAGGAATCAGCCTGGATTCACTACATAAACACAAGGTCTGAGTCTACTCTAAAATGCACTGATTATCCCTTTGCTTCCATATTCAAGGTAATGACCTATAAGCCCTACATGGCATAGAACCTGGTCATTTGGGGAACTGTCTGCTTCCCATGATATCATCCTAACCAATAGAAACTGATAGTGTTGGTGTGCTTTCAGTTAAACACTTTATCTGCTTTTTTTATTTGGTTGGTTGGCTTTGTTTTCAGTTGTTTTGTTTTTTTACATTGTATGAGGTGTTTGGAATTATGTGTCATCTAAATCAAATTAATTAAATTGAAATTAAATAAAACCAGTGTCCAGTCCATTTCTCCATCTCTTGATAGGGATTTAAATGTTGTAGAATAGAATGAAATTTATATGTATGCTGCATGGAACTGTGCATACAAATCTAAAATTGCAGTTCAAAATACATATTTAAATTTGAGAAAAAAAATTAGCTTAACAATCAGATTTGACATTGAAATGTTTATTAAAAATTAATCCAGATTAAACTCTACTTAAATATTTCTCATATAGCATTTTTAACCACAAGTTTGAATTCTTACAACTTCTTATACTTTCATTTCTTCCCCAGGCATATCTTTTTATTTGACTTGGCCGTAATAGTATGCAAACGGAGAGGTGATAATTATGAAATGAAGGATATAATTGATCTTCAGGAATACAAAATAAGCAATAACCCTACCACTGACAAGGAGAGTAAAAAGGTAAAAATATAGAATAGGCCTGGATCCTTGATATGTTCTGCTCTGAAATACAAAGATTCCTAATTACATGAACTATTTAAAATTTCTATAAGCCCCTTTTCTAGATTTATTTATTTACAGCCTCTGTGTAGGAAACTGGGAATTAAGAAAAAAATGTTTATCTTCTTGATTCTTTGCTATTCTCTCCCCCCCCCCCCCCGCCCAAGAACTTTTTAATATGGGGAAGCACTAAAGCATTCAGAGTGGTGCAGTGGTGCATTCTACAGCTTTAGTTTATCTGTTTAATATTTGCAATGGGATTAAAAATGTATTAAGATTCCAGGAAGCTCAAGAGTTGTTCTGGAATGTTGTTACAATTATTGTTATTATATTTCCCTGGAACTTTGTGAAATTAGAAATGTGTGTCCTCCAGGTATTTTCCAACCCAAGTCTCTCTGTTCTTAAAAGTTAATTCCTGAATTTTCTTCCTGTTTAAACAGTGGTCTTATGGCTTCTACCTCATCCACACACAAGGACAAAATGGCTTAGAACTGTACTGCAAAACCAAAGATTTGAAGAAGAAATGGCTCGAGCAGTTTGAAATGGCCCTGTAAGTAACCGTAATATATTCAGAAATAATTGTACAGATTGATTGACATTCAGTGATCAGTAATCTAGCAGGGATTTAAAATTTGAAGCAGTTTCTGGCACATGCAAAATTTCTAGATGAAATGTATAGGCCAAAAAATTTTCACAGTGAAAGGTAGAGGGCACTCTAAGCTATATTTTCATCGTGCTTCACTTCCCTATGAAAGTTATACAGTACCATAGTGCTTTAGGGAAAATATTAATGGATTTAGCAATAAATATTTAACATAATTGTAGCTGATTTTGCTATCATTGCCTTGGTAAACTAAAATGTATTACTAAGGGAGATGGGGATGTTGGCTCTTTTCCTAGTGGCTTCTAACTAATTTATTATGTGGTATTTGGATCAGATTTCCTGGTTTATTAAATTTGACTTCAAGAATTTGATTCCTCTCCCTCCCCTTAACATAATAGCACAAGCGTGTGTGTACCACAGAATCCTTTCAAAGAAATATAAACAGTTGAGAGCTGCCTATTGAAGCTGTGATGTTTTGTACAGTATCTGTTTTTGTAATTTTCCTAATTCGAAAGTAATACCCCTCCCCCAATTCTGCATGCCATTTCTATGGTTTATGAAGATCTTAATTAAGCATCAAACAAATAAATAAATAGCTGAGACTCAGTGGAATGACTTCAGGTAAATATTGAGTTGTGTAGCTCAGGGAGGTTTATCACCATTTCTTTATTCTGTTATGTTGCATATAGAAAAAAATACACTGGCCTGTTTTACCTGTATAATATCTGCAACTGTTTAACACTGCAAAGAAACTAAAATAATAAATATTTATTCAGCAGAAAAAAAATTAAGCAATTCTTACATACCTTTTAAGCATTCAATGATATCTCATGCAGAAGTAGATCAGAGGTGGGTTTCAGCAGGTTCTGATCAGTTCTGGAGAACCGGTAGTGGAAATTTTGAGTAGTTCAGGAGAACCAGTAGTAAAAATTCTGACTGGCCTCACCCCCATCTAAAATTAAGGGAATGGAGATTTTACAGTATCCTTCCCCTGCCACACCCACCAAACCACGCCCACCAAGCCATACCCACAGAACCGGTAGTAAAAAAAATTGAAACCCACCACTGAAGTAGATGCATTAAAAGGCAACTTTTAAATTTATTTTTTTGATAAATGCCAGTCTGTTTCTCTGAAACTGAAGAATTAATCCTAATTTGGGATCAAATTAACTAAAGCATTTCTATTTCCACCTTTCACATAAATAATCTGTTTCTTCACCATATAAACTAATGGTAGAGACACAATGATTGTTTTGGGAAATGACCATGATATGTTTTCTTCTGTTTGCTTATTTTTATAATATTATATGCCCCATTTCATTTAATTTCATCTCTCTTTTTTTCCCTATTTCATCCAAAGAACTTGATTTTACAGGTAGTTTATGCCATTAAAACTGTCTCACATCACTTAGTGAATTTTCATAGCTTCATGTTGAATTGAATTTTGTATTATATTTATTTTTCAAACCCAAGATTATTTTTTAATTGAGGCATAGTCCTATAATTTAATTCCTTAATGGGAAACACAGAATATCCAAGCAGGTATAATGATATGCAAAGCCAGTTTGTTATACCTTGGGGAAATCTGAGATTTAATAATGATTAATAGGAAAATAACAGGCTGGAAAGAGAATTAACCTTTAGAAATTTCTTTCATTCTGTTGCAAATCATTTTCCAGAATTGTGAGCCACCAAATATGAAAAACAAAAAAACAAAACAAAACCTAGCTAACAATGTTTAGTTAATGAATTATCTGTGTTAACAATCAGCAGTGGTGTAATATACCGTTGGTCCCATTGGCCTTGTACCCGTTAATTTAATTTAATTTTTCATTGCTGTTCCTATTGTTACATGTTAGTTGAGTCCTGCTTAACAACCTGCATGTCTTAGGGTTATGATGACAACCAGGATTGCCTGGATTTCTGTCGCTAAGTGATACAATCACATGATGTCACATTTTTTGACCATGTCACTTAATGATGGTAATCCTGATCCCAACTGTCAGTGTAACTTCAGAACCAATTGTAGTACAGGGGTCTTCAAAATTGAGATACTCAAGGAACCCTTCTCTATGTGAAAAATTGGTGTGGAACCCTTTAATAAATAAGCTTTACGTAATTTATTTTATTTGAACAAAATGTTATACTTAATGTTGTAATAATACACTACACACAATGTAAACAGAAACTGTCACATTGAGTCTTTAGGGTTCTGGGGGACACAGTTTGAATACCATGGATCTAGTGAACACCATGCTTTCAAATATCTTTTTCTTCCGGTGCACAGAATTGTTGAAATTTCTGAATCAATTGAGAAAAAGGAGTAGCAACTAAATCAATTTGGAGATTCAGCTGAATCACATTCAAATTGAATCTTCATATTGAATAGCAACCTTACAGCCCTGTGATCTATTTTGAACTGGAAAACTTTCTGGAAACATTCCCTATGCAAGATTGCATATTGTAATTTTAGTTTAAGTATTTTAATGCACATGTCCATATGTTAATTATCTTAGTTTACATAAGATTTGCATTATTAGTGATATGGGAGGGAAAATTTTCTGCAAAAAAACAGAGCACTGAAAAATAATTTAAAAAATGTCTTCTACATGCTTATCAATGGTTATGCCAGATAGAAGATTCATGCTGGGAGTTTTTTTACCTTTCTGTTTTTTTGTGTAGTCTCATAATCACTGCTGGTATCTCCCAATTTTGCTTGTGATATAGTGGAAAAAATGTTGTTTTTGATTGCACAAGAGTTTCTTTTTCAAAAGCTAGCACTTTATTGTGTGTTCTAAAAGGAGACAGTGAGAATTTGATTATTTCCACTAGGAGTTTTATACCTCATGCAGCTCAAATGACCCAGCAAATGCATTGTATACATTAGAGAGAATGAACAATGGATGCTTTGAGTAACTTACTTAGCAATTGCTGCTGTTTTGATGATAACGTTAATGCTTTTAAAGCCTTCTAGTTGTCTGCTTTCCTGCACATAAGCTGTACTTAGGTAACTCTTGGGTTGGGCATCAGCCACAAGCAACAGCACTCATAACCATCTTTCAGTAGAGTTGATTTATAGTTGTTGATTATCATAACTGAATAGGACCAAGGAATCTGGTGTCTTAGTAGCTTAATGTGCTTGTCTTCAATGTTTTGGATTCAAAACTTAACGTCAGATTAGTAGTGTCAGTCAGTGGATGTCTTCTCCACACCGACAATGGGACACTCTTCTTCATAACTAGCATCAAGGAAATGGAGACATATAAGCCTGGAGCAATTTATAGCCCAATTTGTTAGATCACTAAGGGTCATTTTACAAATTATGTAGTAACCAATGTTGACTTCCTGAGGTATATCTTTGCTCAGAAACTAAAGCTGGTTAGTACACCCTTAAATGGAAATACCTTTTACGTATACATGCTTGTTGCAATCACACTTGCCTTCTTTATTTTTTGAAATTTAACAATCACTAACTTTCAGAATGC
This sequence comes from Arizona elegans, assembly GCA_022577455.1. NCBI lineage: Eukaryota > Metazoa > Chordata > Lepidosauria > Squamata > Colubridae > Arizona > Arizona elegans. Next base: position 115,212,405 of record JAKOOJ010000002.1, read on the forward strand.
TTAAATTAAAGATGTCCTATTTACTTTACATACAATTATCACTTTTCTATGTTCCTTTTTGATTTCCCCTTCCCTTAAAAGGAAAAGGAACTCTGGTCACATTATTTTCAAATTGGGAATATTTGAGATGGAAGGTAAGTGGAAAAGTTGAACTTTTCCCAAACTCCTCCAAACGGTCTCCTGAAAACATTATTCTTCCATTAATTTAAGTAGCACCTTTTCTGACTAATATATTTTATTAAAGGGTTTTTAATAATAGTTGTTAGTTGGAAAAGCTGATACCAAACTCCAAATTGTGAAATTGGGATTAATTTTCCCACTTATTTATTTATTTTATTAAATTTATATACCGCCCTACTCCCGAAGGACTCAGGGCGGTGAACAGCCAAAAAATAAAACACATAGATTACAAAATTTAAAAGACAGTATAAAACCACATTAAATAATTTGGCCGGGACAAATTAAAACACCCCCAATACTTAAGACAAATTTAAAATTTACAATTTAAAAAGTTAAAAGGGAAAAGTTAGGCCAGGCTGGCCTGTTGAAATAAAAAAGTCTTGAGGGCGCAGCAGAAGGTGCATAGATCCGGGATCCTCCGTATCTCGGGGGGGGGGAGCTCATTCCAAATAGCAGGTGCCCCCACAGAGAAGGCTCTCCCCTGGGGGCCGCCAGTCGACACTGTTTGGCCGATGGCACCCGGAGGAGCCCCTCTCTATGAGAGCGTACTGGCCAGTGAGAGGCTACTGGTTGTTGTGGCTCCATTACCTGAGCCTGTGTTATCGGAGGGAGAAGGCTCCGAACATGAAGGAGAGGAGTTGGCCAGGCCTCCCTCTCCAGGACCCTCCACTCTGACAATGCCTCAGGTGTCTCCTGAATGAGAAGAGATTGGCCAGGAGCCAGGTATCTCCTCGCAGTCAGACAGTGACAGAGATAAGTCTTGGCTGGATCCACGCCAGCATCGGAGAGACAGGCGCGTGCAGCAGAAGAGGAGGCATGCCAGAGATTAGGCTGAGTCACTGGACCACACCCCACAGGGGATAAAAGGGGGTGAGGTGGCCATTCAGACTCTGTGACGGACAAAACAAACTACTAGCGAGTCACATTGTATCTTTGAAACAACGTTATCTGCCTTGGATTTAATATGGACTGGACTTGACAATTCTTGAACTGTGTGTATCTTGTTTGGGTTTATCTGTCGGAGGAACAACCCCTCCCTCTATGAGTAAAGTTCTTGGCAAGCAGCTACTGGGTTGCTGCCGATTCTCTTATCGAAAGAATTTGTTGTCTGCCAATTTTATTTAACCCCTGGCTATCTGTTTGTGTGTGTGTGTGCGAGACAGGGACAGAACACTGGTGGCATCAGGTGGTCCCGTAAATATCCAGGTCCTAAGCCATGGAGCGCTCGAAAGGTGGTAACCAAAACCTTGAAGCGCACCCAGAAGACCACTGGGAGCCAGTGCAGCTCGTGCAGGAGAGGTGTTACATGGGAATGCCACGTCGCTCCCATAAACACCTGCGCGGCCGCACTCTGCACCAGTTGGAGCCTCCAGGTGCTCCTCAAGGGGAGCCCCATGTAGAGAGCATTGCAGTAGTCCAGGCGGGAAATGATGAGGGCATGAGTGACCGTGTGTAAGAAGTCCCGATCTAGAAAGGGACGCAACTAGCGGATCAGGCAAACCTGATGAAAAGTCCTCCCGGTCACAGCTGTTAAGTGCTCTTCTAAAGACAGCTGTGAATCCAGGAGAACACCCAAGTTGCAAGCCCTCTCCGTGGAGGCTAACGACTCGCCCCCAATAGTCAGTGATGGCACCAACTGACTATATCGGGACGCTGGAAACCACAGCCACTCGATCTTGGATGGGTTGAGCCTGAGTCTGTTTCTCCCCATCCAGATCTGCACGGCCTCCAGGCACCGGGACATCACTTCAAGGGCATCATTGGGGTGGTCTGGGGTGGAGATGTACAGCTGAATGTCATCAGCATACTGATGGTACTTCACCCCGAAACCACGGATGATCTTACCCAGTGACTTCACATAAATGTTGAACAGCAGGAGCGAGAGGACTGACCCCTGTGGCACCCCGCATATCTCTATGATCATTTGTGCTAAGACTTTTGAAGGGCATGGCCTTGTCCGGTATAATTAGAACCTTTTAGAAAGTTCTAATTGTTTTTGAAGACTTGGATGGAAATAGTGGTGCAGAAGTGCCCACAATTTCAGTATTGTGGGAGATCGATCCTGTGATTTGACTTAAGCATCATGAACATGAACAATTCTCTGTCCAAATACTCTTAAAGCTTATGAGGTCCAGACATTCTGGGCCGATGATCATCTATTAACCAGAGGAAACTGCTGTCTTCTGCTGTTTATGTTTTAACCTCCTAGAGTCTGTTTTTCTTAGCAGTCCTATGATAATCATGTCACCAAGGCCTAAAATTAGTCTTCTCTATTTCAATCCAGGTTGATCCAGGCATGCTAGTACTCACATGTTAACGTGGTAACCACCATGTTTGTTTTCTAAAAGATTTTAATATCCTGCTAAACTAAAAGTTTTATTGATTAGCTTGGAACAAAATTTGTTACACAAACTTGCAAAGAACTCCAAGGAAGAGGTTAACACCAGTACATCTCCTACTTCCTAGTAGATCATAAGATCACTACAACCCGTAATGCAGCCAAATGTTGTTTTGCTGCTATAAGGATAAGGCAGAAAATACTGTCTAATAAAACTGCATTTCTTTGATAAGTTCAACATTTTATCTAATGCCTCCTTTTCTTTTTCATCTTTTAATTGTTCTTTTTAAGATTTGTGGAGAACTGTATGTATATAAGCATACTTTTACATGGTCTAAGACTGTATTAAACTCTACAATTTGCAAAGCCATTGTTTCCTAAAGTGGGATAAAAATACAACTATTTAACAATCAGTCGAAAACAACTTTGATATAGTTTGTGGTGGATGGTATGAATGAAAAATTGTGCCTTCATAACTCTTTCTTATTATGGTTGCTATCTTACATCAATGCATCATTGTGAACCTTCTTTTCCATAGGAAAAATGAGGTCAAGGCCTAGTCATTTTCTTGACTGAAACAATACACTACACATTCAGAAAGCTAGTAAGATTAAATTCTTTAATCTCTGAACGGATAGCTATGAAATAAAGTCTTAGCAAAGTCTTAGAAGTAAATTCTGTTCTCTTGATCAAAAACATAGTTTGCTTGTGATACAGTTAATTTAATTAGCCAATAAGCCTTTCTCTTAGATGCTCTTTGAAGTGACAAATCTGAGATATACAAGTATTAACATAATGGAGATTTGATTGATTGATTGATTGATTCATTAAACACTGTTCTCCAGAAATATTTCTGAGCTGTTGCTATAAAGTCTGAAATAAAAAGGAAGAAATAAAAAGCAAAGGAAATAATTTGTTTTGTGAAACTGTTGAGAGAATAATTTTCATTATTTTTTCTGTAACACATGTATTGATTTATTATTTGTTCAGATAAAGATCAGGAAAATACTATTCACTATAGTCATGTGGTTTTCTTGCGAAACAAGAAGGCTGCCAGGCTTTAAAAATAATCCTTTTCCTTGATTATTCACAGATTCAAATACCTTTATATTAAAGATCTGTGAGGAATATTTCTGTCTGTAGACAACTTCATTATGTATAGAGTGTGTCTGTAAGACCTTAATTAAAGCAAAATTAATCAGAGAGCTGATAAGTTGCAATGTTAAAGCCTTCTCATGTTATACTTGCTTTATAATACGTGGCCAAATACCTCATTGCTTCCTGACTTTATAGGGGTTTTGGAGTGTGTGTATCAATCATATATGTCTTCCTGGATGTGACTACTATTTTTGCACTGATCCCTTTCCTTTAGAGCAGAAGTCTGCAAATAGTTTTCAAGAGGTCTGTGAACTGGAATGAAAAACAAATTACAGTTTTAATTTCACTAACGTCTAACTGAGGTGTAGAGGCAACAGAGTAATAATATTACGGCCTATAGACTAAAAAAAATATTTGCTAACTTCAGTAAATTATTTGAAATGATGATAAAAGAGTATTGCATCTCTGTGTGTAGTATTTATTTGAGCCCGCCTACAAACTATTACCATGCCCTTCATTTTCACAATACCTAGAAAATAAAATATTTAGAGAAAGTCTAATTGCTCTTTAATGTGCATGTGGATTATGCAAAACACACATTCATACACCCTTTTACACACTCTTGAGGAGAAATGAATAAGCATGCAGTGTTTCTATCCAGAATAAGGTTTGAACAAATGAAGGCATTTTAATAAAAAAATAAATTAATCCAGCTAAGAAATGGTTTGTAAATTTCAATAATTAATTCAGACCTAAATTGGTGATTGGGTCAGTTTAGTGATTGAAATGCTCATATACTTTTAGGGGATATGTCTAGCATCTTTTTTTTTTCTTTTAACAATCCTGTAATCCCTTGCATCGGGGTGGAGTCAGGGTGACTGAATGGAGCTGAGTGTTGACTGGCCAGATGCTCTTCCTGATGCTTATGCAGAGATCACAGCAGATATTTTCTCCTTGTGCCCTGACAGAAAAATACCGCTACCTAGGATCGAACTCACAACCTCCTGATTGTGAGGTGAAAGCTCCATGCCGCTCCTTAATCTGGCATCCTTAATTCTGTAAAATTAATAAAGTCTTTACTTAGTTAATTAAGAGGACATGAAGGTGTACAATAATCTATTTCTGAAAGAATAAAATCACAGTCTTTTCATATTAGGGCAGTGTGATATCTTCCCTATTTATTTTGGGCCAAAAGGTATGGAGAAGGAAATGTGAATTTCTTAAATTTCCTCCATAATAGCTTCTCCATCAATCAGAGTGCCAAAGGATTCTGGAAACTGGAAACTGAGCCCATGAGAAAATCTGGACTGTTCCGTTACATTTTATTATTTTAAAAAACTGACTGCAGGTTCAGAAATTCCTAAGTGGGGGGGTCTTACATAGCCATATCCAGTCTGATTAGATGTTTTGTGAAAGACAATTTTCTCAGATGAGCTGCAGTTTGTATCAACTAGTCCTTACTTAATTTACATCTTTTTAGGCTAGTATTTCATTTGATTTCGTGTTTAGCTAGCTTTGTTTAAAAATACATATAGGAAAATTCTCACATTTACATAGTTTGTTATTGAACATTTAAAGTATTTTATCTCGATAAATATATATCATTTTAATTTCTGGGAGTGTATTAGGTTGAAATTCCTCAGCATATAGATAGGAGGAGGTAAGTTATTAATTAAGTGCCTTGGGAAAGCAGTTCCTCAAGATGTAATTGAAGTGTTTGTAATGAGTTTAAGCAATAACTCTGTTATGGCCTTGACATGGGAAGGTGAAAGTAAGCATTGCTTTTAATTGCTGAAGTTTGGCCAGTATTGAATAGTAGCTGGAGGAGCATAGTTTAGAGGAAAAGAGGTCATATATGATGGGTTGTGCATGGATCTGTAGATTTGTCAATGGAAGCAAAGGAATTTATTTATTTAGGACAGACAACTTGTGGATATTAAAAAAAAAGACCTTTAAATGTAGTCTTAACCAATTAACACTTTTGGAAATAGGGAAGAATCTGTATTATTGGAAAAGTACAGTGAATCTCTGAATGAATCTCACCAGAACAATTATGGGGACCATACCACATACAGAAAGTGTCTTAGAGCCATGTGGTAGGAAATCCATCCCCCCTCACTTTCATGCAGCAAGTGAGATTATAAAGAACTAGGAGGAAGACAGGGAATTTGTTTATAGATCCCAAAATTATATGGATGTAGTTTATAAAACTTACATGAAGAACGATGAAGTCTGGCCATCGTGGAAGGGAAAATGAATGGTAGGTGTCCTTAAAAGTGGAATTATTAAATGGCACATACATGGCATTTAAAGATGATGTTAAATAAGTTCAAAAACTGGATTTGGGGGTTGGAGGAAGCTGCAAGAAGACTAAATAACAATTTAAAAGTCTCCACTTTCAAATTTGTCTTTGCCTTGATTTCTCTTAGGAATCTTTTGACTTCAATCTACCATTCCAGTAACAGACTTTAAATAGAGCCTGTTCTTAACTTTTTATTTTAAAATAGATTTTATTGAATATAAATATTAAAAAAGACATACATAACATATACACAACGAACATTTATACAACATATACACAAAAAGAGTATAATATCTTCTTAAGCATTTTTTCAGAGTGACGTTCTACAATTCTACTTATAATATATTCCTTCACCTTTCTTTAATCTAATAATATTTTTTATTACATATATATGTATCAATCGGTAATATATCCCCTATGTTTTTTGTATATTTCTAATTTTTAACCAATTATACCAATTATTCCATATTTTATAATAGTCTGATTCTTCTTTTTCTTGTAATTCTTTGGTTAACCTATCCATTTCAGCACATTCTAAAATTTTCCCTATTACTTCTGTTTCACTTGGTATTTTTTCTTGTTTCCAATTTCTTGCGTAGGTTATTCTTGCAGCAGTTAATATGTGAATTGTAAGATATTTGATATCCTTAGGGTATGATTTGTTAAATATTCCTAATAAAAATGTTTCTGGTTCTTTTTCAATCTGTGTTTTTGTTATTTGTTCCAACCATTTTTTGATATTAGACCAAAATTTCTTTGCTGCCGGGCACGTCCACCATAAACGATAGAAAGTCCCTTGTGCCTTTTTGCACTTCCAACAAATTGGGCTATTTTTAGGTTGTATTTTTGCCAATCTGGTTGGAGGCATATGCCACCGATAGAACATTTTCAGTTGGTTTTCCTTGTATGCTGTTGCTTTCGTTAACTTTAGGTTTACCTGCCAGAACTTTTCCTATTTTTCCAAAGGTATTGTGTGTTTGATATTTTGAGCCCACTTGATCATTGTTTCTTTGACTGTCTCTTCTTCCAATTTATAGCGTAGGAGAAATTTATAAATTCTACTAATTAATTTATTTTCTGAGTCTAATATAATTTTATCTATTTCTTGTTTTTGATTATAAATTTCATATGTTTTTATATGCTCTCTATATTTGGATTGTATTTGAGTGTAAGTCCACCAGTCTATTCCTCTGTGTAAATCTGTCTCCAATTGTTGTTTTGTCTTTAGTTTGCCTTGATAGTCAATTATATCTTTATATCTAATTATTTTTGTCTTATCTGTTAAATTTGGGTGCCTAATTGATTCAGCCGGTGCTAGCCAATTTGGTATCTTCATATAATGTTGTTTTTTAATTTTAAGCCAAATTTGTAATAGTGAGTTCCTTATTGTATGTGTTTTAAAATATGAATGTGTTTTGTATTTCTCATCCCACATAAAGGAGTGCCAGCCAGTTTGAAGTTCGTGTCCCTCAATTGTTAAAATTCTAGAGTCCTTTAATTCTATCCAGTCTTTAACCCACGATAGTACTGCTGCTTGGTAGTATATCTCCCAGTCAGGGAGTGCAGCTCCTCCTCTATCTTTTGTATCCTGAAGCAGTTTAAATTTTATTCGTGGCCTTTTCCCTTGCCAGATAAATTTAGATATTATTTTATTCAGCTTTTCAAAAAATGGTTTATCTAATTTAATTGGGGTGACCTGAAACAAATATAAAAATGTAGGTAATATAATCATTTTGATGGCCGAAATTCTTCCTAGGAATGAAATATGTAAGTTTTCCCATTTTTCTAAGTCTTTCTTTGTTTGTTCTAGTAATTTATCATAATTGTTTTCTTTAATTGCTGATGTTCTTGTAGATAAGCAAATTCCTAGATATTTTATTTTTTTTGTTGTTTGAATTTGTATATTATCTATCAAATCTTTTGTTTGGATTTCCGTAAGATTTTTAACAATTAGCTTCGATTTACTTTTATTAATTTTTAGTCCAGCCACTTCTCCAAATTCTTCTATTTTTTGGAACAAATTAGGTATAGATTCCATAGGATTTTCTGTCCAAAATACTAAGTCATCAGCAAAGGCTTGAACTTTGTATTCTTCTCTATTAATCCTTAAACCTTCAATTCCTTGGTCTTCTCTAATTTTTTTCAACAGGATTTCCAATGATAGAATATATAGTAAGGGGGAAAGTGGACAGCCTTGTCTGACTCCTTTTGTTATATTAAATTTGTCTGTTATGTCGTCATTCATAATTATCCTTGCTGATTGCTTGGTATAGAATTCTGCTATAATTTTCCCAAATTTTTCCCCAATTTGCATATTTTGTAGTTGTTCAATCATAAATTTCCAATTTTGGTTATCAAAGGCCTTTTGGGCGTCAAGAAAAACCAACACTGCCTGCTTCTCCGGGTGTGATTCATAGTATTCTAAAGCATTAAGTATTATTCTCATGTTGTTCTTTATTTGGCGTCCCGGCAGAAATCCATTTTGGTCTGGGTGTATATATGTATTTAATACTAATTTAATCCTTTCTGCCAAGATTGCTGCAAATATTTTGTAATCGGCATTCAATAATGAAATAGGTCTATAGTTTTGTATTAACTGGAGATCTGTGTCTTCTTTTGGAATGATTGTTATTATGGCTTCTGTCCATGAATTTGGTATTTTGGCTTTCTCCATAGCTTCATTATATAATCGCAACATATTCTCTCCCAATACTTCTTGCATTGTTTTATATATTTCTACCGGTAGCCCGTCGGGACCCGGTGTTTTATTGTTTTTTTGCTTTTTTAGTACTTCATCTAGTTCTAATTTGGTTATTGGCCTATTGAGAGTAATTCTTTGTTCTTCTGTGATTTTTGGCATTCCTGATTTCCCTATGTACTGTTTTATTTTATCTTCCTCTATTTTCCTCTGATTATATAGATTCGCATAAAATTGCTTAATAATATCTTTTTTGGCCTCTTTACTATGTTGAATTTCTCCTTTATCATCTTTCAGTTGGTATATCATTCTTTTTTTCTGTTCTTTTTTCAGTTTATAGGCTAGCCATCTGCCCGTTTTATTTGCGTGCTCGAAATAGTTTTGTTTTGCCATTTTTATTTTTTGGGCTAGTTCTACTTGGTTTATCAAATTCAATTTATGCTTAATCATTTCCCATTCTTCTCTTATTATTTTGTTCTGGGGCTTTTCCTGGAGTTTTTGTTCTATTTGTTTTAGGTCTTTCTCTAATTTCTCTAATTGATTTTTCTTCTCTTTATTCTTCTTACGAGGAAAAAAAAAAAAGCCTGTTCTTAACTTTTTATGCTTAAGAAATCAGGTCCATGATTATTTATACATAACTGATGGCTTAGGATATTGCATATTATATAAAAGTCTTGTATTTAGACTTTTGTTAGTATTAGAGCCAAAGGCATTCATGTAGCATAAATGCTTAAAAGTTGAAAGACGTATTTTTAGTTTTTTGTTTAGCATTTTTTAAAATAGAAAAACTGGCATAGCAAGAAAATGTGTATCAGAAAGGATGTGAACATTTAATTTATTATTTTACTTTTAGGATCTCGACCTTTATGAGAGAGAAAATATTTTAATGTCATTCTTCTTCCAAAGAATTAAGACCCATTCTGTTGTACCATGCAATCCTTTTCTAATATTTTGTCCTTTGACAGGCTATCAAACAACAACACATTAAGATGATGCATATGAGAATTTTGCATGATGGGGAATATTATAGTAAAAAATATAGTGGCTTTCTAATGCAGCCTTTTTGTAATTGCTACAGTGTGGTGGAAGCTTAAATGGGATGGCAAGTTAAACCATGTTCTCCAGAGGTGTCAAGGGGCTGTGCTTCAAATATGAAGAATTAATCAGAATGGGCAAAGACGCAGATTTTCTGATTGCACAAAAATGCCAGTCAATTTTTTTTGTAGGTACCAAGGAATTTAAAAATGCCTTTCCCCATTTTTCAACTTAATCTAGTCCTAAGCTCTTACATTAGATCAGGTTTTGGTGTTAAGACGTCAGCTCATCCTGTTGATTTCCTTCTCTGTAGGAGTATTATTTCCCTTTCCCTATCCAATTATATTCATTTACATATTTATTGATTTACTGCTTGCACTATCCCTAGGGTTCAGGGCAGATAAGTAGCATTTATGCATGACAGATAAAATCCAGTCTCCAGCACTACCCAAAGGCAAACAGTTCATTCTGAATGCTGTCAGACAGCAATATAATGAAGATAGCATGACTGACTGACAGGATCGCTCCCAGGCCAGGATATTTAGAAGCAGCAGAAGAAGCAGCTTCTGTCCTGTCCTATCCTTATATTATATTTAGGAACTATTGAACTTTATTCCAACCTACTTAATTGGTTCTGATTGGCAAAGTTCTGGTACCAAAAAATGAAAGAAAAATGCCAGTACGTTGTATCTTCAATAGATTAACAGAGTTGGAAGGGACCTTGGAGGTCTTCTAGTCCAACCTCCTGCTTAGGCAGGAAACCTTGTACCATTTCAGACAAATAGTTATCCAATCTCTTCTTAAAAACTTCCAGTGCATTTACAACTTCTGGAGACAAGTTGTTTTACTGATTAATTGTTCTGTCAGGAAATTTTTCCTTAGTTCTAAGTTGCTTCTCTCCTTGATTAGTTTCCATCCATTGCTCAGGTGCTTTGGAGAATAGCTTAACTCCTTCTTCTTTGTGGCAGCCCCTGAGATATTGGAACACTGCTGTCATGTCACCCCTGGTCCTTCTTTTCATTAAACTAGACATACCCAGTTCCTGCAACCATTCTTCATATGTATCTCAGAGGGTTATGTTTTGTTCATATGTATATGGTTGAGGAGACAATGTTATGCAACAAATTGTCCATGAGGAAGAATATTTTCAAAATGCAGTGAGTCAGTATAGTGCATATTTTGAATATCTGAATTTTGATTGTATGCCAGTATACTGCATATCTCTCTTAGTTGGTGGGAGATTATTATTATTATTATGGTTCGTTGTACAGTCAGCCAGGTGTTCAGACTGGGTTTGGCATTTTTGTTTACCTATCAAGTTCTTTCTAAGGACCTGAGGTAGGCAGATCTGGATGTTTGATAGTGTTACAGATATTATCACAAGATGGAAACTGTTTTGAGTAAAGTCACCTTTTGCAATTGACTGATGGCGAATTTGTCAATGCCGATGGTGTTCAAGTGGTGCTCCAGTTGTTTTGGGTTTATACCCAAGGCCTCTATTACTATTGGTATTATTATTATTACATTTTATTTACTACTTATCTCGCCATGAGGCTGCTCTAGGTGTCTTACAATAAAAAGGAAGAAAAATGAAATGTGTGTGAACAGAACAGAAGTAAAATAATAGAACAATAAAATGAACAGACAAAGAAACAACAAGAATAATTTCATCAATATGATAACCAAAAAGATGGGTGGGTGGAGAGCAGAGAGCAAGGAGGGAGAGGAAGTGGAATCTGCCACCAATCTAGTAGCCACCTCCAGTGGTATTTTGTTTTGGAAGATGATTCTAGATTAGAAAACATAGAATAATATGGACATGTATTTAAATGTGTAAACTTTAAATGGCTATGCATTTCACACAAAGTGACTCTATCCAAGTATGCTTGCATAAAAGCGGGCTTTGGTTGTGATATATTGATCGAAGTGTATCAAAACTTATTACTATTATTCTTACTATTAGCAGGAAATTCTGTCTATAGCAAGGTAATAACTAAGAATTAACCTAGTTTACACTTTCACTAGCTTATTATGTGAATGTGTTAATTGATGGCAATTATAGTGGGTAGTAGAAGTCAGTTTCTGGTGATGACCATGGAAATGTCAACTTGGAGTATAAGTGGATTTCAACAGTAACATGCATAAAATAACAAAAGAAAAGAAAGAAAAATTAATGTATTTTCATTCTGTGAAACTTAGATAAATGGAAAGAATGTTAGAAATTTGAATGGAAGTAATCTAATTTTGTCATGTGGAATTGAGAGCAAGAAATAGATTCCATAAAGAGATTAGAATTATAGTTATTGACAAAGGCTGTAGTAACAGAATTTTACAAGTGTTACTGCATTTTTCTTTCCCAACCTCTTAAATCCCAGAGAATCAGAAAAGAGACAGACTCTTTCTAACTTTTTCCTTTCATCCTGGGCTCAAAACATACTTATATACTGTTTTTGTTAACAGTTTCTGATACTTTTCCAAGGTCATCTCCATGGTTTCCTCCATGAAAATTTGCAGGAAAATAAAGACATGGATATAGATTTGGAATGAAAATAAAAAATGTACATCAGAAATAATGAACTGATGTCATTTAAATTGTCTATGCAAGTATATATGAAAGTAAGAATTCACAGGGTTGGAGAGTTTATAATTTTGTTCATATATTCCTATAGCAAAGGAATTAATATAAATCCAAAAGCCCAACTGATTTGATTGTTTATAATAAAAGAGAGCATTAATATTGGTTATAACAATGAGATGTTGGGAATGTGGGAAAGTCCCATTTTGAGATGGTATCAAGAATGGATTTTGGGAAAAATGGATATGGAATTAAAACAAAAGAGTGATATTAAAGAGAATGGAAGTAGAATTCTCCATGAAGAGAAAGTACAAGTCCTATATGAACATAACAAGACAGATTGATCTTCCAAGTAAATTATTGAAAAGTGGATGTAAATAAAAGGATGTGGAATCTGTTTGAATAAATATGTTGTAAAATGCCATCGGACAGTATGGAGTTAAGCTGAAAGAAAAACTAAATGCACTGAAAGGCTCTGGATAAGAAAAAAAATACAAAAAAAGATTGTTGCAAACATGATGAGAGAAATATATTGTATAATGGATATATATAGAGAAAAATAATTGGAAAGAATATAATCAGACAGAAAGACAGTTATGAATGCAGAGAAAATGCAGAGAAATTTGGTTGAAAGCAAAAAATAATCTTAGAAGTAATAGAGGGCTAGATCAGAGGCCTCCAACAGAGTAAATGCAATTAAAATAAGAGTAATTTGGGATAAAACTGAAACTGTATTTCAGAGATCTCAAAATGATGGTGAAAATTTAATGGAGGAATTTAAAATAATGTCATGAATATATAGTACAAGACAAAAATGATATAAAGAAAGTAATAAATGCAGAAAATACTGAAAAATCATAAGGCTACAAATATAGATAGTATAATAGGAGAAGTGATAAAATATGTACATGATTTATTCAATGGCTGTGAGATACAAGTGAGCCTTTATGCCAGGTAGGAAGTGTCCAGAATTGATGTTTTTTCCTCTTCAGCAATTCATTGAGAAATCTAATAATATGAAAGAGTAATTTTATTGTACATTTGTTGATTTAAAAATATATATAGGAAAAATCTAGGTACCCATGTTTTCCCGAAAATAATAGCCTGTCTTTTTTTTTTGCAACAAAAAAAGCCCCAGGTCTTATTTTCGGGGGGGGAGGGGTTGTTGTCCACTGACTCACCTCATTTGCACGGGTTACCCCCAGCTTCCCTTTTCGCTGTCAGAAGCCTTCAGGAACTTCTTTGGCTTCAGAGAGTTGCAACCAGGCCTCGCATACCTTGGCCCATTTCTTTTGCAGCCAGCAAGGCTTTCCTGAAGGCCTCTATAGCCGATAACAGAGCTCTGGATTGATCCTTGTTAGGGACTTCGGGCTGACATCGTGGCGGTATCGGATGTGAGGAGCGGATTTCCCACGCCAAATTCTCCCTTTTGGAGGGCTCAGAAAGGAGCTAAAGCCACCCTGTAGGGGTGGTGAAGAAAAGTGTGGTGCCCTATAGTTCGGGGAGAGCAGCAACTCTCCTGCTGGACTCAGGGTTTTTCCCCTCTCCCTCAATGAGAAGAGGCAGCTATCATGCCACGAAACTGGGATAGCTGAGGCAACAAAGAAATGTGCAGGAGCGGTGCAGATGAATAGTGATTGGAGCTGGGTGAGAAGATTCCTTTTTGTTTAGACCCTAACTTTAAAGAAAAAAAGAAAGAGGAAAATCCAGGGAAAGAGACTCTTAGAACTATTTTTTAAAGCGGCGAACTACCATAGAGAGAAAAATCTTAGACCTGAAAGAAAGGAACTAAGGGGAGAAAAGCTAAAGACCTTTTAAAACATAGAAATTGGGCAGGCGTTGTTTTGGAAAGGCATTAAAAATGCTGGACTATCTACTTGAATTTACTCTCTCTCTCTCTCTCTCTCTCTCTCTGTGTGTGTGTGTGTGTGTGTGTGTGTGTGTGTATGCACACTAGCAAATGGTGAGAATGGTGTAAAACAAGGATGTGTGATGTTTACTTGGTGTAGTAGTTCAGATACCAGGCTGGAGACTGGGAGGCCTTGAGTCAGGGGTGGGTTCTAAATTTTTTTACTGCCGGTTCTGTGGGCGTGGCTTATTTTGTGGGTGTGGCTTGGAGGTCATGTGACTAGGTGGGCGTAGCTGGTCAGAGTCATTTCTGGAAGGTCCTCACACTTACGACCAGTCCTCGCACTTACGACCCGACTCATTTGTTTGCTTTTAACACTGATCAGCTGTAGGACGGCCCTTTGAAGCCCCGCAGCAAGAGTTTAAACAGTTTTTTTCCCTCTAGTCATCAGCTGGGACTCAGGAGGCAGCAATAGATTGGGGATGGGACCAAATAAAAGGTAAGAATAATGTGGGGAGGTGGGGGGTGGGAGGGCAGGGGGGGAGAACCGGTTCGGTGACATCATATCGTCACTGCTACCGGCTCGGCCGAACCGGAACCGACCCGGGAGGAACCCACCACTGCCTTGAGTTCTAGTTCCACTCTGGGTATGAAAGCATCTGGCTCACTCTTTCTCAGCTCTAGGAGGGAGATTCCAAAATCTTGCCAAGAAGATTGCAGAGATTAAGTCCAGGCCATTAGCAGAAGTAAACACAGACTTAAAGATTGTGTGTGTGTGTGTGTGTGTGTGTGTGTGTGTGTGTACACCCACTCACCATTGTTTAATGTATTTATGGAAAAATGTATAACGGTTACTTGTATGTATTATTGTATGACATCTGCTAGAGGTATCAAAATTGGGGATTTGAATGCCCACGTACTTTTGTTTGAAGATGATGATGTGTTTCTGGCTGAGAACTGGAATGATTTTCAGCAAATGTCATTATTGATTGTACGATGCAACAAGGAGTATGGAACTGAAAATTAACATAATTAAGATATATTGTTTCTTTTTCTTTAATCTATCAACTAATTTACTTGACTTGGTATTTCTTAATATTTAGTCCTAAAGTACAAACCACCTCATGTGCAAGGTGGTAAAAAGCAGAGTGTTATTTTCAGGAACAACAAGATTTACCTGTATGATTTCATGATATGAAGAATAACATGTCATGGGGCTTTCATTCTGGCATGCTATGTTTTCATGGACAACTTTGGTGTCGCATAGTTGTTTTTGATAAAGAAACGTTTAATTAAATATTACAGAAGAGATTGTTGTCAATCTGATCTAATTTATCTCTCGCATTACATCCCATGTAAAATGATAGGATATCAGTGACAGAAAACACTAAACAGTATATATGTGCAATCCTAAATTACCAAGTGATAAATATATATTTCTAATAGGCTCTTATCAGTTCTTTTATTTTCTAATTCCTTCTTCGAATGCAAACTCATTGCATTCCAACTGCAGTCTTGCAGAATGCAATGCAAACTCATTGCATTCCAACTGCAGCCAAGAAGACTCAACTGCAGTCTTCTTGGCAAGATTTTGGGATCTCCCTCCTAGAGCTGAGGAAGAGTGAGCCAGATGCTTTCATACCCAGGGTGGAACTAGAACTCAAGGTCTCCCAGTCTCCAGCCTGATGCCTGAACTACTACACCAAGTAAACATCAGACACAAACTCATTTGTATTCCAAGAAAAAAATTGCTTGAATATTAAAAGTGTTGACGTACATTTAAGTTGACTTACTATAAACATAATGTTATCATTTTAATTGTTTATGAAAAAGGAACCATTGAAATAATGCATTTCCTTCTCCGTAGGAAATATGTGAATATATTTATGATTTGCCACATCCTGCTCTTGTGTTTCATATCATATTATTTCAGTCTTATAAGAAGTGACATATAATTTTACTGTATAAACCTCTGTGACACAGTGCATAATGTCTGGTCAAGTATTGAAATGAGGAAAAGAGTTTTTAAAGCCATGGTTTATGCCACATTATATTGTCATATGAGAATTCACCTTTCCTTTATAGCAAAACAGGACTGGCACATTTTGTTATCTATTTAGTATGTATGTATTTAGCATTACTGCTTTTTCTTTTGACATATTTAGAGTCCATTTCTGGTGCTCATAGGATAGCAATATAAAATGTAACAATATCAGTACTTACTGCAGAAGATTCCTGAAAAAATATTGAATAATAGGAGAGTTCTAGAGGAATGTTTCTTAAACATTTTGCTCACCGATTTCCATTTTTAAAAAGTATGGAACCCCAAGTAACTTTTATTTGTATTATTTATATTTACCAACATATACTGTATTAAAAATTAAAATTTATACATCTGTAGAGGTGGGATACGATAGTTAAAGACACAGCTTGTCAGCTGGAAAGCTGAAAGCCTGGGTTCAGGATCCAAGTGCAGTGCGATGGGTGAGTTCCTGCTACTTGCCCTAGCTTCTGCCTACCTAGTACTTTGAAAGCATGCAAATGTGAGTAGATAAATAGGTACCACTTGGGTGGGAAGATAACAGTGATCAGTGGGCCTTGGTGTACAGTCATGCTGGCCACATGATCATGGAATTCTCATTGGACAACGCTGACTCCCTTGGCTAAGAAACGGAGATGAGCACTGCCCCCTAGAATCAGACACGACTGGAGAGGGGAAACCTTTATCTCTTTACATTTGTAGAATATATATTGAATCATGTCAAAACAGCAATATCACATTAGATAGTAGAGATTAACACAAATATTTCTCATGAAAAACCTGTATTTTTAATGACAAGAATTACATTTTAAAACATTTTTTTGCAACTGTCTTTAATATCTGTCCATTTTGATTTTGACCCTGTGAGAGGGTCTTGGGGGACTTGTAGGGCTCCTCAGCCAGCTTCGCTAATAAGGATTACTTTTGAGAACAATAGATTATTAGACTGTGTGATTAGGCTAACATTTCATATTAACCCAAAAGTAAGATTCTCTCTCTCTCCCTCTCCCTCTCTCTCTCTCACACACACACATACACCATTTGAAGAGAGGGGAAATATAATAATAAACTTAAGCAAAAGCTTTGACAGTCACTCTCTCCCAGTCTATGCTAACTTGCAGGATGGTTGTGAGGACAAGAAAAAGTATACCTTGAGAAAGTGTGTGTTTGTCATGATGGCTTGCATGTGAGGAAGCTGCCATCCACCTAAGGTAACTGCAGTTTGGCTGAAGATATTCATGGCATTTCCCACACAAATGCTTAGCTTGGGAAGCCAGGTAGGGAATGTCTGGAGATGGACTCTGAAACTAAGAGACTGCTCTTATTTCTGCTTTGCCATTATTATGGCACTACTCTTCAACCTGCCGTTGACCAATTTTAATTGAACGCAAAAAGGAGAAGACAGGAATAGAAAATTAAATATTGATCTAGGGAATAGACCTGTGTTGATTACAGAATATTTCTAACGGCCCTAGCTAGAAGTTATTTGGGATAGAGATCAGTTGAAGGGTGTTGATTTAATTGGATGAATTTGTAGGCATTGTCATTTTCTCAAATTGAGATTTTTTCAGCTACATATGAATGGAAGTGGAAGCATTTGCAATGAAGATCTGCCTCGTATGAAATCTTATTATTAAGCAAGGACTGTGCCTAGAGCAATGTTTCTCAACCTTGACCACTTTAAGATGGTTGGAGAATTTTGGGTGTTGAAGTTCACCTAGTTTAAAGTTGCGGAGGTTGAGAAACACTGGCATAGAGTTTGGCTGGTGGGTGATATTAAAAAGCAAAAAGTGAAATAACTTAACATGCCTTTACAGAGGATAAACTTGCTGGAAAATTACTGTGATTTAGGATGCACCCAGTTTAGGATGCACCCAGCCCAGTCCAATCAGTCTCTTGATGCTGAACAGGGCAAACGGATATACTTCTTAGTTCAGTTAGCAAAAATGTAGCTTTTTTTTTTTTAAAGACAGCAGACTTAAAACAAGTGAACTGATAAAACCAAACCAAAAAATAGGCAAAATCAGACAACAGTGACAAATCTTCTCAGCTTCTCAAATCTGATGCTTTTCAAATGTGGTCAAAAGATTAGGTAAAAATAATAAACATAATAGAATCTCTTCTTGCCTTTCTAATTATCATAAAATGCAGAACCTATGTGTAAGAGCTTGAGATAAAAATAATTCACTGCCTACTACTCAGCAGCTTTGCACTTTCTTAATATTTCTGCTCACTTATTAATGTGAAAAGGCAAAATAGAAAACTATAAATGTTCCACATTGTAATATAACCTACATTTTACTGTGACCAGAAATCAATGTTGGCATTATAAAAAAAATTGTTCATGGAGGCCACACACGTAAGGATAATGTGTTCCATTAGCAACCAATGTGTTCATTTTAAATTGCTTATTTAGACAGGTCTGTTGGTGGATGACAATATGAGCAAATATAGCTTTTGCTGGAAAATCTATACAGCAGCAAATGATACAACTGATAGAATTCTATTCTGTATTACTGTCCCCCTTGTTAACCAATAAATATTTGAAATGCAATCTTGGATTTCTGCAGTTAAAGAGAACAAGGAGCATTAAAAATAGGCACAAATCAGGTATGTCTCATGGATAATGTGGGATGTTTTAGAGAAATATATAAACAGCAAAACCATTTAGGTGTATTATGGACGTCACATGATGGTAAACAATATGAAGAAGACTATTGAAGTCATGACATTTTTTACATCTCTAGTCATTTAGATACGGTGGAGGTTTGATGGTATATATAGTTTGTTATTAATATTGATATAAAAGAAACTTCCCTGAGCTCCAGTAGCATTGCTTTCACTTGGATTAAAACTCACATTTAACCCTAGAAAACAAAAGTAGTCCAAACCTATGAACTTCAAGGAGATATGGAAGATCTTAATGAAGATATGTGTTGTAGCACGGGAATAACGAGAGGCACAAGCAGGCTAGTAACAACAGCTCTTTAATATAGGGTGAGACTTCAGCAAAAACTCACAGGCAGCAGCTCTCTTTATATACTTTTCAGAAGCAACCAAGAACCAATCAGGATTCACTATGCATTTGAATTTCCCGCACAAAATAGATACATACACAACAATATGGTTGAGATAAGCAGTGTACTCAGGCTCAGGAATCTGAGAAAACAGTAGGTGAAGGATCAGGAAACTTCTAGTGAAGATAGGTCATGGATACTTCGGGCTGCAGTTCTTAATTTACTTCTCATTGGCCATGACTCTTGATTGGAAATAAAATCCAAAACATCTTGTTAGATATCAAGTACAGTTCAAATGAGCCAATCAGGAATTAGTCCTGAGAGCGGGAAATTAGAAGGCACGTCAGTGGTTGCAGCCAGGGACAGCCCCTTTCCCTATATAAAGGGTTGCCCAGGGTTGCATTGCCATTGCTGTTTCTGGAGTTAAATAAAGAGTTACTGTTACATTGTTTTGAGTCTTCCTTCAATCACCCACAATTTAACATTGGCGACGAAGGTGGGATCTGAAGGAACAGGACTGCACATCAATCTCCAAGCAATTATCAGCCACACATCCGATCCACCGAAACACCGGTCAGATCATCGGCTATCGAGATGTCTGCAATCACACCGCCCGCTCCATTTAACCCAACCGGGGAAGATTGGGAAGCCTACATGGAGCGATTCTATATGTTCATGGAGGCGAACGATCTGCTGAGCTTATCAGAGCAGAGGAAGAGGGCCCTTTTCCTCACCCATTGCGGCCCGGCAGTTTTCAAGATGGCAAAAGCGCTTGCCGCCCCAGCCGACCTGAAGACCATGACCTGGACAACGCTACAGGAGATACTCAAGGCACACTACGCACCGCAAGCATCATCCCTGGTAAGAAGGCATGAGTTTTATCGGAGGGACCAAAAAGAGGGAGAGACGATCAGCGCGTTCGTGGCGAACTTGCGGGAAATAGCTGCCGCCTGCGATTTCCTGAATCTGGAAGAGGCCATGAGGGACCGTCTAGTACTGGGACTGAGGGACCTCACGTTACAGAGTAGGTTGCTGGCCCGGCCTCAAATTACATTCAGGGAGGCCTTGGAAGAAGCATCCGCAACCGAAGCTTCCCAGAAATCGGCGGCGGCTATGAAGAAAATGAAAAGCGGGCCGCCCGTAAAAGAGGAGGCGGCCGTGCACTATGAAAGAGCAGAATCGGGCTCGGAAGAAGAGGACGAGGAGGATGAAGTCCATCACCTCCGAACCGATCGCAAAGAGAGACAACAAGGAAAGAGAGAGGCCTGGTGCTCGGGATGCGAAGGGAACCACCCGAGAGCCGAATGCAGATTCCGGGACACAAAGATGCGAAAAGAAAGGACACATAGCGAGGGTCTGCAGGGCATCCCAGCCAACCTCAAGGAGAACCAGACCCCCCCGATCACCAACAAACCACAGAAGAGTCCAGACGAGTGGTAAGAGACAACCGTTTGGGTGAGGACAAAGAAACGATGACCATCGGGCGGATCGTGGCGAGACCCATCAGACCATCGTAATCGGCCATGCCAGCGCGGGAAAAGCAGACAAGATGGCGGTGACAGTCTTGATCGAGGGGAGACCCTGCCGAATGGAGGTGGACTCGGGATCCAGCCTATCAATGGTATCCTGGACAACAATCAAGAAGCTCCTGCCACACATCACAGCCCGCGACCTCAAACGACAGCGCCTCACCCTCATTGACTACCAAGGGAACCGAATCCCTGTGGTAGGCATCGGCAAGTTCAACGTAGCCTACAAAACATTCAAGGCCACGCTACCCCTCACGATTGTGGACAGAGACCGGCCCAGCCTGCTGGGCATGGAGTGGTTCGAACCATTGGGGCTAGCCATCACTAGTCGATCACATCGGAAACGACACCTGGGAGGAGGACCTGATGAGGGAATTCGCAGAGGTCTTCAACAACGAGCTAGGCAAGTACAAGGGGTCCCCAATCTCATTCAATTTAGACCCCCAGGTAGCCCCAATCCGAATCAAACCTCGGAGAGTCCCTTTTGCGCTACGGCCAAAAATAGACGAACAATTAGATAAACTGGTCGCGCAGGGAGTGTTAGAGCCAATCGACCACGCGAGATGGGAGACCCCTATCGTAACACCAATTAAACCGGACGGGTCAGTACGTTTGTGCGGAGACTATAAAAGTACATTAAATAAGGCGCTCCAACAAAGCGCATACCCCGTACCAGTAGTCCAACACCTCTTGCATTCTTTGGGGAGGGGAAAGATCTTCACAAAATTGGACTTAGCATAAGCGTACCAGCAGCTGCCCGTTGATGAAGCCACCGCGGAAGCACAAACCATCGTCACACATAGGGGCGCATTCAAATGTAAGAGACTGCAATTTGGGGTGAGCGTAGCGCCCGGACTGTTCCAAAGCCTGATGGAACGACTCCTACAAGGAATCGAAGGAGTCGTCCCTTATTTCGACGATATACTAATATGAGCAAGGGACACGGCTCAATTAAAGCAGCGGCTGAGGGAAGTGCTGACAAGATTCCAGAAAGTGGGGCTCAAAGTTAAAAGGGACAAGTGCCAACTAGCAGAGACTAAGGTCGAGTTCCTAGGATACTTGATAGATGAGTCGGGAATTAGACCCACCCCCGGAAAGCTGAGAGCGATCAAGGAAACACCCCCCCCAAAAAAATAAAACCGAACTGCAGGCATTTTTGGGGTTGCTTAACTTTTATAATATTTTCCTACCGCAGAAAGCTACCACTGCTGAACCACTTCACCGGCTGCTGGACAGGAAGGCAGAATGGAAATGGGGGGAGCGAGAGAGGAAAGCGTTCGAAGATATAAAAAACCTTCTAACATCAGACAGAATTTTAGTGCAATACAGCGGGACATTACCAATAAGACTAACTTGTGATGCATCCCCTTTCGGCATCGGAGCCGTTTTAAGCCACAAGATGCCTAACGGAACAGAAGCCCCCATTGCATTTTTCTCCCGGACTTTGTCAAAACCCGAACGAAATTATAGCCAATTGGACAAAGAGGCGCTAGCCGCAGTAGCCGGAATAAAAAGGTTCCATGAGTATCTCTACGGTCGGAAGTTCGAACTAATAACCGACCACAAGCCGTTGTTGGGCATCATGGCAGGGGACAAACCAACACCCCCCATTTTGTCGCCCAGAATGCTAAGATGGGTGGAGTTTCTGGCAGCCTACAATTACACACTGCTCCACCACCCAGGGAAATCAATCGACCACGCAGACGCCCTCAGCAGGTGCCCACTTCCAGAAACGGGGGAGGACCCAGCGCCAGCGATGACCACCCTGCTAATCGAGACGATGGAGGAAGCCCGAATATCTGCAGCCGACATTGCGAGGGCCACCGCAAGGGACAAAATACTGGCGCGGATTTTAAATTGGATCTGGAAGGGGTGGCCGGAAGAAAGAGAAATGAGCACAGAGTTCCTGCCATACAAACGGAGACAAAATGAACTGTCAGGACTAAGGGGGTGCGTGTTGTGGGGGGATAGAGTCATTGTCCCAAACACACTAAGGCAACAGACACTCAGATTACTCCACGACGGGCACCCGGGGATAGTGAGGATGAAAGCTCTGGCCAGAAGCTATGTGTGATGGCCCGGTATGGACAAGGAAATCGAGACGTGGGTGTCCGCCTGCACAAACTGCCAAGAATCAAGGGCGGCACCAAACGCAGCCCCCGTCCACGACTGGGAAAACCCGGGAACACCATGGGCCAGATTGCACATCGATTTCGCAGGGCCGTGCAAAGGGAATACGTTCCTAGTCATCGTGGACGCATATTCAAAGTGGCTGGAAGTAGTGCTCATGTCGACGACCACAGCAGACGCAGTAATTAGAGTTTTGAGACGCCTATTCGCCACACATGGGATTCCCGACCTCATAGTCTCCGACAACGGGCCGCCGTTCACATCAAACACGTTTGAGATGTTCCTCGCGGACCAAGGAATAAGGCACGCGTTATCCACCCCGAAAAAACCTTCCACGAATGGTTTGGCAGAACGGATGGTGAGATCTACAAAGGAGACGCTTACGAGACTGGGCCCCGGGGACATCCAGGCCAAACTGGATAAACTATTAGCCATCCAGCACATCACACCAAGCGCCACGACCCACCGAAGCCCAGCGGAATTACTAATGGGCCGTAAGCTGCGATCCCATCTGGACAGACTGCACCCACAGTACAGCACAGAGAAACCAACCGACTCCACGAGCAGGATCCGAGAGTTCCAGCCAGGGGACAGAGTCTATGCAAAAAACCTGAGCGGGAACCCACTCTGGGTACCAGCAACGATAACCCAGGTGACAGGGCCCCTGTCCTACCGGGTCCAGACAACAGAAGGACAGCACTGGAAAAGGCACATCGACCAGCTCAGGAGAAGATTAACGAGGGTTGAGGGCGAACCCCAACACAACAACCAGGGGGAAGGAAAAGACATGCAAACAGTACCAGAGCCGGCCAATACACAGACACCAGCCCTGGACACGCCAAACACCAGTCCGGAAGAAAATAACAGCGAGCACGTACCTGAATCCACGGAGGAGGTAACAGGCGCCGAAAGGAACCGGCAGGGACAGCCAAGTAAAGTGGGAGAAGGAGGCGAATCCACGCCGGAGACCGAGTTAGAGAGAGTTCCGGAGCCCACACAGAGAGAGCAGCGGACCTCAACCTCTCAACCCGAAGGCACCCGGACAACTGAACTGCGCAGGTCCGGCCGAGCGTCCAAATGTCCCGCCTACATACGCGACTACGTAGCCTAGAGACCCCGGACGGGTGAACACTGAACTAGGGGGGAGGAGTGTTAGATATCAAGTACAGTTCAAATGAGCCAATCAGGAATTAGTCCTGAGAGCGGGAAATTAGAAGGCACGTCAGTGGTTGCAGCCAGGGACAGCCCCTTTCCCTATATAAAGGGTTGCCCAGGGTTGCATTGCCATTGCTGTTTCTGGAGTTAAATAAAGAGTTACTGTTACATTGTTTCGAGTCTTCCTTCAATCGCCCACAATTTAACACATCTGAAAGGCTGTTTTGAGGAATTACCCTGATGCACTAAGATTTAAATTCAGTGCTATGGGCAGTTCTGATCCAGATTTTATTTATGACTCAAATGCTCTCTAAATACGCTCTGGCTCAGATATGAGAGAGAGTCAGATTAAAAACTCTAGCATTAAACTACAATCAAATTATATTTTGCTTAGATAGTATCTTTGCATTTCCCAAATGCCCTAATTGGGGTTTTTTGGTGAATTGAGAACTTTACACTGTCATACAAGGCTGGCCCTGGGATAGAAATCAGAGATGTGAGATAATAATTGGGTTCCTAACTTTCTAAGATAAATCAGGATTGGATAAATCCTGCCTCACAGTCACAGTACAGAAGTGGCTTCTTTCCCCCTTAGTTTTGATAAGAAATGCCAAGACTGGTAAAGAATGTTCAGATAGCAAGAAAAGATACAAGAAGCAAATTTCAGGCTGTTCCACTGTGCCATTTGTCATTTCTACAATTATTCTGACGACAAAACGAAATGGATCCTGACAGGCAAACAAGGACCAAGAGTGGTTTTGGCTTAGCTAAATTACGTAATATAATATATCAGTGGAATAAAGCACAGAAGGCTCTCCTTCTGCAGGAGACAAGACAGACCCCAGAGTCTTCAACCAAATATACCCAACAACTTATTAAAATGCATATTTAAACATTATCTGCAGTTTTTTCTAGGTTTGAAAATGGAATTATTTCTCTATTAATATTTATGAATATTAAAGAATCTATTTTACATTCTAGGTCAAACATAAGGCCCCAGTTTGCAGAAACAAGTACACATGACTTTAAAATGTATACCTTCACTCGTGTAACATCCTGCAAAGTCTGTCAGATGCTTTTGAGGTAAGTGTCAAAACAGCTGAAGCCTAAAAATTATATTACACTTGGGAAAAACAATGGGATTCAATAGACTCATCAAATTATCGGGTGGATTCTACCTTTCTTTTAAAGCTAGCAAGACTTAAATTCTACAAATAGCTGTATAATTCAGCATTAACATGAATCCAAGTAATATGTTCAAATAGTAAACATTTCCCTCTTTTTGAGTGATAATTGTGTGCAAAATCAGTGATGTATTATTTTGTTTTGTAAAGTGTAATTTCTACTAGTAGCTGTTATATTGCTTTCTAAGTTCATTGCTTTTAAACTCATAAACGCTGCTTTTCAAATTGACCTTAAACAAAGAATTATTTTCCACTAAGGCCATTGAAAGCTAAGAAGAAAATGGTTTTTTTTTTTAAAAAAATGCAAATGCTACATGACATGTCATATACTACATTCTTTGAGTCCAGAAAGATTCCAATAGTTGAATATTGTGCATTAAAAATACAGTACTGATGAAAAAGAATACTCAGCATTGTATTCCCCCTTGAGAGAAATATGCCTTTACAAATCTGGGATTGCAGGGTAGCTATACTATAAGAAAGCAGGCTAAACAAAATATTAAAATAGTAAGTGGGTGCAATTAAGCATGATTTCATTTCACTGGAAGAAAAATAGTACATCTGTGTCTGTTATGATTAGATTACTTGAAAAGTATCCTATATTTTCTTACAAAATATATCCTGTAAAGTCCTGCAAAAGCGATATCTACAGTAAAGTGTGCATATGACCCCACCGTTTTTAAACATGAAGCAACATTTAATATTATAAACATACATATTATACAGTTGTGTTATGTCATAATGTGTGAAGATAATGTGCAATAGTCATGAGCTCTGAATATATAGCAGCAATAAACTTCACTGAGCGATGTGTCATATGAGCAGCCTCTGCGTAGTCATCACATTTATTGTGATTACACATCTCTCTCTCTCTCTCTCGGCATTAAAAGTAACAGATATCATCAAGAGTCTGAGGTTGCCACTCCTAACATCCCAGAGCTTTGTCTCAATACCAAGTCCAGGATTTGATCAACACTAAAATCAGATATACTGAGCAGAAAAAAAGTTTTGGAATGATCACACTATTATGGATTGTTGACCTTCCAAAAATGTATGTGCTTAAGTAATCAATGTCCATTAGATTTGCAAAAACAAACAAACAAAAAAGCACTGCTGGTTATTGGTATTCAGGGATTTATTACTATATAAGCATCTGGAAGTATATATGGATGCATTCTTGCCACACGTATTAAACTGCTTCATATTTTAATGTTTGTTACATTATACCAATTGTCTTCTGATTTCCATACTGTTTTATATTTCAGGGGAACTTTTTATCAAGGCTACTTATGTTCGAAGTGTGGGGCTGGAGTCCACAAAGAATGTTTGGGAAGACTCGACAACTGCAGAGTTAATTTAGTTGGTAAGTCATCTGCATTGTTTGGAATTCTCTTTTAATTAGGTCATAAATTTGCCAGATTTAATTAAGACTTAATTTCCCTTAAGTTGTGTTCATTGTATTTTTGTGTTAATATGTTTATAAATACTGCTATAATGGCTTTTTGGGAATCACTACCTTTTGCAATTTACTGTGAAGCAAAGAGCCACTGGAATACCGTAAGTAGCTTCCAGGAATCATATAATTAGATCTAGGTATCTGATAGAACTTCCTATAATTCTCAAATTACAGCTCCCCCCTTTCTGATCTCCAATTGAAGAAATTTTGGAAGGGATTACTGTTGAGAGTGGTCACTGTGAGTATTCAGAAGTTTACTTGGAGGAATTTACAAATTGGAGAAGGCAACCGTTAATTATAGCTTATAATCATCATTATAGAGGCAGTTTGGTCTAGTGGTTAAGGTACCAGGCTAGAAAGTAGGAGACCATGATTTTTCAAGAGTCAACTGGACTTTCTGGTTTTTCTTCGAAGAAATTTCACTTCTCATCAAGATGTTCTTCAGCTCAAAGCAGAAAGACCAGTTAGTTGCCTCTTGAAAAAACACCTTTGGGACAAGCATGACCTGGATGACTGAGAATCTCCATAGACAGGAGACCATGAGTTCTGGTCCCACCTTACACGTGAAAGTCAGCTAGGTGACTTTCACCTAGCCAGTCATAGACTGTTAGCTCATCCCACCTTGCAGGTTTGTTGTTATGGGGAAGTTGGAAGAGGAAGGTGTGTTGAGTATGTTCACCTCCTTGAGTTACTTGTAAAAATAATAAAGGCAGGATACAAATAAATAAATGGTCATCTACTTCCAAAACATTATTGTTGTTGTTGTTGTTGTTATTATTATTATTATTATTATTATTATTATTATTATTATTATTATTATTATAATTATTTATTGATTTGTCAACAAGTACAAGGAACATAGACATAGATATGGACACACGAAATAAAATTGGCACAAATAAAAGGATATAAATAGGCAAATAGCCATAAACACATAGAATGATTACATATAAATGGGGACAGTAGGACAGGGATGGTAGGCACGCTGGTGCGCTTATGCACGTCCCCTTAGGGACCTCTTAAGAAACATGAAAGGTCCACGGTAGACAGTTTAAGGTAAAAGGTATGCGGATTAGAGAGACTAACAACAGGATCAGGTAGAGTGTTCCAGACATTTACTACTCTATTGCAGAAGTCATATTTCCTACAATCAAGATTAGAGCAAATTACATTGAGTTTGAATCTATTGATAGCCCTTGTTATTACAGTTGAAATTAAAGTACTCGTTTACAGGTAGGACACTTTGATAAATAATCTTATGAACTAAGCATAGGTCGGAATAGTAGATAGTAGATTCTAGGCATGACAGTGAAAGTGGCAGAAAGCAATTATAGCCTTTATGCCTTTATTTAATCTTCTCAAAAGCATCTATTTGACCATTAAAGGAACATAAATGCTGGTTTAGATACTCCACTGTTCACAACCTTATGTGGAGGCCATTTGGAATTTTGAGTAATCTTTTATTTTTTACTCAGATTATTGAAACCAAACATGGCAACTTAAATTTTTTCACAAAGCCCTTCCAGCAGGTATACAGAATAATAGATCAACCTGTCTTCTGTTCATAATTTGATCATTATAATAGGGCAGTTTTCTAATTTTAGAAAATCAGGTCAGAAGTTTTAAATAAATTGGAGAAGAACATCCTGCATCTTTGATGTTGTAATATGATAATTTATTCATTAATCCATGAAGTTGTCTGCATGTGATCTTTGCCTCCGGCAGTTGAATAGAAATCGTTTAATTATTTCACCCATGATAGGACTTGAGAGAAAATCTGCAAACTTTTGTGACCAATTGATGAGGCAAATCACAGGACTGTACATTTTAATGTTGTGTAAGATAAGAAAGGATAAGTATTAGGAGTGTGCAAAATCTTTCCCCAAAATGACAGGTTTTATACAGTGGTGGGATTCAAATAATTTAACAACCGGTTCTTTGCCCTAATGATTTCTTCCAACAACCAGTTCACCAAACTGCTCAGAAAATTAACAACCGGTTCTCCCGAAGTGGTGCAAACTGGCTGAATCCCACCACTGATTTTATACCTGTCTGCTTTCTGTTTTGAGAAAATGGAGCTGTGTCATGCTTCCACAGCTGATCATCCTGTTTGGTAATTGCTAGTTAAGGATACTGATTTATTTTCCAGACTTGTATTGCTGTTTTGCAGAGAATATAGCAAGCAGCCAGATACTTGCATTTAATTATTTTAAAATAATGGATTAATGCTCAAAATATAACTCAGTGAAATGCTAGAGCTATCAATTCTGTATCAATCACTCATTCTGGTGATGAGACTGAAACACCTCCCTCCCCCCCATTCTCTGCACTGCCTTTCCCCAAACAGAGTAATGCTCTCTAGATAAGTTAAGTGCAGGATCCAGATTTTGCCAGCCAGCACGGCCATTGCTGAGAATTCTGGGAATTGAAGTCCACACATCTAGAGAGTGCTAGAGTCAGCTGTTCTCCCTTCATCATCAGTTGTAGGTGCTCCCTACATCTACGCCTACGCTGTTACAGGTGTTATGTCTGCCTTGTATGCAGCGTTATTCCTCTCTAGCATTCATCTCCATTGTTCAGTGATGCATTTCCTGCCTGTCTAGGATTTACCTCTATCTGCTCCTGTAAGCCACTTCCTGTTCCTGTTGGATGTATATACAGCTCAGCTGGGGCGAGGGCTTGCGTGCCTACGCATGCCACCTGTGGCACACGTGCCATACGTTCGCCATCACGGGTATAGAGTCTCCTGTTTGTGCAGGAATTGGACTCCAAGGTCCCTTCCAATTCTGTTATTCTAGGAATTGATATGGAAGGAAGTTGCAAGCTTGCTGAGATTTAAGTTTCACTGCCAAACCTTTAGATGGTGAAAAAGCCTACTAATAATCTAGAAAAAGTCTACTACTATCTAAAGCACTAATAGATTTCTGTTTTGAGTGTCTGATTATTGGTCCCTCTCCTGAAAAAAGTAACTTGACCTCCTAACAGTGATTATTATTTTATAAATATAAATGACATAACTGCCTGCAAAGGGGAAGTTAAAAAAATCTTAATTAGCACTGTTTAATCACACCTGTGTTCTGTTTTAGCAAGATAGATTTTGATTTCCTTCCAGAAAAACATTTATATAAGCACATAAGTCAGCAGGTCTGAAGACTGTATAGGGTGTGACTGTGAATATTTTTTTAAGTTAATGGAATTAAAGTGAATAGCAACACCTGGACACCTTCACTGAATATAGCTTAGACCTGATTGCCTAAATTCCTTTCACACCCATGCTTCTCAAACTTAGCAACTTTAAGATGTGTGGACTTCAACTCCCAGAATTAGCTGGGGAATTCTGGGAGTTGAAGTCCACACATCTTAAATGTTGCCAATACTGTTCCATATCTTTCTACCTTGAAAACCATCTTTGTTTCCACTGTGTCCCTGTGATAATTCAGTGTCTTTTTGTTTTTAAAGAGTCTGTTTTTCAGGATCCCAAGAACTCCATTTGATCACAAATTTTGCAGTCTTTGAATATTCCACTCTCACTCTTTAACTCTGAGACCAAACCAAGATACTCAGTGTTTCACCCTCAACATAATGACAACCTCATTCATTTTGCATCCTTTCTTCTTGATCCTATGTTGTTTTGTTTTACCACATGCACTTTAGTTTCCTATTTCCACAGCATTCAGTTTATTTTTATATTTCTCCTGATGTGCCCCAATTCTCAATTCTTTTAACGAAAAGGAGCAAAAGCATTAAAAGCCACTTTGACTTCTTGGATGAACATTCATTTCTCACAAGAGACTACAGATAGTTCTCAATTTATGATCATAATGGAACCTGTCCATAGTTGTAAAACAAGTCAGTCAGGTGACCGTGCCCCCCCACCAAGTATCAGAAATTTGAATCTGGGTCGTTAGTAGTCCCAAGGTAGTCCATTGTAACTTCGAATGGTTGCTAAGTAACCTGTTTAAGTCAAGGACTACCTGTACTAACTTCCAATGATCAGCATTTGTATGAATTCACCTTCCTCCCTCTATTTCCCTGTCTTTAGTAAAACAAAGTACATAAATTCATCCACTTGCTCTAGTTTTCCCATCTACTTATGCATAATATGTGTACTCCATTTTGCCAAGGTCTTTGTAAGATGCAACGAAGCGTATGGATCTGAAAATTAATATACCATGTTAGCAACCATTTATTGAAAATCAGTTTGATTCTCAGCAGCATGGGAAAAGCCCACTTAAAAAAACATGCAAGACTGTTGACTCCCCAGGTTTGATTCTCCTATCCTTCTAATCAGAATAGCTCCCTTTAACTATAAATTAATTACATCCAAAAGTTTTTAAGAAAGCGAGGTTTGTGTGTACCTTGTGTTCATATAGTTTGCATTATGACTGTGAGCTTGATTGAAATCTTTTGACTCCTAGACACTCAACTCATCAGCATAAGCTGACAGTTTTTACAGTCTGCTCATGAGGAACAGCTGTCTGGAGTGCAAATGGGCGATCCCACAACCTCACCTTTATCTGAAAAGATTGTGCTGACTAGAATTCACTATCTCTCATTACGATCTTCCTGTAGACATAAGACCCATTTTTCACACATCAGTGGTGGGATGCATCAACAAGATTTGTAGGTTCTTAAAACCATTTTTCATAATAGTCTACTTGGGGTCGGTTTTTCAGTTGTGCAATGGAAAGAAGAAATTTCTGGATAATTGCCTAAAATTAAACAATCCTAGCTTGTGCATTACAACATCTCTCTTGTCAAATTAGGAGAATCATGTTTCATGTTATGAGAAGCTATTCAAATAAAATAGAGGGCATGTCCACTCATGTCTTGAATTGTGTGTTACTTTGAGTGCATATTAAAATGTTCTAATTTGAAGTTCGTTGCTCATAAGCCATTTTATGATGCATATATAATCCAGCTCTCTCTTGCTTTTCCCCTTATTCTTAAAAGTATATACCTTCTTGTGAAGTAAACCAGTTTTACCATAGTATAATAGGGCTGTGTTTTCTAAAAAAGGAGAGAGCTAAGCACCATTTCATGATCTTTTAAGAGCTTGATTATTTTTATTTTGTAATATTAATTATGATAGTTTTCAATTTGATTTTGTAAGAAATATTCGCAAATATGAACTTTATATTTTACTTTGTGGTTCCTCTACATTTTTAATATTGCATATCAAAATATATCATGCAGAACACTGCTTGTTCTGTTTTCTTTTTTTATAAAAAAAATCTGCAATATTTTAATTCCAGTAGCTTCCTTTTGATTATCTATCTAGCCATCCACATAGCTATCTGCAGTGACTAGTTCATACATACATATCTATCACATGATTTCTTATGATTCATTGATTCAAAATTTGATGAGCCAAAATGAATGTAGTGAACTGGCTCAGATTAAAACAAATAGTGGCTAGGATATAAAAAAGCCTTTCTGGATCAGAATTACAGCTGGAGGATCTCGCCAATAACTTAAATCTTTCTTCCTCCATATCAAATCAGGATTCCTTTAGAGGAGAACTATAATTTGATAAATGCAAATGAGTGTCCTTGATGTTCAAAGCTCATCCAGCTGGTTTTTGGATCTAGAATACCCTGTTTTCCCCAAAATAAGACATCCCCTGATAATAAGCCCAATCAGTCTTTTGAGCGCATGGCAATAAGGCCAAACACTTATATTTCAAAAAAAATAAAATAAAATAAGACAGGGTCTTATTTTCGGAGAAACACGGTAGTATTTTTGAAGTTAAAAGAAGAAATATGAACATTCTTGTTTATAGGACAATTTTTGTAATGTTTCATTCACATGTGCCAATCACTTACTGAATCTACTGTCTAAGACAGTGATTGTTTGTTTGTTTGTTTGTTTGTTTGTTTTATTAGATTTATATACCGCCCTACTCCCGAAGGACTCAGGGCGATGAACAGCCACAAAGTAAAACACATAAATACAAAATTTAAAAGCAGAATAAAACCGAATTAAACAATTTGGCCCAAAACAAATTTAAAACACCCCAATAATTTAAAAATAGATTAAAATGTATATTGTAAAAAGAACAAAGAAAAAAAGGGAAAAATTAGGCCAGGCCAGCTTGGTGGAATAAAAAGGGCTTGAGAGCGCGACGGAAAGTGCGCAGATCCGGGATTGTCATATATATGTGGATCAGTCCAAAGCTCTTTCAATATTCGGCTTAAGACAGGCTAGGATTTGGTATGTTTTGTCTATTAGAGAAATGTGCACAAAATATATGCACATTGTGTAATGAAAAAACTCCATATAAGTCTTGCATCAGAATGAGAAATCAATGTAATATAATGTAATAATAATACTAGACATATAATAATATATTCTGGATATAGTTTTTTGGGAAGAAGAAACTGCAATTGCTCTATGCTAAAGTCAGGATTCAAATCACTGTATACTTTTAAAACTGGAAAATGTTCACCTCTGTAAGTTTCTTCAGACTTTAGAGTGTTTCAGAGATTTTAGGCAATCTATTGGTTCAGAAAGCTGGGTGTCATGGAGTTAAGCATAAACCCAGCACTTTTTATAGCTGTTCAGTGCTGCCTGACTTGAGCCAATAAAAGTAAACACAGTTGCAAAATAACTAGCTGAGCCTCAGGGTTGCTGGAGCATAAAACAGGTTATCAGCTAGCAAAACAAAGTCGTTCTGTGTACTCTCACTGTATCCCTGAGCTAGGGATTATTGTTGTACAGTGAGCGTTCTGTCACTGACCATGCCAATTTTTACATTTGTTTCAGAACATGGAACCCTGAAACATGAGGTAAGTGTGCCTTTTCTTTCTTTCTTTCTTCTTTTTTTGATTTGATACAGTATTTGTTGTGGATATGATCAAAATGCCTCCTTTTTCATATCTGTCTTTTAGCCCTGACAGAAGGTAAGAGGTTTTTTTAAGACTATATGATGATTTCTGAAGGAAATCCTTCAGAATGCACTCCTTGCATTAATCCTAGATTAAAAAGAGAAACAAAGGATTGAACTGCTGAAAATGAAACATTGTTAAATTATATTGATTTGAAATTGAAATCCTGCATGTTCTTCATCCATTTTGGACCATGTTTTAACAAGTATTGCAGGTTTTGCATAATTTTCTTCCAAACCTTTTCAGCATACCGGAGATTAATAGAAAGCACGTAGCAAGAAAAAACAAAGTAAATTCACAAGTAAGGGCTAGTCCATGATGCAGCAGGAGAGTAATGTGGTCTAAATTTCCAAGTTATATTTATATAGAATTTAATGAATGAGTACAATCCTCTGCCATTCTCAATTGGTGAGCAATAAATTGAGCACCAAAATGCTGATTTTATAAAGTTGTTTAAGAATTGCTTAGCAAATGTAAACCCTTTGACTGAATGATCATGGTAAGTGACATTTGTTCTATGGGAAGTTAATTTCAGGACAATGGATCATTTGGGGAGTTTATAAAAAGAAGCTAGGGTGGTTATTGTTACACTGTGTGCGGACTACAGTGCGTTAATTGTGTAGTTTCCTTCTGAATATAGCTCTAAAATATAAGAATCTGAAATTAATTGGGAGCAATGAAAAGACAAGCAGGACTCGATTACTTAACCATTCAGTCTTTTTTTTAAATCTTGCTTTTATTAAGAGCAACATTTATAATTTTTGAAGTGTACTTCATTCACTTGTGGAAAGAACTTTGGAACTGGAATATTAAGTTTTTGATTTCAAAATACAGATCTCTATCAAACAGTGTTTGCCTTAAACTCTGAAGTGAAGTGGCAACTATTAAGAATTGACCATTAATCTGAGAGCAAATTAAACTTGTTCATAGAACAATATTTTCTTCCTCTCTTTGGGGGGGAAATAATTTGTGTTTGCTTTGCATAATATTCTCTGTGAAGCCATGTTATTCATCAGAGGAAACCACTGATGGACGGGTTCAGCACAGCTGCAATTGCACTAATGATAAAATTGCTGTACAGGTAGCATATTATGGAATGGGAATGATCAGAAATCGGAAAGCTTTGAGGGAGTAGAAAATTAATCATTCACCAATTATGAAGGGTAGGACAGCCTGAGTATATTTGGCACTAGAGTACAGAGTTTGCCAGCTACCCATTCAGTATTACAGTTGCAAAGTGAATTTCAGGAAATGATGATATTCATGGGCCTAAATTGTAACTTACTGATTCCTATTAGAAGTAATAATTGCTTAGTAAACCATCTCAGTCTAAGGTTAAGGACACAAATATAAGACTACACTGTATTTCTTGGGAAAATATATAATGTCAAATTTAAAGTCATTGTTGGCAGAGAGAAATTGACTACAATATATTTGTAGTATATGCTTGAACTTACTTTCTTTATGACCTTTCAAGCATTTGGCAATGAAATTAAGGCTGTTCATTTTTCTTTTTGTTGGAGTGTCCTAGCACTCTAAATACATATATGCCAAGCTCCAGGGTAGAACACAGTTAATTAGGTTTTAGAGAAAGTCTTGTCATTTTTTAAAAAACGGGTCTAAACTTTAACTGTCTTTATTTTCAACTGGAAAGTTTGTGGACCAATTTTAAAAGTGAGTTAAAAAGTGAAAGAAATTAAAATATGCAGGGTTTTTTTTTAAAATTATGTGTCTGGAATGGAGTGACATCTGGCCCATGAAGTTCCTGAATGATTTTTTATGCCCAGTCCTACTTGGGTTGCTAGGAAAAAAAAGCCAACCCTTTAGTTTTTAATTGAATTTGATTTACATGTATTCTTAGAAATAAAATTAAATACTAAAATTAAATGCAGTTCATATGACTACACAGTAGTAGAAATTAGATTTGTTCTGTACTTGAAGTTGTCTGGGAAGTTGCAGCTCTGAGCTGAATGAAGGCAGGGTTTTAAAAGGTGTTTTGGAACGTATTTTTTCTTCCATCCAATCTTAATATGGAGATTATGAAAGATTTTTCTAATACTGTGTCTTCTCAGTAACTTACCTTATGTACTATGCAAATAATAAAAGTCCCCAATTTTGGCAGTCTTATAGATTTCTTAAAAATGAAAGATAAATTACCTTTATTATAACTGCATTTTTCAAAAGTGCTCTGTTCTTTTATGTAGTTAGATAGAATGTTTCTCTAAATGAAAATGATAGCTTTTGAATCTCTGCTTTTAAGAGAAAACTGTGTGTGTTTTAGGAAATCAAACACATTTTGGAAGGATCACAGTCATGCAAGAAAGTTACCTATATAGAATAATTGATACTTCCTCTATTTTTCATTTATCTTCTCCATAAAAACTATCAAATATAAAGAGATCCTGTTTTTTAATATTGTTTTTTCTTTTCTTTTTCTTCTTCTTTTCTTTTCTGGGCAAGATTGTGTCTGTTCTTCTCCATAAAATCAAACATTTTTCATATGTTCCTTCCAACTACAGTACATCATTACTGTATACTCATTACTGCAGTGACCTTTTAATATGCTAAGTCCTCTTTTATGGTGAAAACATGTTCTTGATAGAAGGTGAACTTTGTAATTGCTGTTCAAAAGTTTTACACACATTCAAACATTAACTATAATAACATACATATACATTTTAGAAACAATTGATATTTTTGTGTGGCTTTGTACAATAAAGCTTGAACTGTTGCATGGTAGGATGAAGTTATACTGCTTCAGGTAGCACCATGGAAGCGGAATAGGACAACTTGCTGAGGCCAACTCACCATACCCAACTCACTGTAGCCAACTCACAATGGTCAACTCATCGTGGGACAATTCATTGGGGTCAACTCACCATGGTCAACTCACCGTAGGACAACTTGCCACAGCCAAATTGCTGCCAGACAATTTAACAATTCAGTTTAATTATTTAAAATAAATAATACATTTTTTTAATTTTTGTCATTCACATTTCATTCTGTCCTTCCTTTGGCATCCTTTCTTTAATGATTCTATTCCACAATTTCTTTGATATTAGTGCAACTCTTGTCCCGGAGCAAGTTGTCCAGTGAATTGGCCATGGCGAGTTGTCCCATGGCAAGGTGTCCCACGGCAAGTTACCTATGGTGAGTTGCCTGTGGCGACTTGGCCATGGCTGATTGACATAGACCTCTATGGAGGAGGCTAATCAACAATGGCAGAACTGGATGGTTTGAATGGGGCAACAAAGCTTTTACAATATGGATGCTAATATAGTAGGGGTGATGCAAGAGTGTTTTTGAATTCTGTTCCAGGCATACCTTTCCCACCAGTCAGAAGTTGATGCAGCAACTTTTAATACTAAGCTTTGATTAGTAAAACGTTAAAAAAAAACAATATTTATAAACGGTCTGAAGGCATTTCTTTCAGTTCAGAAGCAGCTCTAGATCTGGTTTAAAGTTCATTGAGTGGCTTTTTTTTTGGATCTGAGATGACGAGCTTCAGTGTTCCACTTGCAGTACTGCTCTGGAGAATTTTTTAAGAATATATGTCGCCTTTCCAAGCACTTCACCAACATGCAATCAAGGGATAAGTGCTCAGCTGCAAATTGTTCAAACAGTATCATTTCAATTTCAGAATTTGCAAGACGTTTTAAATGTAGGACAAATAGCAGCTTTGCAGCAATCACGTCACAGCAATCAAGAAGTTCTTGTAAACAACTGTATGCATGAAACTTTAGGAATGTACAGGCCTTCAAGGGCGTGTTTCACTTCAACAAAGAAGAAAACAAAGCACACCTGAAACTGTTTCATGAAACATCATGTGCTTTTGCAGCTAAGGGTGAAGCAAATGGCTGCATTGCTTCATTTCACTCCGCTTGGCTGTTCTTCACAGCCTCCTACAGCTTCCTGCATTTGCATTGGTGAGATGAATTGTACCACTTGTAGCAGGAAAGAAGAATTGGTGCTGCCTCTGCAGGCCAAAACACCTTGAACTGAAAATGTGAATGTGGAGAGCATTAGCAATTCTTTTTTAGATCCTTTATTTTATGGAATGAAGTAAATGATGAAGGACATATATACTGATTCAACTATACATTTTTTTCACATGTTCTTTTTTGTTAGCTGAAGTTACGTGAATTGACTTGTAGAGTTCTGGTCATGTTCTTAGCGTTTTTTTGGTCAGCAGAATTGAAGAAAATCTCAGGTCAGCATAAGACTGGAAGATTGGGGGGGGTGGAAACACCAATATGAAGTAATGGTGCTCTAATTGAATAGAATTTACATGAAAAGAGGAACTATTTCTATTTTAGAAAGTAATCTCTTAACTGATGTGTCTTTAATTACACAGAAACGACTGAATGGACTTCGAAAGAGTTCCAGGCATATGGACTCAGGTTTGTTTGAGTGTTCTTTTTCTGATACTTTTTTTTTTTAAAAAAATTGCTAATAAAAGCTGATGAGACTGGAATTGATTTGTCATATTATTGCCCTGTTTTTTGACTTGCTTCCTACTCAAGGACTTTTCGTACATATTTTCATAAGCAGACTGCAGAGATGTAATTTGCTGTGGGTTCTAACCTCATGCATGTTCCAGACCTGGCAAGATAACAAAATAGCGTATGGCTACATTTTAATATTTCTTTTATATAGTGTTATAGTAATGTTTTTATTTGCCCAGAGTAACAGGTTGCATGTAACTCTCTGATAGTCAGAATAGGGGGGTTTTTTTGGGTTTCAGATGTTTTTAAAGAGCCAGAAAGGATGCAGTAAGCAGTAGCAGAAGGTAATAATTCATTACCACCCAAATCTCTCCTTCCCACTAAAACTGGATATTTCCCATTGGGGCAAAAATAAAATCATGTTATGATATATGCTATATATTGGATTTGCCCCATAAACCTCACCAAACTAGATTGTTCCTGCCAAATCTACTAAGGTTTCACCTTTTTAAAATTTATTTTATTTATTTATTTATTCATTTTGTCAAGAACGTGTTAGGTAATAAGTATAAGCATGGATTGGATACATAAAATAGATACAAATAGAGGAAACATTAGGACAGGGACGGTAGGCACGCTCGTGCTCTTATGCACGCCTTATCCCTATGCAGTGAGAAACAAAAATGCTGAATGTTATATAGCCCAGCCTTGATTTAGAGTAGAGGTTATTTAGATAAAACAGGAATTCTTATCAGCCTATATCTAATAACCTACAGCTAGTACAATGCTTTTTCTTCTTCTTCTGTGGCACTTACATCCTGCAGGGACTTGGGGCAGTATTTCCAATTTCATCCTTGCAACTTGTTAAATTGAGAGGTTCAGATTGCCCCATCCAGTCAGTGAATATGGTTCTCTAATTCTGCACTGAGGGTTTCATTGATCAGTTTAGTACTATTACAACTGCTCTGCTGCAGCAGTAGAAATTTTTGACATATGAGGCATTTCAGCAGTGAGAACACTTTTTTTTTTTTGACTGATACTTTTTAATCTTGCTGAATTCTATACCTTAGATTCAAATAAGCCTCGAGGCTTCTAATTACACTCCGGTGTTTTCAGTGGTTCAGTCATATGACTAATTAAACTCCAGATACATCTTGTTGCTTTGTTTTTCTTTTTTAAAATGTGCTCTTAAACTAGGTTTACATTCCTAGAGCTTCTGGGCTATTGGTTTACTCTCTCTCCCCTCTTAAATAGAGAAATCAATTTTAACCTTGGAGTTAATCTTAGGAACTATGTGTGTTCTTAGTTATTGCTGTTTCACCCTGGAGGCTGAAGATAGTAAGAATCTTGAGATGTGACTCCCCAAGCAAAATTCAGTTTAATCACTGCTTAATCTATATAAATAAAAATGTAAATGTCCATTTGTACATAACCGCACATGAAAAACATTGGAAAACTTTGAAAGACATTTACAAACATTGAAAAACAGCGCCATCTGCTGGACGTAAAACCAACATGGCAGCCTCCCAGCCCTGATTACGCTCAACAGATTTTTGCTCCTTATATTTAGACTCTCCATATTGCTTCCAAGAAACTGCGCATTTGGAAGGCAGAGACGCCCGAGGGCCATATCCTGCCACCAGGCTCGGCAGGTAGGCAGCCGGCTCCCCACCAGGAAGCCCTCGCAACCGGCGCTTCTAGGGCTGGGCGTGGCCCACCCGAGCCTGGCTCTGACCTCCTCCTCCCCTGGCCACCCCACAAACTAGCCTCACCCGCCACTGCTGCCCATCCCCCTCGTCAGCCGCTCTTGGGGCTCCTTCCAAAGAACACCTGGCCACGAGGCTGCCTGGGTCCACCGAGCGGGAACCCTCCGTCCCTCGCCTGGCCTGAATTGCGCCTGGCCCAGCGCTACCACGGGCCCCAAGGTCAGAAAGAACAGCCACTAACCAGCACTATGTGAATCCGGTCGGTGAGCAGGAGATGCAGGCAACTGAAGCCTCGGGGTCGCTTTTGATCAGCATCGCCTTTGATTCCCAGGTGGGCACTCTGGCAGTTCATGGAGCCTACACGAAAATTTCGGCCTCTGGCAGAAAAGGGGCTCCGGGGAGGCTTCGGGGGACAGAAACGGGCAGGAGGGAGGATGGCCGGCCCTCCTTCGTTTCGCTTGGAAGAGCAGGGGATTTAAACATTCCCCTGCCCTTGGCAGGCAGGGGAGGAGAACTGCGCAGCAGGGGTCCAGTGGCGTGTGCGTGGCTCCTAACTTTGCCGCTTTCTTCCTTCTGGCGGGAAGCCCCAAACCAGTTATTGTTATTGGATGATGCAATAGATCACATTTTGGTGTTGCTTCTTCTATATCAGGGGTGACAACTCACGTTGTCATGGCGGCATCACGTGATGTATTGGCACTTTTCCCCCTTTCGCTAAATTGGGCATGGGCATGGCCAGCGCGTGTCACATCTGGCTCGCAAGCCGCAAGTTTGACAGCCCTGTTCTAGATGGATTCTCTATCTACTGTTGGAATTGGACAGAAAATGAAGTGCCGCAGTTATCAGATTGCTTTTAATCAAATAAATCTATTTGGTTCTTGAGATTTTTGTCTCCACATTACTTGATTCTATTGCATCCAAAACATCTAGTTACTCTTTATTTCCTTGTTCTAAGCACATTATTCTTAAATCAAGTTATAAATAGTTTGACAATGTTATCATTAGGCTAAATTATGTTTTACTTGATTCTCTGATGTCCAAAAAGTATTGATATTTCTTTACTTTAAATTTGCGTTTTGAAACACAAATTTTAATTTGTTTTTAATTTATTGGGGTGTTTTTAAATCTGTCTTCGGCCAAATTGTTTAATTCGGTTTTATTCTGTTTTTAAATTTTGTATTTATGTGTTTTTATCTTGTGGCTGTTCACCGCCCTGAGTCCTTCGGGAGTAGGGCGGTATACAAATCAAATAAACTAAACTAAACTAAACTAAACTACTGAATTTGTGCTATTGCTACAACAGAATTCTGGCCACACAGATCCATGCCAATAATTATTCATGATGTAAACATGCCTTTATTCCAAAAGATGTTATTATACTTGGCATGATTCTTGGTTTTAATCCTTCTATGTCTCCGTTGCATTTTTTGTTTTATGAAAATTACAAGAAGTGCTGAATCAAATCAGATCCAGATTACCTCCCATCATTAGGTTGAGCCTTTAGGTTAGAAGTTACATTGTGTGTGCCCAGTGATTGCAGCTGGAGGCTTAGATGACTCAGCAGCTGTTAATGAGCTCTGTTGTTTTCTCATCTGATGTGCTGATTTTCCATCAAAATACTTGTTTAATGCTTGTAAGTATCACATGAACTACAGTCTTTATGCCAGCTTCAGAGCCTATGCCCAAACAAATACATTAACTATTAGTTGAAGACAAGAACCAGCATGCCTTATCCCTGCTAGTAACTTTTGGAAAAGCTCTTTATTACTAGATGTTTTGCCTTCAATTTTTTTATTTCCAGTTTTAGTTCAGTAGTACACATGAGACGGTAGAAAGATCCAGATGTTTCAAAGATCCCCAGTTCCAGAATTGTAGGAGGGCTATCTTAACTTTTTATCAGTTTGCATGTTAAAAGCTATCAGCGCATATTATGCAAGTTGTAGGAGTGTCATATCCACTGTTATCAAAGTCTTGAGAATGCATCCCTCCCTATAATTTGATTTGAAACTGAGAGCAAACAACACTTGACCCAGTTTCCTTAATAAAGGGAAAGTGAAAGAAGGAAGAGTTGTGCAAACCAACTTCGTGTTTAGATGTGGATGAATCTTGTAATAGCGTAGGTTGGCTTTGGTCTAAGAGACTTGCATTACGGTTTGGCTTTCTATAAATCCCTGTTAATAGAACTTTTTGACATATAGGTTGATGGCCTGAGGTTCAAGGCTAGCAAAAATCCTTCTGAGTCATCTTAAAACAACAGTCAGTGCTTTCTGCTCTCTTAACATTGCTTTGCCCTTCTCAAAATAATTTGCAGTTTTTCTAGTAGTATACCTTTTTCTGAAAACAGTTGGACACTGTAAATATAAGATTAGCTAACCCTTTAAAACTGATGCTTTGTTCTTATTGCTGTTTCAATGATAAAGAATGTCAGAGATAGTTTTTTTTATAACCCCACTCCCCATACATCTTAAACTTCAAAAGATCCTGAGCGGTCTCTGAGACGAACAGGGTGATGGAATCTTTTTCAATCAGTACTTGAGGGGTGGAGAAGAGAATACAGTGGAAATGGATATCTAACTTGTACAAATCGTTATGAAATGCTGACCTTAAGATCTGGGCTCTATCTTAAACAACAGAATGCTTTAAAAAGCAACTGAAGATATCTTAAGCTAAATTCGGTTTGACCTTCTACATTTCATACGAGCCAAAGAGATGATTTTTTAAAAATTTTAATTGAATTTTAAATCTCGCTTTGAAATCTAAAATCTGACATATAAAAATTGTGCACGTGTAGGGTGTCTCAATTTCTTTTTATGCAAAAGTGTGGCAATTGTTAATTAGTAGATTCAGAACCTTAATTAAGATACAAATCAGTGAAGAATCATTATATTTTGATGATGATTTACTAAATTTTAATTTAAATAAAAGAAGGAATCTTCCTCTAAAATTTAGCTCATTTATTGAATTCATTAATAATTTAGCAGTTACACCAGTATCCAAAATTTAAAGCAGTTATAAAATATGTAAGGATAAATAATATCTCTTATTTTTTCTGGGTCAGTTTAAAGATTTAACCTTAAAAGCTTTATACCAGGAAGGGAGAATCTCCAGATTCTGTGTGGAATATCTCTTTGGGAAGTTTTTCATTTGGGTAGGCTGTTTCATTCTCTCAAGCCTCACTCTTTCCTTTCTCATTAGTGCTTGTTGTGAACCTATTTAATTATTAAGAAAGGTCTTCCTTGCGATCTCTCTTGTTTAGTATGCCATAATCACTTCAGCCTCGCTATCTGATGGACAGTCTTTCTGGCTGTGAAGTTGACCCTCTTGATCACAGAGGGCCATAAGTCAAACATATCTATTCAACTTGGCCTTTGAAACTGTTTTCAATATTTAGAATGACTCTATTGATTGTGTGTGTGTGTGTGTTTATTATATAGCATTGATATTTTTCTGGGCTATTCAAATAGGATGCTAATGTGGAAAAAAAAGATTACCGAAGTTTGATGATCCCACTTACAATAGGGAAAAAAAAGTGGGGACTCAAAGTTATTGTAGTGCTGACTAAAACAGTGAAAGATAATTGCTATCACTTCCATAGGTACTTTGTACAACTTCAGCTTGTGTGATGTAATTATATTCCAATTATGTATATTTGTTTGATTAACTTTCAACTTAGAACATTGCATTTAATAGGTATTTCTCCAGAAATGTTAAAAATACTGGCCCATTAACACTACTTTTCATAGGTGATGGTTGTTTAACAGTATGAATAGAGTAGTATATTCCCGACTTTAATGGAGGTTGAGGCTACTATTTAATTTTCTTTGAATCAAGCTGGAAAAAATAAAAAAGTGTAGCCTTTGATGATATACATTATTATCTTCGTAGGTCATAGCTCTTTCTGAAACAGAGCAATACTTATGCCAGCTTCGCTTGGCTAGTAGTGGATGGAATTCAATTTCTACAATAACTTTGAATGTAGACTGATAGAACATTTTCCCCTGTGACTTGCACTTGATAATGCTTGATGGTTGAGAAGGTTCAGCTTTGAGTTTGAACCCCTAGCATTGTTTATAATCTGTAAAAGATTTAGACCTAACGTAATGCATTTTGTAATACTCATATAGTTTTATATTGTCGGGGACATAACCTTTATTTTTTACTTTATATTAAATTTGGTTTTGTATGGCTTCTGTTATG
This sequence comes from Arizona elegans, assembly GCA_022577455.1. Lineage (NCBI taxonomy): Eukaryota > Metazoa > Chordata > Lepidosauria > Squamata > Colubridae > Arizona > Arizona elegans. Next base: position 115,256,227 of record JAKOOJ010000002.1, read on the forward strand.
TGAATCACTTTGTGTGCAGTTTTATAAAAAAGCAACAAATATAAACTATATAGAAAATTCCATTATCCATTATAATTCATAGGGCAGACTAAGGCTTTAAATGTATTGTTGATAAATAGACTTAGTTTATGATTGTATGTCAAGTACAAATGAAAACTAAGACTTCATATATTATTATTATGGGTGGTTGCATAGTCAGCAGATGTTTAGACAGGATTTTCGTAGACCATCAAGTACTTTCCTGGGATAGGTGGATATTGTTTGATGGTGTTAAAGGTATTGTCGCAGGATGTGAAATATTCCAAGGTTTTTGCAATTGACTGATGGGGATTTTGTCAATGCCAATGGTGTTCAAGTATTTGACAAGTGGTACTTATTTGAATTCTGAAGTCTCTGAGCACTTTAGCTTTTTCCTTTTCTGTTACTTTATCTATTTTGTGGTCCTACCAGTTGCTGCTCACAGGCAAATAGTATTTCTTGTAGATATTCCATTGCACTATTGCAGTGATGGCTAACCTTTTTCTTGTTGTGTGCCGACAGCGCACACGCGTGCCGGCACCCATAATGCAATGCACCCCCCCTGCATGACCCCTCACCCCCCACACATGTGTGTGTGATACCCTGCCCCCCCTGTTTTGGGCCTAGCAGGCCTCCCTGCAGCCTCCTGGGGCCAAAGGCGAGGCATGGGGGGGCGTACCCCACCTCCCCACGCCCCATTTTGGGCCTAGCAGGCCTCTCTGCAGCCTCCTGGACCCAAAAACGGGCCATGGGTGAAGGTGCGCCGCACCCCCTGTGCTCCCCCACCCCCCATGCATGCGCACGCGTCTCCTGCATGCACCCTGTCCCCCCGCGCATCCCAAAAATTAGCTCGCTGGTTGGAGGCACATGCGCACATGCACAGTGGACCTGAGTGAGCGATGGCTTGCGTGCCCTCAGAGAGGGCTCTGCATGCCATCTGTGGCACGCGTGCCATAAGTTAGCCATCACGGCACTATTCCTTCTGTTTTGTCATGCCGTTGCTTGTAGTTTGTGCAATCTTCTTGCAGCAGTGAACTAGGTGGTTCACTGTTTCTTCAGCTTCTTTCAGACAACATTTCCTGTCTGTTTCTAGCTTCCCAATTCTAGTTTCGTGTGTATTTGTTCTTAAGACTTGGTCTTGTGCAACCAGAATTAGCCTCTCTATCTCTCGCTTAACCATTGCTAGATCTTGTTATTTGCTTTGCTTGCTAGTTTTTTTAATGTCCTTATTAAATGTGTAAAATGTGTACAATTAGATTCACAAGCAAAGACTTGTGAAAATTTAATCATTTAAATCCTCATCAAGGACCTAAGAATTATTAAGGTAGTGTCTAAGGAATTGGAACTAAGTAGTATTATTATTAGTTTGTAAAATTAGGTTGTTCAGATCCAATAAATTCAAAATTTCCAAATATCAAGGGACTCCCTTGGCTATTGCTCCAAGGACTCCAATCACAATTGGTGCAACAGCGGAGTTCTTAGAAAAGAAATGGGAAAATTCAGGAATGCAGTGCTGAAGGCAGTGCAGATTCCATTGAAGTCAATAGGATTTTTGACTGCTATACTTGAAATGCACATCAGGAGCTTCTGCTCGATTTTCAGTACTGGCAAAGTTCCATGATCCCGATATTGAGAGTGACTGTCAGCAGTGGTGTTGTCCTGTGCAATCAGTTATGATAAACTACTCCATTTTCCAGGAATATCCAATCTGTTTGAAATTCAGTGGGGGCCCTCATATTCGAGATGAACGTGCATGCAGCTCTCCTTCCTGTTTGCATAACCAGCAGCAGTTTCATTTCTTCAGGGCAAATCTATTAAGGAAAATCCTCTAGAGACTTTTCAAGGGATTATTCCCTTTAAATGCAGATGACAGGAGCTGATAAGGCACAAGAAAGCAAATTTTCTTCTTTAACAGTTTTATTAACACCAGCAACAGAAACAAAAATAGCTAGAAAACATTGCAAATGGAATAAGAGGTGTGATTTAAAGCATACTTAGAAAATAGCATTGCTCTATAAAAATGATTTGGTCTTGTTTTCTTTCCATTTCTGTGAAAATAGATGCCTTATGATCAGAATGCCGGATTCTAAGGCTATAGGTATTACCAGACTGTTTTGAATTTGCTTTTGACATCTGTTCGGTTATGCTTAATTTAGCTTTGTCTTTTTGTCTAACTATTGGTCAAATCTACAAGTTCTAATGGGTTAAATGATAATGTATTTTTCACGGTTTAGGTAGGAGAACTTTATTAATGACCTGCCAATGGTGGTAGGTATATATTCCATTTTTAAGTGATTTGCTTAGTTAGTTATTGAAGGACCATCTCATCCCACTGGGATTAACCCACACCATCCATGCCAGTAGAGGAGGCGTGCTGTGGGCCTCATTAGCTAGGGAATTCTGGTGGTGGGGTCCAGGAGAGGAGCCTTCTCTGACATTGTGCCTGCCCTTTAGAATATCTTGCCCTCCCCTCTCCCCACGGAGTGAGGTCAGTTCCAACCCTTCTTATTTTCTGTAAGCGCTTCCAAGGTTTCACATTGGGGCTGGTTGATAAATTAACAACAGATCCCACTCCTCCCCTTCTCATCATACCCATTCCCCCATCCATCTTTTTAGCTAGGTTGTTTTTATAGTATTGCATTTATATTATAAATAATACAGTTTAATTTTTTTAATATTGTAAGCCACCCAAAGTTACCATGTGGCAAAATGGGTAGCTTGTCAGGGTTCCAAGTAATACATCCCAGTCCAATAAGAACTCCAAGGCAGACAAGTTCCTCAAAGAAAATTATTTATTAGGACATATCAAATTGGCATGTTCCTGGTGGAAAACCAGCTCTAAGTTGGCAGCGGTTTCCCCCCCAATTAAAAGTAAAACTTTCTCACTTCCCCCCAAAATCTCAGTCACATGATCCAGTCAGCATACAACCCAGTTGCTAGATGACCTCACTCTTCACCTTGCAGACACCTGTACGAACATCCTTGATTCCCAGGGGAAAGAATTTTATTTAGGCTACAACATCCCAGCCAATCTCTACACCCCCCCCTCCCTGGCCCCTTTGCTCCAGGTTGTGTCAACCCTGAAGCAGTGAGAAGAGAAACCTCCCTAGAAACTACAAAAAAGAAAATGACCACAGTTCAGCCAACTTCAGGGTGACACAGCTAATAAATTTTACAAATAAATAAACATTACTCCAAAAATTAAATTAGAGGTTTGCAGGCTTTCTCACATTTGGTGGTGTGTTATTATTTTTTTCCAAATTAATTTTCCAATTTATATAGCCGCCTGTCTCTCAAAACAAGTGACTCTGGGCAGAGTACAACAATTAGTATACAAAATCTCTGAAAATACAGGAATCTATCATCTCATCAAGAATACTAGACTTGGTACAGAATTACGGAATGCAAACGTATTATTCAGCTCCATTTCTTAGTAAATATTAGAGTTTTCTTCCTGTTCCATGTACATTATATTTTTTCACTGTGTAATCCTTGGAATGGTCAGGACTAATAAGAATATTTATAATGTTGTCTAACTTTAGCAATATCTTTACTTTTAAGCAAATTGTCAAAAGTTGTAAAGCTGCGAAATGAAAAGTTACAGCGCCTTAGACACTAATTATATGATTCATTCAGTCTGATTTCTAAAGTTCAAGCTTCAACTCTTTAGATTTAAGATAAAAATTGGCTCCAGCCATTTTCAGTAATGCTGAAGTGCACATTCATGGAGAGATTAAATAAACATTTACTGTTAGGTTCCATGTTATCTATATAACAGTAATGAGCTAGAATGTGTCAGTGTTGATGGATAAAAGATTATCTCTTAAGTATTGCTGTGTCAGAGATGCACCTGCAAAAAGTGTTACTCCCCCACAATTTAAATCAGATTTTTGAATTGTGGTTTTGGTTTATCTTGTGGGAGTCTATTTCTTAGCCATGTCACTTCTTTCTGCTTTTACCCATGGTTCCATTATTTTTTAATCCATATTCTGCAAATTAATGATAAATAATTCAGTATCTAAACACCTTTTTAATTAGTCTTTAGCTACATTGCTGGTCTAAAAAGGGTATATGTTAAACTTGCCAAAAGTGTTTAAATGAATATAGCATCTTGATTTTCAGTACTGTGGTTCAAAAGAAATTAAAAAAAAATATTTGGGCAGAGGTAGATTTCTTGGTGTATTCCTGCATATGTATAAAATGATCATAGGAACACTGGATAGATACAGTATAAGAACAAGCACTGATGTATCCTGGATGAAGTTTTCCTTAGTTTAAACTTGTAATCAAAAGGCCTCTGAAACCATAGTGAATGGATGAAATCTCTGACTTTACTGCTGCCTAACTTTGTAGGACCAAGCACAACTCCATCATAGGATCATATTGATTTAGAGCAATTTCTTTGGGCCCCACATATTTATTTTATTTTTATTTTATTTTATTAAATTTTCATACCGCCCTTCTCCTGCTGGACTCAGGGCAGTGAACAGCCAAGAATAAAAAACATCCAATACAAAATTTAAAATTATTAAAAGAATTAAATAAATTTTGGCCCAGATTTAAAACATCCCAACTAAAATCCATTACAATTAAAATATCTAGGGGCGGGGTGTTATGCCAGCCCAGCTTGGTGAAATAGAAAAGTTTTGAGGGCACGGCGAAAAGCATGGAGATCTGGTATCCTACATGTCTCCGGGGGCAGGTTGTTCCAGAGGGCAGGTGCTGCCACAGAGAAGGCCCTCCCCCTGGGGGTCGCCAGCCGACATTGCCTGGCTGACGGCACCCGAGGAGTCCCTCTCGTGGGAGCCTACTGGCCGGTGGGAGGCTATCGGTAGCAGAAGGCGATCACGTAAGTACCCAGGCCCTGTGCCATGGAGCGCTTTAAAGGTGGTAATCAACACCTTGAAGCGCACCTGGAAGACCACCGGGAGCCAATGCAGCTCGTGCACGAGGGGTGTCACATGGGAGCAGCCTATCGCTCCCATAATCCCCTGCGCGGCCGCATTCTGCACCAGTTGGAGCCTCCGGGTGCTCCTCAAGGGGAGCCCCATGTAGAGAGCATTGCAGTAGTCCAGGCGGGAAGTGACGAGAGCCTGAGTGACTGTGCGTAAGGAGTCCCGATCCAGAAAAGGACGCAACTGGCGAATCAGGCGAACCTGATGAAAAGCCCCCCTGGCCACGGCTGTCATATGCTCTTATAAAGACAGCCGTGCATCCAGGAGGACGCCCAAGTTGCGAGCCCTCTCCGAGGGGGCCAGTAACTAACTCCCAATAGCCAGCGATGGCACCATCTGGCTGTATCGGGATGCTGGAAGCCACAGCCACTCGGTCTTGGAAGGGTTGAGTCGAAGCCTGTTTCTCCCCATCCAGACCCACACGACCTCCAGGCACCGGGACATCACTTCAAGGGCATCATTGGGATGGCCTGGGGTGGAGATGTACAGCTGAGTATCATCAGCGTACTGATGGAACTCCACCCCAAAACCACGGATGATCTCCCCCAGCGGCTTCACATAAATATTGAACAGAAGGGTGAGAGGACCGACCCCTGCGGCACCCCACAAACAAGGCGCCTTGGGGTCGACCTCTGCCCTCTGCCAACACCAACTGCGACCGGTCAGAGAGATAGGAGAACCACCGTAGGACGGTGCCCCCCACCCCAACCCCTCTAACTGGCGCAGCATGATACCATGGTCGATGGTATCAAAAGCCATTGAGAGATCTAACAGGACTAGGATAGAGGAACAACCCTAGCCCGAGCCCTCCAGAGATCATCCACCAACGCGACCAATGCTGTTTCTGTGCTGTGCCCAGGCCTGAAGCTGGACTGGAGCGGATCTAGATAGACAGTTTCATCCAGGTACCGAGGAAGCTGTCGTGCCACCACACTCTCAACAACCTTCGCCACAAAGCGAAAGTTGGAGACTGGACGATAGTTAGCCAAAACAGCCAGATCCAGAGAGGGCTTCTTGAGGAGGGGCCTCACCACCGCCTCTTTCAAGGCGGAGGGCAAGACACCCTCACTCAAAGAAGCATTAATAATCCCCTGGAGCCAGGCTTGCGTAACCTCCCGGGAGGCCAGCGCCAACCAGGAGGGACACGGGTCCAATAAACATGTGGTTGCGTTCAGCCGTCCCACTATCCTGTCCACGTCCTATTATCTTCAAAGACCTTTATGGCTTGGAGCTGGGTTAATTAAGGGAATATCTGTCCCCTAAGGTGTCTACCATCCCCTGAGATCTAGCAGGAGAGGCATGCTTTGGGTAGTGTATTTTCTGTCGGGACCCAGAAGGATGTCCTTTTCTGCCAGGGTGTCCACTATCTGGGACATCATCCCCTTTGCATACCTGGGTTGAACTGTGGGTAATGCATTCTCTCTCAGAAAGAGGCATTGTTTCTTTTTCTTCAAGGTAGCTGAGCAGACAGCTTGATATGACAGAAGAACATACATATGTTGTTCCAGTACAGGAACACCTTGAAACAACTTGCTGAGACTTGATGAACCAAGCAGCATTACCTCAGCTCAAGCATGCCTGAAAAATGAAAATACCTCTGCTAGATGGTTGCATCTGTAAAAAAAAAAGAAAAAAAGAAAAAGAAAAAAGGCCAGTTAATAAATAAGCATCTGGAAACTAGCCCAGATTTTTGGTTTTAGATAAACACAGAGAATAATTCAAATAGTTGGCCCAAAGGTCAAAAGAATTACTGGGCCATTTATTTTCTGATCACTTGGTAAGTCAAACAAACATCTAAAAGCACAACTTTTTATATTAAAAAAACCCCAGCAACTCGGGTGATACTACTCTAACTTATTTTTCAGGTAGTGTGAAGGGCATCATAGATGCCTTTGACCATCAGAATTTTTCATAATGTACAATGAAAGTGGTTACTGTGAAAATCCAATAACCACCTAGGAAAAACTGGCATTTTCTTTTCAAACATTTGTATCAGAAACATGGTGTAGTTTGTGACTAAAAGTCCTTCTTTTAAACTTTTGTTTTTATAAATACTTTCTGCTTTGTATCTTTTAGGTTTGTATTACTGTTATTATTTTTAGAGTCTGTTGTATTTTCTATGCTTTTTAACTGATTGTGCCCTGCCCTGCTTAGGCTGGTCTTTGATCATCATAAAAATTTGATTTGACTGCCTCCTTGCCCATCCTCGAAGTCAAATACAACCCTTATGCGGCCCTCAATGAAATATGACACTCCTGTCCTAGACTTTTTAGACATCTTTGACTTCACTATATCTGAGTCTCTGGTTGGAAGAAAAGTTACGGGTAGTCCTTACAACAGTTCATTTAGTGACCATTTGAAGTTATGACAACACTGGAAAAAATAACATGACCATTTTTCACACTTACGACCATTGCAGCATTCCACATGGTCATGTGATCAAAATTCAGCTGCTTGGTAACTGGTTCATATTTATGACGGCTGCAGTGTCTTGGGGTCATGTGACCCCCCTTTTGCGACCTTAAGACAAGGAAAGTCAGTGGGGAAGCCAGATTTACTTAACAACCATGTTACTAACTTAATAACTGCAGTAATTCACTTAATAGCTATATCAAGAAAAATGCCCTAAAATGAGGCAAGGTTCACTTAACAACTGTTATGCTTAGCAACAGAAATTTTGGGCTCAATTGTGGTCATAAGTTGAGGATCACCTGTATTTAAACTTTTATTAATTTTTCCCTTGATATTTATGAGCTGAACTTTCTTTTTCTCATTCAGAAATCATTTTCAATTTTCATTTGTACACTATTGAGTGAAATTATGCAATTGAGTGAGAGAAGGGAGAGCATAAATTTCACCAGACTGGTGAATTTATTTGAGGAATAATGTCCAGGATAGGACCTTCCATTCGGGAAGCAATAGCAGTGATAGAAAAGAGGGAATTTATACGAGATAATACATTGCTTTAATTTTTTATCACTTGCAGATTGCTCATTTTTCTTCCTTTCTCAAAAGGTTTACCAAAAATGCAAGTGATTAGAAACTATACCGGGATTCCCCAGCCGGTTCCACCGGATGGTCCTCCATTATTCATCCAGATTGGAGACATCATTGAACTCATCAAAGGAGATGCACACAGCTTATTTTGGCAGGTAAAATACTATTTTATTAGCTCAATTTGCCTTTCTTAATCTAGCGCTTTCTAGTTGCATTATTCTTCATGTGTTTAGATTTTAACTTTCAGCAGTCTCTTTTTTTAAAAAAATACATATTATATGCATTTCCGTGTTTTTACATACACAGACACAGACACACACACACACACACACACACACACGTTGGAAATAAATACATCTTTATTGCTCCAGTGCTTTAGAACAGAGTTCTTTGTTTTTGATTCAGTAGCATTGCAAACAGATCTTTGGAAAGTTGTCAGCTGGGATCTTCAAAATTATCTCTTCCTTTTTTTAATTTTTTTAAAATTATAAATTATAGCAGTAAAAACTAAAAGAAAGTAAAACAGGAAAAAAGAGTAAAAAGTGCAAAGGGGGAAAAAATAGGAAAGAATAAAGTATCATTGCCCCTGTCATGCAGTTTGGGGAATGAGGCTTCCAAAAGATTGCGATAATGGGATGCCAACTTGGAGCCAGCCTTGGTAAGCAGGCCTGGCATTGCCAGTAGCTGCCTTGAATAGGTTGGGTGGGGCTGTCAGTAGCTGGAGAAAAAGAATGTAGTGGGTGCAGCAGATCATGGGGAGTGCAGGGCCATGGGGTCGATTGGGATTTTGCAGAATGATAATGGCATAGTGGGGGGGGGCAGGTGAGGCTTGAGGTGGCATTTCTCAATAGCAACGGTAGCCCTGTGGATGAGGTAGCGGCCTAAGAGTGGTGGCTGCCTCCTAGGGCCGCTAAAGGCTCTGAGCCTCTATTTTAGCCCTAATGCTGCTGCCCACCCCCAACCCCCCACCTCAGGTGCCATTGTGGCTAAAAGGGCATATATTGGGGGGAGAGTTGCCATATCCCTGAAGTCATAAGCACTGCTGGGCTGGGTGGTGGCTGAAACTTCCAGGGCTGCAGGTCTTTGTGTCATGCTGCTGTGCGAGGCTGGAATGTGGCTGAGGCTTCTAGGAAGCTGCAGCTTTGCCTGCCCTGCAGCACCACACAACTTGCATGCAGTCTGTGCCAGACATCCCAGGGACACCCGCCCCCCCCCAAAGCACCCCCACACTCTTTACCTGGGACTCCGTTCACTTAATGTGAACGGAGTCCCACGATGTGAGTCCCTGTGATTCTTGCTTAACAACTGCAACTGGGAGTGCCAGGATTTCAGTGGTTGAGCAAAGTAGTCAAATGACATCTCACGTAATGATCGCTTCATTCAGCGACTGACATTCCAGTTAGTTGTAATCATAAATCAAGGACTACCTGTAATGATCTTTACTTGTGTGTTTCTTAGGTTTTGCTCTCTATTCTCTACATTTAACCAAAATATTAAATTAGATGTAGATCTATTGCTTTCAAGTCTGTACAGTATGCTCCTCTTGAATAATGAAAATGATACTAAATTGACTTAATTAACAATTCTAAATAAGTTTACTTCGGTGTTAAATTTCACTAAATGCAATAGATCTTGGCATACTAATAAATTTGTATTGGAGAGTAGAAAAATAACAGGGAAGAGCAGAAGCAAAGAGTTGGATCCAGATTTACATAGAGTGCTGTAAATACTTTTCATTACTCATGCAATTCTTATTTATTTTCTGATTATAGAAGATACTATTATAAAGAATATTTGTAGTTTTCTGAAGTTCCCCATCTGCATTAAAAAGGCAGTATATAGAATATTATGCAATATTAAAGAGAACCTACAAAATTTGAATTACCTCAAAATTTATGCTAAACAGCTTGGCATCTCGGGGATTTATCCCCAGGGTTAAAAACACACCATTTAACTTTGTATAAGTTCAAAAGAAAAACAACTGCATGAATCTGTGATAAAAGTCAGACTGTACTTCAAAGGCCCAATATTTTAATTGTTCTCCAAGTTCTGAAAGTTATCTTAAAATATAGTTTAAAGCACAAACATCTACATTCCCCTTCTTTTTTTTCCAATATAATCAATTTTCAAAATAATGTTTCTGCTTATTTAAAATGCCCAGTATTGGTATAATCAATAACCACCAAGTATAGAACCAAGACATGATATAATGGAGGATAGATTTGAGCTGGTCTTAATTGACACAAACATGATATTTTTACATATAGGGACACACATAGCTCATATGTGTGCTGGGTAATTAACAGCAATCTTCTGGGAAACATTCATCCTTGTGGATCCTTGTGGATTGCCTGTGAGAGTTGGGACATGGTGTTATGGTAGTTCCACACCTTTCTAAGGGCATGAGTCCACTCTGATTTTGGGGAAGAAGAATAGGGCAGTGGGCCTGTATGAAATCCTAAACCTCTTCTTTTTTCTGTCAGTTGAGCAAATCGTTACAAAATGAGGTATTTCATTTGCTGATAGTAGTCAATTATATGGAGCATGTGATAAAAGCCCTGCCCTGATGTCTGGAAGCTGTCAGAGCTTAGATGGGAAGGAACAACCTCAAAATCACCCCAAGCAAGATGGAGTGGCGCTTAACTCAGACACTTACTAATTCTGTGATTATTCCAACTTTGTGTCTGGGTGGGGTTGTGTTCACACTGAAAGAACAGGCCTGGAGCTGCTTCTGGATTCATAGCTCTTGCAATGTCATAATCGGAATGACCTTTGTCCAGCTTTGGCTGGGCTGTCAAATTCAATCATTCATGCTCTTTTCACCTCCTTAATGGATTACTCAAATTAATTGTTCTTAAAGATCACTTTTTGCAAAGGGTAGCTACTAATGTGCTTACTGGACAGACTTGCTATTGCTATATGACGTCACTGCTGCATGATCTAGATTAGCTGCTGGTCAATTTTTGAGTGCACAGTCCTAATTATCATTTATAAAGGAAAACATGGCTTAGGATGTAGGGTCTTCAACACTGCCTATCTTGGATTTTGTCCAGATAATGCAATCTGCAGGCAGTTCGGTGTACTGGAGGATGTTTCAATGTACTTTTCTGGCATGTGGCTTCTTATTTTTATGTGCTGCATGCATTACTTTATTGAGAAGGAAAATTCTCCAGGATTTGGTCTGTTTGTAATATTTTTCTGTCTAATTTCGTTTGAGGGAGAGGACGTGAAGTCATCTGCAATTCAGAGTTATCTCTTCTGGTTAATTCAGTAAGCAACACTGTATATTCTACCCATGTTAGACTCCCTTACCCAGGAAAGACACACTGAGTTTCTTCCAAGCAGTTTCCTTTATTGTTTCTCAAAAATCTTGCCAAACTAAATCACATTACTTGCATCATTAAAGATATACTCTGAGAACTTTTAGGGAGGAGCTGTCTTGTTCCTCTTCCTCTCAACCAAACTATCTAAACCTTGCTGTCTTTTCATTCTCTGGAATAAAGCCCCTCCTCCTGAGCATTCACACTACATTCCACAACATCCCAGAGACAAAATAGAATCCAGTGTACTTTTCTTTGCTGAGATATAGTGCAGTCCATCAGAGTACTGAACCAATTGAAGCTTCTGGAATAGAGGAATACAAAAAGCACATTGTAATAGTCTAGCTCTGTCAAACTGATGGCCCGTGGGCCAGATACGTCACATGCAGGCCACGCCCACCCCATCTCTGCAAAGGCAAAAAACGTTGCGATACGTCACAATCTGCCCCTTAACGCAATCGAGTTTGACACCTGTTTCAATGTCCATCTGGACATCTGGACATTCCTAGTATGCATGTGCCATGATTTTGAGCTCATTTTATTTCAGGAAGACATATTACCATAACTGATAAGACAGACTCCTGGATATTGCCTGGATGGAAAACTTTGGAGAGATACTATCTTTTGTTTCAAGGAGCAACTTTTCTTAAGCAATATCTAAACTCTGCTTGAGAGACAGGAAAGCATCCTCTAAAAATGTGCTTCCTGTTTCAAGATTTCCAGGCAATCAATCCAGTATAAAAAGCCACTGAGAAGATATGAAGAATTAACAGAATTGTACTCTTTTGCTTTATCTCTAAAGAGTGATTGTCCAGATAATTTCAATCCTGTAGTTTATTTATAAGCCAGTTTGGAAGGAAGGAAGAAAAGAATTCTTGTAATGAAAAGTTATGACTGGTTTAATTTCTTTGTGCAATTTCAGAAGGATGGAAATTGGCCTATACAGCAATTGTCCATTTCTGGAGAATCTAAAACAGACATCCTATAATCTCCTCTTTTAAATACGGGACATGTTTTGTTTTCCCGAGAGAGGATTGTTACTTTTTAAACTAAGTTACCTCTAATTATCTCCCAGCTGAAAGTTGTGACCCAGATTGAGTAAAAATCAAGAGAACTAATGATGAAATTTATCACTCCAAGTAATCTATCTGCATCCTCTAGCATCACATTCTGAAATTGATCCAGTCACTAATGATACAAGAGAAGCCAATGCAATCATTGTTACAAATGGGCTGTTAATCTTTGAAAGCCCAAGACATCCAGGAACACAACAGAGTTGCAGTATCTTTCCTTGTTCAAGGATCTTCTAAGCTTGATGATATTGCTTGTAGGATTTCAGCAATGCTTCTTCCACTGGATCTTCAAGTGGGTGACCATATATAGTGTTAGAAGGATTAAGGAGCAAAAGTTTCATTTGAGAGACACCTATCCAGGTGGCATGGATTGGATATAAACTGATTGATTCATCCCTAACCAGAGATTACTCAAAAATAGACCCAAAGTAGATGTCAAACCAATGTAAATTGTATAATTTTATCCCTACAGTAAGAAAGCCTCAACTTTCAGAGTTTCTATATTAGCTATTAGTCATTCTAATCTAAGCAGGTATTGAACATGAATGAATTATTCAGCAACATTTGGCAAATCATAATGTGCAAGTTTAAATTGCTCTGAATATAGATGGCATTTGTATATATTTATTTTTTCTGTTGTCTCTCTGTAGGGTAGAAATTTAATGACCCAGGAGCTTGGTTTCTTTCCAAGTGATGCAGTAAAACCTTGCCCATGTGTAAGTAGCACTATATAATTATGTTTGTCAGAATGATTGCTTTTACAAAAAGGTCTACAGCTAATTTGCCTGCTTCTTACTAAGTTTTTTTTTTAAATTAATTTTTCATGATGCAATAACATATACTGTGTGTGGTAGTGTTGGGGGAGGTTGCAGGCAATCTTAATTTTATTTAAAAAGACAATTTTATGTTGTGGGTTACTAGATTTCAAAGTAAAAGTTTGAAGGAAATCAGCTTAAAACTGGTTTAACTGGTGAGGATTTAACTAGCAAAACTGTTCAATTTTCAAACACACACACACACACACAGACACACACACACAGACACACACTCACACACACACACACACACACACACAGACACACACACACAGACACACACTCACACACTCTCTCTCTCACACACACACACACACACACACACAGAGAGAGAGAGAGAGAGAGAGAGAGTTTGGTGTGGTGGCATTAGGTTAGAAACCAGGAAATTGGGAATTCTAGTCCTGCCTTAGACACAAAGCTATCTGGGTGATTTTGGGACAGTCACTTTCTCTCAGGCCTAGGAAGAAGGGAGTGGCAAACTACTTGTGAAAACCTTACCAAAAAAAATTGCAAGGACTTGTGTAGGCAATCTTCAAGGACTGGACACACTTGAATGGAAGAATACACACACACATGCATGGAGAGACAGAGAGAGATACACACACAGAGAGACACAGAGACACACACTCACTCACTCTCACACACACACACATACACATAGGCAGACAGTTAGAGAGAGAGAGTCCTCATTTACCAACCACTCATTCAGTGACTGTATGAAACTGTGAAGGTGTTGAATGCATGGTACTTACAACTGGTCCTTAAAGTTCCAGTTGTAACAACGCTCTTGTTCTTTATCTTGGTGCTTGACAACCAATGACTCTCCCACCGGCGACAGTAGAGCTAGGAAGAATGCAATGCTAGCTGTTTTCTAGTCTTGTACAATCCTATCTGGTCACATCCAGTGGTGATCATTACATTTCTCCATCCTTCTCCTGCAACTTTCACAGGCGTATCAAACATATGACTCAACCCCTGCCAGCGACTCTATCACTAAGCATTATGGTGCATCTCAGATAGAATTTTTCTTTCAAACTGGAATCAAGTTTTCTAATGTCCAACTATGTCTTCCTTTCTTCCGTTCAGTCTCTTATTCCTTGATTGTCTCCATGCTTTCCAACTCGCTGCAATCTCTGTCATCTTTACTTAGACATTATTTTCATAGTTACCCCTACCAATCTTTTCTTCCTAACATTCTCCTTTTTTCACTTGCCACAAACGATTCACTATTCCCCATTTTAAAATCCTGCTGCAACATACGGTAGCTAAAATTAATACTGGCTAAATTAATTAACTCCATATTTAATTTAGGTGTAATTATACATTGAGGTACAGAGATATATAAACTAGTGAAATTATTCTATTTTTGCAAGGGAGAAGTTTAGTTGTAAAACTTGCGAGAATTCAAGTATGAATAAACATCAGTTCCTGGTATATTAGAAGCATGGTGCTACTATAAAGATAAATTGATGTTTTACCACTATTTCCTTACAAGTGGCAAGCATTGCCATTCCATTTTGACAAATGATAACGTTTGGAAGATTCTGAAACATCCATCAAATCTTCAAGGCACCATCACTTTTACTATTATTATTAAGTAACAACACTTACATCTAATCCATAGAGAAGTGCCCAGAAACAGCACAAAATACATACATCAGAAGGCACAAACAATAAATATTAAATGAAAAATGGATGAGAGCCTAGAATATCTACAGCATGGTGTGTTCTGAGATAATACTGATAGGCATTTTTCTGTCAGTGGTTTGAAATATGTGGCAGCAAGACATTTTCATATTGTATGAAAATGGCTCATATTTACTAGCTTTCATTCTGTTTTTTATTGTTGTTAATAAGCATATGAAGTCTGTTATTGTTCATTTTCACACTGGGTTTTTGTTGGTAGACGAATCCTGAGTTAAAAATGATTTTGTGTGTTATAGTTCAGCAGCTTGTCCTGTGGCCTGATCAAAATGTTTTTATTTATTTATTATTTTAGTTATTTATTTTCACATTTTTGAACCACCCAGTTCTCTCTTTCTATATATGTTACACTATATCTTCCATAATCTTTAACAAGGGCATGAATAAAATCAATGGGGTTATGAGTTGTGGCCATAACTATTGGTGTCTGATGGGGCCTGTGTGGTGGAGGGCAGGTAGCAAGATGGAAGGGAATCATGGAAGATGGATGTGAAGACTCTTTCTTCTCAGTTCCAAAACCTGTCATTCCACAACAGCTCATTCCGTTCCATTCCCAAGAAGCCTTAGAATTTGGCCTTGTATTCTATTCAAATGCTTAGGTCTCTTTGAGTAATCTATTCATTTCCTCTTGGCCCCATTGAAGCACTTCTCAGCAGCCATACACAAAGGACTTCTTTAACATATGTAACTCTCACATCATGCCTGGAAGCATTAGCTTCTCAGATATAGGGATCACCATTCTTGGTGGGCAACTAACTGCCAAATAGCAGCAAGAGTGTGCAGAAAATATTAGCTCTTTGCTCTCATCTAATGATCATGCAGCCCTACTGGAAGCCCTATTTGTGTATATTTTCTTTATTTCAATCCTATTATGGGAACTGACCCTACAGATCTCCTGTTATTTTCGATGAGCTAGTTATAGGTTCCAAAACTTTTCAGTGGGGTTGCCTGTAATTCCTTTTAATGTACTCAGTTTCCATCTTGGAATTTATTTCTGTTCTAAGTTGGGCTGTAATACAGAAACCCAGAGATACTAAGATTACCCTTATGAAATTGAGCAAATCTGCAGCCTGCTATAGATGTCCATGTGCGGCAGAGTTGATTTTATCTGCACTGATTATATACTTTTGTATAGGTTTTGCAGTTGTTGGATGACTTGTTTACGGGCTAAGGATGTGCAAAGAGTTTTGAATTTGAAACACCCCATTTTGAGTGCAAAACCTGTCTTTCAAGTGTGAATCGGATTACTCTTAAGTATTTGGAGAAGTGTCTCAAGTTCAAAATGGCTGTTTTGAGGTGTGAAATTCTTGTTTCAAGGTTCAGAGCTCAGAACAGCTGCTTTCACAATTGGAACATACACCTCCCCACCCCCGCTTGGAAGGTGGAAATTCAGTTAAAATTCAGTTAAAAACATTTCGAACATCTTTAGGTACAAGCAATTTGTAATAGGAAAGGGAAATAGGCTAAAAATATGCTCTGGAAATAGAGCTAGCTGATAGAGACATTAAATCTTCTCTCCTAGCAGGAAAAAGAATGGATGAGACTGAAAATATGAATATTTGTATTATATAGATAGCAATAAATAACTGCAGTAATAAGATGTTTCCTGTTAAATTTTCCCGGTTAAAACTAGCAATGCAGAGCTGGGGAAGGGGGACATTTTAGCACTCAAGGGTGGTTACTACCTGAAATCAATATGATGAGGTTGACACCTATAAATTTGGGTATAGTTATGATGTGAGTTTACCATTACCCACAGGATTTTTTATTCAGTCAAATAATGGTTATGTTCAGAAGGCATTACAGGTAGTCCTTGACGTATGACCACAATTAAGCCCAAAATTTATGTTGCTAAGTGAGACATAAGTTAGTTTTGCCCCATTTTATGACCTTTCTTACCACAGTTGATTGTATAAACTGAAATATTGAGCAACAGTGCCACAAATCATGCAAAGTTGAAATGTATTTGAATATAAGTAGCTCGGGTTGGCAGTTGGGCTGTCTGATCTTGGCAATTTGATTCCAAACATTTCATCACCATTCGAGGAGACGTCGTCAGTGTGTTTTGAATTGTGCTCATCTGTCAAAGCACTGCCTTTAAATATCTTTTTATGTGATACAAATTAGTGCGGATGTTGTTTGTTTGGCTACTTCTGAGTCATGATCTGACTTTGGAATGTTTGATTGGCTGCCAAGCTCGGAGCTCAGACCAACAGCCCATAATGCAAAGTAGCTAATTTAATCATTTTCTGAAAATGGGTAAAAATCATTGAGATGTACATTTATTCTTTTACATTTTTAATGGTATTTTATTTTATTGATTCTTCTTTGCAATTCATTTTATTGCATTTAATTGTATTTTGTTTTAATATGTTTATCTTATTTTAGGTCCCTAAGCCAGTAGACTATTCTTCTCAGCCATGGTAGGTAGCTATAAATTGTTAAGTTTTTATTTTGGGCAGAGTTGGGAATTCAAATAAGTAGCTTGAGAGAAAAATGATATTAATAGAAATCTAATTTGTTGTGGTTTAACCTTTCTGATCTTCTATGGAATGCATCTTGTTGTAATATAAGCAAAAATAATTGAGTGTATATACTACATAACTGTATTTTTGCATGGATAAACCTGGCTTGCAACTAATTTTGTATCTCTGGGAAATGACATAAAGTTCTGGCTACTCCTTCAAAGCCTACCAACATTGTATTTGAATGAGTTTCCACCCAGTCATGATCTCTATCCTCCCAAATTCAAGTCCAGCAAGTCCAGCCATTCCCTTATCCTGCAGAATAGTCCTTTCGTAGAGATGCCCTTGATAGCTGTTTCTAATTGAGGAGAGCAAGAAACAATCACACATTATTGGACCCATACATTCGGTTTACATTATTTTCCTAGAAAATTTGTTTCTGGCTATCCCCTTAAATTGCCTGATTTTTTTTTTTGAGAGCTTCAATATGGCTGACCATGGTGATGAGAATACAACATGGATATTATATGATACATGCCAGCAAATAATGTAGTATTTTGTTATCTGTTGACATCTGCTGTGCTTTCCAGATGCGGGGTTCATTTATGCTCTCAAAGATTTAAATTGAATTGAATTAAATTAATTATTTTAATTTAATAAATTAATTAAATTTTTGAGGGAGAGGTAATTCTGGTACATTGGTGTCACTGATTTTTGTACATTGATTAAAAACAGAAAGCTAGAAAAATATTTGTTCTCATAGGAGATTGACAGGAAGAAGATTCAATAAGCGCCACTCAGGCCATTAATCAGTTATCATCTTTTATCTTTCTCTTAATGTGATATGCCGTTGTGAGTTTAAGATAGACTAAGATTTTGTTCATACAAAAAATACAGCAATATAACATTTCCATTGTACATATATCAGAGTACTGTTCTAATCATGGAAACCAAATACCAGTGTCTTCAAACTGGCAAAAAAGCAGTGTTCCATGCCCGGATTATCTTCTGTGACTCTCACAGAACTTCTGTATTTTGCAATTGGTTGGTTGTATCTGCAGGTCAAGAAGTATAGTTAGCGATGATGACTGTATTGCTGAGAATGCCATAGTCAGCAGAATTGGAGATAGATATTTTTTTTGCTTATTAGATACCCATCCTGTTCTGAGCACATTTATCAGAGTTTGTTGCAGAAATTAAATCCAGAAAGCACACACAGGCAGACTGATGCAGCAGGATTCATTAACTTTTTTATATACATAATAATACATAAAGTAAATTTACAATACCAATATAGATTCTTCTTATCTGGTAGCAGTTACAAGCAAGAGGAGAGAACAGTTATTAGTTTTCTCTGCACAGACTCAGAAGCTGCAGACTAAGATACGCCCTGGCTCCAGTCTGCCCTCATTGGCTGAGTTAGTTGCTATGCCTATTCATTGGCTGATCTATTCCAGTTTATGAATATTCATATTCTGACAATATCTGCCCATGATTGTTGCATATGATTCTTGCCACCAAACTTGGCCTAATTGAAAGATTATGTTTAAGTTTGTAGCAGCAAAATAAAATACAGAAAATCTAGTAAAATAAAACTCACTTTTTTCAGGTACGCCGGAAAAATGGAAAGATTACAAGCAGAAGCGGAACTTATTAACCGGGTAAACAGCACTTACTTAGTGCGGTATAGGACTAAAGAATCAGGAGAATATGCCATTAGCATTAAGTAAGTGAATTATGTGTTTCTTTATATTGTTCATGCAATTGATAGGTCAATATTGAATATGGATTTTTTAATCCATATGGGTTATGCTAGTTACATTCATTTGTTAAAAAATATTATGAAAACCTTGATGAATTTGAAAAGTAGCTTTGGCTTGCCTGTCCTGTTGAGCTTCTTTGAAAATTAGTGTCCCTAACTATTATTCTACTATTCAGTTATTCTGAAGTTGTTGCTGCTCTACCTCCCCTTTAACAAAGCCTTGACTCCTGGCAGCTACATAGAGCAAATTGAAGTTTTCTTGATAGCATTTTTGGAAGATAGCATTTTTGCTTCTTCCTACAGCTATGAGAAAGTCACTGGGCCATAGTCACCCAGTTGGTTTCTGTGCAGGACTGGAATACATTTTTTAAAAACCCCAGTGCCTTAACCGCCATACCAAACTGGCTCTCTGGAATCTTACAATTATGCTTAAGGAAGAGCAAAGTCACAAAAGTTCTTTCACCAATCTGTCAATTTTTGAAGCGACTTCATCTGAAGCCATTCTTACTTTTGTTTCGTTTCTCAATTGCCACTCTTGAGGGAAGGGGGGAGTTGGAAGGTATTGGAATGTAGTGCCTTAGCCTGCTAGACAAAACATTGATCAGACTCAGCGTGAGAACCAGGGTCATGGCAACGAACATCTGCTGAGACCGAGGGGGAAGCTGCTACTGGACTGATTGGTTAACGTGACCTAGGACACCTGAGAGGGGTGGGAAGTTTCTATTCTTTTAGCTACCGTAAGGTGCGGAAATTACTTAGAGCTTGTTTCATCTTTCTACGTGCCGATATGTATTCAACAAAAGGTCTTTTGAGCCTGGCTGAAGCCTCAGAGTTCTGGTTCGACTGAGTTCATTACTTGGAACCATGACAAAACCTTTCAGTGGCCATGTTTGGAGGTTAGGGTTTAGGGATTAGGGAGTCCTGGTCCAGCAATCCTCTAATGCACAGCACTCTGAGCAAAGACAACCTTGTCTTGCATGGAGTCAGCTTTGTTCTCTTCTTTTAGGATCCAGTTCTTACTACCTTCTGCAAGTAAACTTTTCAGTTGGGATGGCTCAGTAATGGTGCTTCGAACACTAAAGATTTTATGATAGCTAGTAAAGAGCGATTTAAAGGTCTATTTGCATTTTAACTAGAAATTTTTCAGAATTGATCAAGCCATCAACTGAAGCCAAAGAGAATTTTTCCCTTGAATCGAGTGGGAACAAGGGTATCACACCGAAGGAATAATAATTTTTTGAAAAGCTGTTGCTATCTTTGTCAATATGAATTTGAATGTAATCAGCTTGGCGGGATCCAATAAGTTATTAGATATTGCTGGGAGGCTTTTTCTTAAATCTGAATGTAGGCGGGTGTGTTAAACTGGACGCTAATAAATGTCTTTTGTTAATTAGGTGTCAGCAGTGTATTGGCATGGATATGTGTTTTGTCTTAAGAATTTATTCATGGAGAGTTTGGGCATGCTGTCAAGTAATTATTGATTTTTTCCAGATTGAAAACACATTTATATTCATAAGTTATTCATTGCCCATAGGTACAATAATGAAGTGAAGCACATCAAGATTTTCACAAGAGAAAGCTTTTTTCACATTGCAGAAAATAGGAAATTTAGAAGTTTAATGGTAAGTATAAGTTTTTATTTTGTTTTTCTGTTTCCAAAAATACTTTAATTGGACATTATCTTATTAAATGTTTAATGTTGACATATCTAGCTTAATGTTACTACTATAAGACCTGTGCTGGTGTAGTGGTTAGAGTGCAGTATTGCAGGCTAAGTGCTCACATTGCCAGGAGTTCGATTCCCTCAATCTTGACTGACTGAAAGTTGACTAAGCCGTCCATCCTTCCAAGTAAAATAAGGAGCCAGTTTGTTGGGGGAAATAGGCTGACTCTGTAAACCACTTAGAGACGACTGTAAAACACTGAAGTGGTATATGTGGTATAAGTGCTTTTTCTATTGCTATCTAGTTTGATAGATTTGTCAAAAAAGAAAGAAAGAAAAGGCAAATAAAACTAAATAGTACTTACTATTGTTCATGGCAAATGCTCTGAGAGTTGAAGCTTTCAGTGAACATATATTAACAACAATCACACTCACTGTCATTGGAAATAGGTGATTAATAAATGAATCTATCTCCTAACATCTGTAAATTTGTCAACAACAACAACAAAATTCTGAACAGCCATACATATGAATAGGACAATTTCATTAGAGTTTGAAAGTAAAGGATCATGATTTAGCATGCATTGTATTAAACAGATTCCAGTTCATTTGGCTTATTTACATTAACATTGTAAGAGGGAACATTCTGATAGAGATACTGTATATTTGCTTGTGGTTTTGCAATACTGAAGATCGTGATAACTTCCATGCTAAGAAAGAACAGAATAGAATAGAATTCTTTATTAGCCAAGTGTGATTTGACACACAAGGAATTTGTCTTGCTGCATACTCTCTCGGTATACACAAAAGAAAAGATACGTTCATCAAGAATCTTAAGGTACAACACTTAATGATAGTCATAGGGAAACAGTCAATATAAATCTTAAGGATACCAGCAACAAGGTTACAGTCGTACAGTCATAAGTGGGAGGAGATGGGTGATAGGAACGATGAGAAGATTAATAGTAATGCAGACTTAGTAACTAGTTTGATAATGTTGAGGGAATTATTTGTTTAGCAGAGTGATGATGTTCAGGGAAAAAAGTACACATTCCCATTTTATTTTTATTTAGTAGTATTTGAAATGGAAATTCAAGAACAGGAAGTGTGAATCTTGTATGCTTTTGATTTACTGGAAGATTAGCAGTAACGTTTTGAAATAGTCCTAAACCAGAACTATCATTCAAGAATGGTCTAATTATGCAATGTTTATATTTCGTAAATAATATTTTTTATATCAACAGATTTAGTCTCAACTTGGCCTACCCAATTGATTATAGCTTTAGAACTTAAACATGACCAATTAGCATGACTATATTGAATGAATTGGTAATGAGTAGCAGTTTGTTCTAATAAGTTATCTTATATTTTCACTTTGAAAAGAGATTGCTGTGGTTTGAAACAGCAAAATAAATGAGTTGCTTTTGCTTTGATATTTTTGCATATTTCTTAACCTCTTCTTTAGATAATTATCATTTGGAGTTGGGTGTGGGGAGGAACAGATATACCAGAAACATGCTCTCTTAAAGAATTTCAGGGGTTTTGTGAAATATATGTCTTGCATTATTATTAGATCCTTAATCTATAGTGTTGGTATTCCCCTATTGTCATTTATATGATCATTTATTCTGAGTTAATTTCATTGTACCAAGATCTATTGGTTACAAATGAATTAGAATGTTAGAAGAGTAAGAGTTAGCATTTGTACAGTTATTTGTAAAATAATTCATTTTTTAAAAAGTGCAAGACTTGTATTATTGTTGCAGAAAGACTAAGCAAATGCTAAGTATGTTTTACAATCTGACCTGCACATGCTTATTCGGAAAAAGCCTTGCTAGAGATCAATGGAACTTATTTCCACATATATACAAAATGTAAAGGGCCATTGAAGTGAAGGAGGTTTAAAATAAGCCCAGAATGTAACTTTTCTAAATCCTGTGGGTAGGTTACTGTTTTGAGTAAGCAGTCTTTTTAGATATTTCTATTTACTTATTTAATTAATTTGTACACTGTACAACTTCCAGTGATTCTAATTTTTACTAAATCAGGGGGGAAAAATCCCAACACACAGATCTTCAAGATCAGACAGAGCCATCAGAAGTCTGAGGAACACATTATCTGGTTCCACCAGAGAATGATGCCTTCCCAGAATGCAAAACTGCTGTTTGAAAATTGCCACAATATTTCAATCTATTTTATTACATTTTTTTTCACGCCTTCTTCCAAGATGATTGATTTTATTTTTTTTCCCCTTTATGACAATCCTGCAGGCTTAGGTTAGGCCAAGAGACATTGATTCCCTTTAGTAAACTTCATAGCTGAGGAAAAATCTCAGTATTTTGCAGGTTTGAAGTTTTATACTGAGGCACGGAGTAAAATACTTTCAAAAGGTAATTTAGGATTATGATTATTATGTAGTTCCAGTAAACTATAACAAACCCATCTGTTTCAGAGAGAAGACATCTGGACCAAATTTTCTTTTGTGTGCTGAAGCCTTGATATAATGTGCATTATAATTCAGATAACACATTAGACTCTCTGTGCATGTTCTGATATAGATGTAACTCTTGAAAGTACATTGTATATTTTTTTAAAAGCTTCACGATCTTGATATTCATGCCATCTAATAAAATACAAAGAATGTCTTCTCCCAGGCCATTGACTTGGCAAACCACAGCTACTGTTTACTAGGACCATGCCAGGGGCATGCCATTATCTGATAGCTGTGGTGTAGCTACAGTCTTTTAGCTATTTAAAAGCAAACAAACAGAGAGAAGCAATAGTGGCTGTTTCAGAGACATCTGACTTATCCATCGAGAAATATTTGCAAGACCATTATTTGTGTATATTGTTATATGAGACATGCAGTCCTTTGACAAGGAAAACTTGTTTCTTTTATCATAGAAATTTACTCTCAGGTTACTGAATCAGAAAACAGGTATCAAACACTGCTATTGCTTTGTCTATCAAGAAATTGTATCAATCTGAGCTTTTGTACCATTTACTTTCCCAGTATTTTTCCGGCTGATTGCAGAAAATATACCTTGCAGTAAAAAATATACTGTTGCACACATAGCAATAAAGGGAAAACATGAACATAAACATTATGTTAGGAAAGGGCTGTGACCTTTCCATATAGAGATGGGATCAGCAATAGTAGGAGATTTATCACGCCTTTGAGGGCTGTATATTTCATGTATTCACATGTAACAAAAGACCAGCACTTCAAAACTAGAAGCAATAAATGCCACCAAGCCAAACCTAAATATATTGAAACTCATTGATCCCAAGGACCATGTGTTTGAATGTCTGCCACTTGAAATTCATGAAATCTAAATGCTTGGCGTTGATGCAGCTGTGACAATTAATCACTAGCGTATTTTCCAGGGATAACTGCCCCCCCCGAATCAATTTTTAATATAAATGGAGAGGCCTGTATTAGCCACAGATTTATACATTTTCATTAAGCCATTAGCATGTAAGGAACTAAAAAAAATGATTAGAAGTAAGCTTGTCAGGCCCGTTTTGAATGTTTTTGATGGTTGCTTGTCTGTCTTCTGAAAGTTCTTCCCCACTTTTTTAAGGAACTGATTGTGCTATCTGCAGGTTTATTACAAAATAATCAAGAATAGGCGAGGAACAAGAACCAAAATTAAATGTTTCAATCTGTTGGGAGTTACTGCTTCTTATTCACATGTTCATTCTATCAGCCATTGATTTAAAGATGGTTTAAATCAGGGGTCTTCAACCTTGGGAACTTTAAGGTTTGCTGGCTGGGGAATTCTGGGCATTGAAGTCCGCCAGGCTTAAAGTTGCCAAGGTTGGAGACCCCTGATTTAAAGCATACTTAACAGATTAACAGAGTTGGAAGGGATCTTGTAGGTCATCTAGTCCAACCCCCCGTTCAAGCAGGAGACCCTACACCATTTCTGACAAATGGCAGCCCAATCTCTTCTTGAAAGTCTCAAGTGATGAAGCTCCCACAACTTCCGAAGGCAAGCTGTTCCATTGGTTGATTGTTCTCACTGTCAGAAAGTTCCTCCTTATTTCTAGGTTAAATCTCTCCTTGGTCAGTTTCCATCCATTATTCCTTGTCTGGCTTTCAGGTGCTTTGGAATTTTTCTTATCAAATTTTTCTTATCAAAATACATATTTCTAGTAATATTTTCTCCCACAACAGTTTATAATACAGTTTGATCGTCCTTTTAAGAGAAGTGAGCTATATTAGTTGAGTTTATTATTATTATTATAGTCATAAATTGGTCTGCATGTAAATATACAATACATCTAAAGTATCCACAAAGAAGAGTTTAAAGGCGTAATTTTTTAAAATATAAAAAGCTAAATTACTTTAACCCAATGAGCACACTCTGCTTCAAAAGCTGTTATCAGTGAAACCCCTACTTGACACAGTGGTTAAAGTACAGTATTGCAGGCAAACTCTGCCCGCAGCCTGGAGTTTGATCCTGACAAGGCTCAAGCTTTCTATCTTTCCAAGGTTTATAAATGAGAGCCCAGATTGCAATATGCTGAGGATTGTAAACTGCCCAGAGAGTATTGTAAATGCTAAATGCTATTGTTATTGCTACTTCAAAGTAGTTATGCATATATGCTTGTGGAGACAAGCCAAAAATGGCTTTTAAAGCAACCATGTGAATCCTGGAAGTGTGCACCAGCTTTAATAATTTGAACAGAAAGAATTGTTTGTGAATATGGGTTGTGAAACATCTTTTCTGAATGATTTGTACAACTTCAGCGATATCCATCCATCGATTTGTCATTGTCTGTCATCCATCCATCCATTCAAAGATAATCAACTGTACATTATCACCAGGGCCGGATTTAAATGAAAAGAGGCCCTAGGCTATTCCACTTATGAGGCCCTTTCACCTATAGTGAAAGTGTAATTTTAATTTTGCTAACAATTTGAATGTAGGCCCCTCTTGATCTTGAGGCCCTAGGCTGAAGCCTAGTTAGCCTATAGGAAAATCTGGCCCTGATTATCACAACATAAATGAAGCATAGAATTTGTGGATAACTAGTTCTGATCCATATATAGTGTGTTCAGATCAGCTTAGATAACAATTAAAAAAAGCAATAGAATTGCTTACCCTTGCCATGTAGCTAAGAGAACGAAGATAAATACTAAACATACATCTCCTTTGGGTCCTGCATTTGGTTCATGCATTGTTAAACCAGAAAACCTAATTTCACATTCTGAGTTGAGTGTAATATATGTGAAAAAGGACATTTGATCCTGTATGTCCTGGAGAAATTTGCAATGAATATTGTTTTGGTCAAATATGAGCTTCAACATAGATATTCATGTTTTTAGCTCTTTCCCAGTGATTGCCATTGTTCCAAGATAGTTTTTTTTTTGGCAAGTCAATTCAGAGTGATTTTCTTTCTGGTACAAACCAATTAGTAAACATATGTGGGCAAAATACTTCATATAGATGTTATAAGTAGTAACCAGGATGTTGTAAGGAATAACCAGGATAACAACAATAAGAAAATCCAAACACTAATTAATGTAAGCATTATGTAACATAATAAATTTAGATTGGAACTATGGCCCACATGAATGAAGGATGTCATTCAGTAGTGGGTTTCAAAACCTGGCGCTACCGGTTTGCTATTGGTAGCATGCGGGTGCGCACACTTGCTTTGCGAGTGCGTAGTGCTTCTGCGCATGCGCAGACCTTTTGGATGACGTCTGGGTGGGTGAGCGGAGCCTCCCGCCGCCGCCACTACCGGTTCGCCCGAATCAGGGTGAACCGGGAGCAACCCACCACTGATGTCATTATTCACAGAAGTGCATACTTCCATGCATGTAGAAAACCAGATACAGGAAGAACAATTCCATTTTAATCAATTCAAAATTTAATTACTTTTATGTGCAGTTTTTTCAATGTAAGAAGTGTTTAAAGCTGATACTTGTTGATACTTGTTTGATTCATGCAGTATCTTTGATAAGAATTAAGTCAGCCTTGCATGAATAAAGGTCCATTTCTACAGTATGAGCAACCAGCATCTTTCACTCCTAAATCAAAACTCGCCAGGGGTGTGTTCAAAACATTTAAAGTAGGGGTGTCAAACTCGTGTCATCACGGCGTTGTCACGTGATGTATCCTGATTTTTCCCCCTTCATTAAACCGGGTGCGGGTGTGGCCAGTGTGTGACAAATCCGGGCCGCAAATTTGACACACCTTATTTAGAGTATGAATTTTTGCCAAATATCCTTTTCAAAGCCGAGTGGGTGATTCTGAGCATAACAAAAGCATCTCAAGCCTGAACCTGTGAAGTTCTGACTTTCAACACATTAATCTGAAGTGGGACCACTTCCAAAATGCTCACAATGGCCCAGTCCAACTTGCAGTTTCATAACAGAGATGGGACAGTTTGTGGAATTCATTTGCTTCTCTTTCCACCAAATTATACACTTTCTGCCGTTAATCCCCGTGTCATGATGGAAGATGACTTTTGATGTTGATTGCAAGTGTCATCAAATATCTGTGCAATGAAAATTCAAGAGAAATAATTATTAATGTCTGTTTAAATATTTGTATTCTGGAAGGAACTTGTGGAATATTACAAACACCAGTCTCTCAAAGAAGGCTTCCGAAGTTTGGATACGACTCTTCAGTACCCATACAAGGAATGTGAAAATACACAGGATCAAAGGAGCCACCGAGCAAGCAGCAATTGTAAGCATTATCATTTGTTGTTGTTTTTATTATACAGAAATGAAATTCAGTTGAAAGCATCTTCCATTTTGCATTTTTGACATACAACCTATTAATATGATAATGCATTTAGCCAGACTTTTCTGCAGCTAAGCAGAATCAGCATCTGTTGACAGGTTTATGAACAGGTCCAGTTAGACTTCCTGACTGCCTCTTCTTAAATCAAATTGCTGCTCAAACATCTATTAAAAATGTAAGTGAGCAATTGATTTGTAAACAGGCATTTTGCATTGGCTAAGCTGCTTTCGGCTACATGAATTAATAAACATGTAATTCAAATTTGGCATTTGACATTTAAATGAATTATTCTTGTTGTTTAAAACCACAGTCTTATAATGCAGAGTTTTTCTAAAGAAGCTTAAGGTCAGAATGATTTCTTCTACAATTCTACTTGTTGATGTTCCTAAATAAGACTTTAGAGTAACCTAATTGGGTTGGACAGAGGCAAACAGATTTCTATCTATATATGTTTATAATTAATTTCAAAAACCAGTACAGGAAGTTCTTAAGTTATGACCACAGTTGGGCACAAATTTCTGTTGTTAAATGAAACATTTGTTAAGTTTTGCCCCATTTTACGGCCCTTCTTGCCACAGTTGTTAAGTGAATCACTGCAGTTGATAAGTTACTAGCCTGATTGTTATGTGAATCTGGCTATCTCATTGACTTTGCTTGCCAGAAGTTCTCAAAAAGTGATCTCATAACTCTGGGACACTGCAAAGGTCATAAATATGAACCAGTTGCCAAGCATCTGAATTTTGATCACATGATGGTGGGGATGCTGCAAAGGTTGTAACTCTGAAAAATGGTCATAAGCAGTGGTGGGCTGCTGCCGGTTTGGGGGAACCGGTAGTTCTGATGATCAACTGGCCCCGCCCACCCAGCCACCCCCGCCCTATCCTGTCCTATATTTCCTTCTTTCTGGCTCAGCTGATTCGCGCGGCACAGCTGATTTCCATGCCTCCGCTGTTCTACTTACCAGGGCTGCCTTAGAAGGTAAACAGCTGAGCTTCAAATTGCTGTATTTTGAACGCTGTGCATGCTCACCAAACCGGTTGTTAAATCAGTTGCAACCCACCACTGGTCATAAGTCACTTTTTCCGGTGCCGTTGTAAATTTGAACGGTCATTAAATGAACTGTTGTAAGTTGAGGACTACCTATAGTGCCGAGTTTCACAGAGCTGACCTATGCTGTCCTTAGCATTTGGTAAAACAACAGGAATACCAGTCCTGGTAACTGATTTGAAGTTGCTTAGAGCATCTGGGCATCTGTACATTAGCTTCACTTGATTCTGTAACCATTGTGATTGCTGCCAAATTTCATAGTGCTGGAATTGGGTAGTTTAGATTTTATGAGCAATAGAAATTTCTAAAAATAATGGCAGAAGATTAAAAATCATGTCGACACACGTATGCCCTTTTAATACACTGCTAAATTACTGAGAAGCAGATGGATAATTTCAGAGCCTTTCTGAGTGCCCATTAAAGACAGGAAGATGTTTTGAAATGTTTAGGAGCAGGAAAGTTGAGGCTGTGACATTAAGTATTTTGAACAGGGCCTGTCCTCCAGAGCCAATTCTTTATACAGCTAATAAATAGGGGAAATGGTATGCTTAATATCTATAGAATAATTACAAGAGAGTCTTCATCCCGTATAAATCAACAGAAAAACAACAACAATAACAACCAATAGCATTGGCAGGAAAGAGAATATGTCACATTTGGGAGAGGATTGTGCAGAAGAACAAGGACAATCAGAAAAATCTATTCATGGACAACGAACACTTGGCTGCAGAGTGAGGAGGACTCATGTGATCAACTACACATCTTTATAGTAGTGTTTTGTTACAATAAACATGAATATAATTATGGAAGTTGTAATGCTTTCTTTCAGTTTGTCCTTTCTTTGCAGTTTTATATATAAAAGAACAATAAGAGGAGAGAGACTGTGGTGTGAGAATTATAAACACAAAAGCCACAGCACAATTATTTGCAGTTGTTTCACAAAGATCAACAAATCTGTGAGCTTGAATTAGCATCAAGTCATCTCAGCAATAGAAGATCATTTGTGAAGCGATCTCTAAGCACTAATTTCCAGCTAATAATAATCTCCTAGCACTAATTTCCAGCTAATAATAATTTCCTAGCACTAATTTCCAGCTCTAAGTTTTCATAATATGGAGAACTAATATGATAAGCTAATTAATAACTGATTTGTATTCTTTTCCGGCATTTTCAGTGGCTTTCCAAAGACTTGGTCCCTAGCTCTCCAGCCACTCTGTCTTTTCATTTTTAACAGTACTGTATTGTTAAAAGTTCTTTTCAACATATTGAAAGAAAAAAAAAATGTGTTACTGGCAGAAGATAATCATAATCCCTTCTGGGTGTTTTGTTACATTCTATGATTGAGAAAGCTTAATTGTATGATAAAAAAGACAAAATTTTGTTTGTGCGCAATAACTCTGTGGGGATGGCTTCTGTATTGAAAGCAGTGAATTGTTTCTCATGGGTGTTGGGTTTCTCTGTTCCTCACTGCCTGTTAATTTGGGGAAGAGATAGACAATCTGCTTCTTAGCAAAAAGCAGCAGGACGGTGTTGTAATTCTACCCCAATAGCAATATAAGATTGATGGTTGAATGTGGTAATTGTTGGCTATGTGTGGAGCTGCTTAATAAACTGAGGTATTAATAAATCTTTTGCCTACATGATCAGTTTCAGTACTCTTCCCTTCACCAATCAGATTAAGAATTAACTATAATTTCCTAATTCATCAATTAATCCCATCAATTTGAGTTTGTACTTCAGTTAGCCTTTGAAATGAACAGCACTTCTTAAATTTCATTGATTTCAGTGGGGTTATTTTGAGTAAGTGTAGCTTCAACCTCCCAGCTACCATTTTTATTGTTAACCATAGTCAACTTCAAAAGTGTGGTTTAGTATATCTATTGTTGTTCAGAAATGGATACCCGTGATTTTCCAGTTTGGATGAATTAGAAAATGATTGTCAGAAGCACCCTACCTTTATAACAACAAGGTTAATGCTTTTTCAACTCTTCTGCGTATTCTATTGAAATACACTAACTAGTTAATAGTATTTAAGATCTTTGAAAAGGCTTTGCTCTTATTGCTCTTGTTATAAGGGCCCTGCTTTGCAACTGTTTAAAAAATCAGAGTGATTCAGGAAATGCCTTTGGACATCACACTTTTTTTCTATCTCAGTATTGTTGCTCCTTATGATACTAAATGGTCCATGTGCTAGGGAAGATTCTGTATCTATTTCTAAAAGTTTTGGGAATTTAAAAGCAGCTGAAAGTCCCTGCATTTTGCTGACATGCCATGAAGACTATTATTGAAAATACCCATTCAATCATCTTTTACCTTTGCAACTCTTTCTGGAGTATGGAAACAAAATAAAGCCAATAAATGCCCCACTTCCTTAAAATGAGATGAATTCAAGATGACATTCATATGTCTTCTGCAAATCCATTGTTGTCCTCCTAGTTTGCTATGGATGGTCCAGAGTTACCCAAGGAACTTCATGGCTGACTGGAAATCGGAAGTTTTAATCTGACACAGGGCTACCAAGCTACAGTTGCTTGCTAAAACAATTATCGCGCCAACATACAGGGTGGCATAAGCATGTGCATAAAAATGAATTTCATCCTTGTCCATGGAAATTCATCTTTTTTTTTTTTGGCAAAATGAGTGTTCCTAGTAAGTTGCAGGAGGGAGTGGGGGAACGAAATGGCCAAAGCAAAGGAGTAAACTATGCCTTTAAGCAGGTAAGAGATTTTTTTTTGAAAAAAGCTGCAAAACAGCAAAGAAAATGTTTGTTTCTTCTTAAAACAGATGCAAGTCATAAGAATATCTGAATACTCTTTTTACCAACCATTCAATGTCATTTTGCTTCTCTCTCTCTCTTTTTTTTCTTCTTTTCTTTGTCTAAGACCCTTCTTTGTTCTGTGGGTTTTCTTTTGTAACTCTGCCAGACTACAGCTTTGTTCCCCCTTCCTCCACTCCTTTCTGGTCAGGTACTGCTTTACTGCTTTCTATTTATTCTCTGTTTGCTTGTTTTACAAGTTCGGTATTTCAGTTTTTGTGTGCAGTGCAAGCCTAGGGAAGGGACGGATTCATTTGCCAACCTTAGAACATAATTTGACTTAAAACACAACTGCAGCTTACAAATATATTACTTTAGCTTCATGGAAGTGATTTACTCTCAGCTGCTTTGACCTAGCCAGAGAATGTTTAAAGCACGTGAAAAAGTGAGTGATTTGGGGCTGTCATGTGATATTGCCCTTTGACATTCAAGAAGGTCATCTAAATGTTCTGCCAGCTATGCAGGGAATGCCAAAAACCTGGTTCTGGAATGTTACCTTTTCAGAATATTGGGGAAAGTGCCCATGTGGCCAATCAAAACTATTACAAACAACATGGTTACATTATGTATAGCTATTGATATTCTTAAATGGTTCTTCTCTATTTTTGGCACCCTCAAATATTCGTCCCATCCCTAAAAGCCATTTTGCCAGAACATTTTCAGATAAAGTACAAGAGGGAAGGTAGCTTTCTATATATGGCAGTTTTGCATGCACATTGTCTGTAAGTTAATTTTATCCATCTTCTATGCATTTGTGTTTCCTTTAGTCACTTCTCATTGTCTCACCCACCAAAAGCATTTGTGCCTTAAAGGGGTAGGATTGGGGTGGTGGTTTTTTTGGTTTTTTTTTGCAATAATGTGTCAAATTTCCGGCATTATATTTAGGTAGATGAATCATTTACTCAGTTCTGAATCCCATCGTTATGATGTATAGGACTGAAGATGGAGGCTGTTTAAATTAGAACCTGATGGGAAAGACCAGACTTGCTTGTGAAGTTCCCTGTTTGCACAAATCCTTTTCTTTGTAACCAGAGGAAGCTAAGGCCAAATATGATGGAAAGAATCTTACAATACACTGGATTAATTGATGTTAACTGCAACTTGCTTGCTTCCCACATGCATCTAAAGCCAAATCTGGATATGTTCCATGTTAATAGGAAAGGACAGTAAATCAGGGCGAGTGTTCCCATTCATGCAGATCAGGGAAAATAACTTTTAGAAATTATTGAGAGTATTCGTAGTTCAGGGTTGTAGTTTTGGCAGGGGGCTGTTCTCCAAGCCTGTTCTTTAGCTCCCGGACATTCCGTTAAACAGACTAGGTAATATCTTTTATGCAGTAACTTTTTATACAACTCTTCGTTAAGCTTTCTGCCTCAAGATGTGAAAATGCTACTAACTCACAGTGCTAACCACTAGAATGCATTGACCAGATGTTCAACCATCTGCTTTGGGATGGGGAACTTAATTTGTTTGACTCAGTTTTGTCTTTTTTTTTTTTTAAACCACCTTTGATATTCCTGTGGTGAGAAGATTAACTTCTGAAGGCAAGATAGAAACAATCCTAGGGTGGACAAAGAGGCCTTTGATGTGTTCTTCCATTCCTCCCTCTGGAATGTTTATTTGAGTCCCAACAGTGACAAAACATGATGGGCAGTAGTTATATAGCTCCAGATGTTTCTATGCGTATAAATTCAGCCTCAGAGATATATGCTTTGACTATGTGGCAGAGCTCTCCTTAAAGAGAGAGGTATCTTCATTTTTGTGATCTACTCAGACCAATAGCTGTTTATGTGGGAATTAAATGAATCTGGAAAGATCGTGGATAATTAAGGCTAAATGGAAGTTTTACATATAGAACCAATGGTATCTCAAAGGACAGATTCTGGGCACAATATTTGGTTGCCTTTTGTTGGCTTTCCAGAATGCATCTTTCTGGCTGCTATGGAAAACGGATGTTTGGATTGGATTAAATTAGATTAGATTAGATTAGATCAAGCCAAATCAAATCTTGTTCATTTTGGAGCATTAGTGACAATGTCTTACCTGATTTAAGCAATCACCATACAGTATAATGTTTTTCTAGCTTTGCCTGTATGAATTCTTGTCACGTTTCTTTTTCTTCCTGCTTTTCTCCTGTCATTTCGCATAATGCGACAATTGCGACATAGCGAAAGAACTATTGGCATTTGACAACTTTTGTGCAAGTGTTAGTTTAATTAATGTACCTAGCCATTAGTAAACCATGTGTATCATAATGTAAGTTAATGTAAAATATTGGATCCTATCATTCGCCTCCATTCTATTTTCCTAAAATATTTTTTGTAGCGTTTTTGAGCATCTTTGTAATAGCAACTACTTTGAAGGATTATGCAATAGATTCAGTAGTGACAAAAAAAAAAAGCAAAATTTGTTTTCAGAGTGTGTGTTCATCTTAGGCATTTCAATTTTGGTCACTGATGCTTGCATAGATTTTTTTTTCCTAAGTGCAGTATCTGTTACTGTTATGGAGATGCTGCTTTTTTGTATCATATAAGTCCACATGACACAAAACCATGTGCAGCAATTTGTGGTGGTAAATAGTGATTTTTTAAAATAATAGCTGCCATTTTTACAAATCCTCGATTTTGAATTTAGAAAAAAAGTATTGCTGATTGTTCATGCTTTTTATGAAAGCGGGCGGTAGAATTTAATGTTGTTGAAGTATAGTCATTTCTACAGTTATATTTTTGCTACGATGAAAGGATTTGGGTTCAACGTTCAAAACGTGCTTGCTTTGTGCTCCTAACTTTAGGAACATGGTAGCTCCCATCCAAAATTTGTATCCCTGTACCTTAAAATCAATCAACATACCTTTGATCCATATTCCATTGTTCAGTGACTTTTGTTTTGATACAGATATCTATCTGTTATCTATCTATCTATCTATCTATCTATCTATCTATCTATCTATCTATCATCTATCTATTTCTATGTCCCCTCGTGCACTCATAGACTATATCTCTATCTGCCATTCTGCAAATTATAGTATGTAAATCATTTTATCTCTGAAACTTGCAGGACTTTAACCATTTCTATAGCGCATCCACTATAGTTCGTTTGTTTATCAAATTTATTTGCTGCCCATCTCAAAGTTCAGCTGACTCATATAGTCTTCCATCTGATGGTCTTTCATCAGCTTCATCTGGTAAAGTTTATTGCTGAGATTTGCTCTCTAATGTATTTTCCATAGCTTTTTTTTTTTTTTTTTTTTTTTTTTGCAATTTCACAATGGTATATATGCACAATTTGATCATCATTGATACTATGGGGGATGGTGCTTTGTGCCTTTTGATCTTTCTCTAGCCATTCCTCTGTTGGAAGTTTTTTGGCCTGGCTCTTGAATACACTTCATGCACCTTCTCTTAATAGCAGTACCTTGCAGGTAGTCCTTTTCTTAATGATCATTCATTCAGCAACTGTTTGAAGTTACAGTGGCACTGAATGAAGGGACTTAACAACCAATTGAAGTTACAGCTGCTGCAGTGCCCCTGCAGTCACACGATCAAAACGTGGCAGCCCACCTACCCTTACAATGAGGCTTTCTCCCCTAGATTGCACGAGTGGTTTCCTTGCGAGATCTGGTGATCATGTGGCCTACAATTGTTTTGCAAAGGGCTAGAGTGGGCATGCCTTTGCAACAGAGGGAACAAAATATGGTGAAGATCAGCTAGGGTTGATGAAGGACAAGGGCAAATGTGGACAAGGGCAAATGTGGTTTGGATGGAAGCAGCTTTCCAAGGTGGCTGTGGCTTTGTGTCACACTGCTAGGCTGGGCTGGGGCTTCCTAGGGTAGCTGCAACTTTGTACCACACTATTGTGCTGAGCCTTCTCAGGGCAGCGGTAGCTTTGCACTGCGCTTTCTACGTGCTGGGCTATGGTTCTCAAAGTTTCCTAGTATGTCTGCAGCTTCATGTGTGCACTGCAGCTTGGGTTTGTTGCAGACCCAGATTCATAGTGTGCCAAGAAGGTTCAGACCCATAGTGTCAGGTGGTTTGGGGACTGCTAGCAAGGTTGGATATTGAGTGAGTATCAGTATCCTGCCTTGCTAGACTGCTGGTTGGCAATGATGTGGAAGAATAGGCAGTTGGGGAGAATTGAAGGGGAGGTAATCCCTTACTTTGAAAGAACCAAAGTGGTAATGGCTTGGTGTTGAACCTCAGTAAATCCTGTAGTTTTTCTCTGTACTTCTTAGTCACACTGAAATTCCAGAGCTTTACATTTATGTCCTGGAAAAAAGTGTTTCTGGCCCAGAAATACTCTATTTAGGAATCATTGGAGAATATCTTGCCCTTAGAAATATGCCTCATTAATTTCAGTAAAATAGTCAAAATTCAAGGAGGCACATTTATCGGTATCTTTGAATCAAAAAGCAAGAAGAAGAAGAGGAAGAAGGTGCTGTTTATATTGGTTCTTCCTACAACTTTGGATGATTCATTGATATCAAGAAGCAGCTGATTTAGAGAAACAACTTTAAGAGAAGAAGCAGCAAAATCCCTTAGAAGTGCAAAGAATAGGTCTATGGTCTTTTGACACCTCAGCAAATGATTTTAGGAATATGCAATTTTTTTCCCTAAATAACCACAACCAGCAAGCAATAAGAAAGAAAATTGATTGCATGGAATGAATTTCATTCATGCTATTCCATAAGACCACACATTTCTTCATTTCCGCTTGCATTTGTACTAGACTGGCATACAAAAAGAGTTGCTAATGTTACTCAGTTGATGTGCACTTATGAAACTTCAAATAATGTTGCTTACCTGTATTTCCCCCCAGTGCTGAGTCCCAAAGTCCTCGGGATAGCCATCGCTCGCTATGATTTCTGTGCAAGAGACATGCGTGAATTATCCCTGCTCAAAGGAGATGTGGTCAAAATATACACAAAAATTAGCGCCAATGGCTGGTGGAGAGGTGAAGTCAATGGAAGGGTAAGCCTTTCTCTATCTTCCACCTGATTCTTAAGGTGTATGTAATGTATATATGGTATGAAGTATATTGGAATTGAATGTTTAGTAATTTCCCATGAAAATGTGAAACATTCTTGCTGTCTTTCTGAAATGTAGATTAACTATAAACTACAGTAGTCTAGTTGTTTGTGTCTACAATATCATCATCATCATCATCATCATCATCATCATCATCATCATTTTAGCCATTGTCTATCCACTGCGGGATGAAGGCCTTTTCTACATGTTTCCAGCCAATACGGTCTTGAGCTTTCTTTTGCCAATTGGGCCTGCAATACTGGCTCACGTCGTCACTCCATCTTGTTTTAGGTCTCTTTTGTGGATGTTTTTTAACAAGTGGGATCCATTCTGTGACTGCCTTGGTTCCCCTGCCATCAGTTCTTCTTGCTATGTGACCAACCCTTTTCCATTTAAATTCTTTTACTCTCTTGATGATATCGTATATTTTTGTTTAAAATTTTTGATTTTTTGATTTTTGATAAGCAAAAATTCTTCCACCCAACGTGGAAGCTAAAGAAGTGGAAAAGTTTATCTCAGTGATGTTGCAACAGTCCAGCATCTGTCCTCAATTTCAGAAATGTACAAAAAAGCTAGATGAGGAAAGGATGCACCACATCTTTCTTTCTAGCAACAGTGAATGAGAGCTGGGAAAATCTGATTCACGCATTGCACATGTTTCTTTAAGAGAGAGGGAAACCTAGATTTCAGCTATTGCTCCACCAAGGGATTGATTGCTTCTCTTTTGTCTATCCTATAGGAAAGTGGATTGGAGCAAGAGAAATTATTTTGTTGTTAGGTAGAAAATCAAAATCAAAAGGAGACTGGGAACACTTTTTCCAGTTAACAAATATTATTAAAATCCATAAGTTTTCATGAGATAGAGCTCACTTCATCAGATGTTTGCTCCCCATCTAGCCAACGGGGGAAAGGTACATAGTGGCCACAAATGTTGGCTTGCAGCTGTGCTTTCATACTGTGTTGTGACCTAGGCTTACTGAGTCATTACAATACACAATTAGTCCCCCAAAAACCCTATTTTATTGTAACAGCTGAGAATTACGTTCATTCCTAGCTGAATCCCAATTAGTTGCAAAACAAGTCTTTCGGAAGAAGTCCTTCGGGATAATCACCAACCTTTATCTTCTTTGACACCCTGCCAAAGGCCTTACTTGGCAAAGCCCCACGAAGTTCAGAAACAAACAAGAGATGCCGACTGGAAACAGAGTTAGCAACGTTGCTTTCCTGCAAAAGGCCCAAGTGCCTTTGTTTCTCTTTTAAGCCTTATGGATGGGGCCAATCATCTCCTGGCCTTACTCCCAAGTCGTCCGTTTTGCTTTAGCTGCTCTTGCCTTCTGGCAGCTCTGTGCATGCCTGCACTAGGAACAGGCTCCTCCTGTTCCTCTGCCTCTCTACTGTCCGACTCTGGGGGCTCCGGAGACCGTGCATCACTCCCTGTCCCCATCTCCGGAGACCGGAGACCGTGCATGGCGCTGTCCCCATCTCTGCCTCTGACGCAGAGCTCTCGTCCGGGCCTTCCCCAGACTCCAAGACTGGCCCATGTTCCTCCCCAGCCTCCTCACTGTCCGACTCCGCTGCCAGCTCCGCAAACTGTTGGCGGACCACAACATACTGCCAAAAAGTATGTTAATAGGTAAAACTATCCTGTTGATCATAGATGGAACAGAATTCAGTTCTATACATTTCTATATCCATTCTGAAAAGATTGCAGCAAGCATATTGGCTGAGAACAACATCTGAATTTCTGTCAGGCCTATTTATGATTAAGTGTATATTTCTCCAAAGAAACAGTACATGTTCTGCCACAAAAATTAATTTTATTGCAGTTTTTATCCTTTTCTAAATCATTTTCTATTTGAAAGGAGGGTCATGCACAAAATTATCTTGAGTGGAACAAAGTTCAACCAGATAACCATGTTTTCTTTTCTCATTTAGGTGGGCTGGTTTCCATCGACCTATGTAGAAGAGGACGAATGACTGGCAGATCCAGTTGGTACTTTTGACCATAAATTTCAGGGACTATGAAAGCACCATTGAAGTGTCTGCAGAGCATTATTCATCCTGCTAAGTATTTGAAATGCAGCTCTTCTGTCTATTGAAACTTTCCAGACCCCAACACTGGAATTCCTGGAGACGTTTGTGCTGACAGCTTGAATATCTCATTCAGAGAGGTGCAAAGAAGCTGCTTCGCAACTTCCCACCACAGGGGACCAGTCCCAAACTCTAAACCTCACCTTCCTGGAAAAAAAGAAAGAAAATCATTTCAAAACAGACTTATTTTAAAAACACTTCATTTCATTCCATCTACAGTGAATACTAAGTATGGCTAGCAGTTTATGAGCTCTATCTTTCTGTTAAGTGAAATCTCTGATGACAGTTATCACTTATGGCTTCTTCAAGAGGGAAATGTTTGAGCATTCCGGTAATCATGTGGTCAATATTATTTCTCCTGAAATATCTTACAGCATTAATTAACTTTGCCAATAACCACACACGTCACCAGTTCTGCAATCTCTCAATACACTTTTTTGGGGACAAAGCATAAATTCAATATGATTTGCATGCCATTTAGTGGAATGGGGATGGAGGAGAGAGAATATAAGCAAATTTAGTGTTTAAATCCAGGGATGTTTTAACTGGCTTATTGGAGTCTTTTATTACAATATTTTATGGAACCAAGTTTTTAAAAAAGCGGTTGTGACTTATACAATTATATTTGAAAAAGGAATTAATAGAAAAAGCTGCTTAATATCGGTATTCCATACAAAACGTTACATTTTAATACACAAGCCCATGCAATATGCTAAAATCTGTATATTTAAGAGAATTTCTACAATTTTATAGAGAAAGCTTTGGGAACAGTTTGATTGTATCTCTTGACCATTATTAAAAATTCTACTAACATTCAGGGTAGCTATGATTGTCAATCAACAGGATCAATGGTCTTGCAAAAGATCATTGAGATGATTGTATTACATAGAAAACAAGTAATTCAGGTGAATAATACTGTGTCCTATGCTCCATTCTGTAGTTGAGCTGAATGATTTCATAAAGATGTAACCCTTTTCTCTCTTTCGTTGGGTTTCAAAGTTTGGTTAAGTTGAAAGCCATTGCCACAAATAATATTTCATCTGAGATTTCCCTTGTTTTGAGCTCTTGGGATAAATTAAGAAGATCACTATAGTTTTCAAAAACAGAGTCTTCAAGGGTTGTGTTTATGTTCCAGCCCATAATTTTGAAACACACACACACACACACACACACACACACACGGTATCAGGGGCGGGTTTCAAAACCCGTTGCTACCGGTTCGCTCGTGGGCGTGCTTGCGTGTGTGCGACACTTCTGTGCATGTGCAGAAACATCCAGGCATGTGGGCGGAGCCTCCTGCCGCCACCGCTACTGGTTCACCCGATCTGGGGCGAACCGGTAGCAACCCACCACTGCACGGTATTCTTAAAATAGATTGAGCTGTAGTAGCTTAATATTTTAAGTAGAAAATGCCCAATAAATGCTCATAAAAGCTCACAAAATACTGGGTGCAGTTCATACAGTGACTTTGGAATTTGTGAAGGCTCAAATTCCTACATATGTGATCTTCATATTTTCCAGGGAAACTCCTCTGAAGTTGGTGTGTCCTTTATAAAAGGTAGCCCAATTGGATAGAACTTCAGTCAGAAATGCAAATCAAGAAACCTTTATCTTCTATTGATTCACAAAAGGGCCTTCGGATTGATTTTGGATCAGATATAATCAATAGACTCTGGCTGACTTTCCCAGACCCTGAGGTTTGTCTTAATGTTAAATAAACCAGTTATTTAATTATACAAAAATTGTAAAAAAAATTCTTCCACTATGCATGTATGCAGTATTTAAATAAATTACGCAGGTTTGATCCTTCCTTCCTTCACACTTGCTTCTGATGGAAACGTTGCTTATTGCTTATTGAACAGTTGCAGAGACATGTACCGGTAGCACTTATAAACTAATCCAAGCCCATCATCAAACAATGATAAATTAATAGAGACAAAGGGGAAGAGGAAGATGCACAGGTTAGAAATGGTTTCAACTTCTCTGGACTTCTATCTTCATAATTTAATGCTAGCAGATAAAGCTTTTGGTCTTGAGAAAAAGTTCAAAATTATTTATTGAAGTCATTATTTTGTTGGAACCAATGACAACCTTTATATCTGTTTCTGCGATTGTATGTAATCAAATGTCCTGTGCTGAAATGTTAGTTAGGAATGTGTCCTTGATATTTTTTGATCTAGTGGACTGATCCTTAAGTTAGCAAAGCTGATGATCAGGAGATTTGCCTCTTTTTCATGGAGAAAAGTTTGGTCTTTAGTTTGCATCATGATATTCCATCATTGCTTATATGTCTTGGAAGGAAGAATCAAGTTAATGTAAAAAAATAAATAAATGGAGAAATGGGTTGTTTGACCAAAACATTTTGAAGGAGTTTAAAAGCCACAAAGTTGATGTTTGGTAATATTTTGCAACTCAGGTGGAACTTGAATATCATATCTAAACAACTTTTTCCATTATACTTTCTCACAAAGCTTCGGCATTAACCTCGATAAACACACACACACACACACACACACACACACGCCACTTGGTATTCACCATAAATCTAGTGAGACTTTTCGTGGCAGATAAAGGGCAGGCAGCAATTTAACCTCACTTGCTTGTCCCTTGGTGTCACAATTACCCGTTTCTTCAGTTTTTCTTTCTTCTTTGTGCTGTAACCCAGGGAAGCGGGTGGATGGGTTGTTTTTTGCTGCTTGAAATATTTTGATTGGATTTGGCTGATTTGGTGTGAATCCCTTTGCATACATTAACCTTCTCATTTTCAGGAAGGGACTGGAGAATCCAGTCATTGAGGAGCTCCTCCATAAGTGCACAAAGTTTTAGGTCAGGACTCTGCTCTTTCTTGTCTTCATTAAATGCCCTGTGTTGAGTAAGTGAAATGCTGCATCATTGCTATATTTCAAATACCAAAGATTTAGTAGGCTGGAGCCTTGCTGCCTCTTTATTTCCCTGCAATGCCTATTTATTTTCCCTGTGTCAGACTTGCTCTCATGCAATGAGCTGGGGCAGTACTTTAATTTGTAATGTTATGTAAATATGTAAATATATTAATAAACTGGTTAATTACTTGTTTAATGACTCACAGTATAAGACAGGTAATTTGTAAAGATTTCTTTCTCTTTTCTTTTTTTTAAAAAAAGATTAGTTGTCCTTTCTAACAGTTTCCTACACATTTCTAAGAGTGTATTATGCATTGTAAAGCTGAGATATTTTATATTTGAGGTTGTGTCTTTTCCATCAAAACTGAACTAAAGTAATCACCTTTAACTTCATAGTCTTTCTCCTTGACTATAAGGTTGGATTCCTTTCATCATTTGGGACAGAAGAGTAAATATTGTTTTAGATAAACAGAATCAGTTTCCTTTTCTTCTGTTACTTATCTTTTACCCAGATATTTGCAACATCAGTAAGATTCCAAAGAAAATAACTTTATTTTATAGTGCTTTTCTGTCCATCCATGTACAACAATATTCTTTTGACACAAGGATGGTCTACATGGTCATATTACTAAATGTTTTATTATTCTGTGAACCAGTTCCTGAATTCTGTAATATTTCCTTTTGTGTCCCTGTCACCACAGTTAATCTTGAGCACTCTGGTTGCTTTGGTGGTGATATTGCCCATTTAAATTGATAATAATTGAATAAGAATAGCTGTGCTGGAGCAACCGGGAGTCCAGTTGGACAAACCTATTTTTAAAACCAAAATCCGATGCCACAAAGTTTCACTGGTGTTGGTTGACCAACATAGCCACATCTCCATTACTTTGTAAGCTAAGACATTGGATATCAGCACATCCTGCAGGGATTAATTGTGCTAAATACAGAATATTTATCATTGTGAATACTACAACGCTGCAAATTGCAGAGTTTGTGACATGGTACAAAACTGGCTTTCCATCTTGTGTTGAAAGCTATGTGAGTGCTTAATGACAAAAACCTATAAAGAGAAGGATACAAACACTACATACTGTATCTTACTATTCTATATTCTGATCAATTGTGAGAAGTGACTGGGGGAAAATGCAATGGAGGAAGTGACTCATTCATATGAGAAGAGCCAACACAGCCCAAATGTGGGAGCCATAACTGACTTGCTATAAGCCTTATCATTTTTGAGATGATGTTTTTACTCTTGCTTAGCATTAAAGATGCCTTTCTCTGTATGTCGGGTTCTTCTAGGGTTTTCCAGTTATATGGGACTTGACACATAGGAAGACAAGTGATACGATGCAACAGATGCTTTCTTCATAATCCAAGTCATTTGCATAGCAATATCATGAAGTGTGAAGTATCAATGTGGCTCCTACTATCTGTCCACTTAGACTTTCATTGCTTGAGATGATAATGGAGCATCTGACGACAATGGGATTCAGAACCACTGTTGACATAAAATAAGGCTGGACTTAGTTGAAATCTTTTGTCAATCACAAAGCATTTGGAATGTTTGTTTATTCATCTCAGAAGCATCACAATTAAAATAAGGTACACTATACAGCATAAAATTTAAAATATAAAATACAAGATTAAAACATGTACAAGTTAAACAGATCTTGCCCAGAAACTAGCAACATTAATTGCATTCTGTCGTGTTGCCATGAGGTCCTCAAGTGTACATTGATCAGGACACAAAGTACCGGGATACATATATGTTGTTGTCTGTGTGTCATTGCAATCGTAACAGAAGAGGCCACTGGATAGCTCCATTTGTTCAGCATGTCTCTGGATCTTGTATACGTGTGCCTATTCAACAATTTTCTCAGCTTTCACCAGACCCAGGTGTCAACTCTTCCATTGGTTCCATCCAGTGTTGGTTCTTTGTAGCTTTCCAAGTCTTCTGTTGAGCTAAGGGAGATTTTCCTGGATTTTAATCTCTGAGGAGTTGGTTGTAGGCCATAGAGAGGGTGCTATCAAGATATAAATGATTTAAACTCTATGCTGCTTCTCTGCGAACAGCAGGTAGGGCAATGCCAACTAGATGGTAGAGTTTATCTAGAGGGGTAGGGGTTTAATTTTTGGAATTAAAATCAACTTTCGCTGATTTCACAGATAGAAATCCTTCGGCAGTTCTAGTGAATTAATTGGTTGATGTGCTGAAGCCACTAAATAAAACGTTAATGAGGTTAACATGATCTTATGGATGCCAGCCTGATCTTAAAAGAAGGACC
Organism: Arizona elegans; assembly: GCA_022577455.1. Classification (NCBI taxonomy): domain Eukaryota; kingdom Metazoa; phylum Chordata; class Lepidosauria; order Squamata; family Colubridae; genus Arizona; species Arizona elegans. The sequence continues at coordinate 115,299,910 of JAKOOJ010000002.1, forward strand.
AAGATACAAGTATGAGTAACAATGAAGAGTAACATGAGTTTTTGAGAGGCATCAATTACAATACAAAAGAGGGGATTTATCATGACAATATTAATCACAATGTTTAGGAGCACAAGACATTATTCAATAAATGCAATAAAATACAGCAGAAGTAACTGCTATGAAAATGATCCTTGGGAAGGCTGTGAAAAGATAACTCAGGTGCCCGAATGTGTGAATAACTTGCACAATTAATAGTATTGAGTCTCATTTATGCATGTATTCTTTAATTGAAGATGTCTTTTCTTTTTTAAAAAAATCTTTAAATGAAAATTATTCATTGTCAAAAAGGAACTATTCATCTTGTCAAAAAGACATACGATGTTAGCCTAAGGGCAATTTTTAATAACTATGTAAGTGACATTTGCCTGCATCGCCTTGGCAAGAGTACATATATCTTTGTCAAACTGTCAAGATTTGGCACATTTTACTGTTTGGCCGTTTAAATAGCAAAGATATACTAATTGTAGTCCAAATTTCTATTGTTCTCTTTAGTGTTTTTACAGCGATCATCTGCATGTTCCTTCCCCTGAACTCAGTCTTTGCCTTCCATCTTTAAATAATTATTTTGCATCTTGGCCTTATTAAGGCCATTGAAATGAACAGAAAAATATTGAATGATCATGTCAGTTTCTAAGGGGTTGCAGTGGATGGGGGATGCCATGAGATTAGATTGAAGATTTCTACCCTGGTTTCTGATGAGTTTCTCAATTCCTTGCTCTGATTATATTTTGCAAGTTCCCAACACTATTTACTGCTTGACATTCAGCAACTGGCAAGTGCCTTCCTGTTCCATTTCCTTAGTACATCTGCCATTTACAATAGACCTGCTACCAAAAGTAGAATCTTCAGTGCAATAAATTAGCTCTATCGTGGAGCAATTTAGAGGGTCTATGCTGCAAAGATGTGGGCCGTCCCCACAGAACTACTGGACATATTGTGTGTGACATCTGAAGACATCAGCTACCTCTTTCCTGGAAATAGTGCAGTGATCAAGGTTCCTGCTGCATTTGTATTTGTTACTGTGAGGAAAACAGAGGAAGGGCACATGATGCATTGTGTGCCATGTTGAGTTGTGTAAACAAAGGCAGGCAATAAATTGGACAGACAGATAGATGTAAAATCTCCCTTGAACTATCAGTTCTGGGACAGGTGGAGTTTTCATTTATTATAGAAAGAAAACCTTTGCTATCTTCTGGGTTGCTTTTTGAATGCCCTAGAAGAATTCCAGGTTGGATTCCTATATGAGACTTAACCCAATTAACCAAGACGTAGCTAAATCTTGCTGGTCTCTAGATTATTCTAGGTTGAATACATTGGCAGCATGTACTGGATTGTGTTCCTCTTCTTTACACAGGAATCAATCCATCGGGAGTGGGACTATGTTTCTTGTGAATGCTGGGGCCCACATCCAATCATTTTCTTTATTGGTTTTTTAACAGGATCCATAGAAGATTGGTAGCTTGCTAGCTGAGGAATTCTGGGATTTGAAGTCCACCATCTTAAAGTTGCTAAGGTTGAAAAACATTGCTCTACAAAGCTGTGAGACACCAAACTCCACCTGTTGAATTTTTTAATGCTCTGGAACAGGGGTGGGTTCCACTTACCTTTACTACCAGTTGTCAATTGGACCGCGCAGGTGCAGATCACCCATGATGACATTGTGGCGGGTAGATGGAGTCTCCCGCCGGTTTTACTACCAGTTCTATAGAACTGGACCGAACCAGGAACAATCCACCACTGCTCTGGAAGTACCTATGGAGATTCTCAGTCATCCAGGTCATGGTTGTCCCAAAGATGCTTTTTTTCGAGAAGCAACTGGACTTTCTGGACCAGAAAGTCTGTTGCCTCTCGAAAAAAAGCATCTTTGGGACTCTGGAAGTACATTAAGCAGAAGCGTTCCTTATTCCTCTTTCTATTTTTCCAGTCTAACATCACATTTGATGCTCTCTTTTTTTGCACTGAAACTGTTGTTTTCCAAACGATTCTCCAAACCTTGTCCCCACCCCTCCGAAAAACTAGTTAACCATAGGACAGCATTCCTGATAGCTGCGTTTGAATCATTCCAATTATGCTTCAACTTGTCTCATCTGAAACAGCACCAGATCTAATTATGGGAAATAATTGCATCTAACATTGCCCAGATTGTTTTGTATTTTGTTTAAATGATAATGCAGTCATTAGCATGCTTGCTTGTATCAGAGAGAGCATACAGATGTTTAGTTAATAGATGCTCATGATTCTTGACAACCACAAGATGTCACTGTTTCCTGGTCAATACTTAACGGCCGAGGCAGCACAAGAAAATCAGCCATAATTTTTATGCTGCTTTTCGGAGGGAAAAAGATAAACCACATAGTTAACAGTACAAAAGAAAAAAGGGAAATTGTGTTATCTGAGCTGGATCAAAATTGAAGCTGTGTTAAATTAAAATATAGGGTTTTTTTAAAAAAAAATGTAGAGAAAAATCAATCGGCTCTTACAGGCATCATGTGTGATATATATTTTTTTAAAGTTTGCCTATCAGCAGAAAGGCAAAACATAGGGGATATATATCTGCTCCCTCCTTGTTTCCAAGTTTGGGCCCAGTTCAGGGATGGGTTCTACTTACCTTTACTATCAGTTCGCAATGGGGCCATGCACGTGCGCTTCTGCGCATGCACAGAAGTGTTCTAATGACATCAGGGTCAGTGGGCGGAGCCTCCTGACGGTTTTACTACCGGTTCTATAGAACTGGTGCGAACTGGGGGCAACCCACCACTGGGCTAGTTGAGTATAAACTCTCTAAAAAATGATAAAACCTGAGAGATCAGAAATAGCTTCTGTCAATCTCACCACCTGCACTGTTTCTTTTGAGAGAAGACCATCTTTTAGATAATGATTAACCCCTTTAATTCCTAGTGGTTCTTAGAAGTGTGATCAGAGTGTCAGGTGCAAAGTATCAGGCTCATTTGTAAGGTTGTAGTCAGTGGTGGGATGCTGCCAGTTTAACAACCGGTTCAGTGAGTGCATGCTTTGCATGCACATGTGTGTTTTTGGTGCTTGTGTGCAGCACTGAAAATGGAGCTTTTAGAAGCTCAGCTGCTTACCTTTCCAAGTCAGCAATAGTAAGTAGAACGGGGGGGGGGGGGGGGGAGGAAATCAGCTGTGCAATTGAGATGAGCAGGAAATAAAGGACGGGATAGAGCAGGGGCAGGTGGGCGGGGCCAACTGATCATCAGAGCTACCGTTTCGCCTGAACTGGTCCAAACCAGCTGAATACCACCTCTGGTTGCAATATAGAAAATTTATTGAAGCCAATACACAAGAATCTGGTCAATTAAACTTCAACGCTAAATTGGCCCAAATAAGGATCAATGGAATTCAGGAGGGGTTGGGCTTGGTGCACTTCTAGGAATGCAAAGATTCTAAACTGATGGTATGCTTAACTCCACCCCCAGCTCTGCCTGCTCCTCTCTTACACACAGGCAATGTAACAGCTAGTGGATCTATTCTGATCTAAGCATATTGTGTTCTCTATAACAACCGAAGTTTCAGAACAAGTATTGTAACACTCCAGATGAGGTACAATATAACTAAAACCTGAAATGTGTTTCACAAGAGCTCTATTGGACACCTCTTATATGGAAATAGATAGTCTACTGAATTCATCTCAGCAAAAGCACTCCTAAAATTGGATCCCTGAAATACAGGACTATTCACAAACTCTCAGAGTTCCCATAACATCTTCTGCTCGAAATAAAATTCCCTATACCACTAGGCTTGAAATTTTAGGTCTAGATAGCCTCGAACTATATCGCCTATGTTTCGACCTATGCTTAGTTCATAAGATTATTTACCAAAATGTTCTACCTGTAAATGAGTACTTTAATTTCAACCATAATAACACAAGGGCTATCAATAGATTTAAACTCAATGTAATTCGCTCTAATCTTAATTGTAGGAAATATGACTTCTGCAATAGAGTAGTAAATGTCTGGAACACTCTACATGATCCTGTTGTTAGTCTCTCTAATCCCCATACCTTTCACTGTAAACTGTCTACCGTGGACCTTTCATGTTTCTGAAGAGGTCCCTGAGGGGGCGGGCATAAGCGCACCAGCGTGCCTACCATCCCTGTCCTACTGTCCCCATTTATATGTAATCATTCTATGTGTTTATGGCTATGGCTTGCAGTGTTTGAATTAAATATTATATTTTCTGATTATGGCTAATATCCTCATTCCTAGCTATTGTTACCTTTTATCAGACTTTTGTACTTGTATATCAGAACCTGTTTGCTAATGTGTGGCTTTCTGGTGCCACCATTCAAATATGCTCCAGAAATGCATGACAAATTAATAAAAAATAAAGTGTCTTTTTTCTCTCTGCTCATTTCTCTCCACAGCAATACTATCTGAAGTAGTACAGCTCAGCTAAAGTGATTACATACTCAAATGTTTTATCATTTCTTCTATACATTTGATTCACACTGAGTTCATTTAAATGGTTGAAATGTGGCGAATTTGGTCTGAATAGAAAAGGTTTGATAAAGTACTTTGAGAGAGCTTTTAAAATATTGGTTTTGTTGACAGGATACCCCCTTCTTTTTTTTTCTTTGATAAATTATCTGACAGGGAAGTTCAGTCAAAGACATTATGATTTATAGGACAGCAAGATTGCAGAAAAAAATCCGTTTTCCTCATCGTGTTTTCCCCTTTCTCTTCATTATTTTCTTTGTTCTTTGGTCTTGCTCTTACACTTTTAATGCCTGCTGAATATATGTGTGAATATCTGCCATGGAAAAAAGCAAAGGAGAAAATGCATGAACTAAAATACTAAAATTTGAAAGACTGCCTTCTCCAGAATCTGTTAATCCTTTAAGACAGTGTTTCTCAACCCAAGATCTCAGTGCCTTCTGCCGTGCCCTTAAAACCCACTTTTTCCAGCAAGCCGGGCTGGCTTAAGAAGAAATTTTTAAATGTTTTAATTGGTTTGTGATTTTTAATTTTCGGGCCAAATTTATATATATTTTAACTGTTTTTTAATATTTGAATTTCATGTTCTTAATTCTGGCTGTACACCGCCCTGAATCCTCAGGGAGAAGGGTGGTATATAAATTGGAAATAAAATAAATAAAATAAAATAAAATAAACCCAAGCCCACTTTTAAGATGTGTGGATTTCAAGTCCCAGAATCCTCCAATCAGCATGATGGCTGGGGAATTCTGGGAGTTGAAATCCACACTTCTTAAAGATGCCATGACTGAAAAACACCTTTAAGAATGTTGTTGAAATCATTTTTAACATGTCTTCAACCTCTGGAGCGTCATTCATGGCATGTTTTATAGTCTTCTGAGAAGTAAAGAGAAATCCTTCTAAGCCAAGGGTGTCAAACTCAATTTCATTGAGGGCTGCATCAAGGCTGTGGTTGACCTCAGGGGGCCGGGTGGCCTTGGCTGACTGGGTGAGCATGACCAGCTTGATGCCACTCACTGGGCATGGCCAACTGGGTGGGCGTGGCTGACTGGGTGGACATGACCAACTTGATGCCATTCCCCAACTGCTGGCATGTTTCCTCTTTGCATTGGGTAGACCGGGCCGAAGTGATGTGGGCTGGCCCCTTATACTTTCAAGGATGGCCCTGCGGGCTGGATCTGACCACATCGTGGGTTGGATCCAACCACATCGCAGGCTGGATCTAACCCACGGGCCTTGTGTTTGACACCCCTGTTCTAAGCTAACATTTCATTCTGCTGTTGTTTGATCTATTTATCAGTACAGTATTTGGGAAGGAGTCTGCTGATTTGCTTTATTTCTTTGTTATTACTTTGAGTTTGATCATTTCTTTCATTTCTTTCAATTTTGTAAGTAGCGTTGAGCAATACCCTTTTGGAGGGGCCAAAAGGAAGTAAAAATTAGGGCTGTGCAAATCCTTCAGGGAGTTCCTTCACAAAGAATATAGCTGAAAGTGAGATGGTCCTTCTGGAAGTCCAGAGGCAACAGCACTTTCCAAAAAGTCTGGGACTTTGCACCCCAAGCTGCTTTGCTGGCAGTCCCCAGATGAAACATTGTTTTCTTGGACACGCTCATGTATGGACAACTTGAAAAAGCCCTCCAAGAAGTAAATACAAAGTTTTTAAAATATAAAAGGACTATGAGTTTTGGAATCAGATATGGATTTTAGCTCAGAACATTTTGCAAATGGAAGCCTGAATCTTTTCTTTTCTTTTCTTTTCGGGATGGCAGATAAATAGGTGCAAAGGAAACTTGTTTTAATATAGTATATGACATCAGCTGCAAGGCTATTATATGCTTATAGAAAGAAAAAGGAGCATGTATCCACACTAGAAGAATGGATTTTGAAATTGATGGAGCTAGCAGGTATAGCAAAATTGACTGCTTTGATTAGAGACAACAATCTGATTATTATTATTATTATTATTATTATTATTATTATTATTATTATTATTTTTGTAGCTAGTAGACAGGTGAAATCCAGCAGGTTCTTACAGGTTCTGGAGAACCGGTAGCGGACATTTTGAGTAGTTTGGAGAACCGGCAAATACCACTTCTGGCTGGCCCCAGAGTGGGATGGGAATGGAGATTTTGCAATATCCTTCCCCCAGGAGTGGGGAGGGAATGGAGATTTTGCAGTATCCTTCCCCTCAGGGGTGGGTTCTACTTACCTTTACTACCGGTTCACAACGGGATCGTGCATGTGTGTGCCTTGCTTCTGTGCAGATCGCTGATGATGATATCCGGGTTGGTGGGCGGGGCCTCCCACCAGTTTTACTGCCGGTTCTTGTGAACCGGTCCGAACCGGGGGCAACCCACCACTGCTTCCCCTGCCATGCCCACCAAGCCACGCCCACCAAGCCATGCCCACCAAGCCACACCACAGTCACCAAGCCACGACCACAGAACCAGTAGTAAAAAAAATTGGATTTAACCATGGCTAATAGACCACTGCTAGATTGCCTATGGGAAAGAGATTAAAATAAAGCTTTGACTTTGGGATTGGAAGATTAAATTTGATTTGACTAGATAAATATTATGGATAGTTAAATATGTATTTATTATCTATCTATAGTTAATAGGTTTTTATATGTTGATTAAAATTTAAGAATATATGAATATTGGTTTTTTAAATATTGATTATTAATATCCTAAAGATTTTTAGGTACTGATATTACATATTTAAACTTAGAGAGAGGTTGCTTTATTTTATAATTGTCTCTATATTGAAAAAAGTTGGAAACTAGTTCTTTTATATATTTAGTTTATGTATTTTTGGTCACTTTTTAACTTTTCCCTTTTATCCCCTTTCCTATTTTTCTTTTATGTTAATTTCTATTTATCAGTTTTTGAAATGTGGGATCTTTGGTGCTCCATGAGCTTGATGAAGTTTTTTTTTTTTGCAGACAAACTAGGTAACATCATTAATGTGCTTATAATCATTAATGTGCTAATTTGGTAATGAAATGTCTGCAAGAAAACCACCAAGTTCAGAGAGCACTAAGGTCCCCCACAGTTCAACTTTGCACTACAAATATATTCTTCAGTACATTTTTTGAAATTTAATTACTTTTTTAAAAATATCTATTTTTTATTTGTTTTACATAGCTTCACTCAGTGGTGGGTTCCAACCGGCTTTACTACCGGTTCTCTTCGTGCACCATGCTTCGCTCGCATGCATGCCAAACTTACGGTCCGCATTAGTATCTCCCCAGCTGAGATGCAGCAATCCACTCTGCCGCACCGATCAGCTGGGCTAAAAAAGAAGAAATAAAGGTAGGAATAATGTGGGGGCAGGCGGGAGGGCCCAGCTCTTGCGCAAAGAGAACCGGTTCGGTGACGTCACATCGTCACAGCTACCAGCTCTGCCGAACCAGGCCGAACCGGGAGGAACCCACTACTAGCTTCACTATATTGAAAAATTCATACATGCAGGCAGATTTGCTGATGTAATTATTCAGTGATGGCTCTTCTGTTCCTTTTGTGATTTGAGCTTGCTGGTTTTTTTTTTTTTTTTTTTTTTTTTTGCTAACACAGATAGCTTCAGAGGTAATGATGCTACTTACTTCAAAATGAACACTGGACTTCAGTTTGAAGGTGAAGAAAGAGACTGACTGCCGGGAGCTTCATTGGATGTAGGCCGTGTATTCCCAAATGTGCTCTTGACAGCTTATCTGGCATTTGCAGGAAAGCCAACCCATTCCCTTATTGGCTGAATGGTGGTCTAACAATAATAGCATACTGTACATTAACAGAGAATGGTTTGGTAGTGTAGGAAAGGAGAAAGGAATTTATTGTTTTTACAGAAATTGTAAAAGGACATACTAATCTTTAAAAATATGCTGTGTAATGATCTAATCTCATAAATGTTGCTCAAGCTTAAAGCTGCATGTAGGAGCAAAGGGACAAGAGGCCCCTGTATGTTCAAAACTGGTTTTAGCTAGAATTTGCTGACATGGTGGTTGACTTAGAGACAACCCTAGAAACTAATAGCTACTAAAGATAAATTATAAATTTATAATTGCACTCAATAATGAACTAAAGGGCCACCATCAGTGAGCTGCTGGACAGCATTACTTGGTCTGTTGTGTGGATGTTTGGGTGGTTCAGGGGCAGGGAATTTGTGGTGGGTGGGGTGTGTGTTTGGGGATTGTTATGTGTGTTGGGCCTGGTCTTTGGTTGTTATGTGAATTTCGTTGTATGGGTGTACTGTGTATATACGTACAATGACAATAAAGTTATAATATAATAAATAAGGGGCAGGGAAGCATGTATTCATTTTAGGTGCCTTGGATAGAGTGTGGTGGCCTGAGTACTCGGCCAATGAGGAAAAGATGGGAGGTAAACCTGTGACAATGACAGGGAATATAAAGAAAGTATATATTGATGGCTTAAGGTATGTCCACTGTACCAGTGTTGGGTTTCAAAATTTTTACTACCGGTTCTGTGGGTGTGGCTTGGTGGGTGGCAGGGGAAGGATACTGTAAATTCTCCACTCCCTCTCCATCCACAGGAAGGTTACTGCAAAATCCCCATTTTCTTTTGATCAGCTGGGGCTTGGGAGGCAGAGAATAGATGGGGCGGGGCCAATCAGAATTTTTACTACCGGTTCTCTGAATTATTCAAAATTTCTGCTACTGGTTCTCCAGAACTGGTCAGAACCTGCTGGAACCCACCTCTACACTTTACCTGCAAGTACGTGATACAGCCACAGTGGTGGAGAGTCACGGTGGCACAGTGGTTAGAGTGCAGTACTGCAGGCTACTTCTGCTGCCTGCCGGCTGCCTGCAATTTGGCAGTTCAAATCTCACCAGGCTCAAGGTTGACTCAGCCTTCCATTCTTCCGAAGTGGGTAAAATGAGAACCCAAATTGTTGGGGGCAATATGCTGACTCTGTAAACCACTTAGAGAGGGCTGTAAAGCAGTATATAAGTCTAAGCGCTATTGCTATACACCCTCTTTGCAAAGTAGTAAAATAAAGATTATCATTGTTTTCTTTTAGACGTTTTTGGCTTGCAATCATTTCAAACTAGACAGAGAATCCCACGGTAGGATTAGGGAAAAGGTTGCAGAGAAAGTATGGTATGTTCACACATGGAACATACCATACCCCCATCCCCATGAAAGGATGGGGAAGAGAAGCAACAACTGCAGTTGGCTGTGAAATGGGTTGATTAAAGCAACAACTTCATTTGGAAAGCCTGGCTCTCTCACTGGATTGCAATGGCCTTGCTTTCCAAATTAAGACATTTGTCCGTGGTAGCTCAGTAGCAATGGGAATGCTTGAAAGAAGATACTTTTTACATTGCAATTGTATAATGCAAAAATGAATAGGACAAATGCCCTGCAAAAAAAAAAAAAAAAAAAAATGGGAATGAGAACACACTGCTGGAGTTATTTCTGCCTTGCATTAAATCACTCTTTTCCCACCTTGTGGGAAAAGGTAGGCTGCAATTGCTATAGTGTTCCCCCTTTAAAAGTTGAGCTATAAGAGAGCATAAAGAAGTACTCAAGCTAACCTAATTGTCAGGCAGGAATGGCCATTGGGAAAAACAAACTTGTTGGAGACAGTTGATTGACAGTTATTTTGTTCATAAATTACTTTTGTTCCTGTTCACTGTCCATTTACTCTGTGGGGCACTAATGTGTTTGGGTAACTTCTGCTTCCTGATCCGTAAGTTACATATAGCTGGGCTACAGCTTTCTCCATAAATTACTATTTATGCAGGAAAGAAATAATGGTTCTCCAGCTACTGTTGACAGTCTTGAACTATCCCAGGCAGCCTAGCTGATGTTGAAGAATGCTGGGAGCAAACTCTGGCTGGCCTTGGTTCTCCATCCTTGAACTACATAGAGCAATGGCATTGTTTCAGAATCTAGGATGTTTCTATTTCTACTTGGTAGGACTTTGGATCCGATAAAAAAAAAAAAAAAAAATTGGCTCAGAATATTTGGGTCTATCGGTATAGCTTCTAACTTTTTAAAGCAGCTGTGTTTCTCCTGGCTCAAACAGGTGTAGATGTCCTAAAAAGTTGCAGACAAGCATTATGTTTAATCCCTCAACCCCCCCCCCCCCATACACGTACTATAGCAGTGTTGGTGAACCTTTTTGGCACCGAGTGCCGAAATGGGAGCGTGCGCTTGTGTGTGTGCCAGAAACCAGAAAAGCAGCTGCCCGGTGCGCATGTGTGCGTAGGGCAGCTGTTCTTCCCGTTTCTGGCATGCACATGTGCACCGGCCGCGTGGTCTTCCAGTTTCTGGTCGAAGACCAGCTGGCCGGTTTGCATGCATGTGCTAGAAACTGGAAGAGCAGCCTCCCAGGACGCATGCGCATGCTTGGAGAATGATTTGGTTTATGGTGTGTGCATGTGCACTGACCACCTGGTCCTATGGTTTCTGGCATTCATGTGCACATGAAGATGAGCTGGCCGGTGCGCACGCACGCACCAGAAACCGGAAGATCATCTTCCCGGCATGTGCATGCTGGGAAGAACAGCTGGCCAGCGTACCGGAACCGGAAGAGCAACGGGCAACAGCTCACATGCCTGGAGAGATGGCTCTGTGTGCCATTTCTGGCATGCATGCCATAGGTTCGCCATCATGGCACTATACACTCTGAAACACATTTTTGGAAAGGAATCCAAAATGTTTTCAGACTTGTTATCTGGACATGCAGGGGAGTTTACCTACGTAAGCCATGTTCTGCTACTGAATCATATTGTCTGTGCCCCCTGCATTCTACCTGTTAACAAAACCAGACTCTAGCTATGCTTTACACTGGGCAGGAAAGAAGAAACAGCGGAACAAGAGAGTGGGGGAAAACATCGTCTGTGTAGACTTATGACCTACAGAGCTGATAAAGAAAATAGTTCTGTCTGTGCATGACAATCTGAGATTTGCTTGTGTGATGCTTTCCACAATGTATGCTTAAAACAAGGATTTCAGGTAACCTGCTAAAAGAAATGTGCCACTGAACAATCAACTGGGAGGTGTCTCCCTTTAAACGTGTTAACACTTTCTTCAAATGTGTTGCATAGTGCTGTCAAAATGTTGTCTGCAAAATGTTCTGTTGGGCACCTTCCTGCAAGGTCACAAGCTATTTTTAAATCTGCAGTGGAATTTGGAGATGAGGCAGCTGTGATTTCTGCTGTTACTTTTTTCTCCCTCTGGTTCCTTTGATCAACCCACCTCTCCTGCCTACTGAGCAGCATTTCTGGGGCCCATTTGCTTCAGGAAGAAGGTAGATGAGTGTGGATGAAAATATGAGCACAGGGGGCTGGGACTGTCTCACATTCAGTGCGACAATGCCTTAAAATGGGGAAGTTTTGAATTGCAGTCTGGCACATCTCCCGTTCTTCTCTCTGCCTTCCCTTCCTGTGATACAGGAATGGAAGGGCAAGGGAATATTAATTACTAAAGTTCTTGATTATTCTCTAGTGAAATCCTAGACACAAGACAGGCATCTCTCATATCAAATACTCCACCAAGTAGGCAGGTTGAAGTTTAATCCCAGAGACCTTGCTGATCAAGGGACTATTAACTGTGTAAGGGGGAGGATGAAATATATATTGTGTATATACTTCTTCCTAAGTAACCAGGTCATCCCTTTCCTGACTGCTTGTTCTGAAGACTTCATTGTGTACAAGTTCAAGCTCATTGGACTTAAGTGTGATGAGGGTAGAGGTTTGTGCTCCGAGCCTGTGGGTTGGTTTCAAAAAGTTTCATTACCAGTCTAGGTAACATCTTCAGTGGAATTTAGGGGATGTCAGTGTTCTTCTGCTTATAAGGGCTTTGTGTGATCAGTAGGTCTTGTGATAGGGAGGTCACGTCAGGTGAGGGTCTTGTGATGGGTCAGGTGTGGGTTGCATCAAGTGACGGTCTTGTGATGGGTCAGGTGTGGGTCACATCAGGTGAGGGCTTCTGATGGGTTGGTCATGTCATGTGAGGATCATTGAGAGGTACTGGTTGGAGGGGGTTGCATGGATTGGTTGAGGGTTGGAGTGCAGTTGAATTGAATTCTGAGGGGTTCATAGGCTGGTTGTAGGTCAATGATCTGTAGGTGGAATTGCTTGTGCAGTACCAGGCTTTGATACACTCGCGAGAGTGGCAGGTAGTAACATGGCTGATTATTTTTGTATTGTTCCCATCAAATTGGTGTTGTTCAGTGTCAGTATGGATAGAGATGTCCCCAGATGAATTCAATAGAATTGGGGGGAATTTTGCCATTCTCTCAAAGACATTATTTGAATATTTTGATTCAGTGAGGCTTATGCATGTCAGTTAAAACTCTCTGAATTGAAAGTGACTGTTGTATGGGTAGTAACTGAATTTTATTTCTCAAGGACTGTCCTAGCTATGGTTCAAAGTTCCCTACATTGATACTGTCAACATTGGAAAATATTACAATGTACCTTAAAAGGCTCCTGGTTTGGTGCAGATTTGAAGGTTGGGTTGAGAAAGGGAGAAATGGTAGATAAAACAAGTTTAGAGCTGCCAGTTCATGTCAAGGAGGAACAGGATAGAAGTGATTTTAACAGCTATTAGCAGGTACACCTATTGTATCTGTGGACATCCAATGTTTCCTTCATAATAAGCCCTTTTGTTATCTATATTTTGACCTCTTTCAAAGCAAGAGACAGAACCTTTGATAGAACTCTTAATAGAAACAGTTCAGCAATTTTTGTATGGGCGGAAGTCATCTGCCCCAGCAGTAGTATATAACTATTAAAGTGTCTTACCCATTTTCTTGCTGTTCTGTGCAAAGTTTTGAATTCTCCATTGGAAACTCTGCTTTTGGATATAAAGTCTAAAATTTATTTCAAGGGTTGTGTACAAATTTAAGAGACGGAATGAGCTAGATCTAAAGAAAAGGAGCTACTACTGCAGAAGCCTCCAGAGAGCTAAAATTTTGGGAGCCCGAATACAAACCTGGTGAGTTCCTACTAAGTCCTTAACTAAATTGTTAGAGGAAAGTGAACAGTCTGAGCAGAATGGCACATTAAACAGAGGTAAAAAGATCTTTAAATTGCTGTTACACCCATGGCAATTCACCGTGGCCTGGCTTTAGGGTTATCTGCACCCTACTTAGACATGTTGATTTATGAACTAATTAGCTCCCTGAAAGAAAAGTTCTAGGATCCGTTTCTCCTAACCAGCCCTCAAACCATCTAAACGGCTGGAAAATGGTTTTACCTTTATAAGTTAAAATTCAATATATATTTATGAGGTCATTCAAAATGGAGAGACCTTCTGCAACAAGCTTCTGGGAAGATCAGGACCTGAATAAGTCAAAATCCCAGGCAGAGGAGAAGGAATTTATTCTCAAGGTGCAAGAACCTTCATATCGGTAGAATAGAAGAAATCCTACCAGCATTAATAAATGTAATAAAATAAAAAGAAAGGATCAATTATTTTTTGGTTAAATTTCTTTAAAAAGTAATATAAAAATCTTAATTTCTATATTATCTGCATTCATTCAGAAAAGGCTAAATGTTAAATTGCTTCAGCTTTGAAGATATGGTTAGAAAGACTATGTGAGCCAAGGTGTCTGTCTGTCTGAATCTATCATCTCTCTCCCTCCTATCTATTAATCTTTCATCTCTCTCTTATCTGTCTATCAACTCTCTCTCTCTCTCTCATCTATCTATATCTATCCTATCTGTCTTTCTGTCTGTCTCATCTATTTCTGTATCTAGTTGTCTGTCTGTCTATCTATCTATCTATCTATATCATCTATCATCATCTATCTGTCTGTCTGTCTGTGTCTAGCTGTTTGTCTGTCTATCTGTTTTTTTTTCTCTCTCTCTATTATCTCTCTCTCTCTCCCCTCCCTCTACCTCTCTTTCTCATCTATTATCTATCTCTATCTATCTAATATCTATCTAATCTCAATTGCTTGCCCAGACATGAGATGATGTAATTGTTAATTTATTAGTGTTCTGTTTTCATCTCTGGAAGTGGAATTTTATCCACTTCTATTTCTTACCAAATATCTATGATGGCCCATTACCAGGATCTCCTGTTATTCCCATGCTTTGTGGAATGATGAATCCTAAGGGAGATTGGCCCGACTGATTTCATATCTACTGAAATCTTTCCTAGAGGGCATGTTTGTGGTCAGAACTGGATGAAACTGAACTAAACAAGACATTCAGGATTCTGGCATGATCCATAACCTCCAGAGTATGTTGAAAGATGATGAGCTGAGGTGATGAGAAGACAACATTGACTGATCTTGGGTGTCGCGTCTATAGAAATTTCATTGCTAAGTAGAGAGATGAAGAGTCTCCAGAAATGGAACACAGTAGACTTAGGTTGTACCAAGAACTGCTTTTTGGGAAGAAATGAACATACAAATGGGGAACTGTCAATTTTTAATTTTTTTTTGGTAATATACTGTAACTTTCAGCTGCCAAAGTAAAAACTAGTCCATCCTATGCAAAATATACAAATATGGATATTGTAACATTACTGCATTATTTTTCTTTGATTTTTTATCACCATGCATATTTCTTTCTCTCTCTGTGTGTATGTGTATGTGCATACCTGAATATATGTGTGTGTGTAAGTCAAATGGAAGAGAAACATAACGGTATTGGCAAATTTGAGGAAGGACACAATTATTGCTGTAAGTGCTCAATTTATTTCTGAAAGTTTTGCATTCTCATTTCTATTAAGGTATTATTGTCCTCCAGATGTACCCCCTTGCTTTACATTAATTAACTTTGCATCCTAATTCATAGCTATGAATCACCTTCATGAAAATCACCTCTCTACTGGGATGATTTGGGATCCTTTGACTTTCACACTTTGTTGGATGGTGTTTGTAAAACAGACTTTAAATTTTGTCTATAGAGTAACTTCCAGCAAGTTACTTTGGAACAGGTCTAGGCAATCAAGCTAACAGAATTGCTCTAATGGAAATTGCTGATGACTTGCAACCTTGAAATCACTAATGAATAAACACCCCTTGTTACGCCTACTTGTTAATTGGATGGATAATATCTTATATGAGTTGAAGGTGGTTGGTTTAATGAAAGTTATGGAAGTACAAACGTGCCAAGAGTAAAATGTTCTGTATATACCTCTTTTGGTTGAGAAACAGTGAAAAGATGCCGACAGATTGTTTGGAATTTGGTTAGAATGGCTATTCAAAATTAAATGATTTTTTAAAAAAGTAGTGCTACCTATTTTTTGTAGTACATGTTTTATATTGTATGACTGCACTAATTCCTTTGTGTAATCCCTTAATTTGGGGTAGAATCAGGGCAACTGGATGGAGCTGAGCATTTACTGGCCGGATGCCCTTCCTGATGCCCCATGGAGTTCGCAGCAAATATTTTTTCTTTGCACACTAAGAGAAACATCTGCTACTACCTAGGATTGTACTCTCAAGCTTCTGAGTGGGAGGCGAGTGTCTTCATCACTAGGTCACCACGCACTGAATAGTTATTAATAAATAAGCATAATTAGGTGTGAAATCTGTTCCCAATTCTTTTTATCAATCCTTGTGGAAATTATGGCTACTTTTAATGTCTAAACTCTGTCATGTGCCAGAATTTTAGGGACTATGCAGATACAAATGGAATTTGCACATTTAATTTTCATAAATCATTCCTCAACCAAAATGGTCTTTAATGAAAGAACAGAAAAAGTTATATATCTTAGGGAAATTTTTGATGAGAATAAAATGGACCTTAAAAAAAGAACTTTTGAGATCTCCCTAATTTTCTTCAGCAGATCTGATTATTACTATAATTGTACATCATGGCATAATGGTCTATTCAGTAGAACTATAAAAGTTAATAAAAGGATTACTTAATCTCATATTTTTCCATTTGTTAATTTGCCATCTAAGTTTTCTTTCCTTCTCCAAATAAAAGGGCACAGTAAAGATGGAATCAAAACATTAATTATAAACCAGCTTATTCATTTCATATCAGATAAAACTAAAAATAACCATATTCTTTGCTTATTTAAAGGTCTAATTTAAAGAGTTGTCAAGAAGCATTGGTTATGTGCAATTTGAATTAGAAGATGGCCCTTCCAAAAAGGGTAATTAAAAGACTTGTTGTACATGTACATGTTTAAATGCTCAGATGTTTCACTTATGAGATTTCATCCAAGAGAGCTTGTCTAGAAGTTTTGGGAGAAAGACAGAGCCAACAAGCGAAGATATACAGTCCTCTTATTGTTCCAGTCAAGAAATTATTAAGACCAAAAAATAGTAAACCTTTCGTATATCAGTTTATAGGAATCCTTGTGCCTTTTATGGTTTCAGATAGAAACCTTACCTCTTACACTTATACGTTCTGCTACTATGCCACAGAAATGCATTCGTGGTCCTTAAGTGGAATTCTAGTTCTGATGTTTAGCAGAACTAAAGTTCACTTCCTTCAGAGCACTAATCACACAATTCGTATGTGAAATCAGTAACATTGCTTCCTTTACCCACTCATGGTATATGTGACCACTTGAAATGTTTCCAGTCCAGTTCACATTCAGACAAAGGTCTCATATGAGATTGGTGGAGGTTCATACATCTCATGCCTAAATTCTCCCTGTGGTAGGATTAAGAAGATGCCTTGAATTGCAATAATGTTTTTGTGGTTTCACCTTTACATGGAACAGAACCTGGAAGACTATTTTTTAAAGGATCTCCAGTAATTAGCATTAACTGATTAGTTAAGCACCAGTTAACCTGAACCTCACATGTTTATCTAGCTGGATTTTTTTAATGTCTTTGAAAGCCCTCAACACAGCTTTAGGAAAAAATAGAAAGGAAAGTGTGTTGGTCTTTCTGCACAGATCAGTAATATACCTTGTGCCAAGAATACTATGCAACCTTGTGTTTGGGGAAGACTTTAATGAGAAATTATCTTTCTCTATAGTAAGGAAGTGTTTGTTGGGGAAGGCCAGTAAGAAAAAGAGAAGCCAATAATCATAGTTAAATTTTATGCAGTTTGGTCATAACAATAGCAATAGCGCTTATATAATGCTTATATACTGCTTCACAGTGCTTTACAGTACACTCTAATTGGTTTATAGTGTCAGCATATAACCCCCAACAATCTGGATCCTCATTTTACTGATAGAAGTGTGAGCCAGTGTGAATCGAACTGCAGTCAGTCAGCAGAGTTATCCTGTAATACAGCATTCTAACCACTGCGCCACCACACCTCCAAAATAGAAATGAGATTCATCATTGCTTGATTAAAAAAAAAAATTGAATCCTCTATGAACTTAAATTTGCTGTGCAGAAATTTGTCCCGTTAAAATTAGTTTTAACTTAAGCTAATTAAGGACTTGAAGGACACCTCCACATCCTGATCCCATTTCAGACGGAAGCTTTCACTGTATGTGCTTGTGTGGGTCTTGTTGTGCTATCATGAAATCTATTGGACACTTCTGTTTCAACTATTACCACGATCACTGGCCTGCCTCCTGCTGCATGAGATCAAGTACAGTATCTGTCACCCTATCTCAGTGGATCAAAAGCTGCATTTCCAGAAAGTGGCCAGTGGCTTCCAGGTAAGGCTTCACTGAGATGCTCCCTCAAATCAGATTCTGAAAGATGGCTAATCCCACTGTTCCAGCTATCTGTCAGAATTCACCACTTCCTCAGACCTGTCCCACATTTGGCAGATGCTTTTCTCATTGGCAGGATAATCCACCCTTTGCTGCAGCTTAACTAACTGTGCAGTAAACTGTTCAGACAGCCTGTGTATTGAAGCTGAATTTTGTTGAACTGAACTAGATGATTTTATACAGAGATTGGATCACTGACCCAGTAATAATCTCTTTATTTCTAATGAGTTGAAATAAGTGTCCTTCAATGTGCCTTCAAACTATTTTTTTAAAAAGAAAGTTCAAAGCTATTCCAGAGTGACACTCTCAGAATGACAGAATTACAAGGCAATAGTGCCAGACTCAATTATGAACATACCCTGAATATAATTCCATATTTCCAATTATAAGCACAACCTCTGTATGAATTCTGAAAGGGAATTCTTTGTGTAATTGCAAGGTTGATGGACAGGTGTTGTTTGATGGACAGGTTGTTCCAGGACTTCCAATAATCACCTGTCACAGAACTAAGTTGATCCGTATCAAGAGAGATACTTTGAGATTGTCAAAAGTGTGCCAAATGTGATCAGTGTGACAAATGAGATTTTCACTCCCCCTTTTAAATACAGACCTTTGGGTCACATCTCAATTGTTGAAACTGGAATTGGCCATTGTCAGATTAGGTAGCACTCAGAGAAACCTGGAAGCTAAGCAATGTTGGGTCTGGTTAGTAGTTGGATGGGAAATCAATTGGAAATTTTAGAGCTGTAACCAGACCGAGAGGTTAAAAAAATATCCCTACAAGACGGAGAACACTTTTTCTGTACAGGTGCCAATAAACCTTCAAGGATGTGTCTGTGTAAGCCCCAGCAAGATATCTCTTTACCCTTTCTTGAGGAGGAAAAAAACAATAGAGCAGTGTTTCTCAACCTTGGCAAACTTTAAGATGTGTGGACTTCAATGAATTCTGGGAATCGAAGTCCACACATCTTAAAGTTGTCAAAGTTGAGAAAGAAGGCTATAGCGAAGAGAAGAAGAAAAGAAGCCCAGAGTCACCTTAGATATGCAGAGATAGTAAAGACATCTTACTGTTATTGTAATTTAGATTGGATGGCAAATCTCAATATAATAACATGTGCTCTACCACCCGAGCGCTTACATTAGCTGAAGTACAACTTTTATGACAATTACCCTGTGTTTTCTTTCATCTGTTCTAATACATTTCCAGGCAGCTTAAATTCCACATTTTAATATTAGAAATCCACTTTAATTAGAAGTAATCCTTGGTGCCGTGTGCCAATCAGCTGTATTTGCATTTGCACTTCTCGGTAAGGCTGCAAAATAGTTTTTTCTGTTTATTATCATGAGTACACTTCTGGTGTAAATCTACAATTTCATGTGGGATGGGGTTGGCAGTCAGCCAAAGTTTTAATTTATCTTTGCTTATCGTATTCCAGTATACCCTAAGAGGCTGCGGGTGTGAATAACAAAACAGGCCATCAACTGCATTAGTACAGTGGTCTTGACACGTTTCACTCAATGCTGCAGTTGGGTTTTTCTTTTTGGCTTTCTATAAGCTCCCTGAGAAGCAAATCTGGAAAGTCTATAGACATTTTAGACTTTTTCCTCTGCTGATTGCTCCTGCAGACAATTGGCCAGGAAAACATTCATTCTCCTAAGAAAGAAGGAAAACGTACCAAGAAGTTCTAAAACTGTAGCTGATGTTTCAGAGACCAGACTGGGAGAGAGAGAATATGCGGTTCTCCACAGACTTTGCTGGTGCTAATTATTTTCCACTCAAGGCAATTATATTGATAAAATGTTTGCACTGGGTCTGACAGAATATCTGCTCATCAGCAAATTCACCTCTGTTGCCAACTCTGGATTCTTGTGTTTGAAGCCATGGTCTGGTTGGTGTTTTTGCCTCAATTTCTTCTATCTGTTGCTCTGCCTCTTGCTGTCACTCAAAATAATTGGGCTAATAAAAGGCAGGAACAAGAATTTATTACACCTTGGGCTTCAAAATAAACTCTATTTGCTGGAAAAGCCCTTTCCACCACTATAGCTTGACACTTCTTTTAAATACTAAATAAGGGTCTATTAGTGAAATCATGAAGAAATATTTTTATTTTTGTGCATATATGTTACAGGAGCTGTTTGTATTCCTTGTTAGGTAGGTTAAAGTTTAGGATATGTTGGAATATTTCAGATGGGCAGTTAACACAAGATCTACTGCTGTGTTACTACAGGGAATCTCTAGATATTTTCCCAAAAAAGTTCAAAAAAAATCTCTCTCTCTCTTTAAGACTTCCAGAAATGTATTTGGATGATTTTCACTGAGATAACAAACATGAAAGCAAATAACCTTAATTTGAAATCCCATTATTTAAACCTCCCTTGGGTGTAATGCTGTTCATATTTATGGGGCCAAGTTCTTCAAAAGTCTTACAGATTTCTAGGTGATACTTATCCCTGCAAAATTTCCTCATAAGCTCCAAAGTCGCTAAATACCAGTTTGCTAATTTCTGTTTCTTTCTATCTCTATACCCCTAGGAATGGTTCAGCTTTGCGAGATTTTGGAATGCGACTGATTTTGTCCAGACTACCACTTTTATATTTATTTTATCGATATCTATTTTATAACAGAAGCAGCACTCAACAAATGATATCTTTCTTCCAATATTCTCCAAATCACCTAAGGGCAGAACATAATGGGTGGCAGATTATCAATGGGAGATCCATCCTGGAATTCAGGAGAAATTTCCTGACAGAACAATTAATCATAGGAACAGCTTGCCTCCAGATCTTGTGGGTGCTCCAACACAGGTTTTTAAGAAGATATTGGACAGTCATTTGTCCAGAACGTTATAGGCCCTCCTAAGCAGGAGGACTAGAAGATTTCCAAAGTCCTTTCCAATTCT
This sequence comes from Arizona elegans, assembly GCA_022577455.1. Classification (NCBI taxonomy): domain Eukaryota; kingdom Metazoa; phylum Chordata; class Lepidosauria; order Squamata; family Colubridae; genus Arizona; species Arizona elegans. Next base: position 115,320,932 of record JAKOOJ010000002.1, read on the forward strand.
GTTATTCTGTTTTCTGTAATTGACACAAAGATAGCCTAGTGGTACCCATTCTTCCATTATTTCAATTATTCCTCTGCAGAAACCCTTGAATATATTCCAATGGCATTCAGCTTAGATGTTTTTTATATGATTCAGCTCAAAACTCTCAGATTACTTAATGAGATTTAGGGTGCTTATTGTAGTGCACCCAATAAAACCCTTTCACATGAACCTAGAATTTTTAATTCTTGCACTTTCTTTTCTGTTTCCCTCAAAAGCATACCAATTGTTGATCTCAATTCCTGAAGAGATACTTTGGCTGCAATTTAGTACAAGTTGCCTTCTCTCTTCCACGTCAATCCCACAGTTCATTTCTTACCTTCAAGAAAGAGTGAGGAAGCAGACTCTTCATGGATTCTCAGAGAATGTGGCCTAAGCATCCTACATTTGAGACCATTAGGTACAACATATTCTTCTTAGGTAAAGCAGAAGCAAATCTTCCTTGTATTGAAACCCTATTCTTTGAGCACATGTGCAAAAGAATAAGCGATAAGTTGCTTACAAAAGTTCTGTTGATCTGAATTAATGTAATCATAGCGCTACATTTTTTCCACTCTAACCTGAATCTGTTTTATGTGTGTACAGTATGTATATATTTCCAGCACATATATAATAAACAAATTGTCCATGGTGGAATTTTAACAGCAAATATTATCGTGAGCTGCAAAAAAACCCTGTCTTTTCTTTAGAGCAGGGGTGTGAAACTCGATTTCATTGGGGGCCACATCAGGGTTGTGTTTGACCTTGGGGTCCGGGAGCATGGCCAGAGTGGGTGTGGCCAGCTGGACGTCACTTGTGTCAGGGGTACCTGTGGTGGCCCCTAAGCACTCTGCCAGCGGGCTCCTGAGCTCCGTTTTCAGTTGTGACGGCCTCCTGCAACCTTCTGCCAGTGAAAATGGAGCTTGGAAGGGCTGCCTGCAGCCCTTGCGAGCTGTTTTCAGCTGCAATGGCCTCCTGCAACCATCTGCCAGGAAAAATGGAACTTGGAAGGGCACTGCGGGCTGGTCCGTCGCTGTTTCCCACGGACCAGATTTAAGCACCCAACGGGCTGGATCCAGCCCATGGGCCTTGAGTTTGACATCCCTGATCTAGACCTTTGAAATAACTTAGTAAAAACAATAGAGTTCTGGTATTATCCATATGCTTCTGCAACACTATTTCCAAGGAATTCTGCAGGAATGGATCAGATAAGAGAAGAGAGCAATCATGGCCTTGCAACTGAGGTCCTACTCTTTATACTGTGCGTGACATTGACACATGTACAAAAGGAGAAAAGGCTTTGATTGAGCTGGTGATGCTCTAACTGCCATCTTGCCTCTTTTGAATGTCTAGCTGATGTCGCTGATAACTTCCATTACTGATTCTTAGAAAGAAATTGGAGAATGAGCTGGGATTTTACTTCTATTAGCTCAGAAACATGGAACATTGTTCCATGGACTGTTGCTCAATCACTGTCTCACTACAAGCAGATATAGTTCTATAGTTAGAAAATTCCTTTTCTCTACCCTAATTCCACACAAAAGGGGAAAAAATAATAAAAACTCAAGGAGCCTGTCCCTTTGTAGAATTCCAGGGGGAAACTGATAGTTTTATCAATTTTATTCCCACTCTGTACCTTGGACTACTAAGGGAGAGATGCAAACTGTCCAGCCAGGATTCCCTTTAAAGGACCTTTAAAGGGGAAACCATAGTCAGCAAGTGGAGTGAGGCCAGAATGGTTTCCTGTGGGAAAATGTATCAATGTGCTGTAGAAAGAAATATAAGCTTGCTCGGTTTCAACTGCACCACCGCTGGAAACAAATTTCCAACCTGGTTGATATCATCAAATCAGAATTTTGTCCTCAATATTTGCCCATATGACAAAAAAAGATTGAGCAGTAATCAACGTGTAATTGTTTCTTACCCACAGAAACAGTTATTCCCACTTCCATTCACCCAAATTAATTCTCCTGCATGGACTCAGTCTGTTGTTTCAAATAAAATGGCAAATAGAAAGCCTTCTGTGTTGTGGCACCTTACACATTTGGAAATATCTTCTGCAAACATTCCCAGTACTGTCAACCTTTCTCTGCCCCACCCCCCTCCCCAATTAGGCAAAACACTTTTTATGATCTTGGATAGTTAAGCCTTTTAAGTTCTTTTGTTATTTGAAGGATCTTTTTTTAAAAAAAATATATATTATTTATATTGTATCAATTATCCTAACAGTTATTTATTTAATTTATTTAAATAAATTAAATAAATAAATAAATAAATTTCAATTGAAGGTGCAAAGTTTGGTTAAAACCAACAGGTTCTTATACCTGAAACAGTTGCAGTTAACATTTGGTGCTCTAGTTGAACCCTTAAAAAACAGGGTATATGGTATCATAATTTCATCCATTTAACCAATAACAGAAAGCTGAATTTTGACATTAAATGGTAATGCTGAATTTGGAATTTTGAGGGAAAGCTTCAACATAAACATCTGATTTATCCCTGATGATAATACTGGGTTAAATCCTGGCCTTGATAAAAAGGGATTCATGTTTTGCTCTAAAAAGGTAGCAGTTTTAGAAAATGTGGGAAATTGTAGAAAGAACAAAGAAGCTAGAAATATTGTTATGCAAATGGAAACTTACTTGCACAATGTTTGACTTCTGTTCATAGACGTTAAAATGAATAGCTGAGTTAAACTGAAATTATAATAATAAATATTTTGATAATGCAATTTTCAGAATACTGTAACATCCTGTTAAATGCTGTGGGTTTTACTTCTCAGTTAGGACTGCAGTCTAACTTGAATTGATTGGAGCTTATCCAGTGTCTGCTGACCTCAACAATTGATCTCATGTTGTTGTCACTCTTAATTAATCTCTGTAGACAGCATGGAGATTTGAGTTTTAATTTTTTGCTGTGCTTGCACAAGTCTGGACTGGAACTTCTTTGTCTTCTACCTGATAAAATAATATCAAGAAACTGCAGTACTAATCCCTGGAAATAGTTTATGCAGGAATTTTTATTCTCTTAAATCTTCCAGTGTTAAAGCAACAAGAAAACATTTAGAATGTCCTTTGGTGGTATCTTATTACACTTGCTATAATATGTAAACTGATATTCTTTGATGCCAGCACGTTGCCCATACAGAGAAATCTCTGCACAATTAAATGAATTTTTCAAAAAAAGGAAAAAGAAAAGAACGAACTAAAAATCATCTCTTCCCCTCCCCCCATCTGATTAGGATTAAAGTACATTACTCAATTGTTAACACAAATTGGCAATAATACAAAAAATCTACGCTGTACGTTAGTCAAGAAAAATAACTTCATTTGATTACAAAAGGATAAATATACTTTCTTTTTGTCCTACTGCCACTCTTGTACAATAGGGGAGCACTGTGTCGACAGGGCACAGTGCTTCTAAGATATACAAGGATATGACCGGCTTGAGATTTATTGAGTTGGGGCTGGTACACATGTGCATTACTAACATCAGACAAAGAGATCGTTCAACCAACAAAGGTTACAGAGCAACGTTCACTAAAGCACAGTTGGAAAGGGGGATTAAGGGGCTGAAGCAGACCAATATGGCAGCTTTGAAACAGATTTCCTTATACCCACAATGCACTGACAGCAAAGAATGCTTCTATTTGGTTGGTCCACACACTGGGAAGAGGTACGGTGGCGCACCAGTTTGAAAGAGCAATTTTTTTTTGTGGTTTTGTTGTTGTTGTTGTTGTTGTTGTTGTTGTTTCTGTCTTGGATTTCCATCCGGGGGTGGCGACCCAAGCCTTTTTGAACCTGTGTAAATGCCTGCAGCTGTCGTGTTGAGTAATTGTAATAGTATTGGCAGCTGCCTCATTTAAGCTTGAGCCAAGAAGTAACAGTCTTGGTTGTTTGGGTTGTCCACAAGGTATACATATGGCTTAGTTCAGTCAGGCCTTTTCTTTAGTCTATATATGTGTGAAAATTGTATAATTTCCCCCCTTATTTTGAAAATTCTTATTTGCATCTGGTTCTTTTCTGGACACCTTTCTCTCAAAGCAGTCTGAAGCTGATGTCTCCCAAGCTGCGTAGCTTAAAATATAAAAAGCCCACTTAATCCCAATGGAGCAATTGGTGATAGTAGAAGTAGCAGGGTTTGTATTGATATTACCCCTTGCCCTGAACTTTTGCTGCAGCCATCTGGATCCACATCACAATTCCGCTTCTCACACAGTACACCAGTATAGCCTTCCGGGCACTGGCAGCGTATATTGTTGTGGCACGTCCCTCCATTCTGGCAAATTTGAAGTTCATTGTCACATACGTTTGCTGTAAGTTGGAGTGGGAAGGAAAGAGAAAAGCATAATCAACATAAGAGAATTGGTTAAGGAACACAACGACAAAGTGAAAAGTACTGGCTGTTTTCCTGAAAAGAAGATTTTAAGAAAGAGGAGCATTAGCTCTACCATTAGTGTGGCCATCAGCAATACATATACTAAGGGTCCTAACATGGCAACTATTGATTCTACTTTTGGATTCTTACTACCAAGGATGATACAAGTGCTCCTGTGATTTTTTTTCCTGCCTAATAACCAATTTAAATACTGTGCACCTTGAATTGGAGCATCTTGATATGTGTGAGATCATATGTTGTGCCTCAGATCACAACACATTTCTATGAAAAGTAGAGGCATAAATAAAATAAATCTCTCTTCGAACCATTTAAAGTGGCCACGTGTTTCTAAAGGCTCAGGTGGTTGCTCTGAAAGCATTCTGGCTTCTATACAGCCACTCACTTTGGAACACGAGATAGATGGAACAGTTTTCAAAACACCCACACAGGGCTTATAAAAGATATGGTGGTTTTCATGAGTTGAAGAGAGATGCTTTGTGGCAACCTTGGGAAACACTTTGTCTCAATGCCTTACTCAAGCCAATCGGTGCCACTGGAGGCACAGGTGTCATTATAGGAAGAGGGAGTTTGTTTGCTTGGATACTCGTGCATACACTGACAATGTCAGACACATGCAGGGAAGCCATGATGGTTCCTAAATGGAAAATCGTTTTGACGGAAGGACTTGGCCCTTGTGAATAGTAGCAAATGGGTACACTGAAACATCTAATTCTTTAGCCAAGTTGTTTGGACAGATCTCTCTTGCTGGGATCATTTTACTTTAGGCCACAGCTGGCGAATTCCAAATCTCAGCATTTTTCCTTTTGGCAAGAACTACTTGTGAAAAGTAGAAAGTCAGATAGACTTTCTATCTGTATCTATCCTTCTCCCCGACCAGCCAATTTTCCAGGTAGGGAATGTTAACAGTGATCCTTTGAAGTATTACAGCTTTGGAATGTTGTATTGAATCTATTTCTGGTCATATTGGCAGGCTTTAAGAACTATTTGGGATGCTCAGAAATTAAACCATCTATTTCATAATAAAGTACTTTTTAAAAAAAACACAATCCTAATCAGGTAATCAAGTAATCTTGGGTTCATGCACATAGGTCTGTGCTTTTAGTATTGTGCTTATTGATACAAACAGTCCTTGAATCCTTTTGGATTAATATCTTTTTAATGCATTATAGGATTAACTTGGTCAGGATCCAAGTAATTCTGTACAACTATGAGTGCCTATGGAGATACTGCTTCTGATTCTTTAGCCAGAGTCAAGTAGTTAGGAGAACAAAGCCTCTCTAGGCCATGATTATTACATTCACCATTAAAGCCAATATTTGCAGCAACGAGCACAGAAATCAAGCACATAAAAATGTGGCATCCTGCTGCTGAGAATAAATGAGAAATGAATCCTTCACACTGAAAAGTTTTTACGTGTGGAAAAAATAAGCTAAAAGCATGAAGTGCAGCATGCGTCCTGATGAAGACTGGTGCAACCAAATATAAAAATAAATAGCAAAGCTTTTTTCATAGATCACTTCTACGTCTACAAATGTAGAAGACAAAGGAGACTCACAAAACGTCTATGAACCACTATTTGTAACAGATAGAAATTATCATTCATACAGAACTAGGTTGACCTATTTTAATATTCTTCCTTCCTTATATTCCACCTACCTTATATATCCTCTGTCCATCTCATCTATCTTTTTAAAGACACTGATATATTAGACTATACAAGCAACCCCATGTTCACTAGCTTTTCTTTTCCAGGAGTGGAGCTAACTCTAGTTACAAATCCCTCATGAAAAACCTTGGCTAGTTTTTGCAATCTCTCGAAGGAGCTAGCACTGGGCAAAATAGAACAATATCAGACATTATAAAGAATTTTCCCATATTAATATTTCTTTACTTGTGCCTTCTAACTAGCTGACCTCTGCCCAGCCTCTTCTATGTTTTATTTTCCTAAATTTTATCTATATGTAATTTTGGGGGGGCACAGTGCCTATGGATTCCATCCCCCCCAAAAGAGTCATTCATTCATTCATTCATTCATTCATTCATTCATTCGTATGTATGTATGTATGTATGTATGTATTTTTCTGAAGAAAAATACATACTAAAACCTACGATAAGAGAAGAAAGCAAATATATATATCAAGAAAGACAAGTCTGACGAATGATGTTAAAAATGATGTACAAGCTACAAAACATTCTTAAAGATAAAACTCCAGATTCGCTAATAGAATCCTCTGCTGTAATGTAACTCATGGTGAGGCTTTACCAATGGAACATGATGTCCTAGCTATCTGAAATGGCTTAGATTACCAATGTAGCCATGTCTTTTGATGTCTGAATCCATTCCGAGACTAAATGGCACGGGACTGTTGTTGGACATTTTAAAATGGTTGCTTAATGAACTGGGTTTTCATTGTAGGAGACAACATTTTATTTGAAGAGGACTTCAAAGATCAAATATAAACAGAGTAAAATAGGAATCCAGTAAAAGGAAAAAATATATAAACAAAAACTTCCAATCTTAGTAGGAAACAGTCGCCTCTCTCTGATTAGAGATTGGATTTTTGTTAGGAGGTGATAAGCATTTGTTTGCACATAATTTGAAGGACAGTTTTTTCAGGGAACTGAGACCTAGTCTTGTTAATTTAGAGCCCACCTGCTACTTAATATTGGCTGTGGCATCCAAATCCATCTGCCATGTTATATCAAAGACTTTGGTTGCTTTCATACACTCTAAACCTAGGGACAGCAAAGAGTTGCCAGAAGATCATAATAATACAGGTTAATTGAGGTTTTTTTTCCTTTCCACCTTGATGAAAAGCCATCAAGGAGAACTAATGACGCTGTGAAGCCATAAGAAAATGGGTTTGAGACAGTAAAAGAATCAGCAAACCTTCAGTGAAATCAAACCAGTTTCTGTGTGGAACAAAGCATTTGAAGCACAACACAGTATACAGAAGAGCACATATAGAAACATAGTCTGAACAACGCACAAGGATTTTAAATAAATGTAGGTGGATTCCTGTGCACTTCCCAGCATTACAGTTTTTCTACTTTGAAAAATTTGATGGTCTGCATTTCCTCACTCTGGAGTGAAAAAAACTCCCAAATTGCTTTAGTGTTATTATTGGCTTTGTTTTAAGAACAAAGAAATCATTTTAATTTGTTTCCACCAAGCTCCAGACGCTTGAAAAATTATGCCAAAATTGAAGCTTGTTCAGTTTTATTATTTCCAATTTTCCATTGAAGTTTGCGATGACCAGGTCTTCCCTAGAAATGCATTATTTTGGTCATAGAGTGACTTGTAGAAGTCTGCTAAGGCCACTTCCAGATGCTCTGACACCCCCTTTTCTGGAACAAGAGGTCCAACACAACTGGGATGATCACAATTTTTCCACGCCTTACTAATCTGCTCTTCAACGCATTCCTAATGAAGTGTCCTCTTTCAGTGGTGGAATTCAAATTTTTTTTACTACCGATTCTGTGGGCGTGGTGTGGCTTGGTGGGCATGGCAGGGGAAGGATACTGCAAAATCCCCCTTCCCTTCCCACTCCTGGGAGAAGGATATTGCAAAATCTCCATTCCCACTCTACTCTGGTGGCAGCCAGAGGTGATATTTGCCGGTTCTCCGAACTACTCCAAATTTTCACTGCCGGTTCTCCGGAACCTGTCAGAACCTGCTGAACACCCCTGTCCTCTTTCCACTTTTAATGGAAATTCCTTAAGAGCTGACAGCTTTATCCCTGAGACATATTGGAAGTAAAAGAGATCGCACAACAGCAGTGCTTGAATGCTCTGGCAGTTGCCTCAAAAGCAGAGTCTTGGTGTCTGATGTTGCTCTGACTTCTAATTTTCTGCATGCAAATGAGTTGAATAATGATGCTCTTCCACTTCCTCTCCAGTATGCTGTGCCGTAATTAATATGAGGGCAACCACCAGGTATCGCTGAAACATGTTCCTTCTTCATCACCTTTCTTTGTGATTCTTTTTATGGTGCTAATGTATTTTTTATGACCCATTGACACGACACTGAAATGTATCTAGCATTTCGGATCTGCAAATGTCACAACTGCATATTAAGTTATAATAAATGCTGCTTGCTCAGAAAATTAGGCTGATGACTGCCATATGTCTGCATTTTATTGCAGCACCTACAATGTGCTTAATTGGGCAAATTTATATTGCAAGTATCAACCAAGGGTATAATACGCCATAAACAAATTTGACGAGGTTTCAAGTCTGATAAATGATGGCAAAAACGATAGAAGGAACAAATGTATAATAAGAAATCAGGCATGGATATTAATTATTTGTGAATCTCCACCTCCAGTGGAGGACTTCTTCACATAAACATGTGTATTATTTGATTACTCATAATTTGATGATTGGCACCCAGTGCTGTGTCAACTAATTTTGGAAGAAAGCTGCATTGAATCCAATAATATTTACAATCAGATAACTGCACTTAGCACGGCAGCATTCATAGATTGATTGCACTGATCTGACTTTATTTTTCTTGTGATATGAGAACTACATTCAGAAAGCACTGAAAATCTTTCTCATTGAGTAGCGATTAAGTAATTTTGAAGACATGCTTCTGTGGCTTAATAACTGAGTATTCATTTCCATTTAAAGCCGCAATCTGATTAATCATTATTATTCTTCATAATAAACTCCTCAGTAAGTTTGTGAAAGATTGCGCTGCGGTATTCTGATTCATGTTTTGGATGGCTGATTTACAGCTGAGTGTTTATTTCATCTGCTTGAGCCTAAGAGACGTTTTCCAAAATATGTAGCTTAAAGGGAAGAAAACAGGTTTGAAAACAGCAACCACATCTGTATTGTTAATATTGGTTAGTAATGGCTTTAAATAATGAATGATAAACCAATAGCTAATTAAATACTTCTCTTAACTCCAGATGTGATCTTATTTATCTTTGGATCTTGAATGCAAATTGGGATAGTTTCACATTTGCCAGTTTGTATACATATTAAATTTAGTTTCAGCTTATTTTTATTTGTAAATCTTTTGACTTCTGTGCCTATGGATTTAAAGCCATTCTCTACCATACATTAATGTAGCATTTTATCAAACTATAATGTAAGCTCCACCTTAATCATTCATGCCAATACATTTGACTTTCAATAAGGGCAAAATAATGTGTTTTGGGATACTGCCTTAATGAAATAGAAACTATCTCAAAGATAAGATCATCATAAAAGTGTCAATGACAGCCTAATCCAGTGTATGATGTGCAATTAAGTTTAAGTGGTTATGTACAAATTGCAATGTTACTTTAGGACAACATATCTACATCACTCTGATAACTATAGATTTGTTTTTACCGAGATATATTAAGGGAACTTTCTATTTTTATTGTTCATTATAGTTGAAAAACATAAACATAGATGCTAATATCCACTTTTTCACAAAAAACATTAATATTAAATGCAAGCAGTCTATACAGTTTCTTAAATTTCTACCCAGTCTGAAAATTTACCGATGTCTTAGAAATATATACTTCTCCCTAGACCTCTAGGGGATTGCATAGCTACAAAGGGAAGAAAACACTCTTCTTTCCTATCACCTAGCTGAACTTAATGCATTTTATGTCTTTTTATCAGTTATTGACATTTTGGTTGGAAGGTTCTCCTATTTCGAAAAGGAAAATGTCAATGTGGAAATATAAACAATATATTCTAGTTCTAGTTTTACCTTTGATGTTTGAATGAAAGTAATCAACTCAAAAATAAAAATAAAAAAAGAATCTCACAATTGTTACTCAATGTAAAAATATCATTGTGGTTAAAAGAAACAGATTTTCTCATAAAAAAAAACTGAAAAAATTAAATAGAAATAAAAAGAGGTAGAAAGCTATCTTGAATTTAAATGCCACAGCTGGAAGTGATTATTAATTCCAACCAACACCTTCTTTTTGATAGCTTACCTTGACATAGCAAGATAATAAGTCTGGCAATGCCAGAAACGTCTCGTTAGCAATTGCATTAAACAGAAGTATTACTTGGGAGATTTCCATCTGCGTACAAGTGAGAGCTTGCTATTGAACAATTTGATCTGTTCATTATCTTTGATTAAGATAGATTAGAACAGATAAGACAAAACTGAGACAGAAATTTTGTGTACTATTTCCTTCTGATCTGGGCCACTGTAGGCTCTATTCATAGACCACATATGAGAATAGATGAACATACTCATAGATGATAACTAACACTATCCCAGAATGGCCATCAATTAGGAGCTGGACTAGATCAGTCCATATCGCCATTGCATATCTGTGCTCCAAAATAATTGCAGCCCATTTCTGATGGCAAATTGTTTTAGAAAGAAACCTAAACCAAGGATTGTGTTTATAGACAAAATGTTGTGATATGTCCTGTTACAGGTTTGTTCATGGTTGCATTTATTTTTATTTTTTTGCTTTGCTTTTTAAAACAGGTAATTGCTATTCAAGGGCTGTCTGCTGTGATAAGTGTAAATGCAAAATCCCTGTAAGGAACGGTGCACTCCACTGTTTATGGGGAATTTGTAACCCCATGACAATAATTTCAATGTACGATGAAGGTTCAGATCTGGTTAGATTTCAAAATGCAAAATTGACTCAAATCATTAAGCATCCTTCTGACAAATAAAACAGTGAGACCTTCTTTATTGCATTTGTAATATGGAATAGCAGCTCTTTCCAAAGACTCGTCTGTTGTTATACTGTTCAGTTATGCTTTGTGCCTAACCCAATACTTAACCTGTTTAAAATATTCTTGACTTTGCAGATGGCTTTGAATCCAAAGCAGAAATGAAGAGAAAGTTCTCCCAAAATGGGTGCTAACAAGAGAATGAATGCTCTAGAGCCGTGATGGCGAACCTATGGCACCCTCTCTGTGGGGACACGAGCCATCGCCCCAGTTCAGCTCTGTCACACATGCGCGTGCGTGCCTTCCGCTGGCCAGCTGGTCTTCAGGTCTCTGCTGCGCATGCACATGTGCAGGGGTGGGGTGGGGTGTGTGTGTGGGGGCAGTGCACATGTATTGGGGATGCGGGCACATGCGTGGGGTGAGGTGGGGTGCATGCTTGGAGGGCACATGCACAGGGGGTGGGGTGGGGCACATGTGGGGGGGTCTGCACTCATTGCATTTTGGGGGTTTGTGCACGCACACACACATTTGCATGTGCACCCATGCGCTTTGGGCAGTCGGTCTGTAAAAGGTTAGCTATCACTGCTCTAGAGCTCTTTTCAACTAAGTGATAATAAATTACTGGAGACTTCTATGGGCCAAGCTCTTCATAGTTGCTAAAATCATCATCATCACCATCATCATCTGCAGTTATGAATACCTTTCATTTTCTAATTAATGACTGCATTATTGACAGAAAAAGGGCATATGCTGGAGTAAAAACATCTTCCCATGAAGTTCTTTTCAAGATCTTGAGAAGTGAGAACTGATAGGAATGGTAAACCAGCTGAAAGAACATGCCAGAATTCTCAGGCATGCTATTTTTGCTTCCAGCTTCCAGAGATGTACAAAATGGTGTACACCATTACTTTTTTGTGTCTATGCAAAGAACATTATTTTGAACATCAGGCACACATGTAATGTGATGTATCAATCGCAATAAATCTCTACATTATAGCACTGATGGAAGCTGTCTGCTATGTTGACTTAAGTAGGGATGACGAAAGGATACAAGATGGTATTATGTAACTGCTATTGTCTTTATGGGGAAAACAGCAATTGAGGAACGGCTGACACAAAATATTAACAGTTAGATAACAGGACAGTTTGGTACCCTTCAATTCTGTAATCCATGCTTTGAATCAAAACATGTGACAGATCCATAAGGGAACATTTCTTACTTGATTTCATAATTAACACTGCAGTATATCACCTGTCCTAATACAGAGAATGGGGAATAAGCAACTTAACTAATGTAAGATCTGATTCAATTGTTCATTTCCCTAGGAAGAAGTTATTTAAATCTGAGACTATTTCTTGATCTTATCACAGAAGAAAATCTCAGGAGTCAAAAAGTAATAAATTACTGAGTGGATCATAGCATTAAATCTGAAAAAGAAGGCAATAATACTGGTGCATTTACTTATCAACATTTTTCTAGGGCTTATATGATTGTTTTGATATCCTTGACTTTTCATTTTGTTTCACCAGTTTTTTTTTTTTTTAGTTTTCTACCCCTTTTAAAATTAATTAACATATAGGAACAATAATGCTCTCAGTACCAAAAGGAAACTCAGAATAAAAATGTCCTTCAAATATTTTTCTGTAATAATTCTACAATTGAGTTATACATTTTATATGGGAATTTTAGTAAGTCTATTATGTGATTATTTCAACCTTTTCATATTTCTTAACATTTTTGTACAGGTTTTGTCAGCTCCCTGTTTTGTGCAAAATCAAATTATCAAATTATAGAATAAAAGCTCTTTTATATTAAATTTGAATGAAAACTTTCTATTCTCACACTGTAGTAAGTCTTAAAAGATAGAAATGTTACACACATACAATTTACTCTACACTTTTAGTAAAGCAAACAAGCAATTTACAACTCTCAAAACAAATAATTTATAGAGTATCTGGATAAAAAGATATTTTACAGAATGTAATAATAGTTACATGCTGAAAGAGGGAACAATGAACCAGTGACCTTTTAAATATACATCAGGGTGGAATTCTTTTTTAATAATAATAATAATTTGACTTAGAAGATTCATGAGTAATTCAATGGCAGCGCACCTATAAATAGTACTGTCAATCATCCAGTTGATGAAACATGTAAATCAGTGGTGGGTTGCTCCCGGTTTGGTCCGGTTCTTGCAAACCGGTAGTAAAAGCGGCGGGAGGCTCCGCCCACTCGCTCAGACATCATCATGGATGATCTGCGCATGCGCTCCCATTGCGGACCGGTAGTAAAGGTAAGTAGAACCCACCCCTGAAGTAAATTATATTTAAAATAAACAATTAGAAAAACGTATTCCTGCAAAATAAATGTGAACTTGAAAGTATAAGCTCCTTTTACCTTGATCTACTTAGAAAGTAAACCTTAATAAATTCAGAGGGGTTATTCCCCAAGCAAATCTTCACAGTACTGTGGCTTGATACAATTAACAATTGTTCAACGGAATTGACCAAATCCAATGGGACTATTTCCAAATCATTGTTCATTGAAAGCATTTATCATACTGAAAGTATTTCTTTGAAGCTATATTAGTGCTCCACTAAATAAATACCTTTTCTAAAACTTATCTGGCTTTTAGAAATCAAGTAATATTTTTTTCTGATTAAGTTACTCCTGATCAGGCTGAACAGGGCTTCATCATCCCTTGTAAATCCAATAGATTTTATGTTGTTATAACCCCAGGAGTTCTAAATGACTTTCCATTTTCTCATTTAGATATATTTCATGCAATGAATCTAACCTGCAGGTTTGAAAACACAATTCTTCCTGATTAGTGGAAGAGGTGTACATAAGTCTCATGGTACTTGGGGACAAGGAAAATAAAATTATTCCCCCACCAAAAATTCTTACGCCCCCACAAACATTATGACATATAGACAATATCTGTGATGTGTAACAGAAAAAACACACGTTCCTATGGATATTGGAAGAACAAAACCACACCAAAAAAACCTCCCACAATATGCTGAAACAATGTAAGGGAGAAAGAAATAGATTTCAACATAGCACAAAAGAATGGTTTTCTGTGTTATCCAGACATTGTTCTGGCCGGAATGATTAGAGGATGACAAGAAATTGCTTTCTAAAATGGCTGAAATTGAAAACAAATCCAGGATTAGTGATTTAAGAATTACTATTGTTTCAGAGGGAATGGAGTCTTTAGAGGGGGAAAATGGTTAAGAGCTTGTAAAGTTTGATTTAGATCAAACACTTTCAGGGAGAAAATTATTAGGGATGAGGAAAAAAATTTCTCAACTTTAACTTTGCCATAAACCTTTATTATTGCCTTAGACTATAAGTCAGTCCATTATTAAGGTCCAAAGGATGCTTTAATAACCCGAGGGGCACAATCAAAGTTGAGAAGTCTAGAGAAAGCAGTCAATGCAAAAATCAATTTCAAAGACATGAAGCTAGTAATAAGAGGCAGAATCAGCTCAGCATGTTTAGCTTACAGATAAGAAAATCAGAACGTTTAAATAGGATGCCCATAATAGAGAGCAAATGTTTTCCTGTGTAGTAAAATCTTTCAAATGCTTACAATTTCAAAATAATATAAGAAAGAAAAAGTATTCATGAGTAGCTATGTATAGAAATAGTTCTGTGTATAGTGCTATGGATAAAAACATTCCAGAAGTATTTCAGAACATCTTCGGATCGCTTCCGACATTAGGTTTAAGGGCAGGATTAAATAATAGCAATAGAAATAGAACTTAGATTTATATGCTGCCACATCATGCTTTACAGCACTCTCTGGGCAGTTTACAAATGTCAGCATATTGCCCCCAACAATTTGGGTCCTCGTTTTACCGACTTTGGAAAGATGGAAGGCTGAGTCAACCTTGAGCTCCATCAGGATCAAACAGGGTGTTTGCTGGATTTTGCCTGCAATACTGCATTCTAACCACTGTACCACCATGACTCCTAAGTAACAGACATTTTACTCTCTGTTTCTCTGATTTCAATAAATTCAATTAAGTCCAGTGGTGGGATTCAGCCAGTTTGTACCACTTCGGGAGAACAGGTTGTGAACTTTCTGAGCAGTTTAGCAAACTGGTTGTTGGGAAAAATTATTAGGGCAGAGAACTGGTTGTTAAATTACTTGAATCCCATCACTGATTAAGTCCCAATTCAAGAGTTCAATAGGGAAGATGATTGTACTATTCCATTAGAATGAACACAATAGACTGAGATACATAACACTTTGAAAGTCTTATTACTGACTTTAATTTCAACTAGGCTTTGATGTATTTCAATAATATCTGAACATGTGATGCAGCTGTATACCATGCAATCTGGTCTTATTCATTAACTCTGGAACATGACACTCAAGTTCCAAAGACAGAACTGTACATGTGTGACTAAACATGTATCAGACAATGCCGATTCTCCCTACTAATTAAGTGGCTTCTGCTTTTGAGTCCTAATATCATTCCTGCTTTCAATCATTTGGGTTTTGTTTGATCTTTGAGTACTAGATGAAGAATATGTATTGAGATAGTGGAATGTGGATTAGATTAGCACAACTTCTGCTTCTTCTTCTTCTTCTTTTAATTTGATTTATATGCCGCCCTTCTCCGGAGACTCAGGGCGGCTTACAATGCGTTAAGCAATAGCCTTCATTCTTTTGTATATTTTATACAAAGTCTTATTGCCCCCACAAACTGGGTCCTCATTTCACCTACCTTACAAAGGATGGAAGGCTGAGTCAACCTTGAGCCTTGGAGAGATTCGAACCAGCAGAAATTGCAGGCAGCTGTGTTAATAACAGGGTGCACTAAACCACTGTACTATCAAGGCTCCTGGATAGTAAAAACTCCTTCTGATTTGTAAGGAAAAATATAAATAATCCTGGAGCAGTAGAAATCTTACAATACAAGGAATCTTACAATGCAAGTGGTTACTGCACAGCAAGATGTGTTTTCTTATTGCTACTTAATTAGGGATATGCACACTTTTTAAAATGAATAATTATGGCTTTGTTAAAGGAATAACATCTGTCTAATACTATTCCTCAGAAACTGTATACTATCTTAGATTAAATTTAAACCTGTTAAAATATACATACTTATGTTTTACTTATTTTAATAAGTCAATTCAATTGATGCACTCTCCTCTCCAACTTGACTCTCCTCTAAAAAATTGTGTATCAACAGTCTAAAAAAATTATGGAAACAATTATTCCACATTTGAGTTGCAAAAAGATATTTTTTAAAACCTCTACTTGCACACAATGTGAAATACCTTACATTGTTTTCTGTCTTAATCAAGTGAAATGGAATTTTAATTACTGCTTCTCTATTGTTATACAGAAAAGGAGATTTCGAGTTAATTCTATCTTTTCATGTTGCTGTGATTTTGATTCAGAAAAAGTGAGCACCTCTGTGGGTTTTTTTGACACTTTGGACAAAATTCTACTCCATTAGTAGTTGGAAATTACTTTTTTTTTAATGCCTAGGCTGTAGCTTATATGATATAAAAGTGAACAGGAGAATGTGAATAGAATTTCAACTCCAGTATCATGAGTAGAATTTTTTTTTCAACACCACTGAATTAAATTAAATAGGATGTCCATGCTTTTTATTTTAGAAGGAAAACATAACTATCCATAGTATAATCCACTTCCAAAGGTAGAAAAATAAATGCATGCACATGTCTAAGCATGCATCAGATGATGCCTGTTCTCTCTGCTGATTGGGTGACTCCAGCATTTTTGGGTTTTTGTTTGATCATTTTCAATATTAGTTTAGCTTCCAGAACAACACAACAAATATGCACATGGATTTTTTTTTAAAAAAATATGAATTACATTACAAAGAATGTAATAAAATAAAAAAATAAAATATAATTTTTTATTCAAGGTATACATCAGAGGTGGTATTCAGCAGGTTCTGACCAGTTTTGGACAACCAGTAGCAGAAATCTGAGTAGTTCAGAGAACTGGTAAATACCACCTCTGACTGGCCCTGCCCCTATTTATTCTCTGCCTCCCGAGTCCCAGCTGATCAAGAGGAAATGGGGATTTTGCAGTAACCTTCCCCTGGAGTGGGGTGGGAATGGAGATTTTACAGTATCCTTCCTCTGCCATGCCCACCAAGCCACAGATCCAGTAGTAAAAGTTTTTGAATCCCACCACTGGTATACATGGCTTAGAACTCACTGGTATGGCATTATAAATAGAAACCACGTCCCCTCTAAGATCTAATCGAGGATAGGTAATCTGGAACTCTCCAGATAAAATGGATGAAAATAGAATTCCAAAATATTTGGTAACATCAAATAGCCTTTCTTTGCTCTAAAACAACAAATACAGGAACAGGCAAATATAAAATATTGTGACACAGATCTATAGTGTGAGCTGGTATAAAAAAGGGAGATTAAATGGAATGAACTTGTAATAGAGCAATGTAGTGGTATAATTGTGCTACTCTAAAATACCTTTATTGAAGTTGAACTGCTTAGACTTAAACCATGTAAAGAGAGTTCTCAAGGTCCAGATCTGGCCAACAGTTCTTAATTCATGTCATAGATTAACATGTAATCTAACATTAACATGGACTCCCCTTGAAGAATGTCCAGACAATTCAACTGGTATAGAATGATGCAGTGAGGACAGGAAGGTATGCTCCTAGTGCTCCCTGAGCTGCATTGGCTTCCGGGTCAAATTCAGTTTGCTTTCGTGTCAAATTCAAAGTGCTGGTTTTAGCCTTTAAAGCCCCTCATGGCATGACTAGAGGCATGACTGCCACTCCCCGGTTATTTTGGCCTGTCCCATTAGACCTGGCAGAGAATGCATGGGGCCTGCATTTGCTTTTGATGAGATGGGAAGCTATACCAATTTCATAACTAAATAAAAACTTTTACAAACAAATCAAGGAATATACAGGTAGTCCTTGACGTATGACTACAATTGAGCCCACAATTTCTGTGGCTAACAGAGATGTTTTTTAAGTGAGTTTTGCCCCATTGTATGACTTTCTGTTAAGTGAATCTATCTTCCCCGTTGACCTTGCTTGCCAGAAGGTCACAAAAAGTGATCATGTGACTCCAGGACACTGCAACTGTTATGAGTCAGTTGCCAAGCACCTGAATTTTGATCACATGACCACGGAGATGCTGCAATGGTCATAAGTGTGAAAAATGGCCATAAATCACTTTTTCGGTGCCGTGGCAACTTTGAATGGTCACTAAATAAACTGCTGTAAGTTGAATATTACTTGTGCAATGTTTCAGGTTTTCCACTTGTTTCCACTTTCTATAAAAATAAGAACTGCCATAGATACAAAAATTATGTGAAGCTTCCCTTCACATAATTTATAATAAGCTGCTAAATATATTGGGGTCAGTATGTGTGTTTCCTTGCCTGTGATTCCTATTAAAGTTTCTGAACAATGACTGTATTATGGTGTCACTGACCTGCATAGTTTAGGAAAGGAATTAATCATGGAAATCTTGAAGTCTAGCATACGTGTACTGGGTAGACAAGCTCTCCAATCCAAATTAACTAAAATCTCGGCTTTTCTCTCTAGATGTCTTTAATTATTGGTGTGCAGAATGTAAAGATTGCAGCATCAGAAGAACTCCAAAACCTGATTCTTTAGTACTTCTACTATATAGTGATACCTGGGCATTCATCATTAATTGGTTCCGAGAGACACAATGATTATCTAAAACAATGAGTACCAAACAATAAGTTCTAGCTTACGCATTGAGTATCAATCAAACTGTAAATACAGGGACAAAAATTTCATGTCATAATGTGTTGAGTACCAAGTTTGATGTGTTTCAAAGCAGTTGAGTACCAAGGTACTAGTACATGTGAATGTCTAAGCAAATACTTTCAAAACTTTCAGTTAAGTCTGATAAAACATCAGCATTTGATATTCCATTTTTTTTATTTAAACTGAACTAAAAATCAGAGGTGTTCACATTGGAAATATAAGTAATAGATGAATCAACAAATAAACAGCTAAACTGAATAATTAAAAGCAATAAACAACAAAATATAACAAATAATAAAATAAATCCTTAATGACTTTTCCCAACAAAGTGAAAAGGTTTATGCTGTGGCTTTAAACTATGTTTATGTAATTAGTTGAACTATTTGGGGGTAATAATTCGATAAACATAAAATCTTAAATACATTTATGAAGAAACTTGCTTCACTTTTAACAGCGTGCAACATCAAACTTCTCATAGGAATACCTAATAGACAGATTGAAATGGGAGCTATAAAAGGAATTCCATTTAGGACTGGCAACATGAATGTCCCATGTTGTGTTGCTGTATCCCAAATAACATTTAATATTAATGGAAGAATTAATGCCATTTGTTAATTTGGGCTAATTGTCTATTTTTGTTTTTTGTTTTTTGCTTTTTTAATTGACGAATTAAACAGAAACCACACTATAGGAGAAGAGAGGTAGTCTTTCCCAGGCTGGTAGAGATATCTAATAACATATAGAGGATGTCAACTGATCCACAGAGATTATTATGAGAAATTGCATTATTGCAGCAGCCTTCCCAAAACAAATTTGAAGGTTTTTTTGGGGGAGGGCCTACTGGGTTGCTGCTTTGGCTAGGGCTACCTAGTCAGTAAAAATCCAAATGACCAGCAGGTGGCAGCAAAAAGCTAAAATGCATTGTCTCTGGTAGTTTCCATTTAGGGTGAGAGGGCAGACAAGAAGGAAGATAAGAATGGTTGCAATGGGCAAGTCAGAAATAAACCTGAAACTCAGCTGCTGCTATACAATAATCACCTGTATATGCACACAATATGAGCCATTCTGTGCAACAGCATGTAAGGAATAAGATGTCAACTCCAAAGTCAACTCTTCAGTAAAAATGTTACAGGATGCAATTTGACTTTGGATAAACAGTTATAAGCTTGCTATCGGGCTTGATATTTGGAGAAAAAAAAATCTTGGCAGTTTTCTGGGTCCAAAAGTCAAACAATGGAAAAGTATATAATAAAAGTGTTTGCAGTTGGATGGATGATAGTCTGTTTTAGTCGAATAATAGAATGGTACTGGATTCTACTCCTAGAGAATAGTCTATTCCCAGGTAAATTGCACTGAATTCAATGTAACTCATATGGAGTGAACCACATAAAAGTTTGCTTGTTGGACTTAATGAAATGGACCTATCAACCTTTCAAACAAACCTCTTATTCCCCAAATCCTATCTTATTTCTTAGAGACAAAACAGTCAAACTGTCTTCTTTTAACAGAGATCAGCTTTTTAATCCTCCCCCCTCTGCAAACCTAAAGTTTTGGCAGACACATCTTTAAAGAGTAAAAGAAAAGTTCATTTTGAGATACTAAACTGGATTATCTGCCAAATTTACTACAGTGCAGCATCTCATTAACAGAACACCCTGCTGAATCATCGCCTGCTGGCAGATTTCTTTTAATGAGAATGGAGTGTGTGTATTTCTGCTCTCAACCTGCTCTTCAGACCAAAATCTATGCATCATTTTGTATATATGATAATAGGATACCAACTTGAGATCTGTGTTCATTATCTCGACTGGGGGTAGAAGGACAAAATTGCTAGTTTGTGCTTCTATCTGGAACTGTTAGCATCTGATGCTCAGAAAAGCAGTCTGTTTTTATATTCATGCAGCCAAATCTTAAATATTTTTATAGAGCGATAAGACACTGAGCTCCTAGGACTTAAATGTAAAATGATAATAAGTTTGCAACATTATTTTTTCTTGCATCTTGGCAACCATATTCCTCTAGGTATTGAAATAATCGTGAGAGAAGATAGTAAAGAGAACCAGATTGCAATTCACTGATTTCTAAACAGACCCGTGATAAGGTTGCCTTGACAGTAACTTTCACATTAATTTCTCCCTCAGCTTCAATGTTTCCAATTGCTCCAACGTAAGATGTATGGTTTGTTTTGAATGCACCCCTTAACATAGTACACTTTGGACTACTTTTACCAGAAATTCAAATTAAACATGCCCGTATTCCCTTCCTTGTTTTTGTTTTTCTTCAACAGGAGCTATGGGAAAGCACAAGTGTATTTCGGATCTCATATTTACTTGAGTAGAGGGTATTTCCTCCCCCCCTCCAATAATTTTCTTTGAAGTGTATATGTTGTGAAAGAGAGAAAGAATGAAAGAGGAGAATATTTCATAGTTTCAGAATAGAAACAGACATGCTTTAAAGGAAGAAGATACTTCTGCCTTATTGAAATGAAGGAATAAGAAAAATATGGTTGGAGTAACTTGATGGAGATCATCATCCTTGGTTCCTGGCCTTGACATTCAGTTTTTGTGTTCTCATTCTTAGTGAAGTAGAAACAATGACAACAGCTTCTTACTCTTTCCTGTTTCAATGCAAGCAGTCATCCTCTCTTTCCCTTCCAGCCCTTTTTTTTCATTCTCCCTATCTCCATTTCAGTTTCTCCAATCCCCTTCCATCTCCTCTTCCTCCCCTTCTCTCTTTGCTTTTTCTCCAGTGCAATCTTCCAGGAGAAGATGCCTCTGTTTCTGCCTCAGATGTGAACTTCATTCATTTTAGAAGGAGGATGCTTCATTTTACAGTCAAATATCCATAATTAGCAGTTATTAACTTAATTAATATTAATTTATGTTCTGGCCCTGGCCTTTTTTGAAGCACGGAATCAAATTGATGGGTGTGCATGCAGAATTTCCAAATTGGTTGCAGTTGGAATTGTCAATCCTTGGTGGACAAATGGGGAATTTGTTCACTAGTCCAAGTCTGGCCTTTGCTTGCTTCCAGTTTTGGTTGGGGGAAGAAATGGGATTCTATTTATTTAAGACAAATAATGTTAACATTCTTTTGCAAGATTTATAGTTCAGTTTTTGCTCTTATTAACTCCTTCCCCACCAAGATTCTAAATAATATTGAGGAGCTGAAGTCCAAAGATGGCCATAAAGAAGACTCCATCCTTGGCCCAACTCATTTCATTTTTATTTTTGTACCATTCTGCCTACCCCATGCCAGTGGTGGGATTCAAATTTTTTTTACTACCGGTTTGGTGGGCATGGCTTGGTGGGCGTGGCAGGGGAAGGATACTTAAAATCTCCATTCCCTCCACACTCCAGGGGAAGGTTACTGCAAAATCCCCATTTCCTCCTGATCAGCTGGGACTCAGGAGGTAGAAAATAGATGTGGGTGGGGCCAGTCAGTTTTCCGAACTACTCAAAATTTCCGCTACCAGTTCTCCAGCACTGGTCAGAACCTGCTGAATACCACCTCTGCCCCAGGCCTTATTAAGCAGTACAGTTAAATTTTTAAAACTGGCATTAAATGTAAATGCCATATTAAAAGAACATTTGATATGTTGAATCACAATAAGCATGGCCAAATTCAAAGAAAAAAAATTCAAACATTTCTCAGAGAAAGAAAATCAAAGTCCCCTTTAACTCTCTCCTTTGTCCCTTTAAAATTCTCCTGCTGAATTCTATCATAATAATTTAACGTAATCATCCTACTTTTATTTAATATTCTTGTACATTAGTTTATTTGCCAGTCCCGGTTCCAGATTCATACAAACCGTTATATTTTTTTCACCATGTCCTAAGCTAATGAATAATTCATTTCCATTAATGACATGATAAGCTTTCCCTACAGTTGATCTGCAGTCAAACACAGATTAAAACGGCAATTGCTATCAAGCAGTATGTTTTATTTTATGTGCAAAAAAGAAGTTTCTATTTCTTCATAAGCTTATTTTTCATTTTTATTCCTATGCTGTTGCTGATACAGGTGTATCCTGTATTAAAATATTTATTATTAAGATATCAAGTATTACCTATTTAAATATTACAAACTAAAAAACAAAGAGGCTTCTTGTTATTTTTTTCATGAAGTTCTTAATACACTAATGCTAAAAACTACCAGTTATTTCCAGGTATCATTTATAAAGTTCATAAACAAAGCTGCCTTTGACTATCTATTTTGTAATGACATGTTAATCACCCTTGGGAGTCTCCAAACTATTTTTTTAATGGAGAAAAATTGTAAATGTATATAGTGCAATGTTGTTGTATATTTGTAAACATTCTCGTGCTGAATAGGTCTATCAAAAGTCTAAAATAGTGGTATTCAGTCTCCAGACAATTCCTATAAGCTTCTACCCAGCATAGCTACTGTGAAACTTACAGTTCTGGAAAGCACTAATGTAGAACTACCTTGGAAGAAAATAGTGTTAGAAAATTATGAATGCATTCATGCAATCATGTGTATCAATAATACAGTTTATTTGTTCTACATACAAACATTTATGAGGATATTATCAAATAGGACTGAAATTCTGTGCTTACTGCTCATCCTTTGTAGCAGCCTCCCCAAACTGGCACAAAGTATTGGTAAAAAAATGTTCATAAAAGAAGTATACACACACACACACACACACACACACACACACACACACACACACAGAGATACACATATATAAAAAATCTTGAATATTTGAAAATTCCATGAGACAGGAGATTTCAAGCATTCAGAAGCTTATTCTATGCATGAATTCAAGGTCACACACATATTTTGTAGATCACAGAAGTAGTTGTATGCCTGATGACAGGAGCATACTAAAATTGTGTATTGACCATCATCCTTTGAGAAGGGTAACATGATCTGTTTATCAGTTGTTTACAATGGCTTAATATATGTAATGGCTTCTCATTTGTGACTCTACATGTATTCATAAGTCATTGTAGGTAAAAAAAAATCTGAAGAAAGGAAATGTCCTGTTGCACAGAAAATGCAAGTACGGTGGCCTATCACAATTATTAGATTGCTCACCTCCAAGATTGTTCCCCAACATACCGAGGGAAGAGAACAAGACATGGCACAAACATAAAGCTCGGGACAAGCGCAAAGCTTCATATAAAATCAGAAGAGCAGCAGTCAAAAATAAATAACTTCAATAAAGCAAAAATGTGTAATTCAATATCAGGCCTGGATGGCCCATTTTTCTTGATAATCACAATACTTATTTCTTTTAACATCTGAAGGAAGAGTTGGGTACTTTGTATTAAATTTGGGCTGTTGGTCAAGCTCATCACAAAAACTATTGATGTCTGAGTCAAACCCCAACATATTTTTATTGGGATACAGTATCAAGGACACAAGGTGCCCACATCACCAATCTGTATAAAAATATTTTTAAATAAGCAAAATCTATTTTATTTGCCTAATCCGATAGTGTATTTCAAGGTCTCAGGCAGAAAAGTATCTTTCTCACTTCAATAAGCTGAGACTACCATAATGAGAGTTGAAGAATAACTTATCCTGCAGCAGAATATGGTGTCATCTAAAGTGAACAAGGGAAGGACACTAATAAACCTATGTTTATTCCTAATCTGTGCCTGGATATATCTAAAAAAATCCACTCTGCCTTTACTGCAATGATCTCATCTGGTCATTCTATTTCAGTATGGTACAAGCCATTATCTCACTCATGGCGTACTATCATGATTGAACTTAGTGCAGTAAAGTTAACAGATGACATTATAGAAAACTGATATTTATAATTCACTTCTATAGTACTGCTTCACTGGCTCAGACATGCATTCCTCCTAGGCTAGAGTCAACTTATTGAACCAGCCTATGGGGCTTATTTTGTAGTCAAACTGGCATTAAGCCATCATGAGATAACTTCCATTAAGTCTGTCTTCTTTTGAAAATGTAATACCACTTAACCAAACCTTAAGTGCAACATTCAGACACAATCATAGTAGATAATTCAGCTGCTAGATCTTCTGAGGACAACATCTTGGGTAGTTATGTTCCTGTTGACTTAGGTTGTAATGGGCTAATAAAAATGCAATCTTTTACATCATAAAAGCTGGTTCATTAATTTGATTCTTAGCCAAATAAATTAAGGTTGCTATTATTTACAAAGAAATTAACTGGAAAATAACTTCTATCAAACAAACCCATAACATTGTTTTAAGGGTTATTATTCAAACGTTGCAGAGAGTTGGGTACTTTAATGAACTATCATGTTTATTGTGTTTGTTTCCTATAAAGTTCTATATTCCTCTGCATTTCCTTTTCAACTTGTACATAATTTTTTTTAACAGTGTATAGTTACCATCTTCATGTTTATTTGTAATATATATATATATATATATATATATATATATATATATATATGTATATGTATATGTATATGTATATGTATATGTATATGTATATGTATATGTATATGTATATATATATATATATATATATACACACCACATACCAGTCTATAGTTTTTTGAGGTCAGCAAAATGTATAAATGTAAAATGTATAGAATGGAACTACCCTGTTTCCCCCAAAATAAGACATCCCCTGATAATAAGCCCAATCAGGCTTTTGAGTGGATGGCAATAAGGCCAAGCAGGGGTGAAATGCTCCTGGTTTGGACCAGATCGCCCGATCTGGTAGCGATGGAGGCGGGTAGTTCAGAGAACCGGTAGCAAAAATCCCTGTCCCCTCCCCAGCTGAGCCGCACAATCATCAGAGGCTTTTTTAAAAAAAAATTAAAAGCATTTTTTTCTATAACCTCTTCGGGCGAAAAAATGCTTTTAAAAGTAAAAAAAAAAGTCTCTGATGATCGCGCGGCTCAGCTGGGATCATCAAAGGCTTTTAAAAGCATTGTTTCTACAACCTCTTCAGAGGCTCAAAAGGCTCTGGGATCGTCAGAGCCTTCAAAAGGCTCTGATGATCCCAGCTGAGTTGCCTGATTGGCAGAGGCTTTTTTTCTTTTAAAAGCCTCTGATGATCCAAGCTGAGTTGCCTGACTTTTAAAAGAAAAAAAGCCTCTGCCGATCAGGCAACTCAGCTGGGATCGTCAGAGCCTTTTGAAAGCAATTTTTTTCTCAAAGAGGTTGTAGAAAAAATGGTTTTAAAAGTAAAAAAAAAAAATTGGCCATGCCCACCCAGTCACATTACTCCCCCCCACCAAGCCACGCCCACAGAACCGGTAGTAACAAATTTTAGATTTCATCACTGAGGCAAGCGCTTATTTCAGGGTTCAAAAAAATATAAGACAGGGTCTTATTTTTGGGAAAACATGGTAGTACCTATCAGGGATGAATTTTCACAGAATATACATCTATATGTTCATTAGATTTAGGATAAGCAACATTATGCCAAATGCAGAAAAAAGATAAGGAGTACAGTTATTGATTTATGGCCACAATTTATGTTGTTGAACCTGGTGATCTTGAGGTCAGGTCATACAATCTTAAGAAAGCAAAGTAGGGATTGGGTCTCACACCTGCATAACCTTTTTTTAATCAATTAAACATTTACAGGTAGTATTTGACTTACGACCATTCATTTAGTGACTGTTCAGAGTTACAATAGCACTGAAAAAAGTGATTTAGGACTATTTTTCACATCTATGACCATTGCAGCAGGAACGCCAGAGTCACGTGATTTACATTCAGATGCTTGACAAGCAGTTCATATTTATGATGATGGCAGTGTCCTGGGATCACCTTTTATGATCTTCTGATAAGCAAAGTCAATGGCGAAGCCGGAATCACTTTACAACAGGGTTACTAATTTGACAACTACAATGATTCACTTAACAAATGTGGCAAGAAAAATCATAAAATGGGGCAAAGACTCACTTAACCAACTTCTCACTTAGCAACAGAAAGTTTGGGCTCAATTGTGGTCGTAAATCAAAGATTACATGTATTTAAAATTTCATTTTGCAGGAATGTTTCAGGAGTCCAACTATTCCTGATTTCAGAGTGCTCTTCTTCCTTACTGTAGAAGTTAATGGTCATGCTTTTCAGATTTTAATATAGGTTTTAGACAATGAAGCTGTTACTTTGCTCTTATAATTGAATGGAACGCAAGAAACTCTTAATTCCTTTATGTAATATGTAATATATAATGAAATACCATTTTCACTTAAAAAGTTAATATAGAATATGTACAATTGTGGTGTTTTTAAGTGCTACTAACTGGAATCTTTTAATAGTATTAAGTTAATAGTTTCTAATTAATTTGAAATCTTCAAAAATTCCCTCCAGATGAAGCTTTCAAGCAGATGAAGCCAGATGATGTTCACTGTCAATCTGTAACAACAAGTGAAAAATATTCTCTGGTTCTTCATTTGCCTTGAAATGTCACTGTGGAAAAATAATTAATAGCCTGTGTGAAGTCTCGCTGTTTTAAGTGTAGCAAAAGACGTAATTTGTGATTAGTAATACTAACATCAAATTAAAATCGAAAGAAAAATCTGAATCTTTCCAAGGGAAAAAAAAAAGTTGCTGTTTAGTCAGGAGGTGCCAGAAGGGGAAAACATTATTACAACTAAGAATCAGACTTTCTATCTCAGGAGCTAAAGAAGGGCTGAAGGCAAGGTTGTTGGGACGTGGCAGAAAGCAGAAATGGGCAAGGCTGCTTGGGCGGGGGATTGGACTAGATCAGTGGTGAAATTCAATTTTTTATACTACTGGTTCTGTGTGCATGGCTTGGTGGGCGAGATGGGCGTGGCAGGGAAGGATACTGCAAAATCTCCATTCCCATGCTACTCCAGGGGAAGGATACTGCAAAATCTTCATTCCCACCCCACTCTGGGGCCAGCCAGACATGGTATTTGCCAGTTCTCCGAACTATTCAAAACTTCCACTGCCAGTTCTCCAGAACCTGTCAGAACTTGTTGGATTTCACCCCTGGACTAGATGACCTACAAGGTCCCTTCCAACTTTGTTAATCTGTCTGTTAAAGGTAACCTTGTGCAAGCGGGAAAAAAAAATCTTAGTCAACTAAGCTGAATTGAAATTTGGCCGTAGAATGCGTAGTACAACTTATCAAGGAAGCAGACTAGACAGAAACCAGTATGTTTTGTTTCATTTTTGTGATGTCGCAACATCCTGCTGGGCGCACACACACAGAGTTGCCACGGGTTTCTGAAGTTGTTGTTTTGTGCTCTGACAGAAGGCCTTCCCTTGCAACAGCAGATCTATCTCGGTTTCCTAATTTTGGAAACACAGCGGCATCTACTTGTTTCTTAGCAGGAGACTTTTATACACACAGAAATTGGTTGACAAGCCTAGGGAAGTCATTGGGGGCCCACAGCCAAGTTCCCCTGTAGTAATGGAATAGTTCTGATCATGATCTTAGAGTACCTATGCTGCAGGGGTGGATTCTATTTACCTTTACTACCGGTTCACAATGGGATCGCGATTTTCATGTTACATGCGCAGATCACTTTTGAGAACGTCAGGGTCAGTGGGCTGAGCCTCCTGACAGTTTTACTACCGGTTCTATAGAACCAGTCCGAACCAGGGGCCATCCACCACTGCTACGCTGCTTCTAAATAATACCACTGTGTGGACAAGCACACATGACACCATTCTAATGCTACTTTTTGAGGAGCTTCTTGGGAAAATCATCCAAAAATGTGGCACTTCTCTGAAAGATCCTTTGGCAGGAGACAGAACCAAGACATTTAAAATACCTAAATCTAAAATTTTCAAATGAATTAACAATTTTGTTAATGAGGCAGGTATGTACAGTAACCATGTTCCCCTCTGTCCTGTAAACGTATAGATTTATTGTCTACACTTATTGATCCTCTATTGTAATATGATGATGATGGCAAAGATACATTTTCTTGATATAAGTCCTACCCTAAATAAAGCAAAAATCAGGTGAAGTTTGCTTCTACAGTAAATGCTATGCTTATCTTGGTACTATATGTTGTTTCCTAAATTACTGCTTTAGTTTTAAAATTGTTATATTATGGTAGTAATATCTTATAAGCTTCTGGGAGATCTTGCATCTGAAGTTGGGAAACACATTTTTCTTTTAATAATAATTCTATTAAGATTAAAAAAACCAATAAAAGATAATGCAAAGAGTATACAAAAGAAAAAAACTGCATGAAAGCAAAAAGGTAAACTCTCATTTAAGAAAGTGATTTTTCTCCACTCATCATGCCAAGTTCAAAATCTCTTCACCTCCCCTTAATTAACAAATATAAAACTCCTCATCCCATAACTCAACTCTAATGGTAAATCAAGTAAGTAACATCTCCTTGCCCAATTATCAGCAAAAAGCTCAAACTGAACTCCAGAATATTAACAGTAATCAATACATATAAACTTTAACATTCCTTGTCTCAGCTCTTACCAACCCCATTTAGAAGGCATAAAAGACCCTGAAAAACAAACAAAACATAAAGATTTGTACAAGAAACCAAAAATAATTTATCCTTTAAAAAAGACAAGCACCAAAACACAACATTTCTCCATACCAACAATTCCAAAAAGAATAACTCCGAATAGTAACAATTAAATAAACATTCCATATCTCACTTTTGGGATACCCATCCTTTACAATAAGAGCTGAGGCCTTTTATTTCAACCCCCACAGGTTCTCCCTCTTCCCTATTACCCCTTAAACAACTGCACTAACTGATGCTGGATAATTGATTGGGATCGGGAATTGCCCAGAGTTGGTTGATGAGTGGCTAGATTAATGTTTTAAATAAATAAATAATGGTTTAGCTTTGGCCACCACTGGGATGAGGATCAAGGGTCTGCTTTTCAGTCCTGAGAGAAGATTTCTTCAGGGAATCGTTAAAGAGATGTTATTGCTGTGCTGCTCTAGTAATTTCTGCAATGGCGTAATAAATTTCCCTGAGAAATAGATAAAGCTGAACATGGAGAAGAGTTTATTATCCAGATAAATCCAGGACTAAGTAATATGATACTAGGAAATAGGACTATACCAGTGGTGAAATCCAAATTTTTTTTACTACTGGTTCTGTGGGCGTGGCTTGGTGGATGTGGTGTGGCTTGGTGGGCGTGGCAGGGTAAGGATACTGCAAAATCTCCATTCCCACCCCACTCCAGGGGAAAGATACTGCAAAATCCCCATTCCCTCCCCACTTCTGTGGGAAGGATATTGCAAAATCTCCATTCCCACCCCACTCTGGGGCCAGCCAGAGGTGGTATTTGCCGGTTCTTCAAACTACTCAAAATTTCTGCTACCGGTTCTCCAAACTGCTCAAAATTTCCGCCAGTGGTTCTTCAGAACCTGTCAGAACCTGCTGGATTTCACCCCTGGACTATACCTTGAAGATACTGTATTTTTGACATGCTTACTAATCTGTGAATTGGAAAGTCTCTGCTTAGTAACAAATCTGTGATATTTTAAGAGTGGGAGTACCATATACACCTGCAGACACCAAAATATCAACCCAGCTTGTGACGCTCTCTGCCACCGTTTATAATATGTATTATATTAAAGTAATTTATTTTAGCGTATACTACCACTTCCAAATAATAAGACAAGTTGTGATGCTGTAACATGTAACATGAAAATCCAAGCTTTTCTTATCACCAGGATTTCCATTAATATCTATGTCCCACATGATTTCTCAAATGCATTCTTAGACAATAAAAACATAGATAGTTACAATCCATTGCAATCCACTTCTTAGTGTCCATTTGGCCAGAAAAAAGACAAATAATAAGATAGAGTATGAAGGATTTTTCTTCTTCATCACAGAAGTGTTTTATAAGAGTAATCACAACAGTCTCTCAAATATACCTGCTAATCCTAAAGCATCGAAAATTTATGGAAGGAAAAAACAAATGTACATTTGCCTGAAAGTCAAATAAATCCACCATCTCAAAATTCCAGCCCTTCTTTGTCTGTCTCTCTGTGAATATCTTGCAGAGATATTCCAGAACCACAGACGTATCTCAGTTACTTTGTTAGAGTGAATGCTGCTTAATTTTAATACTAGGTACGGCACAATTGAGAATATAAGTGCAATTTTGTTCAAGTTAAAAAGTTTGAACTCAGCAGTAAATGGCATTATACTTTATAATAAATATTTTTAAATAATTTGGTAATCATTTGAAGGGTCCAGATTAAAATATACATTTCCATCTGTGCAAAAAGACATATCAACCATCGGCATGCTAGAACAGATGCTTTCAGAGTAGAATAGTATGGCCAGTACATAGGGGGGTAGGCCTTAACTTATGATCATTTGTTTAGCAACTATTCAAAGTTACGATGGCATTTCTAGAAATGACAGGTATTTGCATTTACAACTATTGCAGTGACCCTATCATGTGATCAAAATTTAGGTGCTTGGCAATCAACATGTATTTAGGATGGCTGTGGTATCCCAGGGTTATATGATCACCATTTGCAACCTACCCAGCTGGCTTCTGACCAGCAAAGTCAATGGGGAAAGCTGGATTTGCTTAACAACCGCTGATTCACTTAACAATTATGATGATTTGCTTAATGATCAAAAAAACAAAAAAAACAAAAAACCCAAGGTCATATACTGAGTGTGATTTATTTAATGACCACCTCACTTAGCAACAGAAGTTCTGGTCCTAATAATGGTCATAAATCAAGAATTACCTGTAGTTTTAGAAGCATCCATATCAATTCAGAAATCATACCTGTTCTCCTAAGAATTCATTCATTGATTTACATTCCTGCACAAGCAAATCATTATAAGATTACTCAAAAATTGTTCATGAATAATTGTGCATAATCTCTTACTGTTATTTTAGAAAGTGTCAATGGAAGAGTCTGAGTTTTTATCTAAAATCACCTACTGAATTATGATAGAGCTGAGTTTTCATTTGGTTACTTCCTGCTTTAAATCATATATTCCTAGTGTTAAGTGACACCAACTCTTCTCTTCTTATTGACTCCAACCATTATGCAACCTTTGCATTCAAGACAGATTAAATTTGCCTGCACCCTCTTTTGGAGGATGACTTGCTCATCAATCCTACATTTGACATTGCAACTGCCTTCAGTCACTGTTGCAGATCTCAGATGCATCCAAAGAGATGAACATGAAGAAAAGAGTTGAATATCTCCTGGAAGATGAGGAAGATTCACGTGATAACCACACAACAGAACTAATGAGTAGCCATTGAGTATGAAGAAAGAGCACAAGTAAAATAGAATTGAAAATATATTAGCATACAACATGCACAACATCAGATAAAGAGCACATCAAATTACAACTTTTTCTGATAACTCACTATGATGAGCCAACCTTAATGTTATCTTAACAAAATATTTATTTGTAATTTGGCCAAGACAACTTCCATTGTGAACTTGTGGAACTGATGTATTCTAACTGGATACAATTGCATTTTACCTACCTGAAACTCAATTTTTGCTTCTATTTCTCAAACAGCCTGCTGGTGTATGTGTGTTTTTTTTCCTGGCTGTGTTGTAATGTAAAAACCCTGGCATCAACACATGAGTGGTCATCCAAAATTTGTGCAGTGCAGTTTTATTACTTCCCACACAGTTAACCATAGTTATAACTTGGGAATAGCTTACATATTCCTTTCCATCTTTCCCGTTCTTCTTTTCACTAACATTTCTCTTTTTCCTTCCTAGCATTTCCCAGAATCAGCTTCAGGTTGATATAATTAAGTAAGCCCTAGAGCAGTTTTACAAAAACCTGCTTCAGATATTGCTTTCAAACTTTAGTCAAACTTTGCTCTGAATCTGATGAAGATTTAGTAACTACAGTTGGGAGGGTTGAACAAGACAGCATCAAGTCAACATGGGTTTCCCTTGTTTCAGTAGGCACTTCTGGAAGCATCTACATTACCTAGAGCCATTTAAACACTGTCAGATTCATATGGGGGAAGAAAAGCAGATGGTAAACAGAACTACACCCAAACTAAGGGCTTAAGCGAGAGAAATAGATTAATTCATGACCTCAAATTTCCAGTATCTAGGAAAAGGTAAATGCAAAAACAGAAATTGCACATGCATATTAGTGTATCGTGTTTATGTTTCTGGTATGCATTTGGAACCAGGGCACAAGAAGTATAGCTCATCATAGTTGCATTGACTAGAGCTGGCAAGACACCAATACGTGCTATTTTCAGTTCAACAGTGCTCCAAGCATTAGCAGAAAGAAAGAAAAGGGGCACTTACACAGCATATTGAAACAAATGGATTGCATAGCCAATTTATTGCCTTTGCTGGAATGCTCTCGTTAGACTTCAGGTTCAGGCAGGATACATTTGGAAAGCTCACTCTTTTTTAAAAATTAGTCTGGCCTTGGGGGCTGAGCATGCTGGCACGGGGAAGCACAGGCAGCAAGGGATGAGGGGTGGGGGCAGAAGTAGGGCAATTACTTACATTGACAACCCTGGTTGTGCCAGTTATATCCCCGCAGACACTTATCACACTTAGGCCCTGTTGTTCCCTGCTTACACTCACAAATTCCTTTTTCATTACAGCGATCATGGACTGAGCCCAAACGGTTACAATTACATTCTGCAGAAACAAGATAACAAACATAAACTCAGTGCCAGGGGTACATGATCATAAGTAATGCATCACTGAAATGGGTAACAAGGTTCACTTTGTAAATATAATGCAGGGTTGAGGTGTTTGTGGTCTTTTAACTGATCCTGGGTTTCATTAACTTCAACCAGTATAGCTAATGCTCAGTTATGGCCAATGCTGAACTATAATGATCGGTATTATATAGTTCAACAATAGCTGTAGGGCCATAGATGTCCATCAGCTATAGAAGACCATTTAAAGATGATGGAAAAGAAAAAAAAAAAAGCATGCGCGAAAGCCTCTTGTTAGTCAGTTTGCGATATTCACCTTTACCTAAAGGATATAGAATTCCTAAAGGATTATGAATTTAAGGTGGATCCCATCAATCACAGCACCACAAAATCATAGCCCCTCCTTCTTTCCTACAAAAGTGAAGGGATTAAGATTGAAAGAGAGAAGGAAAGAAAAGGCCTGATGATAAATTCCCTGTTGCACTTTGAAATTAAATATGAATTCCTGTCTGTAAATGCTGGCAAGTTACTTAATGAATGATTTTCATGGTGGAATAAGAAGATGGTGTAGAAATAAAACAAGGAAAGAAGTCACTGCTGTCTTCAAACATAGTTAACTCTCCAATCTGATCTTCAAGTTTTTAAGATTGGTTTTAATGAACATCAGGTAAGCTTGGCATTTCAAGAAACATCAAGTAAAGTACATTTTAAATGATTAAAATAGAGAAAGCAAGGTTCCCTCCTCTGTACATACTGTAGTATTGAAGTGTTTCTGTAGGCAGTGAAAAGATACTTTAAGCATTTCCAGAATAGTCTTTCTTTATAGTCACAAGGACTAATTGAATTTATTTACAGCATTTTAGTGTTTAGCAATTACTGGCACTGGATTTTGGATATTATTATTATGGTTTGTCCCACAATCAACCAGATGTTTAGACTGGATTTGGAATTTTTATACACCTATCGAGTCCTTCCCAAGAATGTATGATGTATGTATGTATGTATGTATGTATGTATGTATGTATCAGGGGTGGGTTCTACCTACCTTTGCTACCGGTTCGCAAGGGGGCCGCCTGTGCGCGCTCTTCTGCATATGCACAGAAGTGTTCTGATGACATCGCGGTCAGTGGGTGGAGCCTCCCACCGGTTTTACTACTGGTTCTATAGAACCAGTCCGAACCAGGGGCAACCCACCACTGGTATGTATGCATGTATGCATGTATGTCTGCCGCTACAGTGTCCACATCCTTCCATTTAAGATTGATGTTCTTCAGGTCTTCCTATAATGTTTGGCATCAGGTTTTCTTTGGCCTTCCTCTTTTTCTCTGAATCTCTGGTGGTATCCAATTGATTATGGTCTTGGTTGGATGTTGTTCACTCACACGGAGCACATGTCCAACAAAGTACGTTCTGCATTCAAGGTTATTATTCTTATTCTTATTAAAATATTAACATTTCCTACCTTGGAAATCTGAGATAAGTAGTAGTACGATTAAGATTAATGTTTAAAAATATTAGTTAGCAGGAGTTTAGTTCAAGCTTAGCTTTTCTGCTATTGTGTTAAACATAAGGACATTGAGGTAGACAATGGTTGACCTTATACATATTTTAAAAATAGTGCTTCTCCAATTAAATATTGCATTGGTCACAATACTTTTAATTTCAGGTTTAAGAAATATATACTCACATTTGGTTCACCTTTTACCTCTACATCTCTGAATAATTTCACTGGAATAGCATAATAGCACAGGTTTGCTGTTAGATCAACCCTGGTTAAGGGTTGCCACAGTAAGGCAAGCCACCAGTAGGCAGAAAACAGTGAGAGGGAAGCCAATTTTAGAGGCTGATTAGGTTGCTCGGAAAATGACACTTGCTTCTGAGACAATGCCAAATGGCCCAGAGACATTGAGGGGCAGAGCACATGATTGTTGCTGGAGGTTTGGTGGGAAGCAGGAGAATTGAGGAGAGGGTGGAGAGGAGTATCATTGCAGCAACCTATGGTCAGTTGTAAGAATGAATGACCATGGGTCGGCTGCAGTTGCCATAACTTTGAAACAGAGTCATATATACCCTTTGCATGGCCTTTGTAACTTCAAATGGTTGCTATGTGACTGATCGTGAGGTCTACCTATATATTACACTTTCATCTGTTCTTTAAATTAAAATGTCTAGACCATTGGTGGGATTCAAATTTTTTTACTACCGGTTCTGTGGGTGTGGCTTGGTGGGCGTGGCATGGCATGGCATGGCTTGGTGGGCCTGGCAGGGGAAGATTACTGCAAAATCTCCATTTCCTCCTGATCAGCTGGGACTCAGGAGGCAGAGAATAGATGGGGGCAGGGCCAGTCAGAGGTGGTATTTACTGGTTCTCTGAACTACACAAAATTTCTGCTACCGGTTCTCCAGAATTGGTCAGAACCTGCTGAATACCACCTCTGGTCCAGACATTTGTAACTTTTCCTTGATAATTATGGTTTCTTTCTTCCTAAAGATTTCCAATTCCATAGTAAGTTATCTATAGTGACTAGAACTATACACATTATTCCATGTGGGGCACTCATGGACTTTTTTTTTTAAAAAAATATAGTATTAGCAATGATGCTAAAAGTGAGCCTTTTATAAGTAGCCTTTTAGGAGGCTATTGGTCATTCCAATAGATGCAACAAAAATTTGCCTAAATACAGTATCTTTTTGTGTTTGATAATGAGAAACCAGATTTGATTTATGGCTGTAAATTCCCAGTCCCTACTGTCAATAACTATGCAACATTTATCAACTTGCTGTACTGTTTTAATGCCGTTTGAAACAACAGAAATATTTTTACTGCATCTTCCCTAGATCAGTTTCCTGTTTCATTTAATTCTTGTTATTAGTTTTTCTGGATTTTTTTCCTTTAAGAATTTGATTTTGATTGCAGATACCCCTGTGTGGATAGAATTTATATTTCAGGGTAACAATAACTTTGCCTCCAGTTATTAAATAGTAAGATCCCAAAGTATTTCCTTTGAATCCATGCTGTGTGAAAAGCACTATTACTATTATTGTTTAAAAAAACATTGTTCCATTTATGTTTATTTACTGCAATTTGATTACAAATCAGCAAGAGGAGAAAAGGAAAAACAGAAAGCTAAAAGGTGATAATTCTACACTGCAAATAGAAAAAGTTTAAGGAGAATTTATTCTAAAAAGCAAGTATTACATGTTGTGCAACTTTTCAGAATCTATGAATTACGAATGACACAATGTGTGATTTCAAAGTCACTATAAATTCAGAATAACAATGTAGTACAGGCTCATTTAGATATTTGTCACTCTACACTACAATTATGGGGTAGTTATTTTTTATATAATCTGAACTGCCAAGCACAAAACTAAATGAAAAAGAAAGGGTTTGCTCAGATCTTTTCCAGTTGAAGTAATGCTGAATCACATAATTATGCCAAGAATTCTGATTGTCCCTCGGGTTTTTCTAGAAAGGCTACAACTAGCCAATAATTTAAAACAAGCATTAATGTTAGGATTGCTCCCTATTTTAGAAATATTGTTTATAATACTATAATTATTCTTTCAACCATGGCTGAACATAATACTTGCTTTTCAAGTAAAAGCATTTTAATTTTTTTTTCTAAGAGCCAGTTTAGTCAGATTTTAGGAATTGTGCAAACACAACCTGTTACACATTGATGCTTCTTTCATGACTGTGGACATGCACAATGCACATCAACTTCTTAGCACTACTTAGGTAATAGAAACGGGAACTAGATTTAAAGTTGCAGAGCAATGCCATCTGCTTGGAAATCTGAACAAAATGAATGTGTGCAAATAAAACTAAGACAGTGAAGGATGATAAAATTATAAAAATCTATGTTTATATTTAAAAAATATTTCACTATTTATATGACCATGTACATTTTCTATTTTCATGCATGCCAAGCAGTTCTTCAGTTTTTAATGAAGTTAACTGAAGTTGTTTAGATGTCTGTAGACATGTGCATTGTGATGCTTTTTGGTCACACATTACTACTAAACACATGATGGCTATTGTCACTGAAACTTACTAAAGGAATGTTGCAAATATTGGATTACACTTTATAATTTAAGTGCTACTGTATCCCAAAGGCTCCTACATTTCATTAAAACACAGCTTTATTAAGGTTTTGAGGTAATTTTGAAAACTAGTTCTAAAAAATGCAATCAGTGGAATTGCTAAGAATAGTTACTATTTTCCTGAACATTTATTTTCCCTTTTTCCTTTTATTTGTTTGCTAAACTAAAGTATAATGTTGCTTATTGCCTTGGATAGTGTTTACTTTAGGAAGGACATGTGCTGATTGAGGTAAAGTTAGCACTCTCTTGACTCACAAGTGAGTTACCCAAGTTCAACAGGATTTATTATCTATTAAGAATCTTGGGATTTCAGGATAGTACATCACAAATCTTCTGTATATACTCAGAAATGCTAAAGTTTAAAAGGAATTATCAATGTCATGATTGCTAACTCTATTTATTACAGGTAGTCCGTGATTTACAACAGTTCATTTAGTGACATTCAAAGTTACAATGGCACTGAAAAAGGTGACTTATGATCATTTTTTCACATGACCATTGCAGCATCCCCATAGTGAGGTTATCAAAATTCAGATGCTTGGCAACTGACTCATATTTATGAAGGCTGCAGTGTCCTGGGGTCATGTGATCACCTTTTGTGACTTTCTGACAAGTAAAGTCAGTGGGGTAGCCAGATTCACTTAACAATCATATCACTAACTTAACAATGTCAGTGATTCATTTAACAACTGTGGCAAGAAAGATAGTAAAATGGGGCAAAATTCACTTAACAAATGTCTTACTTAGCAACAGACATTTTGGGCTCAACTGTAGTCGTAATAGCTTCTATTTTTGGTGTAAGCAGATCTCTAGAGAAGGCAAAGGAGCTATATGGGAAAGGAGGCACAAATCAGAATACCTCATCAGAAATTGAATAGTTTGGATTAGATCTAAATCAAATTGCTTCATGTTATGAAACAATTGCATCTTCTGTTACCTTAAATATGAGGAGTTTCCTCACATTCAACATTACTGAGCTTGAATACAATAAACTCTTCTCTCCTATTGCTAGATGAAGGTGCATTTTTTTCCTGCTAAGAATTAGATAGCCAATAAGCCTCACTTGTATTAGCCAGTAATAAGTAAATGAGCCTTCTATTTGAACTATGCTTGAATATGCATTGCAACGACCAGGTCAAGAAAAGTGGTTGTCATATTTCTTAATATTTGTATAGAATCAATTAATTCAACAAGATACTTTTTAAAAATATTACTTACCCTCATTTTGGAAATTGTGGATAAAACATCCCACAATTCAGTATCATTTGTTGTTTTTTATGTATCTGAAAGTGTATTACATCTTCATTCCTTTCATCAATTTGTTTAATATGCAGATTACTGATTATTGTAGAAAATACCTTTTTAAAAATAGCTACAATAATGAATCTTGTTAGAAGCAATAAAATGCATTGGAGTGATAGGTGCAATTATAATCCAAGCATGAAATGGTGTAATTAAAGTACATCAGAATAAAATTTTCTGATGTACAGTTGAAAAGCCGTATTGAATATCTTGAAGAGATCTTTTTTAAAAGAAACTTGCTGTTTAAAATCAACAGAATGCTAAATTTTTAATAATCTGTATCCTTAAAAGAGTCAATGTTTAACTTGAAAATATATAATTGATTCCTAGCCAGTATTTATAGATAAGTGGTGGTCTATAGCTCAAGTGTAAATGCTTTATGGTAAGATTTCCATTACACTACATTTAATTAATAGCATTTTATTTCAAGCTCCAAAGAAGTATGCACTATATTCCACATAGGTCTACAGAATCCTGTCATATCAAGAAGTAGGAATAGATAACTAATAATGATCACTGATTTAAATTCATGGCAGGATGGCAGACCAGATGACCTTCTGATCCAGTTAGATACGGTAGTCTAAGAATATCAGAAGGTAGGATGAAGATGATAATAAGGATGGTAGTAGAAGTAATAACACCAATAGTTATATCACATTGCTTAGAAAACTTTCCTTACTCTGTCTGTAGCTGTAAAAACAAGGTAGTTATCAAACATGCGACAAATTCCAAGTTGGATTTCTACATAGACAACTCTTTTGGGAAGGAAATTGTACATTGGATATGAAGCGCATCATATATACTTGTAGTAGGGGTGGGTTACAAAACCCGTCGCATCTGGGCGGGTGGGCGGAGTCTCCTGCCACCGCCACTACTGGTTTTCCCGATCAGTGGTGAAATGGTAGCAACTTACCACTGACTTGTAGAAATAATAATCAGGTAGTCCTGATGAGCTGATGGTGAACAGGAGAAAGGGTTTTTACCTATCCTAAAATGGTCTTCATATAGAAAACGACTCCATTTCTATAATTAGGTGATCTTAATACTTAGAAATGCATCATATGTGAAATGGTTCTCTTTTGATGTTATTCCTCTTTGCATTGTGTGTCTAGTGATGGAAAAAAAACCTCAGTGATGGTTTTATAAGAAATATGTTTGGTCATCTTTTTAACTAGTTTTTTTTTAAGGAGATGGACTTTATGTTTTGCTTATTGCTAGAAAGCAATAATTTTGCATTCTCTGTACTTGCTCCAAAGGAAGACAACCCTAAATTTAAGATGTTCCTAATAAAAAATAAAAGGTAGCAGGAAAATGAACAGAAAAATATAAGTTCCATATTTGTCATCCTATGAGTGTCAACCCCTGCTGAAACCAGTCTTGGGAAATCTACCCTCTCCTGTAAGATGTGCACATACGACACACTTATATATGTGTGCATCTGCCAAATGTCCTACTCTCCAGCTAAGAGCATGAATGATCATTAATTAAGAGTATTATTTGTAAAATAAGGAGCCCGATTTATAAAATTAATTGATTCCCCCATCTGAATACAGCAACCTTTCCGTCTCCCACACAAATTGCACACATAGAAAAATTTATGTACTTCTGTTCCTAGGAGAAATGAATAACAAGGCCATAAAGCTAAGGAGAAGTTGCACTAGGAATGGAAAGAAAGGAAATGGCAGGAAATTGGATGCAGATGAAACATTGGAAGAATTTATTGAAAAGAGGAAAGTGACTACAAAACAGGTCAAATTCACCAGGCAGGCAGCTCCGCTCCAAAATATTGCTAATCTTCAAACTAATCTTTAAAGACATCTATATAATCTGCAGCCATTTTCACTTCTACCCATTCACCTGGTTTTCAACAGCTTCTATTTATTTCAGTGAAATGAAGATCTTTTGTTCTCCATTTATAGCTAGTGATTTTTGGGAAGCAAGACTTATTTGGGAACACGACTTCGTATTGAGTAAATATGGTTTTTATTTCAATAC
Source organism: Arizona elegans (assembly GCA_022577455.1). Taxonomy (NCBI): domain Eukaryota; kingdom Metazoa; phylum Chordata; class Lepidosauria; order Squamata; family Colubridae; genus Arizona; species Arizona elegans. The sequence continues at coordinate 115,361,764 of JAKOOJ010000002.1, forward strand.
ACTGATATTTATTTCATGTTACTATGAAGCTATCTGACCTGATGCTCACAATTTGCAGTAATTAAATGTGTGTTATTATATAAGATTAAATTATATGTCTGTGCTGCAATGTGTGAATCATATAAATATATTTTAATACACAGAATCAAACTCTAAGAACACCAGAAATTCTCAAAATAGCAGGTTTTAATCTACTAATTTGAGTTTTGCCTTGGTGTTCAAAAAAACCCAAAGAGGATAGTTGAACTACCAGTAAATATTTTTTTTTTAACAAAATGAAGAAATATCTACAATATTTAATCACGGCCATTCATAATCACATAAACTTCTTACTTAGTCTAGCTATGAATTCAGTTCTAAAATCAAACATATTTAATCACAGATCTTCACTGAAAAAGCTTATTCTGGCTTAGTTGGCAAAATTAAAAAGATGGAAACAGTTTACTTAAGTACCAATGGATTCTAAATGGCTAAAAACAGGCAGAGAACAAAATGCCAGAATTAGAACATAACTGACCTATGCATATATTTTCATCGTCCAGCTTTGCAGAAGCATTTCTGTGGTAGCCCAGCCTGCACAACTGACAGTGGTACCCTCTAGTGTTGTGTTTACAGCTCACACAAATGAATGTACTGAGCAGATCGATGTAACTGCACCGGTTGGAGTGGCCGAAGCATTCACAGTCTTGCAAGGAAGAACAAAAATGTATACAAAAGGGTAGATTCTCAGCAATTCACATGTTCTTCTTTTCTCAAAATAAAAAGTTATGACATATGAGCAGGTTATGAATGAGCAGCAGGACAATACATTCATGAACATCATGGTAGCATACGTGGACAATGAGAGGGGCTATGAAGATGGCATCTCTCTTCAGGCAGGAGAGAATGATGAAATATCCATATCACAGCATTGAGGATAGCTTCATCTAGTCATAGTCTAATGGAGCCAAGCATTTATGGTTGTAAGCCTTTTGCTAGTTTTGGTGCACTGGTTCTGGTAACACACACTCTGGTAGTTTTGCCAGAAGTCAATACATGTCTGGGATTTTCTCATGTTACTTTTACATTGCTTTGATGACAACTGCAATGCAATATATTCCAAAAGGTAGCAACATGGTCATCTTCAAAGAGGTTGGTTCAATGGTGCTTTTTCAAAAGGCAATTGGACTTTCTTCGTTTTGCTTGAAGACATTTTGCTTCTCGTCCAAGATGCTTTTTCCATTTTGCAGGAGATCTGAAGAAACTTCCTGGATGAGAAGCAAAACATCTTCAAGCAAAGCAAAGAAAGTCCAGTTGCCTTTTGAAAAAGCACCTTTGGGACAGCCATGACCTGGGTGACTGAGAATCTCCACAGACGTCTTTCAAAGATTGGGTATACAGTATTTATTTATTATCCAGCAAAAGCACCAAGTATGTTTAGGCCTAACTTTGACCTGATGACAATCATCCAGTAATTTGTAATATCAATTATGGTTCTGTATTGAAATATGTCTGTCTTTGTTTAAGGATATCAGTTCAAAATACAGCCTCTCGCTTTCTAAGGAAGACCAGAAATATGATTTTTTATTGTGTCTGTCCTTAAATGCCCCTGATTCTTTCCTGGGCTCAGTTCAAAAGCCTATGAGCTAAGGAAGTATAAAATGTTCCATCATAGAATGGAACTGAAATAGACCACTCAAGACTTTACAAAGGGGTTGTTTTGGATTAGAGCATTCTGTGAAGGAACATTTTATGGCTATGTGAACTATGACTAGAGCTTAAGACCAAAATATCCAGATGACTGACTATGTACTAATCTGTCTTTGGGGGGATTTTTTAAGAACTCTCTACCCTTCTTAGTTTTCTGGAAAGCAAAGGCAGGAGGGAGGGGGAAATTCTTTCAGACTTGCAAGAATCTGTTATTCCAACCTTATAATAAAGATACAGGTAGCCCTCGCTTACTGATTGCCTTGTTTAGTGATGGTTTAAAGTTACAACAACGTAAAAAAATAGCTTTGTGATTTACATCATTGCAGCATCCCATGTTCACTACATTTTCTTTTACTGTCTTTCACTGTGAGTTATATTGGTTTGGGTGGGTGCATGAAGGGAGGCTCAGCCAATCTCATTGTACACATATTGTACTCTGACAATAAAGGTTTGAATTGAATTGAATTTGGTGCTTTGCACTAGAAGGGAGATTTGCAATTGGCTTGCAACAAGCACATTAATAGAGAATGCAGAAGTAAAATGCAGAAGCCATGCTCAGATGACGTTTGACTTAATGACCAAATGGGAAAGGAGGTCATAAGCTCCTCCTGGTCACATGATTTTTCATTTAGCGGCTGCAGTGCTTGCTGACTGAGCTGTCGATCCCAATTGTGGTGGCTAAGCAAGGACTACCTGTCGCATTAACACTTATAGTTTTGGCTTCCTGTCTGGATTACCTTAAAGGGCTGACACACTCTTTCTTTCTCAGTACAAACTAACTTACAGTGAGATTCAAAGGGAATGTTAGAGTGTTATGCATTCCCTCTTCAGCTCCTAAATGAGAGGCAGAATAAAAACCTAACACATAAATAATAAATAATTTTAATTTTGTTGTTTTGGTCTGAGGGTACTTTTATCAGTTTTTCCTTAAAAACATTATTTTAAAGGTTATCTATGTTAGCAATAGCACTTAGATTTAACGATAATCTTTATTTTACTACTTTGCAAAGAGGGTGTACCACAATAGACTTATATACTGCTTTACAGTGCTTTACAGCCCTCTCTAAGCGGTTTACAGAGTCAGCATATTGGCCCAACAATCTGGGTCCTCATTTTACTGACCTCGGAAAGATGGAAGGCTGAGTCAACCTTGAGCCTGGTGATATTCGATCTGCCAAACTGCTGGCAGCCGGTGATCAGCAGAAGTAGCCTGCAGTACTGCACTCTAACCACGGTGCCACTGCGGCTCATAAATGTTATATAATTTTAGGTTATATACTAGAATGCTTAAAGTGAATATATATGCATGTGTGTATGTATAGCAATAGCACTTAGACTTATATACTGCTTTACAGCCCTCTCTAAATGGTTTACAGAGTCAGCATATTGTCCCCAACAATCTGGGTCCTCATTTTACCCACCTTGGAAGGATGGAAGGCTGAGTCAACCATATACAATGTATATGTGTATATATACATACACATATACATGTGTGTGTGTGTGTGTGTGTGTGTGTGTGTGTGTGTGTGTGTGAGAGAGAGAGAGAGAGAGAGAGAGAGAGAGAGAGAGAGAGAGAGAGAGATCAATGTGATATGATTACTTTTACTTCCACCTTCATGTCCAATGCCTCTCATCACATGTTTAACCTGGCTGTTCTCATCAAAATTCCCATAATGAATGAGAATGAATGGAATTAAAGTTACTTCCACTGAAAAAGAAAGAAGTGGATATTTAATATCCACACTTTTACTGAAGCTGTAAAGTTTGTCCTGTAATATCATATCCACTATTTCCCTTAATAGGCCAAATAAAAACCCAATATATAAACTAATTCATTGGAGTGCAATACATTACATGACACACTGCACTAAATACATAGCAGGTTATTTCCTAGAAATCAGAATAAATGTGTGGAGGCCAGCTGAGAGATGGGCTGTATATAACTTTCATAAATAAACATGAATTGAGAACACTGCAGTTAAGACAAATCTCAGTTCATACCAACAAAGTTTTTTTTAAAAATAAAAAGTATCTTAGCCCAATACCTGTGGTTATGAAATTTATAAAACAGAAAGAAAGAAAATAATGATGTTTTCCATGCATCTGGTGGCTTTGATACCCTTTGTGCCATATTATATAAAAATCCATGTTATAATAGTGGGTAGAGGGACAGCAAAATTCGGATAAAAGAAACCTAAGTCCAAAGCAGAAATGTAAATGAAAATGTCTCAGACAAGACCCTCCTTTGTTCTCATGAAGATAAAGTAGTTTCAGTAAAAAAAGTTCTGAACTGTGGCATTGGTTTCTTAGTTTAGTCTACCTTGCAGAGCTGACAGCTGCACACATTTCATACTTTTCATAGCTCTCTTTCATATCAGACAGAACACAAGATACAAGAAAGCAGATTTTCCACAATCTTTCAAAACAATGGTCATCACTTTTTGCCAGGACTGTACCCAGATCCTTATCTTTAATTTCATAGAAGACTAAGGAAAAGTAACTTGATCACAGATGCCCAGAAAATTCACAATTCAAAATCAGTAGGATCTATTTCTCATACTATTGCAAGAAAGGAGTCATGTGGATTTGGACAGATTACTCAGATGGAAATGCACAGTCCAAAATGTTTTAAACTACCAGGAGACACCACTTCTGCCTAGTAAATTTTAGTTGTATCTTCTCTAACCTTTTAGATATTGTTGAACTATACGTCTAAAGAGATAATCAGAATTACTGACTTACATTTAAATAATAAGACGAGACCCAGATTTTTGTCACCTATTTGTATCTGTAATTTATCAATGAAGAATGAAATGTTCACAAATTTCATTTATCATATGTATATGTTTCATATTTATTGTATGCAATGTGTCCCAGATCATCTTTATGGAAGCAAATATATCAACGTATTCATCAGCAGCTTAGCATGTTCCTCCCTTAATATCTCAAATATGATCCATTCACAATTGTTATTTTCTAACCAGCAAGTTTTTATATTTATAAAATGGGGAAGTAAGGCACACAAGGCCATCCATATCTCTAATATTAGTCTGGAGCTGCCGAGTTTCCACCATTAATGTCTTAATTGAAACATTTTAAGTAAGAATCATACTCCCCATTCTACTTTATAGCTAGGGATTTGATCAATCATATCCATTTTCTAATGACAGAATAGCCCCAATGAACTGTTTCTGAAATGGCAGCCGATTCCTACTGCCTTTGAACTAATGCAGATAATACCGAAAGAGACTGAAGTGTTTTCGCTGACAGACCACTGCTGTACAAATTTAGGAGAGAGGTTTGGTTAATCATTTCAGTTTAAAACACTGGGATCATGCAATATAAAGCTCAATTAAGTGCCACTGCCTTTGAATTTGTAAAGCTGCTTAGCAAATTATAATGGTCAGTGTCTCTTGGCAATTGGTACAATTGACTTTTGAAGTACAAAGGCAAGAACAATAAAGATATGAATGACAGCAGTGCTTATCTGATGCTCTTCCCACTACAAACTGGTGGAATTTGTTTCGCTCTTATTTTTAAGACAATACCACCAATGGATGGTTCCTATGTTATCCTGTCAGCCCTTCCTCACCTTTCTCATAGCAAATTCTGACCAAATATGGGTGGCAATAGGAGAACAAACAATTGCTCTGGCCACTATGTGGAACATTTTCTCTTATGAGTGTTGAGTCAAGAGTCAAATTTTGAAATCTTGGTCTAAATCATTTTTTGGGGGGGAGGGGGAAAGACATGGGAGTCATTGTAATATTTTGCAAATGTAAGGAAAATGTGGATAGGTTTTTGACTTACAACCATCAAGTGGAAAACCAACCTAGAACGAAGGAGAAATTTCCTGACAGTTAGAACAATTAATCACTGGAACAACTTGCCACCAGAAGTTGTGGGTACTACAAAACTGGAGGTTTTAAGAAGAGGTTGGAGAAGTATTTGTCTGAAATAGTATAGGATCTCCTACTTGAGCAGGGGGTTGGACTAGAAGACTTTCAAAGTCCCTTCCAACTCTGTTATTCTGTTAAATATGACATTGGGAATTTTTTAAAAAACATGACATTTAGTGACCATTTGAAGTTACAACAGCACTGAAAAAAGTGATTTATGACCAATGTTTACACTTACAAGCGTTGTAGCATCCTCCTGGTCATGTGATCAAAATTTGTGCCCTCAATAATAGGCAAGTATTTATAACAGTTGCACTATCCCAGGGTCATGTGGTCACTACTTGTAACCTTCCCAACCAGCTTCTGACAAGCAAAGTCAACAGGGGAAGCCAGATTTGCTGAGTGACTGCATGATTCATTAACTCCAGCAATTCGCTTAACAACGGTGGCAAAAAATGGGACACAACTCACTTAACAATTTCCTTGCTTAGCAACCCAAATTCTGAGCTCAATTATGGACATAAGTTGTGAACTACCCAGTGCTGGGATTCAAATAATTTAACAACCGGTTCTCTGCCCTAATGATTTCTTCCAACAACCAGTTCACCAAACTGTTCAGAAAGTTAACAACCGGTTCTCCCGAAGTGGTGCGAACTGGCTGAATCCCACCACTGGAACTACCTATAGTATGACAATAAACTGGTCTGAGGTATGCACAGGGTGTTCAGTCCTCACCAATGGTGGGTTTCAAAAATTTTTACTACCGGTTCTGTGGGTGTGGCTTGGTGGGCGTGGCATGGCTTGGTGGGCATGGCAGGGGAAGGTTACTGCAAATCCTCATTTCCTCCCGATCAGCTGGGACTTGGGAGGAAGAGAATAGATGGGGGCGGGGTCAGTCAGAATTTTTACTACCGGTTCTCCAAACTACTCAAAATTTCCGCTACCAGTTCTCTAGAACTGGTCAGAACCTGCTAAAACCCACCTCTGGTCCTCACCCAGATGTAAGAAGTGAGTTGTACCCATTTGTATTTATGATCAAATGGAAATAGCAATATTCCCATTTCGGAAAATTGAGTGTGACAGACACATGCACAAAATGGAGCACAAGTCAATTACTGTATAAGCTTCTGATCTGCATGAATAGACAATGAGTTCAAGCCATTCTGGTAAAAAAGTAGCTGAAAAAGAAAGAGCAACTTTATTTGATTTTATTATGATAAACAAGTTCTTACAGAACTTCTACAGAGCAACTAAAGATATATTTCAGGGCTTTTATAACCTCCCTTCCATGCCCACAATATCCATAGACCTTCCAAATTAAATAATACATTCACATAAGATTTTGGCCTCAACAATTCTCTAAAAGAATGCAAATGTCCAGTTGTATGCAAGGAGTATAAATCCTTCCATTCCCCACCATTTAGTCACAGCTGAAGAAGCTTCTTGGATGAGAAGTGAAACATCTTCAAGGAAAAACAAAGTCCAAGTTGCCTCTTGAAAAAGTAGGGACATCAGAACTTTTAAATTAAAATCAAATATTGGAAGTCAATTTCATTCTAATTTCTCCCACACCCATAGATTCTGCATTTTCTTACTAAGTAACTACTTTCTGTCGTTCTGGAATGATTCACATTAAACCCACACTCAATCCTGTTGATCACATTCTAAAGCCATATTGCAAACCATTTCCATTGCTTTGCCAACCAACAACAATCTGTTCTGTAATTTTAAATCAGGAGGTAATTAAAATATAGTCTTCAAAAGAAAATGAGGCAGTAATAAATTTCACCATATTGCTTTAAGTGTCTCTAAAATAACAAAACTGAGTCATTAATAAAAGTGACCATCAGATCAAAGGACACAACTGCAGGTATACGAATCACAAGAATAATAAATAAGTTGGGCAGGAAAATGGCAGAGAAAATTTAATTGTAAATAAATTATTAAAATATTGCTGAGTATAATCCAACCACTTAGATTATTATCTATAACTATGAAAAAACCTGTTTAGTTTTCAGGAAAGAAACTCACAGTTCTGTCTTCTTTTTAAATGATTGAATTAATGTAAGCACATTTCTATTTCTATAACAAAACCTGTGCTAAGATAGCTAGTAAAAAAAAGAATTCTTTAGATTAAAAGCAGCAAGCAATGAAAAGAAAACATGGCAATGTGACAATGCAGGGTTTTTCAGTTATAGAAACTGAAATCCAAGACACCTCTGCATTATGGCTTCATTAGTTAAGGAGATACTCCTACAACCACTCAGATCTCTCCAAGAAATTCTTATACCATCTCCTGAACTGTAAGAAAATATTGGATGCAAAGTATTTATATCAAAGTATTTTGTCTTCAAGCATTTTGGTGTTGGAAATCTGAGCAGGATCTGAACTTCTAATTCTAATAGAGGTATAAATATTGCATTACTTACTCAAGGAGAAATAGCAAGTACTTTTCTGAGGATGGATGGATACTAGATAAATAGATAGATATTGTAGATAGATAGATAGATAGATAGATAGATAGATAGATAGATAGATAAATAGACAGACAGATAGATACGATAGATGATAGATAGATAGATAGATAGATAGATAGATAGATAGATAGATAGATGATAGATAGATAGACAGACAGATAGATACGATAGATGATAGATAGATAGATAGATAGATAGATAGATAGATAGATAGATAGATAGATAGATACTGGTAGATAGATGATATATAGATAATATAGATAGATAGATACTGGTAGACAGACAGACAGATTGATGATAAGATATATATTCTCTAGGAGTGTCAGCACTTTGTCCTTTTAGAAAAATGAGAGCAATTGTTGGATTTGTTCCATTTAGCTCTGCAAGTAATGCCAGAAGTTAATATTTATGAGAAACTTCTGGATCTCTAGCTTTCTAACATAAAGTTTGGAAAGTAGAATTGATAATCTGTGCTTTTCAAAGAAGCTACCTGGACCATATATATTTTTTTCTATGTGAGTCGGTCAAACACATCTTCTTTTCTGGAGGCTCCCCCTTCCCCCACATATAAGCACTGTTTTCTGTCGATTTCTGCACAGAGGACAGTGGTTTATAAAGGATTTTATTTCCTCCTAGCTGTCTGAACTGCTATGGACCAGATTGTTTTACTTTGTGCAGCAGTTGTGTTTCTCCTTCCTAATTATGCTGCAATTAAGGGGAAAAAAAGCATCTTTACACCATTTCTCTCCCTAGTATCTCCATCATTCGCTTTCTTTCCCTGTGCATTACAAAGGAAGAAACAAATCTGATTTTCATCATCAACTTAGAAATTTTGCATTAGACCTAATTTGTTTCAGCTCTGTATAACAGCCATTCTGATTCATTATCTACCCCCAGGGTAAATCTAAGGTCATTTTTTTTTCTTAATCAATCTGAAAGTGTCTCTGTAGCTCTCATGCCATAACTAATGATTTATTGCCAACAATAGCATAACTTATATAAAACTGCAATCTTTCACCGACTTGCTTATAAATATAAAATACTGAAGTTAAAAAAAAAACCCAAGCAAAATAGCAGAAATACTTCCAGTCTATGAATGACAGATGCTCATTTGGGGCAGGCTGTCTGGGAGCTGTCAAGGCAACTGTGCTGTGCTTTCAAAATGTCAATATGATTCCATTATTTTGATAAAACATTGAAATCGTATCACTGCATGAAACATCCAAAATGCACATGATCAAGCAAGAAGTTCAATGTTACTGTTAGTGGCCTCAAAAAGAAAAAAAAAGAATGTTGCTCAGAGTATCTGAGAAATATCAGCAGAAAACCCGTGTGCTGCAATTACGATTTCAGACATTTGTTAAGGAGGAAGCTGCCTATTAAATAATCTTTTTATTTCATTGGATATGTTACAGCAGACATTGTAAGTCATTCGTGCAAATAGGGTATAATTCCCAATATAATGCTAAGACTTAAAGTGGCTCTTCTCCAGTCTCTTATTTTTCTCTCTTTTTGGGTTTCCTTCCTTTTATCCCCCCCTCCCATCTCCATCAAGGTTACTAGCAACAAGACAGATGATTTTTGCCAGAGCTCTGAAATGAAATTAAGGCAAGACCTACCCAAGGCTCCAGAGCTGCAAGTTCTCCACGGCCTGTTCAAAATTATACATGGAAACAAGTGTCTTGTGATACACTTAATAGCCCTTTTCTGGAAAAATAATTCTTCATTTACTATATGAAATTAAGGAAATTAAAGAAAATGTTTTTTTAAAAGGAAAATCAGTGTCGAGCTCAATGACAAGCCATTTGAAAAATAAAACACCCCATTGCATCATGCATTGGCAGCTTTGCTATAAGAACTGTGGCGAGCGCATTGTAAACCGAGTTGAACATTCCCTGCCATCGTCAGCAATATTTCCCCCCCTTCTCAAATGCTGTATCAAAATATTTGAGGCTGCAGAAGGTACATCTGCTGTTTTATTTTAAAGTAGATTCAGCTAAAGAATTCTTCCTTCCATTGCTCACTGCATAGTTCCAGTTCTTAGTAACCTTGTGTTAATATGTATCTTTTAACTAGGGTATTTTGCCCTTCTTCCATATTTATAGGATGCAATGTTTGTCACAAAATAAGAAATGCTAATATATGAATGCAAGAATTTCTCCCTCCCTTGGGGATTGCAACTTTGATCTGAAAAAACAGCAAGCATGGCTAAATCTGGAATAACTGAAAGCAGGTGTTTGGAGGGTTATGCCCTAGAGCAGATCATGTTTTGACTAATTTTTTTAAAATAGGAAGATTAATTTGATACACCCGTTTGGGTCTTTTGTGTTTATGCTGTTATATTGTACAATGTGTGTGCATGTATGTGTGTGCATACAATACATATATATTGTATTTTTATGCTAGTGCAATTTTAATTCATATTGAAAGATAGATTTTGGGTATAATTCTCTGCATGAATTGGAGTTCAACTTTGCTAGAAACTTGATAGATTGGAAGAAGAGTGGTACTTACACACAAATATGAACATAACATTCCTCCAGAGGTCTAGCAGATTTTGTCAAGATAAGAGACAACTGGTTTATACTCCAAAGACCATGAAAACAGCCTAGTATTTCCTACCTGTATTAATGTTATCCACACAAATGGAAAGAGAGAGAAACATGCTGGTTTTCTTCCTTTCTTTATATAGTTATGTGAAGAACTTTTTCAAAGTTTGCAGACACACAGTATCTCCCCCCCTCCCCCGATTTTTAAATCACTGTCATGTATCCTCTTGGGTGTAGTTGTAATTTTCTTACATTTTCCCCTGATAAATCTCTACTTATTTAACTTATAACACTAACCCCTATTTCAGTAACTACAACTGTGACAAATCACTCATATAAGCATTCAGAAAGAATGTAATCCATTTCGAGTAGCAACACATTTATTGAATTATAATTTTGCAACCTAACCTGAACAGTATGACTTAATCGTTTGGCTGATAGCCGAGTTCTTTTGCTACAAAACAAGCTTAATTGCTCAAGAGCTTTATAGCATTTTCAAATAATAGTTTGAGATTCTTTACAATCATTTATGATACAACACGTGTGTTTTGCAAAGGCTTATTTCTCTCATTATCACCACTGACCAACTTTCATAAATTGAACAATAAATAATTCAATCTAGAATTCAATACTAATTTTGCTGGTTAGCTGTAGGATTAAGATTTGTTATTGCAGAATCCGGGTGTAGATAGCTAATTTCAATAATTTGCAGTAGATTAAAAATGTGTCTGATTTTTAATTATTTAAGTACCACAGGAATAAAAATACTCTGAAATGATGAAAGCTTGTGATAACTGGGAATAATTTTTTGCGGGCTCCATTTAACATTAACACAAATTTGTTCTACACCAGTCTTTGGTTGGTAGATTTTTGTAGTTCTGGTAAAAAGAAAACATATCATGGTAAGCAAAGTAGATTGGATCTAATTTATCCAGTATGGCACTGGAGTTGTCAGTCCTGCCATCCTGCTTTGCCCCATCACTGCTTTTCTGATGCCAGATTGCCATGAATCCTGAAAGGGAGGGAGCTAGCAAGTAGGGAGGGAGGACAAAGAAACCAAAACCATTTCAAGTGCCTACCAGAGATATTGGCTGACCAACCCCAAGGTCACAACCATGGGTATGGAATGCGGACTATCACTGAGGCTGCCAAACCTCAAAGCTGTTACCAAAACAATCCCATTGGCCACAAGGGAGATAGTTAGGAGGGGGGAACCTGGGTAAGGGGAAAGTAAGTAGGCAGCTTTCGTGCCAAAACCTCAGATCTGGCTTTTTCTATCTTGTAACTATTTGGTTACAAGTATTCCTTTCACTACGAATGCAGTCAAAGGCTCTTTCTTTCTAAATGACCAAGTTGGGACAAACCCGACAGCAGTTCTCCAAGAGGCATGGAAAGAAACAGTGAAATATAATATAGAACCCATGATTAAAACAATTCTAGCTGCGAGTAATTTATATATCTAGGACAGTCTCAATTTCTTTCCTATGATCAAGGACTAAGACAGCAGTTTTTCCAATCTAGCTCTCCAACAAATTGCTAATACATTTTGTTTAGCTTAGAAGCTATTTCCTGGATTTTCTTATGTTCATTTCCTCCTCCATCTGTATTCATTAGAGTTTAAAAGGAACATCCTGTGTATAACGGTGGCAAGCTGTACACCAACACCATTTGTTTTAAGAAACAAAATAATTCCATGTGAAGTACTGAACAGACTTCCACCTGACTGAATGCATTTTCGGTGCAAAAGCTCTACAGAACCCAACTTTAAAATGCTGACATTTCTTGCTACCTCTTTTATTCCTCTCTCACCCCAGCCTCTCTTTTAAACCCACATCATTTTTCCTCCTGAAATAATCATCACACCAGCCTGCCGGTAAATTCTTTATGTGTGAATGTTGTTGGAATTCAGATGTGGAACTGATGCACTAGGGATTCTGGAGAGAATGATTACTGTAATAGTGGGAATGTGAAGCTTCCAGCATGCAAGCATGTTCACACACACACATATACACAGGAAGTTACCTAGAATGTGACTTAACCTTGTGGGGGGAAAATAAAGACTTGTAAGAAAGAGAAAATCCCCCCCCCTTTGAAAATGCTGAAATTGTTCAAATAAATTTCCTGGCAATATGGTTTTGCTAACTACCACAAGTTGGTCTCACCGCAATCTCACTGAATATCAACTAAAATAACATTCATTTCAATTAAGCAAACAAAGCAGAAGAGAGAGACATTAAAATGATCTGATGGAGACAAAGATAATCTCTGGCACTCAAGAAGTCTCAAAACTTATTTTTCATGCAAACTCTGATATCTATACAATTCCCCTCTTCTTAGGGGACCCATATTCAATTAAAGCTAAAGAAGTGCTTATAACTTCGATGAGGAAGATCTGTACACATTATAAAAAGTCTTTTTTATGTTCGATTCAGTTTTATGAACATAATAATCCTCAGTAGGTAGTTTTGGATGGTATATTTTCTTCTTATTCGTATGAGAGGATTTTTTTTTTCTGGGTCGCTGATTCTATGAAAAGCAGTTAAAGTCATAATAGACCAGTAGGAATTTTACAGACTCCTACCTTGATTTGGGTTAGAAACCCCAAGGGAAGATATATTCGGCCATATCTTATCATACTTTGGAGGAGCTGCATATATTGGGGGGAAAAATTAGGATTTGTTATTTACAACATGCGATAAGATTTTTAAAATTTAGCTTTTTATCTAAGCACATGGGTATGGAGAACAACACAAAGCACAGACATCTATCACTAGACTTTGTCAATGAAACATTAGGACAATATACATCACTGCCACATTGAACAAACAGAAGCAATTGATGATTCCCAAAACATTGAATGTACATTTAAAGATTTCGTGTATTCATATGATAATGTTTTGTCTTCTATAATTTAACAGGTACGATTTAATGTAGTGGATATTGATTATTTGGTTCTCTCTAAATCAGTGACTTCTACAGAGTAGAGTAGATTGCCTACTTCTTTAGCAGCATAATGGAGAAGGGTGGTAAGTGGTTGTTTCAGCTGTTTGTTTGATTATTTGTTTAGATTCCCTCCCCCCCGGGGAATTTCCTGCTTCTAGGCAAAAATATTATTCTTCAGATATCCAGGAATTGCATACTAAGATTCCTCACTTAGCACTTAAATTGAGCAGGCAAAAATTCCAACCTAAATCTAAAAATAAAGAAGAATGATTTTGGCCAATATTGACAGCACTGATAATTATGTACCAAAACAACAACAACAACAACACTGAAATAATTATATCTGAATTCTTAGAATACATTGAATTTTGTACCACTGAACTTTGCTGGGGTGCCACCTGACTTACCGTGCTTCTTTCCATCTATTCCTAAAATGCAAAATGGAATTTAACCACACATTCCTTGGACACTCTATCTGATTCACAGGTAGTCAAGTTTCAATTTCTTCTTTTAATCTGACTGCATCTTGTTACCTATCTTGAAAATTTTCTTGAACTACAGGATGGTTTACAAATGCATATGCATCACAGTGTTGACTGATGATTATCAAGTTATTTTTGATTCCTAGTGACCAGATATATGGATTTTCTCCATTGTGACTTATTCCTAATCTGATCTTTTAACACTGTACCTCTACTGTGTACCTTTAAGTGTAATGTACACTTAAAATTAGCAGTGGAATGAATGAACCATGGATGAGATGCAAAATGAAAGCTTTCTTTGGAGCATATTATTTTTGATGCTCAGTTTATGCATTGACATTACATCTGAAGCCAATGAAATCAGTTACAAAAAAAATGAATTAGTGCTTGCTTGCATAGACGTCTATGGTATCTACACCCTGGTACTCCCCTGCATAAGCTTGCTTATTGTGAGGAGAACCTGTGGTATCCATAATTCTACCTTGTTTTCCCCAAAATAAGACATCCCCTGATAATAAGTCCAATTGGGCTTTCAAACATGTGGCAATAAGGGCAAGGGCTTATTTCAGGGTTCAAAAAAATATAAGACAGGATCTTATTTTCGGGGAAACACAGTATTTAAACTCTGAACATAAGACTATTAAACTTTATTGTTTTTTTCACAAAAGCCAAAGAATAATACAGAATCTTAGAATTGGAAAAATTCACTTAAGACACTGAGTCAATTGTTTGGTATGTTTTTTAAAGAGTTGGCATCTTTTTTAAAAATAAAATAAATGTGTTGCTTTATCAAATTAATTTTTTCGTAACAAATTCTCTACTTCTCTTACAAATACTAAAAATATACATAGAAAACTAAAATAGTTATTTGTGTGTGTGTGTATGTGTGTGTGTGTTTGGGTATGTAATACTTATGTAGAAACCAGTTAGGGTCACATAGTGAAAACTATTTTGCAATTTCCAAAAAGCTACATGTGTTTGTGCATGCACTATACAGTAATTTTGATTTATAATGGAACCAAATTTGATTCTGTTTTGCTAAAGGGTATTCCTATTTGAATCTTCCATTATGTGTGTGGAAAGAAGAAAAAAAAATGGAAGAGAGCTTTCATAGCATGGCTTAGGTCTGGAGTACTTGCAGGAGCACCTTCTGCTATCCTCCCATGCGCTCTCACAGAGCGGGCCTCCTCAGGGTGCGGTCGGCTAGACAATGTCGGCTGGCGGCCCCTAGGGGGAGAGCATTCTCTGTGGGAGCGCCGACCCTCTGGAATCATTTGCCCACCAGGCTTAGGACAGCCCCCAACCTCCTCTCCTTCCGCCGCAAACTGAAGACGTGGCGCTTTCCTCAAATGGACTGACCCGTCTAGGAGCTTTTACATTGTAATAATTGTAATTAATTTTAACTGGATTTTAATTTACATTTAAATTTAAATAGTTGAATTTTATTCTTTGTAAGCTGCCCTGAGTCCTTCGGGAGAAGAGCAGCATATAAATTGCATAAATAAATTGCATAAATTGCATAAATAAATAAGAAATATCAATAGCTATTTTTACAAAAAAATTGGATGGCATGTTAACACTTTTCTATAACAGAAAAATATTCACCTTTTGTGATGTTGAAATTGTTTGTATTCTCATTTAATATGCTTTTTTAATGTATTACTAAATATCCTGGTCATTCTGACTTATTTTATCTTGATTTCCTGTTATCATATCAGTTTGATTTTACTTCCTTAACCACAGCTAATTACTTTTCTATACTCTTCTATAGTTTCTATACTCTTCTATAGCACAGTATGCTGTGTTATCTCTTTTACTCCTTCTTAGATATTTTAGAACAATTATTTTTTTCTTTTTAATCCTAATTAATTGTGATTTTCTTGTTTTATTTGCTGATATACAAACAAATAAAAATGGATAAAAATTAATGCGTTTTCTAATCTCATGCACTGTTTCTCACCTAAAGCACTATGACGTAATTTAATTGAATGACTTGAGACCTCAATTAATTGCATGCTTTTTCTACTGTGTAAATGAGCAGTTCTGTTACATATTTTTGTTATTGATGCTAAATTGTCATTCATTTTATTCTGCCCATTTAAAGCAACAAATTACCATTTTCTGCATCACTTCCAGACAGGCTTAATAATTTAAGATCCAGCAAAAACAGCCAAAGTCTGCTCAGGTTTTCTTTATTCATTATATAATCTCTTGCTAAATTAGGCACAGTTTATGCAAACTCCTATCTCTCCAAACATCAGATCTCCCAGGAAATAAATTATTTCAGTTCCTGTTTTTCCCTTGTCACATTGCTTGCCACTGCTAATTTTGTAATCTGCCGAGAATATGCCCAGGTTAACTGCCCTGCTAAATAATTACCCAGAGAATGGCATGCAACAGAAGACTGGCCTCTGATTAACATTAAGGCTTACATAGGCATCATATTTTCACTGGAGTTCCATATTTTTTTTTTAATCCAATAGTTAGTCAGGGGAAGTCATTGTATGTAGCCATGGAATATTGTTTTTTTAAAAAATTACTTTTAAAGTAAGAACATCTTTATTTCAACAAAGGAAGACTTGTTCCCAAGTAAATGTATCCGGCATCAGTTCAGCAGAGGCAAACTCTATTTTCTTCCAGTAGTCACTGTGAGATTAAACTGAAAATATTCACACATTTTAGTTAATCTTTTTTTATAGAGTGGGCAAGTAATTGGCTGTGTTCTGTTTGTTTTTGCTGTACGTGCATGTCCATTTAGTTGTAAAATATGGTATATGTATAGGAGAAAGAAAAGTAATGTTTATGAGCTAGGAAACTGAATGACTAATACACATGCATATGTAATCTCACCATCCATAAATCCATCATGTCCCTTAACGAATTTGGTGGCAAGAGTACAGTTAGATTACTTTAATTCTAAAGTACAAGATTTGTAAGGATTAATCTGTGATAGGAAAGTGTCTTCTGTGAACTGTCCTGAGCTAATAGACCCTGATTAAATCAATAGGACCCACTTTCAACCATACTAGGTGTGTGCTAGACTTGTGATAAAACAAATTTAGTTCTTCTGGAAATTTTAGAATCAGGCTAAATGCATAATTAACATACATATTAGGATCTTATTTTTTTAACCTGAAAGAATAATGGCTGTCCATCTACAAGCATACTTGGGAGGAATTAATTATCTAGATTGATTATTGTCTGGCTTTAGGTTTGGATATAATCCAGAAACAGATCTTCTTGGGATGAGACATGGAAAATGCTAGTGTGTTGCTTCTCCAAACAATCCAAGTGAAAGGATATTGCTGGAATAGAACAGGGGTTTGTGAATTGGAGGCACAGAGTTTATGTAATTTAAATTCTTACTGGCAGGTCCATCACCAGAAATCAACAATGGGAGATTTTGGTTTGGCTCCAGGGAGCTTTTTTGTTTTGTGACATTCCAAAATATTCTATTCTTTCCTCCCTGCAGTTCAATATCTACATCAAGTCATTAGAACCCTGATTATGCACTCTTTTCTATTTGAATCAGGGAATGTTGCCTGACAAAAGTGAAGGGCTGAATAAGAACAGGAATCTGAAACTGAAACTAAATAACATGGCAATATTGTGGATTCTCTCCAAAGGAATAGGTCCCTACAAGAACAGGTGGTTGCAATAGCAAGGAAGACATAGGCCCAACTTAGACTGCTAAATTAAAACCTTACCTGGGTTTAGGATAACTTAATACCAATGTACATTCTCTAATAATCTCTTGACTGTATACTATAGTGTAATTTATGTCTGGTTATCTCCCCAAATGATTACAAAGATGCCATTAGAGTGGCACAGTGGTTAGAGTGCAGTACTGCAGGCTACTTCAGCTGACTGCTAGCTGCAGTTCAGCAGTTCAAATCTCACTGGCTCAAGGTTGACTCAACCTTCTATCTTTCTGAGGTGGATAAAATGAGGACCCAGATTTTTGGGGGCAATATGCTGACTCTGTAAACCACTTAGAGAAGGCTGTAAAAGCACTATGAAGCGGTATATAAGTCTACGTTCTATTGCTATTAGTACAGATGGTACCTGCATAATAGTTAGGCGAGGTAGCAAAATGTAACACCAGTCCTGAAAGCTATGCACAGGTTGAACTATTAGCATCAATTTATGTGTTGTCATAAGTTTGCAAAACCTTAACATGCATATATTTAAAATATTAGTCACCTGAATGTCAACCAATCTGTCCATTAGACTCAAGACCCAGCTCTTCCTCTAAGCATTGGGCTAAGTAAGATGGGGATTAAGCTGCAAGGATGATTGGTCTGGCACCTGGGGAGAAAGTACTTTTGTTTTTAATGTTTAACTTTTATGAACTGTAAGTGAGCAACCTAGAATCATCCTTTTAGACAGATGGCTGTATAAATCTGATGAATAAATAATAAATTTGCTTTTATTTTAGTGTTTATTGTTTTTACAAATTGTTGACTTTATTACAATGGTTTTATTTATCATGGTTTTTATTTTTATTTTTTGTAACTGGCCTGTGCTTTACTGGGTGGAAATAATTACAGTATTAATAAGAATGAAGGGTCCTTGGTGCTGAGCTTGGTTGTTATCTTGTAGACATTCTCAACATCATCAGTGTTACTAGCGCCTCATTATAACCCTGTGCTACAAATATTATCCTTTATTGATTAATAAGAATCCATCTGTCCAAGACCAGGAGATGGGACTCTGAAATTCCTTCCATATCAAGACTAATGTTTATGTATATGATTCTAATCCAGATTCAGTTTGGAGGAGAGAATAAGCTATTTTCCCTCTTCGTATGCATTTTTTAAAAAATCTGCATGTATTTTATAACAAATAATTTAGCTACTTGTGTAATTTGGCTTTTATAGATGTCTGTCCCAGGAGGAGTGAAGAATATTTTGCATATTCTGCTGTATTTACAAATCTGTCATGCAAAAACACCTGCTCTTTGTAGCCTAGGGCAGAAACCTTTAAGTGGATTAAGTTGAGGATTAATTTTTAACAAAATCACCAGCCCAGTGTTTCAAGAGGTTCCTTTTATCATGAAATCCAAAATATATAAATGGGTCTTATTTTCAGAAGTTATTCTGATTGCATTAATGTAATAGGGAATTAAAATAAATGTTAAATCAGTCATTTAATTAGAACAATGTGGTCTCAGAAAGGCTGTAAACAAAGGATCTGGTAATAGGGTACCATCTGGTTCTGTGCTGGCAAGGAAGCTGTCCAAGATCCATGGGCTTCCAAAAGATCATCTCTACTAAACCAATCCTTATAATAGTGGTATTAGACACAGAATAGAGGTTAAATGATAACTTGGTTACTGTCTAGAAGGACCATCATAACAGTTTAGAATGTTCCTTGGAGAACATCAGCCATTTGAAATGAAAGCTAAGTTGAAGCTAAGCTCTAAAATAGTTGCTCACTTTCTTAGATTGCCTCCAATACAATGTTCAGCCTTTTGCAGTAGGTAGCAAACATGGAAAGTGAATATTTCTATTCTGAACTAATGTGAACCTCTGGATGAGGAGGTGATAGGAGATTAGAGAGAGTAGGAGATCATAGTGGACAGGCAGAACAAGAGGCAAACATGGAAGGTGGAAAGCAAGAGGATAACACTGTTTCATGTGATAGGATTGGTAAGTACGATAGAAAGAATATACAGGAAGAAGTTAAAATCTAGTGTGTACCTGAAGAAGAAACAGAGAAAGAAAAAGGAGTTAGGGAAATCCATGATAACAACATGGCTGGACTCCTTAGGATCTAATATTATTCCCATGCACAATAACTGTGATTGTATCTGCAAAGGATACCTGAAAAATTTCACATCTAATTTTGGCATTTTCAATGCTGCAACTCAATCCTATGCAGGTTTTGTTAGGAAATAACACCTAATGGGTTCAGCATGAATTGCTGTTTAACAGAAAAGTTCTGTACCTGTTTACCTGAGTAAAAGTCTTACTGGTATGTATGATTCATTAAATCTGACATTTGCATTGTCTAATAATTTTCCTGGCTTACTCAACTACCTATCTCATTGAATCCATACTGCTTCCCCCACCCCCACAAGTCCAAAGCCCATTGAACTATGGATGAAAACGCTTTCCTCTGAACACAACTTCTTTTTGTGCTTTGTATCAATTATACATTTTTTCTGTGAAAAAAATTGTAACAGCCACGCAAGATATTAAGGGATGCTTTTTGTAATTTGTCCATTCTTGGCTGGATATTCTATGAACATCACCGGATCTCTGTCCATTTGTCATTTTATTCCATGCCTAAATGGTGAGATAAAAACTTCTGAGTCACCCAAAGACTTTTTTGGAGGCTGCTTGTGAAGTCTTTAGGTACCTGGAAAAGATGAGTCATTCTCAACATGCTTCAGTCAGAATCCTTTAATAGCTGGGATATATAATAGCCACTCATTCATTTACTGCAATTTGTTAGAAACTTTCTTTTCCTGAACAGCAGGAAAATAACATAATAGTGGTGAGATCACCGCAGAGATATAGACAAAGAAAAGATATAGAATTGTAATATTCAGCCTATAATCTCAAAAAGGCTTTTAAAAGAAAAACATTAAAAGGCACAGGGATTGGACATATAGTTGGTTTAGGCACGGTGGATATGTGAAAGGACAGAGAATGTATTCGTTACATTTACATTTCATATTTTCTCCAGGATGTTATTTATAGGATTTCTACACTGCTTCCTATCTAGGCAAAGAACAGAGCCAGATCTGATTAGTTTAAGCACTGCTATATCAGGGTTTTTGAGAACAGCCCTTTATTCCTGTAAATGATTATGCCCCATAAAACATAGTTATACTTTAACAATGAACTCTCAACTTTTCCCTACTGGATATGTGCTATGATACTTGGCAAATTATTGCTCAACAACAGCCATAAGGCATAGCAGTATTATGTCAAGTAGCCCTCAACTTACAAACAGTTCATTTAGTGACCGAAGTTACAAAGGCACAGAAAAAAGTTACTTATCACCATTTTTCACACTTATGGCCCTTGCAGCATCCCATGGTTATGTGATCAAAATTCAGATGCTTGACAACTGATTCATATTTATGACGGTTGCAATGTCTTGGGGTTATATGATCACCTTTTGCGATCTTCTAATAAGCAAAGTCAATGGGAAAGGCAGATTCACTTAATAACCTTGTTACAACTGCAGGAATTCACTTAACAACTGTGGCTAGGTTGTAAAAGGTTGTAAAATGGGGCAAAATTCACTTAACAAATATCTCACTTAGCAATGGAAATTTTGGGCTCAATTGAGATAGTAAGTCAAGGACTAACTGTACACAGTGAAATATTATGTTATCTATATATGACATTTTATATTAAAAATAATGAAAAACAAGCAATTTGAAAATAAATAGATTAGGGATAACTTTGGGAATTCCTTAACAAATGTGGTCAGATGACCACATAATTTTTAATGAATTGAAGTTTTATTCCAATCCAGTTTATTTGAACATGGCAGATAGAGTAGATTGGGTTTTTAAAAAGTAGTGCATTTCCTTGGAGAGTAAAGAAAGCTTTTGCTGGAAATTGGACATTAGGGCAAATTTTGACAATAGTTGGGATAACACAATCTTTTTAAATGCGATGGGTGACATAAAACAGACCATTGTATAAATATTTATGTCCTTATAGTAGCAAATCATTGGCCAGACCAAGTTTTGAAGTTTAGTCCCTGCATTGTGGAATCTGGACACAGCTACCTGACTCCAAATTAACCATTGTATTTGTTTACTTTATATTCTCCCATTCCACTTGGGCATCTTCCTCATAAGAGTAACATAGAAACAATCCTTAAATTTGTTGCATCTTTTCATGAATTACTATAATTAGCAATGCAATGGGAATACTAATAGATTTTAACTGAATGTCATTCTGTATAACTCTGCTTATAAGTTGTTGGGGTTTTTTTGGAAGTTGGAAGGGATGAAAGTCTCTATTTCTGGTGTCAGGCTACTTTACTAGGTAGATGATAGTGAGAAGAAAGATGAACTTTCTTACACCTGGATTTCACATGAAAAGGCAACCTTCAGTATCACAACAGAGACATGTACACTACATCTAGGTAAATTCCAGTTTAAATGCACAGTCCTTAGTCTCTATTAAGAGAGTCACTTTGGAGAAGTGGTTAAGGCACTGGGATAGGAACTGAATTTTAATCCTCCATTAGTACAGAGCTCGTTGGTGACTTTAGCCTAATGGCTTTCTCTCAGCCCTGGGAATAAAACAATGACAAACCATTTCTGAAATCTTGTCAAGAAAATTGCAGGGATTATCGGCAGTTACCAGGAGGCAATACTGACTTAAAGGCACCAACACAAACAAACAATACTCCAGTTCCAAATGAGCACATATGCACACAAATCAGCAAATGTACCAATTTATTCAAACTCAGCTAGACTTTAGAAGGTAGAGGATTTGGATCTTAACTATGGCTGAAAATTAATTTAATCCCTGGATTCGTTCTCCATACATTTATAGATTTTTGCCAATCTTTTTTGAGTCTAATCTCTAATCTCTTTTGAAGACTAGGATTCAATTGCAAGATTTTTTTTCTCCAAGGTCACTGTTGTCATTAAGATAAGAAAATGTTGGAGGCATTTTTTTTGTGCTCTGGGGAAGGTTGAGCAATAGAATATGTTCTCCATAAGGACATACTCTTACATTGTCCCAATGTTGTTTTTTTTACCAGCATGTTCATTTTGTGTCACAATTTAGATAGATAGACAGACAGATTGACTGACAGACAGACAGAAAAAAAAGTGGAGAAGTTTTGTGTGGTAGTCTATAGGATTAGGAAAAAAATTGTATTCAACTGGCCCAAGAAAGCTAATTCTTTTTGGCCCGACTGGCCCTAATTCTTTTTTTAACTATGGAGAATCTGAGATTCTTTTATGTTTTTAAATTTACAGCTGCACTATTTTTATTCTGAATGTATGTGTATATAATATGGTCATGACCAAAATGAAGAGAATTTGACTTGATCCCAACTGGTGTTATCCAGTTCTTCTTCTTCTTTTTTTTGCAAAGGTATAAAATACCTATTCTGTCATGCATACATTGAAATGTGTTCTGTTCCCCCAATGCTGAAGTCCATAAGCATGAAAATTGCTAGCAGATGGGTCTGCCATCCTGAAATAAAGAAATAATCATTTTTTTTATTGTAGGTGGCTCTCCGAAATCCATGGGTTATAAACCTCAAAATCTAAACGGCTGCTAGGCTGATGAGGGACAGAAGATACCGGGCTCAATTTACCTTTAACTTTTAGGGTTCTAAACTGGGATTTCTAGCAAGTGTAGCTCCCCCCTGCACCCCGTTCCTGCCTGACAAATTCCACCTGCTGAAATTCCCTGTGACAATTACTGGAGGCAGAGGAAGCCCTGTCTTCCTTGGCATCTGGCCACACTAATTGCTGCTGCCGCTGCCCTTAGGCCTCTTCCAGTGAAAGAAAATTAAGACAGCGTTGCTAGGCAACAGCTGGCTTTTCTTTGCAGCTGTTCCAGGTCTGGTTTCTTGAGGTGGCAGAGAAAAGAAAAGCATCACATTTATTAAATGGTTCCAAGAGATTGTCTTCCACCTTCCTAGCAGAGAATTGTTTGCATCCCATTATAGCAAATGTTATTGGCTTACCAACGCAGTCAATTGTTGTTGTTTTTCCCATAAAGTGTTTCTCCACAGGGAAATAGAAAATGGGAAGTTGTGGATTTGTTTACAAGAATGTCACTCCATGTATTAGTAAAACTAAGGAGGCTTCAAGACACTAAGGTTTGAGTGCAAAAGGGGAGTCTACATGCAAAGACTTCGATTCAGGAATCTTATACAACTGGGCTTTTCAGTTGCATAGAAACTGTATGTGCAGACATTTTATTGGGTAGAAATTAAGATCCTCAAAAGTCTAATCCAATATTTTTCAACATTAGCCATAGTTAAAATTCATGGGTTTTGACTCCCAGAATTCCATAGTCAGCCACTAAAGTCCATGCATCTTAAAGTGGCTGATGTTAAGAAACACTCGTCTAGCCAGAAGTCACTAAAAATTATGCACTGTTTATAAGCATAAAAGCTTGGGTGTGCATGGAAAAATAAAGATGTAAAATCAAACTAGATATTGTGGCTGTGATACCTAGAGACAGAATGAATAAGGCATTCATATAGTCTTCTGAACTTGGTGTCTGGATAGGTTTCAGAGGGTCTGTGAATTTGTATGGGAGAAAATTAAATCAGGGCTTTGAATGCTTGTAAACATTATAAAAGATTGGATGGTTGTACAACATGACATAATTTTTACCTTTTGATATTTTGATGCCTAGCATTTGAGCATAATTGCTTTATTTTGTAGTACAATCTATATGTATTTTATTTTATGCATTTAAATATATTTTTCTGAGAAAGGGTCAGTAGCTTTCAAGGGAGTCCATTGCAAAAAAAAAAAAAAGGTTAAGAACCCCTGTAGTAGTTGTTGTTAATATGTCTTCAAGACTAGTGATATTTATGCAGTCAAGATAAATGTAATGGCTGCCTCCTGGCCAGGCCTTCAGTCTTTTAACAAACAAAGCTATTGCAGGGTTGTGGATGCTCACAAAGGAATCTCATAGGATCTGCCTCTGGTGGCACAATGCCTGGGGACAAGAGTGGTTGGCAGAAACAGACTGGTGGCATTTGCAGGAGATGTACTGACCAGACCATCATTAGATGGCAGCAAAGAGATATAGAAAACCTTAAGACATCTTTTCTGTGTTGGCTTGGCTGGCTGCTAGAATGGAAATTAGCAGGCTATAAATCTATTGCAGCCAGAGATTAACTGAGTTTAAGCTGTTTCCTAGTTAATAGAGAATAAGGAACTTTGGAAAAAGTTATTTCATAGTACTCCGAGGATAACCTGCACTCATGGTCCAACAGGTCAGGCACACATTAAAATTGGTAAACAATCAAGAACAGAGATAAAAGATAAGCTCAGATAAAATTCCAAGATCCAAGGGATGCCAAAACAACCTTCGTGAGGATGAAAGCTGAGTTTTGAAGAGTAATTCCCAGCTCCCAAGAGGGAACGCCTTATGTAGAGTTGCCACTTGGTCACCAGCTAAAGTAAATCAGAACAGGCGTTCGTTCCATATTCTGACATTCCATTAGCATTCCTATGTCTTTTAACTAGCTCTTACAATTAGGAAAGTCAGCTTTCTGCCGCTTAAGCTTGGTTAAGCATCTTTGCCTAGGACTGAGGAAACTGAACTGAACTTCTGAGACTGAGAAACAGTCACAGGCTGTGAGAGAGAAGGTCTGGGAACTTGCTGATGCTATAAAAGGCAGACTGGAGTCACTGATTTCAGGACTGTGGGTTCTCCAGTAAATCTGCTGTTACTGGATGCCTCTGATTGTGGTCCCTCTAATTCTGGAGTCCCCAAGCTCTGGTCCATGGCCTTCTGCCTGGCCATAGCCCATTCAGAACAGGGCCGTGACGGGTGAGTATTTGTGTGTAGCTGCATTTGTAAAAGCAGTGTACATATGCACATGAAACCATCTCCTCTCCTCTCCACCCTGCCGCCACTGTCTGTGCCGGTCTGCAAAGCTGGGAAAGTAGAACTCTGCTCTAATTCCATTCTGCTCAGCTGAGGACATATCCTCCAACAGAGCCATAGCACCTCATAGTAGAACTGGACAATGCAGGCAAGCCTAAGTCTATTTCTGCCGAGAAGGGCTCTGAGCATAGATAGATAGAGCCTACTACTACTGATACTGGCCACACATATATTTCTATTTATGTATAGGTGAAGGCTCCAACTCTTAGCTTGTGAGTTGCTATGTTGCATATGTACATTTATTAGACTTTCGTGATTTTTAACTGAAGCGTTCATGTTAAAAATGAGAAAATAGCTCAAGATGCTGCTGGATTAATTTCCATATCCACAGGTTAACCCAGAGTATATGGCAAGGATGATGAACATATTGAAAACAGGGTTTTGAAAAATAGCCCCAGTTGCAAAAATGGTGCAAAGTACTACCAAATGGTCCACTATTTTCTTATTATAACCTGCAACTTGATTCAAGCCCGCTTTTAAAAACTGTGCTACTAGTTGCAAAATTGTGTCTGTTAGTGTGATCCAAAGAACTGCCTATCAGTCAATGTACCTAGAGCATTGGCAGCTAAATGTCTAAAGCAATTCAATGTAGTAAATATTGGTGGATGTGTCTTTTGAGTTGCAATTCCTTTGGAATGAATATTACCAGATCAGCTACCAGAATAAAAATTGCATTAAATGACCTTATGTTCATTTCTTTTTTTAAAAGGAAGTTGTTATGATTAGCTTGCTGATACACCAGCTATTGAAACAGTCTTGGGAAGCTATAAAAGGAAAGGATAGAACAGGTAAAGAGTTCAGCAATGTGTCAGAACATGTGTGTGTTCTATGGGTGAGGATCGTAGTGCTAAAAGAATACAAGAATATTCCTGTTTTCAATTATGAAATGCTGGAGGAAACAGTAACCTGGAAATGGAAAAGTTTTTCATTTGAGTTTCTTGTTGTCTCTGACTTCTTCAGTGTGTGAGAAGCTAGACAAAGTGCAACCAAAGGTCCTAAAGGTAAGGAACAATAAAGGAAACTGCTCAGAAGACATTCTACATGTCTTTCTTGGTTTTTAAAGCCTTGACAGTATGATTGGTAAACAGGGCAGTTGTTAAGTGAGGACCTGTATTTTTTCATTCAAGTAGTATTTAAAAATAGAAGTAATTTAACTGAATTTAAAAAAAAAACTATGAAAAATTGACTTTGCAATCATTTATTCAACCAAAAAATTAACAGACATGACATTTTCCTCTATGGAAAAAGTAAATACATCCTTGGATCTAATACCTGATGTTGCTCCCTTTGGCAGAGGAACCCTCAATTTCTTAGGAATAATATCAAGTCGGAGGAATATTTTTCATCTGTATGATGTCTGAAGGTTTCTTTTGCACACAGAGCCATTTCAAATTACCCTATAGCAGTAATGGCGAACCTTTTTGGCACTGGAGTGTGCGTGCACTCATGCACACACACGTGCCAGAGCGCTAGAAACCCAAAGACCAGCTGGGCAGAGCACATGCGCATGCCAGCCACCTGGTCTTTGGGTTTCCAGAGCTCCAGTACGTGTGAAGACCAGCTGGCCGGAGCATATGCACATGCCGGAAACCCAAAGACCAGGTGGCTGGCACACACATGAGCACCGGCCAGTGGTCTTCAGGTTTCTGGCATACACGAAGACCAGTTGGTTGGCACGCATGTGTGCACCAGAAACCAGAAGAGCAGCTGGCAACGACTCACATGCCCACAGAGAGAGTTCTGCGTGCCACCTCTGGCACGTGTGCCATAGATTCGCCATCACAGCCCTATAGCATCTCAGGGGGGTTTATGTACATCTAGGCTTCGACTTGGCCATTCAGGAACCCTCCATTTCTTTCTGTTTTCTCCTGCAACCATTTCTTGGTAGATTTCTTGGAATGTTTAGGATCATTGTCAGGTTGCAAGCAATCTTCTGACAGATGGTTTTATGTTATCTTCAACCACCTATGAAGAATTCATAGTAGATTCTAGGATGAGCTGCCCAGGTCCTGATATGGCAAAGCAGCCCCCAAACCATCACTTTTCCTCATGCCTTGCAGATGGTTTTTCTGATGAAATGCTGGCTTTGGTTTTTACCAACTTCAGATTGTGGGCAGAGTTATCCTTCAATACTGCATTCTAACCATTGCACCACCACAGCTCTGTTCAGCCAATCAGAGCAGCTCTCAGCAAGAAACTAGCTAAGAGTAAGAGTGGCTAATGGCACACACCAGAGGATGTGGGTGGGAGTGGTGGGAGAACCAGGATCCAGGCGGCAAAAGTTGGTGAAGGCAACCTGGGACAAAAGTGTTCTAAACAGAAGAACCTAAGTGCGATGTACAAAGTCCAAGAAGAAGATGGAAACAGAGGTCTGAGCCACTGAATCTCATCAACATAGTCCTTGACCTAAATAAACTGAAATAGAAGAAGTCTCATAGGGCCAAGAGGACACTGCCCAATAGTAACATCAAGCAATACTAGCAGCAGCCCCAACATTACAATGGTCAAGGGCAGCTGACAGCAGAAATTATGTTCAGCCACAAAAACAACCAGGGCAGAAGGTGTTAGTGGTACCTGGATCTGGGCCTAGGATTGATAGAGCAAAGATTGAGCTGAAAAATGAAAAGAGGCTATGTATTGGAACTGTAGATTTTAAGACAATAAAGACTAAGAAAGAATAGTAAGAGAGCTATAGTTGGATAAAATAGGTAGATAAAGAGAGAATATAGAAACTTTAACTTAGAGCTATAAGATAAGAAAAGCAATTTAAAGAAAGAATAGTAAAACAGCATAGAAATAAATGCTAGACTAATGAACCTACATAAGGGAAACTGAACAGTGTTCTGATTAAGATAGTTTACAGACATGGGATAAAGAAGCTTATTGTAAATAAGAAATATCTCTCCTTTTTGTAAGAAAAACACCATGTTTTAGTAACAAAAACACATTTTCAACAGGAAATGGTACGGGTGGATTCTGCTTGGGGTTTCATCATCCCTGAAGCTATAACACCCTACATAAAGATTACATTGTTGTTGTTTTCAAAATCTCCAGTATCTTAAGCATCTTAATGAACTGGGATATTTAATGTTCTGAACTAAAGGACAAAATTAAGGTGTTGCAATTATGTAAATAAGTACTTTAATTTACAGACGAATTTATCAACAACTTGTATTTGGGTACCTATTTCAACACTGGCAGCAGAACATGTTAGGAACAGCCATCTTCTATTATTATGGGATAGCAAAATAATGCCTTAAGAAGAGCAGGGTTGGCTATAACATGCATGTACACACATGTACACATACACATACACACACATGTTTGCGTTCAGTCTTGCCAAGTATTTTCCCTGAAGTGCTATCTACTTATGTAGCATTGGCAATGGCATTCAGATCCGATTGTCCTATATGTAATTTGAAGTGACACAGTCCAAGGAAACCTGGACTCTGTGGCATATGCAGAAGAACAATTTGCAACAGAGAAAAACATCCTGACAGAGGTCTGAATAGCATCAAAAACGGATCTGAACTGTAAGTTAAGATCGTTCGGCAATTGAAGTAATTCCTCTACTTAACACACAACGATTTCCAGACATTACAAGAAGTTAATGTGTATGTCCAGGTTGTGCAAAAGCTCAGCTGCTGATTTCTAACAAATCTATCTCTGAAAACATAATAGCAACATATGTCAACCCTAATTTCAGAGGGAACAACATCCTCAAGGGAAACATTTGAATATTATTTAAGTTGCTGTGAGGTCTTCAGAATGAAACGAAAAGAATAGTCTTTTTTTTTTTTTTACTGTTTCACTATAAGTGCCTAAAGCTTATTTGACTGTTGTCCAATTTTAAAATAAAATTACACTAGTGTAATTTGATTTGCAAAATCAAATATAATTAGCACTATTGGTAACATCTAACTTTCTCCAGGAACTGCTTTGGCCTTCTCTTTTGCTGATTGCCCTTTCTGTCTCTGACCCACTAACCCTTGATGTTGCACAGTCCCATTAGAAAGCACTCTTTGTCTGAAGGGCTGCCTAACACAGGTCTAGATTAAAAAAACAGAAACTATTTCCCCATCTGTTCTTAACCTTTGGCAAAATAAGAAAACAGCAGTACCCCAATGTGGAAATCATATCCTTTTATCTGGTTGTAAGCCATCTAGAGTTACCTCTAGGTGAGATGGGTGCCATACACTATAGAATTAATAATAAATAAATAAATAAATATGAAATGTGATTTTTGTCATATCCCTTTGTCCCCCTTTTTTGGTGATGTGTTTCCACTTGTAAGGCAATAAGGAAACGGCTGAAGCCTTGTATTTTACATGTGTTGTGAAACTGTTTCCAGTTCTGATGAGCTTTGGAGTAATGTTAATCCTAAATAATGTCCAGATACCAAAAAGATGGCAACTTTGTGTATTTTGACCAAAGGAAGACCATTGTGGTTAAATGGGATGCAGAAGAGGCTCTTTTGCTGTAGCCTTGTACGATGTAGGCCTTGCCAGTACAATAATAACTGCAAATATGCCCTAAATAAGATAAATGTGGCTTCTTATCATACATCAGCCATGACTAATTATCTCTCTTTGGATTTAAACAGAAAAAAATACTTAGGTGAACCAAGTTGCATTTTCTGTGGAATATGTATTTTCTTAAGTTCTCCAAATAGTTACAAATACCAACCACTCCACCTTGATACCAACAGTTCCTTGCAATAATTGCTGTTCATCACATTCAATTATTTCTTAGTTTATCATATTTCCTAATTTTCATTTAGTCAGAATTTCAATAATGAACAACTTCTTAGTGACTATGATAGGATAATTTCCCATAAACCCATTTTGCCTTATATGTATTGCTATGTGGAATTGTCTGCTTTTTATTCTCTATCTCCCATTTAAATAGTGAAGATTCACTGTGAATAAGGTTGGTATAGCTGAGCTACACCAATCCACACAACCACTAAATGGCAGCAAAGAGTTTTTCCTGTGCCTCTGTGGTTATCTACTGGCCATTCAGAGTTTTGCAGCCTAGATATATTAAGTAGGAGATATAACAATTGACAATTGCTAATCGGTTATGCAAGAAAAGGATATTTGTCTTTTGTGATACAAAATCAGGAAATGGTATCATAAACTGAAAGAATTAGCCATGGAAACATTGTTTCAGTTTTTATTTGGTTAGCATAATAAAAATGTATATCTACGGGACCGCCTACTACCACCAATAGCCTCCCACCGGCCAGTACGCTCTCATAGAGAGGGACTCCTCCGGGTGCCGTCAGCCAAACAGTGTCGACTGGCGGCCCCCAGGGGGAGAGCCTTCTCTGTGGGGGCACCTACTATCTGGAATGAGCTCCCCCCGGAGATACGGAGGATCCCGGATCTGCGCTCCTTCCGCCGTGCTGTGAAGACCTTTTTATTCCATCAAGCGGGCTTGGCCTAATCTCTTCCCTTTTTAAATATTTAAATTTTAATCTGTTTTTTAAATTATCGGGGTGTTTTAATTTGTCTGGGCCAAATAATTTAATTTGATTTTATTGGGTTTTTAAATTTTGTGTATCTATGTATTTTATTGTTGGCTGTTCACCGCCCTGAGTCCTTCGGGAGTAGGGCAGTATACAAATCAAATAAAACTGAAAACTGAAACTATATAATTAATTGCAAATTAATTGCAAAGCCTTTTTATATTGAAACTAGTGTTGTAAAAATATTTTCTATAGAATGAATAACTTAGTCTGATAGAAAAAGCAACAGCCTATTTTTGGAGAAGATATTGCTCATAAGAGTTAAATAAAATATGGCATGAAGGATCGATATATAAGGTTTACTAAGTTTGTAGGAACCACATATACGAGCAAAAGGTTAGTAAAGTCACCCTAATCAATCTTGAATCTCTATTCTCTTTCTGTCTTTAAAAAAAAAATCTGTCCACTTATTTTTTATGTTCCACTGAATTTGTCCATTCAGTTATATTAAAAATAAATTGGTAACTCTCCATTATAAATGGCATATAAAATCTGTCTTTTTTCTTGCCACGCCATCCCTGTACTCTTAACCACTACTGCATCTTCTGCTAGCTTGCTTAGTTAGGATGGCAAAGAAATAGATTTCAATTCCCTTGCCACATCTAGCTTTTCAGTTGTGGACCAGAACTGACAAATTTCTGGTTTGAAGAGTTTCTGCCTTACTCTTTTTTATCTCACAATCTGCGCTATATAAACGAACTCTCCCGTATTTCTCATATATTGCTATACTCATTAAAGAACCATTCAGGTGTACCTTACTATTGGCAGAAATCATCAAATACAATTACAGCCTGAACTAGATAATTAAAAGCAAAACAGCTACATAAATACAATGTAATAGCTTCACACTTTGGTTTTGTATTTTAATGCCTCATTTTTCTCCTATATTACAACACTTTTATTACTAATAGGGTTTAGAGGTGGCAATCATCCCAGTGAAACTATTTGTGTGTCATGTCAATCTTATGTTCTATCAATCTGTGCTCTTTTTAACTACCTGTTTGGCATAATTAGTGACATTATGGTGCACTGAAGGAAGATTAGATGCAGTATTTAGTTAAGAATCAGTTCATTTAGAGCAGGGCTTCCAAACTAGATTATTTTCATCTGGACTAGAGGAGGAGAAACCCGGATTAGGAACTGGATGTGTTGAGTGACAGCATACCTACCTGGTACATAACAATCTTAGCTATGCAGATGTGACAGGCAGTGACAACATAGAGATGGAAGGCAGAGGACCAGAAAGAAAGGCAGAGTGCATTGCAAGCTGTAAGGGTAGATTTTGTTTTTCACACTTTATAAAATAAAGATTTTAATACTAGTAAGGCTATTGCAAAGAAAGTGTATGGAAAACAGAACTTGCACTTTAGCTATTCGAGATAGAGAGGGTTATATATCTGAATATTCTCTCACATTAATAAACTCATATATTCTATGCAGTATGGGAAAAGACACTTAAAATAATCCTTTTCCTGGTACTACTGTCGAGATCAGGAATGTTAAAACTTGTGGCCCGTGGCCTGGATGCATCATGCACTGGCCACGCCCACGCTCAGTTTAGTGAAGGGGGAAAAAGTTAAGATATGTCATATGACGACAATGTGACCCCTGCAAGTTTGACACCCCTGGTCTAGATAAAAAGAATTCTTATATTCAGACAAACTAAAAATATGACAATCCACTTAACAATTGGAAGTAGCCTGGTGAACAAATGTATCATGTCTCTTGTAACAGGAAGGAGAGCCTGAACCTCTGAAATTGTTAATTACCTAACACTTATCTAAGGAAGGCACAAAAGAACAAGATTTATTCTCAAATATTCAATCTGAAAAATATTTTTGACATATTTGCCTATACTATGATAAGTTAAAAATGGTTGTATTGAGTGTTATGTTGAAATAAACTTATTAAAAAAAGGTTCATAGTGTTCTAAAATTGGTTTTGGGACTCATTAATTGCTAACCATCTCACCAGTTTTGTTTAGTTTTTGTTTTTCCCCAGCCTGAGCTGAAAAGTGTTGAAAAGGTCAGCATTGGAATCAAGTATGTAGGAAATTACCAAGTACATATTACTCAACTGAAAGACACTTGAAGGTACAAATGACCTTAATGGGGAAAACTCTGTTGTAATTATCCTGGAGATGATCAGAAAGGATGTCAAAATGACCATTCTTGGCACTGTGCAAAAACAGGAATGATCTACTACTTTAATCCAAGATTTTTTAACTGTACACTCACACATACTAGGTAATTGCAAATTTCACTGAGATGAGAGAAAATACAAATACATGCACATATATGCATCCCTATAGTTCTGTATTTTCTACAATTTCACACACATGCATATATGTATATATATGTATATGTGTGTAAAATTATATATGCATATTGTGTGTTTTTGTGTAATTGTGTGTTTATTATACATCCTTTACAGCCTTTTTCTGATCACTGGAATCTCAGTAATTTAACATAGGCATCTACTTTAAAAAATTCTTTCTTTCTTTCTTTCTTTCTTTCTTTCTTTCTTTCTTTCTTTCTTTCTTTCTTTCTTTCTTTCTTTCTTTCTCTTTCTTTCTTTCTTTCACTTCATTTTTTCTCCTTTCTCTACTGAACTGATAAAATCAAAATAAAGAGATTTGTACTCTAAAGCAAGCAATATTGATAACATTTTGCTCTACAATATGAAAATCTGTATAACATGAACACATATCCTGTGTATGCACAGTTAAAAAAAGCTTCTTGAAATCATGTAAATTACTTGGTATCTATCATCTATCTATCTATCTATCTATCTATCTATCTATCTATCTATCTATCTATCTATCTATCTATCTATCTATCTATCTACCTATCTATTTAGAAGGCTGTGTTCATTACTGTGAAATACAGTAGATCAGTATGTGGCAAGGAATTTTGTTTTCTTCGATAGAGTGCATTGTGAGAGTATCGTATCAATGAACCATATTCCAGTAACTCTAAAACATGAACTAGAGTTACCTTTAATGCATAAAAGAGGTTGACTTTTTGAAGATACTCTTCAAAATCCTTTTAAAAATCCTTCAACAAAAGCAAATGATACTGGTCATTCTTTTGTATAAAGCATCCAAAATTCAAAGAAGGCAACAGTGCATCCTTCCAGATCATCTCTGATTAAAGCTGTTGAGTTTCTCTGTTAAGGCCATAACCTGCTGATGCTCAGAGATGGCAAATGCAGTGAAAAAAGCTCCATGAGAGTGTAAGATGACATTACAACCACATAAATACATGCAAAACAGTAACAACAGTCAAATGCACAAGAACTATTTTACCATATATCAATTTCTGTTACTTAAAACAATTTTGTTTGTCTCTTTATATAGGAACAATAGTATTTTCCTCCTGACTTTCTTTAGTTCTCTTCTATTTTCCCCACCCTTCCAGATCAAGCAATATGACTAATTTATTCCCAAGAGTTAATAATCCAAATGTGAGCAAAATGTCTTAAAAATATAAAAAGAATGTCAGTCAGAGGGACAAAAAGTAATATATGTAGAATACTCTTATTTATTTATTTAGTCATCCTTTTTGTACACAATGCATTCAAGGTGGCATTCCAGGCAAACTTCAGCTATGCTGAATAGGATATTTCAGATACCTTTAGGTTCAGAACCATATTTATTGGGTGGATAAATAAATCTTATTTAGCAAGATTCAGTTTTAATGCATTTTTCTCTTACAAATTCAATATATTTCATATTCAATTTCTTCCTGTTCCTGTCTAAATTTGAGTAGATATTTAGATTCTCTATAAAGGAAGATGATATGTATGTATGTATGTATGTATGTATGTATGTATGTATGTATATTATAATGTTGTTTTTCTCATCCATTGATCAAATAATGAACACACAATATTCCAAATTGAAAAAGTAAAAATTTGCTATTTGGGCAATTTTACAGAAAATAATGACACTACAAAGAATTCAATCTGAACTGGTATAGTTTTCTTTATATTTTTATTGATTAGAGGGGAAGTTTTGCTATTTGTAGATTTTATTAGCAATAGCACTTACACTTATATACTGCTTCACAGTGCTTTTACAGCCCTCTATAAGCAGTTTTACAGAGTCAGTATATTGCCTCCAACAATCTGGATTCTCATTTTACCCACCTCAGAAGGATGGAAGGCTGAGTCAACCTTGAACCGGTGAGACCTGAACTGGCAAACTGCTGGCAGCCGGTGATCAGCAGAAGTAGCCTGCAGTATTGCATTCTAACCACTGTGCCACTGTGGCTCTTTTTATTAATGATAGCAATAAAGTAGAGCATTGGCAATAAATAGAAACTAAATATATTTGGGGAAAAATTGGAAGTGTTATCAAACAACAGGTAGGAAAACTAAAATATTGTTTTATGTATGGGAAATTTGGCAGAACATGGCAATATTATCAGAACATGGACATGCTTTACTTCACTATTAGTTTTACATGTTATTTTTTCACAATCATCTGTATGAATGGTTGTCCGAGGGGACCAAAGAATGAAGTGTACATCATAACACGTACTCAATCCCTTTCCTACTTGTGTTATGAAGTATCTAAGGGTGCATTTTGAATTGTGGTGTCACAATGCATATTTGACAAAAAAATTAATGTGGACTCCAGTTTCTTTTAGCATCTTAAGAATACTATAAGGTTATTCTATTACTTGACTTAGGAAAAAACAACTTTTGACTTAGTCAAATATAGTATTAAAAATATTTCCAATACAGACTATATTTAAATATTTTATATAAAAAACAAGGATATTATTAAAATTAACTGAAATGACCTTAATTTAAGCTAGATTTCTTTTTTTTTCTTTTATAAGTATCACAACATTGTCATCAAAAACCTCTGACCACCACAAGATAAGCCAGCAATTGGCAACAGGAGGCACCATGTCAATGTGACCATTTTAGATGGCATCCATAGGATTCCAAAATTAAATACAATTTAATTTATTTTTATACTAAAATGGCATTCATAATATTATGATTTAAATCTTTATTTCAATATTGAAAAATAAAAATAAAAATAAGAATCTTTGTAAGAACTTTGTGAGATAAACGGGGAAGATGCCAAAATCTCAGATTAACATTGACCCTTTGTGGGCCACAGGTCAGAAATTTTTGTTAGCAATCCACAGTGGTAAATATGATTCAAATTGTTCCTTTGTTTGGTTCCTTTATGGAAAATCAATAGAGAAATGATAAAAAAATCTTTATTTGAAAAAAATAGAAATGGCTTAAATATTGTTAAAACTACAATCTGTGTCATTATAGGAAAATGTGCATTATTCAATTATATACAGATTATTAAATTATAAGTTTTAGCATTAAAACATCTTAATTTTAAAAACTATAAAACAGAAATCATTTAAATATAACTTCTTATAAGTTCCTATAACTCCCTGTTCTGTTTTAGCCATCTTAAGCAGCTAGTTTATTTTCTGTAGTTGTTGGAATATATATTGTAAAAAAAAATTTAGAGGGTCCTCTGTACTTCTACAATACCTGTTTTGAAAAATATTAGCTCAGTTTGATTGATATCTTTTAGCTTCGCATCACTTTTGTTTGGTGATCATGGAATATCCATTTGCTGCAAGAGGCAGTGTTAGGAGACATATAAAGCCTTTGTCCCTCTCAACATAAATATTTATGATGTGCAGATGTTGAAGGAAGGAGATAATACTATTTTTCCGGTTATCACAAAGCAGGCATTAAAGAAAACAGAAATAGATGTTGGAAAAATAGATTTTCAGAGTCTGGACAACAAGCCAAGCTGGCCTAAGTCTGCTCTTTATTACTTACTACCAATGCTGGAAATACTGGGCATACCTGGAAAAAAGAAGAAGAAGAAGAAAAAGAATATTGGTTAGGAATGGAAACATGTTGACACTAATACAGTTGAGCTTTTATATGGCTGCACTGATATTAAGATGAAGAATAAGTATCAAGAAGCAAAGGACAGAATTAGCCAAAACCAAGCATTTTATATACGGTAATCCCTGGCTTGTGTGAAACATATAAACTATACACCTGTACTTTACACTATCATATATACAGATATTAGTACTATATATAGAGGTATATACAGATGTATACTATGTACACTTGTACACATGTAGGCTCTCTTCTTACAAAGATTCATATGTGTGCATAGATATTTTGCCTTGTTAAGATATCGCCATCATGACTCAAGTGGATGAGGACTACACACCCTCATTGTGTATCCAATGAATACTAATGCTTGAATGAGGCTTCAAGGATCTTTATAATAAGTTACAAAAGAGAACAAGAGTAACACATTTAGCAGTAATTTTATGAAGTAGCTAAATAGCTTGAAAGTGAATTATGCATGGTGCGTTTAATACATTCTTAGAACAAGGTGGCATTTTCTCATAAGAATGGACTAGAGTACCGTAGTTTCTTGCCCACTCTAAAGAGAAAAGGAACCAATTAAATCCTGCAAGGCCACAGAGAATAACATTTATTAAAGACAGTCTGAATATGTAAGATCAACTGGTTCATCATTCCATCTGCAAAGGCAAAAGAATGTTCATTAAATACCAGAACAGAATAATAAAAGAACAGTTAATCCTATGTTTCAATCTGAGTATTATGTTCAGTATGCTTCAAGAACAAATTTACAATCACTATGGATTTTTCATGCACCCTATAACCTATAATTTAGCCGCAGACCCCTCCATTTTTTCCCTTGTAACTCAGCAACAGGTATACAGTAGGATATTGTTCAAAGGCTACAATAGATATCCAATAAAGCATTGTCCATGAAGTATGTTGGATGCAGATGTGGAATACAACACATTCCAATTGAAGTAATTAATTAAATTTGGTTAATTTCTTTTCTGAGACATATATGGTACTGGAAGCTACAAACTGTGTGATTTCCCTCAATAGTACCAGAACAAGAGAACAAGGACCTGACCTTCAGCAAGACTTGACCATTTACCCATTTAAGTTAACTACAGTCAAAGATAGAGAAAACAAATGGGATCTCTCTCTTTCTATCTCTTATCATCATAATGCCTAAGCATCCTTGTCTATATAGATAAAGTTGCTATTCTGAAATTCTATTCAAATTTCATTTTGAATGTCACTCTGATCAAATTTTGATAGCATACACAAACTTCCTAACCTGAGAAATCCTGCAGTCTCCTTTAGGAAAAATCCAATCAGTTATCTGTTTTTGCGGGTGGATGCTACTTTTGTAATGTATAAATTGGGTTTGATAAGATGGGTGGAACTTCTAAAAAATAAAACAAAAGAGACATTCCTCTCACTAGAATGAATAATTGGGAGATACAGAAATTAGTGGAGATAAATTGAGTTTTCTATTTCAGAATTCAGAATTCAGAATGAGTTTTCTATTTCAGAATTCTGTGAGAGGAAAAAACAATCCCATAATTTTTCAATATGTTTAAGAGAGTAGCTGGAACACAGCTTCTAAGTTTTAATTCAGTGGTCTAAAGTGTCCTTTCTACTAGAAGTTAATGCTTTATAAAATATTTTCTCATTCTTTTTGAAGGCTCACTTTTTCTCATCTTGCTTGCTACGAATTTTATAATTTCATGCTCTCATCATGGCTTGTTACTTAGACTATGACTTTTACATTAAGCTAGATAAGGTTCTCTTTCCTGAAATATTCATTTGTGAGGCTTGATTCCTTACAGCTGTTGCTTTGAAGTGTGAGATAACGTTCCGAATATAACATATTGCTGTTTTTGTCATAAACCTGAAGCATACTAAGAATTAGTACTTACCTGTCATTGCTGCTGAGTGGACATCTGTGAATTCATACAGATGGGCTATGAGACCATAGAGCAAGTTGGCAAACTTTTAATGTTTACAGAATTATTTAGCAAGAGTCCCACCCTCAGCTCTATGTAAATCACAGAACCACCCATTTCTCCACTTCCAAAGTTTGTGTTTTAATTGTATACAAACCAGAGCTATCAAATATTTATAAAATGCCATTTATCTCTATCCATCCTATCCAATTCAGCAGGAGAGCATGTTGTGGATACAGTCAGTGAAGGAGCATTGACTGGTAGGGCTTAGAAAGAGAACCTTTTCTGCTATGGCACCACCTGTCCTTTGGAAGATCATTTCTTCAGGGAGTAGATTGGCCGTGTCATTGCAGGCCTTCCATAAGGCCTTGAAAACTTAGTTTACGACCTTTGCCTGTCGCCCTGGAGATGTTATAGAGCTTATCTCCTTGGCTGGATAATTGGTTGGATGCAGAGGTGGGATTCAGCCGGTTCTGTCTGGTTCAGGTGAACCGGTAGTGGTGACTGCGGGAGGCTCTGCCTACTCACATGGACGTAATGTGTGAGCAAAGAGCATGCACGGAAGGCCATGCGCATGCGCAGAGGTGCATGTGTTCACATTTGCGAACCAGTAGGGAAGGTAAGTGAATCTCACCTTTGGTTGGATGATACCTGACTCTTATTTTATTTTATTTTTATATTTTAGGTATGCTATTTATTTCATTGTAAGCTACTTGAAGTCACATATGTGAGATGGGTAGCTATATATAACTAATAAATACATACATAAATTACAAATTTTAATTTTATTTATTTATTCAAGAAATATATATGGCTGCCCAGGTTACACAGGATGACTCTAGACTATTACAAATTACAAATTTACACTGCAAGGTTTAATGGCTGATTCTTTGCTAGCTTTCCCCCTCTCCCTCATTCAAGAGTTCAGGAATGCAAATCTAATTACCAGGGATTCAAAGACATTGATAGATACTGTATTTTAATGCCTTTTCCCCTCATTTTTGTCTGCAATCTATACTGTGTTACTCTCAATATTCCTATTAAACACACACAGAGAAATGTATGGGTAGTGTTAGAGTCAAAAGTATACTAAGTCCCACTTGATTTAGATAATTGTACGCCATCTCTTATCCATCTCATCAAAATTATTAGGTCCCCAGAATATAATTTTGAATGTACCCATAAACTGAAAAATCCTACAAGAATGATTGATATTTGGAAGCAGGAGGAACAAAGTGTCTCTTATATAGTAATTACTATGTAAGTGTAGTATATAAAGATATTTAGAAGACATCAGATCCATTCTAAAGGAACATTACACCATGATTTTTAAGAGCCAATGGACACATAGATGAACATAAAACACATTTCTATGACAAACAATGCCTGAAATTCACACACATCTAAAACTGGCCACAACTCAACAAAAAGTCTTAAGACTAACAAAGATGCTGGGCTTATGCATGACTCATTCATTGGTGAATAATAATAGTTAATCTAAAAACATTCTTAAAAAATAAACAATTTGTAACCTATTCAGGCTATCTAACCGCATAAAAAGGGGTTTAGTCAAGCAATTTAATGCATTATAAATAAAGTTCATGTGAAAATCACTGACACATTATTTGGTAAAGAACAGTACAGTCACATGATGAGACATTTGCAATACATTTGTTAGTCAAATTGGGAAGTTGCCATAACATTTTCATAATTGGCTCACACAATTTCAAAATCACAGAAAATGGTTGGATCGTTGACCTCATAACTAAGTATTGAGTATCAAACTGAACCATTTCTGCACTTTTATTTAAAGATCAGAATTTGACAACCACTTATGAGCCAATGTTGAGTAGTAATTAGATAAAGACTGAAGAAATTTAACTTAAAATTCAGTGCATTAGATTTTTGGACATTTAATACTATCTCAGTTCTGTGTTCATAAAGAAAAACATACCTTACATGTGAACTCTGTATTTGTGTGTGGTGTATGTACATGTGTGTGTGTGTACATTGCAAATTTGATAGAACAGAAGAGATAGATCACAATTTCCTTATTGATTTATTTGAACAGATAATTTCTTTTGCACTATTATCCAAGAATATAGCCCAGTGCACTTATTCCAAATAAGTAAAGATGCATAACACTGGGCAAACCATAAAGATTTTAATTTTCCAATAAGCCATAGCATTTCAGACATGTTTTAAATTTGGTTCTGAATTTTTATAGGATTTTTTTTAACCCAAGGTCCCAAGGTTTTACAGTAGTAATGTTGTGCACAAGTACTCACAGATATTTGCAGTGCCCTTAGGAATGGGCAGATAGGAACCTGGACTCCAAGGACGTCCCTGATAATTCTTCTTACATTTCCCACAATCTGGGCCTGTGGTATTGTGTTCACACTCGCATAGTAATTTTTTATTTTCAACTTTGCAGCCAGTGGCATGAAGATTACACTTGCACCTGATAAAAGAAAAAGCAAGACATTAGCACACTTTCAATTTAATTTCAGTCAGTGTTGTTCTGGCTGAAATTCAGTGATTGGCAATAAGTATAAAAATAACTGAAGTTTACATAATAAAAAATGAATTTCTCGCGCTGAAATTTAACTTTGGTTAGAATGAACAGCCCAAAACTATTTCAAATAACTTGAACAAATGCAGTAAGAGATGTATCTATACTATGTGTATTGAAATAACTTCAGGAAAAAGAATTAGGAAATGAGTCTTGTGCTCCGATCAAAATAATTACATATATTTAACCCAGCATTATTCTACTTCATTCTAAAAACTACACATTTGACTTAATTCTAATTTCAGTCTTGTTATAAGTCTTGGCAATTGGAAGTTTTATTTTTGTATATATTGTATTATGTATGTGTACAGGAGTAGAGACTAACAATTGTCATGGATCTGCCTCCAGACCCCTCGTTACATGTGAATTCAGAGGAGGAAGAGGAGAATGAGCCAGATCCTGGCACCTGAAGGGAAGCAAGCAGAGTGGCATTGGGGCTTGGATCAGGGAACAGAGGGCTTTAACCCAACACAGCAGCCACAGCTGAGTTGATCGGATGGACGGCAGGCTGAGCCTGAGCCAAGGAAGTCGCAGCTGCAACAGGTTATCTTAGAAACTCCAGGCAAGGGACATGACCAGCTGCCAGTGAGTATGAGGACGTGGAACCCATGTTTCCTTCCTATCCAAGGATATGCAAGGCAGAGAAGAGACAGTTGCAACAACAGTTGGCCAGAGTACTTGCAAGGAGCCAACTTTGTCCTCTGTGAAGGGCTACATTTAATCCTGCCCTAAGAGATGGGCATTGCTAGAATAATGTGTTTTGTTCCTTGGTCTGTGTTCTGTTCTTGTTCTGTGTTTCTGGAAATGTACACTGTATGGGCTTTTTTGGAACTGCGGTGTGTATGTGTGTTGAATAAAATCCATTTACTGTGGTGCATGTAAGTGAGGCATCACAACAACACATATTTCTCGATAATTAGTTCTCAAATTATATTTTCTAGAATTCTCCAGAATAACCTGTGAGCGGTTAAGTAGCATGAATTAAGAGTGTATATACTCAGGCTTCCGGTTTGCTGTTTGTCCCCGCTGGACGCTCCTTCGGGATCGTCGTACCCACTGCCTGTAAAGAGCCGCCTTTATAGCGGAATGGCGGCTCGAAAAAACTCCGTTTCCATGAGGAAACGGAGATAGAGCCGGCTGGGGTGGGTAGAGTCCTCTGCCTAATCCCAAAAGTTTTTTTTTTACTTTTGGGACGGAGCGGAAGAGACTCCCCGTATCCCCAGCCGATGCTCCGGGCTCTGGGAGATCTCTGCTACACGCAGAGCTAGGTGGCAAAAGCAAGCCTGTAAACTTGTTAAACTAATTAAAGAAGACGTGAGCTGGACTGCTGACCCTGAAGCGCAAGTATTTTTTTTTTTATTTTAGAAAAGTTACTGAAGTTGTTTAAGAAGTGAAAGGAAAAAAGATTTTTAAAATGGCGATTGCTGAGGCTTGAAGAGAGGCTGAAATGGAAAGTCCTTCCATTTTTTATTACAAAGTAGCGGAATGAATACTTCTGGCTGTAATTGAGGCAAAACCTCACTCTCACTCTTGTTTTTTTTTTTCTTTTTTTTCCTGGGGATCTGATATTGATCTTGGTTGGAAACAAGCCTTTTTTTCTCTCTCTCTCTCTTTTCCACTAAATCTTGTCTGTGTGGGAAATGGCACCGGGACTTATACAGTTAGACAAACAGGCAGCGGGGGGAAATTCCCCCATTAACAAATTACATCAACAAGTTCTAACTCTCCAGTTTCAGAAACCTGACTTTAATATAATAGAATTTCTTCTTGAAGAGATTGTAAGAAGGGATGAGATTGTGAACCAGCAACTTCAAAAATTTAAGCAGGAAATTAAAGAAATTGGTGAATTGGTGAAATCAAAGTTTGACTTTTTGAATCAAAAGATTTTAAAAACAGCTAATGGTTTATCAGACTTTCTGATTCAGTTGGATGCAAAGACTAAATTATTAGAGTCTAAAATGAAAGAAACTGAGGAGAATTTGGATGACTAGATTCAAAAAATTAAAAGGATTTGGCAAACACTCAGGATAATAGTTCAGAAGACAAACCTAAAATGGAGGTTGACCAAAAGACTGGTAATGAAGAAAATGTGCAACAGAGGATTGAAAGAGAAGTTTTAATGATTCAATATAATTTTACAGAATATGCAATTAGACTGAGAGGTCTGCAGGAAAATAATAGAGATGACTTAAGGAAAATATCTTCTGAAATTCTGGCTGGGATTTTAAAGGTTCAACCTGATGAAGTGTTTTGCAGGATTGATAGAATTTATAGAATAAATTCCTGGTTGGCAAAGCAAAGGCAATTGCTTAGAGATGTGGTGATTTATTTTACAGATAAAGAAATTAGGAATAATATTGTGCAGAACTCTTTTAATTCTACTTT
Organism: Arizona elegans; assembly: GCA_022577455.1. NCBI lineage: Eukaryota > Metazoa > Chordata > Lepidosauria > Squamata > Colubridae > Arizona > Arizona elegans. The sequence goes on from JAKOOJ010000002.1 coordinate 115,405,746, forward strand.
GCAATTTCATGGAAGAAAGATTTGGATTTTTAAGGAGCTCCCGCCTAAGATGCTAATGGAGAGGAAGAAATTTGGCTTTCTAGTGACTGAGTTAAAAAAAAGAAATATCCTATTTAGGTGGGATGCCCCAGTTGGTTTAATATTGAGACACCAAGGAGTAAGATACCAACTGAACACTGTTGAAAAAGCGGAAGAATTTTATCAAAAAATTTTAAAAATGAATTTAATATCTTTAGGCACAATACAGGACAAGCAAAAGGAGTTGGAAACAAAAGGAAAATATCAATTTACAGAGGCTGTGGTAGATAAATTGTCTTTGGACTCCCTGGATACCCCAGCTGGACTGTCTATAAATATGAGAGCAGTGTCATCCGACTCCAATGTGATGAACCATCAAGTTATAGACAAGTGCGTAAATCAACCAGTTGATATACAAGTGATGGAGAAGAAAGATGAGATGACAAAACAAAACCAACAAGATCAACTCATAAAGCAGAATGAAAATCGATCAGCCGACACACAACTGGTAGGAAGGAAACGAGGATGGAAATTCAACCCGCAAAAGAAAAAGAAAAGAAATAGATCTCATAGAAACAGCAGTTTCTAAACCAAGCAACAGTGAAGCCAGGGACTTTAAAAAATGAATGAATATGTGAAAAGATAGTGGAGGCGAACAATTGTTTAATACTATCTTGAGGATAGTGGCAGATCTCTGCAATGCTGTGATTTTGGGATGTGAAAAGAGCCTTACATTGTTGGATTTGAATTATCTACTCTGGATTTCTTTTACTGGTAAATATATTATAATTATTTTGAGTTACAAGGCAAGAGAGTCACGCTGGGGCATGCAGAAGATCTGGATGTTACCCATTAGGATGATGGGAATCAACAATCCTGATGAAAACCACAATGACAACTATATGGATATAATTATAATGTCACTCGGGTGGTTGTTTTTACTTTTATACATATATGAGGATATCTACTACTGATGGGGGCAGAAGATGATTGAAGATTTTGAACAAACTGTTGCACCAGTATGTTATTTCACCCTATTATGGATGAAGGATTTAACAATCCAGTGGAAAGACATCAAAGAAGATATTATATGGATTATAAATTTAAAGTTATTGTCTTTTTTCTTTTTACAAAATGGAATGCATATATAGATATGTGTATATTTTAGTAGAGTGGGCAGTGGATTATATTTAGAATTGTATTGCATAATTTTGTAGGAATTTGGGTTGAAATAGGTTAGTTTACTGATTGATTAGTTTAAGAAAAAGGATCTTTAAGTCATATATTTAGGGGAGTGGAGGAATTGGATAGAACTGAATAAATGTTAAATTTTGATGTAGGGAGAAGGCTGCTTTAAAATGTTATATTAATATATATAAAAGATTAAATGTTAAATTGTTGTAATAATACACTATAAGTTTAGGGAGGAGAAAAAGGGTAGATTATCGCAAAAATGGGAGTTATAAGAATATTATGCTAAGGGTCAGTATTTTGAGGAGGGAGTAAGGGAAAGGTAAGATATTATGTAATTAGTTATGAAATAGCCTATTGTTGTGAAGAAGTCACAGGGGGGGATGGGTGGTGAGGGGGGGTTAGGGAAGGGGGGGGAAAGGGGGAAAAACTTGTATTTGAAAACTTTTTTCAATAAAAAAAAAGAGTGTATATACTTAGATATCAGCAAAAGAGAGGAAGGGAGGAAGGGAGAGACAGAGATAGATAGACAGACAGACAGAGACAGACAGAGAGAGAGAGAGAAGGGAGACATAAACTACCTGCTGTTGAGAAATTAACCTCTCTTCATATTGTTTTTTGCCTTTAAATTGAATTATAACTAAAAAGCTGTTGAAAAAGAAGATGCCATTCAATAAAGATTATCTTATAGCCCTTCAGAGAAGAATGCTTGAAATAAAAATGTTTTTCTGAGAGCTCTTGAAACAGGACTTTTTTCAAATAAGAAATCAGACCAAATTGAGAAGACTACACTAATTCCATCCTCATTTCACAGAATAGTCCTGAATTTATATCTCCCAGGTTGTTTTGGAATGCATACAGAATCTAGCTCAAGTTGACAAGTCAAATTCAAAGACAAGATTGCAAGATAGACAAATAGTGTCTGAACACAAGAACTGTTATAAGCTTGACTGGTCAAACAATATTCCTACTTTTGCTATGAATAAAAGAATGAAAATTCGTGAAACTTCTTAGTTAATTTGACTAATTTAGGTCTGATGGGCAAAAACTCATCATGCTTCATGGGACAAAGAGGCACTGTTGTATTCTGATCAATTAGTCTGTGTTGAGATAAGAATATGAGCCGTGTTTGCCAGTATCCTCAAAGTTCAGCTACCTGTCTAATAACCTTCTTCTTATTTCATTTTCTTATTTTTATGTTGATATTTTTACTGTATTGCAAAATTCTAATAAAAAAAGTAATTCCCCAAAACATGATTTTAAGCTCTTACCTTAATTTTTAAACATTCTCCCCTGATTTCTAACCCAGATACCAGAGCATTGTTCTGATAAAATGAAAAGCATCATTGTAAGTAAATCTTATAAGAACTCATCTTTAATAGTATGGAATTCCACCATATGATGACTCTGAAATAACGTAACATTAATCCCAACTAAATGGTCTTTGACTTAATTAATCCTCATTACCCCTATTTATTCTTACATGTTAGATCTCAGGTGTTGTAAGCCAATTTTTGTTGTTATTTTCTTTCAATGTTCTTATAATAAAATGGGATTTGTATATGACATAATAATTCAATGGAGTCATTAGGCTAGAAGCCAAGTGATGGTGAGTTCTAGTCCTGATTTAAGCACAAAATCACTCTCAGAACTTTTTGGAAAACTTCTAAAAGACTGAAAACTTTGGAACACTTACAAAGAAAAATGCAGGGACTTATTCAAGCAGTCACTAGAAGTCAATACTGACTTGAAGGCAGCCTCCTTCAAAAATGTAATACGAATAATTGGAATGGGAACTCAAGTAATTCTGACAATTTCAAAAATTGTTTTGAAACAATTTCAAAAAATTATGACAATATAAAGTTTAGACAAAATCTTGTTAAATTAATTACTGGCCAGTTTTTGAGATTCCTAGGCTACCTCTTACCATTCAAAGTGTATTTCATATATGTGAATTAAACCAGAAAATGTCTCGAATACCTTAAAATGGCTAAAATCTTCTAAAAAGAATAAAGATGCTTTTAGCATGAAAGCCCCATTTAATCATTGCAATTTCTTTTCAGTAGATGTCACAAATGGTTTAGAATTTGTTTCACAGAGAGGCTGAAGAGGTGCTCAAAAATTTAGTATCCCTGGCTGATTAGCCTTTTGATTATTTTAGATTAGGTATTGAGAAAGATTCTTCTGTGGGCATTTGACACTAATTCCATGGAGTGACTAGTAATTACAGAAAAGCAACTGAAAACCTGGGCACAATTTTAATTAAACTATTACCGATGAATGACTGCCAAATTTTGTTTTCATTTAAGAGAAATCTGGCCAGAAGCATGTAGCAAACTATTTACATGTATATCCTCCAGAATGAAGCAAACTTTTGTTAGTTTTAAATAATTCTAGATTAAATAACTAGGCACCTAATATATGCATTTCTTCCATATTTTAAAGAATGTCATTTTCTGAATAGTTGTTCAATATACTTCTAGTAGGAATATTAACAGATCTATATATATAAAAGCCAAATCCACTCAGTCATCTCCAGGACTGTAAAGCCTACAAACTTAAAATTTGGTACGTATGTTCTTCTTGGCTTCTAGGTACTCGCTAAGAAAGGATTTTTCGAAATTACCATCAGATCATTAGTATTTCATATACAGTATATTCATATACAGTATATTAACATGCTCTGGTGCTAAGGATTTAGACGTTCTACTTCCCTTCCTCACCTGAAAAGTTCCAACTGCCACTTGCCTCAAATTCCATTACCTCAGTTCAAACTGGCAGATGTCCCACTCCTTCACTCAGGGGCAGTCTGGGGCTCCTTACAGTACTAAACGTCGGTACCTCACCAAAATGTCTACGCCTTCCACCTATGGAACTGCTTCCGGACTCAAGGCGGTGGGAGAGATATTCCCTTATGACCTTCAATCACTGACCACCACTGACTCAATGGATTGTGAACTGAATTTCACCTGCATAGTGTGCCAGCCCCAACTTCTTACACTGACCTCCTCAGTTCAGACGAATCTGTTTCTTCTACTGTAACACCAGTTAAAGGGAAAAGACTGTCTTTCTGCTGCCTGGAAGTACAGCGGATGCTTCCAAATGACATCTTTTGGAGCCAGAGAGGTGAAGGAGGTAAATTTCATGCCAACATTCAAAGTGCAGGGGCAGGTCTACCACAGGGTAGGGAGTAACATGGCAGGGCCTCAGCAGCAGCCTTCATTTCTCCAGATATACTTTGTTGGTGATGATGACAATCAGGGTCTGTCAAGACCATGGGGATGCTACAATGGTTGTAAGTCATAAGTAGCGAAGCACGGGTATCCAGCTAGTATCTTATAATTAAAATTGCCAGGGAAACATTGTTGTACATAGCCCACAGTTTAAGAACAATTAATGTGCTAGACTTCCTTATGTTTTATTTTCTTCAGGTTTCTTGAAGGAAAAGGGCCATGTAGTGGAAACAACCTGAAAGATTGTTTCATTGTTCATTTGATTGTTTCACCGAAAGACTTTCATATCCTATTGAATAAGATCTTCCCAGACATACAATTTGAAATGGAGGAAGAAATGGCTAGACAATTACAACTTTTAAATGAACTTGTCAAGGCAGGAATATGGAAGCCAAGAAACCATGATTTATCACAAGGCCACCAACACTCCACACATTCTTAGTTTCAACACTAACCATCCATTGTTACACAAAAAGAGTTGTGTCAGAACACTATATGGCAGCGTGAGAACCAGGGGTGAAATGCTCCCGGTTCGGACCGGATCGCCTGATCCAGTAGCGATGGCGGCAGGTGGTTCGGAGAACCAGTAGCAAAAATCCCTGCGTGCCCCCCACCATGCCCAGCTGAGCCGCATGATCATCAGAGGCTTTTTTCTTAACTTTTAAAAGCATTTTTTTCTATAACCTCTTCCGATGAAAAAATGCTTTTAAAAGTAAAAAAAAAAAAAAAAAAAGCCTCTGATGATCGTGCGGCACAGATGGGATAATCAGAGGCTTTTCAAAGCATTTTTTCCTGTAATCTCTTGGCCAAAGAAGTGGTAAAAAAAATGCTTTGAAAAGTCTCTGACGATCCCACCTGAGTTCCTGATTGGCAGAGAGGCTTTTCAAAGCATTAGAAAAAATGCTTTGAAAAGATTTTTTTTTTAAAAAGTTGGCCACGCCCACCCAGTCACATTACCCCCCCCCCCCAAGCCACACCCACAGAACCGGTAGTAACAGATTTTACATTTCACCCCTGGTGAGAATCCACTGTAGTTAGTACCCAGCAAGCTAAACAAATGAAGGTACATCATTTGTTTAGCTTGCTGCCATACATCAAAAACATTTCAGAAGCAATAGAACACAGTTTCCGAGATCAGCATGTGGGCATCTCACACTGCCCAGAGACAATTCATGCATTGCAAAGATTGCTTGGAGGTGGGAGATACTTCTAATTTAATCTACTGGATCCCCAGCATGGATTGCCCCTGTGACTATGTAGGACACGCGAGAAGGAAGCTAACCACCAGATTGCAAGAACACAAGTGAGTGGTCAGATGAGGAGACCCAAACTCATTGGTCATTGCAATGAACAAGGATATACATTCAATTTCACAGCTACTAAAATTGTTGGCCGAGCAAGTAGAAAGGTAGCCATGGAAATGATTGAAGCCTGGGAAACTGGCCCCTTGTCAGTCAACAGGAATTGATTTACCACTGCCTTGTCAGGTACTTATGAGACGAGGACTTGGCAGTACAAGGAAACAACAGTCAATGACTTAATAGCCAGCTATCAACACCCTAATCAACAAATAAAAAGCCATGCACAACCAGGCACCATATAAATACTATGCACAGAATAGCCGAAAGCACACATTCAGGCAGAGAGAAGTTCCCTGAGGATATGGGCTCCAGCATAAATCCAAAAGCTCAGGAACTAAACCTCTGGTCCTGGTGATTGACCCTGATTGAATCCTACAACCTGCATGCTTCAGAGCATACTGAAAAATGCTTCAGAACATATTATATGTTCTAAATATGAATATCGTATCTGTTTGAAACACCTTAAAGCAGCCACATCTTAGAATCAGTCTCAAGAAAAGATATAAAGAACTACAGACAGGTACTACATTACCATCCCCGCTTGATCCCTAGTAGTACATAGCTACATTTGCCTAAGCAGTACAAAAACATTTGCCTAAGAAATATTACCAAAGTCTCTGTAGCCCCTTCCTATATCACAAGATCAATCATGTAATATAGGAAGCCTACAAGACCACATGTTCCATATTTTTCTCACCTAGGCTTTCCAGCAGCATGAAGCCAAGTCCTTGTGCCGATAAACCCCTTTTATTTAATTTACAGTGAATTCCTCTCCAGCAAAGTCTTTCCTCCCCCCAGTCTTTCAAGATAGTTCACAATTACCCACCTCTATCAGGCTTGGAGAGTGGCCAGGCTGAGCAATACTTGGCAAGAATGCAGTAATAAACTAAATGTCCCCTGCAAATTCCACTCCCCTTTCGCTCGTCTTTTATTCCCTCTGGGAGGGGCCATTCATCGTCCACCTGTGGCCTTACTCCCAAGTCGCCCCTTGTTCTTTAGCTGTTCCCTTTGTCTGGCAACTTTGCACATGCACATACTGGGAACAGGCTCCACCTGTTTGTCTCACTGATGTCTGACTCCAAAGGCAGCTGATAACTGGCATACAGCCCTGCCCCCCTCTCTGCCTCCAACAAAGACCCCTCATCAGAGCCTTCCCCAGACTCCAGGGCTGGCCCATGTTCCTACCCAACCTCCTCACTATCCGAATCTGCTGTCAGATCTGCTGGCGGGCCACAACACCTATCCCTGGTTTAAATATAAGCAAACAACCTGTGTGTTCATATTAGAAAAGAAAGTCAAGGAATGAAACTCTAAAACTTCTAGCATCTCAAAGTACCCTTAGTAATAGTTTTCCTGGATTTCCGGGGAAGAATGGAAATTTAAAGATAGCTTTACAAAAGTGGAGCTGACAATTGCACTAAGAACAGACAAGGAGAGGATGCAAGATTACCCAAACTGTGCTCCATACAATGGTATGGAGTTTCAAGAAGACACTGCAGAGCAGCGGTCTATGGAACCTCGAGCCAAGGGAATTTGCCATACTTGCTCCAGTCACAAACAGAGTTTTTCAAAGGACACTAAGTTTGCACTTCCCTTGCTAATCATTTTCCAAATTGTCTATTCATTACTTTAAAGAAGTTAAGACACCTTCAAAATGACAAAGCTGGAAACAATGGGTTTCCATGCGTGCCTTCAATCCTTAATACAAGAAAATGAAACTGTATCTTTACAATCTTTAAGAATTTAAAATACAGTAAAAAAAACAAGAAAGGGTTTTTGTCTATAGAAAATTTTAAATAGATTAAGGGCTCAAAAATCATTGGAACATTGGATTTTGAATATTAAGACTTCAAAATTTATTTTTTAAAAATATATACATTTTTGTGAGAAAAAAAGCCCCTATTTTTGATATTGGAAGCATAACAAGACAAGCAACTTATAAAATAATGTTCAGAGACATTTTGGAGGAATTGCATTGAGACTTTGAATCAATAATATTAGCTGTATTGGGTCTTCTTAGGAGCATCTGTTTCTAGAAAATGTTACAGAAAAAGATAAAAGACAAATATGAATTTGTTATTACGCACACACAGACACACAAACACATGTATGGCTTTAAAATTTGAGAAGGAAATAAAAATGACAATCTCAGACAGCCAATAATAATAATTATTATTTTGCTGGATTTACAAAAAAGGCTGTTTAATATAGTGAAGAAATTTTAAACAAAGATCAAGAATCATCTGAATGGATTAAAGAGCAACACTGGAAACACAAAGTTGTCTTATTGGATCCGGATTAAAAATAGGACATGTTATTTTGGGTGGCTTTTTTTGGATTTGCTGACATCTGGAATGGAAAAATATTACGTATGGGATTGCTTACAGTAAACATGATGTTTAAGCCTTTTTCCCTAGTTATTTTATGTAGTCTAATTTGACAGCACTTAAAATGGTTTTGTATCTAACTGTCCTTTTACTTAAAGCAAGGAATTTTTATGAACTTGTTCTCTTTAAAAGAGAAATTATCCTTATTTGTCATGTTACATTTCAGTCTAATAGCAATAGCAATAGCACTTATATACTGCTTCACGGTGCTTTTACAGCCCTCTGTAAGCGATTTATAGAGTCAGCATATTGCCCCCAACAATCTGGGTCCTCATTTTACCCACCTCAGAAGGATGGAAGGATGAGTCAACCTTGAGCGTGGTGAGATTCAAACTGCCGAACTGCAACTAGCAGTCAGCTGAAGTAGCCTGCAGTACTGCACTTTAACCACTGCGCCACCTCTGCTCTCCTAATATCTAATGTTGACATTAGGATCCTGGGATTCCTTTATCTATATCAGGGGTGTCAAACTGGCAACACCTGGGCACAGGATGCATCATGGCTCCACAAAGGCAAAAAAAGTCACGATATGTGATGTCATGTGACACGATCAAGTTTGACACCCACAATCTATATACTACTAAAGCTCTTCATTTGTCTATCTGTAACCTTCAAGTGGGTGAAAAGCTGCATCATAGGGCAACAATCTAAAAATAATGTATCTCATATGGGCTAAGTTTAATAATGTGTCCAAAATTCAGGATATTATTTCTGTGGGACTGAAATTTGGTAACATTATGGCCACTTCAACATCTTTATGTTGTTGAGCTGCCACAGTCAGCCAGTCATGTTATCATCATTTCCAAGGCTTCCCACAAGGAAAGTCAATGGGGAAGCAAGCTGGAAGTCAGAGGTTGCTCCTCCTCCCATGCTTCCTTGCCCACCCATGGTTGGTCCATTGCATCTGGCATGAAAAAAAAGTTGTGTATTGAATTTGCTTATAATTAACACCAGGAGTGAAATCCAGCAGGTTCTGACAGGTTCTGGAGGACCGTTAGTGGAAATTTTGAGCAGTTCGGAGAACTGTGAGTGGAAATTTTGAGTAGTTCGGGGAACCGGCAAATACCATCTTTGGCTGGCCCCAGAGTGGGGTGGAATGGAGTTTTTGCAGTATCCTTCCCCTGCCATGCCCACCAAGCCACACCCACCAAGCCACACCATGCCCACCAAGCCACGTCCACAAAATGGGTAGTAAAAAAATTTGGATTTCACCACTAGTTAACACTGTCTTTTTCCCTACAGTTACGTTATATAGTTTGATCTGATACTATATAAAATTTCTTTATATTTATTTGTCAAGTTAGACTTTAGTCTTTTCTTTACACTAGGATAATGGGACCACTTTATATCTTTTAAATGTGGATTTGCTTGAGCTATGGGTTGAGATGTGGAATGTTGAGTTTTATATATGTTAATTAATGCTATTATTTTAGGGCTCTGTTGGACTGTTTGCTGACTCGTGGATTGGAGAAGACCTTAGTTATTAGATTTTTCTATTGTTGAGAGATGAGTTATGAGATGAAGATATTTAGATCTGTTAATTAAGAGGAGGTGAAAAGATAGTGAAATGGTTTATACTTGACATAATGAGGGTGGGAAGCTGGTTTCTTAGGCTTTTTATACTCTTTTTCTTTCTTCTTTGCTTTTGTGCATCTTTTTATCTTTATCTTTTGTAATTAAAACTTTTAATAAAATTATTTTAAAAACTGTAATTATTTTCCTGAAGGTTGCAAAAACTAAGACTTGTTGTGGAATGTCTGTGTACCATCTCAAGCAGAATTTCATTAGATATTTTTTACAAATTGTATTATTTTAAATCTTATTTTACATGGGTTTTTTTTTTTGTTGGTTACTATAGATTTTAGTGTGTTTTATATTTTATCAAACCACTGTGAGTTAATTATGATTTAGTAGCATATACAACTGCTGGTTTAGTTAAATAAATAACTTTTAGGAAGAACAAGCTGCTACTTACTAAATGCCAATGCTAGCTGAAGACATTTGCTCCAGTGGTAGGTTGCCCCTGGTTCGGACCGGTTCACAAGAACCGGTAGTAAAACAGGTGGGAGGCTCCGCCCACTGACCCAGATATCTTCATAAGTGATCTGCACATGCACAGAAGCTTCTGCGCATGCGCAGAAGAGCACACGTGTGTGGGCATGATGCAAACTGGTAGTAAAGGGTATCCCTGATTTGCTCCCTAAATTGGATCTCAAATGTCATTTCCCCCCTCAGTTAAGAACCAAGTTTCTAGAGGCTTGCTGCATCGTTTTGACACCAATTTCTCCTTACATCTCCCATCTGGATCAGACTGCTTCATTTTTGCTATATGATAGTTATGAACCTCAGAAGAACATATCCAAAGCAATTCATATATTTTCTTAGGTCTGAATCAATTTAGAAAAGAAAAGGTATACATTGCTACAGCTTTGAACATTTGAATATTCTTCTATGCAATAATACACTTACTGCACAATAAAAACAGAACTTCAGGTATAAACCAGTTTCAGATTGCCACCGTCAGCTAAAACAGAAAACAAAATCTCTGTTGCAGAGTAAATTAAAAAAAAAAATCCATTGAAAATAAAGACTTCCTTGAGTTGAGCTCATCTAGTGATAATGGGAAAACATGGTTTGCCCCTTCTGTATTCTGAAACAGTATAGCTACAGTCCTGGGATTTTCTGGTGATTTCCATTCTTGCTCAAATTAATCTGACCCTTCTTATTTATTTTTTGAAGTTAGCTAAGCTTAGCTAGATGTTGGAGTTTAGTCTAATTTAAGTATGAACATTACATGGTCCATGTCTGACTCTAAGGGGTAATGCTCAGCTCCTTTTCTTAGTCAAGGGAGCCAACATTGTCCAAAGACACTTCCATGGTCATTGGCCAGCATAACTAGAGATATTATCATCCTATTCTATTCTATTCTATTCTATTCTATTCTATTCTATTCTATTCTATTCTATTCTATTCTATCCTATCCTATCCTATCCTATCCTAACCTATCCTATCCTATCCTATCCTATTCATACACACACACGCACACGCACATACACAATATATTTATATTTTATCTCATTTCATTAGGGCTATAAACAGGAAAATCAAACTAAATATATAAGGCATTTGAAATTGATCTTATTTAAATTATAATAGCTTACAAGCAATAAAATCATTTGTTTTGTGCAGAGGTGCTGGTGATGTAAGACTAGAATTTTGAGAGAACACCAAATTCAAAGTCTTTCTCTTTATATTCCTGTCTTCCATGTGTTTAAATGAAGGATCATTTAAAGATCATTTAAACATGCAATCTTCTGAAGTGATCATTTGTATAGTGTTGCAAAGAACAACCTTCATGTCATCTCTGAACTCTGAATCAGCATTCACTAAAATGGCATTCAGGTTTCCCATCTCACTTTCTTGTTTTTACTGAATTCCAGAACTTGCTGCTGTTAACATTCCCTAACATTTTTCTTAAATTAGCATTCATTTATTTTCATTCCGTTGAGATTTAAGAGCAATTTTAAAAAAAGAATTCATCAAGTCAATTTGGTAGACTCCTAGAGATAGATTTACCAGGCCTTCATAGAGATTTGCAACTGTATAGTATAGTGCTAGAATGTACCAAAATAATTTGTCAGAACTCTTATTTATCTATTTTTGAAACATCACCATTGGTGTTAAGCTCTCAGTATCAAGTAGGACATTCTTTACTTTGAGGATATAAGTTTGTAACAGAGCACATTTCCTGCAAATAATGGTCCCAAGTTCAGATGAAATGCAATCCTCAACTAGATAACAACCCCCCTCCCTTTCAACTTGTCTTGGGAGACTGAAATCCCACCTTTGTAGGCTTACACAGAAAGAAAAGCTTTCATAACATGACAGTATTAGAGGGGATACAGGTTAGCTAGAGGGCAATGTTTAGGAGGAATCCTCCTTTTTGACCTTTGCTTTAATGCCAATACTGTGTACAGAGATAGAGATAAAACCTGTCCTGGGAAGACTGGGCAAGCAATAGGCATCCTGTTGAAAGGTTGAGTGGATTATAAACTTCATCAGTACTGATCTTTTTGATTTAATAGAAAGGGTATGGCACATTTTAAAGACAATCAGACCTGGGAGGCCTTTTATGAACTTACAAGGGGAATGATTCAGGAACTTCTATAAATTACAACTGGGCAAGCATAATACAACTGCTCCCCTCCCCTAATGTTTTGGCCAGCAAGTGGAGAAAGGGAAAATAAATTGTTTTTAATTCTTCTCTCCCTTTCTAGCAGAAAGACTCAAGGAAAAACTGTACAGTAGAGTTGGAAAGCCAACTGTGAGGCATCTCTCCTCTTGAAAGCTTTTACTTATCCTAGAGAATCTGCTTGAGTTAACTGGGGCTATGTTTCTTAACCGACTGGACTTCAGGCTAGTCCATAAGACCATGACAAGGGAGGAAGCTTGTTTGGATCCACTGAGCTTGTTGGTAGGTTGGTAGACTTTTCAGGAACTCAGCTTAGTTTGTTCTGTGTACTGTAAACATCAAAAGAACAGCTTTCCCAGGCCCTTAAAGTAACCTATACTGAGTTGGGTTTCAAGTTATAGAATAGATCCAGATGATAGAAACTATCAATGTACAGTAGAACTTCTGGTCACAACCATAATTCGTTCCATAACTTTGGTCGGAACCTGATTTGGTCATGGTCAGAAGCATTCGTGACCGGAGGTTCTACTGTATTATTATCCATCCTCTGATCTAGTCTGAGGTTCAGTTACAAAACTGTGGCTTTAGGAAGCCATGGAGTCCCCAGAAGTGACCCAGTTCCAAAGCACTGGCAAGTATCTGTTGATAAAGGCCTCCTTCTGTGAACATCTGGAAGGTGAGTCTACCATTAGATCTCAATAAATGGGATGATGAGACAGAAAAGTATACCAGTTTTTATTCATCTTTCCCCTCTTGTTATATATCGGTTGGTAGAGGATTTCTTTTTTTTCTACTTTTGTTGTTTTCCTCTTCTTATTGAATTCCTGATTTTCAAAATTGAAGCATGTGTGTCAGGATGTTTTCTCCTACAGGGAAGGGACCTTTTACAGTGAACATATTGCATTTGCTTTTCTCTATTAAAGGCACCAAGGTGTGGAAAAGGTCCCTTCTCTACTTTGCATATGTAATTGTAAAGACAGGAAGTAGCTTAATGTGTTAAATTGACATAGCACTGTTTTCCTTTCTTGCTTTTATCACATGTTTTGGGAGCTGAAAATTAAGGACAACAATTTCATAAGGGACCTTAGATAAAATGGTGTATGCTCTTTGGACTTAGCATACAGAAACAGATGATATAATAGCCTTTGCTCTGGTTTTCACTGCTGGTTGTGTGAATTAAAAATATACTGCGAACAACGTGCTATGAAACATACACACCTTCACAGTTGTGTGCTTCTGTTGGACAGATTCTGTCAAAATATTATGCTCATAAATGGCAAAATAAAATAAAATAAAATATAGCCTGATAAATATGGATGATAGTGTTGCCTTGACATTCTAAGAAATTTCTGTAATGAGTTCTATAGATTGCATACAGTATATTGCACAGTAATAATTCTGTTTAGAAGCAGGCTGGACTGTGCTATCAATACCTGTTTCTTCCATAAGTCATGAATCTCAGTGTTCTGCCATAGTGTTTTCTTCATTTAGTTTGCCATGTTTCTAGAAAGTAACTTTTAAGAATTCCATGGTGACTTACTGATTTGGCCTTAAATTGGCCTTGATACAGTTGAGGTGGGGAAAATACAATCTGCAAACAGTTTGGGGTTCACTAGGATTCCTTATGCGATTTTAAGGCAGAAAATACTAGTAAAAAATTCTCTTTGTGGGAACAGAGAGTTTTGGTGATTGCAATGTATGCCAAATTTAGAATGAATTTCACATTTTTAAATATAAGAAAGGACTGCCATTATAAGTTGTGCTTTGTATGGAAGACCATTGCCTTCTGGAAAACTATTGTAGGATTTTTATATATTTTTGTGAACTTACTGTGACAGACCTAAACTCCTAATTTTTCTGTATATAATTATGAGGGGATTCATTCTGAAGAAATAAAATATATGCATATTGGAAAGAACGAGGCATGATGAATGAATACAAGAACTGAATTGATGCTCAGTTCAATTATTGTAAGCAAGACTTCTGCAATTATGGGATTTTGAAGAACCCTTGTATCAATACAAATAATACAGGATTCTTTATCTACAATGGTTATTATTGATATCAGAAAATTATAGATATCTATCAGCTTACATTGAAAACAACATTCCATTTTACAATAGACCAAAAACAACCAATGCATTAAAAGTTGAAGACTCTCTCAAGCTGAAATCAGTTCCTGGTGACTATATGGCAAACTGATTTTGTTTTTCTTCCCACATATATATTTTAACTTCCCAGCCCTAGGATCTTGTGATCAGTGGAGATCTGCTGGGTGCAGCCTCTACTTTAGATAGTCTAATTACATACAACCTATTCAAAATGAAAAATGTTCAAGTCAGTGGTGAAATCCAAATATTTTTAGTACCGGTTCTGTGAGCATGGCTTGGTGGGTGTGACAGGGGAAAAACTGCAAAATCCCCATTCCCTCCCCACTCCTGGGGGAAGGATATTGCAAAATCTCCATTCCCACCCCACTCTGGGGCCAGCCAGAGGTGGTATTTGCTGGTTCTCCGAACTACTCAAAATGTCTGCTACCAGTTCTCCAAACTGCTCAAAATTTCCACTACTGGTTCTCCAGAACCTGTCAGAACCTGCTGCATTTCACCCTGGTTCAAGTGTATATGGTAATGAAGTATACTGTTGTAGTTGTTTGATGAAATTGTTTGCATTTTATTCCACTGCACGCCAGAGATAGGAGAAATAGAAGAATGAAAAGAATATAGAGCTGATCTTGATTTAATTTTTTTCTTTGTAAGCCACCCAGTGTCACTGAGAGAAACATCAGTACCACAATAACAGAGTTGGAAGGGGCCTTGGAGGTCTTCTAGTCCAACCGCATGCTCAAGCGGGAGACCCATTTCAGACAAGTGGCTGTCCAGTCTCTTCATAAAAGCCTCCAGTGATGGAGCACCCACAACTTCTGGAGGCAAGTTCCACTGGTTAATTATTCTCACTGTTAGGAAATTTCTCCTTAGCTCTAAGTTGCTTCTCACCTTGATTAGTTTTCATCCAATGTTTCCTGTCTTGCCTTGGAATTTGGGTTGACCCCCCACCCCATCTTCTTTAGGGCACCCCCTCAAATATATGTTGGGCAACTATAGAAATGTTCTTAAATAAAAAATAAATAAATAATTTTATGGTGCAAAATAATACAGACATTTGCCATAGGCAATCCTTCTGTATGTGTTGGCTATTCCTTATGGAGCAACACCATTTCCAGATCTCATATAGTAGCATTGCACAATTTTCTGCTCCCTTCTAACAGGAAAAAAAATTATGCAACTACTGGACAGGACTACAGTTCAATTGTACCTTAACACAAGAAAGAAAGAAAAAAAAAAGGGGGGGGGAGAAAGATTTATTTAAGTTTATTTGAATGTATTAAGTCTGCTTGAAGAATTGAAAATTAAAACAGCATTCCTCAATCTTTTCAAGCCAGAAAGCATACCTGGATTTTTGAGGGCATGTTATAAGTATTAACAAAACAGTGTCATGTTGGCATATCCAGTCATTTAGTTAATAGCATTAATAGTAACCACTATTTACTGGGAAGCAAATAGATAAGGTTGCTTCTCACCGTCATATCTCGCTTTCCAGGAAGAAGCTTCCTATTTAGTTGACTTCCCTAATCCTTTTTTTTCTGGGTAACTGGGTACAGTTCCAGACAAAAACTTGGCACATAGCCATCCACAAGCTGATTTTCTAAGAATGTTTGTGAGGCCAAGTCAGGCCCAGATGCATTCTTGGAAAGAGATGAGGCTAGAGGCTAGTGCTTTGCTTCACAGCATGCCAGTTTCCTTCCTTTTTTAATTAAGAGGAAAATCAACTGAAATCTGATGAGCTATGGAGCCTAGTTAGTACCAAAGAACATGAGGAGCCAAGTGTTAAAATAACCCTTAAAACAAAAGTTAATTGTGCCATAGATTCCCAGTGAGCGTGACTAAAATAATGGTTTAAGGAATTCTAACAACCTATGAATCATTGGTTTCCCACCCGTGCACTAAACAAAATCAGCCTGGGTCATCTGGCTCTCTTTCTTCTTTATTTATTTAATTCAATTTACTACATATCTACTCCATCTGACCCTGAGTAACTCACAGTAGAAGAAGCAATAAAAACACAATACAGAACACAGCCAGATGGCTTTTTGCCATGTGCACTCATTAAGCACTGTGAGGAAAACTCCAGACAAAATAAAACCAAAAAACAGACAAGTTAGAATAAAACAGCAGGTAAGAATATATCTTTAAGTTTGCATATTGCCTGGTTCCTCTGTTTTCTTAATACCAATCTAGTTTCAAAATTTTCTAAAGGTAGAGTGGAATGTGGGGGGGGGGAGAAAGTGGAGAGATTTACTGTCAGCTAATAAATCAGATGACAAAGCACAATTTGCAGACAATCTCCTCCCCAAGTCACCTTGTCAAGCTAGAGACTGAAAAAGCAACATCAGCTCTTTGTATTATTTGTACCTAGAAGCCTTGATGCTGTCAGTATTTAGAGTTCAGATTATTTCCATCTCCCCACTCTGGAAAGTTGAAATTGTGGAGAACACATCAACACACAGTTCCTCTAAATATGCACTTTTAATTTGCTGGGTCTTAGGGTTGCTGCGGAAAAGGAAAAATTTCTTCATTGGTCCACTCATTTTTTCTATGCCTTTCTTGGTGGGGAGGATATTTTTAAAGTCTTTTCAGTTGGGGATGCTTTTTAAACAGTGGCATACGATATAGGAAGTATTGTGTATTTAAGACAAAGGTTTTTAGCTTTCACATCAGAATTAACTCTAGCTGTTGGACTATTTTCTCCCAGCTTCTTGCAATTTCTATTTACATCTGTGTAACTGACATTTAAAATGCTGTAAATATCACTGAGGTAACTGCGAATAGCAAGTTGGTTCACTTGCTTGTAAGTGCCAATGAGCAGAGCAGAGGTTACATGAGGGAATCATTGATAATGAGAAACTTTGAGGAGGGGAACAGGAAAGGCGGTGCCATTAGTTAACACAACACTTTCCCCTCCTAATCCACACACCTCTCTCTTAAGAGATGTCTTGAGATCTCTGTATATTATTGCCAAATTACATTGCCTCCTGTCTCCAATTAACTCTGGGTGGCTTGCAATACAATAAATTAAGGCAATGCAATTTAAAAACAACCGACAAACCGGTAAGAAATTGATGGATTAGTGAATTCAGCCAACAACAAAACTCACAAGGGCCCAGCCATTGAAACTGGAACAAATTCAGATTCTAATATCAAAAGACTAATCCAGTTGTGCTATACTTTATGCTGAGAAACAGAGAAAGATTTCTTATTTTTTAAATTATAGTGTGAGCAGCAAAAGATGTTCTCCCTTTAGCTGATCACACCTACCCACAAACAAAGACAGAAGGATATGCTATGAGTAAGCCACAGAGAATACGCCAGGAAATGGGAAGAGGCATTGGTCTTACCTGATACGCTTCTTCTTGTTGAGTGGGAACAGAAATGGATTGTCCTCATCTGCTAGCCAATAGGACTGAGTCTGTCAAAGCTGCGAGGACACACCTCCACCAACGATCCCCAGCTTTTGGCGAAGGCATAGAGACAGACCCGACATGTCTGGGTCAGAAGCTTCACCCCCCAAGAACTGAGGGCCAGCCTGGCATTAGGGTGGGGCTGGATGCTGTTTCCACTCAACGAGAAGAAGCATATCAGGTAAGACCAACACCTCTTCTCCATTATAGTGGGAACAGCATCCAGGAATGGGACATACCAAAGTGGCCTTGTCCTTACAGGTGGGCTGCAGCCTGGTCCAAGGTTCGCCTCATCCGCATGCACTCTCTGGAGGACCTGCCTCCCAAAGACCACCTCAGCCAAGGCATAGCTGTCCAGTTTATAGTGCTTGATGAAAGGGGACAGGGAGGACCATGTAGCTGCATGGCAAACCTCTTCCAGAGAGGCCTGCGTCACCCACGCCGCACTTGTGGCTGCACTCCTTGTGGAGTGTGTTATTATACTCTTGGGCAGTGAAATGGCTTGTATCTTGTAAGATTTGGCGATACACCCCCCAATCCAGCGCCCCACAGTCAATGGAGTGACCTTGGCTCCTAAGGAGGCAGGCTGGAATGACACAAAAAGCGACTCCGTCTTCCTAAAAGAGGAAGTTCTTTTGATATATATCTGGAGTGCCCTCCTCATGTCTAGCGAGTGCCACTTCCGTTCCAGTGCATGCACTGGCTTGGGGCAGAAATTGGGTAAAATAAGTTCCTGGGCCCTGTGGAACCATGAGTTCACCTTCGGAATGAAGGAAGGGTCCAAACGTAAAATCACTCTGTTAGGGTGAAACACACAGAGATCACTCCGGACAGATAATGCTGCCAACTTTGATATCCACCTGGGCGATCTTATGGCCACCAGGAAGGCCACCTTGCAGGTCAGGAAACGCAATGTGGCCTCTCTCAGTGGTTCAAATGGGGCCTCAGTCAGCACCTGCAGTACCTTAGTGAGGTCCCAAGTAGAGTAGTGGTGAATCACTGGAGACTGTAGGTTCAATGCACCTCTGATGAACCTGCGGACGGTTGGGTGTAGAGCAAGGGAGTCCAGCCCGCTGCAGGAAAGGACCAATGACAGGGCAGCCACCTGGCAATGGATCATGTTGGGCAAAAGGCCCTTGTCCAACCCCACCTGAAGAAACTCCAGCATCTGAGGCATGGACACCAAAGTTGGGTCCAAGTGCAACCTGGAGCAACAGGAACAAAAGGCCTTCCAGGTGGCATCATATTTTCTGTTCGTGGAAGGCCTCCTGGAGGCTTCTATGGTGGCAATTACTTTGGAAGAGTAATTGTCTCAGCTCAGAGAACTCAGCTCAAACAGCAGGTGGTTAACTGGAGCCACTGTGGGTCCGGGTGGACCAATGACCCCGGCTGAGGGAGACTCTGTCCGTCGGTATCCTCCAAGATCTGGCCACCAAGAGGGCAACTAAATCGGCAAACATCCTTTAGAAATAGCTGGGGAAACCCACCATTTTAGGGAACGGATCACCCCTAGTGATAACCTGACTTTGGACGGTGGAGTGCTCCTGCCTGCCCTTTGGTAAGGTAGGAGGAACCACTGAAGAACCCTGGCGTGTAAACGTGCACAGGGCACAATGGAAATGCAGGACAGTATCTTACCCAGGAGTTGCGAAAGAGTGGCCAGGGGAACCGTACGGTTCCTCCTGATCCGACCCACTAAGTCCATTATACTTGCCTGCCATTCTGGGAGAGGTATATCTTATATTCAATGGTGTCTATCTCCATTCCTAAATGCAGTAACAGATTAGTTGGTGTCAAATGACTCTTGTTAATGTTTATGGAAAACCCATGATCCTGAAGCACCTGGATGGTGATTCTGAGATCCTCGCGCATCTGGGTTTCAGAGGTGGACTGGATCAGGATGTCATCAAGGTAGCACTGGACATGCATGGGAAGAGCCTGGAGGTGTGCCATCAAGGCAGCTAACACTTTCGTGAAAGCCCTGGATGCTGATGACAGGCTGAAGGGCAAGGCTCTATACTTCTGCTATTAAAGTTTCCATGCCAGGAGGAATATGGCCCTCTTGCCTTTCCTCTGAGCGGATTCCTGCTGTTGGTGAGGTGAAGGTCGCCTCTGCAGGTGAGGCTCTGCTTGTGCTAGGCTGTTGCCAAGTAGTAGAGGAAGTAAAGGGATCTGGGAGGGAGCCATACCAAGATTCCCTGTTGCCGGGCAGATTGAGCTCTGTTAAGAGATACTCAGCAGCGCCATCTGGTGACAGAGATAGGGGAGACTGGATGACAGTTTCCTGAGGTAAGGCAAACTGCTGCTCTGCTTTATGGCTGGAACTTTCCTTCCCTAATGCCCGAGGCTCTCCCACATTTTGTCCTTTCTATGCCTTGGCCACCTCCTGGGAATTGCCTTCTGGTGCCTTGCTGCGTCTTGCTTAGCTGCCTTAGTCTTTGGTGAAGGCTTTAGATCTCCTAGAGATCGTGGCCGCAGCTCTCTGGCTCGCAGACCTCGGTCCCGAGGAGCTTTTTCGCCTCTCTAGCCTGAATCCAGAACATCCCTCACCGCCGCGGCTTCCTTGTTGAAGGCCTTAGCTGCCTCCGCCGTTTTAAGGCTGCCAGCAAGCCGAATGATCAAAGGCACAAAATCAAGTTGTGATCTGCAGTGGCAGCAGTCAATTACTCCTGAGTATGCCCACAATTGGGCAGAGGCTCGGGAATCGGGCCTGCGATCCATGGCGGTGGCAGTCACTTGCTTCCGAGCTTGCCTGTAGTCAGGCAGAGGTTCAGGAATCGGGCCCGCAATTGGCGGTGCCCGTTGCCGACGGGCCTGGAGTGTGCCCTCAATTGGGCAATGGCTCGCAAACAGGGCACAACTCCTTGGCAGCAGCTGTCTAGTGACAGTCCCAGGCTTACCTGACAGCCCAGCTGTCCTTCGGCTAGAAACAGAGTGCGAAGCCTACCACTAAGCTGGAATGCACTGGAACTCTGATCCTGCTCCCAACAAAGCCCCTGGGTCAGCGCTGTGAGCCAAGCTTGATCTGGCTGCCCAGTCAGAGCCAACAGCTGGTGACCTGACCTGCCACTATGTGGCCCTCAGCAGGCTCGAACTGAAAGCTCTTCACACTGGAATTGGTGGTGGCACAGCTGTCAGTTGGTGATATAACTGCCACATTGGTGGTAAAGGTGTCAAAGGTAGAATCAGTATCCAGGAATAAGTTGACCTAAGCAAAAAACATGTCTGTCCTCACATCTTTGACAGACTCAGTCCTATTGGCTAGCAGACAAGGCCAACCCATTCCTGGATGCTGTTCCCACTACAATGAGAAAAGCAACTGCAATCTTAAAACTTTTAATTGCTCTGATAGTAAATGTTCTTCAGGGATGGAGATAAGACAGCCCTCCAGACATTGCTGGTCTACAACAAATCCACCATTTTTATTCAATATGTCCTGACCTATTATTTTGGCCTAATCTAGCCATTGAGACCTCTACCTTTAAACAACTGTCCTGGGGGTATATGCTGACATTTTGTAAGAATATAAACAATAACATGTCACAAGACGAGTGGGAAGTTTCGTTTGATAAGAAACTAGTTCTGGCAAATCTAGACTGTCACAATTTACTAGGACAGTTGGAATATGTGGGAGACATCATGATGATCTGTCGTCAAAATAAGCAATTTATTGGCAGAGGAAAGCCAATAAATCTTCTATTTGATTGCTTTTATAGTGTTGCCTGAAATAAAATTTGAGGCGAATTTGTTCTTGCTTGAGGAAAGAAAGAAAAAGAAAAAAGAAAAGAAAAAAGCTAAAGTAATCTTCATACATTTCTCGAATTCAATCCTCAGATGTTTCAGAGTTCTTCCTAACACAAACTATCAGATGAACACATATATTTGTACTCTGGGTAAAATTCTATGGGGGAACAACATGAGAAATTGGGGAGGGTGAATGAAAATCTTAAACAATGAATACATCGACATGAAATTGACAATTATAGAATTGTCCCTTTAAAAGAGAATGTAACATTAGCTCATTACGGACTTCATTAAGTTATTCTTCATTTTACAATTACTAATGTTGGATAACATTTATAAGCTTCTTAAATCTCTAAATAGTTTTGTGTCTGGGAAAGCAGTTTACCTATGCTGGACAATCTACTCATACTTGGGTTTCTTGTGAATAGAAATATCCTGAAATGCTGAGAAGCATATATGAAAGATGGCATTCATGAGACTCATTCAAAAAAGTCAATAAAGATAGAACATTTAGTAGATGCTGGCTTGTGCAATTTCTAAGAAGTCACAACAATGTGGTTCGCCAAACATAAAATGTCTGCTAAAACCGAACTGACAGCCAGAATGAATTGAGTAAGACTAGGACACACAAATGAAAACAATGCCAAGGAACACAAAAATTGACCAAGCCAAGCCAGGGTTGAGTAATCCTTTGTATTTTGGAATTATCACAGAGAACAAGGTCATGTGCTTGTTGAAATTTTTCACCTAGAGTCTTCTGCAATTTAGCTCTACCCTGGCTTTTTCAGTTGGTAGGTGTGCATGGCTGTTTATATGGGCAAGTAAAGATTTAGTTCAGAAAATGAGCAAAAAATCACATTTATTTCTATGTGTCCTAAATCTCTCAATAAATAAAAGCAATAAACAGCACTGATGGTATTATAAATATCTTTATGACACATCATGAATCCATTGGAATTGTGTGGCTAATTCCATGCAAGGAGAGGCAAAGAATGTTGCAGGTCCCATCCCCAAAGGAGATATAGCTGGTGGGACTCAGAAGAAGGGCCTTCTCCATGGTGGAGCATCATGGTGCTCCATGGTGGAGCACCAGAGTCCCTTGGGAGTTGTGCGGCATAGAAATGTGACAAAATAAAATAAATAAATAAAACCCCTCCAGAGATTAGACTGGCCTCCACTCTAACACTCTTTCAGAAGTCCCTGAAGATGTTGTAAATGGCTATCCTATTTCCATATTATATTTTATTTGGCCTAATAACTCTTTTGTTGAGAAACTCAAATGTAAAGGAAACTTTAAATCAATAAGTTTTTTATTCCTAGGAAACTAGACCTGATCAGTGCCTCAGCAGGATGTTAAATGCACACTAGCTTGGAAAAGGGCAGGGAAAGAATATAAATAATAAGAATTTACAGAAGCTTTTTATCATTAATTCTTAAAGAAGAGTCCCCATAAGACAACAGTTATTTCCACATTAGTATAGCATAGACAAAAGCTTACAGCATGCAATTAAATCACTGCTGCCTGGTTAAGATATTGACTTTTTCAAAATCAAATTTAGGCTAAACATTTTGAACAACTTTTTTTAAAAAAGTCAAATGCAAATGTAAATGTAGAATGTTGAACTGTGCAGTAAAATTTATATACTGAATACTCTTGTTCCTCATTGTTTACATAAAACTTTATTTAACAAGTAAATAAGATTACAAGTATAGTTTTGCACACTCAATCAAATGCTTCTAGAAGAGTACCATATAAGCAAAATAAATGCCCTCTTCTATTCTTTGCTGTTTATCACTTAAAAATAAATTTATTTCCTGAATATATACATTCTATTTTGATTTCACCATTAAGACAAATGTATCTTCTTGACAACATCTGCTTTTGTCCAGATGGAACATGGCAGATAACCAAAACAAGTTATGCCTATATAAATGAGAGATTTATGAATGATTGGTTTAGAGAAGTAAAGCAACCTATTTAGAAATTTATTCATCTCCCTATTAAAATTGTCTGAGGGATAAGTGGAATGAGACTATTGTTAACCTGCCTGTTACATACTGGAAGAACATGTTGTCAAAGTAGAACACTGCTTTTTCTAAAGTGTGTAGATGCACAAGTAGTCAATTGTGACTACAGAGAAGTCCCCTTCACATGCACTAACAAATGTGTAGGGCCTTATTTGAATAACTGAATGGAGCTACTGTACATCTGCTGGGAAAAGAACACATTAGGGCACAGAATTTGGGGGATTATTTCAGCAGGATAGAGATAGGAAGAAGTCAGTAGGCTGTATCATTCTTATCCATGTACTAAATTTATAATTGTATACAGAGAATAACAACTGAATAGGATATAAACATTTGGAATACAGTCAAGTGCTCTTGCAGAGAGATAGAAATAATGCTTCCTCTCCCTTTCTTTATTGCTTTTTAAATTATTGACAAATGGGAGAACACACACAATAGAATGATAGAAATACACTGCTCAAAAAAATTAAAGGGAACACAAGCAGAAGACATCTGAGATCTGAATGAATGAAATAGCCTTATTAAATACTTTGTTCATTAGATACAGTAGTTTTGTGTTCCCTCTAGTTGTGTGAGCAGTATATAAACTACTATATGTAAAGAACAAAGTATTTAATAAGGCTATTTCATTCATTCAGATCTCGGATGTCTTCTGCTTGTGTTCCCTTTAATTTTTTTGAGCAGTATACATATATTGTCAAGGAAATAAAGTGCAAATAGAAGGTGCTTTTAAAAAAGTGGAAAAATACATCAAAGAAGAGTATAGTATACCATTTTAGCAGCAAATAGTTACAATTCTATGTATAGTTATCTAGTAGCATTATGATCAATAGGTCAATCCTCAATAGGATTACGACACAACATATCTAATTTCCTCCATAAAATGGAGAAAGCTCTCCTCTTCAGAATGTAGCTCTGGTGGTCCAAAATAGACAGTGTGACAATTTGTGACTTATTGTGGAACAGTGCCCTCTGAGTGCATATTGGGGAAACCCCAGAAATTTGCTGCATGAAACTCCATCATGTATTGACTATAGAAATAGTCTACTTTTGAATTTGTAAATAGTTTCATATTTGCTCATTGAGAATGTAATTGTGATGTGTTTTTTAACATTTTTGCCATATGCTAAATAAATAAATAAATTAGTGGCATTATTATTCAAGAGTGTGTGTGTGTATGTGTGTGTGTGTACACACACAAACACACACACACACTGCTCAAAAAAAGTAAAGGGAACACAAGCAGAAAACATCCGAGATCTGAATAAATGAAATAGCCTTATTAAATACTTAGTTCGTTACATACAGTAGTTTTGTGTTCCCTTTAGTTGTTTGAGCAGTGTATAAACTACTGTATGTAAAGAACAAAGCATTTAATAAGGCTATTTCATTCGTTCAGATCTCGGATGTCTTCTGCTTGTGTTCCCTTTATTTTTTTGAGAATATATATATATATATATATATATATATATATATATATATATATGTATATATGTATATATCCAATAGCACTTAGAGCTATATACCTCTTCACAGTGCTATACAGCCCTCTCTAAGCAGTTTACAGAGTCAACAGATTGCCCCCAACAATCTGGGTCCTCATTTTACCAACCTTGGAAGGATGGAGGGCTAAGTCAACCTTGAGCCAGTCAGGATCGAACTGCTGGCAGTTGTCAGTCAACAGTAACCTGCAGTACTAGATTCTAACCACTGTGCCACCACGGCTCTTAGATGTGTATAGATTAATATAATTGAATATAATTTATACATAATTATATAAATCAATAGATAAATTAATAGGTTTATATAATTATCATGTTTTTAGCTTTCTGTATTTTGTGAAATACTAGGTCACATATTTCATTATATTTCTCCATACAGAGTCTATATCTACAGGCAATCCGTTCATAGAAAGCAAGTGCAGTCAGATCTTCAATTCATTCAGGGAAGGGGCCATACATTTACCTTTCAAATTCTGCAACATAATTGGCCATAAGGCATGGAGAATCCATTTATCCATTATCCAATGTTCTCTGGTTGTCAAATTTGAAGTATTAGATATGTAATACAAAAGAATATTATCCTCTGAAAATTTTAGCTTTTGCCCCACAATTATATTTATAGAGTGAAATACTTTCTTCCAAAACCTAGGAAGTATAGGACGTTGTAGAAACATATGTATTAAAGAAACATTATCCTTATTACTTCTCCAACAAAATGCTCTTTTTGACAGTCTTGTTGTGTACAATTCTAAATATTACTTTTTGTTGTATGTCATAATTTGAGGCCCATTGACACTTGCTATAGAAATTAAAACACTCTTCCATTGTCTAGGCAACAAAGGGAGTTCTAATTCTTTTTTCCATTCATTTCTTATCATCTGCATATCAGATTAATTTGTTGATAACAAATATCTATAAAAGCTTTTTTTTTTAGTTTCAAAGGATTTAACAAGTTGTTCTAGTAACTCAGAAGGTAAGAATGCTGCAGGTCCATTACAATACAATGTTGTTCACAAACGTTGTTGTTGAATATTGCCATTGGGTTACATCTGATACATGATATTTATCTATTACTACAGCATATGTTAATAATAATTATCAATTAATTGATCCAAAGCCAGTATCTCTTCTTCCCTCCATTTTTTCCCCCAAATCATCATAATTTTCTCTATTTTTAGAGTTGGGTTTTTTCATAAAGTCAATTTAGCATGAAGAAAGGGTCAAATATTTTTATTAGACATTATATTCCATAACTTCCTAATGATTTAATTTTCCAGAGATACTAGAATTTCAATATATATATAGATCCATCTAAATGGATTTCCATTTTAGTGTTCATCCAACCATCATCATTTTACTGTCCATTGAACCAAAGGTGTTACGTATGTGTATTTTACTCCAAAACTGCAAATTTGAAAATTAACATAAATTACTAAGTATGCTACTACCGGCCCCATTATGCTTCTCTGTGACTTGATTACCAAGAAAGAGATTAAGTGGCAACCCTCTTTTTACAACAGTGGGAAATAGAAAGATAACTTAAAAGCTAGATCCTTTTTCCAGAATAAGCATCACCAATTAAGAATTCTAAATATTTATTACATATTACAAGGACAGAGGCTTCAAAAAAGTGTGGAATGAAGAACTGCTTTCTGAAAAGATGGACTTCAGTTGATCCCTCAGCCCAGCTTTTCCCACAAAGTACTATCAGAACAAATTCACAGAGCCCATTTTAATCCACAAAATGAAAAGATTGAAGACTGAAACCAGTTTTATTGATCCTAGCTTGCTGTCGATATTCACTAAATTTCAGGCAAGGTGCTGCTGCCTGAGACTTCACCCATCCCTAGAGATTTGGTCAACCTTGGAGGAGGAAGTAGAAATACCAAATGGCTGACTGACCACTTGGTGTTTGATTTGTCTAGACACTTTTTCCTACCCTGTGAATTGGTAGGTATTGTTTCTTTGACATTTCCCCCCCTTTTCTGGATTGTCAATGGTATTTTCTTTCTTTGTTCTCAGTTTGAATCTTTTTAAATGGACTTTCCCCACATTCATCACAGAAGGGCTAGCAAATCTTGATGACTTTTATATGATAGCAGCTTTCTATGGGTCGCTATTGCCATCTGTTTGTCCAGATATTTGTAGCCCTAACCTCATAAATTTAGATTATGTGACTCTAGTGTGGAACGCCTTGGCCGACCAACAATTATAGGAAATCAGACAGGGAGACAACCCAATTGGGGCAGGCTTCATTGCAGAGATTAAACCTTCTACATAAGGGAGGCTGTCGTGAAAAGATAAGAGAATTAGGGGCAGGGCCAGCAGCAAATGACTTTCTCAAGAAACCTTTACAGTCATGCTACATTTAACCTGAAAAACTGCTTCATTCAGATTCATTTTGGCTTATCCTGTACTCTTGATTCTACAGCTTTTTTAAAACCATGATTTCTAGTTAAACAATGTCATTTACAAGCCAGAGAGATGATACCATTGACAGAATATTGTTTGCCACAACAGTACTACAGTACACACCATGCAACCACATACTTAGTGAAAGGTACAGAAGTACACAGCAGGAAATCATGCTCTTTGCTGCATGCTTGCTTCTTTTCAATAGCTGGCAAAAACACTCCTCTGCTTAAGACCTCTTGGGAGTAATTCTAAAAGTTATAAACAACCTCAAATACGTTTAACTCTTTATCCTCACTGAAGAGTAGTCCTTCCCTCCCCTGCATGAGTTGTTCTCATATCAGGAGTGATAAGCCAAATGTTGGATTTGTTTATTAGAATATGTGTTTTTGCTTGTAGTATATATATTCCAACTCTCAAGCCTTACAATCTGCATTCAGACATACATTTATGCTTCATGGGAGGCTTGGTTTTTATTCCTCCAAAATGACAGGAAATCAGAGAAGGCAGAGAATTCAAGTAAGTCATATTGCAATTATAAAGAAGAACTCTGTTTTTTCCCCCCTGGGTGCTTAATTATTAACTTTTGTTTGCATCTTTGTACCCTCAAATATAAAATCATGTTAATTTTGCATGGTATCATTTTGAAAGTAAGCATGAATGAATCAACTTATTATTTTTCCAATTTCCATATTGAAATGCATTTGTTTACTCTATCATACAATATATGGTTTTTTAAAAATATGCAATGCAGCTAGATGTAAAAAATTTATAAGCATTTTAATTTTTTTGAATATGTTCCGTAATGTAAGTACTTTCTGTGAATTTTCACTGTGTATACATTCTATATTTATTTTTAATTGAAGAACTGTATTGTAAAATTTTAATAAGTACTAATATAAAAATAAAATTACCTTTTAGTTTCACGCTATTTCAAAAACTGTAAATTAGAATTTTTGGACCGCACCTTGAAAATAAGCAGTAACTATGAAAATAACAAAACTCCAAAACAAAATAATTAAAGCCAATATTACTGCCTGTCCTGCTTTTGCTTTTGTAAAGAATCCCTTGTGAATGAAGGTGAATATATGTGTCTCAGGATAATGTTGTAAGATTTCATCTGAGTTGGTCACCAGGACCAAAGGTTTTATCTTCCAAGCTTTCGGACTCATGCCAGAGCCCATCCTAAGGGAACTTTTCTCTAGCCTGAGAAAAGAGGGCTAGAGAGTAGTTGAGGATAGGCTCCAGGATGAGTCTGAAAGCTCGGAAGGCAAAACCTCTGTCCTGGTGACTGACCAGATTGAATCTTACAGAATTCCTTGATTAGCAACAGATGTCTGTTATAAAATTTGTTTATTAATGCCTGCCCTTTATGTTCTGTTGATGGCAAAGCTCTGAGTTCAAAGAAAGAAGAGGTTGTATTTAAACACTGGCATTTCTGCTAAAATTGAACTGTAATTGAGAACTAACCTAGGGGGTCTACGAGAACTTGCCACTGGCCAACTCACCATTGGCCAGCTAGTTACTTGTCAACTCGCTGCAGCCAACTTGCAGCCAACTCACCACAGCCAATTTGCCATGGGACAATTTGCCACAGAATAAGAGTTACACTAATATCAAAGAAGTTGTGGAATAAAATCATTAAAGAAAGGATGCCAAAGGAGGGACACAATGAAATGTGAATGACAAAAAATTTAAATATTTTAAATTATTTTAAATAATTAAATAGAATAGTTAAATTGTCCCACAGCGAGTTGTCCCAGTGTGAGTTGGCTGCAGTGAATTGGTCATGGCGAATTGGCTGTGGTAAATTGTCCCATTCCGAACCCAGGTGCTCTAGTCCCAATCACAGAGCTCTTTTTCAGAGTTTTTGATCCAACAGGTAGAAATTGGTTGGGATTGGAATGGAGGGGCAGAGCAGGATGAGAGAGAGAGAGGATAAGGTCTCTATTGCAAACCTGTCTCTCCTTCAATTCACATTCTATAAAGGTTCTATAATGCCTGGTACGGATCATTTCAGAGAGCAGATACAGGATCATATATTTTCTTCCTTCCAAACAAAGCTAACTATACATAGAAAAATGTTATTTGTGAAGAGGAAAAAAGGTAAATTAATAAAACAACAAAATTAACATCTGTCTCTTTGCCCCACCCACATATGTGAAATGATGAAAAAAGGGAAAAAATCTATTGATGCTTATAGAAAGCTCAGCCTTTCCCTCTTTCTATATTATATTATATATTATATTAATTAGACTATATTATATTATTATATTATATTTATTATATTATATTATATTATATTATATTATATTATATTATATTATAATATATTTGTTGCATTACATTATATTATACTATATATTATATGAGGACACAGATTGTTGAGGGCAATCTGCTGACTGTGTAAACCACTTAGAGGGCTGTAAAGCACTGTGAAGCGGTATATAAGTCGAAGTGCTATTGCTATTATGTAGTATGGATCCTATCTACAAAGAAAGGAATTAAATTCTATATCTGACAGTGGACCAATAACTGATTAGCATTTTCCTGGTAATAGTATTAATAATATTTTGGGGAAGTAGGAAAGCCAAGAAAAGAAGCTGCATGTTCAGTAATTAATTTGATAGTCAGTTTTATTGCAAGTTACAATCATTTCTTTTTGACACGGGAGAGTTTTTATTTTAAAAGAAGCATTCAGTCATTTCACACCTAAGCTGAAGTCTGAAGTGGATAAAAACTGAACACAATTTAACCACCTCAGCAAGAACTAGTGACCTATTTTCAAAAAAATCCCTCCTTCCCCTCCCCCCAAAAGTCATGCTTTGCAAAATGGGAGATAAGAAAACCAAAAGATATTTCATCTACTGAAACAAGCAGGGGGAAAAAAATAACCCGAGAAGGTAATTTGCTAGATTCACAGCAAGTCCCCCCAAAAATATTCAACCTGCCAATTTCATCTAGCCTTATGTTAACAGGTGGAGAGAAATATAGGACCAGCCAAGAAATTGTAGACAGGGCTAGTAGAAAAGGACAGGATTAATGTTGCCAACAACTGGCGAGAAATATTGCAACCGTCTTCCAAGAATGGAAGCCAGAAGGAAAAATTGCTAAAACTTAAAATAACAAGTATGGCTTATGTTGAAGTTTAAAAATCCTTTTAATTATACATCTAAATCTTTTCCAGGTATATTGGCAGCCCCCTCTCCCTGCTCTCAGTGGTTTTCTCATGCTGGCAGTATCACATTGCGTACTACCGCTCAGATTGTCTTGGAGACAGGGAGGGCTGGGCAGGCAGGGAGAGCTGACCCATCCAATCCAAGCAGGCTTTGTATGCAGTGTGCACAGAAAATACATTGCTTGCCGTGATTGGCTGGTTATTGTATACTGGGTTGGATTGGCGATTCTGAGGGAAGGCAGGGGGAAGCAGGAGCATCTGCACTTCAGCCAATTCTAATGTTGGAACGGCGGATCTCTAATGAAGTTTGGTGTGCATCTTATCTGAGGTGAAAAAATAGAGTCTAACTGGTGAGCAGATACATGTGGTGGTGAATACAATACAGTACCAGTATCTGTACATACAGTACAGTACCAGTATCTGTACCGGTTCATACAGTACAGCACCAGTACATACAGTACAGTATACAAATGGCTAACAGTCAAGACCCCATCATGGCTCCATCAGCAAGAAGAAAGAAATATGAAGCCAGTTTCAAACTTAAAGTTGTAAACTTTGCCATGGAACATAATAACTGTGCTGCTGCAAGACAATATGGAGTAACAGAAAAGATGGTTCAGGACTGGAAAGCAAATGAAAAAGCATTAAAGAGTATGCCAAGGGGTAAGTGTGCATTAAGAAGAGGCACCCCACATTGGCCAGAACTCGAAAAACATGTAGCAGACATGGTGAATGAGCATCGCCAAAACGGTTATGTAGTGACACAAAATAAAATACGTTTTTTTGCACTTCAGTGGGCCAAATCTAACCCAGATCACAGCAACAGATTTGATGTTTTTTAATTTTTATTTGGTGTGCGTTGGAAGAGGGGTAATCTTATACGGCGAGTATAACCCAAACCCTATATTTTAACAGGAAAAGTAGGGGGTCGTCTTATACGCCCAGTTGTCTTATACGCCAGAAAATACGGTATCTATCTATCTATCTATCTATCTATCTATCTATCTATCTATCTATCTACCTACCTACCTACCTACCTACCTACCTACCTACCTATCTATCTATCTATCTATCTATCTATCTATCTATCTAATAAGCCACCCATCTTAAGGTAATTTATTATGTGGAATTTAATATTTGAGTTGCTGTTGAATTCACTTAATAGTTAAAAGTTCAGGCAACTATGAGAAGGAACATTAAAAACAATTGGCTGATCTGGAGGTTTGGTAACACCCTTCTAACAAGGTCAGATTGTCTTGTTATAGGAATTGTCAGGAGCCATAGTTGCTGGAAATCAATGAATCTAGTTTGTTTTCTGGTCCATGTTCATTTTTCATCTTTTAACCACTACATCCTTTTTGCACATTAAATAGTATTCTAAAAAAAACCTTGTAAAATAATTATAAATGCATATCTAATGCATATTTCACTGCATAGCTGACTTCGAAATATGGATATCAAAGTAATTTTTAAAAACTAATTTGCTTAAATCTGTGTTCTGTTATGGATTATTAGTATTATTTAAATTTATTATGGTTGGCCGCTCTAAAAACTCTGGGCTGCTATGCATGCTACATTCAAATCCATATATTAGTTCAAAATGTAGGAATCATATTGTTTTATAACCAAGATAGAAGATCAAATTTCTTGAACAATATTGCCTTTAATAATGTTTTATACAATTGCATTTACAATGCTAACTTACTCTCTTACCTACCACAGTCTATAAGAGAATGTTACACAAAACTGAAATGAAAAGTGAAAAATGAAATGAAAACTAAATAGGTTTAGCACACTTGAACATTTTTCAAATATCTCTATTTCTGACCTATTGACGCATCATATGGTTTTTTCATTCCCCCCCCCCCAATTATGTACCGTACCTTTCTAGTAAGTGAAAATCTAAGTCTTCAGAATTCCAAACCAACATTTTCAGCAAATAAGATGGTTATTTAATAGTGGCTTCTTACATAAATGTTGCAGGAAACTCAAACTCTACTGCTTCATATTATCAAGTTCATATTTCTACATTCTACATTTCTTTATACCTCTGCACTGAGGTATAAAGACCTCAGTGCAGAGACAGCTTATAAAGGTTTTCAGAAAGTGATCTGAAAACTGTTTAAACTAAGATACAAATAAAAATCCTTATTCTAACAACTATGTTTTCTGTGCTGCACATCCAAAGTTTACCTCATGTAACATTTAGCATGATAATCCAAGGATTACAGCAGATGATTATCTTCTAGTATACATAATTACATAATACCACTTTTCAAATTTTCAGACTTTAATTTTTCACATGATTTTGTTTGCTGAGAAACTTCTGAGTGAAAATCAAGATTAAAGAATCTATTTGTGAAGATTCATAGCTGAGGAGAAGTGATAGCCACACTGGCTTTTAGATACAAGTAGTCCTGGATTCACGACCACAACTGAACCCAAAATTTCTGTTATTGAGACATTTGTTAAGTGAGTTTTGCCCCATTTTACAACCTTTCTTGCCTCAGTTGTTAAATGGATCACTGCAGTTAAGCCAATAACCCGGTTGTTAAGTGAATCTGGCTTCCCCATTATCAGAAGTTTGCAAAAGGGACTCACATGACCTGGGGACACAGCAATGGTCATAAATATGAGTTAGTTGCCAAGCATTTGAATTCTGATAACATGATCATGGGGATGCTACAAAGATTGTAATTGTGAAAAATGGTCATAAGTCACTTTTTTCAGTGCTGCTGTAACTTTGAATGGTCACTAAACAAACTGTTGTAAATTGAGGACTACCTGTATTTACAAAACGTCAATATCACCATTTATCATCAAATCAAATTTCAGGGTGGCACACAAATAGTGCAAATATACAAGTTGTTTTTGTTCATCATGAAAATCAGGACATTTCTTAAAGAAATTCATGTGTCTTAAGCATCTCTTCTGCAATGCAAAGAAAGATCAGTGGCCTTGGACCTTCTATCTTTCAGGAAAAATGTCTGCCATTCACGACCTCTTTGATGTCTTATGGTAGGAACTTTAGAATTGATACTGCTTTTATCAGAGCCTCAAATGCTTGGCTTAACGTATATTGTCATCAGTGGTGGGTTTCAAAATGTTTTACTACCGGTTCTGTGGGCATGGCTTGGTGGGCGTGGAATGGCTTGGTGAGTGAGGCTTGGTGGGCATGGCAGGGGAAGGATACTGTAAAATCTCCATTCCCACCCTACTCCTGGGGAAGAATACTGTAAAATCTCCATTCCCTCTCCAATCCAGGTTACTGCAAAATCCCCATTTCCTCCTGATCAGCTGGGGCTCGGGAGGCAGAGAATAAATGGGTGCGGGGCCAGTCACAGGTAGTATTTACCGGTTCTCCAAACTACTCAAAATTTCCACTACCGATTCTGCAGAACTGGTCAGAACCTGCTGAAACCCACTTCTGATTGTCATGCCATAACTTTGATATTTTATAATACTTAGGGAAAAGTTAAAACTAAGTCTTAGCGATATGACTCATGAGAATGTATAGATGTTCTAGGCACATAAAATTGTATTTTGGGATGAAATCTAGCTTATACCATTTGGCAAAAGTTTGAAAATGTGTCATCACCCCCCCTCCCAAAGAATCACCTTCCTTGCTTCTGGACAGAATTGTCTGTAGCAGTGGCTTCAATGTTGACTCAAGGTTATATGATGGCCTTAGGGCACACTGACTAATGAGACCACTACTTACTGATATAAAGATTTG
This sequence comes from Arizona elegans, assembly GCA_022577455.1. NCBI lineage: Eukaryota > Metazoa > Chordata > Lepidosauria > Squamata > Colubridae > Arizona > Arizona elegans. The sequence continues at coordinate 115,440,246 of JAKOOJ010000002.1, forward strand.
CATTTTTAGGATAATTTGAAAAGATGGGTAGCATCAGTATCCTCTAAGCTTTGGCACACTAGCCTAGGGCCTATTCAGCTTTAGCCTAAAGTGAGCCTGGAATAGCTCTTTTAAGAATTTTAATGAGAAAATAGAAGATCATGATATATGACCTACAGTATATGGTTTTGATAATAGCTTTGGACCGTCTGCCTACAGCAGTTATTGGTAAGAACTGACATTCATTTTTTATTATTAAAATAGAGAACATATTAATTAATTGCTAAAAATTCATATATAGTTCAGCCTTATGAATTATCCTTAAGTTGTTCAAAGTTACTCTAAATTATTAAGATACATCTACTTATTTTCAATTGTTTTTCTTTATAAACTGATGTCTGCAGTGTTGACCTTTTCATTGATTTCCATAGGTCACAAAACATCTTAAATGAAATGGGAAAACAAAGCAAACAGACTTTTTCTTATCTCAAAATTATATGCAAGTAGATGCCTCTACTAAAATGCCTCTTGCAAGTGCAGTTGTTCACATTTTGTTATAAGCTTCTGATTGGGAAGGCAATCAGAACAAGAAGGTTAGAATGAACTGACCTATGAAAAAATGCTGTGAAAGAATGTCATCTATGCTTGCCATGGCCACAAAAGGCCCTGAGGGAACCAATTTTCCCACATTCATTTATACGGTGTGTTCTCTCCATTATCATCTAGAAGAGGTATCTGATGCAGAGGATGCATTTCTGAATTTACCCGTTTGATCCATCCAGTTATAACTATGCATACTTCTGCTTGCTATTTTTTATTTATTTGTACCCCACCCTTATTGTTTTTACAAATAATTTAAGATAACAAAAATATCTAAGACACATTCCTCCTTCTATTTTCTCCTCAACAACCATCCTGTAAGCGAGTTGGGGGGGGGGGGGGGGAGAGAGAGAGAGAGAGAGAGAGAGAGAGAGAGAGAGAGAGAGAGAGAGAGAGAGAGAGAGAGAGAGAGAGAGAGAGAGAGAGAGAGAGGGGCTGGCTCGAGGTCTCCCAGCTGGCTTTCATGGCTAAAGTGGGACTAGAACTCCCAGTCTCCCAGTTTCTAGCCTGGTGCCTTAACCACTACACCACACTGGCTCTTTTATATGCTGTTTCATATTCAACGCAGAAGGTGAGTATTACCTTAAGTGCGATGAATGGGACTACTGTAACTTAAAAAACAATAAGTTACTAGAGCTAAGAATTCTCCAGTTTTTAAAAAATGCAAGCAATATTTATTAATTCACATGAGTTGACTTGAATTTGCAAGTCAAAATCTTAGTTGTTTGCTATTAGAAGCTCAAATATTTTCTTTTACTTTTAGGGGAGGATGGAGGACTGAATCTTATTGGTCTCTTGAATTTGATCCAATTGCTTTAAAATTCATCCACCAGAAAGACTAAACAACTTCATTTATATTTCAAATCCTTCAAATCAATATCCTTCCCCTTCCATTCAGGATTACCCTCAACAGCAACAAACAATGCACCACTGAACATTTTAAGGAATAGATTGCTTGTTATAAATAATTTATGACTGTTATAAAGGAAAACAGATTGTGAAATACTGCTGACGAAAACAATGCTTATATTAAGGGGCAAACCTTTCGACTCTGCCTTGCCTGCCTTCACTTTTTTTGTTTTGGATCTTTTTATTATTATTTTTTTAACAAATTCTGTTTTCTCTCCCCCCCCCACCCTTCTCCCTTTTTAAATGTCATTCAAGTTTCCCATCTCTGCCACACTCAGCTATGAAAAATGGAAAAGCTGCTTCTACTTACAAAGAAATGCTTCAGATAACCTAAAAATAAATAAACAAATGGAATCATCCTATCAACCCAAGGATTAGAAAGGCCTGTTATACCTAAGACAAATTTGCATTTGAAAAACTGGGCTACGGTGGTGAACTCAACTCAGAAAAAGAAAGAAAACAAAACAGAGCAGATCTATGCCCACAGAAGTAGTAGGGTCTATTAATTAACTGGTCCACTAGCAAAGTTATTTTTAAAACAATTCTTGACTTTGGAACAAAATGGTTTTGGGATATTTATCCTGGTATTCAAGAAAATGAAAAGCACAATGGTTTACTTACTTGTAGATATTGCAGGGAGTAAAAGGAGAGACGGCTAAGTAGTTCTCTGGTGCTGAATTAGACCCCAATTTCATACCATATGGCCGTGATGGCGAACCTATGGCATGTGTGCCGGAAGTGGCATGCAGAGCCATCTCTCTGGGCATGCGAGCCATCACCTGTTGCTCTTCTGGGTTCCAGCGCACTGGTCAGCTGGTCTTCACACACGCGGGAACACAGGAAACCGGAAGAGCAGCCACCTGGTGCGCATGCATGCGCCAGGTGACTGCTTTCCAGGTTTCTGTGCATGTATGCACACCGGCCACCTGGTCTTCCAGTTTTTGGTGCGCATGTGTGCTGGCTGGGGCGAATGCGCATGCTGGAAACCAGAAGATCATCTTCCTGGTGTGTGCATGCACACAGACCAGCTTGTCTTCATGTGAGCATGCATGCCAGAAACCGGAAGATCAGGCACACTGGAAACTGGAAGAGCAGCCGCCCAGTGCGCACATGCGCACTGGGTGGCTACTCTTCTGGTTTCTGGCAGATGTGTGCACGCACATGCTTATTTCAGCACTCAGTGCCAAAAAGGTTCACCAACATTGCCATAAGGAATCCCTTAAAACCATAAAATCATCAGAAAAATCCTGTTAGATTTCATCTTGAGATAAAAAGGAATTCATATTTGATAAATGCCAAATGCCGGGAACTTACATGTCAGGAAAATTATAAATATTTAGAGGCATTTTTTATTTTATCATTATGTGGTTTACCGCCCTTAATTTTCGAAGGAGATGCTGCAACTACCCAGGCACTGAGTCTGCAGTGTTCCAGGACATAAAAAGATCTTTGTACCGTAGTTACTCCAAACACAAGAGCATCCGGTGTGAAGAAAACCCTTGGGGGACCAAGTTAAAAACCCCTAACCCCTTTATTTATTTATCTATCAATTTTATGTACTTGCACATCTCACCAGATGTAACTCTGGGCAACATATGATAATTGAATACAAACCATAGTATAAAAACAATCAATATAAAAACGATTGTTATAAAAATATAAACAATCCTGATTAAAAATTTAAAAATCATTAAACAATTAGAATATATAAACCACAAGTGGAGAGGTACAGCAACCACATATCAACCACAATAGGGGCACCACCTTAAAAGGTGGCCAAATGTTCTACAAAGCATAGGCTCGCTTGAATTGGACACATATCCCACTGCAAAGGAAAGCTATAAAACATTCAGAAGGCCAAAGAAGGCTGTTAAGGCTGGAAAAGCAGGGAAAAAAGTACAGTGAGGCGGCAGAGCTCAGGGAAAGCAAAAGAACGTAATGCCGTAGAAAGGAACTAGGCCCTTGACCGAAAAAATAAAACTTAACAGTATTAATATGTCCCTAAAATATCTCTATGAATTTATAGTCTTGCCTCATTACTTTCCTGGCCTCGCTACTCACATTGTTACATCCAATGAAACACCTGGCTGCTCTATCCAATCATATGTAAATTCTAATTTGCATAAATTTATAAAGATGGACTATTAACCTCATCCCCTTTTAGGCCTGTTTTTGCTTCCAGTGCCATCTGAAATTAATTTGTGCTTCAACATAATGTTATCTAGTTCAAACGTATCCCTAAAATATTTTATTACAGGCAGCAGCACAGCATGAATCTGGGAAGAACTACTAACCCCAAGGCCCATATTACATGTCCCTTCCTGCAGTGCAAATATGAAGAAAATTATGATGCCACAAACATGGCATAAATAAGTCATTACAAATAATCAATGATTAAACAAGCAAACATTACCAGAAAAGAAAAAGAAATCATAGCAATGATTCCCCCCCTTTTTTCTATCTTACTATGTGTCAAAATGTTCTAGCAGCAGTGCATGATAGCATTGTTTTAATTCCCACTTTTTGTATGTACAGTAACAAAATTGTTCCATTATTTCATTTTACTAGTACTACTACGCTATTATTACTGCTACAGCTATTGTTAGATTGTTTAGTAAAATGATTTTAATTAATAGTTTTAGGCAAGTGGAGCAGCACTTTTCCCATGGCTACTTAAGTTATTTCTTAAATAAACCCATAATTAAAAATGGGAGCCACCCAGAGTTGATGAGAAGATGGGTGGCTATATAAATCTAATAAATAAATAAATTTGGTTTCTGCTAGGATTAATAACTAAGTAGCATCTTTAATGAGGACCTGTAGAACATGTCCTGACATATGTCAAACTAAGCAATCAGATTTTTCTTTTACAACCAAGTAAAAGAGGAAGCTAGTAAAGTACCAAAAGGAAGTCTGAGTGTTGAAGAATTCATGCTTTCGAATTATGATGTTGGAGAAGGCTCTTGAGCAAGGAGATCAAGTTGGTCAATCCTAAAGGAAATCAACCCTGATCGTTCTTTTTTTTTTATTGCAAAAGTTTTACAATTACATTTTCATCCCATTTCCCCCCCAACCCGCCCCAAGCTCCCCAACCTAACCCTCCCCAACCCCCCTAACCCTCCCCTCCCCCCTGACTTCCACAGAATATAATCCCATCAAAATCCCCTTTTTATAAAACTTGAACCCCTCCATCCCCCATATAATTTTTCATCTTCACAAAATTCAAATATTTCTCTTTATATAATACTTTCAGTGAAAAGCTATTTGATACTTCCTAGTTTGATATTTGTTCTGCACATAATCTATCCACTTTTTCCATTCCCATTCATAAGTCTCTTGTGAGCGATCTTTTAGATATGCTGAAATCTTCGCCATCTCTGCAAAGCTGGCCATCTTCAGAGTCCATTCCTCGATAGTGGGCAAAGCTTCGTTTTTCCAATATTTACCTATCAATAATCTCGCTGCTGTTATCATATACAATATCAACTTTGTTTCATCCATTGTAAAACCCTTAACTATACCCAGTAAAAACAATTGTGGAGAAAATTGAATTTTTTTCCTCAAAACATTCTGCATAACCCACCAAATTTTTATCCAAAAAGCCTTAACTTTCTTACAGGTCCACCAAACATGATAATATGTAGCATCTAAACAATCACATCTCCAACATTTTGGCTGAACATTAGGGTACATACACGACAATTTCTTAGGATCTAAATGCCATCTATAGAACATTTTATAAAAATTTTCCCTCAAATTCTGCGATTGTGTAAATTTAACATTCTGAACCCAAATTTTTTCCCATGTTTCCAACATTACTGGCTCTGCAAAATTTTGTGCCCACTTAATCATACAATCTTTAACCAATTCAGTTTCTGAATCCCTTTCTAACAAAACATTATAAAGCCTTTTAATATGCATTGGACCTTTCTCTTTTATATGTCTAACCAATTCTTCCTCATGCAACATAATACCAGTTTTTTGGTCCTCTTTCCATCTCAGTTGAAGTTGATTATACTGTAACCAAGTTAGGTTAATCCCTTCAGCCAACAGTGTCTCTAATGTCTTCAGTTGCCATCTGCCCGCATCTGTAAAAAGAACTTCTTTATATAACCCCCCTCCCCGAGTGACATTATATTTGTATTCCACATGATATGACCAAGATCCAGCCATAGCGGTATTTTGTAATCCCATTTGAATTGGTGCTTCTTCCAAACTCTGATCAAAGAATCTCTAAGTATATGGCTTTTAAACACTTTATCCACTCTGTTCTCATAAAATAAGTAAGCATGCCAACCAAATTCGAGATCAAAACTTTCTATATTCAATATTCCAGTCTTTTTCCTTCCAAACCAGTCACTTGCTTGAGACAAAGCTGCTGCTTCATAATATAACTGAAGGTTTGGAAGTTTAAGACCTCCCCTTTCTGGAACATCTTGCATAATTTTCAATTTCACTCTCGGTTTTTTCTCGTTCCAGACAAACTTATTTACTCCACTTTGCCATTCTTTCAGTTGTTTATCACTTTTAAGCACCGGAATCATTTGAAACAAAAAAAGAAATCTTGGCAAAATATTCATCTTAACTGCTGCTATTCTTCCAAGTAAAGACAGCTGCAGTTTTTTCCGAGTCTGCATGCCTTTCTGTACATCTCGCCACAACACCTCATAATTATTTTGAAACAATTTCATATTTGATTCTGCAACCTGAACTCCTAGATATTTAACCTTTGGTACAATCTCAAAACCTGCCCTCCTTTCAAGTTCGTGTTTTCGATCTTGCGTCATATTTTTAACTATCATCTTAGTTTTTTTCTGATTCAGTCTAAAACCTGATACTGTGCCATAGTCTTTTATAATGTCTTTAACCCTGATCGTTCTTGAGAGGACAGATAGTGAAGCTGAAGCTTAAATACTTTCGTCACCAAATGAGAGGAGAAGACTCACTGTAACAGAGCCAGATGTTGGGAAAGACTGAAGGCAAAAGAAGAAGGAGACAGCAGAGGATGAGATGAATACATAGTGTCATCAACACAATGAACATGAGTTTAGCCAAATTCCAGGAATCAGTGGAGGACAGGGAAACCTGACATGTTGTGTTCCATATTGCGGAATTGCGAAGAGTTGAGCATAATTTAGTGGCTGAACAACAATAATAAAAAAGGAAGCATTTAAAATAGAAATCAACTGTACAGGCAGATTTCTAATTTACTTCTTCCTATACAACTTCTCTCTTCAACTCTTATTCCTGATGTTCTGATGTTCTTCGACCTGTACCTGCACCAAAGACTTGTAATTAAATCCTTATCCTGTGCATAAAGGCACAGAGGAAGTATTATTTCTCCTGCATTTATTATTTTTTTCCTGCAAACTAGGCCCTAATGCTTTGTCTATTCAGATATTCATGCCCTAATACACAATTATTTGAAAACTGCAATATATCAAAGCTATACAATACAGTCATTTTTCGTTGCTGGATTTAGCTCCTCCAGAATAAGTTTCCATGCCACACATAAACATTTATATTACTATCCGTGCATTTTTATGATGTTAACTCATGAATATTTATATGATTTAGTGTACCTACGTGATTGCCTTTCTTATCTGCAGTTTTTAATTGTATAGATGAGCTTCTTTAAAGTAAACGTAATCTAAATATGACAGATGTGCAAATCTCCCCATAGACAATCTCACCCTAGATGCAGAATGGTGACAATGCACCTGTCAAAAGTCATCATACAAATTCCTCTCATATTATTACCTGTCTCTGCACCTTGCTACATGCTTGGCAGCTGTCTAAGATCCTTCCTGGTTCAAATTTAATATATTTCTCTTGAGGAAAGCCTTTCTCTTTTGGTTGATGCATTTATAATTTTCTCTGTTGTTTCTTTGAAACATTTGTGCCTTTGAAAAAGTACACATTAACAGATCAGATTTTTTTAATGCAATCCTAAAACATCCAGATGGACCTTCCTTTAAAGCACTGAACTTGCAAATTCACCTTCCACTTTACTGGCATTAAACAGAAAATATAAAAATAACATTTATTTTGCTATGCCATAAGATGAGTAACCTGGAAGGAGTAGTTTCCTTGACTCCAATTAACAGTGCTAGAATTTGCAAAAGATAACTTTGAGATATGTATAGAAAGCTAGCTATGGCTATGCAGCTATTCGGTTTTGAGGGAGAAAAGGTGAATTGGAGCATGCACAGACAGGCACATTCCCTCTGTTAGCACTTTCTTAAATTAAATTTGTCTTCTTCTAAGACTACATATGAATCCAGAAAAAATGCATGATTTACTTTTTACAAACTGTTGCCAAAACCACATTTCAAACGAAGAGTTGAATTCTCTCTACCTAAGCTTTTCTACAGAAAAACCTGGCTATGAAAAATCTTGCTCCCTTGACTTAAAACACTAAAAAGGACCCTTTCAATCATGAATGAAGAGATTACTTTACAGTCTAGTGTCAAGCACAGCCATGAAGCAGAAAAGCAACTCAGCTTGCTCATATGCAGGCTTGAGTCAGCAAATTGTAACAACAGATGGAGCCCACTGCTCACTAAACTGATAGTTACACTATGACTTGCTAAAGAACAGTGTAACTGAGAAGAACCACGGCTCTTTTCTGTGCAAGCTACAATAGTTCAACAAGCATAGTATCTGGTTCCCAGTTTGAGATTGCCTGGTATCCAATTAAGTTGTGTCTTTAAACAACGTCATTTCCCAGTGGAAGAAGTAGCAATAGCAGTAGCACTTAGACCTATCTACCTCTTCACAGTGCTTTACAGCCCTCTCAAAGCGGTTTACAGAGTCAGCATATTGCCCCCAACAATCCTCATTTTACCGACCTCGGAAGGATGGAAGGCTGAGTCAACCTTGAGCTGGTGAGAATTGAACTGCCAAACTGTTGGCAGCTGTCTGTCTGCAGAAGTAGCCTGCAGTTTGGCATTCTAACCACTGCACCACTATGGTACTTATCAAGGAAGAAGCAATTCCTGTAACCTAATGTGAGCAAAGACATAGGGCATGTGAGAAATGAAAAAGAGAAAGTAAGGAATAGACTGATCTCCTGGGCCACCCTTGAGTAGGAGACTTTGTAGTGGTTACAATCTTAAATTTTCTTGATGATGCATCGTTTCCTGAAATAAAAGAAGAAAAGAAGACACTTTTCCATAACAATGTTTAGTTATCATAGCATTTTGCTCAAGCAACTCGATTCTTCAACTCCAGATATCCTACCAGCAATTTCTTAATGCACTACTTTGCCACTCATGAGTCTGTCTAGCAATGTTCATCAGGAAAATATGTAACAGCACCCACTAATGTATGTCTGGGGCAAGAGAATTGATTTTCCCCTTCCTTGAAAAGGAGAGATCTTTAAGAGTAATACTTTAGGGAAAGATTATGAGTTGGAAAGTGCACACTGATGGAGCCTACTGTAATGTATTATCGGGCAAGAAAATGTCATTGATGCTTTGCAAAATATTGCCAACTATTATTTCCATAGGTTTGAGTAAGCTTATAAAGGGGAAGAAATGGGTAGGACTGTGTTTTCAGATTAAAAGCTGCCCTGGAGAAGATGGGCCAGCCTGTTTATGGATAAGCAACAAATGTATCTTGAATGAAATGTGGAAGAGAAAATTGTTTAACTTACAATGGTTTTGAAGTCTAGGTCATGCTGTAATAAAAATTATGATACAGGGGTAACACAGGTGACAACAGAAAAATAGTATTATACGGTCAATGCTTCAGATAGCGATACAATTGTTCTCTGAGGTGCTGAAAAGCCTTCCCAAGTTTTATGACAAGCTTTCTAGATTATTCCACAAGTTTCCAACATCAAACAGATGGCGATTCTATTAGCAACTATTTGCTTTAACATATTTTGTAATGATTTATATGTCGCATATTCTTGAACATATCAAAACTATCATGGACAAAGAACTACTCAAGTTTAAAAGTGCATATCAGAGTAGATATCCTTGTTAAATTAAGTTACTTTATTGCCATTGCACTTCGTACAATGAAATTAAATGTCATCCTCAGTGTATACCATACATAAGAAAACTATAAGAACAAAACAAAACAGACATCCTTCAACTTCTATACGCTTAAATTGAAAACCCTGATATTGCATTAATATTTCACTGTACATATATGCGTGCTAACTAATCTGTGACTTTTTGTATATTGGGCACCAATTACACCCAAACATCAATTATTTCTATCTCCACTCTATCTCCACTCCTAATTAAAATATTGGGACACCTGATCTGCGCATGTCCAAGATGGCACTTTGTCGCTAGATCCGCGACTTTTGAGGTGATGTCCTGGCCTAGGGAGGCTTCGGGGGGGCAGTCTGACCATCTATGGCCCCTTGCCCGGGTAGAGGAACATCCAGGAAATGTTTTGAGGGCTTTTTACGCCCTCCGGGTCATCCTGGCGCTGAGAGGGATGGCGTTTTGGCGGAGACGGTTATTCGAGCTTACCAGCAGCTGGCGGGACGATGGGACAATGGCAGCTGATAATGGTGGCACCGAGGCGCCCCCGTGGGGGCTTTCCATTCCCCTAGATGCCTCGGAAAAGATCTGTAGAGACTAGGGGAGGCTGTGGAAGACGTTGAGAGGGCTGGCGGTGGCGGTGTCAGTGGTGGAGATGGCAGCCAACGATGGCAGTGCTGCGGTGCTCCCGCGGGGCTTTCCATTCCCCTGGATGCCTCGGGAAGACCTGTGGAGGCTAGGGGAGGCTGTGGAGGTCGGCGGGAGGGTCGGCGGTGGTGGTGTCGGCGGCGGAGATAGCGTCTGCATTGGTGGTTGCGGAAATGGTAGCTGGAGTTAGGGCGGCTCCTAAAGGCCAGTAGTCCCTGAAGGAGATGGCGTGGGACACTTGGCAGTACCTTCGATCTGTTTTTTTCCTGGGCAGCTGAAGGGGTTTGGACCATGGGGGAAGGGCCGCCCCCTGGCATACCCAGAGACCTCCATGGTGAGCTGGAGGGGGCAAAACTGGGAAGCATTACCATCAACTGGAAGTTGAAGTGGATAGGGGGGTCGGAAAATGACTATGGACACTTTGCTGCCTGGATTGCCACCCTCCCTCCTTTTTTGATCAAGTTTAGGCCTTTTGGCCTTATTATGGTCACTGCTACCCCACCTATCCTGGTCTGCTGAGTGACTCCTATTTCCGCCAGTTTCATCAAGCCCTCTCTGAAATCCCACCGCTGCAAGATTTCTCCCCATACTAAATCCTTCTCATAAGATGGGCTCCCTGACTTTCTTCTACCGTATGGGAAACTAGATCTGGGTACACAAGTCTGGAGGGAACCAGTGTATGACTGTTCTCACTATTGGTTTTCCATCAATCCATTTGGATTATTTAAACTGGATCGGCCTCGTGAGAGGTTGGCTGGTCCAAGAAATTACTGGCAGTCGAATAACATGTATTCCCCCCCCCCATTGCTGTGAGAGGGCAATGGAGTCAGATTGTTTGTACCTGGATTGGAACTTTCCCTTGTGGACTATAATATCTCAGTGGTCTCCTGACCATGGACTATTTCAACCTAATGAGCGGATGTATTCAGTGCTTGAGCTCCTCGCCCTGCGAGATTCCCCCCCCTCACAGGCTTGGCCTTCCACTCTATCGAGGGCCTATCTCGATGACAGACTTTGGAGTCCTGAGAGATGGCATGCTGCAAAAAGAGGGCTGTGGGGTTTTTTAGGCAAGTTTTTGAACAAGATTTTAAAGGATTCTGGGACGGGGTGGGCTGGGGGAGAACCCACGGGGGAGGGTGCCTAGTCCAGCTGAGGAGCGTGGCATGGGGGGTGCGGATTCTGGGGTCAAGGAGGGGATTAGAGCTTGTGGTGCGGGTGGCTATGATATCAATACTGTAGGTGGGAGGAGCACATATGGCTGGAGTAGGAGGACACATCATGTTGTGGGAGTGCGTGCTCACTGTTTTCAAGTGGTGGCGCGCTCTGGCCTCCAATGCTCCTCTCATTCCCCAGGTTCACAGATCCTCGGGCCCTGGGCCTTCGGCTGATGCTGTGCAATGCTAGGTCTGTGGTAAATAAAACCCCCCTCATTTGCGAGCTTATTCAGGAGGAGGGCGCGGACCTGGCGGGTAATACGGAGACCTGGTTGGGCCAGGAGGGGGGAGTCCCTCTTGTTGATATTTGCCGACCTGGTTTCTGTGCATTTCATCAGCCAAGGTCACAGGGGAGGGGCAGGGTGGGGGGTGGTGGCTGTTGTTATTAACGAGGGTCTTAGTCTGAGGGAGGCCACTGTTCCTCATATGGCTGGATGTGAGTCTCTCCTTGTGAAGCAGGGTCATGGGGTGCAGATGGGCCTGCTAGTCACGTACCTGGCTCCCTGCCACGCGGCAGCGGCCCTGCCCGAGCCGCTTGACGTTATAGCCGCGGTGGCGGTTGATACCCCCAGGCTTATGGTCATGGGGGATTTTAACCTGCCATCCATCGGCGAGGTGTCTGAGGTGGCCCGGGAGTTCATGGCTTCCATGACGGCCATGGACCTGACCCAGTTAATTCATGGCCTTACTCACATGGGGGGAAACATGCTGGACCTGGTTTTTGTCTCTGGCCAGTGGTTGAGTGACCTTGAGATAGGGGATATAGCGATTGAATCCTTGTCATGGTCAGATCACTCCCTCCTTTGCTTAGACCTTCGAACCGCCACACCCCACTGCAGGGAGGCGGAACCGATGAGGTGGATCCGCCCCAGGCACCTGATGGATCCAGATAGGTTCCAGACGGAGCTTGGGCCACTTCCTGAGGTCTTCATCCGGCACATGGCTCGGCTGAAGACCTAGTGGCCACCTGGGATAGGGCGGCCACTGGAGCTTTGGACCGGGTCGTGCCTTTGTGGTCTCTGTCCCGGCGCCGGTCTCACCTGGCTCCTTGGTTCACCGAGGAGCTGAGGAAGATGAAGCGGTGGAAAAGACGCCTAGAGAGCAGTTGGAGGGCTAGTCATTCTGAATTCGACCAAACACGGGTAAGGTCTTAAATTAAGACCTACCTGGTGGCAATAAAAGCGGAGAAGAGTAATTATTTTTCCGCTCTTATTGCGTCATCAGATAGCTGCCCTGTTTAGGGTGACCCACTCCCTGCTCCACCAGGAGGTGCGGGAGGACCCCTTGGAGGGTAGGGCTGAGGACTTTGTACAATATCTGTATGACAAAATCACTCAGATTTGGGATCTACTCTGACTGGGTAGATCCAGGAGGGATGACGGAGGCAGGTCTTGGGAATATTATTTGGGAAGAGTTTGATCCTGTGACTCCTGAAGGCGTGGACAGGATACTAGGCAGACTGAGTGCGGCCACATGTTTATTGGACCCGTGTCCCTCCTGGTTGGTGCTGGCCTCTTGGGAGGTTACACGAGGCTGGCTCCAGGGGATTATAAATGCTTCTTTGAGTGAGGGTGTTTTCCCTGCTGCCTTGAAAGAGGCGGTGGTGAGGCCTCTCCTCAAGAAGCCTTCCCTGGACTCGGCAGTGTTGGCTAATTATCGTCCAGTCTCTAACCTTCGCTTTGTTGCGAAGGTTGTTGAGAGTGTGGTTGCGCGACAGCTGCCTCAGTACCTGGATGTATCGGTTTATCTAGATCCGTTCCAGTCAGGCTTCAGGCCTGGGTACAGCACAGAAACGGCATTGGTCGCATTGGTTGATGATCTCTGGAGGGCTCGGGACAGGGGACCTCTCAGCGACTTTTGATACCATTGACCATGGTATCATGCTGCACCGGCTGGAAGGGTTGGGGGTGGGACGCACCGTGTTGCAGTGGTTTTCCTCCTTTCTCTCCAACCGGTCGCAGTCTCTGTTGACAGGGGGGCAGAGGTCGACCCTGAGGCCTCTTGTATGTGGGATGCCACAAGGATCAGTCCTCTCACCCTTCCTGTTCAACATTTATGTGAAGATGCTGGGTGAGATCATCCATGGTTTCGGGGTGAAGTACCACCAGTACGCTGATGACATTCAGCTGTACATCTCCACCCCAGATCACCCCAATGATGCCCTTGAAGTGAAGTCCCAGTGCCTGGAGGCCGTGCGGATCTGGATGGGGAGAAACAGTCTCAGACACAACCCATCCAAGACCGAGTGGCTGTGGTTTCCGATGTCCCAATATAGTCAGTTGGTGCCATCACTGACTATTGGGGGCGAGTCATTGGCCCCCACGGAGAGGGCTCACAACTTGGGTGTCCTCCTGGACTCACGGCTGTCTTTAGAAGAGCATTTGACAGCTGTGGCCGGGAGGACTTTTTATCAGGTCCTCCTGATTCCCCAGTTGCGTCCCTTTCTGTACGGTCACTCATGCCCTCGTCACCTCACGCCTGGACTACTGTAATGCTCTCTACATTGGGCTTCCCTTGAGGAGCACCCGGAGGCTCCAGCTGGTCCAGAATGCAGCCGCGCGGGTGGTTATGGGAGCGACGTGGCACTCTCATGTGACTCCCCTCCTGCACGAGCTGCACTGGCTACTGGTGGTCTTCCGGGTGCGCTTCAAGGTTTTGGTCACCACCTTTAGAGCGCTCCATGGCTTAGGACCAGGATACTTACGAGACTGCCTTCTGCCACCAGTAGCCTCTCACCGACCAGTATGCTCCCATAGAGAGGGACTCCTCTGGTGCCATCGGCCAAACAGTGTCGACTGGTGGCCCCCAGGGGGAGAGCCTTCTCTGTGGGGGCACCTGCCATCTGTAATGAGCTCCCCCAGGAGGATCCCAGATTTACGCACTTTCCGCTGCACCCTAAAAAAGTTTTTATTCCAGCAGGCTGGTCTGGCTTGACTCTCCCTTTTAATTTGCTTTTAAGTTTTATACAAATTGGGTGTTTTTAAATTCGTTTTTTGGACCAAAATTATTTAATGTACTTTTAAAAGGTTTTTAACTTTTGTATGATGTATTTTTATCTTGTGGCTGTTCACCACCTGAGTCTTTCGGGAGTAGGGCGGTATATAAATAAAATAAAATAAATAAATAAATAATAAATAAATAATTGCTGTAATATGATAAAAAGAATACCAAAAGGTAGAAATTACTTGTTGTTGCAGCAAGCAGATGGATCCTTTCTGCTTTTGTTTTCTGTACTGTTCACATTTTTAAGGACAAGTTCATTTACTGCTGTTTTTCATATTAGTGTGCTCTTTTTAAAGGAGAATCTAAATATTCTATATGGTATTGTGCACATTCACATATAGACATAAATTAAAATGGCATGGATCTCTTTGCAATTTTTAAAATATGAATTTCATTTTGCAAGAACTTTTCCTATAATCGTTGTGCACATTTATTTTACTAATTTATGGGCAGACTACATCATTAAAAGTGGAAAGGGTGAAAACTTGTGTGTTGGTTTTATGCTCATCTGTAAAAGGCAAAGAAGGTCAGTCTGTACTATCATGAAAAACTAAAAATGTATTCACTAAATTCCATTTGTCCTCATTCCCCACATACAGAGTCAACACAAACAAAATGAGAGCCTTTACTCTTTTGCTTTTAGCTTTAAAT
Organism: Arizona elegans; assembly: GCA_022577455.1. Taxonomy (NCBI): domain Eukaryota; kingdom Metazoa; phylum Chordata; class Lepidosauria; order Squamata; family Colubridae; genus Arizona; species Arizona elegans. The sequence goes on from JAKOOJ010000002.1 coordinate 115,455,253, forward strand.
GTAAAAGCTTTACATTTACTAAATCAGTAGAAATCACTCTTCTTTCCCAGTTTAGATTGGACATCATGCATATCAGTCCATTTCAGCCTATTTCTGCATTGACTTATATTTTAAAATGTGCAATGACTACATTTAAATGCATAATTAAGTCTTTAGTTATCAACCTATTTTCTTTCAAAGTACTCATTTACATTTTCTTTCTAGAAGTGTGCTCTTTTCTGTTTCTTTAAATGATGTACCTTTTAAATTGAGGAGGGATACGTTAGAATTAATGCAGAAAATGTGTGAAAAACTGATGAATAACATTCTGACTTTATCATCACTTGCTGTTCAGGTTTATATTGAGACTCACGGGACTGAATTCTTCAAGGAACACTACATACTTCCTATTTGTGAGAATGATTTTCCAACAAGCTAAGGGGTTACATGTACCCATAAATCCATGTGCACATTAAGCACATAAAGCTTTTAAAACAATTGGAAAGCTGATGGCTCTAAGTTTGCATAATTCATTGGTTGCAAAGTTTGTGTTAATTTTTTTTTTTACAAAGTTGCATGGCTGACCATTTTAGAGCACAACTCTAACCAATTTAAAACTATAAAAACAAAAACCAGCTAGGGGATACAAAAACCCTGGTGTTTCGGTTATCTTCTAAAATGCCCAAACAACCATCCATAGGGTTCCATCACTCTACTCTAGTACTGGGTAAAATCCAGGTCTTGGTAGCCTTCCAGGAGGCTAAAAATAGATGGGAATGAATAAAACTAATGCAACAGGGTTATAATATAGGGCCAAACCTAGGGCACCCAATACCTTGTGCACCACTGCATTCTGGACCAGTTATAGCTTCCGGATGGTCTTCAAGAAGAACCCCATGTAGAACACACTGCAATAGTCCAGACAGGAAGTGAACAAGGCATGAATGACTGTGAGCTGGACCTCGTGATCTAGGAAAGAGTACACTGAAATACAAGAAAAAATTATGCAAAGTCCCTCCTAGCCACAGCTGCTACTGCTCCTTGAGCAGAAGTTGTCAGTCCAAGATGAATCCCGCATTGTGCACCACTCAGTTAGGGAATTACAACCTCATCCAGAGTCAAAGATGACATATCTGACTGTGGAGGACCCAAACTGCAAAGGCACTCCATTCTTCCAGAGTTGAGTTGAAGTTGGTTCTTCCCCATCCAGACCAGGGGTGAAATGCTCCCGGTTCGGACCGGATTACCTGATTCAGTAGCGATGGCGGCAGGTGGTTCGGAGAACCGGGAGCAAAAATCCCTGCAACCCCCCCTCACCCGATGCCCAGCTGAGCCGCATGATCATCGGAGGCTTTTTTTTAAACTTTTAAAAGCATTTTTTTCTATAACCTCTTCCGATGAAAAAATGCTTTTAAAAGTAAAAAAAAAAGCCTCTGATGATCGCGCGGCTCAGATGGGATCGTCAGAGGCTTTTCAAAGCATTTTTTTCTGCAACCTCTTGGCCAAAGAGGTGGTAAAAAAAATCCTTTGAAAAGTCTCTGACAATCCCAGCTGAGTTGTCTGATCATCAGAGAGGCTTTTCAAAGTATTTAAAAAAAAGCCTCTTTGATGATCCCAGCTGAGTTGCCTGATTGTCAGAGGGCTTTTCAAAGAATTTTTTAAAAAGCCTCTCTGATGATCCCAGCTGAGTTGCCTGATCGGCAAAGGCTTTTCAAAGCATTAGAAAAAATGCTTTGAAAAGTAAAAAAAAAAAAAAAAGTTGGCCACACCCACCCTGTCACATACCTCCCCCCACCAAGCCACGCCCACAGAACTGGTACTAACAAATTTTACATTTCACCCCTGATCCAGACCCTCATTATCCTCCAGGCATTCAGTCAGCACCATCACATCATTTGCCTGAACTGAGGTGGAGATGTATAACTGGGTATCTTCAGCATACTGAAGATACCATACCATGTGCCATTGAGTGACCTCACCCAATAATTTCATGTATATGTTACAAAGGAGGAGCTACAGCCTGACCTCTCCCTGGCCCTCATATCACTGATGGAGCCAGCTATGGAAAATGAAGAAGAACCACCATAAAACAATGAAATGATATGAGATCATAAAATGCATTTAAAAGACTTCTCCTTGGTTCTCTGTTGAAGCATCTCCTAAGTATGGTAACAGCAGCAGGAAAAACTGTTGGACTTAGGGATTTCCTTCCATTGAATCAAATATTGATGTATTCTTATTTAGGATCTTCTCCATCTCAAAAAGAACATTTGTTCCTGCTGCTATTTGCTCACAAATACATGCCGGAAACAAGAATGGTAAGGTTTTGGCTGCTGGATGATCTCCTCCCTCCCTCCCTCAATTTTTATTGCATAAAAGCCTAAAAAAGGATGTTCCACAATGTTCTTTTTCAAAGTCACAGAGAATAATCAAGAGGTCTGCAAATGGCAACAATCATTTTAAGCTACTGTTGGTGAGAAAAGAATGGAAATGGAGGGGGGAAAATGCTTTTTTTCCTTTTTGTTGATCTCATGCAGCTAATATAAGCTTTTTGACCAAATAACACAGAACATAACTGTGGGTGAGCTTTTTCTTTTTACAATGGAGAAAGACTAACCTCGCACAGGTGAAATAATATCATAAAGTTGGATTTGATATTTATGGCATTCTAATGTGATTCCCCACTTCCTTAACACATAGAGTACACACTTTCTATATCTCTTCACAATTTTCTATCCTCCCCAAAAATCCCATAATTATTAGTGCTTATTTCTTGGTAGTTTTACAATACTTAATCTTAATTTAAAAATTAATTTGAAATTCTTTTATATTGGTTGTATCTATTGTAAAGTGAGCAGTCCTTTTTTTCTGGTCCTGTTCTGTATGACTTCTGAAATATTCCAATAATATACTGTTTGGAAGATGAAAGTTTTTGTAATACTGTAAATGAGATAATTTAAATAAAGTTTAATTTGGATTTTAGGAATGAATGAACTTGATTCTTCTAACAAAGGTCATTTGATAAATTATAAACGTGTTTTTGCTAGTAGGAGAAAAAGACACCAAGTGGACTGCAATTGTTAAAAAGACTCTTTAAGTATTACATTAATCAAATTTTAATGTAATCAAATTTTCCTAGAACCAGATCTATTAATCATAAAAAAAATCTTCCATTTTTTCCTATTTAATCTTGAAATTTAATTTCCTCATGATGGAGAGAATCATATAATACTACTCAATTTCATATTTTTTAAAGTTAGGGGATAACGTTTGGTTCTTTGGCAAAAATATAAGAATAAATGCATATTAGAGTATCATTGCATCCTCATCATTTCATCAGAAATGCTTTGCCTTAGAAGACTGATTTGCCTCTCAAATTTAAATAGATACCAAATGGTACCTATTGGAATAGTACCTATTTTACCATTACTTTAAAACTGTAATGAATTGATGATTCAGTTCCAGGTGTGATTACCATATCCATTGCTCATGCTGAAAATTCTACATTGCTTTGATTGTGGCTTCTGAATAACCCTTTCTCCTTCCTGAATCTTAAGACTATTTCCTCAATATTAATAATAATACAGGTAGTCCACAACCTACAACAGTTCATTTAGTGACCATTCACAGTTGCAATGGACCTGAAAATGATCTGTTGCTGTTTTTCACACACATGATCACATGAGCAAAATTCAGATGTTTGACAACTGACGTATTTATGATACTTGAAGGTGATACTTGGGGTCATGTGATCCCCTTCTAACAAGCAAAATCAATGGGGAAGCTAGATTCATTTAACAACCATGTTATTAACAACTGCAGTGATTCACTTAACAACTGCAGCAAGAAAGATTATAGAATGGGGCAAAAATTACTTAACAATATCTCACTTAGCAATCATGGCCGTAAGTCAAGGACTACCCGAGTAATTATTATCCTCTACAGCAAGTTGCCAGATGCCATTGTGTTGCATTTTTTGATGTTAGAACCAAAGATGTATACCACTTGAATAATATCTACTATGTGTATTATTTTTCATTATTGAGAGTGTTTCAATCTGATTTGGTTTCTTTTATTATTGTGGTTTTTACCTTACCTTTTTATTCTGCTTTTCTTAATTTATAAGACGCCTATAAAAGAAAAAAATATATAAACTGCAGACTAGCACATGTAAGGCAACCACGAAAGTCTTGGAAAAGGTATTCAGGTACAGCAATGTGTCTATTTCTACAAAGATCAAACTGGTACAAGCAATTGTATTCTCTGTGACGTTCTATGGAAGTGAAAATTGCACTTTGAAGCAGCAGGGTAGAAATAGTATTGATGCTTTTGAAATTTGGTGTTGGAAAAGACCAAATTCTTTCTTTAGAATACCACAGCCAACCAAAACAAGCAAACAAATGGATCATCAAACAAATAACCCAGGGTTCCTTAGCCATTCCAAATTATTGATTTATTATGTGCCATCAAGTCTTTGTTGACTATTAACCACATAGATAAGATTTTTTTCCATGATGATCTATCCCTAACCTAGATTGCTTCAAAGAATCTGAAGTAGGATAATTTGAGTCTGATCATTTGTTCCTGAAGTGAACAAATCTGGTCGATTTGTTCAATGACCCATTTATATGTGTTCTTAGCTGCCCAAATGACCAGGTTCAAATTAGCCAGAACAAATTGCCTATCCTGAATTTATAAACTGTTAAGATAATCAGGTCCTTTAGAAGCAAAATCATAGCCACAAAGCAGCTTACCAATACAAAGAAAGGTATCCTTGTCTTGGTAGTTCTTTTGATATTCATAAATAAAGTGCAAATTTATTAAGAGAGATTTGTTTGTTTTTTTTTTTAAATTTGATTTATACACCACCCTTCTCCGGAGACTCAGAGCGGCTTACAAAGCATTAAGCAATAGCCTTCATACTTTTGTATATTTATACAAAGTCAGCTTATTGCCCCCACAAACTGGGTCCTCAATTTACCTACCTTAGAACGGATGGAAGGCTGAGTCAACCTTGAGCCTGGTGAAATTTGAACTTACAGTAATTGCAGACAGCTGGTGTTAATCACAATGCTATCAGTCTGCTGAGCCACCAGGCCCTTATCAAGCATAAAGTCAATATAGTTAAAACAGACAAATCCACAGTCTACAAGAGTGCTTTGACTGCATCATTATTTTTAATAGATTGCCTGCACAGGGTTATAAAGAGTTCAATGACCACTTTTAACTGGATGCATGTACTGGCCACTTCTATTTTTTACGATACAAATAATGACAATGCTAGTATTGCACCAAACTGAATCTATATCTACCCCTTATTACTACAGTTTGTATCTCCCTGTTGTGATTCCAACCCCCGAGCCCGTCTTATCAGAAGGAGAAGACTTCGAAAGTGAAGGAGAGGAGTTGGCAAGGCCTCCCTCTCCAGGACCCTCCTCTCTGGCAATGCCTCAGGTGCCATACGAAGGCCAAGAGATAGGCCAGGAGCCAGGCACTTCTGAGCAGCCGCAGTTAGACAGCGACGGAGATGAGTCTTGGCTGGATCCCCGATAGCGTCGGAAAGATAAGTGCACGCAGCAGAGAAAGAGGCATGCCAGAGATTAAGCTGAGTCACTGGACCACACCCCACAGGGGATAAAAGGGGGTGTGGTGGCCATTCAGGCCTTGTGACAGACAACTGAAAAGCTAGCAAGTCATACTGCATTTCTGGAACTTCGTTATATGCCCTCCTTGGATTTATTATGGACTGGACTTGACAATTCTTTAGCTTTGTGGACTTATTTTGGTGTATCGGATGGAGGAGAAAAACCTCCCTTTGTGAGTAAAGTCTTTGGCAGGCAGCTACTGGGTTGCTGCCAATTCTGTTATCTCAAAGGAATTCCTGGCTGCTGGTTTTATTAACTCCTGGCTGACTGTTTGTGTGCATGTGTGAGACGGGGACAGAACACTCTCCTTCCTACAAGACACAGGAGGCAATTTAAAAAACTGTTATCCCAATTTTTCTGCAAACTAACCACACAACTAGGTTTGTGGGAACCTTGAAAGGAGCCTTCCAGAGTAGGGGAAAACTGTATAAAAAGAGCCAAAACGGTATTGAGGGTAGACATGGGTTGCTTAGCCTTACATACTACATTTGTAAGATGTATTACAATGCTCCCATCTGAAACTCCTTGTTTAGAGAGCAGAACTGAGACCAGCAGTCAATTGTTAAGCAGAGTGATCACAGAGTGTAACTGTAACCATGCTTATGATGTTTTCCTTTGCTTTTCAGACCTGTAAAGCTTGTAAATGGAGGCCTATGTTACAGACTTTCATTTTCATTAATGTCATAACCGCGAATGATCACTGTCTGAGGCTAGTTGCTAGATGAGGGCTAACTATGGTTCTTTTGTTCCAAATTGGCCTCCTCATGATCTGATGGTATAAAAGTTGGCCCAAAGCCTCGCTAATGATTTTTCAAGCCAGACTTTTTTTTTTTTTTAACAAACAACATACTTGCTTTGTTTTTAAAATTAATCCTTCTGATGTAATTGGCTGCCACAGCACTTGGGAATTTAGGAGATAATATAGGACAGGCTTGTGATCAAGCAAGATCGAAGAGACGTTTGACCTATTACAACAGCTTAGCCACAGAGAGAAGGAAGCAATGCAGAGAAGATAAACTACAGAGGATTAAGTACCTAGGTATGTTTGGTAGTAAGATTATGTTGCTTTTTAGAAATAAATTGAACCTTAACTTATCTACACATTTAATTTTTTCAGATATATAAAATCCATTTAAAAGAAATCCAACAACTATAAGAGCGGCAGAAATATATGTGTAATCAGAAAAATGAACAGGCTATTAGGCAACAAGATTCTCCTTTTGAAGTGGACTTGGTTGATCTGAAAAGGTTTAATTTGTAAGGGGCAGGACAGTTACATCTGCCTCTGAGGATGAAAGCTCCAGTATTATAGAAAATTAGAAGAATGGAAGAGTTTCAGGAAAAAATAAAGAGCTAATTAGTTCATCCCCATTTAGAGAGGATTTATAATCCAAGCTGTAATCTAAAAAAACCTGGGAAATTAAGTTAGGACAGATGCAAGGCAACCAATATTATTCATTATATTCACAATGTTTTCTTTGGAAAGCCTCAAAGTGTTAATGCTCTTTTTCGTTAATACTGTAGATCAACTTTTTTTAAAAAAATCTACCATCACATGAAAACTGTCAATTAATTCACGACATCATATTTTAAACATGTAATGTGCCTCCCCCATGAAGTTTGCAATTCAATTGGAAGAATTGTTAGATGCAGTCATACTAAATGCTGACAGAACCCCAAAGGGATTGGAGAAGATTAGGCTAGTTATGGGTGTTACTGCAAAATGTTTTGAATTGTGTTGATTATCTGATTTTCACAAAACAGTGTGAAGTAGATGGGTTGCTAAAATGAAGTCTAGGATCTACCTTAAAATAAAACAATGTTGTCTGTAAAGAGTAAATCTGAATTGCTTTTAATATTAGCAGCATGATTACTTATGGACATGCTAACAGGAAACTTCAGAGTTGCAAATACTACTCTAACTTGTTGAGAATATAGCCTTGTTGATGGAAGCTATAGTCCTGATCTGGAATAGACAGGATATAACTAATGATTGTGAATCATTTACCAATCAATCATGTGTTCAAAAAGGCAGAAGAGAGGAAGTTCAGGCATATTCCTGCCCAATAAAAAGCTCACTGCTTCTCCCTGCGTCTTCTGTGGAGTTACGATAGAGCATGAATGGTACCAAATGGCAACTGTTAAGGACATTATTATCTTTCACACACAGTAATGTCATTGTTGTACACATTTTCTTCACTTGGGATACACTCAGCAGGATGTGGAGCTACAGGAACTACTTCTCTTATCCTACCACTTAAGATTTATTTCTTCTGAATAAGCATCATTCAAACACTTCTGATTTCATCACTATCCATACAGGAGCAATTTTTGCAAGATGGTGTTTTTATTAAGAATACTAAAATTACCATGGCACTAACTTCTCAATTCATTTGGAAGTTTGTCAGGAGAACTCACAACACATGTTTACACACATAAGGCGTGTCAACATTTTTCAACTTTCAATTTCCAAACATGAGGGGTGCTCAAAAGTTGTGACATGCCTTGGGGATTGTAAAGATATTCTGGTTACTTTAATATAATTTAGATGTGCTTGGTAAGTCACTATATAAATATCGTAATTTTTTCACATTTTGTTTGTTTCAAAAACACAAAATAAATTCAGAAAATGAAAAAGCTTTTGAAAAATCATAACTTAAAATATATGGATATCTTCTAATCAAAACTAAATGCCAGACCAGATATCATCATTCTCTCAATTTTTAGTTTGTAATCCAATCACATCACATGTCCCAAATATGTGAGGTCCTGTTTGTTGATCATCATTTCAAGAAAACAGTAACTCTATGTTTGATCCAGGATTTATTAATTAGTTCTTCCGGCAATGAGTACTTCTCTTAAACATATTCCATATTTAATTCAAAGGTACTTATATTCTTTCTCCTGCTCTTTCTCCATTTTCTACCTTCACAGCTATACATTACAAGTAACAAGACCAATTTTTAGTTACTTTGATACTTGTCACAAAAATATATTTACTCTTTCTGTTCTTGCTTAAGTTTGTCATTACCTTCCTTCTTGAGATTTATTCTCCTTTTCATTTCTTTTTGTTGTTGTTTCTTATGTAATTTCAAAATTCTTATATGATTAAAAAAAACAATAGAAGATAATACCACTCATATCCATGAGGTTGGGACACAGCTATCATAGTTCCAATTTGTGAAAAAGGACAAAAGAAAAATTAGGCCAACTACACTTCAGCCACCCTTTTGAATATAATTAGCAAAATCTACTTCAAACACCTATTTGAGAAGTTTTATGACTGGATTGAAGACAACAATATCTTGGCTGAAGAATAGTCTGGCTTTAGACCAGAAAGATCTACCATAGATCAAACAATAATCCCATAAAACATAAAAAAGAGATACACCTTTAGATTCAAAGGTTCTCCTTATGCAGATTTTGTAGGTTTTAACCCTGAGACTCCATAGAAGAAAGCTATTGTCAAAAAAGCTTCCATGTACTAATATAGTCCTGACACTCCTATAATGACTATTTTTACATTAACCAGATATGTGGATACCATGCATCCTTGTTCAACGTTTTTTCTTGTCCTGGACCATTCTGTTTTTATACTTTCTATTTTTAATTTAGCTTCTTCTTTATTATAAGGGATCCTCTGAAGATCATTCAAGTATTCTGGCCCCCATTAGTAGATTCCATATTCTGGCATGATGTATACAATCAAGGCCTTCCTATAGTCAATGAAGCAAAAGTAAAGCTTCTTTAGACACTCTTATGCTCTCTATTATCCATCTTACCTATCTGAAGGACTATGGAGGAGGATTGTCTGAAGGGAAATCCAATTTCAACATTAGCTCAAATTCTGCAAAGAAAGAGACTGATCTTCATAATAGTAAAATCAGTCTACTCTAGGTTGTAAAGATTTTTTAAAATCATTCAATTTAGATTAACATCAGAAAAAGTCATAAGAAAAATGACTTTAACAGTTAACAGTTACTTGAAGCCTAACATGTAACACTTCGTAAATACCGGAAAATACATGAAACGGATTTATTTATTTGTTTGTTTGTATATTTATTTCTCAAATTTCTACAACACCCATTTCACTAAGTGACTCTTGGTGGTTCACAAACAACATTATAAATACTAAAACATGACTAAAGCACAGTTAAAAACATGAGTTTTTAAATATTTTGGTATTTTTTATATTCTAATCTTCTCTGAATAAACTAAATATTATTCAATTAAAAAATCCCCAGAGTTTCAAAAAAAGGTTAAAATTTACAAAAAAAAATATATCCAAGTTAAAAACTTAACAAGTCTACAAGGTTAACAAAGTGGAGGGAGAGCCCTCAAGTCACCTGCTGTAACATTAGATATATGGGTAGAATATTCTTTAACTATATTCATGTTTTTGACAGGCAACATCCTAACTTTCAAAATAAAAAAAAAGAAAGAAAGAAAGAAATCACTTCTGAAAATCTCAGTAGTGAGATTTAGAATTATGGTAGAATTGTAGACCTGCTGACTGAAGGGAAAAGCATGGTGAACTCTCCATCCCTCAAGGATAACACATTCAGGCCTTGAGGTAGATTAAATTTAAAAACGATAATGTGAGGGACAAAAACTGAGCTGCTGTTATTGCAGGGACACAGCTGGAAAACCCCAGGGTTCAAATACTGGAGATTCCAGCTGAGCGAAGAGTATAAAAATAAAATGAAAGGCTTAATGTTAGATATTGCAAAGGGATTGAAGATATTTTAGGTTTTAGACTAAAGCAGCATTGAAGAATTGGGAAAATGGTCCCTGGATTTTAGCTTGACTGCCTTCTGAACTCTAAGGGGGAAGGAGACATTACAGCAATGGAAGTTTTATCATTTCATATTTGAAGTATCTGACTCCTTCCAGGTAAATTCACAGAAAAGAGAAATATGGGCATAAGCAAGTACTGTTGCACAGAACATTTATTCTGCATTTCTTTCTAACTGTTCTTATTCAATGATAGAAAATAATTGTTGTTGACTTTTTACTCTAACTGAGTAGAGAAATGTATTAAATTCATATGCATTTCAGTTACAAGAAGACTTAGGCAAGCATGGGACTATCCTATTTTTCACTGTATTTTTATCTTTCACCCGCCTGCAAAGATGTGTAAATACATCCATGAACCATGCAAAAACATTCCTTACTATCAATCACAATGTAAGGCATGACTAGAAAATCTGGGTTCGCATATATGCTTTAGAACTCAACTTGTATCAATGTCAACCAGAGTAGACAATAGCAAGAAGCTGAGACAATTACAATTTAAAAATTTAAGGTTCACTACATTCCTTATGGCTTTCATATCTCGGGTGTAAAAATCTGGACAACCACTAGATGGTAAAAAAAGAGATTCACAAAGTGATTACCTTTTGCTGACAGTCATCCTAGGCTCAGATGTAGTAGTCCTAGGTTGTTCATAGTTACTTTAAGATTTGACTACAGGTAGTCCTTGACTTACAACAGTTCATTTAGTGACCATTCAAAGTTACAATGGCACTGAAAAAAAGTGACTTATGATCGTTTTTCACAAATGTTGCAGCATCCCCATGGACATGTGATCAAAATTAAAATGCTTGGCAACTGACTCATAGTTTGATGGTGGCAGTGTCCTGGGATCACATGATCACATTTTGCGACTTTCTGACAAGCAAAGTCAATGGGGAAGCCAGATTCACTTAACAACAATGCTACTAACTTAACAACAATAGTGATTTACTTAACAACTGTGGCAAGAAAGGTAGTAAAATGAGGCAATCCTCACTTAACAAATGTCTCACTTAGCAATGTAAATTTTGGGCTCAATTGTGGTTGTAAGATGAGGACTACCCTGTATAGCATGGCTAAATGAGAAACAAAGTAGAAGAGATTTGCACAAGAAGTAGAAAGGAAAAGGAGCCGATATTAAACTGAGCCGTGGTGGCGCAGTGATTAGAACGCTGTATTGCAGGCTACTTCTGCTGCCTGCTGGCTGCTTGCAGTTCAGCAGTTCGAGTCTCACTGGCTCAAGGTTGACTCAGCCTTCCATCCTTCCGAGGTCGGTAAAATGAGGACTCAGATTGTTGGGGCAATATGCTGACTCTATAAACTGCTTGGAGAGGGCTGTAAAGCACTGTGAAGCAGTATATAAGTGTAAGTGCTATTGCTAAGCAACAGTGTAATGTTATCTCTAACCTGATCACTATGTATGTCTTGGAGTAGACGTAGGACTATCTGGGTCAGATGTACTGTAGCTCTTTTCATGTAAACACCTTTTGCGCATTCTTTATAAATGTTTTCCATCCAAGTATTTTAAGTAAACTCTTAAACTGATCCAACATATCCAAGGACTGCAAAATACAGATAATGGAATGTTTATCTGCATTGCTAAGCTTTATTTTTTATTTTAAAATGTCCCTATCTGTGATTTATAATGAAAAGAGGGCAGGAAGCCTTCCCTTGCCTCCATTCCTATTCTCACCCAGCCAGACTTTATTTATACATTACTGGACCTTTTTAGCCATTACGACCATCTTACTCCAGAAGTTAATTAACACAAGTGCTATAATTTAATACAGTTAATGCTACTTGATGCCCTTTAATGTACCTTCCATTAGTGATATTATTGTAGTAGTACCCTGTAAATTAAAACAAGATCAAGATGAAGAGAGGTTCTCTTTAATTAAGGGACTAGCACACTGAACTCGTCTGTTATTCACTTGAGAAAACAGTCCTGATTTACTGAAGCAGGCTGTTCATAAGTCGGAATTAGTTTATGAGGATTATTAGGTTTCTCAAATAACGGCAGCACAATGAAGTTGCTGAAACTGCTAACCTCCATGTTTCCTCTTTTTTTATTATCTTAATAAGTATGCAACAAAAGGCAGCAAATGAAACTTGAATAAACAACAATGGAAGAGATGAGGTGTTTATCATCAGAATGCAGCATTTCCAGTCAAAATGTAATGTAAATTAGAAAAATTTCATAGAAAAATACAGTTACTTGACAAAAGCAAATCGCATATTAAACGAATAATGAGTCTTATTTTCATTGCATTGAAAAGGCTTTTCTTTAGCTAGTAAGTTCTATGCAATAACTTTCATATACTTTCCCCCCTTACTTCTGTTTGAAAGGCCACAGAAAGAAACAGCATAATTAATAATTATTTTGTTCCTGCTTTGCTTGATTAGTATTGGATTTTTCAGATGGATTTTATACACTATGAGCATTCATGGACATTAATTACCTATTAATGTATATTAATAATTATATTTAATTCAACTGGCATTCTTTTTTCAGATATAAGATGAAAGTTGGGATCTAGCAATTTGTATTTTTTGTTTAGGATTTCACTTTGATGGCGTAACTGTTCATGTTATTATTATTTGATTGTTGATCTGAAAACCTCTATATCAAGTTCAGTCATAGTTAATACAGTATACTTAAATCTGGTTATTGCTAACTACTTGGTTTGGCTTTGAACCTCTTTAAGATCTTGAATATCAGAAAATATCTACTTACGTTTTCAAGCTGTCCCTGCATACATACCAAGAGACAAAAGAGAGCAATCTGCAAGGTTCCAAGTGAAAAAGTACAAAACACTGGAAAATTGGTCTGGTTTTCTTGGGCAATGTATGCATTACAAAATGCTACATTACTGTCTGTATGTAATTTAGTAATCATATTTTAAAAATCTGTAGAGAACGTACGTATCTTGAGCCTACACAGAACTGGAGGTTATTCAGTTATTCATTTCAAAGTGGAACAGCAAGATTAAGAGCTGTGATATTTCTAGCACTGAAGCTATGTTAAGATGCTCAAGGGTAGGAACATAATTAATTTAGTTTGCGATAGTGATGAATATCTGTAACTTGGGTGGAAGGTTAGGGTGGAGCTTGTGAGTTGGTTTCCAAATGTTTCAATATCAGGCTAGGTAACATTTTCAGCAGAATTTAGGGGATGTAAGTGTCAGTGTTTTTCTGTTTATAAGGGCTTCGTGTGGTCAGTAGGTCTTGTGATTGTGAGGTCACATCGGGTCAGGGTCACATCAGGTCAGGGTCTTGTGATGGTTCTTTTGATGTTATCTAGCCTGGTAACAAAATGTTCAGAAACCAACCCACAAGCTCATTAGAACGAACCTCCATCCTCTAGTTTCCAAATCAGACCTAGGCAGTGGTGAAATCCAAATTTTTTTACTACCGGTTCTGTGGGCGTGGCTTGGTGGGCGTGGCGTGGCTTGGTGGGCATGGCTTGGTGGGTGTGGCAGGGGAAGGATATTGCAAAATCTCCATTCCCACCCCACTCTGGGACTAGCCAGAGGTGGTATTTGCCGGTTGTCCGAACTACTCAAAATTTCTGCTAACAGTTCTCCAAACTGCTCAAAATTTCCATTACAGGTTCTCCAGAACCTATCAGAACCTGCTGGATTTCACCCCTGGACCTAGGCCTAAGGGCATCTGCATATGGGGGTGTTAAAAAAGTCAAACTGGCATCTATAACCATTCAATTGAAACCCTATCTTTTTTTACATGCAACAATAGATTGTAACGCAAGATCCACAATGGCAAAATAGCTACATCATAAGTAGCTATACTCATAAGGAGTTAATGGAAAGTGATGATCAGATCATTTTACAACATCTGGCTAGCTCCTGAATTCCCCCCCGCCCAAATAATTTTGGAGATCAAAATGGATGCATTTGGTGGTATTCCAACTGCGTATAGGAAGCTTAACGGTGCCAGATTTTCTAATGTTTATCATTTTAACAGTTTTTTAATATAATTTTTATCTTATTTTATTACTGATGTTTTTAAAATTCTTAATTGGGAGCCACCCAGGGTTTGGTATAAAATGGGAGATTATATAATGTTTTAAATAAATAAACCACAGCACCTGTGAGTATAATTCTGCTGATCTTCACTCTGCATTAAATGCACTGGATTTTAAAAAAAACCATTAACACTGAATATTGCTCTGAAAAAGTTTACTATAACATAACTATGTAATTTTGCATGTAAATAAATATATGCATTCAGCAAATATCTGCATAAACTACTTCCTATAATGTATGGCCAGTGCAATGGAAAACAGCTTGATTTCCCTCCCCCCTCATATTTATGAATGTATATAATATGTATTTATATATATACAATAAAGTTGATATGAGATATATTAGAACTATTGGTTTTTTAAAAGTTCATTCTCATTTTTAAACTGCTGAATTTTGGAACTTGAACTGGCAGGAAACGGAAAAACTAATAATAATAAAATAATAATATAATACCCTATTTTCCCCAAAATCCCTGATAATAAGCCCAATCGGGTTTTTGAGTGCATGGCAATAAGGCCAAGCGCTTATTTCAGGGTTCAAAAAAATATAAGTCAGGGTCTTATTTACGGGGAAATACGGTATAAGCAAAAGCTAAACATTCTGATCAGCTTCTTCCAGATGTCAAATGCTTACCATCATATAGATAGAAAGGACAGTATCCAGGATAGAAAGCCTTCTTAAGGTTTTATCAATGAAAGACAGGTAAGGATACAGGAGTTGAAATGAAGGAGGGGGAGGACTAACAAGAGGAGTTTTATCAGCACCAGCTATTTCTAAGAAGATGACCAACAACAACAAAAAAGGAAGTCACAAATATAATCTGCTAGGATAGGATTACATGGCAGATAACGATGTATTTTATCCTTTCTAGTATATGTTTGACACTAGAAAATTTAACAAGCCATGGCATCAGATAAAAGCTCTCTGCTATCCCCTCTAATTTTTAGAGTGACTGGACCAACATTTTTGTTGTTGATTGTGGTGGTGGTTTTGGAAAAATCTATTTTGGAGAGCTGATTATTTTTTAAATGCTGCAATTCTCTTTCTCTCCCTCCCCCCCTCCCTCAGTTTCTCTTTTCTCTATTATTTTTTATAAGAAAATGGCCACTTCAGAATTCAGATGAAAAGCACCTTGCATTTTGAAGGTTTGGGGTTTTGGGTAATCGAGCTTCCTCTGCCATGCGACTTTTTCTTACTAATTTGTGTTCTTGTGTGTAGCACTGATTCTGTCACACCAAATGCTTTAACCTAAATAAATGAACTAGGGGGCAGTGGTTCTCTACCTGTGGTTCGCAGACCCCTAAGGGGCCATGATGTCATCACAGGGGATCCATGAAGGCTTGAAGAAATACTATGATTTAAACTTGAGTTAAATCTTGGTGATCCATGGCCATGGTCCATGGCCACAAAAGGTATTTAAAGGGGGTAAAGAAAAACTTGAGAACCACTGGACTAGGGAAACACCATTGAATTCTGCTATAGATTTAAGTTGCTTTTCCCAAACCTAAAATACTTTAGGATGGGAAGAGTTTTCCTACAAAATATTGCTTTAAAATATACATAAGCTGCCTGCCTTTGACAGGAAGAGAATGATAAAATATGATATAGGTCAATATTGATGTAACAGGTACAAATAGGGTATCCAAATAACTATTAATTTATGCATTTAAAGAACAGTTATGAACCCAAGAGCACTTTACTGTTTTGACATTTCAAATTAATAACTGTTAATACATGCCAGAAAAAGGGCAGGAAGAATGTTAACTAGGACCGCAGCTATTTTTTTCCAGTCTGAATTATTTCTTCTCATTAAAAACACATTTGCACTAAGTGCCAGTGTTGATAGGTTCAAATCAGAATAAGTTCCTGCTGTATGCTTGATATGCTATGTGATAAAAAAAAACCTGAAGAGAACATATGCAAATGTACTATTAACATCTACAAGTTAAATAGCTTTTTCTCTCTTAGAACGAGGTGAAAAAAAAAATCTTCCATTTTTCTTATGTTGAAATGGACAGCTCCATGTGCCAGAAACCTTGACATCAGATGTCACCCATTTCACAGGTCAAATATCATGAAAATCTTATTGAAAAAATGCAATTATTTCTACTTCTGGCAGGGAAACATGTCACAATATAGCCTCAGGGTAAAGTGGACACTATTGTTTCTATGACCACAAATAGCCTTCTCCAATCAGGCACCCTCCAGATATATAGACTAATTTCAATAATTCTCCAGAAGTACAGCCACTGCTGAGAATTTTGAGGAATTAAAGACCACATATTTGGTAAGATATCCATGTTGAAGAAAGAGTTGTAGAACATTCCTAAAGATAATTCTTGTCTTTGGCATGTATGTTGAGAAGTTCAAATGCATTTCAAAAATGATGAGTACAATATTACTTTGTATATTAACTATTATTTTTATATTTAATGTAAAATATTAAACATATATTAATAATATACAATATGAGTACAATATTAACAGAAAGATATGATGATATGAAGGGTAATAGATACGGATACCACTAAATGTTAGAACTAGGCACCTTATAACATATTGGTTTCACCTGCCAACAAAGCATGAGTGTTCAGATATGATCTAAGATTGGGTTCCAATCATCTAAAGAAGTCACAATGGATGCTGACTAGATTTTCTGAATACTAACATGTTTTTTTTTCTAACATGCAGAGCCAAATTCTTTCTTTGTACATATTCAGTGATCAAAGATGCCTTCAAGCTTTCCTCAAGTTTACAAATGATTGTAAAATAATCTAGTCGTTGCAGATAAAAGGAGAAGTTTTGCAAAGAAGACTGAGGTAAAAATTCTTGACTGGATTCTTGACTGGATTCTTGCATGCATGGCTCTTGAGCCAAGAATGCAGACACACAATCTAACATATTTTTTTTTATTGCAAAACTTTTACAATTACATTTTCACCCCTTTTCCCCCCCCTCAACCCACCCCAAACTTCCCCACGTTCCCTAACCCACCCTAACCCTCCCCTCCCCCCCCAGACTTCCACACAATATACTCATATCAGGTAAAAGGAAAAACCCTCCTTTGTATATAAAACTTGAACCCCTCCCTCCCCCTTATAAATTTTCATCTTCATTACATTAAAATATTTCTATCTTAGTATAACATTTTCAAATAAATTTTCATCTTCATTACCTTAAAATATTTCTATCTTAATATAACTTTTTCAAATAAAAGCTATTTGATACTTCCTAGTTTGGTATTTGTTCTGAACATAATCTATCCACTTTTTCCATTCCCATTCATAAGTCTCTTGTGAACAATCTTTTAAATATGCTGAAATCTTCGCCATCTCTGCAAAACTGGCCATCTTCAAAGTCCATTCCTCGATCGTGGGCAATGCTTCATTTTTCCAGTATTTACCTATCAACAATCTTGCTGCTGTTATCATGTACAATATCAATTTTGTTTCACCCAATGTAAAACCCTTAACTATACCCAATAAAAACAGTTGTGGAGAAAATTGAATTTTTTTCTTCAAAACATTCTGCATGACCCACCAAATTTTTATCCAAAAAGCCTTGACTTTCTTACAGGTCCACCAAACATGATAATATGTAGCATCTAAACAATCACATCTCCAACATTTAGGCTGAACATTAGGGTACATACATGACAATTTTTTGGGGTCTAAATGCCATCTATAAAACATTTTATAAAAGTTTTCCCTCAAATTCTGCGACTGTGTAAACTTAACGTTCTGAACCCAAATTTTTTCCCATGTCTCCAACATCACTGGTTCCTCAAAATTTTGTGCCCACTTAATCATACAATCTTTAACTAATTCAGTTTCTGAATCCCTTTCTAACAAAACATTATAAAGTCTTTTAATATGCATTGGACCTTTCTCTTTTATATGTCTAACCAATTCTTCCTCATGCATCATAATACCAGTTCTTTGGTCCTCTTTCCATCTCAATTGCAATTGATTATATTGTAACCAAGTTAAGTTAACCCCTTCAGCCAACAATGTCTGTAATGTCTTCAGCTGCCATCTGCCCGCATCTGTAAAAAGAACCTCTTTGTATAAAAACCCCCCGAGTGACATTATATTTGTATTCCACAAAGTATGACCAAGATCCAGCCATAGCGGTATTTTATAATCCCATTTGAGTCGGTGCTTCTTCCAAACTCTCAACAAAGAATCTCTAAGTATATGGCTTTTAAATACTTTATCCACTTTGTTGTCATAAAATAAGTAGGCATGCCATCCAAATTCCAAATCAAAACTTTCTGCGTTCAATATTCCAGTCTTTTTTCCTCCAAACCAATCTAACATATTAATAGCATAGATAAGATGAAAGTTTGTATACCAATGCATTGTCTGGTTCAGTTACAAATTCACCTTCATCTTCTTCTAATATTGGGTAAAACAAATGCTCATCTACTTTGACAATATAAAACAATAATACCAGGGGTGAAATGCTACCGGTTTGGTCCGGTTCGCCCGAACCGGTAGTAAATAATGCTACTGGTTTGCCGAACCGGTAGTAAAATATGTAAAAAAAAAGTTCTGATGATCAGCTGAGCCATGCGCGATGGTCGGAACTTTTTTAGCATCTTTTTACTACTGGTTCTCTGGAACCGGTAGTTAAAAATGCTTTAAAAAGTATTTTTTAAAAAAGTTCCGCTGACAGCGGGGTTGCTCAGCTGATCATTGGAACTTTTTTTTTTAACTTTTTAGGCATTTTTTACTACAGGTTTGGGTGAATAGGTAGTAAAAGAATGCTTTAAAAAAGTAAAAAAAAAGGCTTGGGCGATCACAGCTGTGCCGCACGATTGTCTGAGCCTTTTTTTTTTTTTACTTTTTTAAAGCATTTTTTTACTACCTATTCGCCCAAGCTGGTAGTAAAAAAAATGCATTTAAAAGGTTAAAAAAAAGGCTTGGATGATAGTGGGCCACAGCTGACCACCCCCCCTCCACCAGTGCTGTTCTACTTATCTTCCCAAGTCTGCTTTCATTGTGTGCTGCGGATGCGCGCACGTACCTTGCATTTGGTGCATACTGCATACATACATACATGCGCGGCCAGTGAACCGGTATTAAACGGTTCAGATTTCACCACTGAATAATACATGTTTGCTCTCTGAGTACAATGAGTTGCTTGGAATACTTTAGTCCAAACAAGATTCTTAATGATTTACAAGTGCAGTATTTTTTTTTTCTCTCTCTCTCTCTCTCTCTATATATATATATTACTAGAATTCTTACCAGCATAGTATGACTTACTGCTATGCACCTTTCATATAATTTTATGCTTACTGAAATTTTTGACAGTAGTTTCCACTTTAAATGCAGCAGATAAGGATTGACAATACTGAATATATATCAGCCTCTTAGCTAAAAATTAGCCAGCTAGCTACTTTTACAGACAAATATAGATTGCTCCTAAATATAGTAGATCTCAGTGAACTATGGCAATCCCTACAGGGGCTTAACTTTAAAAATCACTACATTTAGTTTTTATTTTCCCCTGGTATCCTAAAATTCCAGATGCTACAGCAATTACTGCAATCTTAAGTATGAATCATATAGTTTCATTGGATGAAAAAAACCTATGATCAGGAAAGTAACAAGTTTACTAGATTAATAAAACAGCAAATTTGCTTTCAAATGATAGCATGTGTCTGGGTCAATGCACTGCAGCAGGGAAGCGAAATGTAATTGTCAAAGATTCATAATTACATTGTTCCACAAATGACTTAAAATAAAAAGCAACCTATCTTTTCATGCGTAGTTCTACACACAGATGTTTGAATAGAGTCACTTTGTGTACTTGTGCCTTAGTTTCTGTTATTCCAATAGTTCCAACCTATGATATAGAGCAGGGGTATCAAACTTGCGGCCTGCGGGCCAGATGCATCACACGCTGGCCATACCCACTCCCATTTTAGCAAAGGGGGAAAAAGTCGCGATACATCACGCAAAGACAACGTGGCGCCGTGAGTTTGATACCCCTGATTTAGAGGCATCGAAGTGTCTGCATGAGTACCGCAGCTGGTCTCTGGTACGAAATGAAAATAATTTTTGACATGGCCACAATCTTACAAGGTTTTGATGAAAATCTAATGACATTTCGCCCCTTCCAAATTTCACAAGATCATAGGTAGGAAAATCCACTTTTTATTTTTATTAGAGTCCTTTGGAAGCACTAAAGTGGGATCACTTATACTTTGGTGCCCACAGGCTGTATGGTCCTGACCTTTGGCTTAGGTCAGGAGTGGGCAACTGTGGCCCTTTTACAACCTGTGGACTTCAACTCCCAAAATTCCTGAGTCAGCCAAGCTGGCTCAGGAATTCTGGGAGTTGAAGTCCACAGGTTGTAAAAGGGCCACAGTTACCCACTCCTGGCTTAGGTAATAATTTCTCAAAATTTAACACTGTTAACATAGTATCCTAGTTCATATAAAGAAAAGCAATGGTGCTTATGAAATCATGGATTTCATGCATGCAATATGTCCTGCATATATTCTACAGGTAGTTCTTGACTTATAGCCAACTGTAAGCAACTGTTCAAAGTTGCAATGGCACTGAAAAAAGTGTCTTACGACTGGTCCTCACACTTATGACCATCACAACATTCCCACATTTGTCTGATCAAAATTTGGGCGCTTGAGAACTGGCATGTATTTACAATGGTAGCAGTATCCTGGGGTCACCTGTGACCTTCCCAGCTGGCTTCCAACAAGCACAGTCAATGGGGAAAGCTGGATTTGTTTAATGACCATGCGATTAACTTAACAACTGCAGGGATCCTCTAAAATGCAGGGATTTGTTTAACAACCATGCAAAAAAAAGTTATAAAATAGGGCACAGCTCACTTAGCAACTGTCTTGCTTAGGAAATTCTGGCCCCCGTTGTAGTCATAAATTGATTACTACTTATTGAGAAGCAGCAATCTTACTTCCGATTTTTTTTAAAAAAATCTTTACTGTATTATTTTAGGAATGCAATCCTATATTGAAAATCATCCAATTGAGAAATTGGAGAATATTGGTAGACACTAACTTGTCGAATATTTTTACTGGCCTAGAACTGCTGGCACAACCCAGAGATCCATAAAATGAAAGATGGTAACTAAATATTATCAAGAGGAAGGCAAGGTAGGAAGGCAGAGACAAAGGGGATCACAGCTGTAAACAGTATAGGATTTGTTTGCCCAGTCCTAACATGTCTGCCATCTTTATAATATTTCCATTTTTATTTTTCTAATGCATTTTTCCATGTGCTCATTGATGGAGCAAGCGCTGGAGTTAGAAGCCATTCTATTGGCACAGAGGTAGCATAGATTAGGCATAGATGATTGGGCATAGAAAAATGAAAGGTTGCATGACCCCACAAACAATTCTTTTTGAATGACAGCTCTCCCAAATCTCAACGAAATGTTCTCTTCAAAAATTAAAATCATCTCTTGCATTCCAAATGGTTTTTTCTTCATTAAAGGCAAGACTCCACCAGGAAGTTTTCATCAAGAAGCCCCAGACATTTGAGCAGCCTGTGTACATTTCACAATGGACCCTTGCAGAAGTGGCAGGTTCTGACCAGTTCTGGAGAACCGGTAGTGGAAATTTTGAATAGTTCAGAGAACCAGTAAATACTACCTCTGACTGGCCCGCCCCCCATCTATTCTCTGCCTCCTGAGTCCTAGCTGATTGGGAAGACATGGGGATTTTGCAGTAACCTTCCCCTGGAGTGGGGACGGAATGGAGATTTTATAGTATCCTTCCCCTGGAGTGGGGTGGGAATGGAGATTTTACAGTATCCTTCCCCTGCTATGCCCACCAAGCCATGCCCACCGAGCCATGCCATGCCCACCAAGCCATGCTCACAGAACTGGTAGTAAAAAATTTTTGAATCCCACCACTGGACCCTTTGTCCTGTCACAAATCTTCCATCTCTGGCAACTTCCTACGGTTCATAGTAACACTGTGTCTGCTTCCATAAAAAAAAAAAAAAGACATTTACAATTTTTTTCTTTTCCATTTATTTCATTAGATGTGATATCTACTGCTTCTCCTTAGATAATGCACCATTTCTCCTCTGTTTCTGCCTAATACAGAGGCATGGGGGCTCAGTGGCTTAAAAGACATCACCAGAGAAGATTTGTTGTGGTCTGCCAGCAGCCTGCGAAGCGGGCAGCAGAGTCAGACAGCAAGGAGGCTCGGGAGGAACATGGGTCAGTCCTGGAGTCTGGGGAAAGCTCGGACAAGGGCTCTGCATTGGGAGGCAGAGATGGGACCAGGGCCATCTGGGAGTTATGTGCGGACTCTGGAGCCTCCAGAGTTGGACATCAGAGAGGAAGAGGAACAGAAGGAGCCTGTTCCTAGTGTGCGCATGTGCAGAGCTTCCAGAAGGCAAGAACAGTTAAAACAAAAGGGACAACTCGGGAGTAAGGCTTGGAGATGATTGGCCCCTCCCATAAGACATAAAGGAAAAGCAAAGGCATGTGGGCCTTTGCAGGAAGCAACATTGTGGATGATGTCAGTTTGTACTTTGAAGCTCCGTTTTTGACTCTGTGTTTCCGTGTGGTCTTGCCAAGATAATTGCCAATTAGGTCTCTGGCAGCATGTCAAAGAAGATAAAGGTGGGTGTTTACCAGCCTTATCCGAAGGATTGTGGTAGACTTCTGTTGGACTATTTATAAACTCTTGGTGATTCAGCATGTGCTATGAATGAAAGGAATTCACAGCTGCTAAAATAAAAAAAGGGGGTTTGGGGACTAATTGTGTGCTTTTTACTATATCAGGAAGCCTAGGTCAGAACAAGATCTGTGCTCCAGTGGTTTGAGTCCTAGCACCAGGTAATGGAGTGAGTTCCCTTCACTCACCTTAGCTGCTGCCAACCTAGCAGTTTGAAAATTATGTAAATTATGAGTAGATAAATACGTACCACTTCAGTGGGAAGATAACAGCACTCCATGTTTTGCCACACTGTGCTGTGGGGTGTGATGTCATGCTGGTCACATGACCAGGCAAAATGTCTTGGACAGCACTGGCTCAATGGCCTAGAAATGGAAATGGGCACTGTCCCCTAGAATTATGACTAACGGAGTCAGACAAAACTGCAGAGACTTCTTTACTTTTACCTCTGCCTAATACATCTTCCATGTCGCCCATCTCCTCCCACTTGTGACTGCATGACTGTATCTTTGTTGTTTGTATCCTAGTGATTTATATTGATATTGATTGTTTCCTAGTAGGATTCGATTGCTTATTGTACTGTATGACTGTCACTGGGTGGTTGTTATGCCTTGTGATTCTTGATGAGTGTATCTTGCCCTTTTATGTACACTGAGAGCATATGCACTAAAGACAAATTCCTTGTGTATCCAATCACACTTGGCCAATAAAGAATTCTATATCCAGCTCTTTAGAAAATAATAGTTTTAATGTACACCCAGAAATGGCACTGGATGTGTTAACCCTAATGTGTGCTTTATGAACACAGCCTTTTTTTTTTTCTTTTCATTCGATACAGAAATACTTCTAAACCACTTAGCAATTGGAACTTGCCAAGCTAAACCTCAATCATCAACCCACACATCTCGTGTCTGATGCTGTAAATCATGGGAAGGCAACCAGGTAGCTTTAAAAAATATCACTCCATCCAATCCTAGGCATGATTTCAAAGGTCTACTACAGGCAATCATTTGAGAATTCTGACAAAAGTGACCTGTTTCTTCCCTGTGTCCTGTTTGTGAGAAAGGAAGAAAGGAAAGAGGAAAAGAATATAATACAGAAAGTGAGAAAAGGAAGAAAAAGAAGGAAGGAAAACTTTGGCCATTATTGTCGTTTATGAAGGTCAAATGTCTCCCAAAATATTGCTGTTGTGAGAACATGGCCATTAAGAAAGAAAAACAATACCCTAATGTTCATTCATGTACAGTAATTGTAACTGGTGTTCCACCTGGTATCATTAGAATTAAAAATCAATAAATTAAAAGTGGTCCTCAACTTACAACCATTCATTTAACAACTGTTCGAAGTTACAATGGCATTGGAAAAAGTGACTTACAGCCGGTACTCGAATTTATAACTGTTGCAGCATCCCCACAGTCACGCGATCAAAATTCGGGAACTTGGCAATCAGCAATCGGTATTTACAATCGGTTGCAGCATTCTGGGGTCAGGTGAGCCAGCCAGCTTCCGATAAGCAAAGACAATGGGGGAAGCCAGATTCATTTAACAACTGTGTTATCAATTTAACAACTGCAAGTAATTCACTTAACAACCTTGGCAAGAAAGGTGATTGCTTAACAACTGATTTGCTTAACACCTGAAATTCTGGTCTCAATTGTAGTAGTAAATTGAGGACTATCTTTACAGCATATATGTATGTATGTATGTACATATGTATGTATATATATGTGTGGGTGTGGGTATGTGTGTGTGCAAAAGGTTGTATACATTGCAAATCACAATAGTTCAATAATTCAATTTAGAAAGGGAAGAGAAAAGGAAGTAAAAAAGGAAGTTAATGTGACTGAAAGAAAATACGCATATATACTTGTTTATGTTCTCTTACCTTCCAACTACTTTTATGTCAGAGATTGCATAAAAGTAGCGTGTCAAGTGCTGTGGATCCACATATAATTCCCCAGTTGCTGGCCTGAGCAGTCTTATCCTCAAGTCTGTGACAGTAAAGAAATCTCTTAGGTTCTTGGTTGTATCGAGCTGCCCATAGAGAGAAGCCATATTATGAAGCCGAGGCCCAGCAAAAAATGCAAATCTATCCTTAATCTCAAAGTGGAGGATCTTACTGTTGGCCATGTACCCCGTGGAATATTCTTCTGTGCAAATGATTTCTAGGACTGTCTGTTGAGATAAATCCCTCACTGTTTTTGGTTCCATGTTAAAAGCATTTAGACAATCTGTAGCATAATATTGGTATGGTTGCCATGTCCGACCATAGTCGAGGGACTTCTCCAGGATCATTAGGTCTGGACGGCCGGATTCAAAGGTGATGACTATGTTGTCCGTGAGTTCGACGGTTTTGTTCCAATACAGGGTAATATTCACTTGGAGAGGCTTTGGGTAACCTTTCCATGTGGTTGATTGCCAAAAGGTGTAGGGATGCCTTCCTTCAGCATCAAACATCAGTTCGGGTGGATGTGCCAGTTCATCAATGGTTGCGTCACACTCATTGCACATGTAGGGATTCCCCTGGAAAGAAGGGGGGAAAAACAGCTGTAAGAAGTGTGGTTGCCAGGATAAAAGGTTTCTATGAGAGTAGAGCAACTGGTTTCCATTATCAATAGCCATAGATTTATATACCGCTTCACGGTGCTTTACAGCCCTCTCTAAGCAGTTTACAGAGTCAGCATATCGCTCCCAACAATCTGGATCCTCATTTTACCAACCTTGGAAGGTCAGAAGGCTGAGTCCACCTTGAGCCAGTCGGGATAGAACACCTGGCAGTGAGCAGTAGACCTGCAATATTGCATTTTAACCACTGCACCACCATAGTTCTTACCCTATTGAACCTATCAAATAAGAACTGGCAAATGTTGCATGCTGGAAAGAGCAGTAGTTTAGGTCAGGTTGGAGAAGCTGGAAAAAATTGTAGTTTCCAGTAACCAGTAGCCTTGGTGACTGAGAAAACTGGGAACTGTTCAGTAACATCTGGAAAATCATAGAGTTTCCACTTCAATTTCAGTATTTTAAGGCATTCTTTGATATACAGAGTATCCTTCACTATGAAATTAATTTAAAAATGGATGGGCAGGAGTGAAATTTGCAAATGCTTTTTCAAAACCAAATTATATGAATTTACTGGATTCCCTTGCATTTTCCTGAAATTGTTTAACTCCCATAGAATCTTCCCTTAGCTATACAGAAGGGAAAGACTAAATTATTCTGAGTTGTCAGTGATTCACCCTGGGATTTCTCTCATGCCAAGAGTGGGTTCTACCACTGAACCACAGAGATATAATTCTGGATTTTGGACCTCTTCTCACAGGCCAGATTTCAATTCTTAATTTTAATAGAAGCTTTGCAAACACATTGTTTTATAAAAGGAAAAAAGAAAAGAATAAAGAGATCAGAGCTCTTAAAGAAGAACAACAATTTGGCATTATCACACATAAAAATAAACTTCTCAAATTTTGAATTTCAAGAAGCATCTAGTTTTCTGTTATTTAAGTCATCTATGCAAAGTCACCATGCACAGAGCCATGTGGAGGAAGTTAACTTTTGATGTGGCTGAACAATAATGAGGACAGCTTTCTAGGAAGTGCATCCCCACTTTGTTATTTCATGTTAAACCCTTGTGCTTCTCTACATGACTGCACTAGAATAAAT
Organism: Arizona elegans; assembly: GCA_022577455.1. Classification (NCBI taxonomy): domain Eukaryota; kingdom Metazoa; phylum Chordata; class Lepidosauria; order Squamata; family Colubridae; genus Arizona; species Arizona elegans. Next base: position 115,482,054 of record JAKOOJ010000002.1, read on the forward strand.
ATTACATTTTCTACACCTGCTATTCTTAAATTTGATTGTTTCCAAGCATTCCTCAAATATTTAGACCATCCGGAGATAGCTAAATTGCCTTTGTACAACATGCAACTTCAAGAACTAGGAATGTGGAATTGGGCATAATCTTTAACTTGTAAACAAGAAAAAAAAAGAATTCTAGATATATGGGACAAGATATGCTTGAAAAATTATGGTTAATGTTTGCTGAACTCTCAAATGTTTCAAAGATAATTACATAGCATTCAGTGAATGAAAACTGGACCTCAGTCCCCCAGATAGCTTTTGGTCCAACCCATGAATATAAAATCCAAATTATACATAATAATTTTAAATATCTGATGAAGCATTAAAGCACATGTTTTGTATGCTATTATTCATATGATAATAGGTTCAATCTTTGGTTTCTCAAAGTACAGTTGGGAAAAATCTGTTTTGAAACTCCAGAAAGTTGCTATCAATATTGATTCAGAAGAGGGCAACTTCTGGTTTCTTATGACAAATAGCAAATGTGGTTATTCTCAGCATAGAAACTGAATTACTTGGGTTCAGATTCTATTTTACTTGGTTCTTGGATTTCTGACAATAAAAAACTTTCATGAAATCAAAGGCACAGTCCAGCTGTGCTTAAGCACTGATAAATTCTACTGATTCCAGGAGCAAAAATGGAATTTATTTTGGCAGGATTATAATAGTGTTTCTATCAAATCTAGTTATGTCCAGAATCCAATTTTTCCCCATCATCCCTCAGCATTATATCGATGATTATATATTACACTACCCCGGTGTAGTTATTTTACAGCTGGATTTTTACCTTATCAGACTGGACTTCTCCAATAAAACAAAATACCTGATTTATTTATTGGAACAAGTATTGTCTAGCCTTGCCACTTGCTTCGACAAAAACCTTTCCACACACTTGTGCGCTTAGGAAATGCTGATGTTCCGCTCAGTAGGATTTCAAGAGGAAAAATTAATATACCCTGAGCAAGCTGCCTATAATCAACTCACAAAGGATGAACAACAATGCAATAACTGGGTTTGGCTTTAGACGTGTGCCGTGTTCCTTCACGGAAAGGATATTGCTTATCGGAACAGTTGACATAAATGGCTCCTTCTAACTCAAATGGGTTGAAGCCTATTATACAGAGTTTGGGAATTCCTTTCTAAAACAATGCCAGTTATATCATCTCCTTTTCCCTTTGTCCCATGGCCTCTAATATATCATTCCTAACAGGGTGCTCTTTATGGATATCTTCCTTCAAAGACATTTATGCTGTTCTCTACAAACCATTCCTTGGTGCTGCAGACTACAAGCTTAGAGACTTGGTCCAGACATCTGCTCCCATATTAGCTGCTCCAGGCTAGCAAACTATTTGACATAACCCCTTTCTCTCTCCCTCCTCCTTGCAATCCCGTAGCTGCTTCTTCAATTTATCAAGGCCAGGTAATCCGCCACTTGATTAGGTAGGTGATGACAACAGCTCAGCCTGGATGGCAGCCTGAGGTGGTAGCTGAAGATATGAACTTCGTGTTTATATATAATCTCACCAATAAATGGGCAGCTTTTACTGCAGCTCTTCCTCTGTAGCAAGGTGAAAGTGAATTATTCTCCTCTTGACCTTTTCCCACATTAACTTGAGTTGCTGCCACTTTTGCCTTCACAGCAAAAGGCCATCTCATTTGGAGCCTGGGAGTATAGCTTGAGTATGCTGTTCCATGAGCATTACAGCCGGCTCAAAATCCTGTCTCTTAACTCATCCGTGTATCAATCAGATCAGCTGCTGCTGGCAGCTCAAATCCAATGGATTGCAAACTGTGACACATGGCTGCAGTTTAATGCCGACCTTGTTAGTGAAAAGCACAGCACAGACTCTGTGACACTTTGAAGAACCCCACAGTCTTATAGATAGATCTGGGTGGAAATGAATTTGCTCCATCTTAAGGTACAAGTCAACTGTGGGCCAGCATGTAGGAAATGCAAGACACAGAAAAGTGGAAACTTTTCCGCTAACTGGTATGGTTTGACAATGACAACGTTCCATCCAGGCTTTTGCTCATGAAGCATCTATTCTCCTTTCATCCCACAACAACAATCCTGTGAATTTGGCTAGACAGAGAGCCCAAAATCATCTATGAGATTCTGTGGCTGAAGATGGACTTAAACCTGTTTTCCCTAGAGCCGTGATGGCAAACCTATGGCACGCATGCCACAGGTGGCATGTGGAGCCAAATCTTCGGGCACGTGAGCCGTTGCCCTAGTTCAGCTCCAGCGTGCATGCACATGCTGGCCATCTGATTTTCAGCTAGTCCCACCCACACCTCCCCTCTTAGGAGTTTCCACGTGGCCTGTTTAGGTCACGCCTAAGTTAAGTTAAGCATGCCAGGTAAGTTCAGGGCTTATGTGGAGGCTCTGGGAGGGCATTTTCAGCCTCCGAATGGCATCCGGGGGTGGGTGGGGGAGGCCGATTTCGCCCTCCCCAGGCTCCAGGAAAGCTTCTGGAACCTGGGGAAGGTGAAAAATGGGCCTACCTGGCCCACAGGAAGTCAGGAAACAGGCCATTTCTGGCCTCTGGAGGGCCTCCAGGGGGGTGGGGGAGTCCGTTTTCACCCTCTGGAGGCTTCAGATAGGCTTGCTAGGCCCAAAACAGGCGCAGGGGGGTCATGCGTGTATGTGCGGGGGAGTGTAGGGGGTTATGTGTGCATGTGCAGGGGAATGCGGGGGTTCATGTGCTCATGTGGAGGGGGTGGGCATGGGGAGCATTGAATTATGGGTGTGGGCACACACGCATGTGACCCCCCCCCCACTTCCCCCGCTTTTGGCACGTGATGGCAAAAAGGTTAGCCATCACTGCCCTAGAACATCCTGAGATGAAGGGGTGGGGATGGGGGGGGAGAATCTCCAAGTTGGAAAAACTTTTTCTTTCCAGGGAATTCAAGAAATATAGGAAATCATGGTTTCAATGCCTTGCCCTGTGCTGCTAAAAGAATCTCTAAAGGCCATTGACAATGTCTCTGTGAATAGCAGATGTTGCACATAAGAATTAAAGGCAATATATTTACTTAACTGCTGTACTTGAGATGCACGATTTTATTGCCTTATGCTGTAACTGGGCCAGTGGACACATTTGTAATTTGGAGAGGGTCTTATGGAAAGTCACAGCATGGTTAATTCATTTAATTTTAATTTTATTAATTCTATTTATACGGCCACCTCTCTCATCTTAAGAATTCTGCATATCTAACAACATTTAAAATACAAATACAGACAACATAAAACAGCAACTGCGGTACACCAATTTGCCACAAGTAAACAACTTAATAAGTTATAAGTAACAGCTTGAACCCCATTTCTGGGAACAGATCCAGGATTTCAAGGCTTTGAGAAAATGTAGCAGAGTTGGGGTGTTCGAAACACGGGGGAAATGTTGTTCCAAAGGAATACTGTACCAAAAAGAATATACTTTCCGGGTCCAGAAAGATGCCATTTTTTAAAAAACTAACAAGGCCGTCAGCTTGTTTCTGCATGGGGCAGATAGAGATAATTAGTCCTACAAATAACCTGGCCCCATACCATGTAGCCAACCCTCACCCCACATGAGTACCATGCTGGGGATCCAGGAATTAAGGTACAGTTTCTACATTTAGATCAGGGGTGTCAAACTTGCGTCGTCACGTCGTTGTCACATGATGTATTGTGACTTTCCCCCTTTGCTAAACTGGGGGTGGACGTGGCCAGCGTGTGACACATCCAGCCCACGGGCCGCGAGTTTGACACCCCTGATTTAGATAATAGAACCTTGTTGTATGTGAAACGGAAAGATGGACGTGTATATGGGCTTGCATTGTGTTGCTGTGACACTTGTTTCATTGTTTCAACAAATGGTTGGTTTCAGCAAACGTCTCTGTTCCTTTCACTTGAATGTTTCAAAGAATTCCAGATATCAAGAAACATTTGTTTGTTGTCGTAATGTATATATCTATGTATGTATGTATGTATGTACTACAAAACATGGTGTTATGAAGAATTATAAAGAAACTTACTTTGTTCAGCCTTATGGTGTAAGTATACACTTATAGAGAAGTGTAAGGAAACATGGTACAGTCTTCCAATATGTTGTAGATTAGGAAAAAATTGGACACCCAGTTTTTGGGATGACATGAGGATTCCTGCAGTGAGCTAGGGGTTGGACTAGATTACGCTCAATATCCCATCCAACACTAGAACTCTATGAATTGTGAATCTACTCTTTATTTATTTGTCAAGACATGCATTCTATTATCACTTTTTCTCTACAATTTGTATTTGTTTTCCTTTTGTTATTTTTCTTTGCATTGCCTTTCCTTAACTGCATTCCTCTTTACATTATTTGTAAGGATGGTTTTGGTGTATTCTGATTTAGAAAAGAATAAGTATAAAATGAAAATATAAATGAAAAACAAACAAACATGGATGGATTCTTTTTCAGGAAACGTCCCCAAATTCAGGGTAGTGATTGTGACAACATCTCTGGAAGATGCTGCAGTTCCCCAAACTGCTCCTCAGACCTGGGAAGTCACAATGTTGTATATTGAGCAGTTAAATGAAGTTTCTTCAACTGCATGGCAAGAAGCTCCTTTAATTACTGCGAGTTTATTTTATATCTAAGTGAGAGAAGAAATTGTAGTACAATTAATCTTCCCCTTTCCCACTAATTACTACCATATGTCTTACCACTTCTTTACCTTGGGGTTTCAAACCTTTTCAATCATCCTCTAGTAGGTGATCTTGCATTGCCAATAATGGCTTCTATCCATCTCATTTAAACAAGTCATTGCAAACCTAAATACGTATATACATATACATTCAAACACACTACAAAAATATTAGTGAATCCTGTCTTCTCTACTAATGATTGTGCCTGATTGAAGACCTACCTATTCAATTAAACAAATAATGTTTCTCATTTATTTTCATATTTTTATTTTAGCAATTCAAGTTGATATATATATATATAGTGCTCCCACCTCCTTTATTTCCCCTTACAAAACAACTTGGTGAGATATGATGGGCTGAGAAAGAAAGTTATCCTATAAGCTTTCAGTACTGAAGATTAACTAGAACCTGTTTTTTTTAAAACATTCTTAATCCAAGATCTCAACATATGTATCACTAGGTCTCTCAATGAAACTGCTAAACTAGTAACAAAAACACTATCAGGAATTAACAATTTTGTTGTGTTATAAAGTCCTCTATTCCTATTTTAAAACTATGTTTCATTGTAACAAAGGAAAGTATACAAGTATTAAATAACTAAGACACATTAAAGGCAAAGTTTTAATTCTCACTGATTTTACAAGAGATATACAGCCCTTGAAGTATGAGCATGAACTTTAAGGCATATTATTGTCTGTGTAGTCAAGCTGGTGACCTTCTGATAGTTACAATGCCCATATGTCCCTCCAATGGTCATGTTTTTAGAGACTAACAATAACTAAAGTACCAATAGACAAGATCATAGCACACCTAACTAAAGCTTTCCAAAACCTCCTAAGTAAAGCAAAAGACCCAGTCACACAAGAAGAAAAAACAGGAGTCATCTACAACGTTTAATGTAAGGACTGTAACAGCCACTATATGTAGAACAGAGAAGCAGAAGACTAGCAGTGAGAAGACATGATGAAAACTCCTTAATTTCACAACACATACTGTAGATAAGACTGAACCATAGTTTCAAATGAGAGTCTATGAGCATTTTAGCAAGCTAAATCCAAAACTGCTAGAGAATTCCTGGAAGGCACTCACACAAATCAGTCATTAACAGGCACATAGAGATAGGCAATGTTTACATACCATTCAAAAGAGGCAATAAAAAAGCTAACAAGGAAACAAAAAGACCAGAACCCCTCCTTGCCATCAATCTCCCAGTTAAGCAAGGATTAACATGAGGAGTAACAACAGACAATCAATAAACAACAATCAGTAAACAACAGCCTAAAACACATTCCTGAATGTAGAGTTGCTGTGATTTTTTTCCATTAAAAAAGCTATCCAGATAAAATCACATGCTAAAAAAAAATATGATTTTGAAATGGACAATCTAGATTGGATGCTGTTATGTGTCCTAAAAATGCTGCTACCTCCACTGCAGCAACAGAATGGCACAGGCAGAAACTAGAAAGAGTATTAACTATCTGATTGGGAAGAAATTGGCTGACCTTTTTGATCTCTGGTGAGATATGTTGAAGTCCCAGGAATCTCATGGTAGGATATAATAATCTGCCTACCTTGCCCTGAGAAATTTTCAGGAAAAAAAAATATGAAAAGGGGGACAATAGGAGCAGCAGGCAAAACATAGATCAAGACCATGGCCAGAGAAAATAGCTAGGGCAGGATGATGGAAATAGTGTTAAACTCAGGCTGAAATAAATTCCTTTGCTCCCCAATGACCAGGAAAGGTTTCCATATATACCAAGATACATGTTCCCTGGATAGTATAATGTGCAGCAAGAGGAAAAGACCCAGCACAAAATTTAGAACAGTAATAACCTTTCCCTTTGTACTTTAAGGAATCCTAGCTCTTGTAACTGCATAGGTATAAAGCAGAATCCATTTAGAGGACAATCCACAGCTGACTTGCTTTAGAAGCAATCAAAACATAAGGGTTGCTATGGGATTAAGGTTTTTGGCACCAGATTCAGATGTGCTCTCTGTTACTGATGCTATAAGCAGCAGCAACAGCAATTTGGGAATTTCCATTGTGATTTGAGATTACCCAAGTGGATGGCCTGATGATCTCTGTGTTGCCCTTGGCCTTGCCTGGACATTGCAGCCTATGTCCAATGTAATTAGCATAGGGTTTTGGCAAGTTGCATGTTTCAGGTCCATTTTGGATACAGTGACATGGTCTCTTTAGGTTCATCTTAAAACAGCTGCATGTTTGTGTTTATGTATGTTCACGCACAACCCCAAATAACTTAAGCTATCAAAGACAAAGATTGAGAATCCATACTTCCCCATGTTCTAAAGCCAAATAGTAGAATTATATCAACTATGATTAGAAAACATTTGATCCAACAACCACTGACATTATCTCGCTGCTCACAATGCCCCACCTGCTTTCTGTCCACTCAAATAAATGTTACAATGCATCAGTGCCTATTAAGTGAACAGAATGCACACCCATCATGTCACCTGGAATCGGGGTAGATAAAAATCAATGTTTTTTTAAAAAAATAAAAAAATCGGATTTTTTGATTTAAATTACATTTTTTTGATTTTTATCGAATTTATTTTAATAAAAAACTTTTGGGGTAAAAATCTATCGTAAGATAGTTTTCTATTTAAGATACATAAATAATTTAGTTTATTCAGCATGAAATGCAGCTTTGTTATGTAGCATGAGGCTGTATATTCTGCAACACTAGGACTATCGGTGAGTCAACAGTGGGTCAAAGGAGTAGCAGAGATGACAATTGCTCTTTAAAAATTATGATTTAAATCAAGTTGATTTAAATCAAGTCTTTTTACTAGTGATTTAAATCATGATTTAAATCGTGATTTAAATCAACTTGATTTAAATCAAATCCACCCTGCCTGGAATATGCCTCCAGGTTTGCCTTCCTAGTTAACCAACCAGTCTCATCTGTGATGCAGGAGAAAAAACAAGAAGACAACTGAGGTTGACCAAATACATGATTTTTGACCCTAAGAGTACCAAGGTAGCATCAACCCAAGAAAAAAAGGATGAAAAAACAAACTTGGATTTTTCCCCCCCTAACGTAAATTGTTCGATGCTGCAATCTCATAATGCCTAACAGTACAGCCAATTATTTTTATACATAAAATATAGTTTAAACATCCAGTTTTGGTAATATATGGAAGATGACTGACCTAAACAACAGGTTCGTCCTTCATCTGAATTCATTCTGCACAGTCATTTCACTAACAGAACATTACAGAAATTAGAATGTAAGCAAATCACTTCAAACAATGACTACAGATAAAGCAGAGAAATAAGTCAAGCCGTTCAACTTGGTTTAATCATGCTGCTTTATAGGTTAATGGTCTGGTGATTACCGAGAGGAAGAAAAATGAGAGTTTATGGTAATGCTAGGCAAGAGAAAATAGGTAGAAATCCCAGTCCTGCTTAATAAAAGAAATGTTCTGAGTTTTTGAAAGAGTAAGAACTTAAAACAGATCTGAGCTGTGAAAGGGGAAAAAAAATGGGGGCAGGGAAAATTTTCTGAGAAATAGTTAACATAATTTTCATGCTTGTGAAAAGTGTTCTGGTAATTGCATGACATGTATGTCAGCATTCTTCTTCTTAATAGCTTTTAGGTATCATGAGTTCAACTCACCAGTGTTTCCAAAGACGGTCAACAGCCACTGCTTTATACCCATTGTGGAAATGCAGGTAGTCCTCAATGTATAACCACAATTGAGCCCAAAATTTCTGTTGCTAAGTGAGACAGTTCCACTTTTTCTGAAGTAGAATCTGGTACACAATAAATGCCCTGTTTTACGACTTTTTTGGCCACAATTATTAAGTGAATCACTGTAGTAACACTTCAGCTTAGTAACATGACTGTTAAATGAATCTGGCTTTCCCGCTGACTTTCCTTGTAAGAAAGTCTCAAAAGGTGACCACATGGGACAATCCAGGACATTGCAACCATCATAAATACAAACCAGTTGCTGAGTTTCTGAATCTATTTTTTAAAAAAATTATTCATGTCATATTAAAAAAGAAATTGGACATAGTGTGACCATCCTGGCGTTAATCTCCACCATACACACTAAAGTATAACTCAAGTATCTTATATACTCAGCATACATTGCTAATTATAATGAGGGTCTAAATCTTGATCATGTGACCATGAGGATGCTGCAATGGTCGTAAATCACTTTTTTTCAGTGCCACTGTAACTTTGAACGGTTATTAAACAAACGATTGTACATTGAGGATTACCCGTACTAATGTTTGGTCCTAAACAGTTATCACCAAAAACATAAAATATGTGTTGTAACTTTGTAATGCAATGAAGTGGTGTCACATTCAAGTATGTCAGGGAGAGACTGTCACCAAGTGTGCTTCACCACATATTCCCTTATCCTCCAACAAATGCAAATGCATCAAAACCAACCCTGCTACTGAATATTAAATGTCCATCTTTACCAGGGGTGAAATGCTCTGAAGTCTGCTACCTGTTTGCTTCGCGCGCGCATGTGTGGTGTGTGCCAAATGTGAGCTTTGTGTGCATGCGCAACCATGCAGTGCTGAAAAAGGAGGATTAAGAAGCCTTTTCTGAGTCTGCAAAGGTAAGTAGAACAGCGAGGGGGGGGGAACAGCTGTGCCACGTGATTTAGATTCACTAGAAAGCAGGATTTCCTATTTTCTAGCAAATTTAATTTGCATGGCACAGCTGATCATCACATAGCTGATCACTGGAAATATCGATTCGCCCGAACTGGTAGCATTTTTTTTTACTACCAATTTGTCCGAACCAATAGAATTTTTTTACTACCAGTTCGGGTGAACCAGTCCGAAGCGATAGCATTTCACCCCTGAAAAGTTTACCAAACTTTTGACATTCATCATAGTTAAACAATCGCACTGACTTCATGGGGAAAATCCAGTGGACAGTCTGAGAATAGCTACCAAACAATGTGTTTTCAGCATATTTAACTGCTTTGTCCTCCTCTAGTTTCTGCTTTTATAGCTATTGCTGATAACTTACTTGCAGCATAGAAGTAGATCAAATATATAGATGCCCTTGTTGCAGTCAGACTAAATTTATACAAATTCTGAGTTTATTTTAAAACCACTTTTTCTGAAGTGGAATCTTGTGCACAATAAATGGACTTTTCAAGATATCAGTAAATTCTAATGAACCAAAACAACAGAATAAATACAACACTAAACCAAATAGTTCACAAGGACTGAACAAAACCAACTGTTAATTATATTTATATCCTATTAAAATGAATAGGCCACAATAATAATTCTTTGACATAAATCCTTTTAAGTTACACAGATAAAATTGGATATCTTGTTTAACCCTTTGTATGATCCAAGAAAGCAAGATTCAACGAGACACAACAAGTTGGTCAGTTTGTCAGTCCTAGGAGGCAGACCAGACCTAGAAGTAGATTCTATGGAAAACTAAAAACTACTTTTATTTAGATTGGCTCTAGTAATATAATCTTGCAAATTGGACTGTGCTTCCCTCCTCCCTCTTTTATATTCATATGAATAAGGAGACGTCTGAGATATTCTTGAAATTCACCCTCATTGTTTGGGCTTAAATTTACCCTTTTTGTTTCTTTGCTAACAGAACTTTTTTCTTTCTGTCCTCTCTATTTCTGTATTGTACAATGCTTAAGTTCCCCAGTATGTCTTGGCTTCCTACAGTCTCTTGCTACTGGTTGTCCTTGCTATGGATTAGATGTTCAACATCTGGAGGGTGTCAATTTGCTTATCCATAACCTAGAACAGCTTTCTACCAAGTGAAGAAAAAGACTTCGTTTCTGAGAAACAATTCAAGGAAAACTATCTCTCCTCTAATTTTATATCCTGATATCTAATCCTGTCCTTCTGATGTATAGGTCAGCATAGGGCAGGTTCTGGGATTTCCCAAATGACATGATGACCGACTGACATGTTGGAAATGTATCTTCAGCCCCTCCAGACTGCAAATAAGTATATGTCTCCCAGACATGTCACATATTGACAAATCACATATTTTTGCTTTTTTTTACTCTATTTCCAGTGCCTCCAGTGAATGCACCCATGGTTCTTCTTTTCTTGTCCAGTATACAAGCCCTACACTGTACGGGGGCATGAGACCAAGTAGGTGACTTCACCCTCTCTGTGTGTGCACCTATTAAAATAGAATTTTGTTGCAGTCTGCCAAAATGTTTCACTAAATTGCTGAGTTCTCCAAGTGTGATGAGGCAAAAATAATAACATCATAATGTTATTGGCAGCAACGTGCTAATTAATAGCAGCCCCAATCACACCCAGAGGTGCTGTGAAATAACACACATACTCTTTAGAATGTGGTAATGCAGAGGACGGGTGACAGGACAAAATTCCACAAATTTCGTTATTAATAGTTGGCAAAAGTATTTCAAAGCTTTCTCTTGTTACTTAGAAAGCTTTTGAATATTATTTTGAAGAGCAGTAAACGGGTTTTTGGTGGTTTAGTTTTTTCCCCCCATTTGGTCCAGTTTCAGAGTTGCTAGGTGGAAATCTTCAGCTACGATCTGCTTGAGGCTGCCTGTTGGTCAAAATAATTAGCTCCACGCTCAAGTCTGTTAGATATCACTAGCAGAGGGGAAAAAGCATTTTGTTCTGGCAAGCTGAGAAATGTCTGTTCCATTATTACATTCATTTAGGAATTAGACACATTAAGGAGGATTAACACACAGGCATTAAAAAATGTAATCAATCCTTCTAGCAAAGATCCTTTTTGTACTCTGCAACTGCCACCCAGATTGTCAACACACTTCCTGAGTAGTAAGTCAAATGGATTTTCATGGAATTTTTGTTTTCTAAGATGTAGTTGACTTGTGAAGGAAAAAACAACAACAGCAGCCTTTCCAGGAAGCTGTATCTTCTCACAAAAGACTTCCTTAAACTCAGATGTAAAGCAAACAGCAGTGATTGTTGAGTGGAAATAGATTATCTCCGCCAAGATTATTTTTTTTTCCTTACTTTTTTTTTTTGGCATCATCTCAGCCTTTATTGCTTCATGTAATTGCTGCCCCATAATCCAAATACATTCCAAATTTCTTCAAATCTCCTCTGGGGATGTTCCTGCTTATAGAAACAGGAAGTAGAAGAACCATTTCATTGATTTCTCCAGAGGAGAACTGCATTGGCATTTTGTTGCTCATTTGGATATACAACTAGTGCTGCTCCTGTGTTCTGTGTATGAAAGAAGAGAGAGGAGAGTGGAGGTTGCCAACTCAAAAAAGGAACGGATAATTATTTGCAGAAAATTCTGCCAAGGATCCATTTTCCAGGTGTTGAGAAAAACAAGATGATCTGAAACGATCTCTAAAAATACACCGCTCCTTATTTCAGCTCACCTTTGTCTTTAGATCAATATTGCTCACTAAGCTTGACTTAAAATTAAACGTAAGTGGTGTTGAAACTCAGAGAAGCTCCTTGTTTATTTTGCACAGAAGGAAACGAAGCAGAAATTATTTCTTTCGTTCATCATCTTTTTCCCAGTACCTCAACTTTCTTCCTTTTGCTTGAAGTTCTTTTCATCTGATCAGCAAGGAAGCAAGATGAGTGAATAGGCTGAGGAAAGGGCATCAGGTGACATAACTTATCTCCTAGTTCAGCAGTGGGTTTAGGACCTGATGTCTGTGTCAGTTCAATTCAGCATCTTCATTCTTATTAATTTCCCCATATTTAATGGGAAGATCCAGAGTAGAATTTCCAAGGTTCCTAGCAATGAAGGACTCCAGTTGGAAATTATTCATATTAGCTGTACAGATAGTCTATGATTTGCAAGCATTCCTTTAGTGAGCGTTCAAAGTTATAACGGCACTGAAAAAAAGTGACTTATGACTGTTTTTCACACAACCATTGCAGCATTCCCACGGTCACATAATCAAAATTCAGAAGTTGGCAACTGGTTCATATTTATGACACTTGCAGTGTCTTGGGGTCATATGACCACCTTTTGCAGCCTTCTGACAAGCAAATCAATGGGGAAGCCAGAGTCATTTAAGAACTGTGTTACAAACTTAATAATTGCAAACTTAATAATTAAGATGGGGCAGTGGTGAAATCTAAAATTTGTTGCTACCGGTTCTGTGGGCATGGCTTAGTGGGGAGGGGGGGTGTTAATGCGACTGGGTGGGTGTAGCCAAATTTTATTTTTTTTTAACTTTTAAACCATTTTTTCTACAACCTCTTTGGCGAAGAGGTTGTAAAAAATGCTTTCAAAAGGCTCTGATGATCCCAGCTGAGTTGCATGATTGGCAGAGGCTTTTCTTTTAAATGCCTCTGACAATCAGGCAACTCAGCTTGGATCATCAGAGGCATTTAAAAGAAAAAAAGGCTTTTTAAAAAGCCTCTGACAATCAGGAAACTCAGCTTGGATCGTCAGAGGCATTTAAAGAAAAAAATGATTTTTCTTTTAAATGCCTCTGACGATCAAAGCTGAGTTGCCTGATCGTCAGAGGCATTTAAAAGAAAAAAAAAGCCTCCGATGATCGCGTGGCTCCGCTGGACATGTGGGGGGGGGGAAGGATTTTTGCAACCGGTTCTCTGAACCACCTGCCTTCATTGCTACCAGATCGGGTGATCCGGTCCGAACCGGGAGCATTTCACCCCTGAGATGGGGGAGTAAAATGTGGCAAAGCTCACTTAACAAATGTCTCACTTACCAACAGAAATTTTGGGCTCAATTGTAGTTGTTAATCAAGGACTACCTGTATTAGAATGTTCTGCTATAATTTTTTCATCAATCCTTGCAATTACAGTCATCAAGTTACAAATATAATGAAAGCTGTCATTATGGTCATAAGTTGTATCAGTTTTATACCGGGTCACCCACATGACCAACTCAACCTTATGTGACCATTAGTGGTCATTATGTGAATGCCCTGGTTGTTAAGTGAACCTATGGTTTGCTAGGGGCCAGTTTTGCTGAAAACTGGAAATAAATGCCAGTTTTGGTCAAAATCATCATAAAATGCAGTCATGTGACTGTGGGACATTCCCAACATCCATAAATGTGGACTGGTTGCCTAGCACCTGAAGTGTGGTTATGTGACTGTGGGTCAGTGGTGGGTTTCAATTTTTTTTACTACCGATTCTGTGGGCATGGCTTGGTGAGCGTGGCAGGGGAAGGATACTGCAAAATCCCCATTTCCTCCCGATCAGCTGGGACTTGGGAGGCAGAGAATAGATGGGGGAGGGGCCAGTCAGAGGTGGTATTCACCGGTTCTCCGAACTACTCAAAATTTCTGCTACCGGTTCTCCAGAACTGGTCAGAACCTGCTGTATAATACCACCTCTTTTGTGGGTGGGAATGGGGCTGGCCATCAGAATTTCAAATTGAGGTCATAATACCTCTAGGGAGATCTATTATAACTTCTATCTATCACTAACCAACGGGTCATAAATTGAGGATTACCTGTATAGTGATTTGATAATTATTCTTGTTTAAAGACTGATTTTTGCCTCCTGACATGAGGATTCTTCTGCAGCAAATTTCCTAACTTGACTTAAAATGTTTACTTAGTTCCATTCACTTTTTTTATATATCTCTATTACTACAGCCTGGCTTTTACTTACTGCTCAGAAATCATGACTAAGGAAGGATTTAAACTGTTTTAACTACTGAGAAAACTATTATAAATCATTTCATAAAATGAACACTTGACTAAATGATGTTAGTAAAGACCCATAAGGTCAGATAGATTACAAGGAATAAATTCTCAAAAGTTAAATCACAACAACAACAACAAAGATTTTTAAAAAAGCTCTTTTCTGATTAATTAGGATACAATACAGTACGTAAGAAATACAAAGTAGGACTAAAAAAATAATAATAATCCTGAAATGGGTACAAAATCCCTTAATGCATTCTAGGGATACTTCTGAAGAGAGTTTGGTTTAAAATCTGTATAAACATCTCCAGTGTCTATGGTAGAAACAGTGGCAAGTTCCAAAACAAAACAAAAAAAGTTTATTTTATGTTTATTTAACATTCAACTAATTTTGTTGATATCAAAAATAAATCAGAAATACTGTGTACTAATATTGGTGGAGACATTTTTTTGAATCTCTTAAACTTAGCTAGGACATTCTTAAGATGGACAAAATCCACATTCTTAGCTAACTCAGATATGCATCAGGAAAAAGAGAGGTAGATGAATAGAATGAGGATCTTGAAAAGGGATAGGAAATTCAGTAGCTCTTTACTACTGAAGCTAACTAAAACATGTTTTGATGAGTTTGTCAGAAGTGAAGTCTTCATTTTTTTTAAAAAAAAAGTTTGGAAATCTTTTATTAATGAACCACAATGGTGGCAGTTCTTTAAAAAATCCTCTTCTATATCTGGAGTGAAGGTCAAAAGCAATTGATGTGGCACAAGGCTTGAATTTTGCTGACAAAAGCCTGTTGTAAGAAAGGAAACAGTAGTTTGAGCTCTAGGAAGGCCCTGAGAAAAGAAAGCTGGCCCACTTAAATTATTTTGAAATCAGATTTAGGTCTATAGAAATTGGCTCATCTTTATTCTTAACAACAACAACTAAAAGCTATAAAACAAGTTTTCTCCCAACTATAAAAATCAGTGCTGTATTCTTTAAGGAATACTGATAGATTTAACAAAAGGTCAAATGAAAATTAAGCACCTGCACCCGATAGAATAACTATTTTATCTGGGAAAGCAAAAAGCTGGGAAGCAAAGGTTTAGTGGTAGGAATTAGCATGGTAAAGTATTTAGATTTAGAAAGCTTTAAAAATAAAAACAAGCATCTTAGTGGTCTGTGTTAATAGAGTAGCTGTTTCCCAAGAATCCCTTGGGAGTTGGGCGGCATAGAAATGCTATAAATTAAATTAAATTAAATTAAATTCAAGCTTTGTGAGATGTATTCCTTTCCATGGCTTTCTGCTACTTAACATCAATATTTTTCAACTTGTAGGAGAAGGAATGGCAGAGCCTGGGTGGGGGAGTCAAAAGAGGAATCAGCCTAGAGCAGGGGTGTCAAACTGGTGGCCCACATGCTGGATGCAACACATGCAGGCCATGCCCACCCCAGCTCCGTGAAGGGAAAAAAGTTGCAAAATGTCATGTAACTCCTTGGTTCTCTGAGGAGCTGAGGGAGATGAAGTGCCGGAAAAGATGCCTAGAGAGCGGTTGGAGGGCCAGCCGGTCCGAATCTGACTTGACACTGGTAAGATCTCATATTAAGACCTACCTAGTGGCGATAAAAGCGGCGAAATCTAGCTATTTTGCCACTCTTATCACGTCATCAGATAATCGCCCAGCCACCCTGTTTAGGGTGACCTGCTCCCTCCTCCATCTGGGAGCATGGGATGACCCCTTGCAGGGCCGAGCTGAGGATTTTGTACAATATCTGTATGATAAAATAACTCAGATTCGGGAAGACTTGGCCGCTGACTGGGTTAGTTCAGACGAGATGACTGAGGCAAGTCTTGAGAGTGTTATCTGGGAGGAGTTAG
Source organism: Arizona elegans (assembly GCA_022577455.1). Lineage (NCBI taxonomy): Eukaryota > Metazoa > Chordata > Lepidosauria > Squamata > Colubridae > Arizona > Arizona elegans. The sequence continues at coordinate 115,498,262 of JAKOOJ010000002.1, forward strand.
ATCCTGTGGCTCCCGAGGACGTGGACAGGATCTTGGGATGGCTGAACGTGACCACATGTTTATTGGACCCGTGTCCCTCCTGGTTGGTGCTGGCTTCCAGGGAGGTTACACGAGGCTGGCTCCAGGGGATTATTAACGCTTCTTTGAGTGAGGGTGTCCTGCCGGCTACCTTGAAAGAGGCGGTGGTGAGGCCCCTCCTCAAGAAGCCCTCACTGGATCCGGCTGTTTTGGCTAACTATTGTCCAGTCTCCAACCTTCGTTTTATTGCGAAGGTTGTTGAGAGTGTGGTGGCGCGGCAGCTTCCCCAGTACCTGGATGAAGCTGTCTATTTAGACCCGCTTCAGTCTGGTTTCAGGCCTGGGTACAGCACAGAAACAGCATTGATCGCATTGGTGGATGATCTCTGGAGGGCTCGGGGTAGGGGTTATTCCTCTATCCTGGTCCTGTTAGATCTCTCAGCAGCTTTTGATACCATCAACCATGGTATCATGTTGCGCCGGTTGGAGGGATTGTGGGTGGGGGGCACTGTTTTGCGGTGGCTCTCCTCTGATCTCTCCGACTGGTTGCAATCTATGTTGACAAGGGGGCAGCGGTCGATCCCGAGGCACCTTGTTTGTGGGGTGCCACAAGGGTCGGTCCTCTTGCCTCTCCTGTTCAATATTTATGTGAAGCCGCTGGGTGAGATCATCTGTGATTTTGGGGTAGAATTCTATCAGTACGCTGATGATACTCAGCTGTACATCTCCACCCCAGACCATCCCAACGATGCCTTGGAAGTGATGTCCCAGTGCCTGGAGGCCGTGCGGTTCTGGATGGGGAGAAACAGGCTTTGACTCAACCCTTCCAAGACCGAGTGGCTGTGGCTGCCGGCGTCCCGGTATAGCCAGCTGGTGCCATTGCTGGTTATTGGGGGCGAATCACTGGCCCCCACAGAAAGGGCTCGCAACTTGGGCGTCCTCCTGGACGCATGGCTGTCTTTAGAAGAACATACGACGGCCGTGGCCAGGGGGGCTTTCTATCAGGTTCGCCTGATACGCCAGTTATGCCCCTTTCTAGATAGGGACTCCTTACACATGGTCACTCAAGCACTCATCACTTCTCGTCTGGACTATTGTAACGCTCTCTACATGGGGCTCCCTTTGGGGTGTACCTGGAGGCTCCAACAGGTGCAAAATGTGGCCGTGCAGGGGATTATGGGAGCGACGGGGTGCTCCCATGTGACACCTCTCCTGCGCGAGCTGCATTGGCTTCCAGTGGACTTCCGGGTGCGCTTCAAGGTGTTGGTGACCACCTTTAAAGAGCTCCATGGCTTAGGGCTGGGGTACTTACAGGACCGCCTTCTGCCACCAATTGCCTCCCACCGGCCGGTTCGCTCCCACAGAGAGGGCCTCATCAGGGTGCCGTCAGCCAGACAATGTCGGCTGGCGACCCCCAGGGGAAGAGCCTTCTCTGTGATGGCCCTACCCTCTGGAACGATCTACCCCCAGAGATACGAGTGATCCCAGACCTCCAGACTTTTCGTCGGGCCCTAAAAACTTACTTTTTTCAGTTAGCCGGGCTGGCCTGATTCCATATTGGTTTTAAAGTTTGATACTGATTTTTAATTGAAATGTTTAAATTATGGGCCAAATTTCATTTAATTATTTTTAAAATTATTTTAACTTTTGTGTACAAATGTTTTTATTTTGGCTGTTCACCGCCCTGAGTCCGAAAGGAGAAGGGCGGTATACAAATCTAATAAAAGATAAAGATAACAGCAGTGTGATGCTGTGAGTTTGACACCGATGGCCTAGAATCTTTACTTTCCCATAAGTTAGGGGTGTCAAACTCACGGTGTCATATTGCTGTCACATGACATATCACAACTTTTCCCCTCTTCGCTAAATTGGGGTGGGTGTGGCCAGCACGTGATGCATCTGGCCGGCGGGCCGCAAGTTTAACACCCGTACCATAAGTAGTGTAAGTCCAATCTGTCTTGATATCTGTTAACTCTTATCTAGCACCAGTTTAGTACTGTTAGTTCACTTGTTACTTGTGTATAATAAATCATCTTAACTGGAATTTAGCTCATGGTCCTGATTCTTTGCACCTTACAAAACTTCAGCTAGTTTAAGATTACAGGTAGTCCTTAACTTATTATCACAATTGAAACCAGAATTTCATTGCTAAGCAAGTCAACTGTTAAGTGAATCACTCCTGATTTTATGCACCTTTTTTTTGTCACTGTAATTTTTGAACCACTGTAATTACCGTAACTGAATTAATTAAGTGAATCACTCATTAAGCGAACCCCCATTGACTTTGCTTGTGGGACACCAGCTGGGAAGATTGCAAATGGTGAACACATGGCCCTAGAAGCTGTAACCATTGTAAATACACGCTCATCACCCAGCATGTGAATTTTTGTCTCCTGATTATGGGATGCTGTGATGGTTGTAAGTACAAGAACTGGTTGTAAATCACTTTTTTTCAGTTCCCTTGTAACTTTGAATGGTTTCTAAATGATTGGTTGTAAATCAAGAACTACCTATGCTATAGTGGATACCAACTCCCAGAATTCACTAGCCAGCAGGCCTTAGGCAAGAATTTGACCTTAGACATAATCATCTTCAGGCTGGTGTTTTTGGCTTCGTGCTTCTAGGAGCAATGTGTGATCACAGCTGTTTCTTCCTTTTAACTGCCAGTGGGGGTGTGAACTGATTGGATGGGAGCTTGGTTGTGTTCTGATTGGATGGAGGTGTGTTCTGATTGGTTGGGGGTTTGGCTGTGCTCTGATTGGATGGGGGTGTGTTTTGTTTAGGTGGGGGCTTCGTTGTGCTCATGTTAGTCTGAGTTGCAGGGGGATTTGAGCTGGTGAGCTGCATTGCTGTTGTTTGGCTTCACGTTTGTGGTCGTGCCACATCTTCATGGTGGGTGTCAGTTTGCTTCATGTATGGATTGGAGGGGTTTAAAGTGGCTAATGATGCAGCTGTGGTCTGGCTTCTGGTTTGTGGTGGTGCCTCATCGGTGTGGGTTTGCTTTTTGCGTGGATGTGTGGTGGTGACATCCTGTGTGGTTTTCATGAGTATGGGTCTGGTGTCATTCTTTGTGTTAGGGACTGGTTTGTCAATGAGGGCGGGTTTCCAAATGGCAGGTAGGCGGGAGGTATCATCTCGTTTATTCATGCTGTGTGGGCGTTTTTCTATCTCAATGGCTTCTCTGATTATTCTGTTGTTAACGTGTTCAGTTTTGGGCGATAGTTCTGGTCTTTTTAAAGTCAATATCATGTCCTGTGGCTTTAAAGTGTTGGACCAGGGAAGAAGTTGGTTCCTCTTTTCTTACTGAGTTCTTGTGTTCTTCAATGCGTGCACTTATTCTTCTGTTGGTTTGTCCGATGTATATGGTGGGGCAGGTGGTGCATGGGATTTCATATACTCCTTGATTTTCTAACTCAATTTTGTCTTTGGGGTTTCTTAGAATGGTGGATATTTTTCGGTTTGTGCAGAATGCTGTCTTGATGTGGTGTTTGTGGAGGATCTTGCTGATTCTGTCTGTGGTGCCTTTTATGTATGGGAGGAGGGCTTTGCTGTTTTCTTGTTCTCTGTCTTGGGTTTTAGTAGGGGTTTCTTTTTGGATTAGGTTGGTAATCTTATTTCTTTGGAATCCGTTGGAGGTTAGTACGTTAGTGAGAGTGTGTAGTTTGGTTTTTAGGTGTTGTTCGTCAGCTAAGCGTTTTGTTCTGGAGATGAGTGTCTTGGCTACGGAGTTGATCGGTGCTGGGTGGTGGTGTGAGAGTGCGTGCAGATAGCGGTTTGTGTGTGTTTTCTTCTGGTAGATGGTGTGTCCTAGGGAGCCATTGGATTTCTTGTAGACTAAGACATCCAGGAAGGGAAGTTGGTTGTTAGCTTCTGTTTCTATGGTGAACTGTATTTTGGGGTGTAGGCTGTTGAGGTGTGTGAGGAAGTTGTCCAGTTTTTGTGGATCAGAACACAGCCAAGCTCCCACCCAATCAGTTCACACCCCCACTGGCAGTTAAAAGGAAGAAACAACTGTGATCACACATTGCTCGTAGAAGCACGAAGCCGAAAACACTAGCCTGAAGATGACAAATGAGACTTTGTCGAAATGTCGCCAAGACACTTCCAATTTTACGCAGGAGAAAATCCGAATAACCAAAGACCTACATACATACATACATACATACATACATACATACATACATACATATATATTATCAAGGAAACTGAAAATACAAAGTTGGCTGCTTTTAATTTAACATTAAATTAACATAAAACATCCTGAGATCTTATTTTCATATTCAAATTATGCTTTGTTTATACTGTACATGCTTGATGCCTTTTGAATTTTGTGGGCTTTTGTTTTTTTTTTGAGATTGCAATTCAATTTTTAGCATTCTTTCCTGCCATTTTGTTTAGTTACCCTCAATAATATTTTCACTTGGGAGTTTCCTATTCCCTTTAATTTATGCAGCTGCATTTAGCAATAGTCTCTGAAAGAGCCTTGAAACAGCTTTGAATTTAAAAAGGCTGAAATACTCAGTTGACTTCTGTAAAACAACTCTGCATTTATTTCATGCAATTTGCTTATTGTCTGTTGCTTAACTATTCCACTAACAAAAACCTTGGAGATCATGGGACTACAGTCTATCCCATCTGGACAGCTAGGTCAGGGAAGGCTGAACTACACTAATTTTTCTATATTAAATTTGGCTTCACTTCAGTTTTGCACTGAAAAATGTGCTCTGCCTTCTAAGAGATTTAAATGAATTATAAATATGAGAAGTGCATTGTTTTTATACAAGGCAGGAAGATCTTACAGAGTTTTCCCCATGTGTTACAGTGCCATCTTATGCATATTTACTCAGCTTCACTGATTTTAATTGCACTTTCTTCTAAATTGATAGAAATAGATGTTTCCTTTCCTGAGAGAATGCACCATTGAACTTAGTTGGATCTGTAGTACCTAATAAACACAGAGGGATACGGTAACTTTAAAATTCCATTTTGTACACAGAATAACTGTGTCTCGTTTTAAGGTAAGGGAAACAAAAAAGAGATCACATACTGCCCTGATCTTGCTTTTCCAGGTACGTGTAACTTGTGATGCCCAAGATATGTCAAATCAACCATACATAATTACACATTATCCATTTATGCACTACATGCAGTACATTTTTTATTCATATATGATGCCATCATAGGATGCTGACTTGATAGAAGCATATCTTAATTATTCAATACTGCATTTTTTTAAAAAAAAATTGATTTATATGCCGCCCTTCTCCGGAGACTCAGGGCGGCTTACAATGCGTTAAGCAATAGCCTTCATTCTTTTGTATATTTTATACAAAGTCAGCTTATTGCCCCCACAAACTGGGTCCTCATTTCACCTACCTTAGAAAGGATGGAAGGCTGAGTCAACTTTGAGCCTTGGAGAGATTCGAACCAGCAGAAATTGCAGGCAGCTGTGTTAATGACAGGGTGCACCAAACCACTGTACTATCAAGGCTCTTATAGTGAGGCTCTTATATTTGTTATAGTGCAGGGATCCCCAATCCTGGTGAACTGGCACCAGTCCGCGGCATGCCAAAAACCGGTTCGTGCGAACAAGGGAAGCCCCATCTGTAGGATACAGGCAGTGTGCGAAACCACGCCTCCTCTGCTCCGAGGAAAAACTTCTCTCCACGGAACCGGTCCCAGGTGCCCAAAAGATTGGAGGCCACTGTTATAGTGTATCAATTATATATCAATTATTTTCTGGAGTTATATCAGTGTATACATATTTGTGGATTCATGTTATACTTAACCTTTTCCATTTTAAAAAATGGACATGGAAGCACAGATACAGGATCATCAAACTTTTTTATATCATTCTACAATTGTGCTGCTGGTGATAAATGTGGTAAAATACAGTTATCAGGAAGAATTTGCATCCCAACAGACCAGTCCATGGGATTTTAAAGGTTAGTCCTGAAGAGGTATCCTGCAAGATTGATAAGGCCTACAGAGTTAATTCTTGAGTGGCAAAGCAAAGGCAGCTGCCTAGAGATGTGGTGATCTACTTTACTGATAAAGAAATAAGAAATGATATTGTGCAAAAGTCTTTTAACTCCACTCTTGAAATGCATGGAAGGAAGATTTGGATATTTAAAGAGCTACCGCCCAAGATGTTAAAAGATAGAAAGGATTTTTGATTTTTGGTGACTGAGCTAAAGAAACAAAACATCCCATTTAGGTGGGATGTTCCAGTTGGTATAATATTGAGATATCAAGGAGAAAGATATCAGCTAAATACTGTTGAAAAAGCAGAAGAATTTTACTACAAGGTTTTTAAAATGGGTTCAACATCTCCATGTATAACACACGAGGGGAATAAAGAAAAGCAAAATCAACAAGAGATTGAAATTCAGGCTAAGCAGATGGTGGTGGAGGTAACGGAAAAACAACAAGCTACAGAGGCCTTTGTGGACAAGCCGCTTCTGGATTCTCCTTCAGAGGTTATAGTTGGATTACCTATAAATACAAGAGAGGCGGCTTTGGATTCTAATGTGATGACTTCTCAAGCTACAGACCAGCATGGAAATCAAACAGTTGATATACAACTCATAGAAAGGAAACCAGGTTGGAGATCTAAGCCACAAAAAGTTAAGAAAAGAAGAAGCAGGTCCTACAAAAATAAATTTTTTTAGACTAAACAACAGTGTAATGCCAGTTACTTAAGAGACGATTGAATATATGAAAATATAGTTGAGGCAAAGTATTGGTTTATATTATCTTGAGGAGAGTGACAGATCTCTGCAGTGCTGTACTCTTGGGATGTGGAAGATGGCCTTAAATTGAGTGGATTGGAACTTTCTATTTTGGACTCTTTGACAAATGGATTACGTTTATGCTAAGCTACAAGGCAAGTGAATTATGGGATTGGGGCATGCAGAAGATCTGGTTGTTACCCTAACACGGTGGTTGGAATGAATAATCTAGATGAAAGACATTACAAAAGACACTATATGGAATACAAATATAAAGTCACTCGGGTGGTTTTTTGCTGTACGAAAATACTTACTATTGATGGGGGCAGATGGTAATTGAAGATACTGAACATACTGTTGGAACTAGAATTTGATGTTACCCTAACATGGGTGATGGAATTAACAATCCAGTTGAAATACATTACAGAAGATATTATATGGATTACAAGTTTAAAGTCATTTGAGAATTTTATTTATATATGGAAATATTTTTTAGTGGTGTGGGCAGAAGAACAAAGATATCGAAAATATTATGTATGGTAGACCTGTAGGAAAGTGGGTGGAGATAGATTAGCTTACTGATTGTTTAGTTTAGGTAAAGGGATGTTATGTTATATTAATATACGTAAAAGATTTGAATTAAGAGATATATGCATGGGGGAGGAGGAAATGGATAGATTATGAGTTGAAATTGCTAAATTAGGATTTATTATATAATTTTACAGCTGAATGTTGTTTTGAAATGTATAGTATAAGGGGGATATAATAATATTGTTAGAAGGGTGGAGATAGGTTAGCTTACTGATTGTTTAGTTTAGGAAAAGGGATGTTATGCTATATTAATATACATAAAAGATTTGAATTAAGAGATATATGCATGGGGGAGGAGGAAATGGATAGATTATGAGCTGAAATTGCCAAATTAGGATTTGTTATATAATTTTACAGCTGAATGTTGCTTTGAAATGTATAGTATAAGGGGGATATAATAATATTGTTAGAAAGAAAGAGTCAGCATATGGGGGGTGGAGCAAAAAGGATGGTAAAGTATTATATAATCTGTTATTAATTTGGGTTTTATTCTGGAGAAGCCAAAGGGGGAGGGGAGGGGGAGGGGGGGTTAGGGAGGAGGAGGGGAAAAAAAGGGGGGGGAATCTGTATTTGAAAAACTTTTTCAATAAAAAAAAAGAAAAAGAAAAACAGGGAGCACTTTGGTGGGAAGGTAACAGCATTCCGTGCGCCTTTGGCATTGAGTCATGCCGGCCACATACCCACGGAGACATCTTCGGACAGCGCTGGCTCTTCGGCTTTGAAACGGAGATGAGCACTGCCCCCTAGAGTTGGGAATGACTAGCACATAAGTGCAAGGGGAACCTTTACCTTTACCTATATAGCACTTCTTGTAGGGTCATCCGCAATCTTGAAGTACAAATCGTGCCTCTGTTGCACAGCTCTATAGTGACACAGTATTCTGAGCAAGCCAAACAGAGTAAACTGGGAAAAAGTTCCAATCCTACTAGTGGGAGGGTCCATTTGGGGCTTATTTTACATTGGAAATGTCTTCCAGATTAACGTGACATGAACAAGCCCTTCTCCTTGTCCCTAACTCTCCAAATACCCTTGTTTTTGCAACCTGGGGTAATAAATGGAACAGCAATATCATGCAGATACCATGAAGTATTCAGTTCACTTCTTGAATGACAATTGTAGTAACTGATGTCTAGGAATGCTGCATCTGAGAGACACTCTTGATGGCTGTCCATGCAGCTTGTAAATAAATGAAAAATTAATGGACCCTAATCAGGCTTGGAGGCAGCAACTCTCTTGTCTCTCTGCCTTAATAATTGCTATTTCTCATAACTCTGATTGTAATGCAAGATGAGAAGAAGGATAGATCGTTCCTGCTATTACTATCTTGCAAACCTTCCAAGAATGCCTTGAAATAAAGAAGCAATGACTGGGCTAATCTATATATATATAGTGTAAATAATAGAGATATATCCTATAATTTGGACAGGAGAGGTGCATAATTAATATTGTATTTCTGCTTATAATTGGTAATAACACATTAACTTACTGCAGCTACCACCTCCATTTTATTATTGGGAAAGATTTGAAAAGATAATAAATATCATGTTTTCCGGACTGAAAAATAAACATTTAAGCACATTTTATTTACTTGTTACTAGTTATCATTTTCACACTCACCACAATTATAAGACTCTCAGTTTACAGTAAAATAATACAAGCATTTAATAAAATATCCAGGGTAGGAACTAAAACTTAATTAGAGCATCCATCGGAACCCTGACAATATCATTTTAAAATCATTAACATCATTAAAACCACAAAATTGCACATCCTATCATTCACTGCAGCCCTTCTAAAATAACTCAGTTTTCAGGAGTTTACAGAAAGCCAGGACAAATGTGACTAAACTAATTTGATCATCATCTCTCTGTGGTTGAATGATGAACACCAATTCAGAATTGGAATCTATTCTCAGCTGCAAATTCTAATCAAATGAGGGTTTAGGTTAAGGGGATATTAAAATAAGTTATTAAAACAAAGGTTTTTTTTTTAACAGGTGGTCCTCAACTCTCAACCACAATTGAGCCCAAACTTTATTTACTAAGTGAGACATTTGTTAAGTCGGTTTTGTCCCATTTTACAACTTTTCTTGCCACATTTGTTAAGTGAATCACTGCAGCTGTTAAGTTAGTCACATGGTTGTTAAGTGAATCTGGCTTCCCCATTGACTTTGCTGGTCAGAAGGTCGTAAAAGCGGATTGCATGACCTCGGGACTCTGCAACCTTCATAAATATGAACCACTTGCCAAGCATCTGAATTTTGATCATGTAATCATGGGGATGCTGCGATGGTCATAAGTGTGAAAAATGGTCCCAAATCATTTTTTCAGTGCCATTATAACTTCAAACAGTCACTAAGTGAATTATTGTAAGTCGAGGACTACCTGTAATGACGGTAAGGACTATATACATCTGTAGACATTATTCATTGTTCTCTAATGTATTATTGATTCTATACTGCATGAAACATCTGTATTCCTATTATATTCAATATTCACTGAGCCTCGGTGGTGCAGTGGTTAGAGTGCAGTACTGCAGGCTACTTATTATTTATTATTCAAATTTCTATACCGCCCTTCTCCTTTCGGACTCAGGCCGGTGAACATCCAAAAGAAAAACATCTATACATAACATTACAGTTAAAAATAAAGTTAAAATAATTTATAAATTTGGCCCGTAATTTAAAACTTGTCAATTTAAAATCAATATTAAAATTTTAAAACTAACCCTAAAATCAAGACAGACCGGCTAACTGAAAAAAATAAGTTTTTAGGGCCCGACGAAAAGTCCGGAGGTCGGAGATCACTCGTATCTCTGGGGGTAGATTGTTCCATAGGGTAGGTGCCACCACAGAGAAGGCTCTCCTCCTGGGGGTCGCCAGCTGGCATTGTCTGGCCAACGGCACCCTGAGGAGGCCCTCTCTGTGGGAGAGAACCGGCCGGTGGGAGGCTATTGGTGGCAGAAGGCGGTCCCGTAAGTACCCTGGCCCTAAGCCATGGAGCGCTTTAAAGGTGATCACCAACACCTTGAAGCGCACCAGGAAGTCCACCGGAAGCCAATGCAGCTCGCGCAGGAGCTGCTGGCTGCCTGCAATTTGGCAGTTCAAATCCCACCAGGCTCAAGGTTGACTCAGCCTTCCATCCTTCCGAGGTGGGTAAAATGAGGACCCAAAATTGTTGGGGGTAATATGCTGACTCTGTAAACTGCTTAGAGAGGGCTGTAAAACACTGTAAAGTGGTATATAAATCTAAGTGCTATTGCTATTACATCTTTAATGAGTATTATTCTTGGCAATTTTTTCATGCTCCACAATTATAGCTACCAATGTTATGCAAAAACAGAATGATTTCTTCCCAAGATAGGGGAAAAAAATCTGCCTTACTGTCAGAGAATTCAACACTCAGTTTTCATACAGTATCTTCAATCATATGTTCTAGACTAGAGTATCTCACAGTTTCAAGAATTCTAGAGTATCTTTGAGTTTCTTTAGGACTGACAGATAAAGAAAAATGAAAGCTTGAAGCCTTTTAGGATGAGGTCTTGCGGATTGGCTGAGCAGACCGAAAGCAGAAGAAAAAGAAAGGCAGTGGTACTTGGAATGGTAGGTAATGGGCTGTCTATGCTCACCAAATGTGCTCCCAAATGCTTTTGAATTTTGGTGTTAGAGAATATTTCTGAGAATATCACAGACAGCCATTTAAATAAACATTATGGATCATCAAACAAATCAAATAATAATAATAATAATAATAATAATAATTTTATTTCTATACCGCCCTTCTCCCGAAGGACTCAGGGCGGTGTACAGCCTATTTAAAAACACAGACAAAACAACAGTATAAAATTTAAAATAATTAAATAAGTGGCTCAAATTTAAAACCCCAATAAATTTAAATACCCAATTTAAAACTATTGTGTTGATAGTCCGGCTTGGCGGAACAACAGGGTCTTCAATGCGCAGCGAAACGCCCGGAGGTCGGAGATCTTACGAATTTCCGGGGGCAGTTCATTCCATAGGGCTGGGGCTCCCACAGAGAAGGCCCTCCCCCTGGGTGTCGCCAGCCGACATAACTTGGCTGATGGCACCCTGAGGAGACCCTCTCTGTGGGAACGGACTGGTCGGTGGGAGGCTGTTGGTGGCAGAAGACGGTCTCGGAGGTACCCGGGTCCTATGCCATGGAGCGCTTTAAAGGTGGTAACCAACACCTTGAATCGCACCCGGAAGACCACTGGGAGCCAGTGCAGCTCGCGCAGGAGGGGTGTCACATGGGCACAACGGGACGCGCCCATAGCCACCCGCGCGGCCGCATTCTGGACCAGTTGGAGCCTCCGAGTGCTCTTCAAGGGGACCCCATGTAGAGAGCATTGCAATAGTCCAACCGGGAGGTGACAAGGGCGTGAGTGACCGTGCGCAAGGCGTCCCGATCCAGAAAGGGCTGCAACTGGCAGATCAGGCGGACCTGATAAAAGGCCCCCCTGGCCACGGCCGTCATGTGCTCTTCTAAAGACAGCCGTGTGTCCAGGAGGACACCCAGATTGCGAGCCCTCTCTGTGGGGGGCAAGGATTCACCCCCAATAGTCAGCGATGGCACCTGCTGACTATATCGGGGCGCCGGAAGCCACAGCCACTCGGTCTTGGAGGGGTTGAGTCTGAGCCTGTTCCTCCCCATCCAGGCCCGCACGGCCTCCAGGCAGCGGGACATCACATCAAGGGCATCGTTGGGGTGGTCTGGGGTGGAGATGTACAGCTGAGTATCATCAGCGTACAGATGGCACTTCACCCCAAAACCACGGATGATCTCACCCAGCGGCTTCACATAAATGTTGAACAGGAGAGGCGAGAGGACCGACCCTTGCGGCACTCCCCATGCGAGATGCCTCGAGGTCGACCTCTGCCCCCCTGCCAACACAAACTGCGAGCGGTCGGAGAGGAAGGAAGAGAACCACCGCAGAATGGTGCCCCCTATTCCTAACCCCCTCAACCGCTGCAGCATGATACCATGGTCGATGGTATCAAAAGCCGCTGAGAGGTCTAATAGGACTAGGACAGAGGAACAACCCCTGTCCCGAGCCCTCCAGAGATCATCCGCCAACGCGACCAATGCCGTTTCTGTGCTGTACCCCTGCCTGAAGCCCGACTGGTACGGGTCTAGATAGATAGCTTCATCCAGGTGCCGGGGAAGTTGTCGTGCCACCACGCTCTCAACAACCTTCGCCACAAAACGAAGGTTGGAGACTGGACGATAGTTGGCTAATTCAGCCGGGTCCAGGGAAGGCTTCTTGAGGAGGGGCCTCACTACCGCCTCTTTCAAGGCGGCAGGAAAGGCACCCTCACTCAAAGAAGCACCTATAATCCCCTGGAGCCAGCCTCGTGTAACCTCCCGGGAGGCCAGTACCAACCAGGAGGGACACGGGTCCAATAAACACGTGGCGGCACTAATCTTACCCAGAACCCTGTCCACATCCTCGGGAGCCACAGGATCAAACTCCTCCTAAATGAGATTTATCACTCAAGACAAGAATGATCAGGCTCAAATTATTCTACTTTTGGAGACTTTATGTGGAGACCTGGCTGTCTGGAAGATCTGGCTGTCTGGAAGAGGCTCTAATCCTGGGAAATGTGAAAGGAAAGAGAAAAAGAGAAGGACCAGCAGCAAGGTAGATATAGACTCAGTTACAGTGGCAATGAATAGGCCAGTCCTCTTATCTTCACTACCGGTTCAAAACTGGGAGTGTGCATGCACGTTTGCTTTGCTCACACACGGACCTTCTGTGCATGTGCAAAGCATCCGTGTTGACGTCCGGCGTGGGTGGGCGGAGCCTCCCGCCACCACTACCGGTTTGCCCAAACCGGTAGAAACCCACCACTGGAATAGGCCATCGGAAGACCTGCATGACCAGGTGAGGGAAGAATCATCTTGGAGAAAATCTATGTGGTCTCTAAATGTCGACAATGACCCGATGACACATAATTAATCAATAAAAGTCTTGATGATAAAGCTGCAAAGACAGAAATAAAGTGAGAACATGGAATGTAACAGCATAAATGTAAGGGACAGATTAACATGGTAAAATATTGAAATGAATCAACTGCATATTACTATCTTAGGCAATTGAAAAGGGTTAGAGTTGGGTATTTTTAATTGGACAATTATACCATTAACTACTCAGTGCACAAAAAACAATGAACTTTAATATTTTCCTAGTCAGGAAGAATATAGCAATGACAATGAGTACAGTACATTCAGCGATTGAAGAATATAACAGTAACAGAGTTGAAAGGGATCTTGGAGGTCATCTAGTCCAACCCCCTGCTCACGCATTCGACCCGCCGAACTGCCGACCTTTCTGATCGAAAAGCTCAGTGCCTTAGCCACTGAATATTAGCTAGACTTTGTGTACAACCTTTTAATATTATCCGACTTTGTGCTGCATCTTTTAATGCAGAAGAGAAGAGAAATTGTTATGGTTCAGTTTGGTATATGCAAGCACTTGTGATTTGACACTGGAATGCCAGTGTTGAAAAGAGTAAGGAAGAAAAAATGATTGGGCTATATGAAACAGAAATTAAACAGGTGAGTGACTTATCAATTTCTGTCAGTTTAGTTACTTCTTCATCGCAAACAAGTTTTCAAACAATCAAAATGATGTCTAGGGGAGTCATCAGATGGAGCCCATAGAAGTCAAACTTACAGTACCATAAAATGAAATTAGATCAGCACTCTGGTCATTACCAAATCAGAACTAATGGAAATTTGCTAAAATGGGGCAAGCAGCAGAGAAAGAATCAGTAAAGTTCTATCCAAACTACTGTCATTGTCTCATCCATATTTTTTTAAATCTCCAGGACAGACTCATTTTTGAGTCAAGTGAAATATTCCATTTATTTACCATAACTTCTTCTTTTAGAAGTCATATCACGTGCAGGAATAGTCCCCTGAGATGGTTCCTTCTCCCTCATGTCATCTATATAGTTGTACCAGCTTAAGGGCAGGGGTCATACTGGTGAGAAAATGATGGTGCATCCTTTGCAGAAGAAAGCATTACTCAGTCTGGCTGCCTTAGACAATTGTTGACCTCTTGCTAATATTGGTTTATAAGGGTTAAGGCACATTATGTTAGTTTTTTAGGGAAGTGGATTGAGGTGACTCCTGTAGACATGTTCTCATCTATCCAGACACTACTTGATTTTGAGCAAGATGAAGCCCTATGAAACTTAAGGCCAGAATCCTAAAGAATGTCTTGAACAAAAAGCAGGACATATACAGTATGAGGAAGATCCACCTTATAGCTCTTAGCTGCAAAACCTAGAAAGAATAGCTTATTGTCCTGCAGTTCTTCATACAACCACTTATTTACTTATCTGCAAAAGACAGACGCATGGATAGTAAATTAAACATGTTAATTGCACACAGAATAGTTTTCTTTCATGCTTTATTTATTTATTTGCTTCTGTAAAGGGCTTTGCATAATTGTTTTCTACCTTTTGGATTAAGCATAGCTGGCTGGCAACGTCTAGTGCTGTGGACTTATCTCAAAAAGCTAAGTAAGATCATAGTTACTTCTGAAATACAACAACACCAGAAAATTCTCAGGGCTATAGGTTAAACCAGAAAGCTAAAAATATTTTAGAAAAGCCAATGGGAAACCATTTCTGTATTGTTGCCCAGAAAACTTAGTGGCCTTGAGCTTGATTCTGAATAAGACTTTTGACAGCAGGAATATTTAAAAAAAAAAAAAACTTCTCAGATCGGCTTGAAAAAATGAAATTAAAAAAAAAGGCAAATATAATGCATAGATTAGCATAACTGAGACCGAAAGAGCATGCTGTTATAGTTACAATAGACAGCACAGAAACCACAGTGCCTTATAAAAAACACTTAAAACTGAAGAGAAGGAAATCAAGAAACAATCTCTCTAGGTATGGTATCCCACCAACTGCATCTCTGGAGGAGAGGGTAAAGAGAATACCCTCTTCTATTGCATAATATGGATGTGAATGATAGTATTAGGAAGAAGTGGTCTTTTGAAAATAGCTTTTTCTCATCCAGGGTTTGAATGTCGAACCAGTAAGTTATGCCAGTCCAAGATACTGTAATGTTGCATCGTAGTACAGTAGGTCAGCATAGTAGAATTTACAAACAGCAGCCCAAAGTAACTGAAGGTAGAATGAGGGGAAAAATGGTTCTAGAGCACTGGGTAAATTAAATTTAATCCTAATGCCTTGTTTATGTGTGTTTATTGGATTTATTCAGGAGCTAATGGTGATAGCAGAGTAAGAGAAGTGGTAATCTGAATGACTCCAATATTATAAGACTCCAATATTGTAGGAATTGTTACATTGGTGTATGTAACCTCTAAGTCATATTTGTAACATATAGTTTTGGGATCGCTTGGGCTATTAAATTACTTTGCCCTCATTTGATTTTGCCTTGAAGCCAAAATAAATATTATTTTAATGAATCACAATGAGGAATGAGATGTCAGGTCAAATTCCTCTAGAAGCAAAATATAAAAGTGAATATGCCACAAAGTAAATAGTCTCTTAGTACATGAAATGGATGTTTCTTAGTTTCACACCTTGAGGCTAGCAGAGCAGAAGGCTGACCAGAGCGGAAATTATTCTGAGCAGAAGAAAGGTGATTTAGACCACTCTCAGAGAGCCAAGTTGGCTTGGATTTCAGCAGGTCACAGCCTAGAATTTGCCAAATTAGGGAAGGTTATTCCTCGACAGTGAAATCTCAATGTATAAATGGACTTCACATCTTTTTCATCAGCATGCAAGCTGTTGTGATTGTCTTTATGGAACAATCTTATTCAAATACAATACTTCCAATAGATACATTGACTTTAAAAATTAATATACTTTATTAAAGGACTCTGATAGCAGTTGCTGTGCGGATACAGGTCATCTAACTTCAGAAACTTTTTCACGTGGGAAATTTAACTCTAACCTGAGTTTACTGCAGCCAGTATCCTTTAGTAAAAAACCCTATCACTTCACCCAAATGGCGTCAAGGGTCTTTCTTTCCTAAGGGAACTGAAGCAGGTGTGACAAAACCACCCATCTCACTCAAAGGGGGAGCTCTATATACAACCATACATTTATTAAAAATCTCAAAGTACAAATGTCCCAATATTGACCAGAGTGTTTTCTTTATCAAGGTTGCCTCAGTCTTCTATCATTCCGAGGTCGGTAAAATGGCCCAGATTGTTGGGGGCAATATGATGACTCTGTCGACCACTTGGAGAGGGCTGTAAAGCACTGTGAAGCGGTATAGAAGTCTAAGTGCTATTGCTATTTATTTGTCTGCTGCCCATCTTGCCTAGAAGTTATTTGTTAAACTTTGATTCCCACCAAACCTCTGTCAGCCTGCAAAAAGCTGACAGCTGCTTTAATGAACCTCTTAAAGTAGTGTCTACTGTAATGAGCTGCCTCATTAAAGAATCAACAGTTTTCAGGCTCACCCTGAAGACTTTAAAAAGCTGTATTTCTGCTCCTTTACATTCCAAAGGATCTCTGCTGAATCATTTCTAAAGCATGCACAACACATATCATACGCATACATATACCAATTATTAATGTTTCAGCATGTTATAGCAGTTTTAAATTACTAACATTATATTGGTGAATACTCTCTAAATTAAATCCATGTATCTTTGTGATCTTCATAAATTTGATGTAGCCTGTTCTACATAGGTTAGACAAATGACTGTCTGAAATGGCTTGGGTCAGAACAATAGATCTTATTTCTCAAACATTAAGATGTGTGGACTTCAACTCCCAGAATTCTCCAGCCAGATATTGATCCAGAAAATCAATGGGTTTTTTTCCCCATTCAAATTAAAAAAGAGAATGATTTCTTATATTCAAATATTAATTACAAGAAATCTTTGACATGTAACTGAATTGGAGCCTGCCCATAAGAGTTATATCTTGTAACAATAGTAAAAACAAGTTGGACATATGTCAAAGACTATCTGAAACTTTATGACTTCTTGGGGGGGCAGTCCTTAAGTGAATCACCAGGGTCAATAAGCGAATCCACAGTCATTAAGTGAATCAATGATTTGCTATGGGAGCAGTTTTGATTAAACTTAAAAGTGCTATTTTTTTTGTCAAAACCATAGTAAAATACGGTCATGTGACCACGAGAAACTGCAAACAGCCTAAATGCGGCAGTGTTGCCAAGTGGTCAAACTTTGGTTACATGACTATGAAGGAGGTCCAACCATTGGAACTTTGAACCCAGGTGTAAGTCCCCTTTTTCAGATTGATTGTAACTTCAAACCGCCACTAAGCGTTGCTGGTCGTAAGTCAAGGATTACCTGTAATTTCTTAGATTGGCTATCAAGAATCTCTGCATTTGTAAAACACACTGGTTTCAAATTCTGAAATATATATCTCTAACCCTTTTGGTGTTTATCATAGTGAAATACGGCATTCTGCATGCGGGAACTATAGTATTGCCACTGAAACCTAATCTTTTAATCTAACTTTTTAATATGCAAACAGTCCCAGAGAAATAAAACAGGTGCTAATCAATATGAGGAACAAGTGTCCCTTCATTGTTATGGCTGATATAAAAATGAAAGCAGAAGGAGAAACAGCTGGCTTCTCTCAACCATAAGAGCACTGAAGATAATACACTGCTTAACTCGCAAGGGTGAAAGACAACATAGATCAAAACTTTCCACCTGAAAAAAGTCTGTCACTTGGTCACAGGAGTATCCGCTAATGATATTCACTAAGTTCCTGCATAAACTAGATGTTTTTAAAGTTGAAAATTGGCACGCTGCTGTTCTAATGTATTTTTAACCTAGTTTAGAGATAGATTGAGTTTCTATACTCAAAAATTCCCAAGGTATAAGGAAGAAAGAATCACTGCCAATTTTACTTTTTTTAAAAAAATGACAAAAGCAGTAGTAATCTATTTTACAATTTTAACATCGGTTCAAACCAGAACCTCAGGTAGAATTTGATATAGCTATATTAAAAAAGAATCACAGCTTTTAGATGACATAGTAGGCAGATAGAATGAGATGGGCTATCTCCGTGATGGCGAACCTATGGCACGCGTGCCAGAGGTTGCACGCAGCACCCTCTCTGATGGCACGTGAGCCGTTGCCCCAGTTCAGCTCTGCCATGCATGCATGTGCAGGGGGCCCACGCGCACATGTGTGGGGGCGGGGTGCGTGCGGGGGCCCCGTTCATACATGCGCAGGGTCATTCATGCGTGCACAGATAGGCGGGGTGCAGGCAGGTCCTCCGCACGGGCATGTGCAGGGATGCGGGGTGCATGGGGGGGCTTGCATACATGCATAGGGGCAGCACATGCATTGTATTTTGGGGGTTTGGGCACTTTGGGCACTTGATCCAGAAAAGGTTAGCTATCACTGGGTTATCTTAATGGAGGAGACAGTGGATCTTGTTTATACACAGTCTTGCTAGAAGCTTCAGATGAATAGTTTATATGCTGTTATTTTCTTGGCATCATACTACAACCTTGTCTAGAGGCAATTGCTCCAAGAAATGCAACAGCATCAGAGCTACAGCATCGGCTACACACCTGATTTACAAGCAATTTATAGTTGGTTATCCTGCACTTCTTTACCGCACCTTAAGCAAAAGAGTTGTCAGATCCAAATGCACAGTTTGGCACTTTTGAACCAATTAATTTAATCATTAGTTGACTGAATAATGATTCCCTAATTATCATTTGACAGCCCAGACAAGCTCCATACCATCTTGAACCAAGCTACACCAGCAGGTTAAAATGCCAACTGAGGCATCTGTCGTATTTCCTCTTTTAATCTGTATATCTCTTCCTGTTTCTTGAACGCATGCCTTGCAGTGCTTATTCAATCTTTATTTTTTTATTATTTTATTTATGATTATGATCAATGATCCACGTAAAGACATAGTGACCAGGGATGCAATATTTGATGATGGATTTTTAACTGCAGCAACATAGAATTTATCCACAGTACTATGAAAGCTACTGTTCGAATTGAAAAGTAGGAGCTTTTCATAATATTGATCTGTTCACCTTAGATACTGCCACAGGAAAGACAAAATGTCTGGGTGTCGCTGTATAAATTAAAGCCTATCTGTCACTATCCACATTCCAATCCAGCAAATATTGGTATTTGTTTCAATCTCCTCTGAATCACAGCTGCAAACCTGTTGAGAGACAAGACTTTGGAACCTCTATTGAATAGGAGCAGTGATGATAAGACATTAAACTATGCTTGCAAAATGCATAATTCTTTAAAAAGAAATCCAGTTTGGTGAAGTGGTTAAGGTGTCGGCCTAGAAACCAGGAGACTGTGAATTCTAGTTCCATTTTAGGCATGAAAAACTGGCTGGGTGACTGGACTGTTTCTCAGCTCAGCTCACTTTATAGGGTTGCTGTAAGGAAAACAGGAGAAGGGAGGAGTATTAATAGGCTGCCTTTTGTTATATGTGAAAAAAGTGGGATAAAAAATCTTTTTTTTAAAAAAAAGTCCTTTCAATCCCCTGAAACAAGCCGATTCTTTTTTTGCAGATAGCCAGATTCTATATCACAGCATCAAAAGTGCCACAGCTTCATTTTGCCTGTAATCTGTTCCCTGTAATCCTTCCAAGCACGCTTATTGCTTCATGATATTTACAGCATTTTCTCTGCCCAATACCCCTTCTTCCTATTTATTCTTGCCCCAATTCCTTACTATACCCACATGGAATTTCACTCCCTAGTGACATTGCAAAATAGCTTCCAATCCCTGTGGATTTTACTCCTATACGGATGGTGCTCATTTCTGTTTCAAGGCCACTGAGCCAGTGCTGTCAGAAGATATTCCTGCAGTCATGTGGCCAGAAGGAAACAGAGTGCTGTTACTTTCCCACCAAAGTGGTACCTATTAATCTACTCACATTTGCATGCTTTCAAATTGCTAGGTAGGCAGGAGCTGGGGCCATAGCGCTCCGGTCTTGAACCTGGACTGCTGCCTTTCCAGCCAACTAGCCCAGCATCTTAACTGCTGAGCCACCAGGCCACCCCCCACTAATAATAAAACCCTATTAAAATTAGTTGACGATGGCAAAGGAACGTCTATCATGGCAGCAACCATCTTCTTTGGGTTCCACATGCAAGACCAAAGAGCCATGTTTTAACTCTTTTCAAGAAGGCCAGGAGGGTGGTGGCCTGCCTAACCTCCTGGGGGGAGAATATTCCATAGGGTGGCGCAGCTGCAAAGAAGGGTCTCTTCCTAGATCCTGCCAATCAGAGTTCTTTTACTGACAAGGTCTGCAACATACCTGTTGTGTTTGGATTATACAACAATACCTTCCCTGCCTGACCAGGTAGGACAGGCCAATGTGATGGGACGAAGCCGGTTCTGTAAGGTAGCCTGGCTTCATGCCATGTATGGCTTGATAGGTCATAACCAATAATTTCATGAGCGTGTTCGGAAACTAAGTGATGCAGAGCTCTTGGAGACTTTGAGTGAAGGGAAAACCTCTACAGAAAAGGTTGACTTGCTGATATATGTATTTTTATAATGAAGTTTTATACACCAGTGTGCCAAAATCTAACTTTCCTTCTTTAGTCAACATCTTCATCTACCAATCTGCTGGTGAATGCATGAATGAAACATGCCTAGGTAAAGGTGATGATGTTGCCTTGTGTAACATCTGCCCACATGGCTATCAGTTCCTTTAGCAGACTTGATGCCAAGGATTGGGAGATAGGGGCCTTGATTATGAGAAATATCTTATCTATGATCAGGAACTCTACTGCTGAGATATATGGGTGTGGGTGCCCATATGTTATATTGAGTTGTAAAGAATCGTTTAGGATTTTGCTAGTGTAAGAGCCATCCAGCAGAGTCCCTTCCTGAATTGCTGGTCCTGGTTTCTGGACTGACGATGGAAAACTTCCTCCTTTTAGCGCTAGTGGATATAATCTCTGTACCCTGATGAGGTTCAATTTACAATTGTAAATTGTAATTTTAAATTACAATTTGCAATTGTAAAGTAAAAGCCACTAGCAACATCGGAGCTAGTCCTTATTTAGTGCTCACAATTGGGACCAGCATTTGCTTACAATTGGTCAGTAAGCAAAATGGTCTCTATGTGAAACTGCAACTGTGCTTGTGATCTTACTTCAGCTTTTCTTTGCTTTACAGAGCTGTGAAGGTTATAAATGCGAGGATTGGTCACAAGTTGCTTTTTCATTAATGTCATAGCTTTAACTGTATGATGTGATTGCTAAACAAACACACCTTATAGTATATTAGAAGCTGCATTTCTTTTTCACGTATATGGGAAAGAATGACTAGTTCAGATATACACTCAAGCATATCTTAGTACAGACTTCTTAAACATGCCACTTTCCTGGGGTTACTCCCAGAATTCCTAGGCAGCATGGCTAAATCATTTTGTTCTGGGATTGTTGCAATTAAAATCTAAATGTTTCCACATTGTACAAAGCCTGTTTAATATTAGATTTGAATAGGCTTGAAAAACCTTGAGATGCATGGATTTATCTCTAATTCTCCAGTTCCACACAAAGAGAAGTGCAGAAATCTTTACTCACATTTTATACTAACTATGATCTGATGTTTCCTCCGACCATCTCACCACTTAATTCTCCAATTACATCTCCTGGAATTCCTGTTCCATGCAATCACCGATATTTATACCCTAGCTAATTATACTTAATTATATTTAATAGAAGTTTATATACACATTTATTATAGCTCAATAATATTTAATCACAGTGATTAGCCCAACTGCAAATAATAACTGAAATAAAGGTAAATAAACTAATTGAGTTCATTTACATCAATCATGTTATATCAGGGGAGGCATGGGGGACTAAGTATATTTCTGAAAGTGTGGAGATGTAGATTGCGGCAAAGACTTATGAGTAGAACGGTTCTATGGGACCTCTCTGAATAAGGATAGAATGGGAGATTAGCCACATGTGCTCTGGATGGCTCCTCCTCATGAGGAGACCACAGGACAGGGGTCCCTTGCAGGTTTGAGTGCCAGGAGATGAAAAGATAAGTCACCATGCTCACAACTACAGCAGACCCTTTAAAGGACACTGGGCTTGCTAAACCTCACTGTATAATTACTTTCAAAAATTGCCTATTTAACTTCCTTAAGGCTATTAGACATTTTCAGAACTATGAATCTGAAAAACCACCTGGTGAGTTTAAAGTGAGTTTTGTACATTCTTGAACAAAACAAAAAAGTTAACCATCAGTTTAAGAATTTAAAGAATTGGAAATAAAAAGCTAAAAAAAATATTTGATTCAAGAAAATTATAAATGAATTAAAGATCCCAACAAATTTAGATTCTTGAGACTTATGTAGAATGAACAGCTTTTTGTGGAAATCATTTTTTTCCCTATCTGAAGTCATAATAGAGACTTGAGACTTTATAAAGTCAGAAATTTGGCAGAGTACTAAAGATTCCAGGCAGAAAAGGAAAAGGGGGAAATATGTAAATCTGCCTTTGGTTTTTGATTAATACAGGGGATTTACAAAATGACACAAAACATTATAACACAGGAAATTTTCCAGATTTTTTTGAAGAATGGTGCCGGAAATTAGCAGCTACAATGTCAGAAATGATGTCTTCTATGGATAGACTATGTCCACAAGTTACTAATAAAGAAATAACTGATTATTTAAGTTTATTCTTTGCAAATAACAACAACAACAACAACAACAACAACAACAACAACAACTACCTTACTCGGAACAGCTTACATCCTCCGACAATACCTTAACAGTTCCTACGTCCTAGGTTAGGACTCGAGCTGCTGAGCTATTAACCAGCCTCAAAGGCTGTGAATCTCACTAAAGATTAACCAATAATAATAATAATAAATAATATATCATTATTCAGTGTATAATGTATACTGAAGATGGCATTTAATTTCATTATATAAGGTGCAATGACAACCAACTAACCATTATTATATTTTAACTAACTTTGTAATATTTTGATTTTTATGCCAAAATCTCCTAAGAGATGGTTTTAAAATATATTGAGTAAGTTGTTCTTTTCTTATGTGTTTTCTCAAATATGCTCTTAAATTTTTCCAGGTTCTTTTCTTTGGTGATTTTACAATGTTGCTAAGTAATAAGCATAGAAATAGTTTACTACTTCAGAGAGTGATAGATATTGGTACTGATAGACCAAGCAATTGCAATGTATAAGGAGGCAATTATGATGCTACATCTTGAACAAAATGTGAGGGTTCTTTGCTTTCCAAAGACTGGACACACCATAGCATAGCAAAGTTTACTATTTACAAAGTTTTATTACAGCAACACTTTCTCCAACAATAAACTATTGCTCTCTACCTTTCTAAGACTTGCAAGGTGATGCTGTCATGTAAATTATACCTTTAATACTCAATTTTTAAAATACTTAGTTCAAGCAAAAGTCTGTAAAGTGGGATAAACTTGTTTCCCTACAAAAGTTTGCACGATGCTAACCGGTAAAGGTAAGCAGAACCCACCTCTCCTCTAAACCTTGCACGTTGCAATCCAAGGATATGTGAAGTGGTAATCTCCTTATTTTTGGCTTTAACATTCATTAGACTCAACGGCACAAACAATGGATTATTGAAATCCAAAGCTTCTATAGGACATAAAATTGCTAGCCTTGCTCTAAGGAGGCATGTACAATATGTATTTTGGAGACAGCAGGAGAAAAGTCTCTAACTTCAAGCTTTTTCAAACTATTTTTAGGCCATGGAACCTATTTCTTAAGAAAAAGTTTCCAAAACCCATTCTGCCTGCCTCTCAGACACACATCAAAGAATGATGTTCATATGAACACAAACATCCCCCGTGATAGGGGTTCTCAATGTCAGCTGACAAGCCCCACTCTTTTTGCTGTGGTTTTTTTTTTTAAAATTGCAGTGGATGCCCTTGCCTGCCTTAGAGTCAACTTTTCATTTTGCCTTTGGTCTCTGACAAAACCGTTAAGTTTTCATGGAACCCCAGAATTCCACAAAACCCAGTTTGAAAAACCCTGCTTTACCTCAACAAAATCCACACAAGTTGTTATAGAAATTCACAGCCTCAGTCTGTCAAATTAAAAAAAAAAAACCTGAACAAGATGCAAAACCATGCAAATATTTGTTCAGGAAAGAGTTTGGAATTCTGTATAAATCACATCTCCTTCATAAGATCGTCAGCCCTTTGAAAGGGGCTATAGAGGATGTAGAGGATGCTTTACTGGTAAGGATAACTTTTCTATGTGGTGCTTTAAGTCAATCACCTAATACCTTCCAGAATTCGTCTGGTTGGCACCAGGTTAAGAAAGTCAGGCTACAGTGTCTTAGATGCATTTTCAAACTCGATTGTTGCTGTTGTGGGGAGGATAGAGGGGGTGCGGATCTCACTTTGACACATAACAGTGATAATTGTAAGCAGCATCACTAAAGACTGAAATAGAGACCCGATAATGGTATGAAGCATGAAAAAGAGGGTGTGAAGAACTCAAGTCATCAGAAAGAAACCGATTAAATTTTAAAGCCTTGGTGACAGTTCTGTTTGACATTCACCTTCCTCATCCCTCATTCTTATGCTCTAGCAGTCTTTGTACTAAATCTCATGCCTCTCCTTAACAAATATCCCAGAAGGCCAAATATGTTTGCATCAAGACTGAAAATGTTCAAACATGTACAATGTGACGTTGATTCTACAAGAGTGTGATACACTGGGGACATGCATATAGGTTCAAGTGTGTAGCTCTTTATCAACCCCCCCCCTTACCTCTCCCCTCATGGATTGCGGTTTGGGAAGAATAGTGAAGAGAGACTAAAATTATCCCTGTTATACTACCCGAAGAGATCCCTAGCTTTTTAAATACAAAATTACACATTTGCATATGTAATCTCCCATTGAACAATATATAGGTAAGTAAAAATACCTCTTGCTGCTACACATGTACAGCCTATGGCAGAATCAGGAGACAACAGCTCTTCGTTTTGAGATGCTCCTAAACTATAACTGATTTCCCAGGGCTAAACATGCACTGTCTGACATAGCTCACAATTCCTCCCAGACAAATTTAAAACTTGCCTAAAGCGTACATCAAAATGTTGCGCTCAGGTCTTTGGGCAAAGAATGAAGAAAGCAGGAAAATTAAGAAATAAATGAACTGTGAAGAGTGATTACCAGGCCCAAATACTGAGAAGGAAGCATTACAAGGGTAATTAATGTGCTGAGAATATTTTATGCGTTATGTGCGTATGTGTGTGAATGAGTAAAATTGGAGGGAACGTATTCATTTCTTGCAAAAGAACAGGAATATGAGCATGTTCTTTGCTAAAAGGAAGTTGCAATTATAATGTATTACTTATGCATGTACTTTCAGTTACAGGCTAAACATTTGGGGGTGTAGAACACATGATTCACAAATAAAAAGCACTCTTTTTTTTCTAATCACATTACCCTGTTTCCCCGAAAATAAGTCCCAACCAGAAAATAAGTCCTAGCATGATTTTTCAGGATGCTTGTAATATAAGCTCTACCCCCAAAATAAGCCCCAGTTAAGATTGCCAGCCAGATGGGTGCATTCAGTACCACATTTCTCCAAAAATAAGACCTAACCAGAAAATAAGCCCCAATGAGTCTTTTGGAGCAAAAATTAATATAAGACCCGGTCTTATTTTCGGGGGCACGATAGCAGTTTGGATGGTGAATCTGCTGATGCTGAAGTACAATCCTCCATATCCTCCAGGATAGCAAGAGGAATCATTAGTTAGACAATTGTGACAAGATTTCCTGGAGGTGCCTATGTTTTGTTTTGTTTTCTTGAAGTCTTGCATGCTAGCCTGAGATTTTTTTTCAGGATGTCCAAACCTAACAGCATGGGAAAAAGTAAAAGAATGTGGAAGGCAATCAGGCTGCTAAAGATTACTTATGGCTTTCCAGTTAAGCAAGAACCACAGCCTGACACTTATGGCTATAATGCTTCTCCAGGATGAAGGAACTGAAGCTACCTGAGCTCCTGCTTTTAAAGAGTGAGACATAATGGGGAAAAAAAATATTATATCGCTGTCTTATGTAGTATATTCAACTAACAGAAAGACATGAGGGTTTAATGTTGGCTGCATCTGCATCTGATGGGACTTGTCTTCTTTTGGAACAATGCCCTGTCACTGAGAGGAATTGATTTCCTTTAGGGAGCAATTTCATCTTTTGGGTGAAAATGAGCAATCTGATCCGGGCAGTTGAAGCATGTCCATACTCAGGAGCAGTTCCCATGAGGGTCTCCATTGCTGGCAAGATTTGTCACATCAAAGCAAAATTACTTTAAAACAAAAAAACAAAAAACCTCCATAAACAATCAGCCATGTTTTATTAAGAAATGAAAAACATACATACAGTATGTAAAAGGCACTAGGATAATTAAGATGAACCCAAGTATGTATATATTGACATAGACAATTAATTATATAGAAGCCGTGGTGGCGTAGTGGTTGGAATGCAGTATTGCAGGCAAACTGCTCACTGCCAGGAGTTTGATCCTGACAAGGCTCAAAGTTGACTCAGTCTTCCATCCTTCCGAGGCTGATAAAAATGACTCAGATTGTTGGGGGCAATATGCTGACATTGTAAACCGCTCAAAGAGTGCTGTCAAGCACTATGAAGCAGTATGGAAATCTAAGTGCTATTGCTATATTTATCCCTCTCTCCCTCCCTTCCTTTTCCTCAACTCCTTATTTGGGGTAGCTTTTAGTAATCTTTTTTGGTAGCGCACAGAACAATTTTAATGTTTATATACATACAGTCAAGGTAAATATACATACCATCACAGCCTCAGGAGCCACTTTATGTACTACAAAAACATCAAAACTCCTATTTTAAGTCTATCTTGAAGAAAAACAACTCTATTATCCACTCTAAGAGTTGATATTATAGTACCCTTAGGGGCTTGGGGTTCCCCGGATCTCTGAACTATCTAATGCAGTTGAAATCCATCTTAATAAAATAAAATGTCATGCTAATGTAAGATAGTTCCAATCTCATGCTCCAATCTTCTAAAATATCACTGGATATCAGTTATCATCAATTTTAGGGGATTCCTAAACCATTATGTGAGATTATTCAATGATAATGCAAAATCGTAGGTCTGTGCTATAACTGCACTGATGAAAACATGATTAAATGCAGAGGTGGGCTGCTGGGGTTATTAAGTATTAAAATCCCATGAAGTCTGGGAGCAAAAATACTGATTTTTTCCCCTAACAAGCTTCTTCTCAAGGGGCAGAGTGGGGTAAAATGGGGTCAGATGCTTTTCTTTTATTGCTTCAATTTCAAAGTAAAAGGGAAAAAAATCTAGAAAAGTAGTAGCAAAAAAATCACCCGAAAAATGTGAAATTTAAAAACATTGTGTCTTTAGACTACGACTCATTGGAATAGTGAAGGCACTTGAAGTTATGCACAAGTCTCTTAATCTCCGGCTAAAAGAAAAAATAACTTCAAGAAGCATTTATTTGAATTCACTGCTTGTTCCCCTTGTCTTTCTTCCCAGAAAAATGATTTTCTGCTCATGAATACAATAACAGTGGGGAGAGATACAGGTAGTCCTCGACTTACAACCATTCATTTAGTGACTATTTGAAATTACAACGGCACTGAAAAAAGTGACTTATGACCATTTTTCACACGTATGAGCATCTCCATGGTCATGTGATTTACATCTGGATGCTTGACAACTGATTCCCATTTATGACGGTTCCAGTGTCCCAGGGTCATGCGATCATCTTTTGCGACATTCTGCAATGGGGAATCCAGATTCACTTAGTAACCTTGTTACTAATGTAACAATTGCAGTGATTCACTTAACAAATGTGGCAAGAGAAGTCATTTAATGGGACAAAACCCACTTAACAAAATTTTCAAGTCGCAAGATAAATTCTGGGCTCGATTGCGGTCGTAAGTTGATGACTGGCCTATACAGTTTTCCTATTCTAATGAATAATAAAGTCAAGAATGTGCTCGTTTCAATTAACAGCTTTATTTCTCCTAAAATTAAGAAAGATATGAGGTCAAATGCAGTTCAATGATCATCCCATGGTCCACATTGTTAACTGACAGCTCCTAGGACTTCTGATGACTCCTTTGCTCCTAGCACAAAGTATAATGATACAAGTAACCCTCGCTTACTGACCGCTTAATTCGGGGATCATTCAAAGTTATGACAGGCTGAAAAAGGAAATTTGTGATTGGTCCTTGAAGTTGCTCTCACAGCATCTCCATATGATCAGAACTGAGGCTCTTGCAAACTGGTTTGTATTTATGATGATTGTCATGTCCCGCAGTCATGTGATCGTCCTTTGGAACTTTCTTTTTTTTTAAATTTAAAATATTTTTTTTTATTATTAAAATATAAACAAAAATACAAAGACAATACAAAACAAACAAAACTCCAACCACCCACCACACCCACACAACATTCTACATATATACTTTTTTCATCAACGGTATATATAGTATTTTTCTTTACATATTAATGAGAAAGTAATATTAGATTCTTAATTCAACTATCTAAGACTTAGTATATATTTACATCCTGTCCTTATTACTGATAGTCTATCACCCTAGTTATTATCGTCTACGGTTATGTTTATTTTCCTTTCTAGCCATTGGTACCATTAGTGCCACACTTTCTTCCTTGTCCTGGAGTTCCAGGGTCAATCTGTCCATCTCGGCACATTCTGTTATCTTTGAGATGATTTTATCCTTGGTTGAGAGTTGGTCTGATCGTCCTTTGGAACTTTCATTGCCACCTTCTGACAAGCAAAGTCAATGGGGAAACCACCAGGAAGTCACAAGCCAAGTTCATGTGATGCCAGTAAGGGAATTGCCTGTCTCAGTTGCAGTCAATAAGTCAGGACTATCTGCACTCTAATTTTTCTCCAAATTTACCTTGTGGGCCATAAGAAAAGGACAAGACAAAGAAGAAGAAGAAAAAAACACAGCAATAACTGCTCAGCTGTGAATTGCCTTCCAAAATGGAAGCAAAAACAAATCTAAGGCTTGGGGGGGTTTTTTGAGAAGGAAGGCATACCTTATTTAGTTCACCTAGCTGTGGATGAAGGCAAGCATAAATTTAACCAAAGCTAAAATGTTACTATTCAATCTCATTTCAGAAGAGGGAGTGTCTATTACTGCCTACTGTCTGTTAAATTGGAAAGTAAATAATCTGTGATTATTTTATTATGCAAATCATGCAAATCACTTCAGCTGCATCAATTTGCATAGTTTGCATTATGACACAAATTTATATAAATTAACATAAATTGACATCTTTGCATCACACTATGCAAATAACAAAATAATGTCAGGACAAAGGGGATTTCATCCAATGAATCTAGTACGATGTTTTATATTCAGCACGTATGTATTGCTTAAAGCAGCAAAACAAACAACCAAAGATGCATGCAATTATATGGGATCCTCATAGATTCAACATTTGAAGATGGAAACATGAGACTCTATGAAAATTATTTATTTATTATATGGGTTTACTTAAAACATCTCCACCCTGGACCACCCCAATGATGCCCTTAACATGATGTCCCGGTGCCTGGAGGCCGTGTAGATCTGGATGGGGAGAAACAAGCTCAGACTCAACCCCTCCAAGACTGAGTGGCTGTGGTTTCCGGCATCCCGGTATAGCCAGCTGGTGCCATCGCTGACTATTGAGGGTGAGATCTTGGCCCCCTCAGAGAGGGCTCGCAACTTGAGTGTCCTCCTGGATGCATGGCTGTCTTTAGAAGAGCATATGACGGCTGTGGCCAGGGGGGCTTTTTATCAGGTTCGCCTGATTTACCAGTTGCGTCCCTTTCTGGACTGGGATGCCTTGCGCACTGTCACTCATGCCCTCTTCACTTCCTGTCTGGACTACTGTAATGCTCTCTACATGGGGCTCCCCTTTAAGACCACTCGGAGGCTCCAACTGGTCCAGAATGTGGCCACGTGGGTGATTATGGGAGCGACACAGCGCACCCATGTAACACCTCTCCTGCGCGAGCTGCACTGGCTCCCGGTGGTCTTCCAGGTGGGATTCAAGGTGCTAGTTACCATCTTTAAATCACTCCATGGCTTAGGACCTGGGTACCTACGAGATTGCCTTCTGCCTACCTACGATAGCCTCCCACTGACCAACACGCTCCCACAGAGAGGGACTCTTCAGGGTGCCGTCAGTTAAACAATGTCGACTGGCGACCCCCAGGGGGAGAGCCTTCTCTGTGGGGGCACCTGCCTCTGGAATGAATTGCCCCCGAGGTACGTATGATCCCCGACCTACATACCTTTTGCCGTGCCCTTAAGACTTTATTGTTCCAACAGGCTGGGCTGGCTTAACGAATTTTAATGGGTGTCTAGTTTTTTAGTTTTTTAATATAAGGGCCAAATTATTTAATATGTTTTAAACTGTTTTTAAATTTTATGGATATATGTTATTTTATTGTGGCTGTGGACTGCCCTGAGTCCCTTGGGAGAAGGGTGGTATAAAAATTTAAATAATAAATAAATAAATAAATAAAATATATTGTTCTTATGAAAAGAAAGCCCTTTGAAAGGAATCATATGATTGTGAGTTGATATCATCATAATTATCAGTGTAAATTATGGCACAAGGAAAGGCTTCTTACAATGCATTGCATGGAGATGGTGCCACTCATATTATGAACTGTAGAATCTAGTTCAAGAGAGAAAGATTGAATAGGTTGGACACCAAGCACAATTCCTGACTTGTGGTTGTGGTTGCCTCTGCTACCTGCCTTAATGGCATATAATTCTTTTTTTTTACATTCTAAGAAGCCAAACAATAAATGAAGATTATTAAACAACTAACACATGTCATTATTAATAGTACAGGCAGTCCTTGACTTACGACCCCAATTGATCCCAAAATTTCTGTTGCTAAGCAAGTCATTTATTAAGTGAGTTTTGCCCCCATTTTACAATCTTTCTTACCACATTTGTTAAGTGAATCACTGCAGTTATTAAGTGAGTAACACCGTTGTTAAGTGAATGTGGCTTCCCCATTGACTTTGCTTGTCAGAAGCTCACAAAAGGTGATCACCTGACCCTGGGAAACTGCAACCATCATAAATATTAGTCAATTGCCACGGTTCTGAATTTTGACCATGTGACCATGGAGATGCTACAATGGTTGGAAGTGTGAAAACAGGTCATACATCACTCTTTACAGTGCTGCTATAACTTTGAATGGACATTAAATGAATTGTAAGTTGAATAATGCCTTTATACATATTTTCATCACTCCGTCTCTGTTCTGAAGGATATACATGATTGTTAACAAATCAGTTAAAGTTTATTACAATAAAAGGCTGGCCAATGTTAAAAAAAATCATATATCCTAGATTCAAATCATAGAATGAATAGGAAAATACTTAACTTATGACAAAACAAGGATTTCATATTGGATGAAATAGTGTACCGTAAAACTAGAAGAATTACAAAAGTCATCAATGTGATATCCAATGATTTCAGATGGTTCTCTTGCACCCCAAACCCCCAAATTCCACACAATTTAGGAGATGGATTGATGTAATTGCAGCTATGAATCTGTTGCCCTTCCCAATGCTGAGCTTTAATGGACAAAATGCAAGTGGCGGTTTTCCCACAGAAGCCACAAGGTAAATGCAATAACTAATCAATCTTCTGAGCAGCAATCAAGCAACCACTTAACCAATACACTACACAAAAATAATAATTCATCTAAGCCCTGACACAAATCACAATGAATATCATCTGCCTCAGTTGGCATGTTGGTTGTATGCTGGGTTTTTTTTTGTTTTTTTTTTTTTGTTTCCTAACATGTCAACGTTACTAAGACGCTGCGTTCCTAAATATATGCTGGCTGACACAGGCAAATGCTAATTTCAGGTGGAGTAGATGACTCAAGCAGCACAGGGCACTCATGCTTTCATGTTCAGAGCGAATCAAAGCATAGAGCCAGTGTCAAAGTAGAACAAAAAAGGACAAGTATACTTTGAAGGGAAAATAATGAAGACATCACCAAATGACATGGCTTGTGAATATTAAATGAGACCAATAACCAGGGAAAGATATTGTCATGGCTTCTGGTTCAATAAAGGCTGATACACAGACTTTCTTCTTTTAATTACAAGCATATTGTTGCTTACCTTCAGCCAGTGGTGAAACCCAAATTTTTTTTACTACTGGTTCTGTGGGCATGGCTTGGTGGGTGTGGCATGGGAAGGATACTGCAAACTCTCCATTCCCACCTCACTCCAGGGAAGGATACTGCAAAATCCCCATTCCCTCCCCAATCCTGGGAGAAATGATTTTGCAAAATCTCCATTCCTGCCCCACTCTGGGGCCAACCAGAGGTGGTATTTGCTGGTTGTCCGAACTGCTCAAAATTTCCGCTACCGGTTCTCCAGAACCTGTCAGAACCTGCTGGATTTCACCCCTGCCTTCAGCCCTTTTCTGACATTCACCTAAACACATGAGAGCTTCAAACTTATTACAGAATGGAATGCACACCCTGAATCCACCTAGTACAAGTGGTCCTTGATTTAGAACAGTTTGTTTAGTGACTGTTCAAAGTTACAATGGCACTGAAAAAAAGTGATTTATGATTGTTTTTCACACCTACGACCATTGCAGCATCCCCGTGGTCAGGTGATTTACATTCGGATGCTTGACAACTGACTCACATTTATGACAGTTGGAGAGTCCCATGGTTAAGTGATCAGGTTTGGTGACCTTCTGATGAGCAAAGTCAATGGGGAACTAGATTCACTTAATCTAGTGTGAACTCCAGTCATTCATTTAAGAAAGGTGGCAAGAAAAGTTGTAAAATGAGACAAAAACCACTTAATAAATTTCTCACTTAGTAATATCAATTCTGGGCTCAATTGTGGTCATAAATCAAGAACTACCTGTGTTCTTTTAATTTCTGGGTGTTCATTCAGGAGATGTGAAGAAGAGCTGCATCCACCTTTGCTAGACTATAACAATAGGTTTCAACATGATATACAATGCTACGTAATTGGGGTTCCGGATAGACAGAGAATTTATACTTGCAATTAAGAAAATGCAAACACAACTATTCTTCTGACATCAAGGCAGAATGCCTAGAGTACAGGCAGTGCAAGCAAATGCATCCATGTGTGATTCACTTTTAAGCTTCTATAGTTTG
The DNA here is from genome assembly GCA_022577455.1 of Arizona elegans. Lineage (NCBI taxonomy): Eukaryota > Metazoa > Chordata > Lepidosauria > Squamata > Colubridae > Arizona > Arizona elegans. The sequence continues at coordinate 115,531,823 of JAKOOJ010000002.1, forward strand.
CTATTTAAACTTCTCCGAAAAAAAAATCAGAGAATTTAATTTCGTTTTATTTCGTTGCATCTTCTATACATTGAGACCTTATTCCTAATATAGATTAAAACTCAATGCAATTCACACTCTCCCAAACAAATATTCAGCTATCTAATAATTAAGTTTCTCTGCCACAAGCTCCAAGTCCAGATTCAGCTGAGTTTTGCTTGTTTCAGATAGTTTGATGTTTCAAGGTGAAAAATTCAGAGTGCCTTGCCTTAGTCTCCTAGAACGTGATATTTGAAAGGAGATAAAACAATTCCAAAGGGATTTCAGGAAATGCTGAGAAAACCATGGTTTTTGATGAAAAGAGCAATAGTTCATTAAAAAAGTGTGTTAAATCATAGTACATGTTAAGACCTCTAAAATGCATTTACTGGTCAGAGTAAATGTATCATCTAATACAATTTAAATCGGTAGGTAAGGTGAAGCTGTTGAAAAGCTCAATCTTTCAGAAAAAAAGTTGTAGATTTTTAAAAACAAAATAAAAAATAAATTTCTGAATAAAAGAAGCTGCTGCTCAAATTGAGGGGAGCCACAGAACCAATGTTTATTAAAAATGGACAAACAACCATAAATTGAAATATCCTTCTCAGCCTAAAATTAAAGCTTGAACCCACATTTTTGTGAGCATTACAATTCATATTAATATGTTATGGCTTTTTTCTACTGCTGCTTCCATGACATTTCATTATTTGATCTACTATTTATATTCTCAGATGTACAATAACATTTGATGGTATTGGACAGTCCTTAAACATTGCATCAAGCATACCATAGATACATGCACGTATAAAGTTAAGTAAATTGTATATGTGCTCCTGCATTTGTTTATACACTCATAAAAATATAAGAAAGTCTATGTCAGTATGTAAGTACAGGTAGTCCTCATTTAGCAACCATTTGCTGTTACAACACTGATGAAAATGCAACTTTGCAACAGTCCTCACATTTTTGATCTTTAAGGGTCTGTAAAGCAAAAGAAAGCTAAAGTAAGATAGTAAAATAATGATATTTTACTTAGTGATGGCTTCATTTAATGACCAAATTGCCAGTCCCAATTGTGGTTGATAAACAAGGACTACTTGTATGTTGATCCTCATAACAACCCCGGCTTAAAGTCCTCCTGTTACCTTCTATTTTCTTTGTCATCATGAAGTAAGCAGAAAAGGCTTAAGGTTCGGGAGGATGGATATAAAGAGTTTTCAGAGAAGATCTTCAGATTCCATCGTATCCCAGTTCATTTCACTCAATGAAGAGTGAAAAGAAAGCCTTCATTTAAAGATGGGCTTGAAAATAATAGACTGTATATTTTTTTTAGTGGTTAACACTTGGCAAATGTCCAGCTGAATTCAGCCACTTTTCAATGAAAGTAAAATCTATAGTCTTGCCAGCCAAGCACGCAACAGCACTTGTGAATGACTGGGAAATGGAGAATGGAAGAAGCTTAAAGAACACGACTAGTCCTGTTCCCATTCAAAGCAATGTTACTCTGGTCCTGAAGTAGCTGTTTTCTGCTGTGCTATTAAAAAAACAACACTATGACAGTTCAGAAAGTTTTGGTTCATACTCATTTTATTTTCTAATTTCTCTCTTTCCTTTTTAAAAGATACGTCTTGGGCCACAGGACAAAACAACACATACCTTCTCTTCCTTCTCTAATAGTTTACCAAACTCCTATAGTTTTACTATTGGCAAAAGAAATGAAAATGAACAGAAGCTAAACTTGAGGAAGCTTTACATCCTACACAAAGGCACCCAAAGCTTCAGAATGAAGTTTCTAGAAATGGGGAGGTAAAGTTCCAAAATCTTAACAGGTCAACGTTGAACTAAAGGGGAAAGGATACAGAAAGAAATGGGTGCTCTTTTCTTCTCTAGCTCTATTGCATTCTGCTGATATAAATTATTTATTAGTGAAGATGAATAGCAGGGGGGGAAACAAATCACATGGCCAAAGTAGAACAATTCCTCAAAGCCATCCCAGCTTCCATTCCCACTGAAACTGATCACAAGCTGAGAAAATGCAGTATCACCACTCTTGTCACACACACACACACATATATATACGTTGCTGTCAAGATGCACAAACCAAATCCTCACCCCAATTAAACTTAAGTGCTTCGATTTAAACCAATTTAATTCCACTGGCATCGGGAAGAGCAGATCGGTCCAAGCACTTCAGCTCAAGAAGGTTTGTAGTTTGAATGGCTGGCTAGAATGCCTGAGCAGCAAATTGCATTTTAGACTTCCTGCAATCCATAATCAAGAGGATTACTCCAGCCAGGACTTGAAACAGCATAAAAGGCCCCACAGTTATCTCAGAATAGGAAAAAAACAAAAAAACAACAACAGGTGGTAGACTAGCCAAAGTGTTAGGCGTTGCTAGAATACAAAAACTTGTTCTCTGAATTAAAAATGGTAGGAAACTCCATTCTTCTTGCAACCCAATTTATACAAGTATACCAGTTTAGATTTACTTGGTCTTTAGCCAAATGGAACTATTATAATGAAGTATGGTTATCGTTCAGTTTTTCTTTTAATAAGAGATTTTCTGTTTTCTGATGTGCCATAGCACAAATCTTCTGACCTTAATTGTTTATGAAAATTCCCTTGGAAGATTTGTTTTTCACTAAATAAAAATAACCTAATCTTTTTTTCTGATATGGAACTGGTCTCACTCTGAATTGTCACCTCCAATGAGATTCACATTCTGCTAAATATTAATCAGAAGATTAGTTAGCAAGGGTAATTCAGATCTTGGAATGGAGAACTAAACTAACCAGCACCTTGCATTGCTAAATGATTTAAAAAATGATTCAATGTGGGCATATCCTGATTTCTTCTGGAAGTTGGCAAAAAGATATCTTTCTTGGGTTTTCTCCTCAATGATCTCATTATTCTTTCTTCTGCATCATTCCTTAGGTTTTTTTTTTTTAAAAAATCTGAATATCTGGCTCCATGTCCTAACATGGTGCATCTTTCAGCCCTCGCTACCTTACCGGTGAGGCATGGTGGCGCACTGGTTAGAATGCAGTTTTTCAGGCTAACTCTGCCCACTGCCAGGAGTTCGATCCTGACTAACTCAAGGTTGACTCAACCTTCCAGCCTTGTGAGGTTGGTAAAACCAGATTGTTGAGAGGAATACATTGTAAACCGCTTAGAGAGTGCTGTAAAGCACTATGTAAAGCAGTATATAAGTGTAAGAGGAATATGATGACTTTGGCATATGAAGTATGTGCTTCATCATTGAATTTGCTTCCATTCCTAAAAGTTGTAGAGAATTATCAGTATGTATAAAATCGTCCCTTTCAGTTTTAGTTATTGGTTTTCCAAAACTCAATTCCCAGGTACTGTATGCTGTTTGCAAGCAAGATGCTCCAAATTTTGGTTGCACAATTGAGATAAGAAGTGGACAATTCATATTCACACTCAAGTTAAAACAACTCCTGGGCAAAACATACCAGCCAGGCATACCAGCCACTTCTCCGCCATTATATTCAATCAGCCTACCAGGACAGTAAGGCAGAGTAAGTCGCAGGTCCCATTGATTATGGATGTGCAACTGATGGGACAACAAACAAGGTCTTCTTGGTGGTAGCCCATTTCCTATGGAACATAGCCCCTCTCCCAAGATTTGGTTGGGCTCCACTCTGTTGCTTTTCTGAAAGGCAGGAGGGACTGGAATTTATTTATTTATTTATTTATTTATTTATTTATTTATTTATTTATTTATTTATTTATTTATTTATTTATTTATTTAATTTGTATACCGCCCTTCTCCCAGAGGGACTCAGGGCAGTGAACAGTCAAAATTAAAAAACATACAAATACAAAAGTTAAGATAATTAAAAGAATTAAATCATTGGCTACCCAATTTAAAACCCCAAATCCATAAAATTTAAAATCCCAATTAAAAACCATTTAGGCTAGGCCAGCTTGATGAAATAAAAACGTCTTCAGGGCTTTACGGAAGGTCCGGAGGTCCGGGATCAATCATATTCCAGGAGGCAGCTCATTCCACAGGACGGGTGCCCCCACAGAGAAGGCTCGCCCCCTGGGGGCCGCCAGCCAACATTGCCTGACCGACGGCACCCCGAGGAGGCCCTCTCTGTGAGAGCGTATTGGCCGGTGGGAGGTTATCGGTAGCAGCAGGCTGTCTCGCAAATACCCTGGCCCTAAGCCATGGAGCGCTTTAAAGATGAGAACCAACACCTTAAAGCGCACCCGGAAGACCACCGGGAGCCAATGCAGCTCGCGCAGGAGAGGTGTTACGTGGGAGCGCCACATCGCTCCCATAATCACCCGCGCGGCCGCATTCTGCACCAGCTGGAGCCTCCGGGTGTTCCTCAGGGGGAGCCCCATGTAGAGAGCGTTACAGTAGTCCAGGCGTGACATAACCAAGGCATGAGTGACTGTGCACAAGGAGTCCCGATCCAGAAAGGGGCACAACTGGCATATCAGGCGAACCTGATAAAAAGCCCCCCTGGCCACGGCCATCATATGCTCTTCTAAAGACAGCCGTGTGTCCAGGAGGACGCCCAAGTTGCAAGCCCCCTCTGTGGGAGTCAATGACTTGCCCCCAATAGCCAGCGATGGCACCAGCTGGCTATACCGGGACACCGGCATCCACAGCCACTCGGTCTTGGAAGGGTTGAGCCGAAGCCTGTTCCTCCCCATCGAGACCCGCACGGCCTCCAGACACTGGGACATCACTTCGAGGGCATCATTGGGGTGGTCTGGGGTGGAAATGTACAGCTGAGTGTCATCAGCGTACAGATGGCATCGCACCCCAAAACCACGGATGATCTCACCCAGCGGCTTCACATAAATGTTGAACAGGAGCGGCGAGAGGACTGACCCTTGCGGCACCCCGCAAGCAAGGCGCCTCGAGGTCGACCTCTGCCCCCTGCCAACACAGACTGCGACCGGTCAGAGAGATAGGAGGAGAACCACCGCAGCACGGTGCCTCCCACCCCCAATTCCTCCAGCCGGCGCAGCATGATACCATGGTCGATGGTATCAAAAGCCGCTGAGAGGTCTAACAGGACCAGAACAGAGGAACAACCCCTGTCTCGAGCCCTCCAGAGATCATCCACCAATGCGACCAATGCCGTCTCCGTGCTGTACCCAGGCCTGAAGCCGGACTGGCACGGATCTAGATAGACGGTTTTATCCAGGAACTGTGGGAGCTGTCGCGCAACCACACTCTCCACAACCTTCGCAAGAAAGTGAAGGTTGGAGACCGGACGATAGTTTGCCAAAACGGCCGGGTCCAGAGAAGGCTTCTTGAGGAGGGGCCTCACCACCGCCTCTTTCAAGGCGGGAAGCAAGAAACCCTCTCTCAAAGAAGCATTTATGATCCTCTGGAGCCAGCCTCGTGTTACCTCCCGGGTGGCCAGTACCAGCCAGGAGGGGCACGGGTCCAATAAACATGTGGTTGCGTTTAGCCTCCCCAGGATCCTGTCCACGTCCTCAGGAGTCACAGGGTCGAACTCATCCCAGGTAACATTCTCAAGACGGAATGGAACCGATCAATGATTGATTTGATTGTGTTGCTGCTTGGAAGAGGGGTAAGGGTTTTATGGTGTGGATTTGTAATGCGTAGGCCACGTATATGTGAGGCTGGCAATAAATTTGTTTAATTCATTAATTAAAAAATTGTTTAAGGCACTTCCCAGGTACCTACAGGTAGTCCTCAATTTACGACCATGATGGAGACCAAAATTTATGTTGCTAAGTGAGAAATCTGTTAATCCCATTTTACAACTTTTCTTGCCACATTTGTTTATCACTGCAACCATCATAAATTATGAGTCAGTTGTCAAGAATCTGAATGTAAATCACATGGCCACGGGGATGCTGCAATGGCCATAAGTGTGAAAAATAGTCATGTTAATTTTTTCAGGGATGTTGTAACTTCAAACGGTCACTAAATGAACTGATGTAAATTGAGGACTACCTATATTTCCATCTTTTTTGCAACTGACAATCAGAATTATAAATTATGACAAAGATGCATCTATATTGATTCAGGACAGGAAATCATACCCTGTTTCCCTGAAAATAAGACATCCCCTGATAATAAGCCCAATTGGGCTTTTGAGCGCATGTGTTAAAATAAGCCTCCCCCCGAAAATAAGCCCTCCCTGAAAATATTTAAACGCAAAGCTGGAAATCAGGTAAAATGGCATGAGGAGCCAAGTCTTGCTCCATGCACCCCAAAATAATAAGACCTCCCCGAAAATAAGGACAAGCACTTATTTTGGGGTTCAAAAAATATAAGACAGGGTCTTATTTTCAGGGAAACACAGGTAGCATACCATATATTTGTAGATGATTGTTTTGTTTTGTAGCACTTCAGCCTGTTGGTGTCAGATACTGAATACAAAGATATAGGCATAACTGTGATTTTAAAGGAAGAATTTGTTATTTATCAGGATGTTAAATAGACACTAGGCTTAATTTTCAGTTAACATGTTGGATGAAGTCCATTCTTTTCTGAACTTGGGAATCTGCATTGTGGCTTTCTTTTCTTACTGTGCACTTCCAAGTAACCTTTTTGGGCAACAGCCAAAAAGCACAATTTGGGTCAACTCAGTGAACTGGAGAACTGACCTTTTTTTAACATGATCAAGACTGTGGGGCAAAGCTGTAGAAATAGATCTGTGAAACAATAATGAGAAAATGGTGTATCCCAGTAGAGGAAAAAAAATAAGACAGTGCTAACTTTCCAAAATGTGTAGCTAATTGTAATGAGCACTGAGAAATTAATTATGCTACAAAGCACAGTTCTATTTCTATAGCTGACAAACTAGCTACAGATTTCTGTCTAGGTGAACAGATTTAATTGCTTCCTCAATTAAATCAATCAGGACCATCCACAGCAGCTGCTTAGAGATGAAATCTATTGGGAAATATGACAATTGGTAGATGATATAATACATTTTTCAGAGTAAAGGACCCATCTCTGGATGTAGACTGAACTTTTGCGGCATCATCAAATATTGCCATGATCTAAGGGTCTATTCACTCATTATTTAGTCCCCAATACTCAAAATGACTATTACGAATATTGGCTTGGAATGAAAATTCAGCTTAAGTGATTGTTGGTTTTGGTTCTATCTGCTATTACAAAAACAAACACGGGGAAAATGCTGACAAGTAGTCACAATATCTTTCTATAACTCCTTAGCTATTCCCTTTCTAACTATTTTCCTATGCTTGCTTTGTTGGTCCCTAATTTCTTTTGGGCTTGCTTTGTATTTATTTATTTAATTTATTTGTAAATTTATTTGTAAAATTCATTGGCTGCCCATATTACCATAGGGTAATAAATATTCCCCCCACTTTCTCTCAGAGAACTGCATTATGGGGAAGGGTTCTGTGGTACATAATACATATTTGCAGGACTACACTGTAATCTTTCTGGAAACTGCTAACAAATCTGAGGTGGTAATATAAATGGAGTCCAGTGGGTGGCTGAAGTATCTGCATAGTATGCACTTCTTGTCCTGTTCGTCCCTTCCTTTGGGTTTAGTTGTAACTTGGCAATGACATGTCTTAGATCAGCAATCCCCAACCTTTCCAGCTTTGTGGATTGGCAAGGGGGGGCGGGGGAAAGGCAGAGCAAGCAGCAGATAAGTGTGCGCACACAACTCCATTTGTCTGCCACTTGTACAAATAGACCTATGTGTACATGCGTGCTCACCTGCTGCTCATGCATGTGGACCTGCACACAGCCATCACTTCTGTGGCCTGGTTTCGAATGGGCCACAGCTCATTAGTGGGCAATGGTTTGGGGATTGGGGACCCCTGTCCTAGATGTACAGTTCCATTTCCTTAGTGGTATCCTGAGAGCAGCCTGCATAATCAACTATCGACTTACATAGATATCTGACATCTAAAGCAAGCTCATTTTCCAATAATTACACTACACTTTTTTTTTTTTAAAAAAAAGCCAGTATGTTCCATGTAAATTGTATTGTTTGCTTCACAAAATGGATGACTTCTGGAAAGGATAATATAATTACCTATCAACATATCTCTATCTCTGATTGCCACCATCCTTATTTTATTTTTTACATTTTAATATTTCATTGGTAAAGTATAACGATTAGAAGAAATTATGAACTACAACCAAAAATATAACATTTTACAATTACAACATAATTAATTGAGTAAATGTGAAGAAATTAGAGATGTAAACAGAAGGTATTAATATAAAACTATCTCAATCCATTAAAACATTATAACCATATAGGCCAGGGCTGCCAAAATCCCAGCCCATGGGCCAGATGCGTCATGTGCTGGCCACGGCCACACCCGGTTTAGTGAAGGGGAACTCCTACTTTCCCACACACGAGAAGGTGGCAGCATTGGAGCTTCCGGCCTAATATGGTTTCCAAAGCTGACATTGAGTTTGACATCCCTGATATAGGCCATTTATTAGTTCATCTTCTCAGTTTTAATACAGTGTATTATTTCAGTATAATGTTTACACAATACACATAACTTGGTATTCTTTTATTTAGATGCTTCAGAGTAATGAATAAGTGGATAGTCTTTCAACATTAATTACAGTTTTGGATATTAATATTACAAGCATTATGATTAATTAACCTTTTCTTCAAAATTAAATAGAACATTAGGAATGACTGAGAAAATAAAGTGTGTACATCAAGGTATTGGTTTTATAATAAGGGTTTTTATCGTAAACTAAATTACTTGATATTAAAATCTCCAGCATGTTCAACTATTACTTTCTCTGTGGATGTGTGTGTGTGTGTGTGTGTGTATTGATATACATTTTTATATATATTGATAAAAACAAATAAGTAAATCAAACAAAATGAGTTTAGAAAATTTGTGATAATAAAAAGGGGGAAAAACGAAGAATACAAAAAGCTGTGGACTTTGACTTCTCCCTTTCAACCATTCTTAATGATTTATAAACTAGAAATATGCTGTCTAGAAACCTTGCATAATTTACTTTTCTAAATAATTAAGTCTCTGTATGTCTATTAACTTTACAAAGCAGAAATAATTAATTTATGTTAAATGATCTTCATTTATATATTCCTACCTTAAAAAACAGTGAGAAAAATCGATTCAGTTGAATCAAGACTGTCTAATTGTACATAATCTTCCAAAAACTACCCTTCAGTTTGAAAAGAAAACACCTTCTGAGCAGTCATACCTCCTGTGACCTGAACAAATTCACTATCTATAAGTTCCATTCTGATTAATTATGTCAAATTTATACAAAATTTGTAATAAAAATTGGACGCTTCTAGAGCATATGGGTATCTATACAATGCAGTGGTCATTGACGATGCAGGTAATCCTTGATTTACAACCACATTTGGGACCAGAATTTCTGTGGCTAAGCAAATTAAATGAGTCATGCCAAATTTTACCACCTTTTTTTTTATCATACCATTTTTCTTAAGTGAATTACTGCAGTTGTTAAATGAATCATGCTATCATTAAGTGAATTAATTTTCTCATTGACTTTGCTTCAGAAGCTAGTCACAAATGGTGATCTCATGACTTTGGGATGCTACAACTCTTGTAAATACATGCTGCTTGTCAAGTGATTGAATTTTGATCATGTGACTGTGCTTCAGCAGTCGTAAGTTTGAGCGCTGGCCGTAAATCACATTTTTCAGTGCCATTGTAACTTCAAACTTACAAATGCTTGTAAATCAAGGACTACCAGTACCAAAAATGGTGAAATTTAATTTAAGACTAGGACTGTTTTCAGAGTGGTGGGACAATTTGCAGCACTTAAAACACAGTATCCATTAGATAATAATGTCTGAGGGAAGCAGACTTTTCCATTAATCCTACTGTCGGAATTCCACTTTTAGGAATGCAAATGAGAAGAGATGTAGCCACTGCAAGTAAATTAAACCTAGTTTATACATGCAAAGTAATTTCTCACAATAAGAATTTGTTTCTTGGCAACTAATCATTTTTCCCTTTTTTTTGCAATTTTGTGTCTGGAATATATTTAACTTTTTAGCGAAACCCTTTTTATATATCCATTTCAAATGTGTCCTACCAAATCAAAATGGATGCATAAAAAGGTAGGTATTTTCTATTTAATACTTCTTAATATGTCTCACCTTAGGAAGATGTGCAATAATGAACATTTTAAAAACAACATAATTATAAGTCAAAATATTAAAACAACCCACATAATAATTATTAAAATCAATTGAAGGAGCGCAAAGTAAAGGACATGAGTTATAACATTCTATTTGAATTTGGGTAGAGTCAAGTGTATTTTAAAGTTTCAGTGTAATTCAGAATGCCAGTACAGATAGTTCTCGACTTACGACTACAACTGAGCCTAAAACTTTTGTTGCCAAGTGAGACAGTTAAGTGAATTTTACCCTATTTTATGAGGGTTGTTTTTTTTTTTTTGCAAAGTTGTTAAGTGAATTAACACTGTGGTTGTTAAATTAGTAACATGATTGTAAAGTGAATCTGGCTTTCCTATTGATTTTGCTTGCCAAAAGGGGATCGCATGATCCTGGGACATAGCAATCGTCCTAAATATCAACCAGTTGCCAATCATCTGAATTTTGATCATGTGACCAAGAGGATGCTGCAACAGTCATAAGTGTGAAAAACAGTTGTCACTTTTTCAGTGAACTTCGAATGGTCACTAAATAAACTGTTGTAAATCAAAGATTGCCTGTACTGTAATGGGATCCATCAAACATCAAAACCTTAAATGTTCAGACAGATAACATTCATAATTTGAACATATGCTTTTTTGCCAAAAATATCCCCTTGATGGATTACGGAGAGTGTAAAATGCACAAAAGTAATTGCTGGTTCCAAACTGACAAACATCAGCTCCCAAATTTCCATTAGGCTATCATGGCTGCCTTTCAATTCATCTCATCTGACTCCATTGTCTAAGTGAAATGGCCAGTTATCTGGCTAATTGCTTCATGCTCCCTTCTGCATAAAATACCAGGTCATTTTAAAAAAAGTCTTGGTGAGACTATTGCTCTATGATGCTTTCTGATTTCTGCTGGAACTGGCCCAATCCCTACTGCCCTTAGGATCATCCTTGGCACTTCCTCTATTTTTCCCAATTTACATTATTACAGTTCTAGCCCAATTCATAATTTTGATCCTAATTTGCAGGATACAGAGAGAGAGCCAGAGTGGAGAAACTGCACATTTTTAAAAGCCCTTTAACTGAGTTTGAATGCAAGCCATAGAGTTATGTCTCATCGTTTTTATAAGTGAAGATTGACCACATAATCCTGAAGGCCCCCCAAATTATTTCCAGGTTTTCTAATGCTGACTGACATAACATAACAATCAAGATGGAAATCCCACATACAAGCATTTCAGCCTAAATATTATCTGTGGTTGATATCATAGATAGACAGACAGACAGACAGACAGAGATTTTTTAGATATATATAGATATATATAGGTATAGGTATAGGTATAGATAGATAGATATAGATAGATGATAGATAGATAGATAGATAGATAGATAGATAGATAGATATGCAGCTGGTGATAAGACAATTTATAAGTCCAGTGAATGCCAAATCTGGACCCACAGCCAATAATCTAAGCTAGCTGATCCTAACTAGGGCCAGTGGGTCTTTAAGGTTTGCTGTCTTACCTGGAAATATCGGATACTGAACTGGGGGATTCTATCCATGATTTAGTAATCCCATGATTACTAAAAAAAAAAAAAAATCACACTCACACAGACACACACACACACACACACGCACCCCTTTCTCTCACAATGGACTTCATTTTTGATTTTATTGTATTTCAGTTAAATGACTAACATGCAAAATATTAAAAAAAATTAAATTTTAAAATTTAAATTTATTTTTTTTAAAAAAAGTAAATAACACAAGATACATACCTGCTGGAGAAACAGAAAGGAGAACAAAAGAAGATAAAAAAATCATTTAGGAGAAAAACAAAATGAACAGTGAAGAAGAATACCAATCAAATTTCAGCAGATTCCAGATGTTTTCCTAACAGACTACCTTTTAAAATCTTGCTTTGGGCATACAATGTTGGGGTGAGTATCCAGATGTGCTTTGAATAATCTGTTCCCAGTAGATGCATGCAGAATTTCAGATGGTGAAGGGTTTCTGAAGCCTGTATGTGGAAAATTATATTTCAGACAAACAGACCTCAGGCCATTTAGGATACACAAATCAGACAATATCTGAGTAATATAGTAATATAGTAATATATTACTACAATCTATTTTATTATAGTCAGTCATTCTGAAATAGTAATTGAGGATGGACTTTTAAACGACTTTGAGGCCTATTTTCATATCTGTCTTGCCTTATTTTTCCCAGGACCAGGAAGAAATCATATTGGCATAAACTGCATTACCCTGACATTCTGATTGTAACACACAATTGGGCTTCAGCCATATTGTGTTGTTATCCCTACAGCTTCACCATATGACCCCATGAATACAGACATTGGTGATTTCCCCAATTGAAATTACAGCTCCATTCACCCAGGAAAAAATGAGGACTATCTATATATTATTATTCCAAGTGTCCTCTTCCATGTAACCTATATTATCTGCTTGGGAATTTTTGTGTCATGACAAGAGAAAAAAAAAAACCACATCATTTTCTCATTGGAATACCTAAAGCCTATGGGCTTCAAGAGCAGGTTAGACATGGGTTGAGTGATGAGACATCATGTGAACATAAAAATGGTTAGTGGGTTGCCTTTGGGTCCTGTCAAGTCAGATATGAATGAACTCATAACTGTACAGTATAACTCTGGAACAGATCTTGCAGCTTACAGTAAATACGATAAATCCCACTAAAAACAATAAAACTCACCTCCAACTAGACATGTTTGGAATTATTCTATTATGCCCTCTCTGGAAAGAACGAAAAAGTATGCAAGTATAGAAGAGAACTGGAGTAAATATTTCATTTGCCTTTACTTGAAATCTCTTTAGCATGTTGGATAGGCTTCATCATAGTAGCATTAAGCACATCAATTAAGTCAAAAGTGCTTTGTTAAAAGGTTACAAGAGGTTTCAAAGCTTCTGAACCAACCTTTTAGTTGTGGCTGTATTAAAGCTCCACAACTGCATAAAATATGAATTGGTAAGGCTGTCTGCTTTAATTAAGAACTGTCTTTCTTACTTCAAGTCTAGCAAAGGCATACTTTTGCCAAACATTTATTGCCTTTCTAAGCCAGAAACTATTTACCTCCTAATAGTCTCTGGATCAATATGTTATGGCAATCCAGAAAACACTTGGGGATCTTCAGCTACTTACACTCTTTGAAGCATTAACCATTTATACTATTTTGTTTCCAAATTTTCATTAAGCTTTCAGCTTGTAAAAACTCCTTTTCTTTCTTGTTCAAACTACTTGTTTGCAAACTAGAAATATCCCCTACTTTAAAAAGGGAAAGAATGAGCAGAATTTTGAAGGATTCAAAGAACCATCAGAAGTTCTGTGTAGCTTTAAACTCTTATAGCCATTTTCTGGATCAGTCAGTTCCTGTGCTCAGTTATTCACGACCTGGTCATCTCACAGCTGGACTGTTGCAACATGTTCTACATGGGCTACCCTTGAAGAATATCTGGAACCTCCAGCTGGTACAGAACACAGCTGTGTAGGCTCTTCTTGGAGCCCCTGGGTGGCCCATGATACAAGGTTTTGGTTATCACCTTTAAAGCCCTTCATGGCATGGGTCAAGGTTATCTGAGGAATCTCTCATCCCAATAGGATCAGCCTGCCCCACCCACACCAGCAGAAGAAGCATGATATGGACCCTGTTGGTCAAGGAATTTCAAATGGTAAGGTCTAGAAGTGTCTTCACTGGTATGTGCCCTCCAGTGGTGAGTTTCAAATCTTTTTACTATTGGTTCTGTGGGTGTGGCTCGGTGGGCATGGCATGGCTGGGTGGGCGTGGCAGGGGAAGGATACCGTAAAATCTCCATTCCCACGCCACTCCAGGGGAAGGATACTGCAAAATCCCCATTTTCTCCCAATCAGCTGGGACTTGGGAGGCAGAGAATAGATGGGGGCGGGGCCAGTCAGAATTTTTACTACCGGTTCTCCGAACTACTCAAAATTTCTACTACCGGTACTCCAGAACTGGTCAGAACCTGCTGAAACCCAACTCTGGTGCCCTCTGGAACAGATCTCACCCCTCTAGGTGAGATCTGCACCCACCCTTTTGGACTTCTGAAAAGGCTTGAAGACTGGCTCTGCTAACTGGCCTGTGACCCCAAAGGGAAAGTGGCATCCTGGAAGTGGCTAATAGATAGATCTCACATCCTCTCCATACACACTTTGCTCTCATCTTCTCCATCTATGTCAATTGAATTTTAACCAAATGTATGGTCTTTATGTATTGTTTTAATATTGTATAATGTATTTTATTGAATGATTTTAAGTTGTCTAAAGTTGCCTTGGTAGAATGATTGAAGGAACATCTAACTACGGTATTTCTATAAACCAGTGAGTGAATAAATAAACCAGTATGCTAAATTTCACTAGGCATGGCATTTTTATCACATATCTGCTCTAACTGTTTTGTTTTGTTTTGAATGGTACAATCTTATCAGGCATAACCCAAGTGCTTCCTATAAAACAGATAAAATTACATTTCTTAGAATTACCTCACCTTTCATCTTTAAAATTACAAATCAATGCAGGGGTGTAAATCTTGATTTAGTTCTCGTTTGTCATTCATGTACACACACGCACTCAAGATTGAAACAACCCATGGTTCAAAGTTTCTGTGTTTTAACTCACTGCTTGTTAATATTCACTATAGACATTGGGGCTCAGTTGCCATGAAAGGCTGTAGTTGACATAAAAATGGAAATGAAAACTTCTAAAGTGCAAAGTATTAGAACTATGAACCTTTTAAAAATGATTCAGAAGTACTTTGATCTCACCTAGTCATCACCTGTTTTTTTCTCCCCCAGATTTTCATGTGAGCCTGAAAAAAAAGTGCTGGTGTTTCAAGAGTTGTGTTGATATTATTGAGCACATTCCTTGAAGCAGGAGCATCTACACCTGAAAACTGCTGGGCTGCTTTAATAAGAAGCAAAGAGGGGGTGTGATTGTGGAAAACGCAACACCTTTTTTCCAAACCCCAATGCCTAGATGGGTTTTCCCCCCGTCATGTTCAATCCAAGCAGAGTCTTGGATTAAATTAAAAAAATAATGTTAAATAGAATCAAGGGAAAAAGATGTTTACATTAACAATTCATCAAAAGAGCAAGCGTCATTATACATACAAAGCCTAGAGAATTATTTTGCATTTGATTTTCCCCTTCTAATAGCATTATTATTGATTTAAATATTGTCAAACTGCACACAGGTCAAACATAAACACATCACTGGATTTTTGAAGTGTTGGTTATTATAATCTTGCTCAACCCAAATGCTGATGGCTTTAAAAATTGTGAAGATGTCAAACGTACAGGTCAGGCTCCCAGTCAGTGGCTCTCAAAATTCAACAAAAGCTTCTTGCTAAAGCATGATTTGTGAAAGTTTTGAGGGAATACTAATCATTGCATATATTATTATACTAAGTTATACTAAGTTATGGAAAAGCCAAGAATGTTTATTTTTCCTAGTATTACAATATGAGGATGAGGATGAGGATAATGATAACAATCCCTTGTTAACATAAAATTGCCTGCGGTCCGATTTAAGCATAGTACACAAAATTGTCTGCTACAACGTCTTGCCTGTCAATGACTTCTTCAGTTTCAACCACAATAATATATGGGCAAACAATCAATACAAACTCAAGGTAAACCACTTCAAACTCGATTGCAGGAAATATGATTTCAGCAACAGAGTGGTCAATGCCTGGAATGCTCTACCCGACTCCATTGTTACAGCCTCAAACCCTCACAGTTTCAACTTCAAACTGTTTACTGTGGACCTCACTCCCTTAAGAAGTCTGTAAAGGGGGCATGCATAAGCACACCAGCGTGCCTACCGTCCCTGTCCTACTGTCCCCATTTATTTGTACAGTATTTACTTCCTTTGTTTATGTTTATGTTCATACCTATACTTGTTATCTTGTACATGTTTGACAAATAAATAAATAAATAAATTTTAAAAATTGAATATATTCTTTAAACCAGGGGTGTCAAACTCGCAGCGTCACATTGCTGTCATGTGACATATCGTGACTCCCCCCCCTTCGCTAAACTAGGGGTGGGCATAGCCAGTGTGTGACACATCCAGGCTGAGGGCCACGAGTTTGACACCCCTACTTTAAACAGTATCAATTCAGAATCATTGGAGAAAGCAATGCTTATAAAACTATTTTCTACTCATGTAACTTAAGAAAAATGTTTGGAAAGGGTCATTTTATTTTAATCTATGCTTAAGGCAATTACTATATACATAATGATTTGTATCCATGACTGACACATTCTCCTAGGGTTGCCATCTTGGATTTCAGAGAAGCATCAGAGCTGTTAGAAGCCACAGGATATACATTTCCCCCCCCCCCAAAATGCTTGACATCTGTTTCAGTGCTCTGTGAAAATTGTGCACTCTAATTTCAAAGTCTCCCTTTGATCAAGGACAAGTCAGCCTGTCAAATATAGTTTTGAATAGTCCAGAGTTAATAGGTGGGTTCCTTTGTAAAAGAGCATTCCTTAAGATACAGATATTGCTTTTAGTTTTGATTCATGCTAGGCCTAGTGGTTCAAACTCGTGATAACATGTTGTCATTACGTGATGTATCACAACTTCTTTCTCCTTTGCTAAACCGGGAGTGGGCGTGGCCACGAGTTTGACACCCCTGTGCTAGGCAGTGACAGAGCTGGTTCAAATACTTAGAATTCGGTGTGATAAAGAGTAAATATCCCCCTCACGCCAGGAAAAGCAAACAGTTTTGCACAAGAAAGTATTGTTGTTGTCAATATTATTATTTTGTTAGCAAACCTAATACAAAATAAATCATAGCAATTCTAATTCTGGGGAGCAAGAAATGTAACAATATAATTATTAAACAAAATATGACAAAAGGAGAAGAAATGAGGGGCAATGGGGGAATGCAAAAGATATCTATGTGAGTATATTCACTTAGACATGAATTTTAAAAATGAGGGCTATTTTACATTATAACAAAAAGGAAATTCAGAATGAAGCAAACCACTCACTGATAAATTGTGAAGTACAGTAGTTTACTGAGTGGCACTTGGAGCTATTGGTTTAAATATGCAATGAGGTCAGAGTTTCTACTTATGAATTTAAGGGCTTGTATTAGATTTGGCCTGTCAGGAAGTATGCTAAAAGGGTTGAGGTGTGTGCAGAATGTTTTCTGAGATGCTGCAGGCACTTTCTTTTCCAATAAAGAACATCATACATCAACGGTTAAAATTGATTTTCCCAGAAAGTTTCCCCTACCTCTTAATGAAACTCTCTATGCTGCACTCATCTACAATGTAGATTATCAGGTAAAACTCACTTTATGCTTCAGAAAGTTTGGATGCTATTAAGAATGTTTGGGGAATACTTATTGATACAAGTGCATAGTCAAGTGCATACACATTAAAAGAGAGGGAGGAACAATAGACAGAAAACACTTTTGCTCCATTAACCCACTCTCAA
The DNA here is from genome assembly GCA_022577455.1 of Arizona elegans. Taxonomy (NCBI): domain Eukaryota; kingdom Metazoa; phylum Chordata; class Lepidosauria; order Squamata; family Colubridae; genus Arizona; species Arizona elegans. The sequence goes on from JAKOOJ010000002.1 coordinate 115,549,492, forward strand.
TCCACCCTGCCACGTTGAATAGATTTTTTTAAAATAAATAAATAAAATTAAAATAGGTTTAAAACCCATTGTATAAATGAGCCACCATCAACTAGGAAAATGGATTTATGACAGTCCATTATACAGAATAAGTTGGTTCATATTCAGATTCTATCTAAATCACTAGAAATGGTCTCACTGCCTCTATAATTAATGGAAAATATTCATTTAATATTATCTTCTAACTGTGTTTGAACAATAGCCAGACAGTTCAATGGGCCCAGAGAAGCACTCTGACTCCAATGAGGAAAAGGTGATCATGCTATGCACATGAAAATTTACTTTAGCATACAAACCCTCTTAGTTGGATTACTAGTTGCCAGAATCTTTTCAACATGGACATTGGATATCCACATTATGAAGATTGTATCTACTGCTATTTTCTACTGTGTAGAGTTCATTTATGTTCATTCAGCAATGGGGCAGACAAGCAAATTTTTGAGGAGAGTTTTTCTCATACTATAACATGGTGTAATCCTTATTTCCTGAACCAAAGAGCTCACATGTTTCTTGACATTCCTATTTTATTCCCTTCGTTATAAGCTGCTTTTAAGTAACAGGATACTCATTTTTTTTTTAAATTGTGAAATGATAACAACAAAACCACAAAAACAGGGGAATGGATATTACTTATATAAAAGTAATCTTATAAAAGTTTCTAAGAAACCTATATTTGTCATGTTCTAGTTTAATTCTGATTATAAATACACCTCTACTTTATGCGGCCATCTCAATAATGATTATATCTGTATGTCACATTTGTTCCATTATGCCTTAATGTTACTTCTCTTAATCTCTTCCCTTTTTTATACCTACCATTATTGTCATCAAAAGTAGCTGTATCTTCCTTAAAACAGAAAAGCAGTGATTGTTTTGGCTCACTCAGAGTCTATCTGCTCCAGAATACTGTTTCCAACAGGATGTACAGATTTTGAAAGCTCGCTAGATAGGAATATAAAGGAAAATTGCTATAGATTTCAAAGGAACGGAAACAGTGTGATCCATCAAACATCAGACATCAGAGAATGGGTTCCACCAACACCTGCTACTCTCTGCTAAGAAATTCTCAGTGACAAGGGTATTACTCAAAGAGTATGTTGCAAACAACATTTCAAATATCGTAAAAAATGCAAATGACAATGAATGTAGATTTTCCAGCAGTTTAAAAAACAGAAAAAAAAACAAAATTAAATGGCACTGAAATGGATCAGATTTAAAAAGATGTACGATATATATCCCTAGATAATATAAACCCCTTTCAGGCATTATTAAAGTTTATAACCCCATCCCTGCCTCCTTCCCAGGAATTCTGCTTACCTGCAGGCATCATTATGAGTTAGATATAAATTTCAGGAGAAAAATCTGGTGCTGTGTGTCAGCCCAGATTGTCTACAAGCAGTAGTGGTGCTGAATTCTATAGAAAGCTGACATCATTTAAGTAAAGTCATCTATTGCAGAAATTATCTGCAGCGCTCATAAGTTGAATATTCTATTTTAGTAACACCAGAATTGGGATTTACACAAATTTACACAAATCTATTCATTTACTATAATCAAATCTATTTAATCTACACTATTCATTATGTGAACTTTGACCTGTTCTAGAAATTGGATAACCACCTCCCTCTCTTCCCAAGATCAAAAGACCACTGGAATTTTCTTCCTACAAATGTAGCCCACCACTATCTCAAGACAAAATTTTTCAAACATATCTTAACAGAAACTACATACGCTTGAAGATTTTTTTTAAAGATGCTTGCAAAATTTAACCGTGGCTAATACTAGGATCCAGTAATGTGTATTTTGTGAGAAAATATATCTTGAAACATACAGTATTTCAGGAGGAAAGTGTTTAAAAAATGCTCACTAAAATATGTTTTATGCAGATTTTGAAAAATTGTAAAAAAAGAGAGGACAGAATAGACAAATGAATAAACAATCATGTGAACCCCAAATTGATTGATTTGTTAATCGGTAAATAAAGCATAGATTTTAGCAAAAATTCTTCACTTGTTGCTAAAGAACACTGCTAGATAATGACAGGTATAACAGAACAAAACTCTGTTAATGGAACAAATTCATATCCTATCCTAAAGCAAGAGAACTCAAATATATTGAAAGTGTCTGGCAACAAATCTAAATTATGAAAGACATGGGTATAGTTTCAAATTCTTCATTCATATTTTTTGTAAAGTACACATTCTTGTTATAATATCCCTACAGCTATATTCTGTTACGATGCATATGAGAGTGTATTATTTAAAATATTTATACCACTTTCTACTTAAAGAGCACTCAAAGGAACTAACAAGGAAATTACAAACAGATAAAATAATGTTGTAAGCCTCATTAAGAAATACACCGCACTGACTGAAAATATATTAAAATATCTTTCAAATATAAGACTGGTAAATTTATATTTTTCTCCCACTTGATTTTTGGTTAAGCAAGCTAGTACCAACCTCAGTGATCCTGAATAAGAAAACTGCTCCATCACCTTGGGTCAGGTACAAATAACCAGGAACATTTGTTGAGTTCAAAGCACAGAAGATTATATTATTGTTACCTATATGCAAGAATCTAGTTAACTAATGCTCAAAGATGAACTGGTTTTAGATAAGGGTCAACAAAATTCACAGGAGGCTGGACTTAAGTCTCTTGTGGCAATGCATTGATTCTAAACCAGGTGTGGGCTGCTGGGGGTTCGCAGGGGTCCGGGAGAACTTCTAGCTAAGATTCTGTGCAGTATGGAGAACCCCCCAAATCCCTAGCTGGCCCCGCCCTCCCCTCCCCTCCCAGGAGTCCCCACGCAGCCTGTTTTGGATGCAAGTAAGTGCAGGGTGTGTGCAGAGGCTCAGGGAGGGCAAAAAATGGGCCTACCAGAAGTTTGGGAAGGCTGGAAACAGGCCCATTTCCGGCCTCCAGAGGGCCTCTGGAGCCTGGGGAGGCCATTTTCGCCCCCCCCCGGAGGCTTGAGAAAAGCCTTTGGAGTCCAAGGAGGGCAACCCCCCCTGGGTGGTGCAGGAGCCCGACTAGGCCATGCCCACTGTGGCCACGCCCACCCAGCAACTGGGCAGAGAACCCCTTGCTAAAATTTTTAAAGCCCACCCCTGCTCTAAACTGATGACCCTTTAACTCCCCCTTCCAGTTCAGCTTGTTCTTCTCCTATATCTTATCCTGTGCTATGAGGTCTGAGTGCATTCTATGCTCTAAAGTAGTATCCCCAAACTAAAGTGCTCCTGAGCCTTGTAAACGCAAATCTCAAGATCTCCAGCTAATAAGGTCTTCTGGAATCTGGAGGATACAAGGTTTGAGAAGACTGATTTTGGAGCTTTAGGGAATGGGTAGTTTGTGACTGAGAATAATAACTTCAAAGTAGAATCTGTTTTAAAGACTCAAAGAACAGGACAGATTTACACAAATTCTCTAGAACCAGGAGTCTTATTTAATTTTTCAATTGAGGACAATGACAAAAAAAGAATAATGAATAGAAAAATAAATTTCTCCTAATTAACCTCCCTCCCAAATGGTTCTAGATCCCCCCGCTACCACCACATAGCCCTTCACTTTACCCAGGGTGGATAAAAATCAATGATTTTTTTTAAAAAAATTAATTAAAAAATGGGATTTTTACAATTTAAATTGGATTTTTTTTTATTTTTGTCAAATTTATTTTAATAAAATGTTTTTGGAGTAAAAATCTATCTAAAGATAGCTTTCTATTTAAGATACATTAATAATTCAGTTTATTCAGCATGAAATGGAGCTTAGTTATGTAGCACGAGGCTGTATATTCTGCAATATTTACATTTTTGGTAAACTCATTCAATGAATCCGAGCTCTGCAAGCTGAGATTAAATGCACTGCATTGATGCATTGACACGATTTCAGAGTAACCATGAGATAAATCATAAAACAAAGCTTAGAATATTCCTTTATTCCATTGTTTTGCAAATCTATGTATACCACAAACTAATATATATGTGTATGTGTGTGCGCGTGTGCGTGTGTGTGTGTAAAATATTTATAAACAGCTTATAAATATAAAGAGCACCTGTCATTTCAGATCCATCATGGCCGCACCTGTTAGCGGGCGTCCACTCGTCTGCTGCCTGCCACATCTCTCACCTTGTTGTGTCACTGTCGCATCACCAGCCGTCCCATTAAAGTGAATGGGACTGTCAGTGAATCAACAACGGGTCAGAGGAGAAGCCGCTGTGGGACAGAGATGACAGTTGCTCTTTAAAAATTATGATTTAAATCGAGTTGATTTAAATCAAGCCTTTTTACTAGTGATTTAAATCGTGATTTAAATTGTGATTTAAATCGACTTGATTTAAATGAAATCCACCCTGACTTTACCAGACCTATGGTTCTTCGGAGCCACATACTTGTCATAATGTCTTCCAAGCATGTTTATAACTATGGGCATTAAAGGAAATATGAACCCTTTACACTCTAACTCCATTATTATTTAACATAAATATGCTTTTAAAAGTTATATACAACCCATTATTTGCATGCCCATCTAAATTCCTGTACATTTCCCTTTGGGTGTCTTCCTACCCATGGAAACGGGGTGCCTAATAATCAGTTTGCTGGACTGCAACTTGCAACTTTCATAATAATTCTTGTGGTAGCCATCTGGGGGTTTTCAAGGTCATGCCACTACTTCATATAAAAAGTCCTCTGATACAATTTAGCAGTATTTTTCATAAAAACCATTAGAATCTTAAAAGATTCCTTTTTTCAAAACAACAAACCAAGGAGAGAGATGGTCAAATGGAAAATCTTTACAGAACTCTTCTTAACTGGCATAACATCTGCACTTTGGCACTTCTCCCTGACATGGAAATAAAATCAATGCGGAAGACCCACAAGCAGCTGCTGAGAGTGTGTTATTGTATTGCAGAATTTACTAAAAATAAGGACAAACCAAGCAAAAGCACTTTTCTTCTGAGTTAACAATGTCATCTGTTTTCTTGATGCAAGGGCAGGCTTCCCCAGCTGGGTTGCCTACTGCTACTTAGGGATTATGGGAAGTCTATGAATGGTAGTCTCTCCTTGATAGAGAACATCTCTTTAGAGATCCTTGTTGAATGGGGGAAGGACTCTTTGCAAGTTCTATCATTGCAGGAGAAGTCAGGGCAGGTCCTTTTGACTTCTGATACCTGCATCTTATTATGAAAGTGCTCTTCCTTCTGTTTTTAGCAATCAAGGGAACCCTTGAGCATTTATTGGGGGGGAAAAGGAAGAGCAGAGTTCTTACAATGAACACAGATTACTGCTTGTTAACAAACAAGAAGGAATGGGAGAATTATTACACTGCCTGCAAGCCAGTCAAAAAAAATTAAAAAGGCAGAAGGGCGTTGAGTCACCTCTCCTTTTGATCAACTCTTATTTTTATCCTTCAATTCTTCTTTAAAAGAGTGGTGTGCTGACCTAGTGGTGAAGATGCTCACCTCCCATTCAGAAGGTTGAAAGTTCAACCTTAAGGTAGCAGTAGATATTCCTCTCAGGGCACAAAGAGAAAATGGGCTGCGAACTCCACGTAGGTGTCAGGAAGGGCATCCGGGTAGGAAACGCTGAGTTCCATTTAGTTGCCCTGACTCTATGCTGAATTAAAGGATTACTGGATTATACAAAGAAAAAAAAATCTTTTTTAAAAGAGCTGGTATATCTACTCACAGGAAAGAGGAACACTCTACTAGTCCTTCCCTCTAAATAAATATTAATGACTACCGTAGAAAATACAAAAGAAACAACATCACTCTTTAACAATATGGAAGGACTCCTGTGAATATCAGTGCCCCAATTTAGCCAAGCATTGATCTTACCTAAGGTCACTCAAAATCTGGAACTGGCACTGTAATAAATATTTCAGTGAGGTTTTTATCTATGCCATTAAATCAAGGATTGGCCATATTTTCTGGAGCAGGAACTGCATGTAATGTTTTTTCTTAGAAGGAAAACGCAATGCCCAGGATGATACGCAAAATGCATGGGTGTTGTGTCATATAAGTGGGCAAGATTTTCTGATGTTCAAGGGTGGTTCTTTTTTTAAATCTAGGTTCACTCTGTATTTTTCTCAAAATTATATTTTGAGGGAAGCCGTCAATAAACTCAAGATAGCACTTGTATCACCAAAACCCTGTCCCTTCTTTACAGTTGTAATGAATGTAAAAAAAGGGGTAGGATTTCAATGGCATTAACCCGGATGCCACCTGGACCATGACAACCCACCCTCTAGATATCCCTTATACAGATAGTCCTCCACTTACAACAGTTCATTTAGTGACTGTTTGAAGTTACGACATCACTGAAAAAAGTGACTTAAAGCCATTTTGTCACAACCATTGCAGCATCCCCATGGTCTTGTAATCTAAATTTAGATACTTGGCAACTGACTCATATTTATGATGGTTGCAGTGTCTTGGGGGTCATATGATCCCCTTTTGTGACCTTGACAAGCAAAGTCAATGGGAGACCCGTGGTGGAGCAGTGGTTAGAGTGCAGTACTGCAGGCTACTTCTGCTGATCACCGGCTGCCAGCAGTTTGGCAGATTGAATCTTACCAGGCTCAAGATTGACTCATTCTTCCATCCTTGCGAGGTGAGTAAAATGAGGACCCAGATTGTTGGGGGCAATATGCTGTCTTTATAAACCACTTAGAGACCACTTTTTAAACCACTTTGTAAAGCACTGTGAAGCACTTATAAATCTAAGTGCTATTGCTATTCACTTAACAAGCATGTTACTAACTTAACAACCACAGTGATTCACTTAACAGCTATGGCAAGAAAGGTCATAAAATGGGGCAAAACTCACTTAACAAACACTTCACTTAGTAACAGAAATTTTGGGCTCAATTGTAGTGATAACTTTAGGACTACCTGTATAGGTTCACAATAGATGTTTTAGATGTTTCCCATGTTAAAATAGGGAGGATTTGCTGATGACTGTCAGAAACTACTGTATGTTCTAAATGACTGGAAAAGAAGAAGTTACAGTTCCACCAATCTTGGAGTCTCAGGGTACCATCTCTCTACTAAATACTGCATAAAGCAGCATTTCCACCTCTTATGATCTCCTACAACAGAGACAAGAATCAAAACAAACGCAGCTGTTCCAGTCATACATTCCTATTCAGCTCTCTCCTGTCCCCTGATCACCCAGCAATGATGAATCCTGCTTGATGCAATGGCAAAAAGAGGAGACTGATAACTCATTAGGAAACAGAAAAATGCCTGTTTAATTACTTGAAAAATATCTCTACCAGTACCTTTTAATGGCACCTGCAGGGGATAAACATGTCCACAGTTTTAATTAATTTCATTCATTGCACCTGTATGGCTGGAAGAAATGGGATTCTAATGAAAGTACCTTCAAGCATTTCTCCAGCAGTGAGAAACATGTTTTGGCTACAGCCAGAAAAAGAAGCTTCTCTCTTGGTTTAATTAAGGTGTTGGAAGGTTATAGGAGGGGAGGGGCATGCAGCATTACAGTCATCATTATTTCAAATCAAACTAGGAGGCAAAAATCCCTGAGCTCATTTCAGAAAAACAATGCATTTTTCCCAATGTGTTTTCAATAAAAAAAGGGAAAAAAAAGATAGTGTAGCACTGTTTATTTCTGCAGCACCTAGAATAAAACATGTCATAAATATTGCTTTCTTGTCTACATAGGTAGCATAGGAGCCAAGAGCAGTAAGTGGTGATAAGTTTTCAACTCTGCAGAATGATCAGTTATTTGTGATCCATTCTTTTTTTTTTTTTTGAGGGTAGCTTGATAATGCAGAAGATGAAAAATTCTATTCCAATATTCTCTGCTCTAGGATATTTAGAAGGCATATTTCATAATACACATCACAGTGAGTTTATTCACAAATGTGCTGGAATAAAATACATGCTGCAAGCTGACCATTCATTTCATTTGACAATAGTGTCACTAGATAATAAGGCAATAAAACACAATACAACAATAAATAAAATGCAACAATTTGCCTTGGCGAGGGAGAAAAATCTAAAAAACATTAAAAATGGATATAAAGCCAACTGAATATACTGTCCCAATATGATCAAGTATCATAACTGCAGGTGAAGATAATTAAAGAGAAATAAATTAGCTGTTAATTGCAGACACATTTTAAAATAACTGAAGAAGTTGTGATGATATTAAACATTCAGTCAAAGGTTAGCGGACAGAGAATTCATAACAGTGACTGGAAAAAGGGTTGATAACGGAGTTACCAAACTATATAGAAATCTCTGCAAAATTCACAGAGTGATAGAACATAGCCATCAAAGCAACAATTTCAATTCCCAACAGACAACTCTTTTAATGTAACTCACCTTTCTTAACCTGTCTTCTACGAGTGCTGAAAAAAAAAGACTTCAAATGGTAGTGGCTTAAAAATCTTTCCGTATTTAGTTAAGATACTTTTAGAAGTAAGGAACAACAACATTCCTCCTAACATCCCCAGACCTGTTAGGCATTGAATTAGCTCATTGGGTCCTTTCCCAAAAGAAACTAGCTGTTAAGCCCAACTTTTCATAAAACCAACCATTTATTCATACTGCTTGCAAAACATCAACATATAAATACAACCAATTAAATCATTCAAGGACTGCCCTGTTCAGTGTTATATTATTCAGAGTGCTCAGCTTTGCCTTGCCTGTCCTCCCTTCCAGCTCACAATGCTTTAACAATGTTAGACATGTTTAATGTTACAAAACCACTGTATATAAAGCTACTCATATATCCATTTCCAGGTTAGTCAGAGGTACCTGGAAGACACATATAGAATTCTACACATTTTATGAAATCAGGAAGTTACCTGAATAAGCAGGGATTAGATAATATAACTTGAGATGAGGGGTCAAGAGGTGTTGTATATGATTTAAGTAAGGATCAATCTTACAAGTCTCTCCTTCATCCCCAACATGTGGTGATGAGAGCAAACCCACTTCTAGAGTAATCCTTTACATCTCATACAACAAATTCTATTTCATCATGCATAATCCATCACATCTCCATAAAATATGGCCTTTGGATCATGAACCTATTGGACATTCCACAATATTCTAATCCTTTCAAAGAATTTATTCACAGTCTAAAATTGCATAATCTGAACCTCTAATCATTGGGTGATCCTGCTCGATACAAAAAATGAATGCATATGAAATGCTAATTCGGAAGAGTTTCCCCATTTACTAACCATTGATTTCTTCTGGCAAAATGATAATTGGTTGGAAAAGAGGAAATTGGCCTCAAGTTAATGCTACACTCTTTAATCATACAACACATAGACAGATTCAACCACAGTTTCAACTAAGAAACTACTAGCATATTAGACCAAGCCAAATCAAAAAATGCTAAGGAATTCCTGGAAGTGTGGCATTCAGACAAATTAACCATCAATGGACATATAGTGATAAACCATATTTACAAACCATTCAAAAGAGACAGTAACAACCAAAAAAAAAACCTAAGATGGAAACAAATAAACTAGAACACATCCCTTCCAACAGTCAACGTGCAGTTAAATAGGGCTCAATACCAAACAACAATTAGGCAGAAAACAATGCTCTAATCAAGGAACTATCGAAGAGGCCAACTACACCCCTACCAAAACTGACAGCGCAAACTACTGAATATAAACAAGGAGCAAACCTCATACTTATTCATATTGATGATGTTTCCTAGTTGGGTAATGAAATGTCTTCAAGCCAACAACCAAGCTCAAAGAATACCAACTACTTCATACTTTTATACTACAAAAAATAATTTGATACTTGGGTTTGAGACGAAATCTTAAGGCTATAGAATAGCCTGAACAAAGAAAAGCTGGGAAGAAGCAAACTACTTTTATTCTGTTGCCAGGAAAACAATATGAATTTCTCCATGTAGTCACCAGAAGTTGAATGACCACAGAAAAATTCCTTGTGACATATGGGCCATTTTTAATTTAATAGTGGGTGAGGCGGTAAGCAGCAAATAGATTTCATCTAGAGTTGCTGTGAATGCTCTGCCTCATACAGGTGCCAATATAGCAAATATCTGCCGAAATTCAAAACAACATACAGTTCAACAACAGATATTGCATCCAGTTTTGGTCGCCATGATATTAAAAAGATGTTGAGACTCTAGAAAGAGTGCAGAGAAGAGCAACACAAATCATTAGGGGATGAAGGCTAAAACATATAAAGAAGGGTTGGTGGAATTGGGTAATTTACTGAAAAATGGGACTGGGGTGACATGATAGCAGTGTTCCAATATCTAAAGGGCTGCCCCCTTATGTCCTTAAATTCATTTGGCAAAATAAAAAACCCAGAATTAAACTTAAAATGCTTCAAGAACTTAAAGAAAGAGGGGGATTTGGTGTCCCAAAATGGGAATACTACTATCAGGCCGCAAACTTAGTCTGGATCAGGGATTAGATATTGTTGAGAAGAAGGAGGTTGCTGATTTTGGAAGGTGAGGGGTTACATCAAGGATGGCATTATTTTCTTTGGCAAAATAAAATCCCAAAGCACAGGTGTCTTGCAGGACATTATGTGAGGAATATTCTAATTGAGTCGTGGAGGAAAATTAAGGGTAAATTTTACTTCTCAGTCCCCTCCTGGCTGGTCCCACTCGAAGCTATAACGTATAGGCCTCTATATAACAAAGAAAATCACCTCTCCTACCGGGAACTTTTGGACCCCCATGGCAGTCTGAAAACAAGAAATGAGTTGGAGTTGCAGGGAAGACAACTGGATTGGTGGGCTTATGCCCAAATTTGTTCGAAATTTAAAAAAGATAGGGAACAAGTTGGTATTAATTTGAATCAGCATGAACTGGACAATATCATTCTAGGAAAAGAGGATAAAATGTTATCAAGGATATATAAACTTCTAATAGACTATTGGATAGGGGATGAAATAGTTAAAGACTCTATGATTGCCTGGGGGAGAAATATTGGTTATCCAATTGATGTGACCAAATGGGAAGAAATCTGGCTCAAACATATGAAACTCCTGTGGGCAACATCATATAAAGAAAATGTGTACAAGATGCTGTATAGATGGCACCTTCCACCTGCCCATCTTTCTAAAATGTATTCAAATCTCTCACCAAACTGTTGGAAGTGCGGGGAGATCGGCACCTATTTCCACATGTGGTGGACCTGTCCCAGGACGAGGGAATTCTGGAAAACCATACAGGCATGGATTAGGGAAATCACAGGTTATAACCTAATTCTGAAACCAGAGTACTATCTACTGAACATTAGGCCAGATAATATAGGCACAAATATATGGTGTCTGTGTGTATTTATCACCACCTCAGCAAGAATATGTTTCACCCAACATTGGAAGGGGAAAGATCTGCCGGCTGAAGATTTGATTCTGGAGAAAATTTTGGATTATGCGGAAGCCGACAGACTGACTAAAGCATTGCGAGATCAAAAGGACTCCGTATATTTCCAATGTTGGGACAAATGGTATGTTTGGTTGAACAACAGACACCCAAAAAGTCAAGTATAACCAGGACTATGTTTAATATTTGTTAAATTTGACCGAAGCTTACATACCGTAGAAAGTGTAAATATCATGTAAAGTTTCTGTCGTGATCATTTGTTTGACTATTTCTTTTTTTTTGTTTGATGTACTGTTTTAAATAAATAAATAAAAAAATTAAAAAAATAAAATAAAATAAAGGGCTGCCCCAAAGAAGAGGGGGTCAAGTTCAACGTATTCTCCAAAGCACCCAAAGGCAGAACTTGAAGCAATGGAGGGAAATTAATCAAACAGAGAAGCAACCTAAAACTAAGGAGAAATTTCCTGACAGTGAGAACTATGAATCAGAACTGCTAATCCAAGAAAATCAAAGGAGTTGTTAAGTGCTCAAGGAGAATTTCAAAGTTACTCTGAAATAGGCTACTTTCAAGTCCCACATACAGAATTAGGCTCCCCCCCCCCCGATTTGGTCCTGGATCAATTGAAGAAAAATAATATCTTTCAACATCAGTTGTCCATTCACAAGATGGGAATTTCAACTGCTACCTCTCAGGTATCTGTGGCATAAGTGAAATGAAGTCAAATAAAAGAAAAGAAAAAACAAAACAACCATATTTATTTTAATTATACTTTTTGTTTGCTCCATTTTATTAACCCTTATAGATATTATATCAATATTAACCAAGCACACCAACACATTGGAATTAGACAGCATTCAAAGAAATGCATTTATTAAAGAAATGTATTTATTGAATTTGTATGCTTCCATAATCTATTCAAACTCCTAGCATTTTGCAACAGTAAATACTGAACAAAAACATCTATGGGAAAAGAAATAAGTTAATGCATTAATAAACTTTAGTTCTCAATAATAGTACTTTGAATTACACAAATCTTTTCAATTAAACTAGAAAGAAGAGATATTAGAGAAGTAGTAATTAACATATAGTCATATACTATATTTAAATAATTAGACCAGGGGTGGGCAAATATGGCCCCTTTATTACCTGTGGACTTCAACTCCCAGAATTCATGAGCCAGCGTGGCTGTCTCAAGAATTCTGGGAGTTGAAGTCCACAGGTTGTAAAAGGGCCACATTTGCCCACCCCTGAATTAGACATTACAGTAGAACCTCTGGTCACAACCATAATTCGTTCCATAACTTTGGTCCCAAACCGATTTGGTCATGACCTGAACCTAATTTTGGAAATTTGGCACTTACAAAACAAATGGTGCGGAAAGGGAAATAGGTTGAGGGGGTGGGGGGATTATGAATTTTTTGGTCGGAACCCAATTTGGTCATGGTCAGAAGCATTCGTGACCCGAGGTTCTACTGTAATGGTTTGGGTCAGAACTAAAATCTGGCTAAGATACCCATATATTTTTTAAAAATCAAGCTCGTAACCTACATATCTTTCTTTCTCTTCTTTCACATTCTCTTCTTTTTCTTCTAAGAAACACTCTACAAGTAACAGAGCAATATTAGTATTCTGAATAGAGTTCTATTTCTAATTTTATGTTAAATTAAAATAAAACCCAAAAGCTGAAAGCCATCATCTTTGTTTCAGAATAATTTCTCTTTCTAGTTTACTTTGGTTGACTAAGAAAATGTGATTTACTAATATTTGTATAATCCTTGAAGAAACTGGAGAAATAACCCCAATTGTCACAGGGAACCTCTCTGTTAGTTTATTGTTCATATTTCCCAAGGCATAGAAACTAATGCAACATAAGAAATACATAGAAACTAATGCAACATAAGAAATACAGACTTGGTTAGTTGCCAAGTCTGTTTCTGTAAAACCCTGGAATAATAAAATATGTTTTTCATTAATTAATTAATTTTTAAATGTATGGAAAATCTCTTTGCTTAAACAAGGAAAACTAAACATGAAGATCACAGTATATATGTCTCAATGACGCAAAGTAGCAAAATGCAAAAATAGGAGTAGAAATAATCTGATTTATTAATCCTATTATTATTATTGTTGTTGTTGTTGTTGTTGTTGTTGTTGTTGTTGCTGTTAATTTATATCCCACAATTTTTTAGATGCACAAAATGGCTTGTATGAAAATTTCCATTTATCTTATCCCCACAATATAGATTGAACTGAAAGTGAATGATTGGCTTTACGAGTGTGTGTTTGAACTTGGATGGTAGTCTCATATTTTAACTACCATACCATATTGGCTGTCATCTATGTACAGTATAAGTATCTATATACACCAGTGGTGGGATTCAAGTAATTTAACAACTGGTTCTCTGCCTTAATGATTTCTTCCAACAGCCAGTTCACCAAACTGCTCAGAAAGTTAACAACCGATTCTCCCGAAATGGTGCGAACTGGCTGAATCCCACAACTGATGCACACTCAATAAGCATTGTATATTCATATAACTCTCCATATCAGAAAGCAAAGTGGGAATTCTTGCAGTTTAACCAATCTTGTTAAGTATTATGGAAATAGTAGATCCAATTCATCTGAAAGTATGCAGACTGGAGAAAACTGGAATATGTCCAAATATTGTTGTAGGAATGGTTCATCCACTCAACATACCTGAGCTATATACTTATTCTACCAGAAGAGACAGGGAAGAAGTAACGTCAGCATCTCCTTCGAAATCCAAGTAACCTTGTCCAGCTAGTTTGGAAGACCAATCTAAAATCCAAACCTGTCTTATTTTGTTCCTTTTGATTTTGGCAATTCCTGCTCTGGATATACTGTACTCTGTCATCCCAATATGTTTTTTTCCCCCAAAGGATTTATTTGCAAAGGAACAGAAGCAAACTTTTGTGGCAGAGCCTTTGATTGGAGCAGCTTCCTTCATGAAGTCATGTGATTCAGGATGGAAGGAATAATTGTGAGTTGTTTTGTCAAAAGGAAGTTGGCATTTCAAAGGATGTGAAGTGAACAACGAAGAGGCAGGGCTGCAGAATTACAGCATGCCTTTTTTTTTTTTTTTTTTAGAATTCTTCCTTTCATAAGGGATATGCAAAATTAACATGCCCTAGGATTTTACATATTGCAGGTCTGGTTCTGAACTCCTTAATGAGGCAAAGATGCCACTCATTTCAGTGGGAGTTTGGCTGAGAAATGAAAGCAAGACTTGGCCTTCATCCAACAATGCATATGGAGAATCTGCAAAACGTGTCTATTTACTCCAGACAAATAGGATGAGAGTAGAACTACTACAGTGTCAGTCTCCGAAGCAAGGGTCTCTTGAAACCTGTAGAGTTTAGCACACCCACCATAATAACAAAGGCAGAGGATAAAGATTCAAGCAACGAAAGTCACTTAGAAAACCAGATTTTGTACATAGTCCACTCCAAAAGTGGTCTAGAAAAGCAACATTTCTATGTACAGGTAGTCCTTGACATGTAAAAGTTCATTTAGTCACCTTTCAAAGTTACAATGACACTGAAAAAAGTGACTTATGACTATTTTTCACACTTACGACCTTTGTGGTATCCATGGGGTCATGCAATCAAAATTCAGATGCTTGGCAACAGACTCATATTTAGAATGGTTGCAGTGTTTTGGGATCACGTGATCCCCTTTTACGACCTTCTAACAAAAATGCGGAAGCCAGGTTCACTTCACAACCATGTTACTAACTTAACCTCTGCAGGGATTCATTTAGCAACTGTGGCAAGGAAAGTCCTAAAATGGAGCAAAATTCACTTAACTGCCTTGCTTAGCAACAGAAATTTTGGGCTCAATTGTGGTCATAACTCAAGAGCTACCTGTTTTCTCCCACTTTCATTAACTTGAGTGGACTTTGGCAGTGATAACAACACTGAAAAACCAGCTATTTTTAGGGTATCTTTCATAATTTAGTTTTTACTGATGTACTTGTGAGGCTATCGCCAGCTGTCCTAGATACATCAGGCCACATCTGTCCAAAAGAGACAATTCTCTTTTTATCCTTAGGTTTTCTACAGCTGTGAAGATCTCAAAGAGGAATGTGACCTGACCCACAGTGTGAGAAATATGCCAAAAGCAACACTTAGCCACAGGATGTTAACTCAATTGGGTCAAGCCAGGAAGGACTTTAAGTTAAAATTCATGTCAGACTTTTCTAGAACGATGTGCCTTCTTTGGTATACGAAGAACTTTTAACCACCACTCAGCAGGTGGATTGATATGGGTGGAAACTATCCACAAAATTCTGGTATCTGGTATCCAAATAAAAATGTACTGTAATAATTAGGAACATTATGGGGTTTTGTTAAACTCTTTGAAAGATTCCTGGCCCATTAACTATCAGAGGGGATTATCAGGAATCCTACAGCCACACAATACATCTTAATCTTGCTCTGGCATTCAGATTTCATAAAGCAATGATATGTTTTCTTCCAAAAACTTCAGAGAAAGGGAAGAGATTTGTATGTGACCTGTAATCAATGTATTTGATCTTATTTTCTCAGTGTCCACAGACCAATTACTTAATAAGCTGTTCTTGATTTTCACCCAAGTTGTTAGGTACATATGTCTATTTCTCAAGAACTGGCTTTTCCCATTTTTTGGTGTTGTGGCCAGATACATGTGAATACAATTGCTTATTTTCTCTGCACAAAACCTTTATGAGAACTGAAGTTACACAGAGACTTTCATTTCTTCAATTACAATATAGCACATTTCCTGTGTGTCATTGCAACGCCTGCATCAGGATACACTAACACACAGTTCAGTATCCACCGAGCCTTGAAATGACAAGGTTTTCGTGAGAAGTAGTGCTAGCTCTAAAAGGAGATCTTTGGCAACCTCACCTCCTACTCCATCTGTGCACATCTCTAGCAGAAAGGACAGGACTCAAACGTGCCAGAAAAAGGATAAATGGTCCAGATTTGAGTCTTTAGAATTCATGATCTCCCAATCTGGGAATGAGAAATAAAGATTGAAAAATGTTGCTGATGGATAGCCCAGGCAGGATATGACTGGGTTAACAGTAATAATAAAGATTAAACTGTTTCACTTAAGTGTGGGAAACACACACACCCCAATCTCAAATGATTCCTATGTATTTTGAAAGGTCTTTCTGCAAATAGCAGATACTGTACAGAGATTTACATAAATATTTAACCGTGCAGTCACCCTGGGAAAATCTACATAGGACTGTCCTTGAAGATGGCTTGGTCACTGCAGCTGGTGTGAAATACGATGGCTAAACTGTAACAGAAGTTTTACAGTCTGAGCTGAAACTGCATTCAAAGTTCTAAAACATTTGGGATCCTGGTATTTCCAGGACCACCATTCCTGTTTATATGTTCCGGAGAACTAAGAACCACCAATGGAGCTCCCACTGCTTTCTCTGTTTGAAGGGCGTCCTGTAAGAGTGAAAAATTATCTTGTTTTCAAATTGGACATTTTAAGTACTCAGCATTGTCATCATTCTTTCCCTCTCTCCCTCCCTCTCTCTCCCTCCCCCTTCCCCCCTCTCTGTCTCTCTCTCTCTCACACACACACACACAAATGGCTGAAGTACAACTAGGGAAGCAAAACGAGAGAAATGGATTGTTAGCAGGTTGTGGGAGGTGGCATTTAAATATAGACTTTCCTGTACAGCTTGAATATTTTGTCCTGACTCCTTTTATTATTATTATTTTTTTGAAGAACCCACACACCTACAGACAAGCCAAAAGCTGTTATTTTGCTTCTTTAAATAAACTAACATGGCACAGTTCAATAAAGCCACTTGTAATAAAAACAAAATGAGCATGGCACATGTAATTCTGACACCCACCTAGCCCTCTTTGTTTTCTGAATGAATAGCTGGGAGTGAATGTGGTGCACAATATATGTTCATTAACAAGAGTTAGGGAGGAGAGAATGAATTCTTATCTATATCTTCAAACTTAGCAAATAGCTGTCCTATTGAACTGAATACATGCAATCCTTAACAGGCATTTGTTCCAGACAACCTTAAGCAGCGGAAAGTGTTCAAGCTGTTATTAAATAGTGTGCAAACACTGCCACTAGAGAGATATGTGCATCTGAAGTATTGCCTTATAAAAATAGCAAGCAACCAGCAATTACCGTTTAATTGGAGGCACAAACTAGCAGAGTGATATTTCCATCACCCACGTGCAATATCTATGAACCCAAGTAATAAAAAAAAATAGCCTGCATATAACAGTAGAGAACTGCACTTCACATAAAGAATGTCATCCCTAGGAAGCTTGTGTGATATAGGACAAAACCTGGGCGAAGGCAATACCTTAATCCTTAATGAGCAATATTAATATCGTAAAAATATAGTAATCTCAAGAACTGTCTCTGCCTCAAAACGGGCGACAGCCATAATGAGATGCAAATCAATGCTCTCCCTTAATGAATAATGCAAATGAGCACAACTCACAGCAAGGCAGTCTGAAGGAATCTCTCCTACCTCCTCTTATACTTCTGGGGATTTAAACACCGTGTGTCAAAAGAAATTAGAGAAATGCATTGCAGAGCAATGACAAAGCTCCAAATCTCAAATCAGCCAGGTGCATTAAGATGCCTAGGACAGCAAGGGTGATAGGTGACATCTTATTAAAATGAAAAGCTGGCTGTTTCCCTATCTTCTGGTTAATAAAGTGGTTAAGAAGCTTTTTCCTTTCTTTTTCCCTCTCTTTCCTCCCTGTCAATAGTTAGTGATAGTGTTCCAAATATGAGATACGGAGGGCAGCAGAAAACATCCCCAAGAGTTCATGTCTGTCTTTAACAGTATGCATATCTACCCTGTTTCCCCCAAAATAAGACATCCCTTGATAATAAGCCCAATCGGGCTTTTGAGTGCATGGCAATAAGGCCAAGTGCTTATTTCAGGGTTCAAAAAAATATAAGACAGGCTCTTATTTTCGGGGAAACATGGTAACATCTTTATGAGTCTGTCACTTCCACAGTGCCACAACATTCTCTTATAGCAGAGGTAAGGTTGCTTGAAAACTCCAAAGTTTGCAAATTGTGGTCCAGGCTGACCTTATCCCCATCACTAGGAAAGCTATTCATCAGGTTGATACTCATCCAACAATTCTGTGTCCTTCAAGAGAAAATACATGCAGAAATCGATATTATGTGCTGGCTAGGAATTCTGGGAATTGTAGTTCAACACACTGGGGGAAATTCCTCCAACCTTATAATGAAAAGCTATGGGACTATCTTTTTTCTTTTTTTTTAATTTACCAGCAAAACATGAGGGTGGGATGGTTGAGTCTCAAGCGATCAAAAGCTCAAGCACCATCCTGCGAAATAGTACTTTCTTTCAGATTCTGACAAGCCTTTAATTTGGATATCTTTCAATTCTGAACTGGAATGATATTTAGGAGTAGTGGTGGCAATTGTGAATTCCAACAGGTGTCTCTGGTTAGAATTATTTAACGTTATATTGGGTCACACTAGTTATTTTAAGCAATAAACAGAAGTCTGGGAACAGCAGGAAGACTTAAATTTCAAGCCAGCTTTTGAATTCCAGTTCAGAAGCTCATATCGTATCTGAAATCACAAACTGTCTAATAGATAAATTCAACAGCAGGACAATGCACTGTGTTTAATGCTGCTTACTCCTGTCCCCTGACTTCTGGCATTCTTTGCTAATAATGCTACCAAAGCCAAAAATTTACCTTCTTTTCAATCCTATAATATGCAGTAAGAAATGACTTAAATATATTATTTTTCACCAGAGATTACATCAGTATCTCCATATCTGATGAAAAAAAAAGTCAGCTGAGAGTGTCATATCACCTCCACCAACATATAGCTGCCCAAAACGGTATACAGGTAGTCTTCAACTTGGAACCATAATTGATTTTTGTTGTTAAGCAAGACAGTTCTTAAATGAGTTTGTGGCCTTTCTTGCCACAGTTTAAGTGAATTTGGATTCCCCATTGACTTTGCTTGTCAGAAGGTCACAAAACGTGATCGTACGACCCTGGCACAATAGTCATAAATATGAACCAGTTGCCAAGCATCTGAATTTTGACCCTGTGACCATGGAGATGCTGCAATGGTTGTAAGTGTGAAAAAATGGTCATAAGTCACTTTTTTCATTGCTGTTGTAACTTTGGACACTAAACGAATGATTGTAAATTGAAGATTACCTGTAATAGCTTTTTATCGGTTTTGATACAATCTCTGAGCTACATTAATTTTATTCTGTGTACAAGTTTCCAGAAATTGCTGGAGACAGATCAGTATGTAGGCTAAAGAAACTTACAAGAAAAGGTTTATCTAGGTAACAGAATACAGAACAGGCTTAAAGAGATTTTATCAGATGTCCTCTTTGCAGCTCTGGGAAAAAACTCTTTTATCCCAAGCTGACAAAGAAATCATGGCTGAAAAGAAAGAGTCTCAAAACTCATTTCTTTTTTACAGTATAGCTAGCAGTTTAAATTTGGTAAGCTTAAATCAGGAAAAAGAAATGTAATATTTTTCCTGATTTAAGAAGGTGGAATACTGCAATAACATTTTATATGTTTTTGCTCAATGCATTTTTATGTCCTTCATCAACATCTCCTGTCTCTGTTCTCTTCCTTACTATCAAATAGAGGGAAGCTTTGGGTGTTACATCCTAAGCTTTAGATGTCACATTCTGCATTTTTATTAGAGTTACACTACTTGTAATGATGATAAATGCTTCATAATTGTACATCTAGCAAAAGCATCAGTAAAATATACTGAATAATAAAAAATATATATACTGACTGCTAGATACACTGTTGTAATGAATAGAAAAGTCTTCTTCACCCTGGTGCATCTATCTTAATATATAATATTACAACTCCTAGTTTTGTGGCACTGAAAATATAAAAAAAATTACGATTGTGGAAATTATAGCCAAATCCCCAAGGCGAGACACCAGAACTGGGGAAAACCAGGTTCAATTTTAACGTATTCTAAGAAAGGAACTTTATAGATAATGTAATAAAGTGTCTTCCTTTGAAATATATGTTGCTATCAACATATATTGCTATATGTTGGTAGCAAAGGCAGATGTGAAGATAAATTACCCCCAGTGCAAGGCAAAAACCATGGAAAAATGTTTCCACCTGGCAGCCTGCTACAGTTTAGGCATCACTGCTCATTAGCGACAACTAATTAGAACAGGAATAGGCAAGTTGGCCAAACATGACCAGCTCTAGCTATTGTAATAGCTGCCAAAGGGTGGCATGAATTGGAATTAAAAATATCTGGAGAGCATCAGGTTGCCTGTCTATGACCCAGAAACGTGAGATTACAGAGGAACCTTTCTTTCCCATTAGTCAAATACACTCAGCCATATTTCACAAGACTGCTGAGAATAAAAGATCTATAATATTTTTTAAAGGAAGAGGAAAATAAAAATGCAATGGAATGGAATAACAATTTGAAAATCTATTAATGATATCAAAAGTATTTGCAACACTAGACCCATTGATATCCCTTTTCAATAATCAAATATTAAATCCTAAAAGTGCTATGCCATCTACTCTTGTCTTGTTTTTCTTAAGAGATAATATTTCAAATTATGGGAATTTTCTATCAAAAAGCAAGATCAACAGAGAATAGTTGGAATGAAAAATCCTGACAGATTGCAGTTCCATTACACATCCTGTCTATCTGTTTTATCTTGTCTTGTCTCTTGTCTTGTCTGTCTGTCTGTCTGTCTATCTATCTACAGTATCTATCTATCTATCTATCTATCTATCTATCTATCTATCTATCTATCTATCTATCTTCCTTTAATTCAATATTTTTTTTACTCCTGGCAACTGCCTGGATTAGTCCCGGCAGTTTTCTCATCAAGGTTTTCGGTGAGTTGAACGGGAATGACTGGCCCAAGGTCACCGAGCTGGCTGCGGGATTAAAACTCAGAGACTCCCAGTTTCTAGCCTAATGCCTTAACAACTGCAACAAACTGCCTCTCTTTCTTAATTGCCTTCTATTGATATTATACTATAGCATCTTAGTCAGAATTAAATTTGATAGATATTGTCCTCAGATAAACAGGTGTAAAGTTGTAGCCTAAATTCTATTAAGGCAAATATACACACAGGCTCTCAAGTTATAGTGATGATGAATTATTTCTGTCATTCTTAAAAGCTATGCATACAACTGATATTAGCATTTTATTTCTTAGGAGAGTCTGTAGGTTTGACGACAGTATGTGCATTATGCTTACTGCAGTTATTGTATCTAAGGTGCAAAATTGATTTGGAGTAGCATGATTTGTTTGCACAGAAATGTGCAGATGAGACATTGTTCAGCATGCAGGAATACTGAAATAGATAAGACTCTTATCCTGAAGCGGGATTTACTAATCCCAATCAGTACCTGTAAATAAGTCAGGAGACAAGACCACGGAGATCCAGAGAAAACAGGTTTATTGAGTATTGCTAGCAATAGGCTCAGTGCAGTCACCTGCCGAGGACTGAGCCCCGAACTACGCCCTAAGGCAGACTTTTATAGGTTTTTGAGATTTGACAGTGACATAGCATATTCAGTTCCGCTTATGGATAATACATTGTGCATACAGATAGATAATTCTAAGGGAGATTCACTGGAAAAGTACAAAAGCAGAAGTTCATAGTTTTATGATACATATTCCATATATGGGTATATCTTACATCTTACCCAATATATTCCAGTAAGTTCTATAGGGCATACAACTTGGTACATCTTGTGGTTACAACGGTTACAACAGAAGATTACAAATGCCAAGTTCCCTTTTAGGCGTACAGATGTAGGAGAAAGGGCCTTATGATTATATCTTTTATATAAGAGTGCAATAAACAGTGTAAAAGAGGTTATATACCATTTGGTTGAGGGGGCTCTCCTTCAATCCAGCAACCAAAGTGGTTTGCTACTACTTTTTTCCTGAGATTTCTTTTCACCCAAGTCTTCAGTCAGCCCTAAACCCCTGGGATTTTCTGGGGAATCCCCTATTCCAATACAAACAAGACCTATTCTTGAAATATTGATCAAAATAAAGAGGACAAATTTCCAACCCCATTGTTTGCAGCCTGTAACAATAATGGCAAGTTGTTGTTTCTTTTCTTTTATGGGTCCATGTATGATACATATCAATCTTCCTTCCTATCCATAATTTTATGTCTATTTTATATTTCCAACAGTGCCTGAATGTTTAAAAATTATATTGACACATTTAGATAATTATCTTCAACACCTTCCTTCCTCCCTCCCTCCCTCCTTCCCTCCCTTCCTCCCTTCCCCTCTGCTCCATGTCACTTCAATCTTCTGTAAATATGAACTATAAGCAGCATGATTCCTAATATTCAGTGAAATGAATGATTCCTGACAAGATAAGAATCAAAAGAATCAAACTGATTAATTCAAAGGATGGCTTTCAACAGTATTACAGATATAAATGTTAGAAGGCACTATGGAAATGCTTGCACAAAAATGCTTTTCTCATCATAAAGTCCTTTTTAATGGCTTTTTAACTACCTAGTTATAAAAGGCTTTCCTTCTGCCTCCTGGCATAAAGGAACAAATGTGTAATTAAAATCTGCAGCACTTTTTTTTCCTTCTTAAATCAGGGTTAACTAAAAATGGATAAAAAATAGGGGGGAAAAACACAGGCATTTTGAGGAGCTGCAGCGAGATTATAAGCAGAAACATTAGGAATTTGACTTCGGAGTCCTAATGTAAATGCCACATGTCTGTTGATGCTACAGAAAGCGCTACTAGAATGTGGGAAGGCTACTTATCAGGATAATTATGTATTATCCCATTACCAAAATGAGGGTGCTTTCAATACCAGGAGAGATACATGTGTATAATTCATGAACTAAATTATCTTTAGACTTAAAGTTTAGGGCAGAACCCCCTCTACAAAACAAACCTTCAAACAATTTAATTTTAATAGATCTCATCTAAGCAGGGCTAATGTTTGTGTTCTTGATGTTCTCTAAACTTGGTTTTCACCTTATAGATATTTGTTACCTTCTTTGGTAACATTATAATTATATTAAGTTACTTTTGCTGGCTTTGTAAAGAACCTACAAGCCCCATTTCTTATTAGTTCTCTGTTTATTATCAAGGAAGGTAATGAAACATGTACAAGATCAAAATCAATCTTAGGGTGCAATAATAATTGCACAATTTCAGCTTTGCATTACATATATTTTCAACTATTAGAAACAGGATTTAAATTAGTATCTAATCTTTTCTGCATATATGATCTTACCTTTTTGGGTGATACACATGGAAACTTCTATAATTGGATTTCAGATGTAGCCTACAGAAATTTTACTGAGATTTAATTGATCTATCTTTTTTTTCCCTGTGGTTTTTATTTCTTATCTTTTGCAATACTGAAATCCATAGTTAGGACTTAAATTATCTATGTACAGGTTTGGGTTCCAGACTGATCTCTAAAGCTTTAAAATAACTGAGCCCATAAGTAAAAGGAAGAGATTAATAAATCTCTGAAAAGACATAAAAAAGTACTCTCTTCATAGGGCATACATGTTATTAAAATTCATTCAAAGGCTACTCTTTATAATTACATTCACAGTGTCAGGATTTAAATATCAAGACAACGTCACTGCCAAGTGACAGTTCCCATGTGGATTTATTAAATTCTAGAGGCAAAAAAAATTGGACTAAAAATATAACCTTAAGAAATGATGTGTTTATGGATATTCAGCCTCTGGATATTGCTGAACCTTTTGCTCTTAAGAGACTAACATTTTTATATCCTAAGCTTCTTCTTCTTCTTTTGCCTCCTTCCATTAAATAAAGTATCCCAGATTATTGCCAATTTTCAAAATAAAATATTGAGTAAAGATTGGAAAATTATGTTTCCATAGCTGAACCCTTTTATCACTCAGCTGATTTCTTTACAGAAAGAAATATTCTCTATCTTGTAGAATCTCAGCTTTATTTTAAGCAGTATAGTGAAATATGAATCAATGGTTCATACAACATGGAAGCAATACATTTTTACCCCATCCTTGGACCACTGAAAAGCTACACAACCACATAAGTAGACTCCCTTATACACATTGGTTCTTATCTGGATGAATGATGTGATCACATACGTTTGATAAATAAATGAGTATGAAGAAACCCTTAGCAAGACTTTCTTTAAGAATCTCAAATTCCGTAGAATTACAATTAGAAGCAGCCATTCCTAGAAACATCCAAAGCCAGAGAATTGAAATTATTAGACTCTTAGGAGCACCTCCATCTCCTAATCCAAGTCCACCACAAACTAAATGACAAAATCTCACGTTTCCATGAATTTGTAGCAAGGATGTACCAAAACCACACAGATGTTGATTTCTATTCATGACTGAAATATTTAGTTCTAAAAATTTAGTTCTAAAAAGTAAATTTGTCAAGAAAGACCATACAATGATATTCTTCTTTGATGGAGTGTCTGAAGCACAAAAAACAGATGAGCCGAATGGCTGTCATTATTTTACTGTGATATAGTTGATCAGAAAGTCAAAAATAGCCAGTGCCAGTTTATATAACAGATCACCAAAATAGAAGCAGATTCCAAGAAGCCAAATTAAATTGTAATATGTGACTCAACACGGGTCAAACAACCGGTGTTAGTTGCTGGGGAAAACATCCATGAATGGCTGATAGGATGGACTATTCAGTGTGTCAGATTTCTTTAGCAGATCTTTTACTTAAAATAAGATTTGCCCTAAGATTTAACTCAGAAAACATTGTTTAAACCCAGAAGCATACTTCTTTGTAAAATTTTGCTTTCTTAGATCATCTGGGAAGAAATGTCTCTTTAATTACAAGATTAATTATTTTTCTTTAAAAAGAGAGTCCCAATTTGTTTCTCTCTCTCTCTCTCTCTCTCTCTCTCTCTCTCTCTCTCTGTGTGTGTGTGTGCGCGCATGTGTGTAGCACCAAATTCATGAGAACATAATCTTAATAGTTTACAGAGGGGCTTTTTAAGTACATTAATAAAAACTGGCTGAATATAGTTTTTTTCTGGATTGCACAACTTTAATTTTCATATGTAAGAGATAATTTCATTTCTTTATTGACTTTTGTCCACAAATTCCTCCCCCAAGTGTCCTTTTAATGATTTTTAAAATGTCACTTCAAACAACAGATAAAAGCCCCAATCTGAATAGATTATTATTAACAAACATATTAACAAACATATCCTGTATTCTGTGTATACCAAAAGAGCACAAAATTAACAATGAAAGAATTAGAATGAGAAAGAATGATCTCATTGGTACATTCATTGGACAAATTCATGTCTCTTATTTACTTATCCTCCATAATACAGAAGCAAAAAAAAAAAAAAAAGTAGTGCAACACTGAAGCTTGCCATATCTCAACTCATAAGCCCAGTGGGACATCACTGACACTTGCATAGAGAGGTGTCATATGCCTATCCATCTACCCAAGCACATCACATGTGACACTTTGGTATGATAAGTAGAACATTCACAGTATGTACAATTTCTGCCTTTCCATCATCTCATAGCATAGTAAATTCTTTATGGAGGCCCACATCACATGAAAAATTATTTAAATGTTAAAGAAATATAAAGAATTTTACTGAGATGTAGTAATCTGAAGGCAGATGATACAATGAACTCCTGTATACCGAGTGTAGGACAACTTTTATTTGGGAAGGAGCAGGTTCTACTTTGCTGGGAATTAATCTGTTTTGGAAACATTGATCAGCAAAATTATGACTTCAGACTAAGAAAATCCATTTTTCCTTTAGCTTAGATTAGCGAACAGCACAGGGTTTTTCTCTCTCTAAATTCCTGTGGTTTGTTGTGGGGAATCAAAACCATCCCTTAAGAAGTCACTTACCCTATAAAGTGTTACAATAATTCTGTATCTTTCTTCTTTTGTTTTAATTTAAATTATTTACATGCCTTCTTCATCCTGCTATGTATTTCAAGGTAGTTCACAGTGCAATGCTGGTAGATAAGATAGTGAAGCCTCTTAAAAACTGTTAAAAGCATTTAAACTAACAAGATGAACAAACCTGTTTACCTATTTCATAGGAAAGGCAATAGTACACTTGCCAAAAAGAGAACACTGGCTATTTACATAAGCATCTGCCTATATATATTACATATGCGTGCAGTCAAACATTGTCATTATACATCTCTAGCCACAGAGGGTTGTATTAAGACACATTTAAATCACCCTCCCTCATGAAAACTCATGGACAGGTTGACTTTAGCCAATCCTAGGCTGTATTAACAGAGGGATAGAATCACCCACCCTCTGGAATGAGCTCCCCCCAGGAATACGACTAATCCCAGACCTCCGTACCTTCCGTCGAGCTTTGAAGACCTTCCTATTCCAGCAAGCTGGCCTGGCTTAAAATTTTTTAAAGGGTTTTTAAGGGTAATGGGTTTTAATACTTCAGGAAGCCAATTGGATTTAATTTTGTTTTAAATTATTTTAAATTTTGTATTGTATGTATTTTAATTTGGCTGTGCACCGCCCTGAGTCCTTCGGGAGAAGGGCGGTATACAAATTTAATAAATAATAATAATAATAATAATAATAATAATAATAATAATAATAATAATAATAATAATAATAATAATAATAATATCACCAGGAGTGATAAAAGTTGAGACTCTGGAAAGAGTGCAGAGAAGAGCAACAAAGGTGATTAAGGGGCCAAAGGCTAAAACACATGGAGAACAGTTGCAGGAAATGAGTAAAAAGAAGAACTGGGGTGACATGATTGCAATGTTCCAATATTTGAAAGGCTGCCACAAAGAAGAAGAGGTCAACCTATTTTCCAAAGCACCAGAAGGCATGACAAGAAGCAATGGATGAAAACAGAACAAAGAGTGAAGCAACCTAAAAGTAAGGAGAAATTTCCTGACAGTAAGAACAATCAACTAGTGGAACAGCTTGCCTTCAGAAGCTGAGGGTGCTCCAACACTGTGGGCTTTTAAGAAAGGATTGGACAACCATTTGTCTAAAATGGTATAGGGTCTCCTGCTAGAGCTGGGGAATTGGATTAGAAGACCTCCAAGGTCCCTTCCAACTCTGTTATTCTATTCTGTTCAGTTACTCAACTAACTTTCAGCTCAACTGACTTCATAGACGTATTGTTTGGCTTATTCTGGAGAAGCAGCAGGCTATAAATCCAATAAATATATGTATGGCTGATACTAAGCATAGGCATTCAGTTCTAACTACAGCAGATGTCAATCAAAGTCAGTAGCTAATTCATGCCTGAATGAAGCAAAGAACTATTACACATGTAAAGCTAGGAAATCCTAAGTGACCAGATTTTTGTCACATGGAGGAAATGCTATATGCTTTGATGTGGCCCCAAATTAATGTCAATCATGCAGCGTTGGAAAGGGATGGCAAACTTTTTCAATTGCCGTATGCGTATAAATGTGATTACTCCAGTTTTTCAACCTAAAAAGAAAATGGCTTAATTGGTTTTACTCATACATCATTCACTTTACAACATTGCAGAAAACACACACAGCTCATAATCCTCGAAGCCCAGTTTTAAAAAGGTACTAAAACTTTACTATCACTTTTGACTATATAAAAAAAGCAAACCAACACACTAGGGCAGCCCAGTATGTATATCCTTTCTGTGTTGTGTGACAGTTTTACAAGGCGCCTCAGTTTTTTTAAAAAAAATCTGTGTTTCCTTCTAGCTTTTAAATTGTGTTATTTTATCCATGCATCTTTTCTTGCTTGGTTGAGATAGGTAGCCCTACAAACTTGTTAAATAAACCCAACAAATAAATAACATCAGAAAACAGCCTAAAAAAAAAAAGTCAGCCATTAATATAATGCTGATACAATACTTAGAAGTTGTGTGACTTTCATTCATGGTAACATAAAAGTCTATTTTGGGAGCATTTTCTAGCATGGGAGAAGGTAAAGCTCACACTTTGAAGAGTTTTTGTAAAGAAAACGGGAGGCGTTGCATCTGAATTGGTTATTTTCCTCTTTGGGAAAAATTACCAGCTAGCAGCCTCTCAAAGTAGATTTGTTCTTGATATTGCCACAGCAGCCCTGTATTGATTCGTTGTTCTGCAGAAGGCATGAATGTATTATTAAGGCATTTCCAAATAAAACCCCATTTTCATTTTGCCTTCTAAACTAATCTGTTGGAAGGTATCTGATAGTTTAATTATTTCAGTAAACATCATCATGATGTAAAGGTAGTCCTTTACTTCGTTTTTTTTTTTTTCTCAGCAAATGCAAATGTACTGGTAATGAAAGCCACACAGTATTAATGATGCTGAAAATCTCTAAGGAAAACATTGGAGGTTCAACTCATAACACGGTGCCAAAATTACATGTGGGAAGACTTTTACTTTCTATTTAATAACCTTTGTTTCTTAATTTAGTTTTGATTGGCTGTGAAATCCACAGGGGCCCTTGAAGGATTGCCATCCTCAGCACTTCTGTTCCTAGAGTCACACAAACATATATGTCCATCTGCAAGTGCCTTCAAGTTCTCCATATGAACAGGTATAAAAGGGATAATGAAACTATTGTAAATTGCCTTGCTGCTCTACTTTATGTTAGCCAAGATTTGTGGGAGCCTGAACAGCACCATTTCTTTTTTATATGTCATTATTTCAGTCTTCTGCTTTTTGTGAATTACAGGTTAACATTAGCAGCTTGCAGATAGTAGCGCTTTATTTTTTATCTCTGCCAGCCTCCCAGTCTCTTCTCTACAGTACCTTTCCTTTCGGATAAGTATCTAAGAAAACACCAAAAATGTCCATATATGCAAACACCAAAATTCAATATACAGTAGATATAAAAAAGAGTTCCCCCATCTACATATTTTTTATTTGAAGATCTGGAATTAGTAGGATCCATTAGGATCTTAAATTAGCAGAGCTTTGGTTGAGTAGCATATTTGGTTTTATTTCAGTCTTTATCGAATCAATATATTTGTGCTTTCAGAATTTGCCTTATACTTTGCTTTAACCTAGAAGGTTATGTCTAACTAGCCCACTCTTGAACAGCAGGAATTTAGGATTTTTTCTGTTTTCCTGAAAAGCAGATAGAAGTACTAGTTATATCTAGCCATGGGCTAAGAATGATCTCATATAGTGAAATTGCCTGTATGTATCACCCTAGTTTATAAATACATACAAAATTCAGGAGAACTTTGAGCACAAAATTTATCTCCTTAAATAATATAGCTGACTAGACAACACAGTAGGGTATCTTGCTACAGTACTTGCCTTTCCAGGCAATATTTGCTGAATGAATTCCCTAGCCTCTTTGTCACAGGCATAACGAAATATACCAAGATCATAAATGTAGATTACAATTCACACATTTCACAATTTTTAGAACCACTGCACTCAAAATTTTAATTGGCAACTCAAGACTCAAAGAGATGCCAGTCTCAATACATGTTATATTAATGACCCCAGTCCATTCTTCCTGCTGAGGTGCAACTTGGGAGTAATACAGTTCTGCTTTTTGAAGCCACAGGTACCGAAGACCCTAACGAAGGGTGCAACCTATCAGAAGAATTCCAGGTGTATTTTAAAGAAAATGCAATCTATCATATCTAAATTGTTTAATTTATGTGATTTGGAATACCTTATATTATTTTAAAAAAATATTGTGAAAGTTCCATGCTTGTCTTTCATTATCGGTAGGAAACTATTCCTAAAAAGTTCAGGTGTCCAAAATTAAATAGATCTCATTCCTTTCTACCAGATCAAATAGTTTGGATAAAGTTTCCTTATATCGAATCAGACTGTACTTTTATATAGATCGATATTTTTTGACACCGGCTGATTGCTTTTTAACTTAAAGATCTGCACAGCATTATGTTCTACTTATGAACTAGTATTTCTACAAAAATGCAAATTCCAACAGTTCTCCAGAAAAGCTTATTTCACATTTCATAAGTCTATACCATAATTCAAATATGGTGGGTCACAGATGAGTACAATCCAATAGGCTGCTCTGTTGCCTATTCCAAATGAAATGACTAAGTGCCGTGTCTAGCATTGCTCTTGCGGAAATCTTACTCATCCCAATGAAGCTTCTGACTGAAGTGTGCTACTCTGCTCTCAGAATATGACAGCATATCGGTTGAGTCAAAATTGATGTATAACATGTTATGAGTAATCAATCATTACAGCATTAGCCTATACAATTCCATTCCCTATTCTGTCCATTTCCTCAGCCTTTGTCCTAAGATTTTGAGGTTTAATATTGAAGTTGTTTACAAAGCATACAAACATTGTCCTTATGTAAATAGTTTATAAAATTAATTATTATCTGCTTCAAGATAACAGATGTTAAATGACCATCTGAATTGCTGGTGCACATAAATTAGGGAACGCATCTGGATTACATCTTCATTCATTCTCTTAGCTTCCGAATCTTGAGAGCCCAGTCTCTGTAGCAAGAATAATTTTGCAGATGTCAAGTCATAAATCTCACATGAAAGTGACTTATTTTATTATTTTATTTTAAATATTTAAAATCACTAGATTACCCTTCCTACCCAGAAAGGAAAATGCCCCAAAAGCCTAAAAATCCTGTTGGGTTCTTCTTATGTCTACAGAGAACTGAAAACTTGTTGAAAGAACATGAATGGGCAGGAGATACAAAAGACTACAGATTTAGTTACTAAACTGTGTTCCAAAATTAGTAACTTGGAGATGTGAGGCTCACCCCTGCTGCCACTGAATGTTTACCCATTTTATAACGTCAAAATGAGGTTTTTCCCCTGTCTAGCTATTTCTGCCCTTCACTTCTTTTCTTCATGGATTTCTCTTTTCTTTCCTTCCCAGTGCAAATTCTTCTTCTCACAAAATCAGCATCCTGAAGTTTATATTTTCGTCTTCTATTCCTGCTGGAAGGAGGGAATGGAAATATGTGCATGAATTTGTATGTTTTTGTGTGCAAGAATGAGTTGTTTTGAGTGCGAAAACGGTTCTTCTCTATAGAAGACCACCTAATTTTAAACACTATTCATTTTAAATAGCAATAGATGGGGACTGTGGGAGAGATTGTCTTAGTCTTGTCCTTTGAATAGCTTCTACAAATTATATAAAGGCAAATGCAAAAATGCATGCATACATGTATAAAATGCCACCTGCATACTTTTTATGAGGATATGAAATCTCCAGGACTGGTTTCAGCTGGAGTTGTCAATCTTGGTTTGACAAGATATGAACGCTGGACAGTGCACAGGCTTTCTGACTGAATCTGTCACTTTCCCCCCTATTTATTCTTTCATAAGGATCACCGGAATTAGAGAGCCATCCTCCATTCAGTATGCAATATTCAGCTCATGTCAGAGAAACACATTTCATATTTTGCAGTTAGAAAGAAAATAGCAGGAACACATAATCAAATACTGTATATTTAAGGAAAAAATGGTACATTTTAATCAGCTCTGAAAAACCCAACTGTTATAGCTACAGGTTGCTGGATTATTTTCCTAAGAGCCACACAAATCCTGCAGAAGCCATTGTCTTGATATAAAATATTACCTGGCACAGTTCAAAAATCCAAAAATCATTCATGGCTTAATCTTTAAAAAGCTGAAAATACCAAAAACTAATTTATCATCCAATTTAACAACAATGCTTTTTGAGCCAACTCAAAACTTTAAAAATTATATAGGCCACAACACAAACTAAACAGATTTAAGTTAAATGTAAGTAAAATTAAGTTGATTAATTATATACACCTCGTAGGATTATTACAGGGGCAACTAATACTTTTTCTTTCCGACTAATGGAAAGTTAAAATTTTAATAATAAGCTTTGTGGGGGTTCTTATGAATATATGCAGTCATTTGAGGGCTGTCTGTGGTTCTGAGGCCTAAAAAAAAGCAGTAAAAGAGTACCATTGACTCAAGAACCACTTTCCTTCATTCAAGTAAACCTAAATGGACTACTTAACCCTTCAGCTTTAAAAGCTTCTAACGCTTTCTCTCTGCTGGACATTTTTCAGTCCCATGACAAACAATGCTGGCCAGTCCTAAACTAAAGATGTTGGTCTTTATTCTGTTTATTTTTTATTATACAACAGACATTTATTATAAAACAGACATTATTCTGTTTCTCTGAGAGATCTATGCTCTATGCTTAAAGATAAGATTTATACTTTTTGCCTTACCATTCCGCAGAAGGTCTCTGGTGGATTTCCACATGTTATATTAGGTGGCTCCAGGTTTACTTTTACGTGTTTCATCATATCTATGGCTTCAGGCTGACAGGCTGTATAATCCCAAATCTTGTCTTCATCCATATAAATCTGGGTCTTGCACACATCATAATGTCCCCAAACTGAAGGATAATGTTGCATTACCGAAGACACAGTAACCCATAGGGCATGGAGAGACAGGAATCTTGACAAATACATCTCTATATCCTTTTGCGTGCCTTGACAGCAATCACCAATATGGAACTAAGTGCAGTCTTTATTATACATAAATATACATGGAGAGAGGCAACGTTATTGCAAAATATGTTCCAAAGGAGAAAAGTTACAATAACTGTGTTTTTAATTTTGGAAACTTTGGTGGAAGCCAAGCATATTATACGTCGTTCAAAGCCAAGTGAAGGATGCTTGCTACATTCCCAGGAGTTTCAGGACTTTTAATCACTTATGCAAATAATGTCAAAAACCAGGTAATAATTTAGCAGTGTTGCCAGGCCTCAGCTGTACCGTCAATAATCCCAAGCGATCCTCCTTTTTTCCGGCTCATGAGGAACAGTCAGCCAAACTGATGAATCAGCTGATGGGTCAAAATGATGAGTGTTTACAGTCTGTTTGTCATCAATCATTCTTTTCTTCTGGCACCAGCACCCTTTTAGAAACAATAAAAGTAAGAGTTATGGTTCCAGGATCAATGCAATAGAAAATATTTGAAATGTTGACATTTTGAGGGCCTTGCTCAATAAAAGGTAAATTGGGAGGAAAAAACGGGGTAACCTTTACAAGAGGAACTTTTCTAAAACAAACCAAATGTCTAAATTACTCATCACCAACATTATTCTGACATGAGAGATTTAACTCTCATTTTCATCTATCTATCTATCTATCTATCTATCTATCTATCTATCTATCTATCTATCACATTATTTTCATCTTGTCAAAACCTGAGCCCAGCAACAGCACTCAAACCAGTTGCATATTTCATAGCCAAATCAGGGATACAATCCCCAGTCTACCAAAGGTGTCAAAGCTTTTATTGCAATGACAAAGGACTGACAACAACTTGCATGCTTTTCATCTTCATTAGAAGACCTCTGAGAGCTCAAAATATCTGTTACACATCTCAACTTTTGTTAGCTTAATAAGTGATCTGATGAGCCCACTTCTGTCTCTTTGGGTTTTTTTCTCATTAGTACTGGAAGAGCTCTGCTTTTGTTTAATTGTGTTTAATGACAAAGATAACAGTTGGCTCATTTGCAGCTGATAATAATAATTCCTTATATAGACAGGCTGGTTGTTGTTATTTTAAAGTCCCTTTACGTGTCAATTTCCACAGGAGAAAGCAATCTTCTCAATCTACCCTCTTGTGTTCACTGGAGCGGGACATAAAATGCTCGGTGATAATTTAAGTGATAGAAAAGGCACATCAAAGAAATTCTCGCACTGACCTCTGTCAACTTTGCAAGGCATTTAAACACAAGGCATGGCTACTTGACAACCCTCAGGCTCAATCCAACCTCAACACTTTCCTCTCTAACCAGATTTTAATTAAGTTGTGATAAAAGAACTGTCTACAGGGATCTCTCTCTCTCTCTCTCTCTCTCTCTCTCTCTCTCTCTCTCTCTCTCTCTCTCTCTCTCTCTCTCTCTCTCTCTCTCTCCCCCCCCTGTATGCAATGCATTTGTGCACATTTGTTTGAGTTATAAACTATGCCACCTAAATTATGACAAACATATTAAAGATCTTAACCATTTGTGAAATAACAGATCACTGGAGTATACAGATTTTGGTTATATCAATCTTGAACAAATTCTAACAAAAACATTTGACAAAAGTATTACAGCATCCTGGGTTTTTAACTGTTTTAACTTATTAAAAAGAATGCAATATTTACCAAGTATTATCTTAATAATTATTTAGTACTAAGCCATTTCCATGCAATCACTGAAAAGTAAGTGTGCAATCATATTATTATATTCCTAACTAACGTTTTAAGGAATCACACTAATTTCTTACTAAATTCCTACGCATGGCAGAAAACATCTGGAAGCAGTTGTGCTGTTTCCCCAAAACCAATATTTTTTCCCCGTTTGGGATCCGATGATCTGATGAGTTAAGAAAATGAGTTATGATATCACATGTATAAAAAGAACACAGCATTTTGGTGACCTGTGCAGCATAATAGCTCGTGCCAAAAATGCCTACTTTCAGGCAGAGAGAATCTGGCATGCACAGCGAATCTGTAAAGAGGTTCCTTTTATTCAGATATAACATTATCTTGCATTTGAAACTAGCTATAGTTCTGATGCAATGCCAACAGATGGCTGAATAATGTTTCCATAGCAAATTACAATAATTGCCTTATGGATACATGGAGTTTCCTATTTATTTCACAAACCAGTGTTCTATTAGAAAGTTCAGCTTCTTTTCAGGAATGAGGTATACAACACTCCACTACCTAAGGTAGCAAAGTTAGGATTTTAAAGAGCTCAAAGGTACTTTTTAAAAACCATGTCATTTTCTTCAGCTTCAAAGTATTTCTTTGTTTGCTTTTTACATTTTTTTATCTTACCTAGTGATCATCAACTTACATCTGTGATTATCTGATCATTCAGAAACAGGATTTGGTTCATTTCAAATGACTACTTGGACTGAAAGCATGCATTTTAAATTAATATTTATAAATAGAAATAAATAGTTCCCTGTCTTGTACAATATATTAACAAATAGCCAAGGACAGCATCTCATGAATTCCGAAGAAGTTATATATTTCTGTACCATTTCATAGTGGTATTAAGTCCAGTTCCTTCCAATACAGTTTCACTTCCGAGAAGCATATATTTTAACAACATACAATAAAATAATCGAAGACTCATATCAGGAAGCAAATAGATGAAAGCAACAATCAAGATGGCAGAAGATTTCCACTAAAATCCAACACTGGGGCAAATGTTCTAGAGTATACTCTTCGCCCTAGATATTGAATTATTGTTGAAGCAAGTAAAAAATCATGATTATGGTAATTACACAGAATTATAGAGTATAACATTGATATCATTCAACAAGATGACAAGAGAAAAGTTGAAACCTTTGTGCAGGTGATTCAAGTATCAGAACATGTGGCTGGCATGCTTGACAAGAAGCAGCCAATTACCACTTAAATTTCTGGCACCTGTCCTGTGTGTGATTAATAGTTTTCCATTACGTTTCAGACATATTATTAATGTATTAAAAATGTCATGGTTTGGCAAGAGCTAACGCAGCATAGTTTAGCAGTCGGCAGTATCTCATTATTAATGAGCTCTCATTGACACAGGAAAAGATATTGGCTTAAAGATCATATGCTAAGGATCATGAGAATTTTTAATAACAGCAGAATGCACCGCATGTTGCATTTGTAGATTGCAACTCACGAGATACAGATCTTCATTAAATAAGAGCACGATGGACTAATCACTTTAATGTAGAAATGAACGTGAATATTTTCACTTCCATCCTACATACATTTCTGTGGAACTGAATTTTATGTCAAGGCCATCCAAATAGTTATGACTGAGAGATGGAGATTTTTACTTGAGCTTTCTTAAGATCAAACTTTCATGTTTGAACATCTAGAGTAATGAAGAAGAATAAAGTAGGATTTTCTTCCAGGTTTTTTCTTCTGTTCGTATCTGATCAGTTCTAACACAAGTGTTAAAAACTGACAGAGGACTATTTTGCTAAATCCCCTCTAGCGTTATAACCTTTGCTTACCATGTGATCACACAATCTGCTGTATGAAACTAGAGTGATCCCTAGAATCTCGCCTCTCAGATTGAAGAAAAGGTGACTGCAACCTGGGGTGGGGGATTATGCTAATGACATTCAATGGAATTCTGGTATACAGAGACCTAGAGTGTCCTTTATTACTGATAGCTCATCACCCCTACAGAATTTTAATCCTTACCAGTGCTTCTACAACCTAGCTTCTCCTTAGGGGCATTCAGAGGACTGCTGTTTAGTCTCACACAAATCCTTGTTTACATATACCCGCTGACACCCGCTGACACCCCTGAACAATATCCTAGATGCAATTAACTGTAAAAAACAGCCAACTTTCCATTCTGATTAGCAACTGCTGACAAATGAAGCATCTTATAGTGATCTGGTCCCTGTAAATAGCATCCCTCTCTCTGTGTTTCTCTCTCACACACAGATCCACACCCACAGACACACAAAGATCATTGTCTCATAATAGAAATTGGCACTAAGAAGCTGATTGGGTAGTTAATCAATAGAACTCCCCGGTGAGGACTGTCTCTCTCTATATACAGATCTGAATTCTAAAAATAAAGTAAAGCCCCAAATAACAGTTTTATATGTATTATTTGGAAATTTACTGTTACTAAATAGGCTTATACTTCGAAGCTTTTGTTAACATTATTATCCACAAATCAAATTGATTGTAGCCCTTTCCTTTAGGTGAAATAGTTATTTTAATAAAAGCACACATACCATCTGAGGAATCCATACAGCAATTAGTCGATTGTAATTTAAGGATTGTGCTCCATCCTCTGCTCTGTATGAATTCTGAAGACCAACAGTAATAATGCTATAAACACAATCCAAAACATAAATATAGTCCCACACTGACAGACACCCCTCTTTAAATGCTTATTTATACATATACATACATGCATGTATACATACATTTGTAATACAACATTTCTGCATTTAAAGCCAACTGATTGTTTTTCATAAATGCTAAATTAATTTGCTGAACAAGTGAATATGGGGCAATATGAATATGTGCTTTATGCCCTCAGGCTTGAAATAATGTCAAATCTATTCGGGTAAGTGGTGGGGAAGGCTTCCAATTATCTAGTCAGACCAAGTTGTTTTTACAAATTTTACTAATGGAAAATATACCTATCTTCTCCCCAGGAACATCTATGAGATATTACACTTCTAACTTGTAGCAAGGGAGAAGAAGAAAGGCAAGGAAGATTTACCATAAAAATAGGACTATGAGTCATACTTATCCCGTGGCAGACAATTCCAACTTTCTCTTGCCTGCAGCATTACAAGGAAAGGAAACCACACAAAAATGTTGCCAATTGTGGCACATCACTAATATTCAAAAAAGCAGAACATTTCAAGGCAGTATTGAACAGGGAATGTGGTGTTCCCTATCTCTTTACACATCACCTCTCCTTCTTTAACCACATGTCCTTTCTTTAGAAATGTCAGATTTTCAATAACATAAATGAAATTACCCTTCAAATACAGATGGAAAACAGCTGCAATTACAAGTCCACCAACATTCTTATGTCACGATAGTAAATCAACCATGGTAGGTAACCTTCTGTATTGGATAACTTCCTGTATCATTTTTGGGTGTTTTCCCGCCAAATTTTAAGCAGTTAATGGTATGCAAAGAACTGAGTATCAAAGAGCTGAGAAGTCCCTATTTTGTGAACAAGAAATTATGCATTTCGGTCTTGAAACAGCATTTCTGGTTATGATTTACTTGTGATCACAGCCATAGAATGAATGTCCATCTATTATCGCAAAGTGTGCTGCTGACATATTTTTCAGGCAGGATCCAAACTCTTTCAAAATGGTGTCATTTGCTGAGCCAACTTTCTAAGACAGGGAATTTTTAAGTTGTCCTAAAACTCTTCTTCCATTGTGGACATATTTAATCTTTCTTCTTTATTAATATTAAATATTTAATATTTCTCAAATGATACAAATGACACTTAGTTCTTGTGGAACTGTAAAAAGCATTTTGAGTCAACTGCATTCGACAAAGTCAAAAGAACAGATTTGCTGCTAATAATATCCAGAAATACCAGCAAAGAAAGGCTAATATAATTCTTAATTGTCAACTACTTGCATTAAGCATCAGAAATCTGTTGAATACTCCTTTCCATCATCTGGTGTTTTTGAAGGGCTGGATGCATTTCCTCTTTATCAAATCAGATTGATATTTTAGATCTGAATTAAGGACTGAGATAACACAATCTCCTCCAGTATTTTGCTGCTGTATTTTGTATCCTATTTTTCTTTCCTCTTTCAGGGGAAAAAAAAAGCTGCATTTGCAGACATCAAAACAGGAAAATATTCAGATTCAGAAGTATGACATACTTCTGTTCAATATCATCTCAAGCTATAGGCCATTCTATTCAAAGGCCTTCTGTTCATTCCTTGTTGCCTGTCATATATTCTGTAACTTTTTTTTAGTTTAAAATTGTCATTTAAAAAAAAAAAGACTGATAAAAGTGAGCTCTCCGTCTTCTTTAAATGCAGTGATTATACAGTTCAGGGATCTATGGACACCGGTGAAGGTTGATGCCTGTAAGCCAATGGATTTATACCTTCATTGCTTGGAGGGAAAAGATGCCAGTTGTGTACCATTCCACATATTTGGGATTTAAAAAGGGGCCAAACAGCTCTTTCTAGGAACAAAGGCTTTGAAATCCCCGCTGGCTGATTTTTTTCTTTCCGACTTTTTTGCCTAAGTACCAATCGGAGCGCCTTCCCAGTGGAAGACTTCCAAATGAACGCTAGAGGGCGCAGTTTCTATTTGTATCTAAGTTTTATCTCC
The DNA here is from genome assembly GCA_022577455.1 of Arizona elegans. Taxonomy (NCBI): domain Eukaryota; kingdom Metazoa; phylum Chordata; class Lepidosauria; order Squamata; family Colubridae; genus Arizona; species Arizona elegans. Next base: position 115,588,752 of record JAKOOJ010000002.1, read on the forward strand.
CTTTTCTCTTCTAAAATCTCTTAATTGGTTATTGCGAAAGGGGGAGGAGGAGGAGAAGATGCAATAAAATCACATTAATTGTGCAATAACTCTGTTTGCAACAGAGCCATCCCTATAACAGGCAAGGAATCTACACAGGATATCAATTGTGAAGGGAGTCAAAATTCCAAAGGATGGATGAACGAATATACATAGTGCGAATATAGTGTATATGCTAACCCAAGCGGGGCGACTCGCTTTCTCTCTTCTCTCTTTGAATTTTTAGCGGACCTCAAAAGCTCCAGCCTTGCATTAAATGACACCGCCCGATCACCTTATCCATCTTCCAAACCCTCTGGGGCGGGTTGACTTCATCCTGTCCTAGATAGGGATGAGGAAGGGCTCCAGCGGAGTTTCGTTTGTTAGGCAAGTCAAGTTTCCCAGGGCAGCTTCCGAACTCTTCCGATCCCATCCCTGGAATCTGGAAAGAGAGTCAAGTGCGAAGGCCCTTCTCGGAAAGTTTACCGTCCGCCCCTTCTAGAACCGCACGGCTAACGGCCCCGGAGGGAGGGCCGAGAGAAAAGCCGGGGGAAAATCAGCTGGGTTTACTCACCGTCTCGGGCCGATCGCTGCGTTTTGTCGGAAGCACATGGAACCAAACCACCGGACCCTGGATGGCAGCGCTGGCTTTATCCGGCTCCTTTTCCCTCCAGCAGCGGCGATGTCGCGGTGGGGGAGAAGACTGCGGCTGGTTCGGCCGCCCCTTTTCTTCCTTGCCGCACCCGCTTTAGGCAACAAAAGTTGCAGCCCGCGGCGAAAGACTTCCGCCGGCGAGTCGCGAAAGCAAAGCCCGAAGCCCTGCTGGAGCCACCCGGCGAGCGGACGAACCGCGCTTCTTTCGCGCGCCCCCTGGATTTAGCCACTCCTCCGGCGCTGCCCCTTTGGAGATCAGCCCGGTTGGGCCGACGGCGTGGCGGGAGTCCTCCCAGAACGGGGACAAGGCAGGGATCGGACCAGAGTGAAGACTAGGGCGGCGCAGGAGAGAAGAGGGGGTGGGGTGAAGACCGGGGTGGGAAAGAAGAGGTCTAGGTAGCCTCCTCTAGCCGTCCCGCTCCAGCCCCGCCTTCGCCCTTCCTTGTGCCCGGCTCACTTCTTGGCATCAAACTTTTGACGGGGAGGCGCGGTGCGGTCGCTGGTTGCCTGCCGGCCGCGGCAGCTCCGGGTAGCGCGGCTGGTTCCGCGGCTGCTGCTGCTGCTGAGGCTGAGGGATCTCCCCAGCTTTCATTTTATTTCCGATCGCCGACGGTGAAAGAAACGCGGGAGGCACCCAAATCCCCGCGGTTAGCCTGGAAGCCGCGGAGTTCTTTCTTTCTTTTTTTTTGGACCGGGCAGGACCGAAGGGGTTTCCCGGGAACGTGGCGGCGCTCCGGTTAGAAAAGTCCATCGGTGGGGGAGGAGGAAAGAGGCATGCACCCCGTCGGCGCCGAGCCTGCCCTTCTTCTGGGTGGCCGGTTCTCCTTATAGACTGCGGCGGCAGGAGCTCCGCCGCGCTCCCTCGCTCTCTCCTTGGCTAAGAGGAGCTCGCAAACTTAAGGACAGGGCGCGATTAATTGGGGAGTGGGAGGGAGGGGAGGGAGGGAGGGAGGGAGGGAGAGACAGAGAGAGAATCAAGCGCGGGAGGGGTGGCCCTGCCGTTTCACTTAAAAGCGATCTTCTGCAAACTGCCAGTAGAGTAGAAGAGATTGCAAAGCTTATACTACCTCCGGAGCGGGAGCGCTCCGAGCGGTCCTAAAGCCGAGGGGCTCCTGCGTGAGGTAGCTCCATCCGCGCCCGCACCCCGCGGCCCCCCCCCTCCACTCCTGACGCTCCGTTTAGCCGTCTCCGGTGTCTGCTTGCCCGTTTAGGCGATCGTCTTAGCAACCTGTAGGTTTGATCTCGAGTCCTGCAAAGGAAACCTGTCCGAAGGTTCTTGGGTCCCCCAACTTCAAAGTCCCCCTTTTCCTTGGACTTTCTGTAGCCATTAAAAGACCGATTTTAAAAACACCGGTCCAAGTTTTGCGTTCCCTTTACATATATATATATTAAAAACATTTATATATATATAAAACATTCAGCCAAAGAACTGAAATCATTTGACACTCTTGTCTGTGAGTTGCATGCTAAAACAGCCTCCTCCCTCCCCCACGAAAAAAAAGGAGATTTCTCCATACGAAGGCAAGAAGCGGTGATCTGCAAAGGGATGGCTAGATCACCGCTCTCACGTCTTAAGCCTGTGATGTACCATTCACTACGGATCGTGTCACATGTGCATATTACTTTTCTTAATTCATTTCTGATTGGTTTGAAATCGAATGAGGAGTTTTCCTAGGCAACAGCCTGCTTTATATAGTCTCTGGATTCTTCGCTTTTTCTTTTAATCTAGTGGGATGAATAGCCAGCAAATCATCTGCCACAACGCTATGAAAGTTAAGCATTTTAAAGTCTTAATGGTTTTTTTTTTCCTGGGGTGGAAATGTACATACTGTATATTTTCACTGAAATTAAAGGCATGTGAGAATGTTGGGCAGCTGGAATTCGCTGGTTACAGCTTGATCAATTTCGAAAACAATGAATCTGCAAGGCTCCCCAGTTCACAGACAGGGGATATTTATTTAATAAAATGAATTCTCTGAGATGGTTGGGACTTGTTTTATGAATTTTATATAAACTCTTTATTGTTTCCGTAGCACCACCATCCAGTGAGCAAATCTTGGTATTGATATTAAACTGAACTGTATGTTTCGGATAAGGTGTTTTCAAATCCTACTGATTTTACATATTCATGCTCAGCCTATAATCAGACTCAACAAAGAAGTTTAATTTTGGGTAGAAGCTAATTCATTACTTCTGCTTTTTGTACTTTGGCATATCATTTGGTGATGCTCAACACAACTAACAATAATGGAATTATAAACATATTATACTACAATAAACTACAAAATAAACAACCCTATAAAATATAGATTAAATAAGGTAATATATGTAATGGTCATTTTTTTAAAAAAAAATCACTACAAACCAATTACAGTCCACAAATAAAATAAAATTTTCCTTTATGGCAGAAGAATATCACAAATACAGGTATCTGAACTTTATTTATTATTTATTTTGGTCTCTTCAACCTGCTTAAATTTATTTATTTTATTTATTTATTATTTTATTTATTATATTTCTATACCGCCTTTCTCCTGTAGGACTCAAGGCGGTATACAGTCAAGAAAAATATAGATACACAAACATTATAAAATTGCTAATTAAAATTATTATTATAACATAGTTTGACCCAATTAAATAGAACCCAAAATTAGATAACATTTTAAAAACATTCACATGTTCATATGTTTAGCCCCGCCTGTCAAAACATCAGGGTTTTGAGGGCATGGCGGAAAGCACGGAGATCAGGGATATTTTGTATCTTGGGGCAGTTCATTCCAAAGGGTTGGAGCCCTCACAGAAAAGGCCCTCCCCCTGGGAGTCGCCAGTCGGCATAATTTGACTGACGGTACCCTGAGTAGTCCCTCCCTGTGAGAACAAACTGGTCAGTGGGAGGCTATTGGTGGCAAAAGACGGTCTCGTAGGTACCCAGGTCCTAAACCATGGAGCGCTTTAAAGGTGATAACTAACACCTTGAATCGCACCCGGAAGACCACCAGGAGCCAGTGCAGCTCGCGTAGGAGAGGTGTTACATGGGCGCAACGAGCTGCGCCCATAATCACCCGTGCGGCTACATTCTGGACCAGTTGCAAATTTAGAGCAATTTCTTGGTGATTTATACCTTCAAGCCTTACAGGATTCTTATGCCTCTTGCCTCATTTCCCTGCACACCTCACAATTTGTTCTGAACTTGACGAGGCCACACAATATGGAATTGTCAGTGAAGTGGAGCCAGGCTGTTTTATACTGCTGTGAATCTTAAGAAGCCATTTACCAACATTCACAGATGAACTACATATGTATTTTTAATAGTGCTTGAGTTTGAATGTCAAATATTGTGCTAAGTATGTGGAAAAATCAGATGCTCCTGGAAGAGTTGGGGCAGACTTCCTTAAACGTTGGTTGGACTTCATAACCTTTGGTTGGACTCCCATAATTGCCCAGCTGACAAGTTGCTAAGAATCTTAGGTGTCAGTCCTTTTCCCTTGGATGTACTTTCCCAGAGTTAGTGGGAGATATAGAAAATTATTCATGTGAGTAAATTGTTATCTAATTTATGCAAGGAGAAAATCAAGGGTCAAGGACAATTAATCAATAGAACAGCTTGCCTTCAGATGTTGCTGGTGCTTCATCACTGGAGGTTCATCACTGAAGAAGAGACTGGACAGTCACTTGTCTGAAATGGTATAGGATTTCCTGCTTGAGCAGAGGGCTGGACTACAAAACCTCCAAGGTCTCTTCCAGCTCCATTCTGATTCGTGCTAAGGAGGGAGGAAGGAAGGAAGGAAGTTTTAATTTCAATACAATATGCATATAGTCACTATATTACAACTATTACATATTAGCAAAATTACTGATATCTCACAATAATCCACATGACAGAATGAAATTTCATTTGAACATTTAAAAACACAAATGGAACAACCAAGTTTAGCTTTTCTCTCCTTAGTGTTTTTCTCTTCCCAAATACTTGGAGAGAGGAGGGCGAGATTACATTTTATTTATTTTTATATACCTTTTCAGATTCAGATTCAACCCAAGAAACACAGTGTCGGGAGAACAACAAAAGAATATCATTCCCCTACAATAGCAAATTCTGGATAAGTGCTGGAAGTGAAATCACCAGCTAATAAGATATATGAATAAGATATATGAATACAAATAACAAATTTCTCAATTAAAAAAATGTGTTGTTTTTCACAGAAGCTATACTGATCAAAATAGGTATGCTAACAAGAATGGTGGCAGCTTTTGGGATGCACAAATATCAGGTTTTCTCCATGGATTATTTAAATCTCAAGACTGTGACTCTGTAATTGAAATTGAAAATAAAAATAAAAATTGGAAGAGACAATTGACCAGTTCAATTTCCAGACAGCATTTTATTTTAAATAACTGATTTCTTACTGGATTAGGGAGAAAGGTTTATGATGAGAAAAAGGTGCCAGGGGGTGTTTTTTTAAAAAAATATTACTAGAAGGAATTTTTTCTGATTGTTGATTATATGCCATCAAATTGTTTTTCTTCATGGTGCTCTCTCTCTATCCTGGTCTTTCAGGTCTCTCAACAGTGTGCTTAGTTGCCACTGTAACTGAATCCATCCGCCTTGCTGCTAGTCATTCTCTTCTTCTCTTTCCTAGAGAAAATTTAAAAGATATATTTTCACATCTTCACATTTGTCTAGGTTCTCAATCTCATTGCAGTGGTGAAATCCAATTTTTTTTACTACCAGTTCTGTGGGCGTGGCTTGGTGGGCGTGGTGTGACTTGGTGGGCGTGGCAGGGGAAGGATACTGCAAAATCTCCATTCCCACCCCACTCTGGGGCCAGCCAAAGGTGGTATTTGCCGGTTCTCTGAACTACTCAAAATTTCTGCTGCCGGTTCTCCAGAACCTGTCAGAACCTGCTGGATTTCACCCCTGTCTCATTAGTTAAGTCTGCTGGGCTGGAGATATGAATTTTCTTCCATGATGTCTTGAGAAAATAAGAATGTACAGTAGTTATGTATCAACGAATAGTTTTTCTCACCCTTGTTTTTAAAACCATAGAGTAACATGGCAGACTTCCTTTTACTTTTCTTATTATAGATGGCTGTCTTTGACAGCCTTAAAAATTGATACTTCCAAGTTACCAGTTCTGTTAACGCGTTTGGCAATTGTCCATCAGTATGAATTCCTCAGCTTCGTACTCTTAATATATGCCAGGTTATATATATGGATCCTGCTGTGTTAATCTCAATTTTCTGTCGCAGTGGTAATTTCCATAGTTCTGTAGCACAAATGTTTCTTGGCTGCTTGTTTTGCTGAATTTAGATTATATATTCGATTGCTATTTTATTACCTCCTTGCTTGTCTGACATTCCTGTCTTCACTATGTTTACAGTTTCCATTATAGTATCATGTGCTTTGCATGCCTAACCTGAAACTAAAAGTGAACATTTTTTCCCTGTTTTTCCTAGCCAATAAAAAAACTTTCCTTGATATTGGTTGTTCAGACTAAAACTCATATGTACGGCAGACACATACCTATCAATGCCATAATGCTATTCCATTTTGGATAAGCAGTGCTACTCAGACAAGGAGCAAGAAATAGTATACCCAAGAAATCTAAGAAAAAGAAAAAAAAAAACAGAAAAAATTCATGGTGACATGATTTTAAGATGAAACTAAAATTAGCTAAATTTAGTTTGCATCAACACCATCTACAGCTACATATCTACATCTTCAAATCTTTCTATATTTGCAAACCATTGTGGCTTCCACCATGTCCATACACAGCTTTATATACTGTCCTTTGTTCTTTAAACTGCTCATCTTTCTCTTTTCAAGGATGTCTTTAATTCTATCCCACCACAGCTTCCTTGGTTCTTCTTCCTAATTTTTTTTCTTTATAAATTTGTTTCATGATTCCATCGTTATTCATTCTGTCTATATGAGTCAATTATTTCAACATACTTATTTTCTAGTTACTTATTTTCTAATTACATTCTGTGCGTATTGAAGGCAATGTATTCATTTATTCTTGTATTACAGGGGTGTCAAACTCAATTTCATTGAGGTCCGCATCAGAGCTATGGTTGACCTCGGGGGGCTGGGTGGGTGTGGCCATCTAGGTGGGTGTGGCCAACTGGGTGGACATAGCCAGTTTGGCGCTACTCCTCAAACTGCTGGCATGTTACCTCTTCGCACTGGGTAGACCAGGCCGAAGCCACGCTGGTCCAACGTTTCCTCTTCACATTGGCTAGACCAGGCTGAAGCAACATGGGCAGGCCCTTACATTTTCCAGGACAGCCCTGCGGGCCGGATCTGACCACATTGCTGGCCAGATCTGGCCCACAGGCCTTGTGTTTGACAGCCCTGTTGTATTACTTTTCTCATACCTCACCTACATACCCCAATCCCACTGGCTTCAGTTTATATGTTTTTCCTAACAAACCTAATTTTGACTTCCATATAGCAAAGTGGCCAGAAGCATATTTAGTACATGGGCATTTTTGCTTGGTTCAACAAGCATTCATTGTTTGCAACAGACCACATGTTACTTATTACCCTTCTACTGGCATTCAGATATTCCCATTTTTACAAAAACATTCTACCAAGATACCCAAAATTATTTAAGGGCTGATGGTTGATATATATAGCCATTTGTGCATAATTTGCAAACATTCACTTAGCCTTTCATTGCAACCCAACATCTCTTGAAAATTGTTCAGCTTTTCAGCTAACAATACAGCACAATCTGCATACAAAAGTACACGTACATTTATATCCCCAAGCAGCACAGTTTTAATACCAGCGCAAGTTATTTCTTATACATTTATAAACACATTAAACAACCAAGGAGGCATCACAGCTTTTGTTTTCCTCCTTGCTCAGTGCTGAACCAATTGCTAAATATTCCATTCTCATAAATTGTACTTTTATCTTTTGCCATTGTTATTACACTGGGTAACCAATCTTCAATTCCATATTTACGCAAAATACTCCATAATTGAAGCCTATTCACTTTATCCTACAATTCCCCTAAGAAACATACCATCAAAACATTTCTCAGTGATTTCTGAAGAGCAAAAAAAACCCCACACATTCTCTGTCCAGCACAAAGCTATATTGCCATTCTCAAATTCTGCTCACAGTTTCCATACACTCATAGAATGTAATGAAAGGCTAAGTGAATGTTTGCAAATTATATTTTCAATCCAAAGTATACTTTCAATCAAAATTCTTCCATACCCTTCCCAGTAACATTTTTTTTTCTTTTATTCTGGTTATCCTCCTGTCTGTAGAGGGGAACAATAATGGCTTCCTTCCAATGATAAGACACCGATGCGGTCTTGATATGTGTTAAATAATTTCTATAGCTCTTCCATAAGCAAACCACATCCATATTTTAATAGTTCATGAGTTATGCGATCTACCTCTGCAGCCTTACAATTTCCCAATATTTTCACAGTATTTGCAGCTTTCTTTTCAATCTTTTCTTTGTGGACAATTGTTCCATTCTTTGATATAAAACCCACAACAGCACACTGAAAAATTGTTTTTCTTGTCTCATTCCCAGTCAACTAATCATAAGAACTATCAGATATTATTTTCTCTTGAATTGCATTTATAAGGAATGTTGCACAATTTATCCCCATACTCCTCTGTTTCTTTTATTATCACCATTTACCGGCTGTAATTATCTATGGATATTCTACGTTCATACCTACTCATAACCTAGACAACACTAATTCATAGACTGTAACATATATTTTAGTTTTTTTCTTTTTTAAACGTAAGCCTTCACTTTCCTGAATGTATTCAGCAATGTCTTTCCATGTATTCAAATTGCCTTCATTCAGTTTTATTATACCCTTCCCATTTTTCTGAGTTGTAGAGATACATACATGTATTGGCATCCTTCAGTCTCAAGAGACTATGGTATTGTGCTCTGGAAAGAGGTCCTAAAACAGCAACTAGTGTGATTAAAAAGGCCAATTCGAGAGTGGCAATCCCTTCCACACTGAGGGCAGTGCAGGGAACAGGGAACAAAGACAGCCACTTTTCGTAGCCTTCATAGATCTTACGAAAGCTTTTGACTTGGTTAGCAGGAAGGGCCTTTATAAAATTCCCTCCAAGTTTGGATGTCCACCTCAGCTCCTCAACATCATCAGGTCCTTTCATGAAGAAATGAAGGGCACTGTAGTCTTTGATGGCTTAACTTCAGATCCCTTTGATATTCGAAGTGGAGTGAAGCAGGGCTGTGTCCTCGTGCCAACTTTATTCGGGATCTTTTTTGTTATCATGCTGAAACATGCTTTTGAAACTGCAACAGAGGGTATTTACCTCTGGACCAGATCAGACGGAAAATTCTTTAATCTCTCTAGATTGAGAGCAAAGTCTAAAGCCCAGCTAAAATGCTTTCATACAAGACACATCTGTTTTTCTACTTTTCCTTATATTCCTTATTTGCTCAATACTGTACTTTTCTCTTTAGCATTTCCTCCTCTTACATTGCAAATTTCTCTTTACTGTTCAATCTTTTTAATTCCAATTTGCAATATATTGTATGCAGCACTCATCACCAGATATACCCATGAGCACATAGAGCTCTGCTACCCATCACCACTTTGTCAGCTGAAGCTTTTTAAAAAGATTCAGAAGGTCTAGACTAGGTTCCCAGCATTAGTTCTAATTATGCCACATGTTGCAGTCTTTGCTAATGGGATTACTATGAGCTTTGGTTCATTTAGATAGAAGCACGAGCAAAAGTCCACTTTGACAGGTAGTCCTTAATTTACAACAGTTTGTTTAGTCACCATTCAAAGTTACCTCAGCCCTGAAAAAAGAGAGTTATGACCATTTTTCACACTTACTAACATTGTGGCACCCCCATGGTCATGTGATCAAAATTCAGATGCTTGGCAGCTGAGGCATATTTATGATCCGTTGCAGTGCCCTGGGGGGGTCCCATGATCCCTTTCTGAGACCTTCTGACAAACAAGTCAATGGGGAAGCCAATTTCACTTAACAACCATGTTACTAGCTTAACAACATTAGTGATTCACTTAACAACTGTGGCAAGAAAGGTCGTAAAATGGGACAAAACTCACTTAACAAATATCTCACTTAGCAACAGAAATTTTAGGCTCAATTTTGGTCATAAGTCAAGGACTACCTGTATTTCCAGGTATATTTGCAATAGTCTATGCAAAGGGGGGTTCCTAATGTAGATGCTATCTTGGAAGCCAACATACTGTAGCCATATCCAACCAACTGCGAATCATGTGCAGTATCCTAGCATATATTAACAATGCTAAAATTCCCTTAAGAAAAATTTTAAAAATGACCCATTAATCCAGCATTTTATTTGCACTTTTCTCACAGTTTTCCTACTTTATAAGGACAACAGGGAATCTTATGATTCTTTTTTTTTTTTTATTGAAAAAGTTTTCAAATACAAGTTTTTCCCCCTTTTTCCCCCCCCCTTCCCTAACCCACCCTTTCCACCCAACCCCCCCTGTGACTTCTTCACAACAATAGGCTATTTCATAACTAGTTACATACATAATATCTTCCCTTTCCCTTAATCCCTTCTCGGAATACTGACCCTTAACTTGTTAATCTTATAACTCCCATTTTTACGGTAATCTGCCCTTTTTCTCCTCCCCTAAACTTATTGAGTATTATTACAAATTAACCTTTAATCTTTTATATATATTAATATAACATTTTAAATCGGCCTTCTCCCTGCAACCAAATTTGTTCAATTCTGTCCACTTCCTCCACTCCTCTAAATATATGACTTGAAATCAGACAATACAATTCTAAATATAATCCACTACCCACTTTACTAGAATATACACATATCTATATATGCATCCCATTTTATAACAATCAGTAAACTAACCTATTTCAGCCCTTCAATTCCTACAAAATCATGCAATACGATTCTAAATATAATCAACTGCCCACTTTACTAAGATATACACATATCTATATATGCATTTCATTATGTAAAAAGAGAAAAGACAATAACTTTAAGTTTATGATCCATATAATATCTTCTTTGATGTCTTTCCACTAGATTGTTAAATCCATCACCCATAATAGGGTAAAATAACATGCTGGTGCAACAGTTTGTTCAAAATCTTCAGTCATCTTCTGCCCCCATCATTAGTAGATATCCTCACACCTGTATAAAAGTAAAAACAACCACCCGAGTGACATTATAATTATAAATATATCCGTATGGTTATAGTTGTGGTATTCATCAGGATTGTTAATTCCCGTCATCCTACTGAGTAACATCCAGATCTTCTGCATGCCCCAGCAAAACTCTCCTGCCTTATAACTCAAAGTAGTTATAGTATATTTCCAAGAGAAAAAAAAAGTAAATAAGAAAAAATTAGATGATTCAAATCCAACAAAGTGAGGCTCTTTCCACTTCCCAAAATCATGGCCTTGCAGAGATCTGCCACAATCCTCAGGATAGTATCAGACAATTGTTCGCCACCACTGTCTTTTCTAATATTCATTCATTTTTAAAACGCCTGGCTTCACTGTTGCTTAGTTTGGAAATTGCTGTTTCTATAAGATCTGTTTCTTTTCTTTTTCGGGTTAAATTTCCATCCTCTTTTCTTGCTTACCAATTGTATATCTGCTGGTTGATTTTCATTCTGCTTTGTGGATTGTTCTTGTTGGGTTAATTTTATCATCTCATCTTTCTTCTCCATCACTTGTATATCAACTGATTGATTTGCGCACTTGTCTGTGACTTGATAATTCATCACCTTGGGTTCGGATGACACTGCTCTCTTATTTATAAACAGTCCAGCTGGGGTCTCCAAGGAGTCCAAAGACAATTTATCCATCACAGCCTCTGTAATTTGATGTTTTCCTTTTATTTCCAACTCCTTTTGCTTATCCTGTATTATGCCTAAAGGTGTTAAATTCATTTTTAGAATTTTTTGATAAAAATCTTCCGCTTTTTCAACAGTGTGCAATTGATATCTTACGCCTTGATATCTCAATATTAAACCAGCTGGGATGTCCCACCTGAATAGGATATTTCTTTTTTTTAATTCAGTCACTAAAAAGCCAAATTTCTTCCTCTCCATTAACATCTTGGGCGGGAGCTCCTTGAAAATCCAAATCTTTCTTCCATGAAATTGCAAATTGGAATTAAAAGAGTTCTGCACAATATTATTCCTAATTTCTTTATCTGTAAAATAGATCACCACATCTCTAGGCAGTTGCCTTTGCTTTGCCCACCAGGAGTTTATTCTATAAATTCTATCAATCCTGCAATACACTTCATCAGGTTGAACCTTTAAGATCCCAGCCAGAATTTCAGAAGATACTTTCCTTAAATCATCTCTATTATTTTCCTGCAGACCTCTCAATCTAATTGCATATTCTGTAAAATTATATTGAATCATTAAAACTTCTCTTTCAATCCTCTGTTGTACATTTTCCTCATTACCAATCTTTTGGTCAATCTCCATTTTAGATTTGTCTTCCAAGCTATTATCCTGAATGTTTATCAAATCCTTTTTAATTTTTTGAGTCATGTCATCCAAATTCTCCTCGTCTTCCTTCATTTTAGTCTCTAATAATTCAGTCTTTGCCTCCATCCGAATCAGAAAGCCTGATAAACCATTAGCAACTTTTGAAATCTTTTTATTCAAGAAGTCAGACTCTGATTTCACCAATTCACCAATTTCTTTAATTTCCTGCTTAAATTTTTCAAGTTGCTGATTCACAATCTCATCCCTTCTTACAATCTCTTCAAGGATAAATTCTAATATATTAAAATCGGGTTTCTGACGCTGGAGAGTTGAAATTTGTTGGCGCAATTTCTTAAGGGGGGAAATTCCCCCCCCCCTGTTTGTCCAGCTGTATAAGTCCTGATGCCATTTCCCACACAGACAAGATTTAGCAAAAATAAGAGAAGAAATAGAAAACAAAAAGACTTTCCCTCATTAAAAAAAACTTCTGAGCAGCACAGGAGCGAGGTTTTCTCTAGAAATGTAGCCAATGATATTTATTCCGCTACATTGTAATAATGAAAAACGGAAGGACTTTCCCTTTTAGCCCTTCTCCAGCCACAGCAGACGCCATTTTAGAAGGCTCTTTTTCCCTCTTTTCCTCTCCTCTTTTCTTTTAAATAGTTTTTGAAAGGGTGAGATACTTGCGGTTCAGTATTAAGGGTCCAGTTCTTCATTTCTTTAATTATTCTTTTAGATTCACAGGCTTGCTCTTGACGCCTGGCTCTGCATAGGCAGAGGTCTCCCAAAGCCCGGAGCAGCGGCAGGGGATATGGGGCTTCTCATCCGCTCCGTCCCAAAAGTTAAAAAAAAAAACTTTTGGGACTCTGCGGGGAGTTCTACCCACCCCTGCCGGCTCTATCTCCGTTTCCTCTTGGAAACGGAGTTTTTTCGAGCCGCCATCCGCTGTAACGGCGGCTCTATACAGGCAGAGGGAGCTGACGATCCCAGAGGAACGTCTGGCAGCGGCCAGCAGCAAACCGGAAGCCTCTTATGATTCTTAATATATTTGTTGCTCTTTAAGGCACTACAAATTGCTTTGTTGTTTTGCAGCATAATAAACTAATATGATTACATCTTGGAAGTAGTTTACCAGATTATTTAAATGTAAAGCCACCCTAAAGTATCCACAGTATTAAAAACCTATTTGTCTCCTAAACATATATATTAAAAGCATAATTGAAATATAGTGAAAAATAACTTTTGTAGCAAAATGATTTTATAACAATACCATATTAAACGTATTACATACAGTATCAAAATTAAACTAAAATGTTGTTTGGCTTTCCTCAGCAAGTTGTACAAACCCATGAGTTGCAAAATTTTCCTAACTCAATGTGACATGTGAATCTTGTCAATTGTGCAGTATTGAACAAACCATGATTAAGCAAATAACTGCTTATTGTTCAAAGATCATTCTTTGAGTAAGGCATACACACACACACACACACACACATATGCTGTCTTGAGCAAAAACACACTTATTTCTTCAGAAATGCAGTATCAAGGAGATCAATGCTGCCAAGAATACAGAATAAAGTTTTACTTTTACTTGGCCTCCAAGTTAGTTGACCCCTGGCACCTGCCTGTGCAAATCTTCAGGCAAACCAGAAGACATAAGAAAAACGCATTAATCTCATAACACATGAGAAGACTTAACCATAGTTTCAACTGGAAATTGAACCTCCTTGACCAAGCTAAATCCAAGAACACTAGGAAATTCCTGGAAGGTTGGCACTCAAAAAAAATACCTATCAACAGGCACACAGAGATAAACAACATTTACACGCCATTCAAAAAAGACAATACAAAAGCTAGAAAAGAAACAAAAAGTCCAGGACACCTCCTAGCAACAATCAATACCCAGATAAGCAGGGATTAACACCAGGAGCAACACCAATCAAACAGTGAACAATACCCTAATCAAGGAACTACTAAGGATAAAAAAATGCCTCACCAACACTGACAGAACAAGATGGTAATAAAACATTTGAAGAAAACATCAATAGCATCAAGGACTCCACAGCAAAGAGAAAACTGGAGAAGATTTAATTTTGATATTTAAAATTTTTAATTCTAACATTTTAATTCTAACGTTTTAATTTTTATCGACTGTTTTATATTTTAATATTTTGCTGTAGACTTGTCCAGTATTTATTTACTTAAATAAGTAAATAAATAAGATAAAAATATAAAGACCCACAAAGAATAGAATAGAATAGAATAGAATAGAATAGAATAGAATAGAATAGAATAGAATAGAATAGAATAGGATAGAATAGAAAAACTTCTAGTGCTGGAGCATTTACAATTACTGGAGGCAAGTTGTTCTACTGGTTAATTGTTCTCACTGACAGGAAATTTCTCCTTAGTTCTAGGTTGCTTCTCTCTTTGATTAGTTTCCAGCCATTGCTTCTTGTCCTACCCTCAGGTGCTTTGGAGAATAGCTTGACTCCCTCTTCTCTGGGACAGCCCCTTAATTTAATTTAATTTAATATTTAAATTTATATACCGCCTTCTCCCGAAGGACTCAGGGCGGTGAACAGCCAGAAGTAAAAAACATCAAATACAAAATTTAAAAATAATTTTAAAATAAATTAAAGATTTTGGCCCGACAGTTAAAATCCCCCATTAAAAATCCAAATTAAAATACACAATTGGAGAGATTAGGCCAGCCTGACTTGATGAAATAAAAAGGTTTTGAGGGCCCGACAGAAAGTACGTAAGTCTGGAATCGTCCGTATCTCCGGGGGGAGCTCGCTCCAGAGGGCAGGTGCTCCCACAGAGAAAGCTCTACCCCTGGGGGCCGCTAGTTGGCATTGTTTGGCCGACGGCACCCGGAGGAGCCCCTCTCTGTGGAAGCATACTGGCCGGTGGGAGGCTCTCGGTGGCAGAAGGCAGTCCCGTAAATATCTAGGCCCTAAACTATGGAGCGCTCTAAAGGTGGTCACCAACACCTTGAATAGCACCCGGAGGACCAGTGGGAGCCAGTGCAGCTCATGCAGAGAGGTGTTACATGGGAGTGCCATGACGCTCCCATAATCACCCGCGCGGCTGCATTCTGGACCAGTTGGAGCCTCCGGGTGCTCTTCAAGGGAAGCCCCATGTAGAGAGCATTGCAGTAGTCCAGGCGGGAAGTGACGAGGGCATGAGTGACTGTGTGTAAGGAGTCCTGATCCAGAAAGGGACGCAACTGGTGAATCAGGCGAACTTGATAAAAAGCCCCCCTGGCCACGGCCGTCACATGCTCTTCTAAAGACATTTAGGTATTGGAACACTGCTATAATGTCACCCCTAGTCCTTCTTTTCATCAGACTTGACATACCCAATTCCAGCAACTGTTCTTTATATGCTTTAGCCTCCAGTCCCCTAATCATCTTTGTTGCTCTTCTCTGCACTCTTCTAGAGTCTCAAGAAAGAAAATAGATGTAGAATGACTGTGGCAAAAGAAAGTAAGGATAGTACCAATAGTAACAGATGCCTTGGATGGAATCCCCAAAGCTGGATCCGTACTTCAACACCATCGGCATTAACAAAATTATCATCCATCAATTGCAAAACACAGCTTTACTTGGAGCAGCTTACATCCTATGACAAAACCCTTGAACACCATCAAACGACAGCATCTGCTTACCCAGAGGCCTTGGGAATGACACAATAGTTGGATAAAAATGCCAAATCAAGTCTAAATATCTGGCTGACTGTGTGACCAACCACAGAAATATGATCTTATTTTAAAAACTATTTTAATCCATTTTTGTGGCTGCCAATCTTGAGGTAGTGTCTTTTGATAGTTGCTATAAAGTTAAAAACACAAACATAATCAACAGTAATACAATCAAACATCATACATGTTTATAATAGCAACTGAGAACAGCAATTTATGAACCCAGGTAAACTCCCAATTTCTACATTTAGGGAAATACCACTTTTTTAAAAAGCTTTCTGAAATGCCCACACTGTCAGGAGGACCAAATAAATCTCGGAGGGTACAGTGTTCCAGAGGGCAGGCACTTTTATGCTCTTCATTGCACTTAAAAAAAATTAAAAAAGGTAAACTCACCTCATTTGAAATTAAGATGCCCAATTTTCTGCTGCGTGTTTCCCCCTCAATTGTCTCTTTCCATTTGTTGAATTAATAGTATTAATTTATGTATTTAAAAATTTGATGACCAAAGAATGAAAGGAAAGACGAAAAGGGCTAGAATTTGTTTCTCCTCTCTCCAAACTGAAATGGTACCTTTTTTAAAAAAAACATAGATTTATTCATTTACATAATAGCAATAGAATAGCATACTACATAATAGCGTTAGAAATGAACGTATTGGCTCAACAGGCTATTACAGCAATAACTCAGCTTGGACATCTTTTGAATTCAAATAGAGTGAGTTAATTGTTTTAATTAAAAGAATCATCAAACTAATGTTAGAGGATATATACATTCCCTTGTCATTAAATATAAATTCAACACAAAATAGTTTGCCGTGAAAGCGACTGCCTGAGGGCTCCTGGATTGGGGTTGAAAGGCGAAAAGGAAGCAGTATGCTCCTTTCAGTATGCTCCATTTTTGGGTAGACCAGGTTGCTTCAATAGAAAACCCATATGTATGTGTGTGTGTGTATGTGTCATATATGTAACAATTTTGCTTATAATGTATCATTTGTTTCATTAAACACAATTATGCATAAACGAAGCAGGATTTCTAGTGTACCTGTAATAAAAAAAGAACATGAAAGATTAATGATTAGGAATGGCACCCAACTCTTCAACAGCAACAGCTCATGTTCCCATGAACCAACATATCCCATGGGATATCTTATTGATTTCTCTGCCCTCACTCATTTCCAATCTGGCCAATCAATAGAAGATTATTTGTATATTGATCTAGACCTGTGCCTTTATTGCCTTCAGCAGCTTTATTTCTGAATCCCATAAGAAAAAGAATGACTGGCAGAAATCGCTCTGAGAAGAGGAATGCCTGGATCTAGTGTGCACAGCAGGTTACAAGAACAAATGCCTAGTAGAACCAGTTCAAATAATAGACAGATGTGGAGTTAGAGGAGGGAGGAAGAAGAATATTAATAAAGGAGAATATTTGTAGCTCAGGGTTGAAATGAGGGTTGCTTGATGCGCTCTGAACTTAGTAGTTTTATTGAAGACATTTGATTACCAAACTAGGTAACATCATCAGTGCTAGCCTGTAACACCATCACTACTAGAAGAGGAACATGTTGTACAGCTTCTAACGTACCACAGAAAATAAATGTTAATGTATTTTTTTTTAATTTTTGCTTTCATTTTCCATGTTTTTAATTTATTTGGGGTGTAGTTAAAAAGGTCCTGTGGCTATGGAAATGAACATTTCAGAAGAGTTTAAAGCTAGATTATTTAGCAGTAGGAAATATTTATTGTTAGACTATTTTGCAGATCTGGGCTAATTTTGTTTGAAGTTTTTGGTTTTTTTTTTTTTCAAAATTATGTTCAAAATTAGATCCAGAGGCCACACCAAAATAGAAAAGTTTGCTCCCAGGGAAATTATGAAATATTTATTTATTTATTTATTTATTTATTTATTTGTTCGATTTATATGCCACCCTTCTCCAGAGACTCGGGGTCCTTACAATGCATTAAGCAATAGCCTTCATACTTTTGTATATACCTGCTTAGTAGGACTTTTTGGCCCCCCCTAAGCGGTGTTCTATTTTATACAAAGTCAGTTTATTGCCCCCACAAACCGGGTCCTCATTTTACCTACCTCGGAAGGATGGAAGGCTGAGTCAACTTTGAGCCTGGTGAGAATTGAACTCGTGGTAATTGCAGGCAGCTGGCAGCTAAATGCTACACAGCAGTTTAGTCCGCTGTGCCACCAAGGCTCTTGTGTTGTTTAGATAATGATTTTTTTGGGGGGGGGAATGTGGGATAAAGAACAGCAATATTAAATGAATGCTCCTTGAATTTAATATAAGTAGTGATTGAAAGATTCAGCCCTTTTCAGTCCTGTAAATTTCAAGCTTTAGATCACAAAGGAAGTACAGTCATGCTGTAATCTACAAGGAAACTAATATAAGTACTCCAAATATTTTAGCCTTTCCAAGATTTGAATTGGAACATACTAAAAATAAAAATGGGGTTTAATAATTGATAATGGAGTGTATCCAATTAAATCTTTACCCTGATGGAACTACATCTATCAGCAGAACACGAAGAGAGATAATTCAGCTCTTTGCAGCCTAACCTTAAAATTGCTTAAAATGTACCCTGAAGGACCGGATATCACTATCAGCAGTCTAGAATTATACAAAAGGTTGCCAGAATTCTCCCTGTTTCTCTCAAGTACAATTTACTTCTCCTAAGTCAATCTCCTTCTACAATTTTCTTTGTATGATGGGCACAATGACTTGAAAGGCTGTTCCTCATTTTTAAGAAAAATAGTTACAGCCTGCTGGTAGTTCATCGCATTTTTAAAATGCTGCCTGACACAGGAGATAATGTTTGATAATATTGGTATTATCATATCTTCTCCATTCTGGAGTGTCTTCAGTTGGACAATGTTAAGGTCAGGGTTCCAAGGAACACCCCCAACGAAATAAAGCTCTGAGGCCTGAGGTTCCTCAAAGTTCCAATTCATTAAAGATGTCATGTTGGCACATCTGGGAAAACCCGAATCTGAAAGCTTCCAGGTTTTCTCCACCCAGCTAACAGTTCACAGCCCTGCCCCACACCCACAAGTTCATCACATTGTCCAATCAACTCTTCACACTCAACTGGATACAATCTTCTGGCAGTCTCTATCAGATGCAGGCAAAAGTTCCCTCATTTTGTTTCTCACAATAGTCAATCAGATATTTCTGGATTGCTTTGCAAGATAAGTTACACTCTTTCCCCATTGTTATTTATCAGCAGATTAATTTGTTGAGACATTCTGCCCCCAAGCCAGTGGTAACTCTATGTCTTCAACCCTTCATAGCATAGTGGAATGATTATATGAGTAAAAAAAAAAAAGAGAGAAAATGGTGGACACTGTTTTAAGGCCTGCCCCTTTGCATGTGCAGCACATCACTGGCATATACAAAGGAGAAGCATATTTATCATGTTGCATCCAACATTTTTTGATAGACAGTAGTCCATGAATTCATCCAATCTTCTTTAATGTTATCCAAGTTAAACTTGTGAAATCTTCTTTCTAACTTGAAGATTTTGAGCTGTTCTAAAAGTGTATCCTTTGAAAACAGGATATTACAAGTGTCGCACAAAAATTAGCATGTTTCATTCATTTACTGTATAAGAAAACAATAACAACATTTGCTGCTCTGTGATTTTTTTAAATTACCACCACAGAAGCAATGAGAAATTTATTAATTACATATTTTGTGTGTTTGGATATGTTGCAATATTTTCAGGATCAGACTCAATAATTAAAGTAAGAATAGTATGTTTAAATAAAGCTCTGTTTAATCACAGATGGCATTCTATATTCACTGAATATTCACAAATAGAAGCGCTGAAAAATGGCATACAGCTCCTTATATATACAAGGGGAGGAGCTAGATATGGGAGTGGTTAGACATACATACATTAAGCAATGGAAATAAGTTAACTCTTGATATACTGTACAGATACTATTTACATGATGGAGAATAAAGCATTTACTTGTGACAAATCCCCCTCTAAATGCTGATTTGACATATGACAATAATTACATTCAGATTCAGAACAATATAAAACTTGTAGCTTGGTAGTTAAGTATTTGTGTTGTTTAGAAGGTAAAGGTTTTGTCAAGATGTCAGCTATTTGCTCTGATGTTTCACAATGAATAGCTTTAATAAATCCGTCTTGTGATAATTGCCTTACATGTTTGAATTTTATATCTATATGTCTAGATCGCTGTCCAATAGCATCAGATCTAGATATTTCGATGGCAGCTTTGTTATCTTCATGTATGATATAAGGCAATGAAGGTTTTTTCCAAATATTAGACAATAAATCATTAAACCATACTAGGTTATTTGATGCTTTAGACAGACAGACATATTCTGCCTCAGTAGTTGATGTAGCTACCAAATCTTGTTTACCAGTGTACCAGTAAACTGGGCAGCCGTTAAGGAAAAATATATAGCCAGATATACTTTTTCTACAAGTGACATCACCAGCCCAATCTGCATCTGCATAACATGTGAGAATGGGTTCATTTGTATTATTGGGTTCTAATAACAAGCAGAAGTCTAAGCTATTTTTTAAGTATCTTAATATCCTCTTGACAGCTTCCCAATGGTATGATAATGGTTTACTGACATGTCTGGATAATAAATTAAGGGGTAAAGTAATATCAGGTCTAGTCCAGTTAGAGATATAGAGAAGAGAGCCGATAACAGACCTATACAATGTGTTATCTTTAAATTCTGGAGATGACTCATCAGTGTTTCTTAGAAAATCAGTCTGCATGGGAGTATCACATGGTTTGGCATCATTTAGGTTACATTTGTTTAAGAGTTCTATAATTTTATCCCTTTGGGAAAGTTTGAATCCCTTCTTTGTTTTGCTGATTTGAACACCAAGATATTTGTTTACTTTCCCTAATGATTTTAAGGAAAAGTGTTCATTGAGTTTTGTTACAAAAGTTTCTCTCCTTTTTGTATCTTTGCCTATATATAGAATATCATCAACATAAATCAATACAAATTCTGGAGAATCACCTTCACTCTTAACAAAGAAACAATTGTCAGCAGTAGTGGCAACAAAGTTCATAGTTTTAAGTACTTTGACTAAACATTCATACCATCGCTTGCCAGATTGTTTCAATCCGTATAGACTTTTGTTTAATAGCCATATATCATTTTTGTTTGTATATTGACTATGAGGAGCTCTTACATATATATCTTTATCTAATTTGGCATGTAAATATGCAGTTTGTATATCATATTGAAATACCTCGAGATTAAGTGCTGATGCTATAACTAGAGCTGTTTTAACACTCTCAGTTCTTACAGTAGGAGAGTAAGTGTCTGTATAATCCTCAGGATATCTTTGAGCATAACCTTGTGCGACTAGTCTGGCTTTATACAGTGTGTTACCTCCTTCCAAATTTTTAATTTTATATATCCACCTGGTACCAATAATAGTCTTATCCCTTGGGGCTTGTGTGGGTGTAAAAACATTCAATTCTTGTAAGCTATTCATCTCCTTGGTCATTGCTGATTCCCACTTTTCTCTTTCTTTGGGGGGAAGTTTCAGCACTTCTTCATAAGTGTTTGGTGTTACTATTTCTCCATTCATACACATTACATAATCTTTGTATTTATTAGGCACCTGATTTCTGTTACTTCTGGTTGTTCTCACTGGTATACTATCATTGTCATGTAAATACCTTGCTTCCTTTTTTGTTACTGAATCAGTTTTTATTTTGTGTTGACTATTTGTCCATGTTCTAACTTTGTTTTTGCGTGTGCTGTTATTGTTTTTCTTTTCAATATTCTCATTTTGATGTTCAGTGTCTGAATTGGTGTTTGGGAATATTTCATTAAGGTGTATTTTGGACCAATTGGCCTGTTCATGAAATACTGCTGTTCTTGAAATTATGAATCTGTTATTGTTATCAATAAATCTGTATCCTTTTGTGCCTGTTTCGTATCCCATGAATTTAAGTCTTCTGGATACGTTTTCACCTTTACGCCTTAATTGTTTAGGTATATGTACGTCTGCAGTGACTCCAAATATATGCATGTGTGTTAACTTAGGTTTCCTACCGTACATTACTTCATATGGTGTTTTATTCACTATGCTGGACCAAGTCCTATTTTGGGTGTAATTGGAAAATTGTAAAGCTTCTGACCAGAATTGTTTACCTAAACCAGCATCTTCTAATGTGGATCTAATCATGGTTTGTAGTGTTGAGTTCTTTCTCTCTGCCACTCCATTCTGGAATGCAGAGAAAGGACTAGATGTGTAATGCAACATCCCTTTATTTTTTAGCCATCGTGAGAATTCGTTTGACATGAACTCACATCCTCTATCTGTCATAATTTGTTTTATTCTAATGTTGTGTTGTGTCTCTATGCGTTTGTAAAATTCTTTGAATTTCTGAAATGTTTCATCCTTATGTCTTAATGTGTAGACAAACCCATAACGACTATAGTCATCCACAATGGTTAGAAAATAGCGTTTTTTATATGTGATTGATGGTGTCAATGGGCCAACTAAGTCCATGTGTACTAATTCAAAGATTTGTTTGGTTGACCTGGTTGATTTTTTGGGCCTGGGGCTAGTTTTGAGTTTTGTAGATTTACACACTGAGCATTCTAGATAGTTTTTACAGTTTTTTATTTTAACACCATCAGCATGTTCAATCATTTTTTGTACTACAGGAAAACTAGCATGTCCTAATTTTCTATGTAAGATATGAGCACATTCATCATGAATAGGTTTGCCTATATTAGGTCTTTTATCATTGGATGAGTTTTTGTTGTTATGAACTACCTCATGTTCCTCATTATCACTATTACTATTTTCTTCGTTATTTATGTCATTGTCATCCTCTATGTTGGAATCAATATTGTGTAAACATCTTTCATTTGTTATTAAGTAAGGTAAGCCTCCTTTTATAATGACAGTACCTATGCTTGTTTCATTTTTCTTTAAAGCTGCATTCCCTTTTGAAAAGACTATGTTTATGCCAGATTCTCTGCTTAGTTTTATTGCACTAAGTATGTTATGAGGTATTTCAGGTATTAACAATACCCCCTCTATTTTTCCTAGGCCAGGTAAGATTATATTTCCTCTACCTATGACTTGGACCTTCTCTTGATTAGCTACTTTGATTATAAATTTATCTTCAACAAACGAAGATAATATATTTTTGTTGTGTGTAGTGTGATTTGTTGCACCAGAGTCAATGAGCCAATCGTTATCTTCTGGTCTATGTATGTTGTTGTTGTTGTGTTTGTTCAGTCCATTCAATGAACCAGATTTTCTATCTCTTGAATCATCTCTACCCCCTCTATGTTCCTTATAGATGGGTGGACTTCTATATCTATGTCTGTCAGTGGATGACTGTCTGTTGTGATATCTATCTCTATGATCTGTCCTATGTTTATCTCTGAGGAATTTAGGACAATCTCTTCTATTATGCTCTTTGGACCCACAATTATGGCATTTGATTGGTTCATGGTACCTTTCTTGAAATGCCATTTTCTTATATTGCTTATGCTCTATGTGATTATTATAACGATTTCTTCTCGAATTGTCTTCAGCTATCAACCTATTAGAAAGGTTTTCTATGGATAAATACCCTAAATTGATTGTATCTAAATGGGATATATAATTATTCCAAGATGGGTCTAATGAATTGATAATAACACTTTTCATTGTTTGATCTGAAATTATTTCTCCTCTTAGTTGTAATTCTGCTCTGACTTTGTTTAAGTATATTAAATGTTCACTTATGGTGACCCCAGATTTTAACCTGGCTGAAAAGAAATCCTTAGACATTCTTGTTGTAGTGGCTACACTATCACTGTGAAACAGCTTAAACATGTATTGAACAATTTCTGATACAGTTAGATTTGACTTAATACTATGATACATAGCAGGAGATATACTCGATATTAGTAAGAAAAATGCTCTATGGTGTAGGCAGTCCAATCTTAAAGTCCAAGGTCTTTTTGGAGGGTTAGTAATGAAAAACAATAAATTTTCTTTCATAAAGACAACTTGGAGCTGTTGGCAGCACTCTTGTAAATTAACACCATCTACCCTCAGTTTTGGGAAATCATTGGGTAAATTCCCAATGTTGTTAGCTCCATTACTTACAACTGGAGGAAGTCCATGGTCTTCTAAGTGTTGGTAACCGCAGAATGGCGTGGGGATGCTAGCGACGACTTTAAATGGCAGTCTCTGTCTTTCTCTTGCTTCGAAGCTGTCTGTGTAGCTTTGCACATGCGCATTGTCCATTTTGCTCCTGAAGTCATGGTGAAAGGTTCTCGTCGCTGCAGCTCCCTCGCATTGTTCTTCTTCGGAAGACTCGGTCTCTGGTTCAGCCTTGGGAGTCCTGGTGGCGATGGGAGTCCTTTTATTGAGAGCGCTGGTCTCTGGAATTGTTTGCGGCGTAGGTTGGTATCTGCAGGGCTCTCTGGGTTCAGGCGTCGATGCTTTCACTGTCTGCATAGAGGCGTGCGATCTTTGGGAAGTTCATTTCCTCACTGTTCTTCCTTTTGTTTTTTTACTGCAGTTTTTCGCTGATTCTTTAGTTATTTTCAATTTTGACCCAAAAGTTGCAAAAAGCGTTTTCATTGCAGACTCTACTTGATTTTCTATTGATTCTTCTTCAGTCTCTGTGTCAGACTCTTCTGATGTATGGATCTTTTCTCTTTTGTTTTTTGCATCAAGTAAGTCCTTTCGCACCAGATATTTTGAATCTTGTCTTCTGATTGGCTCTTCATCGCTTAGACTGAAGGTTTGTTGAAACCAAGATGGCTGCCATTCAAAATTTTGCGTGGGACCGTTGTTCTTCTCCTTCGTTGCATTTTTGTCTGTAGACAAATCGCTCACCTTTTTGAGTCTTTATTTTCATCTGTAACGATGTGCTTTTCTCTCGCTGCTCCGCTTTTTTTCAGTAAGTCTTGGAGGTTCGCGATGAGGTTTTCATCGTTCTTTTGATCTTTTAAAAGTTTTAGTATTTCTGACCTGAGTTTGTTATTTTCTATTTCGTTTTCTTTTTGATCATTGTTCTCATCTATTATTTCTTCGTTGTCTGTAGTACAGTCTTCAGATTCTCTCGATATTTCAGTTGCGTATTCATCAATTATTTCTTGTTCTGCTTCCATTTCTTTAGTATATGCCCTGGTGTTGGGTCTTATTTTTTTGCTTTTTGATTTTTCTCTCTCAGACATTGTTGAATTTTTTATTGAGTCAATTAACCATCCTCTGCTACCAAATTGTTGCAATATTTTCAGGATCAGACTCAATAATTAAAGTAAGAATAGTATGTTTAAATAAAGCTCTGTTTAATCACAGATGGCATTCTATATTCACTGAATATTCACAAATAGAAGCGCTGAAAAATGGCATACAGCTCCTTATATATACAAGGGGAGGAGCTAGATATGGGAGTGGTTAGACATACATACATTAAGCAATGGAAATAAGTTAACTCTTGATATACTGTACAGATACTATTTACATGATGGAGAATAAAGCATTTACTTGTGACAGGATAGATCTGCACACTTGTTCTCCTTTTGCACATCTGTTGGATGTTAGAACAAGAACAATTAGATATTGATTCAGTGCCACCATTTAGCCATGAAAATCACTAAGGAACTTGCAGCCAGCTGAATATAAGCTTCCTCACTGAAGTTTCCTCAAGAATACTCCCTCTCCCTCCCTCCTTCCCTCCCTTCCCCCTCTCTCCCTCCCTTCTTCCCTCCCCATGTCTCTCTCTCCCTCCCTTCTTCCCTCCCCATGTCTCTCTCTCTCTCTCTCTCTCTCTCTCTCTCTCTCTCTCTCTCTCTCTCTCTCTCTCTCTCTGTGTGTGTGTGTGTGTGTGTGTGAAAGAGAGAGAAGAGGGAGAGAGAGAGAGACAGAGGGAACTAAATACATTTTTCTTCTTAGCATAACACCAAAATAATATAATAATCACCAGATATTTAACAATTGTGGACTAGCTAGTCTCTCTAATGGTTTGTTATAGGAATGTAAAGAGAAATGCAAGGAGAAATGAGACTACTGAATGTTATCTCAGCATTCAGCCTCCTGGGAGGATGGCAAGGAACCCTGGGAAAGCTGTGTGCAACAGCAGCCTGGTCCCCAAGCCGCTGATGTCTTATATGTGCAGGCGAGTTTCACCTTCCACAGCTGACAGTTGATATATTCCAAGAGTTTAGTTTCCATTTGATAATCATTGTGAACATTTCCACACTAGTGATTTATAGCATCAACTAGCCATCACTCTGGTGATCTAAAGCCTGCCTGCACTAGAGATTTATCACCATGGCAATGGTTCACCGACACTATAAATTGCTAATATGGAGATCCGCTGTCAATACATTGTGGTAACATTGATCTAATATACTTCAAGCAACCTGTATCTACATCGCTTAATGATTCAGCCCTCAGGACTATAAGTGTTAGCTTTCCCCCCGTCCCTCGTCCCCCTGACCAATGGTAGATGGAATGTAGCATTGAAAATCGCAAGTAAACCCAACCACTGTTTGACTGTTATTTGGTCTGCTTAATGTTTTGGCAGGAACCTGATAGAAACCAGATATATGACATTCATATCCAAATCTAGTTTGTGGGTTTAGAGAAATAATAGCTTGCCTTGAAGGAGCCTATAAATTAGAGATGCTGGCTTGCATGATTTAATTGTTTATGATGAAAGAGTTAGAGAATTTCCAAGAATAAGAGTGATGAGAATACACAACCAAACTGTATTGAGTGGATCATTTATGTGTGATGAAACAAGAAGAGATGGTCAGGAGCGAAAGGATGATAAACTGAATACTTACAAAAGTAAGTAACTACTGTGAAAAAGATGTGTCAAATTGATGTAGTCATAGAGAAATGAATGAGAACTGAACTGCAAAACAAATACATGAAAATAAGAGGATGGAAATTGTGAGGAAGAGAAAGGTCAAGAAAGTTACATGGAGCTGATAAAATGGGAAAAAACAGCATATGAAGGATGTGGTAGAAATAAGGGTGGTTCATGAAGATAGAAAGCTATAAAGATATAAATTATAGTTAAAGGTATTGGTGTAAATCGCATGGTTCATAATAAACCATGATGATGTCACCAACATTAGGATAGATGTACAATCATGTAGTCATTAAAATATCACAGTTATATATTTTCTTTAGGACATGTGATACAATATGTAAGTTGTAATGATGTAATCATACACATTTCATCACTTGATTCCCTTATGGCAGGGGTGTCAAACTCATGTTGTCATGGTGGTGTCACGTGATGGTGTCGGTACTTTCCCCTCCTTTGCTAAACAGGCGTGGGCATGGCCAGCGCATAATGTATCTGGCTCTCGGGCCGGGAGTTTGACAGCCTTGCCTTATGGATACCTATAGTAAACTAGAGTTAACCTTCTTTTTCTCATCTTACATCTTGATTCATTTGGCTTACTATTTTCTATTGCTTGCCTGTCCTTTGCATGACATTGGATGAAAAGAAATAGCATGATGTTTATCTTTGGATATATACGTGTGTGCATGTATACATATATATTCTGATTCATTAATCAAGTGTTTTTTAAAATGACAACTGATTAATTAATTCCTCAAGGTTTACATAATGGATAACCAGTTAAATTAATGTCTTTGGAGACATAACCATCTCAATTTATGGTCACTGTCTTTCTCTCCCAAAAATCTAGTCTATGATCTCAGATTGAGAATGCTGGAACGATAAATTAAGGCTCATTCAGCACATCTGAAACTTTAATGAAAGAGCAATTTTGCTTACAAGAAAGATAAATATAATAAAACCTCAGTTTAATGGGCCATTCAGGGAGAGGGGGGTGTCCATTATTCTTGAATGTCCATTAAATCCAAAAGTACATAATTTACATCATTTGTGTAACAGCACCATTACACAAATGGTGTAAATTGATGCAATGTAAATTTAAGATAAAGTAAGATAAATTTAAGTACCTCTTGTGACTACTTCAGATGCAGCAGATGTGTTCGGTTTGTGTTTCAGATAGGTTCTAGATGAAAATTTTGCCCATTGCATCTGCACTCTGCTAAGAAGGTATTGGTTAAATTGATTTTTTTCCCCCGTATATTAGAAAGTGAGTTAGAGAGCACACCTGAATTAAGAAGACAGGCAAGCAGAGAGAATTGGATAAAAGGAAGGCTAATGAGCAGAATGCAGGCATAGAAAAGACTACTTCTTACAGAGTAAATTTCAAATGTTTTAAATAAGTGGTATAAATGTTGACCATTGTCATAATCAAAATCATTTTCTTCATCTTCTTCTTCACAACTTTTCATTCATATATTTACTTTGCAATTCATGGCTTGGGACAAGGAACCAGCTCTCCACAGTTGTTTCTACCTGTCTTATCTGCATTGGTGGGTTTCAAAAATGTTTACTACTGGTTCTGTGGGCGTGGCATGGCTTGGTGGACGTGGCTTGGTGAGCGTGGCAGGGGAAGGATACTATACAATCTCCATTCCCACCCCACTCCAGGGGAAGTATACTGTAAAATCCCCATTTCCTCCCGATCAGCTGGGACTCGGGAGGCAGAGAATAGATGGGCACGGGGCCAGTCAGAATTTTTACTACCAGCTCTCCGAACTACTCAAAATTTCCACTACCGGTTCTCCAGAACTGGTCAGAACCTGCTGAAACCCACTTCTGCTTATCTGGTCTGGCAGGATGTGCATGCTCTAGAACCCATTGGCTGGCAATATCAGCTGGCAAGGCCCAGAAAATGAGCCTTTTTTGTCATAATGCCCACTTCCTAGAATATTCTCTCTCTGAAGATCAAGTTGACCTCAACCCTCCTGGCCTTTCATAAGGTCCTAAAGAGCTGGATTTGTGTCCAGACCTAGAGCCTTAAGTGCATGGTGGGACTGGTCTCCTGGCTAAGTTAATGATTGCTGTAATTTTTTTTCTTGACTGCCAAATATTTTAATTTTTGTAGTTGTTTAAATGTTTTATTTTTAACAGTGTTTGTCCCCCATATTCATTTGTTAAGGTGGGCAGTATATAAACTGAAGATAGATAGATAGACAGACAGACAGACAGATATTCCTTCTGTTCCTGTAGAAGATAGTAAGGTAGGAGTCATAAACTCCTACCTTAAAGTCATAAAGAAAAATTAAGTACATGGCACATCACATGTAAAGAAATTAATTTAACAAATGTGTTTGTATGTATGTAAGCTTCTCTGTATGCCACAGAGAAAACTTTTGTTCTACATTATGTGGTAATTATGTAGATTACCCATAATTATGTAAATAGTGTAATTCACATGATACAATAAGTTTGGGTTTATTGTAGGAATGTTTATCATGAAGCTTTGGATTCTTGGGAAGTAATCAGACAAGCACAACACACACATGCTCCCTGATGATTTTTTCTCTTCCCCTTTATTTAAACATCAACAAAAGTAGAAAAACCTTAGTTTTGTCATCAGCCATGCAAGATTAATTGCAGCTTTCAGCAAGATAAGCAAACTACTCCGCCCACCTTTATAGCTTCAACTGTAAAAATGCTGCAAGAAGTAGGAGCTTGATTTATTGTGTATTTGAGTAAACATGGCTAGCTTAACCATTTCTGCACCTTCTCTACATACTTAAACTCATGTGTTTGCACCTGTCTAATTCTAAAATCCCCCTTCCCCCTTAGAGTTAAGCAAGAGCATTAATTATGCTTGGCTGGCAATCTCTTTGACTAGCATCAAAATAACTTCTTGGATCTTTACCATTAGGCCCATTGATGTAAAATCCCACCTGTTCCTTACTAAAATGTACTTGCCATCCATCCTCTTTTTTCAGTGGTTTTCTTCTGGGCTTCTCTGAAATGCTTAGATGAGTTTCCTCATCCTGGAATCCGTGTGGCTCGTGTAGCTAAACTATCTAAAACCATCTTTGTTAACTAGCTACCCACTTCTAATCCTAAAGAATTATTCTTTCTGCAAGCTCATCGTCCCCTACTCACTTCTTTCTTCTTCTCCAAGAAAGCTTTTGTGTATGGGCAGCCACTTATCTCCCTAACAAGACTCTTTCCCAGTTGCCCAGCTTGCACTTATTACACAACAAACGTGGTAGATATGTCTGGGAGAGTTCTTGACAGGATGGAAGGTCACTGCTACTTTTTCCGTACTGTCACAATATTATATTAACTGGTTCAGATGATTCATGAAAACCAGTTGTTATTTTTTTTTTCACTTTAAGTCCCCCACCCACTGCTCTGCCTGAACAAACCTGAGGTGCTGTATATAACAGTTGGAATTACATCCCTGATAGTATTAGTTTCTGAGCTTTCCATAGCCAGTTGAGGAAAGCTAAAGTTTTAGCTTAGCTCTTATTGTTTTGAAAACACTTGGACTTAAAACAGTTCATGAAGAATTTAGGCACATTTCTTTTTTAAAAAGTTCATGTGAATAATTTGGGTGTATGGATTAAAATTGTTCCCAATTTTATTTGAATTGATGCCTGGATGCAAAACTGCATTAATACGTACCTAAACACCTGTGAGTTTAGGATTGCATCTTAACTTCTTAACTAGTAAACATTTGAAAATTGTTTTAATTTTCTGTGTACTGTATCAGCAATTTTCTTTTAAAAAGGGGGAAATTAATTAAAAGAAATCTGTGTGCACTAATATTTTCATCATCCATACTCAAAAACCACATCAACCTACTTCTCTTTATGCCATCAATGTTTTTACATCAAGTAATACTGTAGTATCCAGCATACTGGAAATTTTCTATATGGGAGATTTTTTTTAATCCACTCTTCCATTTCAAAGTGTCTTATATTATTCTGCCAATCTTACATCTGAACATTTCTCAAGGGTTCCAACTGAATTTTAGTTATCTTGTGTTATTATAGCAGATTCCTGAATTTGTGATATCAAGATGATAAGGAAGGTCAATCCTTTAAAAACTTTTAAGGATTCATGGCACTAATAAGTTTGAAAACCTTATTTTGGTATTGTGATCCTCCATATTTTTATCTTAGTTAAATAATATAGCTTTTTAAAAGATGTATTTGTGTATCTTGTTATTATTTAATTTGAAATTTATTATTTTGAAGGGAAAACATGACAAATGATTGTTGCAACCGGGTATTGTTCAATTTAGATAACATTCTTGAATTAAGTGCAATTAGCTGTATAATACACCAAGGTTAGGCTAAAAATTATTATGAGTTCTATATTTTGTATTTCTGTAAATACAACATATTTACAATTATGTAAATTTGAATCAGAGGTGATATTCAGCAGGTTCTGACCAGTTCTGGAGAACTGGTAGTGGAAATTTTGAGTAGTTCAGAGAACCAGTAAATACCATCTCTGACTGGCCCCGCCCCCATATATTCTCTGCCTTCCGAGTCCCACCTGATTGGGCAGAAATGGGGATTTTGCAGTAACCTTCCCCTGGAGTGGGGTGAGAATGGAGATTTTACAGTATCCTTCCCCTGCCACACCCACCAAGCCATGCCATGCCGACCATACCCACAGAACCGGTAGTAAAAAATTTTGAATCCCACCACTGATATTTTGAATTTACATCATTTGAAATTTATATAGATTTAAAATTATGATTATTTTAACAGACGTATTACTTCATACATAGTATCTATGCCTGATTCTATGTCTTTTCAGGAAATAAATGAAGTCAAACACTGATTTATGTGTTATGGCCTCAGGCCATAAATGGCTCCCTTTTGAAACTATGTATCAATGGTGTGGAAATCAAGGAGAAGGCAATTTTTCCCCCTAGATTTAGAAATTTGGTCTGCTTATAATATTAATCTTACTTTAAAACCCTTACTTTTATGGCTAGAAAGCTAATTTAATGTGAACAAACTAATTGCATTTTATGTTATGCATACTGTACATATGTACAATATACAGCTAACTGAATAATCTATGAGTGATGAATAACTGCATAATTTTTAAATATTTTATTTGTTTTTCCGTTTGTGAATAATAAAACATTTTTTAAAAAAATATTTTGGCTGGGTTATGTAGAAAACTAGGCCTAAAGAACAAAGATCAAATTTTGGTTTAGTATGCTATGAACTAGCATAATCTGTGGGGTGGGGTAGGGGTCCTGAATTGGCAAGATGGCAGACAGAGAGTCTTGATGTAGGCCTGACCCAGTTTGAATGTGTATTTGACATTGATTCACAGAGAGCAGGGTGTCAAATTCGAGGCCCTGGGGCTGGATTCAGTCCATGGATATGGCCTGTGGGCCGCTCTGGAAACAGCAAAGGCTTGGCCCGCAGTGCCTCTGCCAGAGAAAGTGGAGGTGCGGCCCTCCGAGCTCTGTTATCGCTGGCAGGGGGTTGCAGGAGGCCAAGTTCTGGAGCCCATTTTTCCTGGAGAGTGCTTGGGCCACCACAGGCACCCCCTAACAGGAGTGACGTCAAGCTGGCCACTCCTACCCTGGCCACGCCCACCCATCCACCCGAGGTCAAACACAACTATGATATGGCCCTCAATGAAATCAAGTTTGACACCCCTGATATAGAGATTGAATGGGACGTACATTCCAATGGTCTGTCCACCTGCTGATTTTCACTTCCCACTGCCTGAACCAAATCTTAGTGCTACTTGAAGTCAGTAAGACAACTTAAGTACTTCAGGATCAGTAATGTTCCTTGACTGTGAGCTTGCATTTTGTTTCCAGATGTCTTTTTATGATATTTAGAATGGTCAAAATATTTTATTAAAGAGACAACTTAATAAACTTCCCAGATGTGTTCATAGACTTCCTTCAGGATTTGGGTTGATTAAATATTCTATTTAATTTTTTTAAATTACCAATTTATTCTTTTAATATTCATTGTGGCTTTAAAAAAAATTCTTGTAATAATAGTGAATTTATGAATCAATGTTGCACAGATATTCCATTCCATCTTTAATAATTGGAAGAGTTGTTTTGTCACTGCACTGCCTAATTGACAAAGCTAAATCATTTTAACAATAGACATTTGGGCTCTTATGCATGAACATTACCATATGCAGGAGCAAACCTAAAAGTATAACAGCTATATGAAATTGGTCTTTGGTATTTTAGTCTACCTCAGCCAAAGAGGAGCTGCAGAAAGAGCTATAGTGCAAGTTTTACTATAGGAGGCAACCAGGTGCCAAAGTACACTTTCCAAGGAATTTATTAGATAAGCAACCATCTGTTTTCACTCCTTCTCTTTCTGCTTCTCCTACCACACATGGCTTGAAAAGAGCAAAGGGACAGGTGACTTTTGGCAATGGCTGTGACACTTTTGCTGCCAAAAGGCAAATGGGATGAAAAAGTCACTTTACGACTGATCTATGCGCTTATGATCATCACAGAGTCATGTGATCATGATTTGGAAGCTTAAAAACTTGTAGGTGTTTATGATCGTTGCAGCATTCTGAGCTCACATTATCATCATTTACATCAGGAGTGGGGAACTATGGCCCCTATGACTTGTGGACTTCAACTCTCAGAATTCCTCCCCCCCCCCAGTAATGATAATCTATGCAAATGAGAAGTTTTACAGTGAAAAGCCAAATAATAGGTCTAACAATTTTAGGCTGAAAATTTTCCAGCTATCTACCTCAAAACATGGGGCTCCCCTTGAAGAGCACCCGGAGGCTCCAACTGGTCCAGAACGCAGCAGCGCGGGTAGTGACGGGAGCAGCATGGCGCTCCCATGTAACACCGCTCCTGCGCGAGCTGCACTGGCTCCCAGTGGTCTTCCGGGTGCGTTTCAAGGTGTTGGTTCTCACCTTTAAAGCGCTCCATGGCATAGGGCCTAGCTATCTTCGAGACCACCTGCTGCCACCGACGACCTCCCATCGACCCGTGCGCTCCCACAGAGAGGGCCTCCTCGGGGTGCCATCAGCCAAACAATGCAGGCTGGTGACCCCCAGGCGGAGGGCCTTCTCTGTGGGGGCACCTACCCTCTGGAATCAGTTGCCCCCAGAGATAAGGAGAATCCATGACCTCAGTGCCTTCCGCCGTGCCCTTAAAACCTTCTTTTTCCAACAAGCCGGGCTGGCCTAACTCTTTTTAAGTGTTTTTAATTGTTTTTGTTTATTGTTTTAATTAATGGGGCCAAATTTATATATATTTTTAACTGTATTTTAATATTTGTATTTGATGTTTTTATTTGGCTGTTCACCGCCCTGAGTCCTCAGGGAGAAGGGCGGTATACAAATTCAAAAATAAAATAAAAAAATAAAATAAAAACCTTTTTTTATTCCACCCATGTTACAATATACATGAAATAAATCTGGAAGAGAAAATTTTGAAACCAATCGTCTCAGTTCCAGTTTTTAAGAAATTTGGATTTTCTTATAATTCTAGATCTATCAGACCATCTGTGGAGCTGATTTCATCGCATCGTATTGCACTTATGTTAGTAGCACTGAGATGTTTCCAGGTTGAAAGGATTAGCTGGTGACATCACTATTGCCAGGAGGTGCCCAGTTGAGGGCTTTTTTCATGTCCCTGGCAGGAGCTGGAGCGAAGCACGGGAGCTCACCCTGACACTCACTCAGCACTCACTCAAGGGCAGCACTCAGGTCTCAATTGCGGGCTTGCTAACCTCCAATCCAGCATGCTAACCATGCAAGCCACTGTGCTGCATGATTTATCACACTGAGCGACAGTTCAGTTCTGAAGTGAAACTTGAATATTATAGAGCAGCGGTCACCAACTGGTGGTGCATGGATCACTGGTGGTCTGTGAGAAAATTTTGGTGGTTCGCAGAAAAATTATTTGCATTTTTTATATTGCACTAAATCAGGGGTCCTAGTCCCTGGGACAGATATGTGCAATGAACATTTGTGTTGCTGCAGAGAGTCTCCCCCTTCGAGGTCTTTTTGTGCAGGTCGCGGGGGAGAAATTCTGACTTGTGGTCTGCTTCAGCCTCCTGGTGCAGGGCTTTGGCAAAGGCTGGGGGCAAAGAGAAGAGGCCTTCCAGTGGGACAGCATCATGGCCTGGAACTGGCTGACCAACTTAACCCGCTGAGCCTCCAGGTACCTGTACCTGGCCTTGCACTTCCGCAGGTCTTCCCTCTGCTTGGAAAGCCTATGCTCATAGTCCTCAGTGAGGTGCTTCTGCTGAGCCTCCTTCTTGGGCAGATCCAATTTGAATTGAGCCAGCTGTTTTGCCAACTCTTTCTCATGGTGGCTGCTTAGCTCCAACAACTGCTTCCTGTTGGGGCCCTAAGGAGCCCGGGCGGGCAGGCGAGGAAGGGCTGGGAGGAGAGGGGCAAGGAGAGGCTGGTGTGGTGCCCCTTGACATGAGTGACATCAAGTTGGCCATCCCCACCCAGTCACATGATCACCTAGTCACACCCACCCAGCTGGTCATTAGGCAGATCATATTAGTAGTCTGTGGGATTTAAAATTATTAATTTAGTGGTCCCTAAGATCCGAAAGGTTGATGACCCCTATTATAGAGTAGCTAAAGCATCTGTCTTATTTCTTAAATGTAAGAAGTAAACTTCTTAAAATGTTCTTAATAAACTTTCTTGGTAAACAAGATAGTGTTTGTATTCTTTGAAGTTACAAAGTCACAAATGAACTATAGGCCAGAGTGAAAAAATTATAGAAAGTTTTTAGTTAAAAATGTATGAACAGAAATTGCTATTTTAAGAGGAAATTTATTTTCTTTGGACAAAATTTAGGAAACAGAATCCACCTTTTATACACATCACTAACCTTAAGAGACAAAGGGCCCATATTTGAACTTGTATGTAGAATATGTATACATATAATTTGTTTTGCAGTCAATCAGTTTTGAGGTCTAACCATTTTAAAGTTTAAGTAGTTCTTTCTCTACAGATTTCTAAATTAAAATACTGTGGAAACTTATTTGCATTATAGTATTACAAACAATGAATCTTAAAAATAGTTTAACATTTTGAGCACAGCAAAAGCTAAAGTTTCCTGTCAACAGAGCTTAGCTGCTGATGACAATATGGATATATCAAAATAGTTTTCTTAACAACAATACAGGAAGGGTTTAGTACTATTATCTCTCAGAATGCTTCTTTATAGTATTACAACCCTGGCATTTCCAGGCCTTTTTCTCCAAACTGGAGTATTTCACATTGTTGTTATTTTGGAGAGTTAGAATCGTATGAGCTATTAAGCTTTGAAAATATCACCCCAGCGAATAGACCTGGTTTGTGAAAGCTATCTAAGCTAACTGAGGCAAGGTTTTCCTGACATTGTCATCTTACAAGTGAAACCTCGCTTTAGAAATCAAGTCTGAAATGAAACTGCAATTTTTTTTATAGGAATAATCACAAAACAGAATAACAAAAGTACCATAAGTACTCATGGCTGCAAGAGGAAACCTTTACAAACCATTGTAAAAAAACAATGGTTTACTGATGATTTCTGATTGGGATCTTAAAGTTGGAGAATATGCAAGAATGGTGAAATTAATATATGTATATATACATAATAGAAGTTTGACTAAATTAAAGCAAAAATCATTTCCCTATATACTATAGATAACACAGCAAGGCAAATACAAACACTTAAAGCTGTATTTGTCACCATGGCTGGCTTGGGAATTCTGGGGATTACATCCAGACATCTTAAAAGTTCCCAAGGTTGATAAATAATGACTTAGAGTATGGTTTCTAAAATTTGTTTATAAATACTATAAATTGGTTGGAGTACAAGAACAGGGAAGCCAGAAACCAAATCAATAGCACTGTGTATGCAGTGGTGGGTTTCAAATTTTTTTACTATCGGTTGTGTGGGCGTGGCTTGGTGAGCGTGGCGTGGCAGGGGAAGGATACTGTAAAATCTCCATTCCCACCCCACTCCAGGGGAAGGATATTGTAAAATCCCCATTTCCTCCCAATCAGCTGGAACTCGGGAGGCAGAGAATAGATGGGACCAGGGCCAGTCAGAGATGATATTTACAGGTTCTCCGAACTACTCAAAATTTTTGCTACTGGTTCTCCAGAACTGATCAGAACCTTCTGAAACCCACCTCAGCATGTATGTATACATACATACACACACACCCATACATGTGTGCATACATGTGTGGGTAATTTAAAGCAACAACAAAAAAAATTAATGTAATTCACATGACATGCCTAATGATGTCATCATGTAACTGATGGATATCACCATAGACGTCATCAATTTAAAGATAAAATTAAATTTTAACAAACAGATTCCTTGGGTTGCAATGGAATTGTGTGTTTTGGAGGCAGGCGGAAAGGGGTACTTGAACCAAATCTGGTCCAATGTATCTAAAGTCTGCTAAATTGGAGGAGAGGCTGTTAAACCAAGATTTTGTTGTACCAACTTCATCCTAAGTACAGCAGATGACAACGCCTAGATGACTTTGTCTTGAAAAAAGATAAGCAGGGTTGGATCTGGCAAGTATTTGGTTTAGAAAAGACCAGGACATTCCAGAGCAACAGAATAGATTGGGAAGTTAAGATCCCAGAAGACAAATAAATGGTTGCCAGGGAAATTTTGTGGACATGACAGGTTTGAATGAGTTGTGACTTTGGTCTCCTATATAAAATATTTTCCTAACATTTAAAATTGCCAATGAATGTTAATGGGTATTATTACGCTCAGAAAATAAATTCTAGCTTCACATTCAAGTAGATATTCTAATCATATCGTTCATTCTGTCAATCAATCAATCAATCAACCAATCAATCAATCCCAGAGCTGCTATACTTCTTTTGAATTGAACAACTTGCAAGGAATTAAAAGATAATTGAGATAAATTTGCAAAACCTCACAATCTGAGAATACAAACCATAAGCATTCCTCGGCATAAATAACCTGAAATGTGTTTCAAGATAAAGTCATTAAAAACAGGGGATTTCTAATACATTTTGCAGCTTCTTCATGCTGAGCAGTGCAGAAATAATGATGGTGTGAGGAGGGAGTTTCTACCAAGTGTCATTTTGTCAGTGGACCATCCCAGAAACTGTGATTAGATTCTGGTAATGAATAATAAAGTGTGGTAGAAGCTCTACTTGATTTCTATATATATATTCATCCCAACATTATAGTTCCATATGCTAATCATGAACACTAACTTTCCAAAAGACATTCGGTGAATGAATAAATAGCTTAGTAACTATCCATAATTTTATATTTCTATTTTACATTTCCAACAGAGCCTGAAGAGTGTTCAAAAATTATGCAGTTGTCTCCCATTTGATAATTATCCTTCCTTCCTTCCTTCCTTCCTTCCTTCCTTCCTTCCTTCCTTCCTTCCTTCCTTCCTTCCTTCCTGAATTGACCCACTGATAAAATCTAGATTGGGCCCAGGCTTGGATTTCTATTTCACTTATTAATTCTATTTATTTTTCTGCTTGCTTTCCCTGGGTAACTTTTTTTTATTCATTCTTTCATTTATTCATAGCCATGCAATGTAATCTACCAGAAAGTCATGGCCTCTGATCCTCTGGAATAGAGATTAGATGGACCTCTCTCCCATCTCTCTATCCCATTCATCCTTTCACTATTTTACCAATTACTATGAATCATAGTAATTAATTTAATTTAAATGCAGTGCAACTATTATCCATATCTTTGTTTCTCAAAAGTTTGTCCCCCTTCATATTAAATGTTATAACCCAATAACAACACCTAGAGCAACTCTACATACAATACCCAAGGAGTAGCTATTGTTAAGCAAAGAGAACCAACCAAACAAATCACTCCCAGGTTTCTAAGATGCGTAATACCCAAGGCCAATCAAATGAAATTGGTACTCAAGGCAAGACATCTTATAAGCGTGTCTCTCATTCTTGGGATATAACTTTTAAATCACCAATCAACACTCTTGTGCAATGCTCCCAGGCAGTTGTCTAAGTCAGCTGCCTTCTGCATCAATATAATGGAAAAAAAATAAAGTATTTATTTGTATAAATACTTTCAATAGCATCCTTTAATAATGGTACTTATTTATGAACAGATAAAAATTCTCTTTTCCCAGCAGCTGAAACTAGCACCAGTCAAAATGACATGGAAAAAAATCCACTCCAGGTGACTGAAGTACTGTATTTTTCGAAATATAAGATGCACCTTTTCCCCCCAAAAAAGAGGGTGAAAATCTGGGTGTGTCTTATACTCTGAATGTAGCCCTGCCCAGCCTCTGAAACGGCGCTTCAGAAAAAAAGCCTCTGAAATGAAGAACGGAGCTTCAAAAAAAAAAAAAAAAAAAGCCTCCAAAACGAATCTTCAGAAAAAAAAGCCTCTGAAACAGAGGCTTCAGAGGCTGAAAAAAAAGTAAGGCACAGAGCTCACAACCAATGAACCTGTTGCTAAAGTTCACCTCTGGGAACATCTGATTGATATTCCAGGAAGCCGATCCACCCACCAATCAGCTTTTTTCTTATTTTCCTCCCCAAAAATTAAGGTACGTCTTATACTCCGGTGTGTCTTATAGTCCGAAAAATACAGTATTTAGTTTCCTCTCACTGGCCATTGAACCCATCCCTGGTTTAAAAATATCTCCTTGGCAGAGAACTTCCATATGCAATACATTCTCTTTTATTCCTTGGCTTTCTGTGCCTTTCTTGGATCAACAGCTTACAGATACCATAGTGCTCGACTTACAACCAATCATTTAGCAACCATCCAAAGTTACAACAGCACTGAAAAATGTGACTTATACCACAGGCTCACAGGATCAGAATTTTGGAGCTTGGCAATTGGCATGTATTAGTAAGTAAGTAAGTAAGTAAGCTTTTTATTGCGGTCAGAGACCAAATTAAAATACACATAGAAGGGGAACATGTATTTACAACGGTTGCACTGTCCCAGGGTCATGTGATCACCATTCTTTTACATGATCAAAATTTGGATGCTTGGTGACTGGCATGTATTTATGACAGTTGCAGTGTTCTGTGATCCCATAACGGTGATCACAGGACAGAATGACATAATGGTTATGTGACAGTGGTGGGTTTCAAAAATTTTTACTACTGGTTCTGTTGGTGTGGCTTTGTGGGCATGGCATGGCGTTGTGGGTGTGGCTCTGTGGGTGTGGCCGTGGAAGGATACTGTAAAATCTCCATTCCCTCCCCACTCCAGGGGAAGATTACTGCAAAATCCCCATTTCCTCCCGATCAGCTGGGACTTGGGAGGCAGAGAATAGATGGGGGTGGGGCCAGTCAGAATTTTTACTACCAGTTCTCCAAACTACTCAAAATTTCCGCTACCGGTTCTACAGAACTGGTCAGAACCTGCTGAAACCTACCTCTGCTATGTGATCACCATTTGAGAACTTCTGATAAGCCAAATCAATGGAGAAAGCCAGATTCACTTAACAAATGCATGATTCACTTAGCAATTGCAGTCAGGCATAGCTCATTTAACAAACACCTTGTTTAAAATAGGAAATTCTGGTCTCAATTGTATTCATAAATCAAGGATTTGTATTTACTTCTTATAGTACTATAGCTTGCTCAATAACTCAAGGATTCATATACTTTGCACTTTAAATTTAATATTATGTCCCATTGCTTCTCAATCAAATGCACTTAGAAAAATAGTGCAATTATTCTTATATATTGGTGCTTATTCTCAACATTTATGATAGCATTGCTTAATATAGTCTCTATCTTATGAGAACAATTTGCTAATGTTAATGTGGAAATTTTTAAGGCCGTGATGGTGAACCTATGGCACGGGTGCCACAGGTGGCACATGGAGCCATATCTGTGGGCACGTGAGTGCATGTGCGCGCTGGCCAGCTGATTTTCAGGCCTTCCAGGCCCACCAGAAGTCGGGAAATGGGCTGTTTCCAGGCCTCTGGAGTGCCTCTGGGGGAGTGGGGAAGGCCATTTTTGCCCTCCCCAGCTCCTAGAAAGCCTCTGGAGCCTGGGGAGGGCAAACAATGGGTCTACCGGACCCACCGTGTCATCACGTGCCAAAAGTGGGAGGAGAGTGAGGGGGTCACACGTGCATGCATGGGAGTACAGGGCGCATTGAATTATGGGTGTGGGCACCTGCGCGCGCAATCTCCCCCACTCTGCCCGCTTTTGACACACGACAGCAAAAAGGTTAGCTATCACTGTTCTAAGGCATATTCTAGTTTAATGTTTAAACTGACATGTTTAAAAATATGTTAGGTTTCGCACCTGATCTGCAAAGAATTACAAACAATTTTCAAGGTTCTGAATTTATGAAGTTATACTTTGTTTTACTGAATAGTATCAAGTTGGTTGTGTTGATTCAGATATTATTCCTTACAATGTTATAATACTATGTTGTGTATTATAGGGTAATATATCCTCTGCTGGGTAGTTCTGTGATCTGGTATATGATCAGAAAAGTAGATCATGTGATGTTATTTAAAATACGTATGGAATACAATATCTATTTAAAATACATATTTTTTTTTTTTAAAAATTGATTTATATGCCACCCTTCTCCGGAGACTCAGGGCGGCTTACAATGCACTAAGCAATAGCCTTCATCCTTTTGTATATGTATACAAAGTCAGCTTATTGCCTCCACAACTGGGTCCTCAATTTGACCAACTTTAGGACACCATTACGTATTTTTAAATGTAATTTTTCATATTATTCATGATGAACCTATTAATGGAACACATCTAATAAACCAACAATATGTATGCATTTTGAATTCAAAAGTGAGTGTTTTTTTATGGGGATTTAATTTCTCTCTGGGTTACAAAAATTCCAGAATACTGATAGATGGCAGGAAGGAATTCAAATGTTCTCTATTCGTTTGTTGTTAATTATTGTTGAATATTTTTTTGGGGCACTACAAATATGATAGCTCTAATTTTGGGGGTGGGGGTGTATTTGAACTTTACGTGAGATTTTATATTTACTTCTATTAATCAATAGTAGAGATGCATGATTCCTAGAGGTTACTCTTCTTACACATTCTTTTTTTCCAGTATAATATTCTATATTTTGGGCATATTTATTTTATTTTATTTTTTTTTATTTTGATTTATATGCCGCCCTTCTTCGGAGGCTCAGGGCAGCTTACAATGTGCTAAGCAATAGCCTTCATCCTTTTGTATATTTATACAAAGTCAGCTTATTGCCCCCACAACCAGGTCCTCAATTTACCTACTTAGAAAGGATGGAAGGCTGAGTCAACCTTGAGCCTGGCGAGATTCGAACCTGCAGTAATTGCAGGCAGCTGGTCTTAATAACAGGGTGCTTTAGACCACTGTACTACCAAGACTCCTATATCCATATCTTGGCTGTTTGTCGACATTTTCTCTTAATCTACATAATTTCTACTTAGTTTGTTATAGCAGTCATTGTGCAAAAATTCCAAACATAATGAATAATGAAACATGCAAATGAATAATGCATGAATGTTCATTGTTGGGTTGAGAGTTCCAGGTTAATCGAGTCATATTTAAAATGCATATGAAAGAGAGGTCTCATCTACATCTCTAAACATGTGTTTATTTATTTTTATTTTTTACCATCTTTGGGTCTCCGAGTACCAGTACTATGGAACCAGAGTTTTCAAACACACGACCCAGCAGGGTCAAATTTCAATACACTGTTAGTGGCAGGAGAAATTCAACCTAATTTGAAGTAGGCATCTATACTGCAGAATTGGACCTAGTAAAACAAATGAGAAAAGGATTCTTATGACATCTTTTTATAGGTGATGGTGCCATTTCAGAGTATGAAGGGTACAAAATATGACAAAATTTTCTCCCATTTCTCCCACCTGTTCAGGCACTCTCGATTGTTTGATCCGCCTATCCTTTCCTTTGTACAATTAGTACACGATTCCTTGAAAATAGGCATCATCCTGATGGACTGTCTGCTAAAACGAAGGAAGGCTACGGTATGCACTTGAAAGAAAACTGGGATGCCCGTAATTGTGGAGTTTGTCTGGCAAGAACAAAGAATGTTTATTCACAGAGAATATGCAGGGGGAACACTTGTATCAATTCTAGGTAGTTAGAGAACTGATAACAGTAATAAAGCCTTTTTTTCCTGGACTGACCCAGTAGAAAAATTCCACACGGTGAGGAAACAAACTAGGTTTATTCTGCCAGTGTTGTGACCTAGGCTCACTTAGTCATTACAAGACACAATTAGTCTTAAACAAACCTATTTTATTATAACAGCTGAGAATTACTTTATTCCCATCTTAGTCCAAATTAATTCCAAAACAAGTCCTTCAGAAAAAGTCCTTTGGGCTTATCACAAACCTTTATTTTATTTGGCACCCTGCCAAAGACCTTTCTTGGCAAAGCCCCACAAAGTTCAGAACAAGTGACGCCAACTGGAAATCGATTTAGCAACATTGGTTTCCTACAAAGAGCCCAAGAGCCTTTGCTGCTCTTTTAAGCCTTATGTGAGGGGCCAATCATCTCCTGACCTTACTCCCGAGCTGTCCTTTTTGCTTTAGCTGCTCTTGCCTTCTGGCAGCTCTGTGCATGTGTGCACTAGGAACAGGCTCCTCCTGTTCCTCTGCCTCTCTGCTGTCCGCCTCTGGAGGCTCCGGAGTCCGCGCATCACTCCCAGATGGCCCTGGCCCCATCTCTGCCTCTGACGCAGAGCCGTCATCCGGGCCTTCCCCAGACTCCAGGACTGGGCCATGGTCCTCCCCAGCCTCCTCACTGTCCAACTCCACTGCTAGCTCTGCGAGCTGCTGGCGGACCACAACAGACGGACTCTGGCACACAATGAGTTAAACAGCAGCAAAACAGTCAGCAAGCCAGTCTGTTAGCAGCGTGTTAGATGCAAAGTCAGCACTGGGAGCTTCCACCTCCCAGTGCTCTTAAGTAGGTGAGCCATGCCTCATCCTAATGCTGGCCTCGCCCCAGTAGCTGTTGCCAAAGCTCTGGCCCAGCTGATTGTTGGGCCGGAAGCTGTTCCCTGCAGTGCCACATCTCCACACTTCACAGCTGATTCTGTTGCTGTCTCCGCCACTGCTGAGGCCACCGAGCTGATTGTGGCTAAGAGTGGTCGTCATCTGGGCATCCTCTGTCACTGCTGCAGCTGCCACCCCTGCCACCGGTGTTCCATAACTACCGCACTGGCAGTCCTGACACTCACAGTCACCCGTGTGCAATCCCACACTTCTGTGTCAAGACCAGGATATGGCTTGACACTTAGACTTCCTGCATGCCTCAACTAAAAGCTAGGAATAGGGATGGTCTGGAGCAAATCGAATGTATCAGATAACTCCTGGAGTAGGGGTGTCAAACTGGCAGCCCGCAGGTTGGATACAACACATGCAGGCCACGCCCACCCCTGCTCCATGAATGGGGAAAATGTCATGAAATGTCAAATGATGGCAATGTGACACGGCGAGTTTGACACCTGTTCCTGAAGCATTCATTAGCCAAGATTTAGGACTAGGGACAGCTAGAGACCAATAGGACAATTGTTAGATCATTACTAAAATGTTTATTTTATTTTTATTTTTTAAATTTGATTTATATGCCGCCCTTCTCAGGAGACTCAGGGAGGCTTACAATGTGTTAAGCAATAGCCTTCATGCTTTTGTATATTTAGCTTATTGC
This sequence comes from Arizona elegans, assembly GCA_022577455.1. Classification (NCBI taxonomy): domain Eukaryota; kingdom Metazoa; phylum Chordata; class Lepidosauria; order Squamata; family Colubridae; genus Arizona; species Arizona elegans. Next base: position 115,633,176 of record JAKOOJ010000002.1, read on the forward strand.
CCCCACAAACTGGGTCCTCAATTTACCCACCTTAGAAAGGATGGAAGGCTCAGTCAACCTTGAGCCTGGCAAGCTTCGAACTTACTAATTGCAGACAGCTAGAGTTAAATTACAATGCATTAGTCTGCTGAGCTATCCAGGCTCAGCAGACTAAATGATTTGTTTTATATATCCTGCCTTATCTTGCCTTCTGCTTTAGTGAAAATGTATAAAATTTTCTTAATTCTATTGTTCGAGGTTCATAGTCAACACATAAGCAACTAGCCAAATGGGTTCTTTCCAGGGGTGAAATGCTCCCGGTTCGGACCAGATCACCTGATCTGGTAGCGATGGTGGCAGGTGGTTCGGACAACTGGTAGCAAAAATCCCTGCCCCCCCCATGCCCAGCTGAACCATGCGATCATCAGAGGTTTTTTTTTTTTTTTACTTTTAAAAGCATTTATCAGAGCCTTTTAAAAGTATTTTTTCATATAAACATTACCTATTTTTATTTCGGCCGAAGAGGTTGTAGAAAAAATGCTTTTAAACGGCTCTGACAATCCCAGCTGAGTTGCCTGATCATTAGAGGCTTTTTTTTTCTTTTAAAAGCCCCCCCCCCCCCAAAAAAAAAGCTTTTAAAAGGAAAAAAAGCCTGTGATGATCAGGCAACTCAGCTGGGATCGTCAGAGCCTTTTAAAAGCATTTTTTTTACAGAAAAAATGCTTTTAAAAGTAAAAAAAAAAAGTTGGCCACGCCCACCCAGTCACATTACCTCCCACCAAGCTACACCCACAGAACCGGTAGTAACAAAGTTTACATTTCACCACTGTTTCTTTCTCCCTCTTTATGGATCCAGAAGTCCCAAGAAATTGCTGCTAAAATTTCATTGCAAGACACAGAAAATACAAATATGGCTGCCTGCCATTTCCTTGGCAGGAAAAAAAGAAAGAAAATAAAAACTTACCATCCTCATTTATTTTTTCTTTTGATGTCACTCTAGGCCTAACCTCTATCACAGAAGAAAATAGGAGGATAGCATGTTCATAACAGAAATATTTTAATTAAGATATTAATTAAGATCTCCCTTGTTGACTTAAGTTAACGTGACTCATAACATTTTGATTTACCCTTCCCTTTATGTATGGAGACTATACTTTTGCTCTTTAATTTTCTAATTATTCAATCACTATGAGCTGCTTGCACTCATTTTTAGAAACAAATCTAATGAAGCTAGCCATGCTTTCAAAAATAAATTGTATTCATTTAATCTCATATGAAACATATAGCCTTTTTTTTTATTCTCTGTGTGAATGATTCGCTTTTCATACAAGGCGATAAGACATTTTAGACTGAGCACAAATTTGATATTGTCCTATCATCTGAAACTATAAGACTGTTCTAAGGAAAGTCAACAGCAAAAAAAGTTCAATATATTTTCTACATTTTATAATTATGTCTCTCAGTTGCATTGCTCTTTGGTTGAATTTACTATACGTCAGTGAAAAAATAATCATCTTTGACCTTTATGTTTAATACAAGTTGATTTTACTCATCAACTGCTTTGTTCATCAACCATGCAAAGTTACAACAGTGCTGAAAACAAACCCTTTATGACCAACACTTGCATTTACAACATCCACACTGTCCCTCTGTCATGTAATCAGCATTACAATTGGTAAGCATTGCCCCGTACCTAACATTTTCTCCTCCCTCTTCTCCATTGTAAGAGCTGTGGTGAGGTAGTGTTGTGGCCCACCAGCAGCCTGCGTGGATCATGGCTGATCCTGACGAAGTGGAGGCTGGTATGGTGTCGCGCCAGCAGCCTGCGCAGCCGGCGCTCGCGTTGGACAGCGAGGAGGCTGAAGAAGATGTGGTGCCAGAGGCAGAGACTCAGCCAGGGCCTTCAGAACCTCCAGATGCTCTTTCAAGTGGAGAGAGCAAAGTGGAGGAGCCTCTCCTCAATGCTTGAGCACGCAGGGCTGCCAAAAGGCAGGAGTGGCTACTCAGGAGGAGGAGGTCTCCTCAAGAGTAAGGCTTGAGGATAATTGGCCACTCCCTTAGCCTATTTAAGTCACATGCCGTTAGTAAGTTTCTTGCTAGAAACAACTCGTATTTCATATCAGAGTATTTTGGTATATCATATCTTGTTTTCTGGGCTGGTTGCCAACCTTTGCCGGTCTTGTTTATTCTTGCTACTTAATAAATTTGATAAGCACCATTGGTGTGTGTCAATATCCTCAGAAATCCAGAGCTGGGGCAGAAAAGGTAGTGGTTAGAATGCAGCATTGCAGACTAACTCTGCTCATTGCCAGGAATTTGATCCTGATTGGCTGAAGCTTGATTTCCATCCTTCTGAGGTTGGTAAAATGTTTGATTGTTGGGGACCATATGCAGCGGTGGGTGTGGCTTGGTGGGCATGGTGTGGCTTGGTGGGAATGGCAGGGGAAGGATACTATAAATCACCATTCCCACCCCACTCTGGGGGAAGGATACTGAAAAATCCCCATTTCCTCCTAATCAGCTGGGACTCAGGAGGCAGAGAATAGATGGGGGCGGGGCTAGTGAGAGGTAGTATTCACCGGTTCTCCAAACTACTCAAAATTTCCACTACTGGTTCTCCAGAACTGGTCAGAACCTGCTGAAACCCACCTCTGGCAATATGCCGAATCTATAGACCACCCAGTGGGGGCTGTAAAGCATTATGGGGAGGTATATAAGTGTAAGGGCTATAGCTAGCGCTAGTGCTATTGCAGACTGGAGAGAATAGAGAGGAAAGTTTCAAGGAATTGTCCAACAGCGGGGTGGGTGGGAAAAAAAGCTCCATCAAAAGCTAGTCATTTAAATAACTAAATAAATATGCAACCATAGTTTACAATAGGCAGGTATCTATCTGATCCCCCAATCGTCAAGCAAGTTGGTTGTACTTGGATGAATGATACTTTGGAAAGAAGGCAACTGCAAACCGTTTTTATATTACAGCTAAGAAAATTACGTGATTGTGCACATGTAGTTAACCAGGAGGTGAGCTCAGGGAAGTTTTTACATTTTAAATAGAATAATGAACGCTTTAAGGATATACTAGAAAAATATATTAGAAAACCATGCACGTTCTGAAGTATATCAGTGAAACATCATTTGAATCGGCAAGTTCAGGATTTTTTTTTTTTATAGCACCTTAATATTGCAGCCTGTGCAATAGATATGATAGATCCACTTTCTATTTGGGATTTAGCTTTCAGAGATTCAGGGGAAGAAGATAAAACCAGAGGAATGAGAACCACAGCAGCTCAAATCTATATAAACTCTGTAGAAAGAAAAAGAAAAAAGAAAAAGAAAATTTGCATGATTTATTTGGAAAAGCTGCCTTATTTTCCAAGTCATGCAAAGAGACACTGCGAGGCATGGAAGCTCCAGTCTCAGTCAACCAACCAACACCTCTGATGAAGTGTTATCATCTGGCAATGCTTGCAGACTTTCAAACATACTAATTGTTGTTTTTAAATGTTTTGAAAAGGAAAGGAATTAAAAGAAAGCCCAATTACTCAAGGAGTAGAAACTGTTCTGTGCACTCCCACAGAATTACAGGTAGTCCTTGACCTGCAACAGTTCATTTAGTAACCTTTCGAATTACAACAGCACTGAAAAAGTGACTTACGATCATTTTTCACACTTATGACCATTGCAGCATCCGCATGGTTATGTGATTTACATTTGGATGCTTGGCAACTGGTTCATATTTATGATGGTTACAGGGTCCCGGGTTCATGTCAGTGGTGGGTTTCAAAATTTTTTACTACTGGTTCTGTGGGTGTGGCTTGGTGGGCGTGGCTTGGATTGGTGGGCGTGGCAGGGGAAGGATACTGCAAAATCCCCATTTCCTCCCAATCAGCTAGGACTTGGGAGGCAGAGAATAGATGGGGGCGGGGCCAGTCAGAATTTTTACTACCGGTTCGCCGAACTATTCAAAATTTCCGCTACCGGTTCTCCAGAACTGGTCAGAACCTGCTGAAACCCACATCTGGTTCATATGATCATCTTTTATGAAGTTCTGACAAGCAAAGTCAATGGGGAAGCCGGATTCCCTTAACAACCATGTTACTAATTTAACAACTGCAGTGTTAAATGTGGTTAGCCACATTTAATGAATGTGGCAAGAAAAGTTGTAAAATGGGAGCTTGCATTTTGAATGGATTTCAGGATTTTGCCCTGAATTTGGTGATTATGTCCATATGTGTACCTCCGTATCTCTATCTACAGTATCTATAATTGCAATTTTATTGAGCAACTCAGTGAAGGAACTCTTTGGAAAAAAATAATGGCAACTATTTACATTCCTTTGAAGTGCATAATTCTTTCTCTAGGGGGCATCTGGAAAAGACTATGAATGTTTTAGCAGATTTTCACCATCTATTTTTTTTCCTCTTGACTTGTGTGATTACAACTATACATAAGCAGATGTGGTGTTTTCATTCATTTCGTTCCAAATGTGGCAAAATGGCCTGACAGTTTTTATGAATGCATGGCTCCTTAAAAGAACTGTCAATAACTATTCATCAATGTGTCATTCCTGGCTAGTCCTTGGCAGTGTTTTTCAGTTCCTCTGATACTTTCTGATAACGTTATTTTTTGAAATATTTGTGGTTCCAGTCATTTCACATCAGCACAAAACTAGCCAAGAGCCATAAGAAAAAGGCCCTACTCATAATAAACTCAAAGAGCTGAGAATGGATATACCCAATGCACCAATTTGGAGAAAAGAATTGGGCTGCAGGCTGCAATCTGTATGTATACACCGGTTTGCTTTGTACACACAAGAAGTCCCAGAAAGTTAAATAGCTTCAGGACCTGATAAGGTTTAAAAGGTGTAGATAAAAGTGCAGAAAGGAACTATTGTTATCTATTTTTATTTCATGGATTAAATGTTAACACCATTCCTTGCTATGATCTGGAGAGCATGAGTGAGCAAATGCTTTTGGCCTTATGGGTCTGCAGATTTCAGGAACACACATTCACACATTTTCATATACACAGGCTCATCTTCATATATGCCAATGTAAGACTTTCATTTGGAAACAGAACTACATACAAAGGTGTCACCAAAACAAGACACAATAATGTGCCCATAATTGAGCAAATGGTGTCAATTGTGTAATCTGCATCAATTATATGATGGATTTATGATATATATACTTGTCCTTCTGTGCCTATGGATAGCTATGGCTGTAAGCCTGTTGTAAGAATTGTAGATAATGTACCTCAATTATATTGAACAATAAAGCACAATAAAATATTAAGTATAACTAAGTATAATCCAGCTAAGGTTCTGTCTCCCCAAGGTTTTTGCTTTCAAGGATGCTGTGCTCTTGCTAATCTTGAGATCTATAAGAATTTTTGTTTTGTTTTGCAAATTTGTTTCTTATAATGGTAACAAAAACACAACATTGCAGCTGCAGGACCCTGCTATGGCTAACATGCTTCCAAATGATTAATGGCTCCATCAGCAAATAAACTTTGAGTAGCATGACAGCAGGATGGCTGGCGAATAAATTAAATAAACAGACAGACAAACTTTTATTTTATTTATTTATTTATTACCCAACAGATCTGTCTCCACTAAATTTAGTTAGGGGGCACTTTTCATTTTCCCAGCAATGAGCAACATGGACCAAGCTGCTTTTAAATGAAGGTTTGTAGCAACCTCCAACGTTATATGCTGTTCTCTGAAAAACAAACAAACTGTGATTCTATTTCATAATACTGTTCTTAATTTTATGGCCACATATTTCACATCATGTCTCTGGCATCTAGTGTTGAAAGACTGTCTCTTCATTTTCATAATACTTTTAATCATTGCTATCATGCTGAGCTGTATAGAACTCCAAAACATAGAAATTGCAAATTTAGTATTCAATTTTTACTATAAGGTCAAGAAGAAAAACATGTAGGTGGTGATGTAGGAAGAAACTTATTTTTATAGCAGCAACTGTCATATTAACTAAGCAAGACTAGATGACGTAATCTAGTTTAAATAGATTCTGATTGGAAGAATCTCGGTAAGAGAGGCTTACAAAGGAAACTCTCTCTCAGAGAGAGTACACATCCTTTGTGTGACTAAGTTTTGGGGTTAAATCCTTGGCAGATGATGATTTGGAAAGACTTATTTGGAAATGGTGAAGAGCCCTGGCAGACTGTATAGAAGACCGAATCGGATTCAGTAGCTAGACTAGTAACCATCTGGTTTGTAAATGACATTTTCCTATCTTCCAGTTTCACAATAGAAATAAAGCACATAGGTCAAACCAAGTGCAGATAGGAAGTTATGTGGAGTTATGTGATATATGCAGTACATAAGAGCTATTCAAACACCTCGTTAAAATTTTAAATGGAGCTGATTCCAAGTTTCCTCAGGGATATTATCTCGGACAGTCTATTTTGTCTTACAGTTAGATATGCTAGTTTGATCTTTTCTTGTAGAAGGTCAAGTTTCATGGTGCTTTAGATAGGGTTTGCTGGTTTATTTATTTGCTCTTCTCATATGACAGAAACCATCCCTTTCTAAATTATTTGGAATTACCACTCCATGGGGGTTCAGTAGTACTATGATGTATAGTATAATGCACCGAAGATCTTTTCCCACGAGACTTTTCTCTTTCCCTTTTCTCTCACCACGGGAGAGATAAGCAAGCAACTTCTGTTGACTGAATAGCTGTGATCATAATATGCCTCTGCTTGCCATTTGTGACTGTAGGAGAATTTTTGAGTTTCCTTACACCAGAGACTAGCGCACCTTCAGTGAAGCATAAATTGATTTACTGATCAGCACTGGAGACAAAGACAGGCTCAAAGAGGAGAGAGGTTATAGTCCTTTTGAAACAGATGTATACATGTGATGGGGTTACAGCCACAAACGTACAGGCAATAGCAAAGGATTTGATTGGATTTAACTACAATAGCATGTTAAAGATGCTGAACTTGTAAGCTGGAAAGCTAACAGCCCAGGTTCGAGACCCAAGTACCACATGATGGGTGAGTTCCCGTTACTTGCCTCAGCTCCTGTTCACCTAGCAGTTCGAAAGCATGCAATTGCAAGTATAGGTACCATTTCACTGGGAAGGTAACAGCGTTCCATGCACCTTGGCATATAGTCATGCTAGCCACATGACCATGGACATGTCTTCAGACAATGCTGGCTCCCTCAGCTAAGAAATGGAGATGAACACCACCCACGATTGGATAGGGGAAACTTTTACCTTTACTTTTAAATGGACAGGACCACAAGAATGATGAGGATGATTTTGGTACCTTTGAATCATTGTTGACCCCTGGTGCCTGCTTGGAAGGTCCCTGCTATTCTTTTGGCAAGATTTTCAGAAGTGATTTGCCTTCTTCCAAAGTCTGAGAAAAGGGATTGGCCCAAAGACAATTGGTTGTGCCTAATCTTCGGGACCAGAATTCACTGGTGTCCTGGTTTCTAGCCTGATGCCTTAACCCTGTGGCACACACCCCTATGGCATGTGTGCCAGGGGTGGCATGCAGAGCCCCCTCTGCTGGCATGCGCACCGTTGCCCCAGCTCAGATCTCCATGGTGTTTCTGTTGTGAGCTTCTGTTTCCCTGCAAACGATGAAATGGAAGCTCACAAAAGAAAAAGATCTTTGCTGCGCTGCTATTGTTGGGATCCCCCGCCTCCCGCTGGCCAGCTGGTCTTTGGATCTTTGCTATGCATGTACGTGCATATCCATGCATGCACATGTTTGCACATGTTTGTGCATGTGCACATTTGTGCATGTCTGTGCACAGGTGAACATGTGTGCATGTCCACACATGCACGTGTGTCCATGCACACCCACATTTCAGTTTGGGCATGCACATGCACACAGTTTAGGCACTCGGTGTCTAAAAGGTTCGCCATCACTGCCTTAACCAGTACACCAAACTCTCTACAAAGACAATAGGGGTTTTGAAAAAAAAAAAATAAAGATACAATATTTCATAAACCTAGTTTCTTTCCAGAAAGTTGCTTTATTTTATGCTGTTTTTATTTCCTAGACTTTTGTTTGGCTCCTAGTGTGTTATCCTTTCCTAGCCTCTCATCATTTTTTGACCTTCTAAAAGTTTCATGACTGGACTGAGAGTTTAGGTTCTCTAGGAAAGTGCATAGGGGTGGTGGGAGAAAGAGAGAACATTTTTTTGTCTAATTTGCTGTTTTGTCAACTCCTTTAATCAAGTGTTCCTTGTGTCTAACTGATTTTACAAATGAACTTTGTTTTCTCTGGGAAAATGTGTTTGAGTAAAGGGCTTTTTAACTTAAATTAAGTTTAAAAATGGTTTGTAAATACCAAGAAATTGTGCCTAAATCTTTTCCCCTTTTAAATGTAAATTTTAATTTGTTTTTAAATTATTGGGCATTTTAAATTTGTCTCAGCCAAATTATTTAATTCATTTTTATTCTATTTTAAATTTTTGTATTTATGTGTTTTATTCTGTGGCTGTTCACCGCCCTGAGTCCTTCGGGAGTAGGGCGGTATATCAATCCAATAAATAAAATAAATAAAATAAATAAATAATAAATTCCTCTTCATGACCACAGAGATGAACATGGAAGATTGAAATGTCATTGGAAAGAGCAAAAGAAGCAGCAATGTAAGGAAGAAAGCAGGGACTTCGGAAGTTAGGAGGCCTTGGGAAACATCTTCTAGGAGAGGATGTGGGCTCAAAAACATAAGAAATGAAACCAAAGGAAACCAGAGGGAGGAATCTGGGACAGAAATGAATGAAGAAACCAAGAGATGGAATTAAGAAAAGAAACCTACTAACTGCCTAGAGAGTGAATGAATGAAAAGATGAATGGCTTTCATCTTTGAGAACCAGTAGATTGGGTCAATGTCCCGTTTATTTCACCACTTTAGTCTCATATTGTTCAGAAAGGTGCCTATGTTATTTCTGTGGTTATGAAGATAATAGATAGATACTAAATAGGTACACAGATGATAGATAGATTATATCTCTCTGTCTCTCTCTCTCTGTCTCTCTTTCTGTCTCCCTCCTCTCTCTGTCTCTGTCTCTCTCTTACTCTCTTGCTCTCTTCCCCTCCCTCTTTTTCCTGGGGAACTTGTATGACTTTGCTATCATTTCAAAATTCTTTCTTGGAAATATTTTGTTCTTGGGACTACTTGTCAGAAAAATGCTAGGACAAGGAATCACCGCCCTCAATGTTCTCCTGCTTCCTGGAGCCTCAATATCTACAAGTTAGGAAATGACCCACAACTTTGCCTGCTTCCCCTGTGATGATTTGGCAGACAAGATAATATGCCCTCTACATATGTGGGTTTTCATTCTCTATGATCGAAAAGGCTAAGCTTCACCCTTCATCTCTGCAGTTTTTAGATGCTGGAGAAGCATTATCCCGGCTTCAGCAAAGGTTCTGAATACATACTGTAGAGCAATGAGCCTCTGTCTGCACCATTTGGATGATGCCAAGTCATAAAGTGTCCCTTATCTTCCCACTCAAAATTGCACAGCTAGTACCCCTGGAAATGAAAGATCGCCACAGTGATACTCTGATACACATTCTAAGCGAAAACTGGAATGGCCTGCCTTTTCCATGCCAAAATGTTTCATATTTTAGTTTTTTTAAAGGCTTGGGCATCTGTTGAGAAGAAACGGATCTGATGGTTCCCCATCTGCTTCTTTGGCAATCGTCTCCTGCAAATTAGTCCATTTTCCTATCTACTACTGAAAGTCCTTTGCACTCAGCTCAGAGGAATCTTAGGATCAGCATTGTATTGCCAGTGGGGAGGACAGCAGCTCATTTGGAAGGCCACTTGTATCAAAAACAGACAACTAACATATTGCCCTTCTTAGTGGAAGCAAATTCCATAGAACCGCTCATTAGAATGGGTAAGAACTCTATATCGTCAAAGCTGGCTGTTCTATTCCAAGGGCGTTAAAAGTAGGAAGCTGAAAAGATAGTTTGTAAATACCAAGAAATTGTGCCTAATTGTCACAGAATAGCAGAGTTGGAAGGGACCTTGGAGGTCTTCTAGTCCAACCCCCTGCTCAGGCAGGAAACCCTACAGTTGAGTAGAGCAAAACTTGAGAGACTTCTTCTATTAATTATTTATTTTTTATCAGTATTTGCAAAGATAGAGGTTGATGGGCACGGTCAAATGCTCTTGGTTTCTACATTCATTCATGCCTTCTTTCATCTGAGATTCTCAGTCAAACTGAAAAAAAGCGGGACCTTCTGTACAAAAAGCCAAACATGATTGGCTTTTAAAAAGTTAATTGCTGCAATGGGGGAGGGGGGAAATGAGAGAGACAGACAGACAGACAGACAGACAGACAGAGAAAGAGAGATTTTTTAAATTCCCCCTAAATGCAATTCTGATCTAAATCAAGGCCCCTGCCCCAGCTATTTACAGGATAGGGAGATGCCAAGAAACCCTGAAACCATGTTCATATAGAGGAATATAGCAGGAAGCAGATGCTTAAAGCCCCCCTCCTAATAAGCAAACTCCTAATAAGCAAACTTATTGAGTGGGTCTCAATATGGATTGCAATTTATAGGCAATTCCATATGGAAGTTTTAAGCTGCTTTTCTCTCCCTCCCCCAGCCCCATGCTGATACCAGCTGGAAATCTAAGAAAGCCCTGTCCAAATTTCAAGCTTCAACAATAGTGTTGCCCAGCTGTTTTGCCTGGATGGAAGCTGGCACAGCTCCCAATAGGTTGTTCCCTCTCCTTTTTTTTTATTCTTTCTTGATTGATTTTTAATTGATTCTTTACTTTCCATTCTGGGACTGGACTTTTGAGAACACGGGGTTTCCATTTGGATAAGCAAACAACATCTCTCATCATTCAATCAATCATGCAGGAGGAATGGACAATAAAGGCAACCTGATCCAACCTTTGCTTGATGCAGAATTTGCATGCTCATGATGGGTGTTTCTGGTGCCTAATTGTCAGGGCTGAGCAGAGCATCGATCTGTTTATTGCAAAGCCTGAAAGAGTTTGAAGAAAGAACCCACATCCCCATTGCACTGTTTTAGACTTATTGCTATCATTTGGGTTGGAAACAGGCAAACTCTTGTCATCTTTATCCCAAGTTCCCAACCCTTTTGCTTAGTTCAGAGAGATGTTTTCATTCAGATCTTGGCATTGCTAGCACCTCCCCCCCCACCGGAGACTTTAACAAGTTAACTTGAAAGTCTGCCCCCATCCCCGGAGACTTTAACAAGAGCCGAGGTGGCGCAGTGGTTAGAGCGCAGTACTGCAGCTACTTCAGCTGACTGCTAGTTGAGCAGATCATCGGATCAAATCTCACCGGCTCAAGGTTGACTCAGCCTTCCATCCTTCCGAGGTGGGTAAAATGAGGACCCAGATTGTTGGGGGCAATATGCTATTTAGTATACTGTCTTTGGTGTAAGCCACCCAGAGTCCTCGGAGAGTGGGCGGCATAGAAATATGAATAATAAAATAAATAAAATAAATAAACAAGTCCAGGAAACTTGAGAAAAACACCCACGCTAGAAGAAAAGGAGGGGAGGATTATCGAATCTTTGGTGCTCTCTGAGCTTGGTTGTTTTCTTGCAGGCATTTCATTACCAAACCAGGTAACATCATCAGTGTTAGTGAGGTAGGTGATTTTTATTTCTTCTTCCTTATCGTGACTAGGAAGAATTTGGCATCTGCTTCACTTCTGACTGTACTCTTGCAGTAACTCCACATACATACAATTCAAAGAGGATCCTTCTCTTCTGTCCTTATGTCTCTGCTTTGCTTTTGTGCTATTTCACTGTTTTGCTAGTCCAGCAGTTCAGGCTGTGAACAGAATCTGCAGCGAGAAACTGAAAAAAAAAAAAAAAAGATGGCCAGCCACTTCTGATTTATGAAAGTGTGTCTTTGAGTCACACTGGAATTAAAGTAATCTTTGAAGGTGATTTTTATAAAGAGAAAACGTGGTGGAAAAAAAAGAAGTCTATGTTCAGGTTCTAATGGATTACACCTGTAAGTGATTTTACACTTTTTTCCTGATAGAGCAGTCCTCTTGTTTACTGAGAAGAAACTCAGTGGGAATCACAAGGTATTAACAAGGGAGATCAGAGCAACAAAGAGAAGCTACTCAGAAAAGCTAAAGAATCAGTTCTCAACAAATGAACCAGCAAACATGTGGAAAATTCTTAAAAATATCACCGGTTACAACAAACCTCCTTCCCATGCTGAAGGAAATCAACAACTGGCAGATGTCCAGTTGAATGTGTTTTACTGTAGGTTTGAGAGAAAATTACTGCCACCCATCTCCACAATCCCCATCTCAGACACACCTACAACAGCCAAGCCTCCTATAACTGACCCCATCCCATTAGGCCTACCATCTCTGGTGATTACAGAAAATGAGGTGCAAGGTCTATTTCACAGACAAAAGCCAGGAAAAGCACCAGGCCCAGAAAAGATAACTCCTTGCTTAAAAGGTTGTGCTGACCAAGTGGCCCCCATCTTCACCTGCATCTTTAATAAATCACTAGAGATATACTATGTTCCTTCTTGCTTCAAATGCTCTACTATCATCCCAGTGCCGAAGAAACCCTCCATCAAGGAACTGAATGACTACAGACCAGTTGCTCTAACATCTGTAGTTATGAAAACCTTTGAAAGGCTAGTGCTGGCCCACCTGAAAACCATCACGGATCCATTGTTATACACCTTTCTATTTGCCTACCGAGCAAATAGATCAACAGATGATGCTGTTAATATGACTCTGCACTACATCCTACGACATCTTGAATCTCCAAAGACCTATGCAAGGGTCCTCTTTGTAGACTTCAGCTCAGCATTCAATACCATCATTCCAGATATTCTTCTAACTAAACTAAATCAGCTAGCTGTATCTGACCACACTTGTAAATGGATCATAAGCTTCCTAACAGACAGGAAGCAACAGGTGAAGCTAGGCAAAATCACATCAGATACCTGTACAATTAGCACAGGAGCCCCCCAGGGCTGTGTGCTCTCTCCACTTCTCTTCTCTCTATACACCAATGACTGCATCTCAAAAGATCCCTCTGTTAAAGTACTGAAGTTTGCAGATGATACAAGAGTGATTGGTCTCATTCGAGATGATGACAAATCTGCATACAGATGGGAGGTTGAACACCTAGCGTTGTGGTGCAACCAGAACAATCTTGAACTAAAAACAGTAGAAATGGTGGTAGATTTTAGGAGAAACCCTCCTATACTACCACCTCTTACAATACTAGACAACACAGTATCAACAGTAGAGGGCTTCAAATTTCTAGGTTCTATCATATCTCAAGACTTAAAGTGGACACCTAACATCAAAAACATCATCAAAAAAGCACAACAAAGAATCTTTTTCTGTTTCATCTCAGAAAGCTCATACTGCCCAAGGAGCTGCTGATTCAGTTCTACAGAGGAATTATTGAGTCTGTGATCTGCACCTCTATAACTGTCTGGTTTGGCTCTGCAACCAAACAAGACAGAGACAGACTTCAACAGATAATTAGAACTGCAGAAAAAACAATTGCTACCAGCCTGCCTTCAATTGAGGACCTGTAGACTGCACGAGTCAAAAAGAGGGATGTGAAAATATCTACAGACCCCTCACATCCAGGACATAAATTGTTTCAACTTCTACCCTCAAAATGACACTATAGGGCACTTCACATCAGAACAACTAGACACAAGGGCAGTTTTCCCCCGAATGCCATCACTCTGCTAAACAACTAATTCCCACAACACAGTCAAACTATTTACTAAGACAGTATTACTATTATTCTTCTCATCCTTCCTATTACCTATCTCCTCCCACTTATGTCTATAACCTTGTTGCTTGTATCTTTACAATTTATATTGTTTTATTTGTTTCCTAGTATGATTTGATTGCTTATTTAGTAATCTATGACTATCAATAAGTGTCGTATCTTATGATTCTTAATGAATGTATTTTTTTCTTTTATGTACACTGAGAGCATATGCACCAAAGACAAATTTCTTGTGGGTCCAATCACACTTGGCCAATAAAGAATTCTATTCTGTTCTATTCTATTCTGTTCTGTTCTGTTCTATTCTGTTCTAAAAGTACATCATGTTTCCCTTTTGAAGCATATTTCCATATCCTTTGCTATCAGGAAGTGATTTAAAGCTGCATTAGGTTCTCCACCAGAACAATATATGTCATTCTATGAAATACAGTACAAAATTGGGAGGTGACCCATTTATTAATGTACATACATGCATACTTATTATGCTATTGTCCTTCAGGATAAGAAAGGTTAGGCAATGATCACAAGGTAAGCAAGCTGAAGAAATCAAAGGCATCAGATAAAAAAAGAAAACATGCAATTATATCAACACAGACAAACCTTGATTATTTATTTAAAATAAGTTAGCTTATCTTGTCATCAAAGTATCTAAGAATGCTTACAGAATCACCATCATTAAATATCTTAAACACAACAAATAAATCCATAGTTTGTCCAGGACGTTTCCCCACATTTGGATCAATACAGAGTATTGATATATTTATTGCTTTAAGTACAATGAAAAATGTACCATGAAAATATACTAGTATAGAAATATGCATAGGGTAGCTTGATAAAAGACTAACGAAAAGAGAAAAAAGTGAGCAAATTTTTATAAGAAATATCCATACTTCCTGATTACTGGAATTTGCTGATGTTATTAAATGTTTATGTGATGAAATGTAGTACGGCGGTAGAGATATCAAGGAAAATTTAGGTATTTTTATTAAAATATATGTTTTTCTAAAGTTTTTCCTGGTTTTGTTCTTGGGTTTGCCTTTGTAAAGCAAAGTTATAAATATAAAGATTTTTTTTTTACCCTTATGAACATCTTCTAGATTTGCCCCTTTCTCAGGTATGTACTTTATTTTTTGTCAAGGAAATATGGTAACTAAACACTATTTATATAATGCTAAGAATTGGGTTTATTCTCATTACACCAGGGGTGGGTTCTACTTACCTATACTACTGGTTTGCAGTGGGGCCGCACGCACGCGCTTGCTTTGCTCACATGCGTCTGCACTCTTCTGCGCATGCGCAGAAGCATTTTGATGACCTTGGGGTTGATGGGCGGAGCCTCCTGCCGGTTTTACTATCAGTTCTATAGAACTGGTGCGAACCGGGGGCAACCCACCACTGCATCACACATGATATTTCATTAATGTTGTAATACCAAATGAGTTGATAAATTTTACCCCATGCAACTGATTAAGTGCTTTTAAAAGAGATAAAGGTGAATTTATAGCTAAACAGGGTTTCCACACACACATGCTTTTGGACAGACCCCCAATAGCAAAGGGAATAAAATAGTTTCTTGTCAGGAACACTCAATGTGCTTTGGATTAAGGAAACCTCATCTGCTAAAGCAGATACTTTATTCACTACAATCTTTTTATACATGCTATGTCAGGTAATAAAAATAAACTTTCCACCTAAAACATGCCATAAAATTGGATGCATCTATATCCCTCTTTTGTGAGAGCCAGTTTGGTGCAATGGCTGAGGTTACAGACTGGGAGACAGTGAGTTCTAATCTCAATTTAGGCACAAAGCCAGGTAGGTGACCTTGGGCCTGTCACTCTCTCTTAGCCCTTGAAAGAAGGCAATGGCCTTTGTCCGAAATCACTTCCTAAAACCTTGCCAAGAAAACTGCAATCATCAGGAGTTTAAGGCAAAAAATGAGAACACATACAGAATTTAAAAGCTGGAGAGCCAGAAATCACTCACATATTTCAAAATGGAAGGCGTTGCTTACATGAGAGCAAGAGAATTAAAATATTCAGTGGCAGCTAGAATATAAAGAAATTAACCTAGTCTCCTTTTTGATTAACTGGCTTTTCAAGACTGACATAAACACCTTGTTATTCTGAAGCAAGTCTTTCCAAATAGGATGGAGAATTGGTTTCTTTCATAGACAGTTTTAATATCTTAATATCTTAGTCCTGACATAGGAAAGACAAGGTAATCCCAATATAAAGTTATTTCACCGATAGGGTAAAAACATATATTCTTTCCCCATTCCCTCTGTCTCTCTCTCTATGTCTCTCTGTCCCTCTTCCCCTCCCCTCCGCCTTCCCCTCTTTCTCTCAAGATTCTTTATTTATTGAGAATCTCTCTTTCTCTCCCTCTCTACCATCCTTTCTCTCCACCTCCCTCTCTCTTTCTCTCTCTCTCCCTCTGTTTCCCTTGTATTTTACTACTTTATATGTTTTATTGGACTTTATGTTATATCTAAAGTTCTTTTAATGTTATGCACTGCCTGGAGATGCTTTGACAAGGTATATAAAAGGTATACTATAAATTATACTAAGTGAATAAATGGTTGAATCTATACATATACATAGCAATGTGATTATTTGATAGCTAGATAGAAAATAGGAGGGAAGGTTAAATCAGAAAATACACACAGCTATGCTACAACAGCTACATATGTATAAATAGTAACATAGGTAGAAAAAAATTAGAGCAGAGTTCAGCATCTGTAGCAAACTTACATAAAATGTTTATGTGACTCATTATTTAATTTAGAGTTTAAACATTTTGCTCCAGACTTCTGGATTACACCTTCTTTACATCTATTTCTTTTCTGTAGTTGACTCTAAGCTAGTATCCTTAAAAGAATTATCTCTTTCATCTCTAGTTTTCTCCTTCCTTCCTGCCTTCCTTCCTTCCTTCCTTCCTTCCTTCCACTTTGGTGAAGAAGAGTGAACAATCTCAATTAGTCTATGGCTCTTTGATGGATCAGGATTGCTATCCTATGTACAAAGAAGCCAACTCTTTCCCTTTGATTTCCATGGGTAGGTTTTATGTCATTAACTCTCATTGAAATAAGTTGAACTGTGAAGAGAGGGGTAATTATTCTATCAATCTTTGAAGAAGTGAGATAAATAGATGTGCAGGTAAAATTTAATTAATTAATTAATTAATTTTATGCTGCCCATCTCCCCTACAAGGTGACTCTGGGTATCTTAATTTTAGGAAATTGGCAGCCAGCCCCCCCCTCAAACTGTATCTTCTTGAATCTCATCCCAAAGTACCGTAGAGTTCTTATCCTATCCTCAATTTTATTCTATCCTTGAAATTATTATTTTTTCAATTAACACAGTATGTGGATGATGACTTGAACGACATCCAAATACTCTACTATATAAATAACTTCAGAAGGCATTGCCAAATTGAGATTAAAGCCACCCAGTGTGCTCTTCAGTTATAAATTATCCTGTTTGTTGAGTAGATTAATTTTTCAAAACATTGTTCCTCCAAAAAGGGGTATATTTTCAGCATAAAGATGCCATTTTAATCACTAGTGATGCTCTGTTAAAGATTTAGATTTAAGCATTTTTCTTAAAAACACCTCCAAAATGCTGAAAGGTATCCTTGAATTAAGGTCTTAAATTAATGCTGCAACTTGAAAGCTGAATCAAGTTAATTAAGGAATAGACACCTCTAAATCATGGTCACCTGGACTATGATTGCCAACTTACCAGGTAGACCAGACAGGAAACATGATCAGTTAATTCTATCTTATTGTAGGTTTACAATACAATCAACAGAATCTTGCAAGTCTTAAGGTACAATTCTCCTTCCATCTCCTTTACTCCCAAGAAATTGGAAGGCCGTTTCTGAGCTTCTTGTCCCACCTACTATCAAGCTGCAGACTATGCTGTCTTTTACTTGAGTGTTCAAAAAATAGTGTCTCTGGGCCCAGTCTCCCAAGGTCATTCCCACATACCATTATGGCACACCCCATTTGCAATGGTATTTGGGGAAGGGAATGGGAGAATGGGTGGTGGCAGAGGAGCTGCTTTTGAGCCATTGGTTTTTGTGGGGTGGAGAGTCTCCCCCTAGTTATGAAGGCAGAGGTGTGGTTCCCATTTTGGTAGTCCCCCATAGGGGGAAAAAACTCTGTGGCTCAGGCCAGGCTGCTGGGCTAGTGGCAGAACTTCCATGCCCAGGATGGATCTGCTATGCCACCCAAATGTGCATATCCACCAGCAGTGGATCAGGGGTCGGTTCTAAATTTTTTTACTACTGGTTCTATTGGTGTGGCTTATTTTGTGGGTGTGGCTTGATGGTCATGTGACAATTCTTTAGGATTTAGCAGAGGTACTGGTCTACCAGGCTTTTAACTGCTTGCAGAGCTGTACCGGTCTATCCATTTGTTTTTGGAGGCACTGGTCTACTCATTTGTGTTTGGAGGCACTGGTCTATTCATTCATTTTTCGAGGCACCGGTCTACCACCAGACTGCCTTTTAACACTGATAAGCTGTAGGGGAGCCCTTTGAAGCCCCGTGGCAAGAGTTTAAACAATTTTTTTCCTTCTAGCCAATCAGCTGGGACTCAGGAGGTGGCAATAGATTGGAGGTGGGGCCAAATAAAAGGTAAGAATAACGCAGGCGGTAGGGCGGGGGGCAGGGGGCAGAACCGGTTCAGTGATGTCATATCGTCAGCGCTACCGGCTCAGCAAAACTGGGCCGAACCGGGAGGAACCCACCACTGCAGTGGATAGTGTGTACAAAATGAGAGGCTTTGCCTCCCCTGGGAAGTAGTGCCACATCTCTCATTAATGCTGGTGCCTGGCCAGTGGGGTGCTTTCCCTTTTTCTTTCTTTCCTCTGACACCACATCACACCCACCAGAGACCCCTTAATTCCCTCCCCAACCCCGCTTGGCCCATAAAGGCACCACCCACGTGAGTGACGTCGAGTTGGCCATGTCCACCCAGTCATGTGACTACCCAGTCACGCCCACCCTGCTGGTCATTAGGGCAGAGAACTGTTTCTTAAATTATTTGAATCCCACCACTGTCCAGGTCTGGAGCATTCACCAGAAGCACTTTTTGAATTGCCTGATCATGATTTACACTTTTGGAAGGAGAGAAGAAGTGCAAATCATATGTAACATTGTTAATAAATTCTGTGAATTAATAGTCTGATTTAAAAAAAGCTTCTCAGTCTCTCACAATATTTTTTTGTTTGACCTACATAGTGCCAGAGAGTAAGGTGCTCAATTCATGTGGTCATGAGATTGTTCATTAGTTAACACGTCTGGTTTTCAACCATTTTTAGAAGATCAACTCAAGTACAGCCTCAATCATAAACTCAAGATAAGCACACTTTTCTTAATTAAACCAATAGGAGTTCGTATAGCTTAAAAGGCACCTCGTGTAATGGAAAACAACATGATGTGGGGAAAAATCAAACAACTATATGTGTTCAGCAGGTAGTCCCTTTGTTATAGCAGCTAGAGTTCCCCAATATATTTGCACAACTTCTTGCAGCCTGATAATGTTTGATGGAGATAATTTGAATTTAATGATAGAAGGAGAAGGAGAAGGAGAGGGGGAGGGGGAGGGGAAGGGGGAGGAGAAGCAGGAGGAGGAGGAGCAGAAAGAAGAAGAAGAAGGATAAGAAGGAGAAGGAGAAGGAGAAGGAGGAGAAGAAGAAGGAGGAGGAGGCAGAGGAGGAGGAGGAGGAGGAGGAGGAGGAGGAGGAGAAGAAGAAGAAGAAGAAGAAGAAGAAGACCACCCCAGCTGTAGTACTGATAGTTAATTCTTTGGAAATACTTCTCACTTTCTGGGTTCCACCATAGTTGCACTTCTCCTATAGCAGGAACACCTTCTGGTTACATTCATATCTGGTTGACTTGTGTCATAATGAAGATAAAGAAAGTTGCATGTCTTTGCTCCATTCTCTCTGAGAACTATGTTTCACCTTTATTAGTTATTTTTGGGAGCTAACCCTTCCTTGGTATACGTGTGATTTATGTTTCTTTCTGCTATATGCCATGCAATGAATAAAAAAAATATTTTCTTGCAGATTTTCTTTTATACTAGAAGGTAATCTTTTTTCTCATTAGAAAGCAGGAACAGGGAAAATAATTGAATACTTTAATATATAGAGACTATGTTGCTGTAAAATTAATTTTGTTAACTTAATTTTGTGCTTATGATTGATTCAAAGAAACAGTCTTATCTTCTGCCCTGGTTAAATAAGATATCGTAGATCTTCAGCTTCTTTCTCATTTTTTTTAAAGGATATTAGCTGTTAGAAATGGAAGAAATGGGATATTAATAGTACAATACCATTGGGACAGAAGAAAGAGAGAATCTAATGTGGAGAAACTGCCAGATCTAAAGCTTTGCTGGGCTCATAATAACAGCTTGGAGGTGGGAAATAATGACATCCCCTCCCCCCAATCTTTTCTGTCTTTTCATTTTTCTGATTTCCAAATTCCTTTTTCCTTGAGAAGGCAAAAATGAGGTGGGTGGGTTTTTCAAAGGGCTATGCTCTGCCATTGAAAATCTGGCTTGAGGTCTAATGTATTTCCTCCTCAGACACCCAGGGAACGTGAGGAGTTTCCATTTATTGATCCAAAGCCTCCCTCAATTCTCAGCATACTCTCCTTTCACAATACAAACATCTGAGAATTTATAATAGGAAGGCTTGTGAGGATGGATTACTTCTCTGCCTATGGACCGTAGATAAGAAAAGGAACTCTATGGTTTCTAGCATGCTTTTCATAAGGCTGAACCCTAAGTAGGTAATGACAATGAAAGGAATTTTTACCAAAATCTTCCTCCCTTCCTTTCCTGCAGACTGAGAAATTCCGTAATCCTCTCTTGATTACAATAGGCTGCATCTTGGATATCACCAGATATAAATTCAAATCTGCTCATGAAGTGTATTGAACATCCCCAGGAATCTGTTAAGGCAGTTGCTAGATATTGTGGCCCTTCTTAGTCCTGCTTTTTCCTGCTACAGTCATAAGGCTCAGTGCAAACTAAGAATGTTGTGCTGGAGAAGTGAATCAGGGGTCCTTTGTGTAAGGTGATCTGTGCAAGCACTGGAAGGAATGCCTGGTTTGTACCCATATCCAAGATCTAGGTGGGAGGATGACAAGATTGTAGAAATGAATCCTAACATCAACTCTGAAGCTGGCCTGACTGAGGCCATCTTGGAGGCTTCAGTGTTGCCAAAATGCTGATGAGGGATGGGGGGGGGGGGGGCGATAGAGATAGTTGGGGTTTTGTAGCCAAAACAAAATAGTTTCCCCTGAGAACCAAGGACGTTCCCACAGGTGGCTGAAGAGAGGGGGAGTGAAGTTTTCCAGCAACTGGGCAGCATCTTGATTGGACCGTGTTTATTTTTATTTATTTAGCGTATGGCAAATACATGGACTTATAGTAGTTCAAATGTTAATGTCCAGTCCATCCAGCCTGACCACCATTCAGGGTGGTCTATGTTGAAAAAATCAGGCATTGGGCCAATGTAAGCTGTGGATGAACATTTGGACACAATGTGATGAACTGATGGTTTGGGAACAGGGAAAAAACTTTGACTTTTAATTAGGTGAAAACCACAGTAACCTTTAGAGTCAGTTTTCACCAGACTGTGCCAATATGATATGTCCAATAAATCTGTTCTTTGAGGAACATGCTTGCCTCAGAGTTCTGTTTGTTATGGATATATTACTTTGAACCCTGACACCTAATAGAGAAATATCGCTTTGGAATAAATGATATCATGACTCCTTCCTTCCTTCCTTCCTTCCTTCCTTCCTTCCTTCCTTCCTTCCTTCCCCTTTGCTTTTTAGTATGAAACTGAAAGGGCTATGCGATATACCAAATTTCAACTAATAGCTGAGCAATGATTAGTTGAGACATTTCTGTATTCAGAACTGACATGTTATGACTGGCTATCAATTCTCTGCCAATGCTGCATACTCATAAAAAACTAGTATATATCTATACAACGTCTGGGTATTTTAAAATAATCATTATACCTGTCTCAACCTCTGCATATTGGATGGAAAGACTGGCCATCTGGAAATTCATTATACCTGCTGTGTTCCACTTGATTCTTGAATGGCCAAAATCATGCCTTGATAAAGAAGTAGCAACAAAGAAAAATACTACGGAAACAAGAGGGAATTATGAAATAGATGCAGAAGCATATATTTCTGGAGGAAGCGATGTGGGAAATATATTTCAAAGTCCAAATCAATGAACACGCAAGACAATCTGTAACTGTATTGAGTCATACCCCAAACTTCACTCCAAAGAGCTTATATACAGCAATAATAAAGATAGCTGCTTTTACCTTTTTTTCTTTCTTTCTAATGGATGAAAGAGGTGGCTGTTTCTCAAGATTTTCAAGACGATATCTTGAAAATCTCCACAAGGAAATCAAGGAAGCCACCAGATCAAGTGATCTGAGGAAAAGGATGTCATCAGATCTGGTCTGCTTATTTCCTTTCGTGAGTACCTCTGTGAGGACAGAAGGTGATTTCACCCAAACTGATCAAAATAATGAGGATTATTACTCAAATAGTCTGGAACAAAGCTAGACTAAAGGTTGGTAGCTACGTGTCACCATCTTTAGGATCCGTGACATTCTTGGACATGTTTAGTGATTCATACAAATCACTAAACAAATCTAAGTCTATTGTGAATCCATTGCTAGATGTGTACAAGAAAAGCATGTGAACACATCTCTTTATGGAGGAACATGGATGCAAATCACAGTTTCAAGAAAGTGGAACTACTTAGCCACGAGATGAAATTAATGGTGCAAGATTTTATTTCCATCAAATGCATTACTAGGAAATGCAGTAGTTCATGTATCATTAATGAATAAAAATATTTAAATATTGATTTTATGAAGTAGTCCACGAGAGTTCTTCTCTTAGATTCCCATTTTAGATGTATCAGATACCTCCATGTCCTTCATAACACCATCAAGAGTCCTTCTCCCTCTCAGAACATCCCTAAGGACTTCCTAAATGACTTGATAATAAGGCATAGAGGACCATCAGATGATGTTCATCAGGATGTAATTTGCAAGGAAAGAAACTGTGTTGTTTCTAGAAGCTGTAACTATCAATTCTGTGTGTGTGCACACACAAATACACACCCAAATTGCAGACTATCAAAAAAAAAAAAAAGAGGGGAGGGGAGGTCAACTGATATTTATTATGGGAAAATTTGAAATTTTCACTGACTGCTTGCCATAGCTTATTACTTGGAAATATGGTTTTTCTTTTCTTTTTTCAGCCAAATGTGATTTAATGTCTGTTATTAATCCCTGAACAGCTCCTGCATTTTGCATCCAATTTGTGCAAATGATGGCTGCTCCAGCTTTCGCATCGGAACAACCTGCCTTTCTAATGAATCTGACTCAGCATCGTAGATGAACTTTCAGATTCAAAGTTCGCACTAATTTTCTTCAGGCAACTGCCCCCGATTGATGAAAAATTAAACCTATTTGGTCTTTGCACTTCCAAAACGCTGGGTCGTGGGGCGAGTGACATGACCAAGACTTCTTTCTTGTTCCCAATAGTGCTTTTATCTCATCATCAGAAGATAAGATCTCAATGCTGATTTAAGAAATCTAACAGATCTCACTCTGTGTTAGAACACTGACATCGCAAGAGATGTGCCATCCATGAGACTTTTCAGTCTTTTGAAAAGTTATTATTTAATTGGGGAATACGTGGATCCATCTAGGAGTGCCTCAGATGCCATAGTACTTGCCAATTCCATGTTTCTGATCTCTAGTGAAGAATAAATAAGCATTAAAAATGCCCTGCCTGCCAGGTGAGCAGTTCTTACTGTCGTGCCATAAAACAGGATCCCAGATGCTATTCTAAATTCTCCAACAGGCTGATGCAGTGTCAATCTTAATGCATGGGTGGACTGATATCGCACAATTCTTCCTCAAACAGCTCCCCAAGGCAGCTCACAGCATGATTAAAAACATGAATACCAACAATTCATTAAAACTGTTAAAAATAATTAGCCAAACCAAGAAACAAGATAATAACAAATTAAACGAACAACAGAGAGCCAACAGACAAACAGCAAAAACATTAAACAAGCTGGCACTTGAAACCACCGATACTTAATGCCTGCAGAAACAGGATGTGTCTGTGTATTTTTAATTTGGCACTTAAACTGAAACTAGTGGGTGTCTGTGGAATAAAGCACCCAGAGGTTGAGCCTGAATGCCTGCCAATACAATTCTTTGTTGCTTCACAGATGGCAGAAAGGTGAGAAAGTTGTAATTCAGATGCTTTTTCCCTCCTATGGGCTCCAATATTGTGGTGGGTATTAATAATATAAGAAGCTGCTTTCTGCAGAAGTACTATCTGGGTTCTGAATGAAGTTGTTTGGCTGAAGCAGGGGTCAGCAATCCGTTGCTCTGTGGCTCTTTTATCCCTCTGCTGTGGCTCCCTGTCGCTGGTCGGCACCACAATTTTGAGAGGAGCTTCCGGTTAAAGGGGGGAAAGCATGGCGTGCCAGGAGGAGACTCTATGGAAAGGGATGGGTTTTCTGGTTGGCTCCACAATTGATAGGGCTTTTGCTTAGGATAGGTAGAGGAAAAAGGACACCGCCCTAGGAGGAGACTCTATGGTGGGGGAACTGGACTTCTGGTCAGCTCCAGAATTGAAGGCTTCCAGTTAGGAAGAGCCTTTGTGGCTCTTTGAGGGTTTAAGGGTGCCAACCCTGGGCTAGAGTCTAAGTTGCACTGCTCATCAGCTACTACAACAAATAGCTTTTCTTTTGAAGAGAGATGGAAATTGAGATCATGCAGTCTCTGGGTGTAGAAACATCAATATGCGAATTATTCACATTCAATAATGTGATGGTGATGGTGAGGATGTCATTCATTGAAACCCACTCTTTCAAAAGACACATGATGCATGGAAACATGAGGCTACGGTGCTCATTTGGCCCATCATAAGCCATCCCCACTTATGATGAAAATGGTTCACGTATTTGAGTAATAGCACCCACAAGCGCAGAAGCATTTTGATGATGTCGGGGTCGGTGGGTGGAGCCTCCTGCCGGTTTTACTACCAGTTCTATAGAACCAGTGCGAACCGGGGGCAACCCACCACTGCTTGCTACCCCTCTCCTCCAGCAGCTATGCAATTAAAAACCAGGATAATACTTTAGGAGATATTATAAGTTTTGCTTGAGGTTCATCTTAGGCCCATGGAGTAACTGATTCAGAGTCAGCAGAACACTGCAAGTTTTAACAGGTGATATACTGTTAGAATAGAGTGTAATGAAATGAAATGCACAAGATAGCCATTTCAGATGGATGGAAATGCATTTATTAATAGTAGAAAGACTAGTGGCTTAGAATTCCTATCAAAAGAGGAGGAAAGAACCAAATTAGTTTACAGTTTAGGGAACAGAATGAAAAATCTTGGAGTCTCTGTATCTATCTCTTTGGTACAGACAATAGTTGTCCAGTTTCACTATTTTGGCACCCAAGCAGTGTCTTCTGTAGGACAGGAATGAGGAGATGCAATGCCAAGATTACCTTATGGTTGCCATATTTGGCTATGGAATAAGCTGGGATACCTTGTGGCACAATGGCATAGTTTTCAAAAAATGTTTATTTCTTCTCTCTTCTGCTGTGCAAATTAGCACAATTGGGTGCAGGGATCAGATGGGTCCTTTGCCAGTTTTTCAAGTTGTTGGCAGTCAGTGCTGCCCCCCTGCCTTTCTAAATGTGCATTAGAACTAACAGTGTGGTAGCAGCCAGATACAATTAGGCAATCTTCCTTTACTCTCTCTGGGATTTAGAATCCCATTAATTTATACACTTAATTTAATTTAACATTCTCAGATGCATAAAGATCTGGTTACGGCCCAGGCAGAAATGTGAGAATGAAACTGGCTTTTTTTGTTTTGTTTTGTTTAAGGAGTTTTCAGATTGCTGTTTGGCTATCACCACTTTTATGATTTGACTAGAGAGACTAGTTTAAGGAGTTTCGTCTCTCTTGCAGGTGAGTTCTAGGTGGCGTAGATTTAGTCATGCATGCATGAGTGCACACAAACACTATTTCCCTGAATCCTTCCTTTTGACTTTCCAATGATTTGTTTGCAACTTTTCTCAAGGTCTCATTTCTATAGTTCCTGATAACCATAAAAGTCTTCTTACATAAGTTGTCATATGTTAGTCTTCTGTTTTGACAAAGTTCTATAGTCAGAAATCTTTCTTTTTTCTTTGAGGAATTACGTCTTAGAGAATTGTGACTCCAATCTTACTTAGACATATGGTTTGTGACTGTTAGTCCTTCTAATATCTGTCCTTAGTGTCCCAAAGCTTATATATCATTTGCATTTCTTGGAGTAATATATTAGTTTAGAGTTTATTACAGTTGTAAATCAGCATCAGAATTATATGCAGATTGGATCGCAATTACTTGTTCGGTTTCATGTTCTTTGCAGAAGCCCTCAACAGTTTATTTATTTATTAAATTTATATGGCATCCATTTTATCATCTGGCCACTCTGGGCAAGCTTACATCATAAAAACAAAAATACAAAACGTTAAAACATTAAATATTTAAAATATAATGTATCAAAGGTATTTAACTGTTTGAGAAAAATGTACATTAATCATTTTAAAATAGCTTGAGAAGACTGAATATCTATCTATCTGTCTGTCTATCTATCTATCTATCTATCTATCTATCTATCTATCTATCTATCTATCTATCTATCTATCTATCTTTAGCCAGGTTCTTCCTACATAAACCAAGATTTTTATGCAGTCCTAGTACAGTGAAATCACAATCCACTAGTTTCTAAGCTTTTTTCTTTCTTTCTGGCAGCCAGAGTGTTTGCTGGCTGCCAGGAAAAAAAAGCCTAGAAACTAGTGGATTGTGATTTCACTGAACTAGGGCTGCATAAAAATCTTGGTTTACGTAGGAAGAACCTGGCTAAAGAGAAATACATACATACATACATACATACATACATACATACATACATACATACATACACACACACACTTTTATGTATATGTTTATGTATATGTATATATATGTTTTCTGGGGTTTTCGCGGGTGTTTATATGTAGGTCTTTGGTTATTCGGGTTTTCTCCCGCATAAAATTGGAAGTGTCTTGGCGACTTTTCAACGACCTCCACCCAATCAGAACACAGCCAAGCTCCCACCTAATCAGTTCACACCCCCACTGGCAGTTAAAAGGAAGAAACAGCTGCAATCACACATTGCTACTAGAAGCATGAAGCCAAAAACACCAGCCTGAGGATGACGAATGAGACTTCGTCGAAACGTAGCCAAGACACTTCCAATTTTACGCGGGAGAAAACCTGAATAACCAAAGGCCTATATATATATATATATATATATATATATATGTATTTTTTTTTGAGAGAGAAAATACAATTTTCCTCCTACCCAAGTCTGCTTGTTAATATGGGAATCCAGCACAGCAGGTACAAATATGAGGTTTTCTAGTTATGGAAATATATGGATTTTCCTATCTTTAATTTATTAAATTGTGCTCTGTAGACCATTAGAGATTTTTTGTGTACTCTTTAGGCAGTTCCTAATTCCAAAATGGGGTGTGTGAGGGGGGAGAAATACTGACTCGCCAACTGTTTCTTCACATTTCTACCAATGAAAAAGAATAAATCTATTTCTGGTTATGTGTAGATAACTTTACTGGCCTCAGAAAACAACAATGAGTTTGATTAAAAAGCAAGAGAAATATGCCAATTCACTGCATATTTCACTGATTTCAGTGCTTTCATTGACAAAGCTTATTTAAGTCAAAGTACAAAATTCCCATATGGATGGGCTTATAAGGCATAATGAAATAATTAATGAAGATTTCTTAGATGTGTTCTGATTCATGAGAGGTGATGGGAAGAAATTACACTGAAGAAGAGCCAGGAATAAATGTTTATAAAATATCTAAACCAAGGTTTGCAGTGAATAAAGGCACTTAGAAAAGGCCCAGGCATGAGTAATCAAAGACACTAATTTGTGTCTTCTGATTTTAGTATGCCTTTTGTCAGGGACATCCATTTATATGTAAGTTTCTTTATTTTTTTAAAAAAATACATTATACTGTATATCCAAATAGAAAATAGATATACCTGAGAAATTGTAAATCACAAATGTACTATACTTCAAATCAACAACAAATTGTGTGCAGGTTTGTTTGTTAGAAGAGGCTGAGCTCTTCTAATTGCAATGTCTTTCCTCTTTTTCGGATTTTTTTTAAAAAAGGCTAAGGGATGAAAGATAAGGTGGAAAAAATAGCAAGAAAGTAACAAAGGAAATACAACCATAATAAACAGCATGTGTTAAACAACAGCTACAACTGGAGCATCTATTGCAGTCTTCCCAAACCACAAGCTTTATTGATCCACTTCCTCTAATCCTCCGACCAACATGGTTAATCCTCTGGTCAATTATGAGGACTGAAGGCTAATACACCTGGAAGATACCATGTCGGGTAAGCCTGTCTACTTTGTCCTTAGCAGAAACAAGAAATTGCCACTTTGTGCTTCTGGAGAAAACTGTTGGAAATATCTTGGGCTGCAAGAACAAGTTGATTCAATACTAGAGGAAGTAAAACTGGAGACTAAAACATATGAAGAACAGTTACATGAACTAGGCGTGGCTAGTCTAGTGAAGAGAAGGACCAGGGGAGACATGATAGCCGTCTTCCAATACTTGAGGGGCTGCCACAGAGAGGAGGGTCAAGCTGTTTTCCAAAGCACCTGAAGGCCAGAGAAGGAATAATGGATGGAAACTAACCAAGGAGAGATTCAACCTAAAAATGAGGAGGAACTTTCTGACAGTGAGAATAATCAACCAATGGAACAGCTTGCCTTTGGAAGTTGTGGGAGCTTCATCACTTGAGACTTTCAAGAAAAGATTGGACTGCCATTTGTCAGAAATGGTGTAGGGTCTCCTGCTTGAGCAGGGGGTTGGACAAGACAATCTATAAGATCCCTTCCAACTCTGTTAATCTGTTAAAACCCAACTGGAAGCACTGCAATGAAGCTTAAATATTTTGGACACATCATTCAAGGCCACTGGAGAAGATCCTAATGCTTTGGGAAATTGAAAGAAGTGTATGTGTGTGTGTGTGGGGGGGGGGAGCCGGAGACAAAGAGACTTGATACGACCACCGAATACACAGAACTCAATGAGTTCTGAATACACAGAACTTATGAGAACTCAAAGAAGTAGTCACTGAGAGACCAGCCATGTCCATTGAGTGACAAAGGGTTGGAAATGACTGAACAACATGAAAAGTTACTACTTCTTGAAACAAACCTTTTTGAAGTGATAGACAATTTCTCAAATATTTGTTTTAAAAAAGAGAATATTATTCATGAGGGAGAGAGCCTCCACTGCTTTTGACTACTCATGGGGCAACTTTAGAGAAATTCTAGCAAGCATATG
This sequence comes from Arizona elegans, assembly GCA_022577455.1. Classification (NCBI taxonomy): domain Eukaryota; kingdom Metazoa; phylum Chordata; class Lepidosauria; order Squamata; family Colubridae; genus Arizona; species Arizona elegans. The sequence continues at coordinate 115,662,444 of JAKOOJ010000002.1, forward strand.
CATTTGATGAGGATATGGTGTGGCATAAATGATGTTAACGTTTTTCTTAATATTTTCCACCTTCAGCTTTATTACAGCTTGACCTTCCTACAATTGGTGGAATAGTAGAAGTGGCTTTTAAGTAGTACACCCACCAGTTATCTATTCCCTGTACACACATAAATTAGAGTTGCAATTTTACCTTGATGTTCCAGTGACAAACTGAATACTTTAAGGCTTTGTTTTCAGGATTTTCTGCTTATCATCAGCTATAAAGAATTTTATCCTATTGTCTAAAATGATATGACTTGTTGCAGGAAATATCTACAGTGGTGAAATTCAATTTTTTTTTTACTACTGTGGCCGTGGCTTGGTGGGTGTGGCAGTGGAAGGATACTGCAAAATCTCCATTCCCACCCCACTCTGTGGCCAGCCAGAGGTGGTATTTGCCGGTTCCCTGAACTACTCAAAATTTCTGCTACCGGTTCTCTAGAACCTGTCAGAACATGCTGGATTTCACCCCTGAGTACCTACCTACCTACCTACCTACCTACCTACCTACCTACCTACCTACCTACCTACCATCTATCCATTTATCTATCTCCTATCCATCCATCAACTATCTATCCATCTATCCATCTATCCATCCATCTATCTATCTATCTATCTATCCATCCATCCATCCATCATCTATTGAATTTACTTGCTGCCCATCTTGTAGCGAATGACTCTGAGTGGCTTTTACCATTTTCAACCTTTCTTCAGAAAATTTTCATGTAGGGGGTCATAAATCAATCTTTGTTACATAGGAGGGAATTGTCCTACATAGAGAATTGCATACTGTACCCACTTCCATAGTATGTATGAATTAATATCAGATTAGGGAGGCAGACTATATGATAACTACTAAAATTGTGCCTAGTGAAACCCTTCATTTGCTGTGCCTTGTGCTTTTTGCAATTCTACTTCTGAGAAGACTAAACAGAACAACAAATAAGCAAATAACTAATAACATTATGAGAGTATATCTGTCCATTTGGTTTGGGTGAAAGTGTATTTTTTACCCTCTCTTATCAGTAAAAAGAAATGGACAACTCTCTTTGTTTTTACAGAATATAGTGTTTCCTAGTGAGCAACTCATGCTTGCTTTACTGAAACACATTTTTATTGTTTTGAAACAAAAGATGCATCTCCAGCAATATTTCTTCAATATCTTAGTTGCTTGCGGTATTCATATAACCAGAGACTGGGTGTGGTGCAGGTGGAGACAGACAGATTTCAAAATGGAATCTGTTGCAGTAGTTGTGTGATTCTATTATTATTTTTTCTCATTAAACTAGTGGAAGACAAATGAGAGGCAAAAGGAAAAGCATCAAAAGCAAAAGCAAAAGATCCAACACTGTGGATTATACAGGCAATATCAATCTTATGATGGTTGAAGTTCATGTCACAACCCAATCCAATCTCTCACTGGATAGTAACAGAATCCAAGACAGAAGGAAAAAGAGCAAGAAATTGGAATTTTGGGAGCTGTAGTGCCAATGCAGCTCCAAGATCCCAGACTGGGGTTGGGATAATTATGTAGCCTTGCTCTCAGGGTCTACTTACACTCTGAATCAGGAATTGGCATTCCCAAAACTGCTAAGGATTTTATTCCGAGGAGTCAACAAGGGTCACAAAAGGTGATGCTGTTGACATAATTACAGTACTGGCAAAACAACATCAACTATTCTGGGCCTTTTCAATGTGTTTTTGAGTTGGGAGGAATCAAGGCAAAAAAAAAGTGGGGGGTTTACATGTTGCATTGTTGCAGTAGCTTTTTATTTTGCCTCTTTTTGGGGAAAATGTGGAAAAATCCCCTTTCATTGTTTACTAAACATGGGTACCTAAGAATTGTGAGGGACTGGATGGGAGACAACAGGTTCAAGTTCAACTGGCAAGACTGAGGGACTTTAGTTTTTGGACCTCAATGATTCCAGAACTATGCCATATTTGATGCTGGATGGCATTGCATCACCCCAGACACATCCACCTGGAGGTTCTCCTAGATTCCTGATTCCTGGTCGATGAGCAGATGGCAGTCATGATGATGAGGGCCTTTATAAAGCTTTATCTTGTGCGCCATCTGCTCCTGTTCCTAAATCAGCAAGTCCTACTTACAATCACTCATACCCTAGTCACCTCCAGATTGGGTTACTGCAATGTGATCTGCATGGGGTTGTCCTTGAAGAGTATTCAGAAGCTTCAGCTGATACAGGATGCAGTGGCACGGTGTTCCGACTTACTGTTTTACTGAGTCAGTAAAACATACGAGTAGTCCCAAAAACCTCTTTTCATTCACAGATGAGTCTAGTTGTAAAGAGTGCTTCAGGATAAGGCTGATAATCATCCACCTTTATCTCCCTTGACATGCTGCCAAAGACCTAATTGGCAAAGCCACATGGAGTCCAGAATCAAATAGAGCTTCAGACTTTAAACTGAACAGAATTAACAACGTTGCTTCCTGCAAAGGCCAACGTGCCTTTTCTTCTCTTTTAAGTCTTATGGGAGGGCCAATCATCTCCAAGTCGTCCCTTTTGTTTTAACTGTTCCTGCCTTCTGGCAGCTCTGCACATGCATGCACTGGGAACAGGTTCCCCCTGTTCCTCTGCTTCACTGAGGTCCGACTCTGGAGGCTCCGGAGGCAGCACGTACCTCCCAGATGGACCTTTCTCTGCCTCCGACACAGAGCCCTCGTCTGAGCTTTCTCAGACTCCGGGACTGGCCCATGTTCTTCCCCAACCTCTTCACTGTCTGACTCTGCTGCCAGCTCCGCAGGCCGCCAGTAGACCACAACACACGGGGAGTTATGTATGCTCCTAGAAGAGTGCATGTTACCCCTCTTCTCCACAAGCTGCACTAGTTGCAAGTTGATTTCTGGCTCCAGTTAAAGGTGCTGATTTTAATCTTTAAAATTCTTCATGCCATGGGACGGTTATCTAAGATATCTCTCCCTCCTTCATTGGCTTACCCCGTTCAATCTGGCCGAGAAGGCATGTTGCAGATACCATCAGTTAGGCAATTTATATTTGAAGTGTCCCAAAAGATATGCCTTCTCTGTTATGTTGCCCACTTTATGAACATCCTTGCCCAGGAATTAGATTGTCTCCATCTCTTTTGATATTCCAGAGGCCCCTTAAAGGTTGGGTTATGTTATTAGGCATGGCCTTTCCATGGAAACAGAGACTTACCTACCATAGATGGTTCCATTGTTAAGGCCATTTTCTATTTCCCCTTCAGCTATAGTTTGTATTTTTGGTTTTTATGATATTTATTAGTTTGGTTTTTATATTTGCATTTGCTGTTTTTATATTTTCTGTTTTGTGTATTGTCGTGTACCACCCAGAGTTGCCCTTGGTGAGATGGCTGGCTATATAAATATAATAAACAAATAAAATACAAATAAAATTGCACTGATTAATATCAATAGCATGGTCAATTTGTGCTCTGCAGATGACAGAAATGGGACTGGAGGAGTGAAAGCAGCCTATAGGTTTAAAGCTAAGTAGGTGTGCACTTTGATACTCATATCTGAATTTTCTGAATGTGCTAGATCAGGGGTGTCAAAGTCAAGGCCTGAGGACCAGAATGGCCCACAGGGTGCTTAGATCTGGCCCATGGGGCTGACCTGGAAACAATGAAGGACTGGTCCACAGTGCCTCTGCTAGCAAAAATGGAGTTCGGAAAGGCCATACGTGGCCCCCCCAAGCTGAGTTTTCACTGGAAGAGGGTTGCAGGAGGCCGTCGCAGCCAAAAACAGGGCTCAGGAGCACTTTTTTGCTGGCAGAGCACTCGGGCCTCCATAGGCACCCCCGAGATGAAGGATGTGGAGCTGGCCACGCCCACCGGCCATGTCCCCTGCCCCCGCAGGGTCAAACACAACTCTGATGCGGCCCTCAATGAAATCGAGTTTGACACCCCTGTGCTAGATTAATTGTGTGGTTATGTGAGATTGGCAGAGACACAATGGGCTGTGAAGGAAGAACAGAACTCTGACTCAGATTATATGTAAAGAACAAATTATAGAATCAGCTCTTTGTCTGCTAAGCTGGTCAGAATTCATAATATTTTTTGGGGGTGTGGGTGTTATACATCTCATCTTTAAACTCAGTGGAATATTCAAGCAGGCTAACCACAGTTAAAAAGAATAAGAAATAGAAAATTTTAAAAAGGGAAAAAGAAGGTACGATTTAACTAGCAGTTAAAGTCTAGCAAAAGAAATGATTGCTCTTCTCAGAGCAAAGAAAATAAGACCCAAACTTTACTCCTGAGAATGTGCACTCCACAAGCTTAAGGCTTTACACAGGAGACAGCACACTCCTGCATCCAGTTAAGTAGACCATTAATTCAAGACATTGCTTCCTTCTTAAAACAGCCCCAACAGAAACATTCACTGTCCAATGTTGCTTTCCTATATGGTCTATAGTGAGAAATGAATTAAAATAAAAAGTAATAGAAACAAGCAATTTGCCGAGGGTGCATTCATTCATTCATCTTTATTATAGTTATAAATAGCTCAAAGCAGTGAATACCCAAATATTCCTTCCTCCTATTTTCCTCACAAAAACCCCGTGAGGTAAGTTGGGCTGAAAGAGAGTGACTGGCCCATGTTCCTCCCCAGTCTCCTCACTGTCCGACTCTGCTGCCACCTCCACAGGCTGCTGGTGGACCACAACAGTCATTCAGATGTCTTCCATAGCTAATGCAGAGGTGGGTTTCAGCAGGTTCTGCCTAGTTCTGGAGAACAGGTAGTGGTAATTTTGAGTAGTTCAGAGAATTGGTAAATACCACCTCTGACTGGCCCCATTCCCATCTATTCTCTTCCTCCCAAGTTCCAGCTGATCGGGAGGAAATGGGGATTTTGCAGTAAGCTTCCCCTGGACTGGGGAGGGAATGGAGATTTTACAGTATCCTTCCCATGCAACGCCCACCAAGCCACTCCCACCAAGCCATGCCATACCACGCCCACAAAGCCATGCCCACAGAACCGGTAGTAAAAAAAATTGAATCCCACCACTGGGCTAATGTGGGATTAGAACTCCTGGTTTCTAGGCAGCACCTTAACCACTATACCAAACACATTGTTATATTAACTATACTATTAATTATAATAGTTACTATAATTATTAATTTACATAACCAAAGAGTTTGGCTAGATCTTTGCATGTGACTTGAGTGGCCAACAAAATCCATTTTGGCTTCTAAATTCAATTCCAGGTTTTCAGAAGACTGGAAAATTTCCTTTTTATCGGCACCCTTTGATTCTGTTATGATGTAATTCTACATTGCTAGAATTCTGAGCTTCATTAAGAAGAGTGAAATAAGTTTATCAATAAAATCTCTTCCAATTTCTTATGAGCAGAGGAAAACTCAAGAACACAGAGAAAGAAAAGCTTCTGTTCCTTTAATCATGGTGTGGAAAAAGAATTTCAGGAGGTGTCTCTTTTCTTACTGCTGTCTCATAAATTGCAATTCCATCCTCTGCACCATAAAAGAGTCTATCACCATGATATTTGCAGCTTTCACAAATTCTTAAAGGAAATTTCTAGCGTTTAGTAACAAGTATTAGGCAAAGAGTCCCCAGACTGAATCCTCCTATTTCCAAAAAGGACTAAAACAACATATTTACCAGACGTGGGTTTCAGCAGGTTCTGACAGTTCTGGAGAACCAGTAGCGGAAATTTTGAGTAGTTCGGAGAACCAGTAGTAAAAATTCTGACTGGCCCCACTCTGTTCTGTTCTCTGCCTCCCAAATCCCAGCTGATCGGGAGGAAATGGAGATTCTATAGTATCCTTCCCCTGGAGTGGGGTGGGAATGGAGATTTTACAGTGTTCTTCCCCTGCCATGCCCACCAAGCCATGCCCACCAAGCCATGCCACGCCCACCAAGCCACTCGCACAGAACCACTAGTAAACATTTTTGAAACCCACCACTGGTATTTACCTGAACTGTTGCAAAATGGCTGCCAATCAAATGGCTTTTTCACACAACACGATAGGCTGAAATGTGATTGGCTACTTTGTAGTTCAGACTGTTGTGAGGGCCCTATCAGTGAGAGTCATTTGTAACTTAAAGCGTGCAAAGTCAGGCAATTGGGTAAATTAATAAATCAGGCTTCAGTTAATAATACAGTGGGTTAAAATATAACGGGAACTCAAGCAGGGTAGGTTAATGCTATCAGGAGATATTGTACTACAATAGTTTTTAGGGTTCTCTTGTTTTTCAAGATAGTAGTACTGACATTTAAGAGCAAATCCTTGAAAAACATTACTACACTTACCCCCTCCCCACTATTTACAAGTAAGATAAGTCAGCTCAGCTTCCAGAAATATGCACCTATTTTATTTGACTCATCCATGATATATTTTTAGAGGTAGTCCTTGATTTATAACTTGGACCCAGAATTGCGGTCATAAGTCATGCAGGTCACCACATGATCAGGCCCTATTTTATGGGGTTTTTTCAGGGGTCATTAAGTGAATCACTGCAGTTGTTAAATGTATGCAGTGGTCATTAAGCAAAACCATTTTATCCAATGGACGTTTTTTTTCCGGACACTGGAAGGAAACCTTGTTTTCCAGCAAAAATATGTCATAAATCATGGTCATGTGATTATGGGAAACTGCAAATGGCTGTAAAGGTAGGCTGGTTGCTGAGCACCCAAAACATAATCATGTGTCTGCAGGTGCCAGGGTGGATAGACACATAAATTGATTGAAAATAAAGGAATAAAAATAGTAAAATATAATAATGGCTTCTAATATATTTTCTTAAAGAAAGCTGATCTCTCCATATGCAAATAATGCATACAAACTCATTTTCAATGCTTTTCACTGCTATCTTCTCTGAAAGCAGCTGATATACTGAATAGAGAACAAAATGAGAACTCTTCCTTCTGATGTTTTTTTTTATAAACCTAGGTTTTGTAGAAAGAACTATGTTTTGAGATGATGACACTGACTAAATACTACAATCCAAGTACCCCTTTCTTCTGTCATTCATGAAGAAATGCATTCCAAGCAAGATATGAGTTCTAGCATTGCTATTACATTTTGCCTAAAGTGAAATTTCAACATGAATTTGGAGAAAATTGAATTGCTAGAGAAAAACCCTGTAAATTGGATATTTTCTCACCCACACATTGCACAATGGAGTAAGCAAAAAGGAACACTGTAAAGGGAAAAAAAATGTCTGACCATGTTGTGTTGGAGAAAAGAAAGAATAGTGCATATTTTTCTTCTTAAATGTCCAGCTGGAGATACCATGGTGAATTTGTATGTACAATCGAAACAGAGTAAGTAAGTTCCTTCCCCAATATGGTATCAGATCATTTGGGGTTACCTGGAACATTAAAGATGGCCTTTGTATTTGCCAGATTTATGTCCTTGCTCCTTTTTTTTTCTTTAATTTTTATTCATAAACATTTTTGAAAAACAGTGCCTTGTCAAGGTAACATTTATAAATAGGGCAAAAAGTTGATAATAAATCTTAACATAAACTAATAACAATAAGAATAATATAATAACAATAATTATAATAGTATAACTAAAAAACTTAAACTAAATTTCTTCTTACATTAGTTTATTTACATTTTTATCCCTTACTATAGTTATACATCTTTATTTTCCATTGTAAAAAATATTAACATTCAGAACCTTACTTTCTCTCATTTCTACCCCCGTGTCTCTATCCATTCATAAAATTTATTCCATGTCCTATAATATTCTGAGCCTTCTTTATCTTTAATTTTTAAAGTTAGTCTATCTATTTCAGCAGAATCCCAAATTTTCCTAATTATATCCTCGTATGGTATTTTCCAATATTTAGCATATATGATCCTTGCTGCCCTCAATATATGTAACACTAAATATGTGGTTATTTTATCATAATTTTCTGATAGTATACCTAAAAGGCATGTTTCTGGTTTAAAATCAATATTTTGCTCAGTTATCATTTCCAACCAGTTATGTATTTTCTCCCAGTATTTTCTTGCTTTATTGCATGTCCACCATATATGGTAGTAGGTACCTAGAGTCTGGTTGCATTTCCAGCATTTAGCAGACAAATTGCTGAACATTTTCACCAATCTTGCAGGTGGTAAATGCCACCTGTAAAACCTTTTATAGAGGTTTTCTTTGTAGGCCGAGGCCATAGTCAATTTATAATTTCTGTCCCAAAGTCTTAACCATTTCTCTAATTCAATATTATATCCGAAATTCTTTGCCCAAACAATCATTGTTTCTTTATTTCTTCCTCCATTTTATAGTTCAATAAATAATTATATATATATTAATCAATTTTTCATCCGTCCCCATTAGAATTTTATCAAATGCTGTTGGTTCTTTATTTACACCCCATATTTTAACGTCTTTTTTGTGATTGAATCTGGAAATACGGCCACCTTACTCCTAACATAGTTTGCTTCTACATGCAACATTTGCTTTAGTTATTTCTTGTTTGAAAATGGTTTCAGTTTCTAGGCTGTAATAGTGTATTCAGCAGCGATACCATGATTATGTAAGTACAAATTGCATTATAATTAGTATTGTCAACTGGTGAAATGATTTTAGTTGATTAATCATTTGCCTTCTAACTGTTGTTTAAAGTTAAATAAATTTCCATATTATTGGACTGTACCCTAGGGGCTTCTATGAGATTTAAAGCACAAGGTAAGCCAATATTTAGCAATAGAAGAAAAAGTCATTTTGAGAGGCATTGGCCTATTGGCAGTTGTTGTTTTTCTCCAGAAGTTCCAAAGAAAGGTAATTCTAGGAGAATGAAATAGCACCTCAGATCTCCAGTTACAGGGGAGAATTCCAATGCTGAATCTTAAAAGGAACAAGCACTAGTAAGAATGAACAAGCCAAGCATTTCAAAGGAAAGTTGAAATAAAATGGCTGATATGTCTACCACTCTCTAGTTTAGAAAACAGGTGATGAAAAATGATTTTGATCTTGGCACGCCACTAAAAACCAAGCCCTTCTGAAGAAGTGTTAAACTTAAATTTTCAGACACCAACAAGACAACAACACAGAAGCAAATCTGTAATAAAAATATCAGCATGTGATTCCCCGACCCCACCCCCTGAAAAATTAATCTTTCTCAGAATGAATTTGCTCTTTTTGGTGAATGTGGCAGAGTTAACAGAACTTGTAAGCTAATATAGGATGATTACACAGATAAGAGCATTAATGCCACTAATAAAGGTCTTAGTAACCTGCATGGGTTGTAGCAGAAAATCTTTATCTTCAAAATCTCTGATTAGAACAGAGCATTTACCAACTGTTCATATGGGAATGAGCCAGGATTAATCATTTAAAGTAATACCTAATTAATCCTGCCTAGCAACAGATGTCAGTTTCAGTCTACCAACTTCCTTTTATGAATTCAGTGATTGAAGCATTTGCTGTGAGATCAACACTCCACTATCATCTTATAGTTTGATGCGTGGCAACTGGAGCACTTTTCTTTGAAGAGGCTTCCAAAACATCAGTAGATACAGGAAATCTTTTCATATGTTAGAAATGACATTGCCAATTTCATTTGTTTGTGTCAGTAAGGTCCAAAGAATACGTCCAGCTCAGGGGTAGGTTCTACTTATCTTTACTACCTGTTCACAACGGGGCTGCGCGCACTCGCTTCTCTCCCATGCGTGTGCGCACTTCTGCGCATGCGCAGAAGCTTCTGCACATGCGCAGAAGCTTCCTGATGACATCGGGGTCGGTGAGTGGAACCTCCCGACGGTTTTACTACCAGTTCTTGCGAACCAGTCCAAACCGGGGGCAACCCACCACTGATCCAGCTCCTTCTTCTCATTCCATGGGTAAAACAGTAGCATGACATACTTAGGTTAATTTTTTGAAGCAGTCCAAAAATCTTGATTTCCTGAGCCAACAAGGTTTTTCCTTGGGATAATTTGATACAGTACAGTTTGTACTTCATTTCCACTTGGCGATCTGTCTTCCATTATTCTCTACTTTTGCAAACCTTAACACGCTGAGGACAGGAAAGGGACACCAAAAATCAATGAGGTCTCCTTCCACTTGACCTTTATTTTATTTATAATGATTAAAGACCAGCAAATTCTAGCTGAACAACAATATTGGGGGAAAAATAGATTCAAACCATTTTTTGATCCTTTTAACAGCCACAGTATCTGGAGTGATAACAATCTGCCATTTGTAGAATGTATTAAGTTCATGAACTTTTGACCAAAAATAGGACATCCTGAGAACTTACTGGGACATTTGCATACTATTTTCCTTATTTATATGATAAGTTTACAGTATATTCTGGGATATTCCCACTTTAAACTACTTTCTCTCTTTTTCTCTCATTTATATAAAGTAAGTACTTAAGGAAAATAGGGGTATTTATTTAGTTCATACACCATTTTTAGTTTAGTTCAGTTAATGGTTAATCACATTTTAAACCATTACAGAAGGAATTTGGATTGCCTAAAAATGCAGAATGGCAGTACATCCAATGAAAAACATGTTTTGAATCCACAGTTATCAGAATATAGAATGTTTTCTGCATTTTTTCTTGTTTTCTAGAGCTCTAAATCCACTGGAGACCACTATTTTGTGGGGTCACCTTGTGAGAAGCAGATATCTGGAGCACTTGTGGGCAATGTCAGATCCTCTCCTTGCTTTTTTTGGAGTCATCTTAGGTCTTCCATTTCTTCTTCCAGAAATCCCTAGAACTTTTTAATTATGATTAATATTGAAATATGTTTTTGATGATTAAACCTAGAAGTCAACAAGTCATCCATTCAGCTTGAAGTATTGTATTAACAATACATGTTGATACCCTTGTAGAAGAGTATTTCTCAACTAGGGAAATTACCTTTGCAGATTTCAGCATCCAGAATTCCACAGCTACCATCGTGAATTGTCCTGGTTGAGAAGGAGACTTTTAAAGAAACAAACTGGTTATTTGAAGAAACAAACTCTATATTGTAGAAAACAGTACTATGCTGTTTTTCTTCATTTTGTATTTTCACTGAAATTATTTGCATCATTACTTCAATTCAAGTGATTGAAGAATTTGCTTTTCTTCAAAATGGAGAATATACTATTTTTATGAAAACTGTACTGTTCTTGAAAAAACCCTGAAAAAACTAATATGTGCTGTCTAAATTTGCCTTGAAATTGCTTTCAGCAAAATTCAGTAGCCATATAATGATCCATCTTTCTTCAGTGAGGAATTTCAGCAGAGGTATTTCAGCTTTCAGCAAAACACACCAGAGTTTTACTCAATCTGAAAACTTTTTGTTTGTCTTTTGACAAAATCTGGGACAAACCTTTCCCTTATGATGGATATTGCTTCTCTCTTCTCTCCATCCTGCTTTGCAGAGCTGACTTCTGTGATTCAACAGAGCTAAGAATTTGGGATTTAAATTTCCTTTAAAAAAGCAATTCCAAAACTTTTAATTTGAAAACTTGTATTTGCCAAATTGATTGTGAGATTCATAGTTTTAAAAGAATATCTATACTATTTTGAAGATACCCTGAACTGATTCATGCAAAAGTTGACATAGTAATGCAAGAGTAAAGCTTATTACTTCAATGAGTTAATACTTCATTGTTTGTTGCATAAATAATTTCAATTCTTGTTGATTTAGTTCAGGGTTAAGTGCTGCAGTGCTTAATCAGCAGCTTAATTAGTTCAATAGCTTGATTATTGCTTCTGTACATGTATGCATGAGGAGTGACGGGAAAGAAAAAAATAAATACAATTACAATATGTTAAGTGAGAATGCCTCAATTTATTATTGTAATGATTGGCAGAAATCATAGAGTAATAAAAATTGATCCTCTCCTTGTTTCCCGTCATTTAATATAGCATTTTATTAAACACATCTATTATTGTATATCTTTCAATAGTGATGCCAATTCGATTATTTTCACAAAAAGTATATTTTGCAAAGAAATAGCTATTGCAAAGAAATACCCCCCAAATAGGAACGATTCCCAATAAATATTGACTTAAAACGCCCAAGACAAATTAGGTAGACATGGATTCAGTTTTCTGGTTATCTCTACATGGCAGATATAACAAAGAGTACTTTTTTTGTAAACTGTCTTACAAGATCACACATGAAAATTACCAGCTCCAAAACAGAAAGGGGTAACCATCGGGAGAACATTTTCCTCTACCTCTAAAGTAGGCAAGCCCATGCATATATTGATATGGGATTAGTCTGAAACTGAAGGCTTAGAATGTATAAATTGGTTTGTGGAATCAGGGCTTGCTATAGCAATTTTGTGCATCGTTTCCTTATTGTACTTTCCTGGGATATTTAAGATTATTTTTGTGGAGTTCTCACTAGAAAAGAAGTAAAATTGTTTCTTCTCTCTTCTGACTTATGTCTAACACACTCATTACTTTCCTCTATATACAGACATAAACTATCCCATACACTGAAGCAAGTAGAAACAAAAACCTACCAGGTCTATTTTATTTTTTATTTATTTTATTGAATTTCTATACCGCCCTTCTCCCGAAGGACTCAGGATGGTGAACATCCACGAGATAAAACACATAAATACAAAAAATTTAAAATGAATTAAAAACGAATTAAATAATTTGGCTGAATTTAAAATACCCCATAATTTAAAACAAATTAAAATTTACATTTAAAAATTTACATTTAAAAAGGGGAGAAGATTTAGGCCAGGCCATCTTGATGGAATAGGAAAGTCTTAAGTGTGCGACGGAAGGTGCGCAGATCCGGGATCCTCCGTATCTCCGGGGGGAGCTCGTTCCAGATCGTAGGTGCCCCACAGAGAAGGCTCTCCCCCTACGGGCCGCCAGTCGACATTGTTTGGCTGACGGCACCCGGAGGAGCCCCTCTCTATGGGAGTGTACTGGCCGGTGGGAGGCTATTGGTGGTAGCAGGCGGTCCTGTAGATAACCAGGTCCTAAGCCATGGAGCGCTTTAAAGGTGATAACCAGAACCTTGAAGCACACTCGGAAGACAATGCTCAGCTTCTGTGCTGAAGCATATTGTCTGCTGTATGACTTATCCATAAAGTAACCATGTTTTCTTGGAAAAAAAATACAGGACAAACCTGTAAAGGGGGCATAACTCAAAGACTTTCATAAGGACCAAAAAATGTTTATATTGACAACTTTGTTATACCAAGGAAAATTTAAGACCAAAACCAAGACAATAAACTATTAAATAAATCTAATGGATATGTTTCATGAAGGATTAGCTTTTATAATAAAGGACATATGATCATTGTAGTTATTTATTTATTAAATGAATATGGTGTCCATATTACTGTCAAGCAACTCTGGATGGCTTACAATGTTATAAAAAACAATTAGAAAGTTAAAAACATTAGGCATTAAAATTAAAATATTAAAAGTTAGCAAAAGATTGGATAAACGGGATGGAGATTTTCTCCTAATCTACTAACCACCTCCCTAGCCCAAGCTAGATGGCGGAGCCAGGTTTCAGGCCCTTTCGGAAGGCCAAGAAGGTGGAGGTAGATCTCACTTCATGGGGCAAGATATTCCAAAGGACAGGAGCTACATGCAGGAAAGGCTCCTTTCCTGCTGAAACTATTTGGCCGATGGGTCTACAGCACGGCCCTTCTGCCAGAATGAGTGGGATGGGCTGATCCTATTGGGGTGAGACAGTTCCTCAGTTTTTTTTTTTTAAATTTGATTTATATGCCGCCCTTCTCCGGAGACTCAGGGCGGCTTACAATGCGTTAAGCAATAGCCTTTTATACAAAGTCAGCTTATTGCCCTCACAAACTGGGTCCTCATTTCACCTACCTTAGAAAGGATGGAAGGCTGAGTCAGCCTTGAGCCTTGGAGAGATTCGAACCAGCAGAAATTGCAGGCAGCTGTGTTAATAACAGGGTGCATTAAACCACTGTACTATCAAGGCTCTAGGCTCTCTACTATCAAGGTAGCATGGTCCCATGACATAAAGGGCTTCAAATTCCAATACTTTATATTGGACCTGGAAACAAACTGGCAAACAATGCAGATGGCACGATAGTGGTATTACATATTGCTTAGCCAGAAAATATCCTGTTCCTCATTACTCCAAATAGGGACTGCTAAGAGGAGCCTGACAGTGCTCCCACTTTGTTTTCAACACTTTGCAGAGCAATGCATTAGAGAAGGAAGCCAATCAGAGAGGTGAACCTCTGTTTTATCTCTTGCTCCACAGAGAGGCCCTGAAGATGCTGCAGAGACATGACTGCTGATCTATGGGGAAGTGGACTGAGAGGCAGGGAATGTTGTCTTGATCTTAGCCCAGCTTCTGAAGCTGAAGCTTTGTTACCTTCCATGATAAGGCAGAATTCGACTCTCTTTTTATTACCCACAACATTGCTCAGAGTTTTATTAACTGAAGAGAGACTCCAGATTTTATTATAATTTCTTTTTTGGCAGAAGTAAGGGATGTGTGAAAGCCACCACAGAAATTCAAGCAGTTTAATCAGACCTTTTTCTGACATTTCTCAGACATTTGGCTTGACTAGTATAAACATAGAGATTTTAATCAAATAGCTCAGTATAGTTTTTGGCAAAGTTTTAAATCAGAAGACTTAAGAATGCAGCCTCTCCTTCCTTCATTATCCATATCTGCTTGTCCCCTTCTGTACTTTGGCCAATTTATTTCACAGCATTTTTGTGAATCATCCTGTTCACTTGTACAGTATAAACTTTCTGAAATGTTAAATGTAAAATGAATGAATGAATGAATGAATGAATGAATGAATGAATGACAGAAGAAAACTTTGGTGATGAGGTTCTTCATTGGTCTGCATTTTTTAACAAAAAGAATCAAATCTTTTGTTACTTGATGTACTTTTTTTCAGAGCTTCAGAGAGGTTAGAGTGAGAAGGCAAATTTCGAAAAGCAGATCTTTGAATCTGCATTGACATTCTTTGTTTAAGAAAAATGGCATATAAACTGTTTGGATTCATATTGAAAATATTCCCTGACTTCACAGGTGATTCACAGTGTCATATGTGTAAGAGGAAAATGCTTCTTGGATCTGTCGCTTCCTTTCCTGTCGCTCTAGTCATTGCTGCCACACTCAAGATTTTGAGCAGCCATTGATTTTGTTTTGCAAGTAGTAACTGCCTATTGTTTTCTTTTCTTACCTCAAAATGCCCTAAAAATAATTATTATACTTTTAAGATTATTTTATGTTCTACTGAGAGAAGTCGCTATGTACTCAGGAATATTTTTCCATCAAAGTTTTCCTCATAAGTTAATAGGTGCTAGAACGCAAAGCAATGTTTTCGTGGAATTATTTTTCTTCTCACAACTGAATTTTGAGCCAGACATGCACAGAAGGAAACTACAGAATTCCTGAAAGAGAGGCCTTATCTCCTGTAAAATTCTACTAAAGGCTTTTGGCTGTGAAACTGATTGGTTTGTTGTTGTTGTTTTTTTTTACTGTTGTTGATATTTTACCATAGCCTTTGTACACTTTAAATTGACATAAGAAGCACCACATAAAATCACATGGAACACATGGGATACATCTGGCTTTTTGGCTGTTCCTGTGCATCTCATGGCAGGGGTTGCATCTCATCCATCTTATGGCAGGTGGTAGGACCACAGTGATGGGGGCTGCAGCAGTGACAGAGACTGCAGTGCTGGCTGCTCTATTGATTTGACCCTCCACAACAGTTCCAGTTTTGCATGTGGCCCCTTGGGAAAATTAATTGCCCACCTCTGCACTAAAGCATATAATTATTGGAAGGCAGACCAGTGGCAAATGCATACTGTCATAGAGATGTTACTCAGTCAGACTGATTGATTTACAATACAATCCACTTCTATTTTTTACTTTTTCACTAAATGGGCAGAATTTTGCAGAATAGATTCACCCTTTGGGAATGAATCCATTACTACATTTAAATAACATTTTACTCTATCATTACCAGATCTCATAGTTGAACTGTGGGTTGTGTGATCTGAGTTTGAAAATATACATAGGTGATTTGGATATAATTGGATTATTATTATACCGGTGCAGACATAGTATTGTAAAATGTATTTATAGTCCTGAGTTTCCTTTTTTAAGTTCTTTTTCCTGTTCCAGTGAATTCATGGGGGATAAAGAAAATTCAGATAGTTATTTAGATTACTATCTAAATTAGATTACTAGATTATTATTTCCAATCAAAAATGAAGATTTGAATGTTCTAGCTATGGAATTTGAACATTTCTCAATCATTATTATGCTCAGCAATGTGCAAATTCCTCATAGGACATGTTTATGACAACAATCTCCCCCCCACCAAATTTTGCTTCCTGAAAATTTTGGTGATTGTTATAGATCCTTCAAACTGAACACAAATACAATTTAAGGATGACTGTATGAGGTAGGAATCTTGAGCAATATGAAATTAACATTTAATAACTATAATGTGTTTAATCGCATAATGTTTCTGACACTCTGCATGAATTCAACATGGCCAGCAGTGTTTTGCTGCTGATTTTCATTTTTTACTTACTGTCCGATGCATCTCGCTGCAATGTCCAACAATAGTCATCCAGCATTGATGGACTGATGCACTGATGGATTCCAATTGCCCTGATACTGATTTTCCATTGTGACAATGTCCTGGGGAAACTTTGTACCACATTCATTGCTGACTGCACCTGACTGTGTTATGAGATGAGGCTCACCAGACAGTTCAAAATCCAGATCCTTGTCATTGTCCATGCCTGGCTGGTGCATTGCAGCATCTTCGTCTGTTTTGTCTAAGCTCCATTTCTCTGAAGGCTTCGGTACTGGCAGATTGTCGTCATGTAGCACTGGTCTTATGGTTGAAGGCAGATTGGGGGTAATTAATAGTTTTCTCATTTTTAGCAGAGAAACCAGCAACGTTAGTCAGAAAGAAAAAAAAAGCAGTCTGTCATGTGATCATTTGGCTATGATCAGGACAGCAAATGTCATTGATTTCTGAGTTCCTTTGAGCCAAGCTCTAAGATGAACAGCACATTTTTCACAGCAACTCCGAGGAACCCAGGACTTATCTTGATTACCAATCTTACAAGGTACAGTTCATATGCTTTTTTAACAAACCCCATCATGGTGAGTCTTTGAGATTTGTAGTTGCCACAAATGTAGCAGAACATATTATGGCTGTTCCAACACTGACTGTCACAAACAATTTATAACTAGCTTACTTGTTAAAGGTAAAGGTAAAGGTTCCCCTCGCATATATGTGCTAGTTGTTCCTGACTCTAGCGGGCGGTGCTCATCTCCAGAGCTGTCTGAAGACATCTCCGTGGTCATGTGGCCAGCATGACTAAACGCCAAAGGCACACGGAACGCTGTTACCTTCCCACCAAAGGTGGTCCCTATTTTTCTACTTACATTTCTTATGTGGTTTCGAACTGCTAGGTTGACAGAAGCTGGGACAAGTAGCGGGAGCTCGCCCCATTATGCGGTGCTAGGAATTCAAACCGCTGAACTGCCAACCTTTCGATTGACAAGCTCAGCGTTTTAGCCACTGAGCCACCACGAACACTGAGTTACTTGTTATGTTATGTAAGTTACATGTACATAGACAATGCCTTGAAACAATCACATCAAAACACATGGAAACTGATATCCACAAAAATGAGTAGCATCTGTGCATGCATTTTTTTTTTATATCCTTTCCAGGCAGTATCCATCCAGTCTAAGGGTGCCCAGGTATGCCCAAACTGTGCCAGTTCCACAGATGTTATGCAATATGTCTGGATATGCATGAGGTACACACAGCAACTTTTAATGCCAGCGAAAATTTGTAAACTTAAAATATATGTAAGAAGATATAGCAAAAACTGAACATTTCTATAGGATGGCATGTGATAGCTTAAACTGCAGGTTATATTTGTGATTAGGAGCCAAAAATCTATAGGAAATAATAAAAAATATTCAGGAAGCAAAACCTTTGTTGTTCATTGTAACTGGTTTGTCAGAACGTAAATGTTATATATACATTCTACCATATTCAGAGTATATATAGTATATATACAATATCTTTTCTTTTATGTACACTGAGAGAGCATATGCACCAAGACAAATTCCTTGTGTGTCCAATCACACTTGGCCAATAAAAAATTCTATTCTATTCTATTCTATTCTATTCTATGCTATGCTATGCTATGCTATGCTATGCTATGCTATTCTTTTCTATATATGTGTGTATATACATGTGTATACACACAAACATACATACATGCATACAGTATACATATGTAAACTCAACTGAACATGGATTGTGATGTCACACAACCAAGATCCCTCTACAATTAGCTTTATTTATATTCAGCCCAGCATGATATATATTACAGATATTCAGTGGTTGTTGCGATCATCTGGCGGGCTCCCCATGAGAGGTCCAGATTAGAGAAAACACAGGCACAAGTGTTTCTCGGGATGAGAGAGCCTCGAGCTGACTCCAGACCTCTCTTTTATTATACAAGGGTATAGGGCGTATCAGAAGACATGATTACAGCTATACATTCTCATATTACATTCGTGATACGAAGGATTTTCTCCATATCTGGACATAACTTTCACATCCTACCATATTACAGTAAATCACATGAATTCTAGGAAAGCAATACTTAAGACAGAAACAAAACTTAACTCTTGCTATGTTATCATATTCGGCTTCGATCCCAGCATCCCATCACCTGCCAACTGAGAGGCCCTGTTATCAGAGATTTACCTCAGTTGTCAGGAATGTTAGTTCAAAGGAATTGCTACACAGTTTCTGTTCTACAATATTATGGACAAAGAGAGAACGAAGAGGGCCTTTCAATGATCATCTAGCTGAACCCGCTTTTCCTACTCTTCTTCCATAGCCAAGCTCCTCATATGTGTTCCAACCAGCCAAACTGGTCTACACATACACCATGGCTACCTTGTTCCCACAGTGATGGGATTCAAATAATTTAACAACCAGTTCTCTGTCCTAATGATTTCTTCCAACAATCAGTTCACCAAACTGCTCAGAAAGTTAACAACCAGTTCTCCTGAAGTGGTGTGAACTGGTTGAATCCCACCACTGCAGATATTACAGAAGTCTGGATACTGTGAGCAAAGTCAGGGTGGGCCATGATTCCTTCTTCTCTTTGCATGGGTTAATAATTTCCAAATGCACACAGATCTCTAGAATTTATTCTGGAATACACTAATGCTTAATTTGCTGCAATCTTTAATTCCTTACTTTCTGTTTTCATCACCTAGGTACCTGAGAATTTGAATAAAACCAGCTAAAAGAGTTATGTGATGGTACATAAATGAACAAAGTGATGGCAATATAAGACCATCAAGATTTTGTTGAAGTCTGTATTCATGTCTGTTCATCAGTACATTCTGTACTGAAAAAAAGGAATGCTGCCAATGCAATTATATGAACAGTTTTATTGAAGATTTTTTTTGTTTGCAATATCTTATTGCATGCATTAGGTTGGTTGGTAATTTTGAGATGCATAAAGGCCGCAAGAGATGGAAGGATGAAAGCAGAGTCAAAGAACATCTAACCAGCACTGGACGCACAATTTATAAAGAGCAAGAGGCAATGCATTGATATGAACATAGAAGCAAAAGTTTGTAAGGAAAAATAATCTGTAGCAGTTCAAATACAGTATTAAACAAATCATTTCTAAAATCCCTCACCATTGAGGTTGCTTCCTAGCATCCTAGGAGTTGTAGCTCAGCAATACTTGAGTTCCATAAGTAGCCTTCTCCAGATTAGACAATTTGAAATGCTGCAGGTTGACAGAGAAATTCTGATGAAGAACAGAAGCATTCCCTTCCTTGTGCTCAAGCATCTGAATGAGGGCTGTAACTAAGGTGCCAACGGCTAATCAATAGTAATTTTGCTGATGTTCTCTCATTAGTTATTCATTTATTTATATCCCTCCTTCATTATTTCTACAGATAACTCAAGGCGGCAAACATATACAAGATACCTTCTTCATCCTATTTTCCCCACAACAACCACCCTGTGGGGTGAATTGGGCTGAGAGATGGTGACTAGCCCAAAATTACCCAGACAGCTTCCATGGCTAAGGTGGGGACTTGAATTCACAGTCTCCCTCTTTTTAGCCTGAGCCTTAATCACTAGACCAATCTGGCTCTCAAATGCCAAATATTTTTATGTCAAATGACATGATAGATTATCCTGAGATGACAACTGCCTAGCATGTCTGTAAAATTCACTTGCCTCATGTGTAGGTCAAATTGGATGAGCTGTTAGTTCATGGAGGCATTTAATTTCTGCCTTGCCACCCTGATGAAGACAATTCCACATTTGCGAATGGCAGTTTTGCATGGTGTGAAACACATGCACTTCTTTCTTCCAGATGGGTTATGTGTGTGTGGACTGTTGCTTATAGCTTTTATTCCCTTCACCACCTCCACTAAAACTAATGTTAGCGTAGCTCCAAAGTGTGGAAATGCCCATGTTTTCATATTTCATGCAGCGCACTAGAGACCTAAAGCACTTATTAACTCAACATAATTTCAAGCAGATTCTTCAATACTGGAGAGAATGGGAAAAAAAATACAGCACTGCATGGACATTCAATCCTTAGTGCATCTCCTGCCTTTGCTTCTACCCAAATAAACTTGAGTGTCAGGGTTCCAAGTAACACCCCCAATGAAAGAAAACACTGAGGCTTGAGTTTCCTCAAAATTACATTTTATTAGAGATGTCATATTGGCACATCTGGGAAAACCTAATCTGAAAGTTTCCAGGTTTTCCCCACCCAAAGAAAAGTTCAAGTCCCTGCCCAACACCCACAAGTCCATCACATGGTCCAATCAAACATCCTCCCAACTAGAGATGCCTCCCAGGTCCAGCCTTCCAGGTGCAGGGCAATTCGTCCTTGACTTTCTGATAAAGGAATGTTATTATGACTATATCTCACTCCATACAAGTTTCCCACAATAGTAAACATGATAGATGTGAAGGTCTAGTGCAAAAGATGGCTTCCAGGCCTGACATTGGGTCTGAATTTTCCTCTGATTTCTTCCTTCTTAATAAATTTATGTAGCAAGATATTATATTCATATTGTTTTTCTTTACATATATAAATATATAAATAAAGATAAAGATATCACTAGTTATTTCTGTCCATCTCTCTATATTCCATAGTGGGACTCTGGGCATACTCTGAGATCCCTTTTGGAGGCACTTTGATTTCTAAGATGACTTCATTTATTATACATTTTTAGCCATCAACAGCCACCTTATCATTATAGTTCTTTTTAAATAGCAAATCAATCACTAAATAAATCAATTAATCAATAATCTACAGGAAAATTTATTTCCATGCAGTCAAACCATCAGAATATTAATGATGCATATTTGCATTCATAATATTTGTTAACCACTCCAACTATACAAAGAATAAAAATTAGACAAAGAAAATCAGAACACTATACAGAAAAATGTGCTAACAAATTTACAGGTGGACACTTACAACCAATCTGATGAAGTTAAAAGCCTGATAAAATAGGAGGTTTTTAATGAATGTATGCAATATAAAAAGGTAAGGTACCACTTGAGTCTCAGGGAAGACATTTAAGGAGAGAAAAATCATCAAGCAAGTTATGAGAAAAACATTACAAAATACAAAGGAGAAAATAATGCTGCAATTTCCCCATCTTATACATTTCAAATGTCCTTACTTCTCCCTTAACATTTTCAATATTTATAGTCTACAATTGCAATAGTTTAAGTATTTAAGTAAGCAATTACTGGAATACAAAGTACAGTAGAGGAAATAATATATAAACATATAATATATAAATTCTTGGACAGATGTTCCAACAGAAATAATTTTTCCAGACTGATTTTGATTGGTGCGCTCAGAGTAGCTACTTAATGCAGATCACTATAAACATTGTATGGTATGTTGAACAAAGAATGAACACAATTAACACTCAAGAAATGTCATAAGAGGTTGGGTTACGATTGTGGGCAAAATTGTTGCTGAGAAACATGTATCAACATCTGACAATTTTTCCTGATTATTCAACTCTTTTACCTTTCTTGATAGAGCATGAAGAGCCTGAATGGCATTTCCATGGAAGAGTCATTGGTTTTAATACTGACCCCTAATAACCACCATTAATGTTGTATGAGATATAATTGAATAAGCTTGTTTCTGACAGTGGATCGGTAACAATTATCCTAGCATGACTTGGAGTAGCTCATCTGTGACGATATTGCCTGAAATACATTTTTCCACAAGAGGAAATGACAAATCTGGAGGTATAAAAAACATGCAAAGAGATTATGATTATGAGTATCAGATGTTGTTGCTTGAGATAGCAGCAGGAAACAAATGACAGTGCAACTGCAAAATGAGTAGCATCAAGAATCTCTGGTTCAGTTGTGCTACTACCCAAGCTAGATCATAACATTCGCGTTTTTGACTGATGGAAGAATTATTCTGACTGATGACTACAAGTAAATGCAAGGCCAACTTCCCGGAGACAATCAGTGTCTTGATGAATAAACTGTCAAGAAAAGAACATATCAAAGGAAACACCGGCATCGGAGGATTGCTGTCTTGCATCTCTGAGCCAACATACATGGCAGGAAGCATTCAGAAAGTACACTTTCTAGGGACTCAAACATCTGGCTTTTGAATTTTCCTATCTGTTATAGTTGTCTACACATACAGCATCCTAAGAACTTTATTAAAGAAGAATATATAGCAACCTGTAAGAAGTATACTTTCAGTTTTTCTCTTTGAATTGGGGGATCATGTGCATGATGTATGTTTGTTCATGAACTCCACTGTTAGATCAATGTTTTGTAGTACTTGGCAGTCTTGCCAACTGTTAATCAAAGTAGGCTAAAAGGATGAGCAACACTTGCACTCAAACAAACAAACAAAAATGTTTTCAAGTAGAAAGATAACAATTGCTTGAGAAGTTACTGTCGTTCTTTCTTGACTAAAATTATTGTTCGGTCAACCAAGAGGATCTTAAACAGAGATCAGGGAGAAATTGTTCTTGGTGTCTTTTGTTTTTGTGAAGCTGATAGAAACAGTTTATCAATTTAATTTATATTGCAGAGAGTCCATTCTAATTTTAATTGATAGATGCAGAGTATCTTGCCAGCAAGATCACTGTAGTTCAGGGGTGTCAAACTCGCAGTGCCACGTTGTCTTCATGTGATGTATCACGACTCCCCCCCCCTTCGCTTAACCAGAGTTGGGCATGGTCACCGCATGATGCATCTGGCCCACAGGCCACGAATTTGACATACCTGCTGTAGTTTATAACATGAATTAAATAAGAAGTGACCCAATAGAAAAATAGGAAGAATGAGATGGTAGTGGTGGTGCTTGTGATGATGAAGAACATATGAGCTTTTTTATTGGTAAAACATGTCCTAAAAAGTAATGAGAGTATTATTTTTATAAAAGTCAATGCTATCCATTTCAAGGAAAATGAAATACAACCTTTTTTTTTTAAAAAAAACCTATTTGGGTGCACAAACTGTTTATGATTTTTCCTCTAAAGAAAAGAAAAAAAAATATGTATCTCCAAACACTACCTAGATGCCTGAACTGAAGTGGCACATTTTACTGGATGGAAATTTAAGACCCACCCTTATATCTCTCGTTCACAGCTGCTTAATTGCACCCAAGACAATCCCTGATATGTATAGATTATTATATTGTTAGCATTGGGGGAGGGGGGTATCTTAGATAAAATTTTCATATCATTAAACAGTGGATCAGAAGTAATAAAATATAATGAAGGCACATTGCATTTAATTTTTAATTGTGAAAATTGCAGAATATTCTGCATTTAGTGTAATTAAAGGAATAAACAAAAGAGTTGTCAATGTAATGACTGCAGATGCATATGGCATTGGATGAGGTATAGGAGAAGAGTAACAGAGAGTAAGTAGCTTTGGATAAGAATAAGAGAAAGATGGCTGACATGTCACTTTTTTGAATACTGGATGAAGACAAGCAGGGTTTCATTTCTGCTTGTTTACTTTCTCAAAGTGTCCAGCTGCCCACTAATGGTGACAGGATAAGGCAAGAAAAATGTGTAGTATTAGCTTGTGAAAAGCACAAAAGCTGTAGAGTACATAAAGAGTGTTTCAGAAAGGCACTTTCCCTAACTTATTAGTGTCTGTCTTTGGATGGCAAAAACCATATTTCTTGTTGCAATAAACCACAAGAGTATGGATCCTGGATAACAAAAGTGTTTGCAGCTATATTTAATATGGCTGTTTGCATATCATAGATGATCAAATGATGAAATGATGTGTAACTTGGACTGATATAAAAAAAGATTTTTCAATATTGTAGTCATTAATTTTATATTTCCCATAAAATTCTGAGAAGACAGACAGTTAATCTTCATGCCAAGGTCTTGTTAGAAATTAGCTATTGCTTTACTGGAAGGATTACCATAAATGCTGGTGAGGAGAAGTTTATAGCTTGTTGAAAAATCTTTGCCATATGTGATACGGTTCTTATTATTGAAATCCAAGTTGCAAAAAATAATGCTAATAAATCAACGTTACAACAGCCGAGAAAGTAGTGGAGAAAGGTGTGAGATATAGCATAGTTTAGATCTGTATAATTTTAATTAAGGTTTTTTAAATAGTTAATCTAATGGCTCAAGCACCTGAAGACACATAAAAATCTATGAAATCAATGATCAACTTCAAACAGAATAGACAAAATGCTATGCGTATAAAGCTTTCAATATTCAAAATCATTGAGCAAGGAAACTATATCATCAGACGCCCTTCTACTTGTTGAAAATGCATAGGAGTATAAGGTTAAATACTTCCCTCCTATGAAATTAAATGAAATTAAATACTCCTCTCCTCCCTCGCAAATTAACAAGCTTTTTAGCTGCTTACCACCCTGAAGCTGGGAGATCAGACCATGGACTCTGAAATCCATTAGCAAGTGAAGTTAATATTGACCCCATTATAGTAATGTATGTGGAATCCTTTCAAACTTTGAAACTGGAATATGATTCTACATATTATTTTCACATCTGTGCTACATTCTCCTCACATTTTTTCCTGCAAAGCTTGTAAAATGACTTGCACATTTACAACACACACAAACATACAAGGCTGACCTGGAGATTTCAATCAGTATTGTTATTATCATTGTTATTTATTTGAATTTATTAACTGCCCAACTCCAATGGGCCCAGTGTTTTTGTGTGTATTTGCTCCTAGGCTTCCAAGAAATTTTCACCTGCCATCTTAGAAAGAGAGTCTGTAGATTTTTAGGTGGGCTATCAACAATGAGAAGATTCATCAATTTTGGAAATCTCAATTAATAAGTAATGCAAGTACTATCCCCCAAAGTTCAGGTGTACATTTGAACTACAATACATAAAACAAAAATTAGAGGGAGGAGACAATGAATACATCTGTATTAATTTTCAACAGAAATGTGACATTCTCTCTCATATGTTTCTGGGTAGTTAAATTTAGGAAGGGAAAAGTTTTGCATAATAGTAGCTTTTGAATGATTTCAGAATGCAAAGGAATCACCTATGCTAACCCAGCATGTTTAGAAACATAAAACTCAGAAGAAATTCTTATTTTACTTATTTTAAAAAAGAAGAAAAGAAATAAAAAAGACAAAAGGTACAAAATACAAATTGCAACATAAAAACATATAAATAGTGCATAGTGAAATATGTAGAATAACATAAAATAAAAACCAAAGAAAGTAGGAAATATTCCATTAGAAAAACCATTTCACTTTATCTTTCAATATTAGCTTAGTTTAAAACAAATATTAAGTTAGTTTTAGACCAGTTGAGAAACCGTTTATATTTAAAAACTGGCTTATTTGATTAGCAAAATAGAGTTTTAGATTAAATGAGAGATCTATATAATAAAAAAACAAGCAATCCAAATTGAAAATGTTAACTTCCAGATTTTAAGAGAATCCCAAATTTGGATGTAGCAGACAGGCAGGTATAGCTAAAGAATTAGTACTGACTGAGTACAAACAGTATTTCCTTCTCAGGAATTTTGGCTAGTATCAAGTATAGCCCAAGTAATGTTTTATGTTAAAACTCACATACAGTTTAATTTTTACTTTTTTTGGAAGAGGTTTCTTAGATATTGATGTGTTCTTTAAATGTTTAAGCTGCCATTCTGACGGACTTAAATTCCATTTTCACACAGAACATAAAGGATCCTGGCAGCAGTTATCATATAAAGTCACTCAGTGTATTTTGTAGGTATGTACTGTTCGGTAATAATTATAACCGGTAGTTAAGGAAAATAATATTTAGGATTTATTTAATCCTATAATTGATAATCATCTGGAATAGCTATGCTTTATGATATTGGCACCAGATCAGTGGTTGCTTCAACAATGTCATTAGCATCTCAGCATGAATTGGCTAGACTAAGAGAAGATAAATTGGGAAGGAGATAGTCTGCTACTAAGGAAGGGCAATCCTCTTTCTGCTCCCTTGACAAATATTCAAGGTAGGTTTGGCTATAGATCAAGCATGTAGGCTTGATCAAGCCTACATGCTTGATGGTAGGCTATAGATCAAGCATGATTTTCCTATTCCCCACAGACAAGTAGAGATTCAAAAGGAAAGCCCTTGAAAGGACATTGACTCTGGTGATATGCTCCCTCATATATAGGAAAAGGAAGAGAGGAGAGTAGAAGAGGTTTTGCTTTATACATTCTTTGGCTTTTGGATTTCATTACTCAGATATCCTATATAGTTCTTTGAAAGTTTTTTTCCCTTCCCTAAACCACTGCTACTGTTCCATAAATGAGATGGTTGCTTGAGCAGAGTTGAAGAGCATTTTTTTTTTCTTGGTTCAGAAAAATTTCCACACAGAAGGTTCAGAAAGAAGGTAGTCCTTAACTTACAACCACGACTGAGCCTGGAGTCTTGGTTGTTGAGTAAAGCAATAATTAAATGAGATATCACATGACTGCCCATGGGATTACTTTGCTCAATGACTGCAATCCTGGCACTCCTGGTTGCAGTTGTTAAGTGACTGTGCAGATTGTTAAACTGACAGAATCCCAGGTAAGAAGCGCTTGAGGGGAGAGAGCCTGTGAGGCTCTGTTCAGGAGTTGAAAATCATCCTGTTGTGATCCGCCAGCAGCCTGTGAAGCTGGCAGCAGAGTCGGACAGTGAGGAGGCTGGGGAAGACAATGGGCCAGTCCTGGAATCAGGGAAAGACCCAGACGAGGGCTCTGCGTCGGAGGCAGAGATGGAGCCAGGGCCATCTGGGAGCGATGTGTGGACTCTGGAGCTTCCAAAGGCGGATAGCAGAGAGGCAGAGGAACAGGAGGAGCCTGTTCCTAGTGCACACATGCAAAGAGCTACCAGAAGGCAAGAGCAGCTAAAGCAAAAAGGACGACTCAGGAGTAAGGCCAGGAGATGCTTGGCCCCTCCCAGAAGGCTTAAAAGAGCAGCAATGGCTCTTGGGATCTTTATAGGAAAGCAACGTTACTACATTTGTTTCTTGTCAGTGTCTCTTGCTTCTGAACTTTTGCCAAGAAAAGCCTTTGGCAGGGTGCCAAAGAAGACAAAGGTTGGTGTTAAGGCTGAAGGACTGTTCATGAAGAATTTGTTTTGGAATTAATTTGGACTAAACTGAGAATGAAGTAATTCTCAGATGTTCTAATAAAATATGTTTGTTTAGGACTGATTGTGTCTGGTAATAACTACTTGGGCCTTGGGATTTCCTTGATGAAATCAAAGTAGGATTTTCAATCCTTGAGGGATAGTCAATTGCACATGGTCTTCCAGGTTTTCTGCCACCCACCCACCCATTCTAAAGATGGAAACAATCTAAAAATTATATGTAGATAACAGTGTCGGGAGGAAGTTGAGATTTTCTTTCCAAGTCTGTGGTTAGGTGCTACCTTTCTTGTAAGAAATTTGTAGTGTCTTAGGAGGCTGCTATCTTTTTCACTGAGCTGATATATTGTTTTTCTTATATCTTTATATTTGTTTTTCCCCCTCACTATCTCCCCTTTTCTGTTTCATTTGGCAGTTGACAGTGAACATCTATAATGAGTATTTTTGGCCAGCTTTTGAGACTGGCCAAACATCACAGAATCCATTAAGAACATAACACACATGCATCTTCTTTTCTTTCGCATCAATGGTTGGAACATAAGCGATATTAAGGGGTTCTCTATGAAGCCTAATTGATATCATTTAGTCATTTCCTGCATTGTCCTCAAGTATGGTCCTTGCTCTGTCCTTCCTGACTATGAAAATAATGTTACTCCCTTTTTGTTTTTGTGTGTGTCCTGAGTACTGAACAGCATGATTTTCTGACTGAAAATTTCCATTTCCAGTCTTTTCAATTTGCCAATCCTTAAAGAGGCAATGTGTAGTCGAGTCATGTCTTCCTTCACTGCATTGAATCTCTTGATCATGCTTGATCATGCTTTTTATATTCCATGTCACCACAGTCATTTTGTCTTTGGATTCTCCCCCCTCCCTTCTTTCATGTCAACATGGCAGCAACACATCCCAAAGGCTTTCATTGAGATATATTATGAACATTATTAGGACTCTGAAAGATCCTCAGGTCTTCCTCAGTAAGTTATTGTCTGCCATCTGATCTGAGGGTCCCTTCATTTAGCATTATACAGGGAGATCTCAATTTACGATCATAAAAGAGCCAGCCTATCATGGCTGTAAGTCATGACAGATGTAAACCAGGTCACCCATCTGACTGAATGGATTTTGACCTTTTTTTTTTGTAGTGGTTGTTAAATGAATATTGTAGTTGTTAAGTGAACCAATGGTCCTCTAAATTAAATTAAATTTAAAAAATAAAATAAATAAATATTTGCAATACCTTTGGCAGGTTTTATCTCTTACTGAACATAGTAACTGATCTATGATAATAATTTTTTTTGTCATAACTTCTGTCATAGAACAAGAATCCTGTAGGCACGTTCCTGAAGATTAAAGCACAATGTGAGGATAAATGTACTTTAACGGATCCCAGTTTTAGAGGTCCTGCACTTACTTGGCAGATTTCAAGACTCAGAAAGGTCTAGTACACCTTCAATTTTTATTCAATCCTGTTAAAAACAGCAAGAAGTTACAACCAGGTGTAAAATCTTTTTTTAAATTTTTTATTTGTAAAAATCCAACACCTGGAGGTCAAGAGATTCTTATGGAAAATATTTTAATATTTATATGTTAGATATTTTAATGGAATTGTTGAGACTGTGGTGGCGCAACAGCTCCCACAGTCCCTGGAGGGAATGGAGTACTTAGACCTGTACCAATCGGGTTTTCGGCGCAGGTACAGCACGGAAAGGGCATTGGTTGCTCTGGTGAATGATCTCTGGCGGGCCCGGGATGAAGATTGTTCCTCCATCCTGGTCCTACTTGACTTCTCAGCAGCTTTCGATACCATCGACCATGGTATCTTACTGCAGCGACTTGGGGGGTTAGGGGTGGGAGACACTGTTCTACAGTGGTTCTCCTCCTACCTCTCAGGTCACTCGCAGTTTGTATGGGCGGGGGGACAGAGATCCACCCCGAGGCCCCTAACTTATGGGATACCTCAGGGGTCGGTTCTTTCCCCCCTACTCTTTAACATCTATATGAAGCCGCTGGGTGAGATCATTCGTGGTTTTGGGGTGAGTTATCATCAGTATGCGGATGATACTCAGTTATACATCTCCTCCCCAGGCCACCCCGGGGATGCCCTTTCCGTGATGTCCCATTGCCTGGAGGCGATGCAGGCCAGGATGGGGAGGAACAGACTCAGACTCAACCTCTCCAAGACTGAGTGGCTGTGGATGCCGGCACCTCGTGTTTCAGAGGTCCCATCACTTTTGATGGGGGGGGTCTCCGTAGAAAGGACCCACAACATGGGTGTACTCCTGGATTCTCAACTGTCTCTAGAAGATCATTTGATGGCTGTGACCAGGGGGGCTTTCACACAGGTTCACCTGGTGTACCAGTTGCGCCCTTTCCTGGACCGAGATGCTCTTTGCATGGTCACTCATGCCCTGGTTACTTCCCGCTTGGATTACTGCAATTCCCTCTACATGGGGCTGCCCTTGGGGTATACCCGGAGGCTCCAGCTGGTCCAGAATGCGGCCGCGCGGGTTGTTATGGGAGCTCCTCATTACTCCCGTGTAACACCTCTCCTGCGCGAGCTGCATTGGTTACTGGTGGTCCTCAGATCCACTTCAAGGTGCTGGTACTCACCTATAAAGCCCTACATGGCTTAGGTCCAGGGTACTTGCAGGACTATCTCCTGCCTGCCTCCGTCCTGTCTGCTCCCACAGGACTGCTCTCCTCAGGGTACCGTTGACCAGACAATGTCATCTGGTGATGTCCAGGGGTAGGGCATTCTCTGTGGGTGCCCCTGCCCGCTGGAACAAGTTACCCACCGAGCTCCGGATGGCACCTGATCTCCGTTCCTTCCATCGGGGCCTGAAGACTTGGCTATTCCAACAAATGGGCTGATTTAGATTCTTGGGTGTTATTATTTATTATCATTCAATCTTAACTGGTTTTAATTGGGTTTTTATTGTATGTTTTTATCTGTTTATTTATTTTTACCTGTGTTCGCTGCCCTGAGTCCTTTCGGGAGAAGGGCGGCATATAAATAATTGCAAATAAATAAATAAATAAATAAATAAATAAATAAATAAATAAATAAATAAACAAACAAACAAATCAATCAATCAATCAATCAATCAATCAATCAATCAATCAGCCAAGTATAAATGAGTCTCACTAATATTGGATCTCCAAAGTTGATAGAAGCAAAAAGGGAAATATGAAGATCTTGAAAAGAGATTGAAGAGGGCTTAAATTGACAGTCTCTATATAACATCCAAAGTCTTTACATTCCACAAATACTGTAAATAAATAAGGTGAAATACACTCCAGTCCTGGAACTGCTGTACATAAATCTCCTTTACATGGCAGCCAATAGTAACACATTTACACAAATGAAAATAACAACAAAAATCCTGGGCAAATACACCCAGGCTTTGCATGCTATTTTCGGCTTTAGTGGATCTTTGAATGTTTTCTCACATGCAACAGGGTTTGCCTAAAATGCCGCTGGGCATTTTATATGTAGTTTTATTTGTATCAACCTAAGTGCTAAACATATTAGTAGAAGCACAGTGCAAAGTTATTATCAGCAGAGATATAGTGATGCCATATTACATAGCAGAATGTATTTACCAGCTGACCCTTAGAAACGCTAACAGTCTTGAAAGCTATTTTAGGCTATTCACAGTGACTGCCACCAATTTCCTCCTACACAGAAACCACATAGATTATTCTTGGATGCGTCAGTATATATCAGAACATACTTAAGCCCACAGAGTGTTTCTTTAAAGGCTAAATGTAGAGCAATTAATATTACTGAGGAGTGGCATTCATCTTCCTCTGCTTAGTTTTATTAGTCATAATGCGCATTGCTTTGAATTACGTGTGAATACACTCTTGAAGTGTGAACCAGGGTACAGTCATGTATGCTCTGAAACGGGGAATACTGTATATGCCCGTGATGGTGAACCTATGGCACGTGTGCCACAGGTGGCATATGGAGCCATATCGGTGGGCACCTGAGCGTTGCCCTAGTTTGGGCCTTCCGGGCCCATGGGAAGTCGGCAAATGGGCTGTTTCCAGCCTCCGGAGGGCCTCTGGGGGGTTGGGGAACACAGTTTTCACCCTCCCCAGGCTCCAGAGGCTTTCTTGGCAAAAAACAGGCCTACTGGGCCCACTGGGCCATTACGTGCCAAATGTGGGGGAGCGCGGGGGGCAGGGCACATACGTATATGCGGGGGGCAGGGCACATTGAAATATGTGTGTGGGCACGTGCGCATGCGACCCCCCCCGTGCTCCCCCAGCTTTTTGCACTTGATGGCAAAAAGGTTAGCCATCATTGGTATATGCCCTTCAGATATTGTTGAATTTCAGTTTCTAGCAGGCCTAACGAGTTTGATCAAGTATGAAGGAATGTCCACGGCTTTCAACTCTTTGGATGTCTATAATGATTTTGGAAACAAAGTATGTTTTCTTTTTCTTTTCTCTTTTGTACAGGTAGTCCTCAACTTATGGCCACAACCGAGCCCAAAATTTATGTTGCTAAGCAAGAATTTGTTAAGTGAGACTTGCCCCATTTTATGACTTTTATTTATTTTATTTTATTCAATTTGTATACCGCCCTTCTCCTAGTGGACTCAGGGCGGTGCACAGCCAGAACTAAAACACATACCAATACAAAATTTAAAATTATTAAAAGAATTATATAACTTGGCCCAAATTTAAAACAATTCAAATTAAAACCATGGACAATTTAAAAGCTAAAAAACTAAAAGAGACTAAAGAAGGGTGGGGGTTCACGCCAGCCCTGCTTGATGGAAAAGAAAAGTTTTCAGGGCATGGCGAAAGACCCAGAGATCCAATATCCTTCGTATCTCCGGGGGCAAATTGTTCCAGAGGGCAGGAGCTGCCACAGAGAAGGCCCTCCCCCTGGGGGTCACCAGCCGACATTGCCTAGCTGACGGCACCCTGAGGAGTCCCTCTCTGTGGGAGCGTACTGGTCGGTGGGAGACTATCGGCGGCAGAAGGCGGTCCCGCAAGTACCCAGGTCCTATGCCATGGAGCACTTTAAAGGTGGTAACCAACACCTTGAAGCATACCCGGAAGACCACTGGAAGCCAATGCAGCTCACGCAGGAGAGGTGTCACATGGGAGCGCCCCCTCTCTCCCATAATCCCCCACGCGGCCGCATTCTGCACCAGTTGGAGCCTCCCGGTACTCCTCAAGGGGAGCCCCATGTAGAGAGCATTGCAGTAGTCCAGGCGGGAAGTGACGAGTGCCTGAGTGACTGTGCGTAAGGAGTCCCAATCCAGAAAGGGACGCAACTGGCGAATCAGGCGAACCTGATAAAAAGCCCCCCTGGCCACGGCCATCATATGCTCTTCTAAAGACAGCTGTGCATCCAGAAGGATGCCCAAGTTGCGAGCCCTGTCCGTGGGGGCCAATAACTCGCCCCCAATAGCCAGCGATGGTACCAGCTGGCTATATCGGGATGCCGGAAGCCACAGCCACTCGGTCTTGGAAGGGTTGAATCAAAGCCTGTTACTCCCCATCCAGATCCGCACGGCCTCCAGGCACTGGGACATCACTTCAAGGGCATCGTTGGGATGGCCTGGGGTGGCATTTTCTTGTCCCATTTGTTAAATGAATCGCCGCAGTTGTTAAATTAGTAAGATGGTTGTTAAGTGCATCTGATTTCCCAATTGACTTTGTCTGTCAGAAGGTTGCAAAAGGGGATCACATGACTCCCAGGACACTGCAACCATCCTAAATGTAAGTCAATTATCAAGCATCTGAATATAAAAATCACGTGATACCAGGGATGCTGCAATGGTGATAAATCTGAAAAATAGTCATAAGTCACTTTTTCCAGTGTCGTTTTAACTTCGAATGGTCACTAAGTGAATGGCTGTAATTCGAGGACTACCTGTGTTGCTTTACTTTTTTTCTTTCAGCAATACACTGTTATTATTTTAATTTTTAAAACTGTATTAGGAAAAGTAATAAAGACAAAAGTAGAACAACTAGAACATTGTTTTCAATCTTTTTTCTTTTCCCCTTTCCTTCCTTTGTTACTCTTATGTTTTTCCTAAAATCTGTTTTTTTAAATTTTTTTAAAAAGGCATTTTCCTTTTATACTGATATAATAAAAAGAATAACGACAAAAGGTATTGACATAATTTACAATTGTTCCCTTGTTTTAAACCTAGATCTAGGTTGATTGACTCATCATTACTTCTAGAAAATGGGAATGTCCCCAAATTCACCCCATTCATCATTCCCGTTCATTCCCAAACTTGGACTTGACTGCATTTTATTTCTTACATTATTTTGATTGGCTCCTCTTTTCCTTTTTTCCAGTCTCTTTGTATTTCTGCCTGCCCCTTGTTGATATAGAAACAAGTTGTTTTATTCAGAAATCTGAATAGATCAGTTGCAAAGGGCATTTCAAATTACCATATGAATTACCAACCACATATAAATCAGTCACAGGGCCACCCAAGTTTGCTACTCATTTCTGCTACTGGAAAAACTTCTTTTCTGAATTTTTTTTTTCAGAATTTAACAACTGCTTTATACAGAAACTTCAATTAATACATTTTGAAAACAAATTAATGAATGTGATAAAAAAAAAAACCTAGAATAGACAGATTTATCCATCCATCCAAGTCAAAGAAATCAGTGTGTGAAGTCCCATGTACTGAACCATATTTATTACATTGATTTATACTCGTCACTTCTTCTTTTCTATTAGGTTTCTTATCTTGCAAAGTTATGTAGCAGACAGGTCCCCTCCATGCTGAGAATAACTCTACTAGTTCAGTTTGAATGGGTACATGCTGAAGAAATGCTTGAAAGTCAGGAATGGAATAATCTGAATAATTTCTTGGAATAATGGGAATGTATACAATGCTGAAAAACGTCTCTCCTTTTGTAATGGTGATGATGGCTTTCCTGGACATTTGGTGAGGAAATGGACAGTGGTGTTTGTGACTCTTTTCTTTAGGTACACAAAATTCTATATTTCCACCAAGTAGCTGCACAATAAAATGTACTTGAGTATTAGCATACTTGATTGCTTAACCTCCAACATATACTCTGTTTGATTATCTTGTTCTTGCATCAAACACTTGGGTAGGTGTGGTACAAGCCGTCCTCAGCTAGACTACCTGGTATAGGAAAGATACATGATACATGATCTTCTGTCCATAAATATCTATCTAAATATCTAGCTAGCTAAGTATCTAGCTATTAAGAATAAGACAAAATAAGCTTCTCTTAACTGTTTTTGGCAAAGGCAGGTGGACATGTTGATAAGTTGCACCGATCTTCCCTATCCTTGGCAAAGATGAGCAGATGTGCACAGGTAGGATTGCCAACTTTTTATACCATAATTGATATAAACCAGTCACAAGACACTGTAGAATGGAAGCTCGGGGCAGACCTAATCTGCAAAGTGTGGCATTCTAACCAGCTTGAAGAAGGCAGTGGCCTGCCATCATTTTCAGGGCTTCATTGATTGGCAGAAGAGATGAGAGGGTTTTTTTTTACAAAGACTACAATTTATTTATTTATTTAAAAAAATTATGTGACCACCCACTCACTGTCAGTGACTCTATAATACTATTCCATTGCTTCTTAGATGTTAAATATTATACTTTTTGTACGCTGGGTTCCATTGTTTCTTTTCTTCGTTACTCATGTAACCTAGAAACAAAACCTTGATTATTCATACTGGTCTGTTTATTGCCTCCGAGTCCAAAAATACCTGTAGACCAAACAGGATGCTTCCTTAGTCATCTAAATTCTGGAGACTTTGGTGCTCCAAGCAAGATAGACACCATAATATAATCTAAAGGCTGATGTAGAGAAGGGAGGCTACTGTAAGTATCTTGAGGTTTTTTAAAACAACTCCCTTCCCCCCCCCCCATCTTCAACTATGTTACATATGTTTGTTTCACAGTTAGGGCTAAATGGATGATGCCTTAAAATTACAGTTCCTATCATTGCCTGGAATAGGGAGTACGATTTGGTAGACATGTATCTGGGGCAGTATCTGGGGCAGAAGTGACAGTATCTGGGGCAATGGTGGGTTGCTACCAGTTCTCCCCGGATCGGGCGAACCGGTAGTGGCAACGGGAGGCTCCGCCCATCTGCCTGGATGCTTCTGCGCATGCTCAAGTGTGCACATGTCCACAAGCAAACCAGTAGCGATGGGTTTTGAAACCCGCCCCTGATCTGGGGCTTCCCTAAAAGCTAACATTGGCAATGTTCTCATTGATCATTACAGGTATAAGGGCCGAAAGTGGTTATTTGATGCTGAGATTTTGTAAAAATGTTCTATTCTTTTGCGTTGGATATGGAACAGTCTATTCACCATTGTTTTCTGATGTCAGCCAGAATTGTTCCCCCCCCCCCCCAAAAAAAAAATCTTCACAAGAGTGAAATGTTAGGAACATTTTCATTCATTTGTATAAGAACATTTATTCTAGAAACTTTCAATGTATTTATGAGTTGATCCAAAGAAGGGGAGAAAAAAAATCCTTCAAAATGCATGAGGTAATTTTTCAGTACTTATTTTGGTTATCTCTCTTTTTGGTTAATCTCCCTTGTGATTTTTTTTTAATTCTCCATAATGAACAGCATCATTTCTAAAAATAAGAATTAGAGATGGACTTAAATAGTAATGCAGGAAATAGTTGTCAGAGCTGTGTTGGATATTTTAATCTTTTTAGTTTACAATGCAGTTGGCTGGAGGTTGGGTTTTCCCCACCTGCCTCTCAGAAGCCTCAGTGGCATGGAAATGAAGCTGATTAGGACTCATGCTTGTCTAATTAATTTGTCCGTGTGTGTTACAGGTTTGTGGAGAAGTTAAACAAACAATGTATTGAGCATCTTGGACCATATTTGATATGAAGACAAGATCCTGCACATCTATTTATCTTAAAAACACATAGTTGGGGAGGAACAAGATGTGACCAATCCTTATGAATAGATTCATTCATCTATTGGGAAATATGACAAATAGGCCTTAATAATTAACAGTAACAGAGTTGGAAGGGATCTTGGAGGTCATCTAGTCCAACCCCTTGCTCATGCAGGAGACCTGTACTAGGGATTCGAACCGCCAAACTGCTGACCTTTCTGATCGACAAGCTCAGTGTCTTAGCCACTGAGCCACCTAGTCAGGCCTAGTCACAATTAAATGTGATGGTGTTAAAAGCCTATAGCTAGAAATAAGCCGTTCATTCTCTGATCCAGAGAAACTCCTTCAGAAAAGGGTAAGGAGGAAGGAACATGGCTTATGTTTTAGGCCTACCTGTAATGGAAACAGTTACATTAGCAGCATATTTGAAATATGCAATCCTCCTTAGTGTAATCTATAAATATTGATGTCTAGGTGAGTCTCAGCCATCGATTTTTCCCTTTTTATTTCTGGCTGACGTGATGAAGGATAACTGGAGCATACACTAGGCCTAAATGCATAAGAGCACTGTGGGATCAGACCTAGGGTCCATGTTTCTTGAAATTGCCACCCATTTTTATCTGAGAAGACCAGTGTAGTACAAATAACACAGCTTGCTGTTTGCCCTCAGTGTTAACATTTAAGCTAGGAATTCTTTTGGCTGGTAAAAGTATTTTCTTCTACTATATCCAGAACTCTTCACCAAGAGCAAGACCAAGTATCAAATCATATGGCATTTTAACTTATAGAATGAGCACTTAAAATATTAAAATAAAATAGGAGAAGATTTTCAGAACTTAAATACTGTACCTGGGTGAACAGAAATCATGGCAGCTGTTATGGCATAAAACAATTCTCAATGTCAAGTTGTTTAAACTTTTTCTATATTCTCTCTTTCATGGGTCTTTGGGGAAATCATTCAAAGAAATGACCCTTAGCTACTTGGCATATTTATTGCACAATGCTATACATGAAAGCTTAGCTTTATAAAAAGGGTGAAAAAAAATTCCATTTGACTAGAATTCAGATACGCATAAAGACAATAAATATACTAATAACCAAGCTTATATTTTACTACTATTTTAAATGAGCAATGAATTATCCCACTTTTTTTTCACCAGCAAATGTAAATATTTTTCACAAGCTTCATTATGAGTCATATATTTTCCGATGATTTGACAGTAACTGTTTTTATGAAGTTTGCATTTAATCACCCATGAAATATTTAGACAATGCTTTCCGTACCAAAGGTTTGCAGGCTAAATGGGGATAATTTTGACAGTAGACATGTTCTGATTTTAAACCATGGCTGTCTATGGCAGGCTGTAAAAACAGGGCGTTATTGCATTTTCTTTGTTGTCAAAATCATCTGCAGCATCCATCCATATAAAGTAGAAGGCTTTTAAACTGTCTGAAAAAAGGTCCATTGAGCTAGTCATAGCTCATGTATGTGTGCAAGAACATTCACAATATGGGAAATGCAATTAAAGACAAAGAAAGGAATTTTCCCTAAGATATAGGTAGTCCTTGACTTATGACCACAATTGAGCCCAAAATTTCTGTTGCTGAGCAAGACACTTGTTAAGTGAGTTTTACCCCATTTTGTGATCTTTCTTGCCCCAGTTGTTAAGTGAATCATTAAAGTAGTAACACATCTATTAAGTTAATATAGCTTCCCCATTGAGAATGCTTGTGAGAAGGTCACAAAAGACTAAGACATGATCCCGGGATACTACAACCGTCATAAACATGAACCAGTTGCCAAGCCTCCGAATTTGATCATATGACCATAGAGATGCTGCAACGATGTGAAAAATGGTCATAATTGCCTTTGTAACTGAAAACAGTCAC
This sequence comes from Arizona elegans, assembly GCA_022577455.1. NCBI lineage: Eukaryota > Metazoa > Chordata > Lepidosauria > Squamata > Colubridae > Arizona > Arizona elegans. The sequence goes on from JAKOOJ010000002.1 coordinate 115,700,877, forward strand.
TAAATGAATGGAAGTCGAGGACTACCTATACTATTACAAGTTCAGATAAACTTAAATTAGAGCTATGCATCCATACTAGTTAGTACGCAGGGTGGGACTAATGTGAAAATGAACATAACTGAAATTTCCTTTCCCTTAAAGCATTGCTTCCCAAACTTTGTCCTTCAATTACTCCAAACCACTCATCAGAAAGTTCTTTACCCTTTTTACTCAATGTAGATAAAATACTTTAAGTCAGTGGTGAAATGTAAAATTTGTTACTACTAGTTCTGTAGGAATGGCTTGGGCGGGGGGCAATATGACTGGGTGGGCATGGCCAACTTTTTTTTTTAAACTTTTAAAACCATTTTTTCTATAATCTCTTCGGCTGAAGAGGTTATAAAAAATGCTTTTAAAAGCCTCTGACGATCCCAGCTGAGTTGCCTGATCGTCAGAGACTTTTTTTTCTTTTAAAAACATTTTTTCTATAACCTCTTTGGCCGAAGAGGTTGTAAAAAAAAATGCTTTTAAAAGCCTTTGCCGATCAGGCAACTCAGCTGGGATCGTCAGAGGCTTTTAAAAACATTTTTTCTACAACCATTTCGGCCCAAAAAATACTTTTAAAAGCCTCTGACGATCCCAGCTGAGCTGCATGATCATCAGAGACTTTTTTTTTTTACTTTTAAAAGCATTTTTTTTGCTGAAGAGGTTGTAGAAAAAAATGCTTTTAAAAATATAAAAAAACCACCAAACCACCCGCTGCCATCGCTACCAGATCGGGCGATCAGGTCCGAACCGGGAGCATTTCATCCCTGCTTTAAGTCAATTTAAATGTTCCTGTTGTGGTTTTTGTGTTACTCAACGATCACAATTTTTCCCAATTTTGGGTAATTTATCCAGGTTTCGGAAACATAGTCTTAAAGGATTTAATGTGTGTACTCTTAATAGTGCTGTTTTTATGGCCGTAATAACATGGAAAGATATGAGAATTATAAGATAAATTACAGATACATTTAGCTGAACTGGGGATATTATTGAATTTTGGCATAGTTTTTAATGAGTTTGCATATTTTTATCCCTTTTCACACTCCAGACCTACCTGGAACAAATTGTCACAATGCTTTTTTTTTTTTTTTTGATTATCATTGTTAATATTATTACATGTTTTTAAGATATATAATTTGTGCCAAGCTTCTACCAGAGTGCATTTAATTCCTTGAAGTCACTGTGAACTTGTTTTCATATTTGATTATTAGATAGTAGAATATTCTTGTCTCTTTCAGCTTTTACCACTCTCGCTGGTTCATCTCAAAAGGTGGCTTTTTATAACACTAGCAAAAGTGGATGCACAGAAGCTAGATATTCAAAAACATCCATACCAGTATTGTTATTGGCTAACATCCCAGTGTTCTGTTTGAATACAATTGTGTGGATGGCTGGTTTTTCCCAAAGATGATTTGGATAAACTCTATACAAACACACACATGTTTTATTTATTTTTCTATGTGCTCATTTAGTCATTTTTTTTTAATATGAGAGGAAATAAAACTACATAGATGCATCCACTTCTAGCCACAGTGTGGACTAGGTTATAATTTTACTTCGACCAAAGTAAATATTCTCTCATCAGTATAACTTGACCTGTGCAGAATTGATGGGGAAAATAACAACAGCAGTGTGATTGCCATCACCATCAAAACCCTCTATTGAGCAAGGGTAAATAACAAGCAAGAGTAAATAAATCCAAGTTGGAATTACTTTTGTTAGAACATACATTCAGTTAAAGAAGACATACTAAATGTCTGGCAGGTTGAAATCTAGCAATGAGTATCTATCTTTGAGAGTTGCAACTGAATTTACCTTGCTTTGTTAAATGAAGCATGTTTGCCACTGCCTCAATTTAGGACTCCTGTTGAGTTGATATATACCTCTTTACTCATGTGCAATACACCAAACATTTCCTATCTTGGTTAAAGAAAGTCCAGTTGCAAACTGAATGGGGGGTTGATGAATCATCTGCCACTAGAGGACAATTGCTTTTTGGAGGTGTTTGGAAGGTCAAAATTAAGACTATCACACTGGTGATCTTTATAATATGTTTTGTAGCTGTGGTGGCACAGTGGTTAGTATTGCAAGCTAATTCTAGTTCGAGTCTCACCAGCTCAAGGTTGACTCAGCCTTCCAGCCTTCCGAGATTGGTAAAACGAGGACCCAGATTGTTGGGGGCAATAGGCTGACTCTGTAAACTGCTCAGAGAAGGCTGAAAAGAACCATGAAGCGGTATATAAGTCTAAGTGCTATTGCTATCCAAACCGCAGGGCTCTGTAATCTCTGGGGAGAACTCATAACCAGTCTTCTTTACTAAATGTTTTACCTTTGGATAAAATGAAACTGTTACATGACTATGCATTGAATGAACAAACTTTCGATTCTAATTGCATATATTAGCTGTATACTCTGCTAGGAAACTTTTAAGATAAAGATTAATGTTAACTATTAGGAGTTTATGGGATTCAGAGGTTTCAATTAAATGAAGTCAGCCTTTTCAGACTGCTGGATGAAAATCGGAACAAAAATAATGATTTTTGATTCCAGAATGATTCCAGAAATAATTAGAACAATATGTATATTTCAATGTAGGTTATTTCCCTGACAAAATCTGTTATTCCAACCAGTGTAATCAGAATGTGGCACACTGCAATATTTATTCCTCTTTCCAGGAATAAAATCATTACTGTTTTATTCTGGATACCTCAATGGAGTCTAGAAGATGTCTCCTGCTCTTTTTTTAGCTTCTTGCTAAAAATGGCAGAGGTGGCTGGATTCTCCAGAGTTTTAGCGCTGTGAAATATGCTACCTATGTTCAGTCACACAATTTGATCTGTAGAGAATCCAGCCACCACTTTTCAAGTCCTTGAAAAGCTTTAAAGAATGTATTCAAGGAAGAGGTGCGGCCTTAAAAAACCAGAAAATTACATGCAATAACTGAGCTATCCCGAGAAGTGTCCTTCTCGACATAGGAGCCAATGCTGGGTGATGGAGTGGCCTTCTACAAAATAAGGATTCATATAAGGGTTTATAAGTAATGTAGGAAGTTAGCACCCACCCCTTTCCTGGAAGAGTGAAATATTTTAGGAAATATGAAAAAGGCAGAATATTATATTTCCCTGGGATAAGGATGTTTTGAAGCAGCTCCCATCTTCCTGCCCCCACCCTTTGTCAATGGTCCATTAAGGCCTGGGCCAGTCTATTCTACATAACAAAGATCTACCTCCTTCAGGCAGAGCCATAGTAGGAATTGCCAAAGATCCAACAAAGATAGGATTAGCCCTCTACACAATATCAGCAGAAACTCACCACATGTGACCTGGGAAGCACATGTGACCATCAGACAGCAAGGCTAGCTAAGACCCCAACCCCCTGGGAGTCTGACAACCAATCAGAGTACTCTTTCTGGGCCCCAGGAAGTTCAAAGCCAGAGAGAGCATAAAACCTGAAAAACTCGCTGTATCTGCCCCTTTTCTGTTCAGGAACTCAAGCCATGTGATCCTGTCCACCATTAAACCATCTTTCCAAGCAGTCTCCATGTCTCCAGTGTCTTTTTCCCCACTTGAAGCAGAACCTAGAAGGATGTTTCTTCCAACAGTAATAAGAATTTTCTGGAGCTGAAGAGAATTTGGCTGACTGAATAATGCAGAGAAAGGAGATGTCTGACTTTCCAGATGTTGTTGGAGTCTAATTCTTATCAGCATGGTAAATATTCAGGTGTAATAAAAGGTTCCTTAGCAATGGAGTTCACTTCCATGAATTGAAGCAAGGAAATAAGTTAAAGCTCTCTTTTTGACAATTTTGCCTTAGCCAGAAATTCCAGCTCTTGTGATTGAGTCTGAAAAATAAGGAAAGAGGAAGTTAATGTGTGTTTTGTTAATGAATCTATTAGTCCTAGGAGCAAGTATCCCATCTGTTTTTTACGATGCTGTCAGAGATGTGATAGCAGATGTGAGACAAAGAAGAAAGGTGATGAAAATTATGCAGATGAACAGTAGATGTTCCTAGTCTTAGCGGGAAAAACAGTCTGTGCCAAGAGAAGGTAATAACAACGATGTGTTTTCAGAAAGCAAGCTGAGAAATCAGTTTGGAAAGGGCTGATCCATAACTGAAAGGAACAAAAGAGGCAGTGAGAAGAGATTGACAGGTGAGGCTCACAACTGCTGTACGTGGGAAAGAGAAAGTTGCTAAACAATTGGTTAGGGTTAGGATTCCGGTCAATTTTTAACTCCAGCAATACGAGGAAGAAGAATAAAGAATGAACATGGTAAAGATATTGTTGGGGGCATTTAGAATGGAATTAATGTTTAAGATAAAATAAATGCACATAGACATAGTAAAATCTGCAGCTGAGGAAAACTCTTATCAGTTATGCACACCGGATTGGAAAGTTCTTCTCCTGAACTTTAAAAAGTTCTTTTTTAATGGCTAAATTAAAGCCTTTGCTGTTAAAGGAAAGCAGTTTGTGTTGGCAGGGGGGCAGAGGTCGACCTCGAGGCGCCTCGCATGGGGAGTGCCGCAAGGGTTGGTCCGCTCGCCCTTCTGTTCAACATTTATGTGAAGCCGCTGGGTGAGATCATCCGTGGTTTTGGGATGAGAGTCCATCAGTACGCTGATGATACTCAGCTGTACATCTCTACCCCAGACCACCCCAACGATGCCCTTGATGTGATGTCTCGCTGCCTGGAGGCTGTGCGGGTCTGGATGGGGAAAAATAGGGTCAGACTCAACCCTTCCAAGACTGAGTGGCTGTGGCTTCCGGCGTCCTGATATAGTCAACTGGTGCCATCACTGACTATTGGGGGTGAATCTCTGCCCCTACAGAGAGGGCCCACAATCTGGGTGTCCTCCTGGACGTGCGGCTGTCTTTAGAAGAGCATATGGCCCGGGGGGCTTTTTATCAGTTTTGCCTGATTCGCCAGTTGCAGCCCTTTCTGGACCGGGTTGCCTTGCGCACTGGCACCCTCACTGTGCCCTCAAGACCCAGCTGTTCCGCCAGGCCGGGCTAACAATGTAATGATTTTAAATTGGGTGTTTTAAATTTTTTGGGTTTTAAATCTGAGCCGAAATTATTTAATAATTTTAATTATTTTTAATTGATGTCTGTCTTTGTGCTTTTAATAGGCTGTATACTGACCGACCTGAGTCCTTCAAGAGAAGGGCGGTATAGCAATAAAATTATTTATTTATTTATTTTATTTATATGTATTATGTGTTAGAGGGTTTTTCCTAGCCCAAAGTCTTTGATTCTAGTTCTAGTTCCTTCTAAAATTGCCTATGCTATTCTCAAAATATATGAATTCTTATAGGACTGTGAAATCTGTGCTACTCCAAACATAGGTGGTCCTAGTTTACCAACTGCCTTGTATCATGACTCATCAAAATTATGATATTGGGGGGAAAAAGCTTTGTGACCAATCCACATGACCATGTGATTGCTATTCAGGGACCTCACAGCCAGCACACATTTACAACCATTGCAATGCCCCACATTCACATGATCACCATTTACATGCTTCTTAACCAGCTTGCGACAAGCGGAGTTCATGCAGAACCTGGAAGAGAAATTGCAACTCAACAGTCATGTAATATTTTGCTTAACTGTTGAAGTGATTTGTTTTGTGCTTTGTGATGGAATTGTCGGTCCCAGTACTTAAGCAAGACTTACATCTTCTTGTTGAATAACAGCTGATAACACATGTCATAACTGGTTGCACCGAGTTGAATTGCTGTGGACTGGGGATCAGCAGTATCTGAAGCAGTGGTGAAATCCAATTTTTTTTACTACTGGTTCTATGGGCTTGTTGGGCGTTGTGTGACTTGGTGGGCGTGGCTTGGTAGGCGTGGCAGGGGAAGGATACTGCAAAATCCCCATTCCCACTCCACTCTGGGGCCAGCCAGAGATGGTATTTGCCATTTCTCTGAATTACTCAAAATTTCCGCTACCGATTCTCCAAACTGCTCAAAATTTCCACTACCAGTTCTCCAGAACCTGTTAGAACCTGCTGGATTTCATCCCTGATCTGAAGAATGACATGTTCCCCACCTTTTTACATTTTGCACTTGATACAATTCTGTTCGATCATAAATTAAATATTTGAGCAGAATGCAATCTGTATTAACTGTAGGCTTCTTCCACAGAGTATGATTGCCACAAAAGATCTAAAGCAGGTGATACAACTAACCAGGATGTAGGTATACCTATGAAACATTTAAATTTTTTATGTGAGATGACACATATGCTGCTAAAAAACTGCACCAAAATGCCACGTGATCCCATGATGAATTACTGAGTTAATCTAGTACACAGTTTCATAGGTCATGATATGCATTCATGCTCATGTCTTTCTTGCATTAGACACAGCAATAACAGAACACATTCATTCATTTCTGACCACTTTCTGATGCTGTTAAATTAGTGTAGATAGCCCTTTGACTGATGGCCATAATTGAGCCCAACATTTTTATTGCTGAGCGAGACAGTTAAGTGAAGTTTGCTCCATTTTACAACTTTTCTTGACCCAGTTGTTAAGTGAATCACTGCAGTTGTTAAGTTAGTAACAGGGTTGTTAAGTGAATCTGGCTTCTCCATTGACTTTGCTTGTCAGAAGGTCCACAAAAGGTGATCACATGATCCTGAAGACTGCAACTGTCATAAATACAAGCCAGCTGCCAAGTATCTGAATTTTGATCACATGACCATGGGGATGCTGCAAAGGTCATTGAGTGTGAAAAATGATCATAAGTCACTTTTTTTCAATGCTGTTCTAATTTTGAATGGTCACTAAATGAATGGCTCTAAGTCAAGTACTACCCGTATCTGTCTTCTGTAATTATCTTAAGGTAATTTTCTTGGTTTTTTTCTGAATTATGGATTCATTTTTTTCCAATCAAAAATTGCCGGAGAACATTTTATCTAACAAATATTATGTATTAAATAGTGCAGTTTGAAAAGATAGTAGCTATCCTTTTGCAACATAATCAGTGCAATACTTAGGTCACCAAGTTCTGTTTCATATTCTTGGTGATCTTGGTGGATCATTCTGTTATTATATAATACTACATAACACTGTCAAACTATCTGATGAACTGCTAAATTGTCATTCGGACTTTTTCATTAAATGACTCTTAATTTTTTCCCTCATAGTAACATATAAGTGGCACATATTTTCTGTCATTAAACCAGTGAAGTTTATTGCTGATGGACGTCATTAGAAAAATATGCCATTACTTGTCTTCCAATAAACATGCAGTTATTGAAATTTAAATTAAAGCTGAATATATTTCCTTATTAAAACACCCTAAAGATTGCCTTTACAGCATCTCAAATGAGCTACAGGGTGCAGTTCTAATCCATGGAAATTACTTGTCAAAACAATGCAATTCTGTGTCAGATTTGCATATAAAATGTAAAGCTTTTGAAAACAATTTCATAGCCCACATCTACCACATGGTTTAGTACTATGTCTGGGGCGTACATAGGCATATTCCTTGATAGATTCTTCTCTTGTTTGGAACATGTATGATACCTGACCCTACTGCCTTCTTGCAGTTCATTGGTCATTCATATTCATAGACATAGTCACTATATGAGTCGTGATGGCACAGTGGTTAGAATGCAGTACTGCAGGCTAACTCACTGCTCAATCCAGGAGTTCGATTCTGAACGGCTCAAGGTTGATTCAGCCTTCCATCCTTCTGAGGTCAGTAAAATGAGGACCCAGATTGTTGTGGGCAATATGCTGACTCTGTAAACTGCTTAGAGACGGCTGTAAAGCACTGTGAAGTGATATATAAATCTAAGTGCTATTGCTATTTTTTCCCCCTCTTTAAGGTCTATGATTCCTTTTTAAATGGTTTCCTGGGATTCATTATTTGAGGAAAGTCTTTTCTCAACCATTCTCATAGCAATCTTTTGATAGACTTGAATTTTCATTACCTTACCTTGTATTCCATGGCTTATCATCATGTTTAATTTCTTTTTCCATTCTTATCCTCCGTGAGTGGGTGTGCATATATGCATGAAAGTATATGTTTTCATACAAGATATGCTAAACATTCCTACCGGAATGAATGATGGGCTTTCAAATGGCATAAAAAACTCCTGCCAGTCACATATTTTATCCCTCTATTGAATATATCCTCTTGTCTATTGCCCTTCAAAAATGTAAGTTTTTTCCTCATCTTTCTTTTAGTATATAGAAATACAAAGTGTGGGTTGCATAGATAGTACATGATAGCTTCATGTTTTCATACAGGCAATCAGTCTGAACTGAGCATGGTCATGAATCTCAATCAGAGTGATATAAAAAATAGCATTTTAAAACACAACCAATAAGAATAATTTCTGCAAATATTTGTTTCTATTAAACATATATGCTCTTAGCTTCTGAGATGAATGAGTTACTGGCAATGTTATAATTCTGTACAATATTTTAAACACAGACAATACTAAAAGCCCTTATAAAAACAATCACAAATATGTCTAATGTACTGTATAAATAGACAGTATCAAGGATTAGCATCTTCTAAAATTTGCCTTTATTTTCCAAAAACAGGAGATCTTGAATTATATAGGCAGAATTCTAGCAGAGATGGTACCATCTTGGACTTTTGATGTAGAAGGTTCCAGAATTTAAAAGCCCTTTCTTTTGTCTCCCTAATTCGGTTTATGAAATAGTAATAATGTTACCATTTATTCTACTACTGCTACTGCTGCTGCTGCTATTGCTACTACTACTACTACTACTACTAAATATGTTTAGAAGAATGCTTCTTATGTTCTTTCACAATATTATTCATTAATTTTGTTAAATGAGATCATATAGGTGTGAGAAATATTAATTGAGACAAACTGTATGACTAAATAACAAATCAATACAATCATTTATGAATTTGATTGTGATAAATTGAATACACCCACACCCACACCCACACCCACACACCCACAATGCAAACAAATAAATATGCTGAAGCTGGGCCATATATCTTTCTTTCTTTCTTTCTTTCTTTCTTTCTTTCTTTCTTTCTTTCTTTCTTTCTTTCTTTCTTTCTTTCTTTCTTTCGTCAAGCATGTATTAGGTAACAGATATAAGTATAGACATAATTGTGAATATATGAGATGGATACAAATAAAAGGGAACATTAGGACAGGGATGGTAGGCACGCTGGTGCGCTTATGCATGCCCCTTAAAGACCTCTTAGGAATGGGGTGAGGTCGACAGTAGAGAGTCTAAGGTTAGGGTTAGGGTTAAGGTTAGGTTAAAGCTTTGGGGTTATCTGAAGAAGGGGTATTCCCTTCTTCAGAGCACAAATGGGTTCTGGAAAAGCTTAAAATCATAGAGAAAGACTAGAGAAAGAAAGAATCACCAACTGTTTTTTTAACTATTCATCCATGACTTAATTAATCTTATCTCCATCTTTTCTCACAAGATTTGGGAGAGCTTCCTATGTTAATTACTATTTTTGTTGTAGCTTCGGGAAATCTTTCAGTCCTTCTGCACCTATCTTTGTCAGCCACTGGAGATCATTTCAGTCTTACCTAAGGAAATTTTCTAGCTATTATTTATATTGATATGCCTTAGCAGATGATGCTGAAACTCAAACCTCATATCTCAAACAAGGAAAAAGCATTTAACTTTTTAAAAACAGAATTCAAGCAAGATAGAGAATAGTGTTGCCAAGAAGGACAGGGGCCTTAGGATTAAGATACAGAATACATCTAAGAATTTAATTTAAAAATTCACTATTCCTAGACTTCAAATACATTTGCAAATAGAGCTGTCAACCTTTTTGCTACTTCTGAAGAAGTATTTCCTTCATTCTTCTTTTCAACCAAAAAATAGATTATGAATACAATTTGCTGTTAAGACCAAGTACTAAAATGTTACAGGGCATTGGTATGACATATATCTAGCTTTTTACAAGACGGTTCAATTGACAGAAAAATGAATCCTTGTTAACTTTAACTGGAGAATGGGGGGAAATTAATTTTGATCCCTGTTCAACAAATAAACTATGAAAATACATTCTTCCAGTAATTACTAATTGGTGCTAGTCTGCTTATTCATATACATTGCAATCGTTTTCCATTTCTCCTCGCAAATACTCTCAGGAACAGAAGCCTGTTCTTGAAGGGCAAACATAAGAGATCTGAGCATAGCAAAGCTGAAGAGGTATTGGGAAATTGGAGCAAATATTTACACAAATATTTTTTTTCTCTCCTTTGAAGAGACAGACAAAAAGAAGACCACTGATTCAACGAGAGTGACTTTGTGAAACAAAGTATTCCCAGGCCTACTGATAAAGAACATTTTTGAAAAGTGGCTTTTCAAAAATCACCCATATCTATACAGCCTTCCAGTCCATTTGTTTATAGTTTTCTTTATCAACGTCCTGTTTTGAAAGGAGAATCATTTTTTTTTTGAAGCAAATCTTATCCTACTTGCCATTTATTTCCTTCAAGGGCAGGCCCTGTAGTGCCAGGATGAGGTGAGGAACAAGAAAGGAAAAGACATGGGGGAAAAGGAGAAAGAAAACAAAAATGTATGACTTCATACCTATTTTCTCCCTCAGCTTGCAAACTGTGAAACCATTAAAAGAGGAGTGTGACTTCACTCTAGGACCAAAGAGAATGAACAGCTGGCCTCAGATAGGAAATGCTCTAATTCAAGCACATATATCTTCAACAATAGTGCTGCAAATACAGAAAATTACTGTCGAAATAAATTGCATTTTATATAAATGCCATCTCCTTTCATATTTGCTGCAGCATGATAATCTTTCTTTATTTAGTAGTATTGGCCTTTTCTCTTTAGAGACCTTTCCTGGAGTCTTCTTTTAAATTTTATGTATCATTAAATTGACGTGAATGAGCAGACAATGGAGCATGGCTGACATTTATTTTTAATTATTTACATAAATAAAGAGGTTTTCTTTTTTTCACACCTGCTGCAATTATCAAAATACATTTCCTTCATTTATAATGTGAATATAATGTCTATGAGAGATGAAATAGGTTGGGAGAGTGTTGCGATTGTATTTTGGAAAATATTCTCTTAACTACCAAATGTATAACGAGAAGCAGAGACTAAGAGATTCACCACATTGCAGAAAACTTGCCCTAACTCTCAACTCCAAGTTGCTAAACTTATATGTAGAATTGGTCTTATGTAGAATAGCCTAATTGAAATCTTTGTGATTTAAGATAAGGGTTTTTTTTTCTTCTTCTGTTCAATATCTATGGGTATTCTCAATCATCCAGGTCAGGTTGTCCCAAAAATATTTTTTTTTCTTTATAGACATTTCATTTCTCATCCAAGAAGCTTCTTCAGTTTTGACTGCAAGGTGGTGAATCGAAGGATTTATATTCTTTGCAGTCATCTGATTGTTAGAACTCTAAAGGTTGGTTCAGAGAGTCTAACTCTCTGAGAGTCATTTGAGGCCACTTGGAGATCTACCTGTATCCTCAGGGTCACCTGAATCAGAGTGCAAATGTTTGTGGAACTTTCTTGAAACTGCTGAAAGGATTGTTGTAGACAGGAGAGAGGCAGTGTTGCAATCCCAAGAAGCTTCCACACCAGAAGTGGGTTTCAGCAGGTTCTGACCAGTTCTGTAGAATCGGTAGCGGAAATTTTGAGTAGTTCGAAGAACTGGTAAATACTACCTCTGACTGGCCACGCCCCCATCTATTCTCTGTCTCCTGAGTCCCAGCTGATCAGTAGGAAATGGGGATTTTGCACTAATCTTCCCCTGGAGTGGGGAGGGAATGGAGATTTTACAGTATCCTTCCTCTGGAGTGGGGTGGGAATGGAGATTTTACAGTATCCTTCCCTTGCCATAGCCACCAAGCCACGCCCACCAAGCCACGCCACGCCCACCAAGCCACACCCACTGAACCAGTAGTAAATTTTTTTGAATCCCACCACTATTCCACACCCATTTTGCACTCTGATTCAAGTGACCCTGAGGGTACAGAAAAGCCCCAAGTGGTTCAACAACTCTAAGACTAACCTTCAGAGTCCTAACAATCAGATGACTATAAAGAATATAAATCCTTCCATTCCCCAACATTCAATCAGAACTAAAAAAACTTCTTGGATGAGAAGCGAAATGTTTTCAAATGAAGATTATCTGTACATTTAACAGTGAGGAACCTAGTAATGATTGAGTTTTATGCTCTCTGAAAACTATCATGGAATCTTCATTGTTCACTTGTTAGAAAATTGAAGGTTAATATCAATAAATGTTCATCTAATTTTAATTCCTGTATTTTAAAAAAAATACTATAGTATGAGATCTAAAATTCTGCACCCAGGATAATATCCAATGTATCATTTATGTTGTTGTTGTTTACTGTCATCAGTTTAAAAAAATCATATTCCCCAAAGTAACAAATAGCTTTAGTAATATGGTTGAGTTAGGTTCTTATGCTTTTTCAAAATCTTACTGCAGTTGCAGGATTAATAGCAAGAAAACAGTAATTTCTTCCATTCCTGAAATCCTAATACCATACCGTTCCTTTCATATCACAGTTGTGTTCAGTCAACAATCAGTGAAAAGCAGATGTTTCATGTCAATCACTGTTGTATGCATATTACAGTATATTACATTTATTTTGAGTGCACTCCTCAAGGGAAACATATGTTGTTGGTTAGCTGAATTTAAATTTTCGGAGAATTGACAACTTTCTCTCTATTGCCATTATATCTTTTTGTAGGCCCAAGTTGCCAATTAGGCCTCCTACTTTTAAAACCTTCCTTCCTGCCTGCCTTCCTCCCTTCCTGCCTTCCTTCCTTCCTCCCTCCCTTCCTTCCTGCCTTCCTCCCTTCCTCCCTTCCCTTTCCTTCCGTTCTCTCTCTCTCTCACAAACCATAATTGCTTTCATCTTTTGTACAATAAATCAATGAATCATTTAATAGTTGAAGGGAATCTGAATACAGTAAAAGCCTGGAACTTTTTCTAGATTATGCCTCACACCCCCCCCCCCCCGCCCCCCCAAATCCAAATTATAGTGTTGTACTTCCAGGTTCACAATATTTTGCAAAAAATCAAAACTTAAATGTTATTATTATTTCAAATATTTGTGAAATGTTTTGAATAGACTCCTTCTTGCCAGTAGTTTTAATGAGGGAAGCATTATAGTTTTGTCCATACTGAACAAGCTTATTATATGTTCCAATACTGTTCCAATTATTAGAACCATAACAAACATAGAAGCTAGGCTTTTAACAAATATTTTGATTTGTAGATTACAGCTTGCTTGCATATCATTTCTGACTGGATTTCTATTAGTTAGTCAGTATTCTGAATATTTGTGTATGTACCTTTTTTAACTCAAAATAGAGATAATCTACTTCTTTGGATGCAGAAAAGATTTGGTATACACTACTGAAGCTTTTTAAAAAGTAGCTTTTAAGTTCTTTGGGTTTTCTCAAATTATATACTCGGTGTGTCCTATTCAGTCTCTAAAATGTATGTAATTATTAATGGCAAATCTTCTATATGGTTAAATTCATGTTATGATTCACCTCAACAGTATCTTGTTGTTCCCTTGCTTCTTAATTTGTCTTTAGAATATCTTGCCTCTGCTAAAAATTTCTGGAAATATGAGGGGAGACAGATTTTGTACATGGAATATATTCTAATGCTTTATATATAATACAGAAAATTAGCATCCCCAATTTCATTTCATTAGTACAAATTTATTCTCCTGTCTGGTTTTTTGGTAATTTAAGTAAATTAGACTTGCCTTCAGTTTCTAGTAATAATTCTGACACGTACAGTATAAGAACTAGGATTTTCGTTTGTGTTCTACTTTTGTTTATATTGGTAAATGTTTTAAAGGAAATTTCGTTGTTTATTTTAAATTTTCCTATATTTTGATACAAGAATAATGTCCAAAATGCATGGACAAGAAATCATTTGAATGTTGGAGGTAAAATATGTGTGATTAAGATTAATTTTAATTTGATTTCATGTTTAAAAGGCCATCTTATTTTTTCACAGTATTTTAAATAAATTTATATGACATTAAAAAAATTCTTCTGGTGAAGTTAACCTTTAACTTTCTTGAAATTGCTTTAAACTATTTACATAAACTTTGGATTAATAAACTCGGCTATTCCATTCTTGTATACCGGAGGAAAGTGACTTGAAGTAGTCCTTGACTTACGACCATAATTGAGCCTAAAATTTCTGTTGCTAAGTAAGACATTTGTTAAGTGAGACTTGTCCCATTTTATGACTTTTCATACTACAGTTGTTCATCACTGCAGTTCTGAAGTTAGCAACATGGTTGTTAAAGAATCTAGCTACCCCATTGACTTTGCTGGTCAAAGGTTGCAAACGGTGATCACATGACCCTGGGACACCGGAACAGACATAAATATGAGTCAGTTGCCAAGCATATGACATTAGGGATGCTGCAACGGTTGTAAGTGTGAAAAATGGTCATAAGTCACTTTTTTCAGTGCTGTTGTAACTTCGAACTGTCACTAACTGAACTGTTGTAAGTCGAAGACTACCACTATATGAAATGTAATATATTTATCTTAAATGTAATACCAATTAATTAATCAAAATAAAATAAATGAAATTAAATTACTATGAATTAATCATTACTTAAGAAAATTTAATTTTGGGCATCTCAAATAATACTTAATTAGTGCAATTTTCTTATTGCTGGAGATGCAGTTCAGTAAATGGAACTTAAATTCACATGGCCTGGACTGATCACATTATTACCACTTTAAGGATTGAATTCCACAGTATTGGTCTTGATTTTAAGGCACTTGTTGCTAACATGATTTTAGTCTGTTACTGATTAAGGAAGTGTGTTCCCTTCAAGGCTATATTCCCAATATCTGGATGGAATTTATCGAGACATTAAGAACAATGGAATTTTTATGTAAAAATTTTACATAATGTTACATAATACCACTGATGGATTTGTATGAATGGATTGCTGATATGTGTCTGCTATTACATTTCCACTATATTTGATATTTCCTCACCTTGGTTGTGGCCTTAATAGTAGCCAGAAGAATGACACCCCAGCCCCAGCTATACATTGGAAGTTTGGCAAAAGGAATATTATCATATCATATTATAACATATCATTTGGGATTCCATGGCTTCCAAGTAATGAAGTGGGCCGCTTATTGATGCCATATACATTTTTTTTAGTTCTGTTTCTGTCCTTCATAGTGGCTTAGGTCAAGTCAATAATAAAAAAAATATACAATACAATTATTTATACAATAAAAAACATACTATTTTTTTGTTATGGGGAAATAGGTAGGAAAGTAAATGGATAATCTGAAAGATCTGGCATCAGTAATTTATGCCTGTATATATTTATATGGCACTTTCAGGATTTGAATCTTGGGTGAGTATTTTCGCTGTTTTGACTACCTATCTATGCACATTGCTGGTGTTTAGTAAAAGGAATATTATCATCATATTATAACATATAATTTAACTTCCCATAGGGATGCTATTTGGACTAAAGTTAAGAAGAAGGAATTAAGAAGAAATAGCACATCTACTCCTTTCAAACTCCCGATGTGCCCTCTCTAAACAGTGGACATATAGTAAGGGATGGTAGCCTCTACTGGACAAAATGACCCCCTTTGAAATTCTCCAGACAGTATGACCATTGCTGAGATTTGTGGAAGCTGGGTAGGCTGAGATGATAGTTCAGCAAGCACAGATTCTCTTTTTAGAAGTTCAAGCTTTTAGCTGGATGCTTCTTGATTAATGGCATCTTAATAACTCTTTCTATGCCTGAAAACGGCATTGCTGAGTTGATGAATTTCCAGATAGGCTGATTGATTGTGCAGTGGTTATGTGCATACGTTACTAGGCTCATATAAATTATCAATAAATGCAGAGCCATTGTAAATCCCTTGTTCTGGATAGGAGGACAGTAGATACTTTCATTTCAACATTTTGTTTTCATATATTCTTCCGTGAACCTTAGTGTCTATTATGTCTTGCACTGCTTCTTTATAGTGCTGATCTTCCTGCTCCCTTTCATGTATCTGTCATACTGTAGTGTCAATTGTAACAAACAACAAAAGGAAAGCCCTCCTTTTGATATAGTGGCTGAGATTGCAGGGAGCTTTGACCCAAAGGTCTGCCTCCTGAGGCACATCAAATTGTAATAAGATCTATGTGTACAGACAATGTAATCTTTACAAATAGAAATGAGCAATAATGAAATTAACATATTTGCCTGCAGTGGGACTAAATATACAAACTGAATCATGCAGTTTGTGGAACACAAAAAGTGCTTTCTTCATGACAAAGAGTTTTAAGCTTGAAGAAAACTGAAAGCAAAAGAAAACATTAAAGTGAGAAAAAAACATAGCACAGAGATCATTTAAAGACGCTATTGATGTGTGACAAAATGCAGATTAGAAGATAAAATGGCGATGTATAATTAATTCAAGGAATTTCTTGTAGTAAGAATAATTTATACAGTATGACTTTCTATATTTTCTGATTAGACACTGTATGATATTCTTGCATGCTCATTCCAAAATTACTTACTTTTCTTTAACCTTGCAGGGAAAAACCATCTACCCACCCACACACGCGCCAAGAAATTGGGATTTGAAGTACTAGAAAGTTGTCTATAACTTATACAAAATTTGGCCTCTGTTTTAGAAAACAAATATATTCATAATACATATTGTTATCCTGCAGGAACTGGACCGAGACCAGTAAGCCTATTTGTACAAGCTGCAGGGATAATGATCGTTTTTATTTCTAAAGCTACCTTCTCTCCACAAATATTTTTAGAATAATTACAGCTTCTTTTTCTTTATGGAGCATGTGTGGCTGCTTGTGGACCTTTGAAAAAGCTTCATCTATGCTGATCAGATAGAAAATTTTATCGGAAATCATTTTTTTTAAAAAATAAACCTAACAATTTCCCTTCTCTACTACACATTGAGAAATATCATTATTATTTTAAAAATCAAAATGTATTTATAATCCCAGAAATCTCAAAATTTATTTGTTGTGAAAGCTTACAGGAAACTATAATCAAATTGTCAAAGATTCTCTCCCCCCCACCCCAACTGGGACAAAGTAAGAATGTTAGATTATCTGTGTCACATGCAAAGATAAAAACTCTCTAGCAAAGATATTGTTGAATTCTGCTTCCTAGGAATTGGGAAGTTTATTGCTGTAAACTATAACCTGCTGGAGACAGTTCTGCTAACTCAGCATTCTTCTCTTTGCATTAGAAACCTTCACGATCAATAAAATGTCTCAGGGTTGCCTTTTTGGGAAAAGAGCTTTCATGGCGCTTGTTTTAAGCCAATTAAACAGACAACTAATTGTGATTCTGATGGCTTCCAACTAATAAAATGGGCTGCCTATTGGTGCCATATACATTTTTTTTTCGTTCTTCCATATACATTCTTTTTAGGCCAAGTCACAACAATAACAATTATACAATAAAATTATTTATACAATAAAAACATTCCTAATTAAAAATGATAGTTTTTTTGATATGGGGAAATAGGTCGGAAAGCAGAGGGGGGTTATATGAAAGATTTGGCCTCAGTAATTTATGCCTGTATATGTATATGGCATCAATAGGTGGCCTACTTTCAGGATTTGAGTCCTGGGTGAGTATTTTCATTATTCTGATTATCCATTGCATCAGCAAGCAACTGAATCTTCCTGCCTGCAATCAAGCTCATCGGTGAGCAGCTCTATCTGCCTGCCTGTAAGTTTTTTCCCCCTTTGGGAGCTTTAAAAAAAATAGTTAATTGGTTTTTTTTTTAGTTGTTCTTTTTTTAGACCTAGCCATTTAAAGTTTAGGAAGTTTTAAATTTAGCTGCTTTTATATAAAAATAAAAATAAAATAAAATAATATTTGTGCAGCTTTCTGAGATTTTGTGTGTTTCTGTAGTATTTCACTCTAATTACACAAACACACAAAGCTGTATGTGGAATTTGGTGTGTGTAAAGTGTGAAAGTTGTTTTTTTGGACTTTTTGTGGCTGTGTGAGCTTCCTGCTTGTTGCAGGGGCCATTTTGCCCCTGCTTTTACATTGTGGGTGAGCCAGTTGTGTTGTGTTGTGTTGTGTGTGTGTAAAGTGTGAAAGTTGGTTTTTTGTACTTTTTGTGGCTGTGTGAGGTTCTTGCTTGTTGCAGGGGCCATTTTAGGTCTAGCACAGCTGCTTTTACATTGTGGTTGAGCCAGTTGTGTTGTGTTTTGTGTGTGTGTAAAGTGTGAAAGTTGGTTTTTTGGGCTTTTTGTGCCTGTGTGAGGTTCCTGCTTGTTGCAGGGGCCATTTTGGGTCTAGCACAGCTGCTTTTACATTGTGGGTGAGCCAGTTGTGTTGTGTTGTGTTGTGTTGGTTAAAAAAGGGCAAAGAAGTGACGTTGACTTGGCCATGCCACGCCCACCCAGTCACCTGACCATCAAGCCATGCCCACTAATTAAGCCACGCCCACAGAACCGGTAGTGAAAATTTTTAGATTTCACCCCTGCACATGACCCCTGAAATGTCTGGATAGCGCTGATTTAATAGTCGTTATTTTTTTATTCTTGAAATGAAGATTACTACTGCTTACTATAGTTGGCAACAATTAGTAGAGTAAAATCCGCAGGGACTCCTTTCCTTTTCACAAATAACTGGTAAGATATGAGCTTTGGGATTATAACGTAAAAAAGAGTCTACTATAGTGAAATTTCCTCAGGTGTCCTGATCTATGTCTCCTTATGTCTCCTTTTTCATATCAAGTAATCAGCAGAATTACTTGATGTTTGGATGGTGTATTCAAGAAGGAAAATTACTTTGATTTTTGTTTTGCTTCTACAAAACAAACAAACAAACAAAAAACATTCTACAATACTTCCAAATTGGAAGCATGGTCCATGAAATTGATCTGTTGATTCCAAATCATGAAGGAATTTAAAAGTCACTGTATTATTAGAAACTTCTAGGTAGCCATCAGGTTCCAAAGATAAGTTTATAGTTATTAGATACTACTGAGACATAAATCACAGTTGCCAAGTTCATTTTTACTAAACTATTTTTTTTGTTCAGAAGATGGATCTGTTGAAGATTCATGAATTCACAGCAATTCTGATTTTCAAGCTCAGCTCTTGAAAAGAAACATTTTTGCCCTCTACATTTTATTACAATCTCTTCAAATATTTCCCTCCCATAAAAACTTGCTTCTATGGTTCTCTGAGTAAGAATAATGGCTCATTTATTCAGCATATGTCATAGTGGATAATATGATTTTTAGCTGTCCAAAGATTTATGTTCCCATTTTTCTTCTGTTCTATTTGCATACTCAATATCTTCTCCATTCTTTTTCTCTTTTATTTTTTTTTAAAGTTTGTGAAACCAATGGCTGATATTTCTCATATATTACTTAGAGTAGCTACCTATAGGTGCATGTGAAGTTTAGGCATCTCTATTCAAATTGCATGATTCAATAAATCCATAAGTGAACAGAAGCTTTCTGAGTCTTGTAAGTACTTCATAGCAAATTTAAAGGTATCTTTCAGATCATTTTTTTGCTGAAATATTTACAACATCTTTACAGTATCATTGCCTTCACTAAACTGTAGAAGAGATTAGCTTCTAGGACTTGTTGATATTCAGTTGAATCAATTGTTTCTTCCAAACTGACATTTTATCTGTGTGACTGGTTGCCATACAACCTGCAAGCATAATAAAGGCACCCCTCTGTTTAATGGGTGGCAAAATGTGCCTTCCCCACAAAACGTTTTCACGCTTTGTTCGCAATAATATCTTGTATGGTTATCCCATAATTATTCAGTTGTTGCTGATGTTGTTATTCAGTCAAAAGTGTTTTGTTCCAAATCATTTCAACTCTACCAAGGTTTTCTTTTGTATATTTGAACAGAAAGACACTTAGCTGGCTAGAAGAAGTATTTGGAAGCTATGTTTAGAAGCAGTGGTAGTCATTTTATTTAGTTGTGCTTATAGCTAACTGAAATGCAAGTAAATCCAACTATATACTATAGAAATCAATATCACAATAAAGCAATGTAATAATGTTAAGACATTTTGTAAAGAAAGCCTACTATAACACAATTTTCATCTGTATAGTGAAAATGGTAATAGAAAGAAAGATACACATAATAGTGATTAAAATGAAGTACAATTGAAGAGGAAGATAATTTATATAATATATAAAGATACAGATCCTGAAAAGAAGGAGGTGGATTCCAGCCATAACTCAAGGGGGAGCTGATCCCAGAAGTATGAACCAAATGAGAGAAAAAAACCCTGTAATATGTGATGTGGCAATTTTAATATGGAAATGAATTGACCTTGATTGCACTATCAAGATGAGCATAGAAAAGCATGGATTGTAATTAAGTTTTTTTTTTTTAAAAAAAAAAAATTGCAGCATGTACATATGGCCTGGAAAGTCAGCACCAGCAATTTAAGCGGATCATGCTCCCAAAGACCCAGATAGAGAGATGGGATATATTGAGAAAGACCCAAGACCAGTTACATTCCCTAGCAATCCTTCATTGTTTTCTTACTAATTTACCATAACTATCAAATTGAATTGAACCACAGATTTCAAGAAGTTTAGTCTTAGCCCTATCTTCAACCTACTGTCAACAAAGATTTCTTCCCCTAAATGTTCCTTTGCAAGCAATCCCCAACACACACACACACACACACACAAACAAACACACACACACGCACACACACACAAAATTTGGACAGCCTTTTTATATATTAAGGCAGGGGTGAAATCTACTTACCTTCCCAACTGGTTCGGAAGTGCACGTGTTTTAGTTTTAGTTTTAAGTCCCCCCTTTTCATTCAGAATATCCTTATATCTTGTAATTTTTTCCATGTTAACAATACATTTGGTGTATCAGTGCCTCCATCGTGGAGAGCCAGATTGGTATTTTCAAGTAATGTTTTTCTTTACTTTTTGCCCACGCTAACAGTAATGCATTTCTAAAACATAATGTCTTTGAAAATATCTATGTATTTTGCTTTTTCTATACCATAAAAAGGCATGCCACCCCAACTGGGGATCATGTCTTATTCTTGCTTTTTTCCCTTGCCAAATATATTTTAACATTATTTTATTTAATTCTTCAAAATATTTTTTTCTATCTTTATCAGAATTGTTTGGAATAAATATAATAATCTCGACAAAATGTTCATTTTTATGGTAGCTATTCTTCCTATCAAGGATAATTGCAAACTTTTCCACTTCTCCAAGACTGATTTGAATTGCTGTATTAACTTAATATAATTGTCTTCTTTAATAATTGTACATCTTGCTGTTAGCTGAATTCCTAAATATTTTACTTTCTTAACTATCTGAATATCTATCTCCTTCATTAAGTCTTTTTTTCTGTTTATCTGTAAGATTTTTAGCTAGTATTTTAGTTTTCTCTTTGTTTATTTTCAATCCCACAACTTCACCATAATTTATTTATTTTTATTAGTTTGGGTCCAGTTTCTTGTGAATCTTCTAAGATAAATACCAGGTCATCTGTGAACGCCTCTAACTTGTATTTTCTTTTTTTATTTCCATATCTTTTATTTCTATATCTTGTCTAATATTTCTGTTTAACACTTCCAAAATAAATAGTAGACGGGACTGTGGACATCCTTGTCTTATACCTTCTTTAATGATATACTATAGAATAGTATATCAACAGTTGATATACTATAAAACAATATACCCACAGTTGATTTTTCACTCATTTGTCTGTTTGCAAGACATACCCAGCCATATTTCAGTATGTTTATATATACTCTTCTTTCTTATCAAAACTATAGCAGCTTGCCTATTTATAACAAATGATGGGATTCTGACATCACAAAGTACAGGATAAGTCAATTAAGAGTGAAATTAACTCTCACTTTTATGGTTGAGGTTCTGTTTGAATGTTCTAATCCCATTTATAGATCACTAATCATTGCCGTAAGGATTGACAATATTAACTTTAATCTGGGTTGTATCCCAATTTAGTTTATAAGTGGCAAGTCTGTCTCATTCTGGTTTTTTCTTTCACTTAGGAAACTATGGAAACATAAGAAGATGTCTTCTTCTATTTGACCATCTGTACTTCTTTGAACAAGTTGCTCCATACATTCAGAAATGTATGAAACAACTGTTTTGAGAGTTGCATGGCCCTATTATCTAGTTCAGTGTTAATTTTCCAGAGTTTCAGGCTGAAAGTTTCCTTTAGATGCTGGAAATGAACTTGAGATTTGAGGGCTCTACATGGGTTCTTCCACTGAACTGTGTCTTTGAGCAGCTAATACATATTGAGGAAAGACACAAAATCAAATGACATATAAACTGAGGTAAATACATAGATATTACTTATGCTGTGTCCTGCTTTGTTGGCTTCAGCTGAGAATACAAATCTAATACATAGAAACAACTCTTTATGTTTGGCATTGTTCTGTTTTTCATGAAAATTCATGTCAAATAGAAATTCAGTTGTAGGTTCTCTCAATGCATAAACATTGATTCCCAGGGGTTTGGTTTTTTGGATTCTTGGCAACTGTTGGGCATGTCCATATAAGGGTTTTTTTTTGGGGGGGGGCAATATTTTGAGAAATGGCCTGCCAATTCATTCTTCCTAGAGCTGAGAGAAAGCAATCACTCAGTTCACCTAGCTGGTCCTAAAATAGGACTAGAACTCACAATCTCTCAGTTTCTAGCAGCATGCCTTTAGCCACTATACCAAAATGGTTCCTAACCTCAGATTATCTGGTAAAAAACAATAAATGCAAGTGTAAAGGGTAAACATGGCAGGTCTGAAGGCCTATTACAAAAGATGGCTTCCAGGCCTGACAGCATGAACTGAAAGAAAGGGACAAAGAAACAAAATCATTTATAGAATGCAAAAGTAAGGGACTTTCAATTGGTATATATTTTCAATACTTCATTACTGACACACAGAGGATTCTAGTTACCTATCCAGTGATGAAAAAAAATGGTGGGAATTGCAGTTGAACCATTTCTAAAGCAGGGGTTCCCATGCCCTGGACCATGGATTGGTACTGGTCCATGACCTATTGAGAAGCAGTAGGCAAACAAGTGAAGCTTCAGCTGCTCATAAACAGGATCTAGGTTGCATGCACAAACTACTCCTCCCCTCCTGGTTCATGAAAGACAATTTTTCTTCCAAAACCAGTCCCTGGAGCCAGAAAGAATGGGGACCTCTGTTCTAAAGGACCTTGAGCTCTGATAAGATTAGATACAAGATAATTCTTGATGGCCGAAAAACAAAAAGGAATATTTCAAAACATGATAAATAAAGAGCAGGTGGACCTCTCAGTCTTTTCTGCTAAAAAGAACCATTAGTCCAATCAGGGAGAAACCAGTTCAAACAGATCATAGAGATTCTGCCTTAATGAATTCACTAATAAACGAGGGCCTGGAGTTTTGCTTGTTCAGTTTCAAAGAATCTGTATTCTAACCCCCTTTTGTCCTAATTAATGAAACTTGGTGTGAATCTTACTTACTTGTGGCCATTAGGGGCTTGATATTTCCTATATTTAATTGTAGTATCTATGCTGAACGAAAACTCAGGGAATAAAATATTCTCTACTTTTATGTTATTTTTTCATCTCAGTTGATCAATTTAATCGTGAATGGAGAGATTTGCAACAATTCCAGGAGCGGACTGAAACAGGCAGACTTACACAGATTCTAGTTTTTCTTTTCTTTCGGTTTACAAAGACTGAGGTGTTTTGTTTTGTTTTTTTAACCAGCCACGGATGGGGTGGGGTCAATAGCATCAAAATGTATTGCACAACCAGGGTGATTAAAGCCCTGCCCCTTTTAATGTAGTTGCAATGATGGCAATGCTAATTAAAAAGAGGGAGGGCTTTAATTATTTGGTCCAGCCTGTTATTGATCACCTCTGCAGACACTTCTAATATCGGTCAAACCTTATCAGAACAGTTTCAGCATTGCTAATGAGTCTGCATTATTCTAAGTGGATAGTCCCCCTTCTGAAAAACAAGCATTTTCTTTGGGTTTATTTATTTACTGGCTTTATTATTTTTTTTCTAAAGAAACAACATGGAGGAAAGCATCAAAACAATGAATATAACCAAAATAATGAAAGGAAAAATACACAGCAAAAATTGTATACATATAGATCAAAGTTTACACAACAGTCTTCTGAAGGACTACCATATACATTGAAGTCACCTATAGGTAACCTATGTCCATATGCTACTCATTCACAACACACAAGTAACAGCTGGTGTGCAATCCACCACAATGCACTCTGATTTAATAATACACTTTTATGATAAATTCATTTCTAACCTTCTATTAGTATAGTTTGTCACATAGTCAGCCAACTGTTTATGCTGGATTTGGCATTTTTATCCACCTATCGAGTCCTTCCCAAGACCGAGACCCAGGATAGGTAGATGTTATTGTTTAATGGTATTAAAATTATTGTCACAGGATGTAAGCTGCTCCAAATAAAACTGCCTTTTATAACTGGATGGTGATGATTAATTGACAGTTGTTGACAGCACATATAATTTTGCTTCCACTTAATGTAAGTTCTCCCCTCCTAAATTTAAATCATATACACACCTATCCATGATGTGTATCACTTTACTTTAGACAGAATTATTGTTTAATTCCTATAAAGGAATAGAGAGATAACCTTGAAATAGAAATGCAAGAGTGATTGTGTAAACATCAACTCTGCTGTAAGAAAGAAATTCAAGATAATCCTGCCTTGATTCTCTTTGGTGTAAAACTCTTCAGGCTTTCAAGATTACATCCTACAACAATAAAGTAAAATTCTTCTAGTTCTTATGTCTCTTTCCTAACCTGGCAAATCTCCAAGGGCTGATAATTCCACCATTGAAATTCAGTCCCTTTGCTACTTTTTATATTTAGTGCTCCTTGTGGAAGTCCTTGATAATAGATGTAGATATCTAAAGTTATGTCTAGTGAATACTCAGTTATACAAATTGAATGAAAATATACTTTATTCTTGGGAGGAGGGGTATGGTGGTACCATTACAGTTACTAAAATGATGACCAGCTCCCCATTTAGGATCCATGGTTTACAGTTAACAGAATAACAGAATAGCAGAGTTGGAAAGGACCTTGGAGGTCTTCTAGTCCAATCCCCAATCCATCAAAAAACCCTAAACTATTGCAGATAAATGGTTCTTCAATCTCTTCTCAAAAATATCTAATGTTGGAACACCCACAATTTCTGGAGGCAAGTCATTCCTAATTGTTCTAACTGTTAGGAAATTTCTCTTTAGGTGTATAATAGGTTGGTTCTCTCCTTGATTAGTTTCCATCTATTGCTTCTTATCCTGCCTTCAGGCGCTTTGTAGAATAAATTGACCCACTCTTCTTTGTGGCAGCCTCTTAGATATTGGAACATTGCTATCATGTCATCCCTACTCCTTTTCATTAAACTAGACATACCCAATTCCTGTTACAGTTCTTGTATGTTTTAGCCTCCGGTCTAATCATCTTTGTTGCTCTTCTCTATACTCTTTACTCTTTACTCTTTCTTTAGAGTCTCAACATCTTTTTTATATTTTGGTCACCAAAACTGGATGCAGTATTCAAGTGTGGTTTGACTCAGGCATTATAAAGTGGTATTAACACTTCACATGATCTTGATTCATCATCCCTCTGTTAGAGTAATATCCAGAGGAATCCTAGCACATGACCAAGATGCTCTTGATAAAGTCACTGTATTAAGAACAGTTATGGGAAATGTACAGCTTCCTAGATGATGTACGGTTTACTCATAGTTCTTTTCTTTGTTAATTCTAGGAGCTGAATGCTATGTTGTTCATGGTGAATTATGTTTTTCTAAAGTTCTCATGCCTGATTAAGTCTTCTGGATACAATTAACTACTAGCGGCACTTTGGTCTAGTGCAGGGGCCTGCAACTTTAAACACTCAAAGAGCCATTTGGACCCATTTCCCACAGAAAAGAAAACACCCGGGAGCCACAAAACCCTTCCTGTTCCTGACTATTTCTTGAGTGGCTCAATAAATCGCATGCTGGTGGGTGTTGCATATTGGCGGTTGTGATGCATATTTTGAGTGACAGGGAGCCACAGCAGAGGAGTGAAAGAACCACATGCAGCTCTAGAGCTTCAGGTTGCTGACCCCTGGTCCAGTGGTTAAAGCAATAGGCTAGAAAGCGGGAGACTGTGAATTCTAGTCCTGCCTTAGCCATGAAAACCAAATCGATGACCTTGGGACAGTCACTTTCTCTCAGCCCAACTCACCTCACAAAGTTGTTGTTGAAGGGAAAATAGGAGGAGGAAGGCATGTTGGATATGTTCAACCCCTTGAGTTACTTGTAAAAATAGTAAAGGCAGAATGTAAAGAAATAAAATAATCTTAGTAGGTAAAAACATTTTATCCTAATAAATATGGTAATGCCATGTTTCTGAATACCCATCTTTCTTTGTTTATTTTTTTTAAAACGACACCTTGAGTGGCTTGACTCTTGAAGTCCATCTAGTCACACACTTTTAGAAGGAGATATCTATTATAAACTTCCTAGCCTCAAATTCAATTATCATGCAGTTCACAATCTGCTTTTCATTTGTCTCATGAAAACAGTTTATGAAGCACGAAGAAACCTCTATTTGCATATGAACAACAAAAATAGATTGTGAAGAAATTGCCTTCAGTGTGCAGTTATCATAACTGAGTGGCTGCATTATTTCTGAGCAGCAGGATAGGAGTGTCATTAGACTCTGGAGTTGTAGGAAAGAGTGGGATGAGAGTAAGATAGGACAAATTTGGCAAGTAAATGTTTTGCTAAAGGATTAAAATAGTACTGCTCCTGGATTTTGCTTCTTGTTAATTTGAAGATTCCTGCTGAACCAAACTATTCAAGAGTATTTAACATTATTATTTTTTTTATTGCAAAAGTTTTACAATTACATTTTCACCCCATTTTTCCCCCAACCCACCCCATACTCCCCAACCTAACCCTCCCAAACCCCCCAACCCTTCCCCCTGACTTCCACAGAATATAATCCCATCAAAATCCCCTTTTTATAAAACCTGAACCCCTCAAACCCCCATATAATTTTTCATCTTCACAAAATTCAAATATTTCTATTTTTATATAATACTTTCAATGAAAAGCTATTTGATACTTCCTAGTTTGATATTTGTTCTGCACATTTTTCCCATTCCCATTCATAAGTCTCTTGTGAGCGATATTTTAGATATGCTGAAATCTTCGCCATCTCTGCAAAGCTGGCCATCTTCAAAGTCCATTCTTCAATAGTGGGCAAAGCTTCATTTTTCCAGTATTTACCTATCAATAATCTCGCTGCTGTTATCATATACAATATCAACTTAGTTTCATCCAATGTAAAACCCTTAACTATACCCAGTAAAAACAATTGTGGAGAAAATTGAATTTTTTTCTTCAAAACATTCTGCATAACCCACCATATTTTTATCCAAAAAGCCTTAACTTTCTTACAGGTCCACCAAACATGATAATATGTGGCATCTAAACAATCACATCTCCAACATTTTGGCTGAACATTAGGGTACATACACAACAATTTCTTGGGATCTAAATGCCATCTATAAAACATTTTATAAAAATTTTCCCTCAAATTCTGTGATTGTGTAAATTTAACATTCTGAACCCATATTTTTTCCCATGTTTCCAACATCACTGGTTCTGCAAAATTTTGTGCCCACTTAATCATACAATCTTTAACCAGTTCAGTTTCTGAATCCCTTTCTAACAAAACATTGTATAGCCTTTTAATATGCATTGGACTTTTCTCTTTTATATGTCTAACCAATTCTTCCTCATGCAACATAATACCAGTTTTTTGGTCCTCTTTCCATCTCAGTTGAAGTTGATTATACTGTAACCAAGTTAGATTAATCCCTTCGTCCAACAGTGTCTCTAATGTCTTCAGTTGCCATCTGCCCGCATCTGTAAAAAGAACTTCTTTATATAACCCCCCCCAAGTGACATTATATTTGTATTCCACATAATATGACCAAGATCCAGCCATAACAGTATTTTATAATCCCATTTGAATCGCTGCTTCTTCCAAACTCTCATCAAGGTATCTCTAAGTATATGGCTTTTAAATACTTTATCCACTTTATCTTCATAAAATAAGTAAGCATGCCATCCAAATTCAAGGTCAAAACTTTCTATATTCAATATTCCAGTCTTTTTCCTTCCAAACCAATCGCTTGCTTGAGTCAAGGCTGCTGCTTCATAATATAACTGTAGGTTTGGAAGTTTAAGACCTCCCCTTTCTGGAACATCTTGCATAATTTTCAGTTTCACTCTCGGTTTTTTCTCATTCCAGACAAACTTATTCAGTCCTCTTTGCCATTCTTTCAATTGTTTATCACTTTTAAGCACCGGAATCATTTGAAACAAAAAAAGAAATCTTGGCAAAATGTTCATCTTAACTGCTGCTATTCTTCCAAGTAAAGACAGCTGCAGTTTTTTCCAAGTCTCCATATCTTTCTGTACATCTCGCCACAACACCTCATAATTATTTCGAAACAATTTCATATTCAATTCTGCAACTTGAACTCCTAGATATTTAACCTTTGGTACAATCTCAAAACCTGCCCTCCTTTCAAGTTCGTGTTTTCGATCTTGTGTCATATTTTTAACTATCATCTTAGTTTTTTTCTGATTCAATCTAAATCCTGATAGTGTACCATAGTCTTTTATAATGTCTTTCATCTGGATTATTGATTCCATCGGCTGTGTTAGGGTAACAACCAGATCATCTGCAAATGCCCTTATTCTGTAGTCCTCTTGCCTTATCACTATTCCTTTCAAGGTACTCGAATCCCGTATTGCATTCAACAAGACTTCTAGTGTTAAAATAAATAACAATGGGGATAACGGACAACCTTGTCTTGTTCCTTTCTCAATATTAAAATCTGTTGTCAAACTTCCATTAACAATAATCTGTGCCTTTTGTTCTTGATAAATTGCTGAAACCGCCTGTATAAATTGATCCCCAAAGTCCATCTTTTTTAAAGTCTTTAATAGAAAATTCCAGTCTACTCTATCAAAGGCCTTCTCCGCATCCAGGAAAACCAGCACTGCAGGGATCTGTTTATTCTTCTCAAGATATTCCAATAAATCTATACCTTGCCTTACATTGTCCTTCATATATCTGTCTTCTATAAATCCCACTTGATCATCATGAATCACCTCTTGAATTACTGGCATCAACCTGTTGGCTAATACTTTTGCATAAATTTTATAATCATTATTCAGAAGAGATATTGGTCTATAGTTCTCAGGTTTTTTAGGACCTACTTGCTCTTTTGGTATCAAAGAAATATAAGCTGTTTTCCATGATGGAGGTATTTTACCCCCTTGTTGTATATTACAAAACAAGTCTCTGAGTTGTTCCACCATTTCTGCTTGCAAAGTTTTATAATACACTGCAGTCAAGCCATCAGTTCCGGGAGCTTTAGCTGTTTTCAATTGTTTAATTGCTACAATTATCTCCTCAACTGTTATAGGGTGATTCATTCTTCCCTTTTGTTGTTTGGTAATTTTTGTAACTCTTTTATTTTCTAAATATTTTTCTATAAGTCCATTCTGTATGTCATCTTTAGCATATAATTTGGTGTAATAATCTACAAAAGCTTCTTTAATTAATTTTTGTTGAAAAATTTCTTTCCCTCCAATATCGATACTATCAATAGTCCGCATACTCTGCTTCTTCCTTAATGTATAGGCCAACCATCTGCCCGGTTTATTGGCATTGCAAAATGTATTATGCTTCGCATATTGTAAATTTGTTGCAGCTTGTTCCGCCATAAACATTTGGAATTGATCTTTCAAAAGTTTTATAGCACCACTTATTCTTTCGTCTGTTGGATTTTTAATAAGTAACTGTTCTTTATTCTTTATTTCTACTTCCAGTTCAAATCTTTTCTTTTGTCGATTCAGTTTATGTTTAGAGTTCATATGAATGAGTACCCCTCTCATGTATGCTTTACTCGCATCCCACACAATTTCGATTGGGGTACCCTTATTCAAATTTATTTCAAAAAATTCTTTAATCTGTTTTTTAAGTTCTGTTATGTTTTTTTTCATATCTAAACAAATTTTCATTTAATCTCCATGATCTTCTCTCAGTCTTTCCAGTCTCAATTTCTATCCATACTGGACTATGATCGGATAGAGTTCTTGGAAAAATCTTAGTTCTTTTTGTTTTAACAAGTAAATCATTTGATAATAAAATAAAATCAATCCTAGAAAAAGATCTATGTCTATCAGAGAAAAAGTATAGTCCAAGTCTTTTGAGTTATGTATTCTCCACACATCTTTTAATTCCAAATCTTTTTTCATATCAAAAAAAGTTTGTGGTAGTCTGATCCTTGAGTTCGCCAGACTCTTTTTATCTAATTTGGAATCAATTACTCCATTCCAATCTCCCATAATCAAAATAGATCTGTAATCCCATTGCAATATTTTGGTATGCAAAATTTTATAAAAATGATCCTGTTGTTGGTTAGGAGCATAAATTCCAATCACAAGAATTTGGACATATACAGTGTGCAGTTCAATTGCTATAAACCTACCACCTACATCTGCTTCTATAATTTTAGCTGATAGTCTTTTATTTATGTAAATAACCACACCATACTTTTTTTCCAAATTTGAAGCTATAAAATGTATTCCTAATTTTGAATTTATCAAATATTTTTGATCTTGTGCTCTGACATGAGTTTCTTGTAAGCAAATTATATCATTATTAAATTGTCTCAAATATGTAAATATCTTCTTCCTTTTCTGTGGTGAGTTCAATCCATTCACATTCCAAGATAAAAACTTAACTGTCATGTATACCTTTTTGAAGCGACGAGCAGAATTGCCGGATATCTTCCGAGATCTTTGGCTTTGCTCCCCCCATGGCTTCACTTTGTTGTGTAGTACTCTTAACTCCTTTTTTGTATTGTTGTGCCTTAGCTCTTTCCTGTAATTGTTTTTCTTTGAGTTGTTTAGAAACTGCTCGAGTTATACGCTGGTCTTTGGCTTCAGCCATACGAGCTAGGTCCAAGGCCACATCTCTTGTAGTCAAAATTGGAGAAGATTCTAACAGGGGCTCCTCCAGAAAACCTCCTATAGCACCCTGCACTTCCACTGACTCTGATTCAACCTGCTTAGGCTGCTCTTCCAGCTCTTGCTGAGGTTGCTTCTCCTTATCACTCTCCTTTATCTCCAACACAGTAGATGTACGTGGGGATGGTGATCTCTCTTTAAAAACAGTATAATAGAAATGTTCCGCCTTTTCAACAGTATTCAATCGATATCTTTCTCCATTGTACTTCAAAATTATACCAGTTGGAGCATCCCACCGAAATGGAATCTGTAATTTTTTTAATTCATTTACTAAAAAACCAAAATCTTTTCTATCTTTCAACATCTTTGGCAGTAGTTCTTTATAAATTCCAATTTGAGTTCCCTCCACTTGCACAGAAGAAAGAAAAGATTTTTGCAAGATATCATTTCTCATTCTTCTATCTGTAAAATATATCACCACATCTCTAGGAAGTTGTCTTTGTCTGGCCACCCACGAGTTCACTCTGTAAATTTTGTCTATTTTGTAAAAAATCTCTTCAGAATTAATTTTTAACAACACAGCCAAAGCATCAGCACAAACCTGTCTCAAGTCTTGTCGGTCATTCTCCTTAATACCTCTAATTCTTATAACGAATTCCATAGACCGGAATTGCATCATCGTAATTTCGTTTTCAACTCTCTGCATTTTATTATCCACATCAGAAATTTTGAAATCAGTATCCTTTATTTTGACATTCACTTCTGATTTAAATTCTTCCAATTTAGAGTCCACTTTAATAATAATTTCTGACAAGCCAGACACCACATTTGATAAGAGTATTTAACATTATTTTGATGTGACAATTTTTAACAGGGAATCTTTACATCTTTAGGATGCCAGTGAATTCAAACTAAAATAAAAAATCCCATGCTATTTTTGAAGTTCCTGTTTCACAAATTTCAGAGGATTTTCAACAGCTGCAGTAGGAAGAGAGGGAAAAAGTGACAGGCAAGAGAGAGTTTAAGCCATCCCCCCACTTAAAGCTTCTCTTGTACCTTTTCATTTCTGATTTGTACATGAGCTCTGAAATTTCCCGGAGCATAGTTATAGCTCTGGCTTAGATAAAAGGCCATTTTGTTAGGAATAGAATAGATTTTAAATATCCTCATTTGCCCTGTTCTACTTTCTTTGGCCACTCAGTCCTTTCATCTCACTTGAATATACTTTCCTTTACTCCTTTACATCTCATACAAAAACCAAGGATTGGTTTTAATGTCAGTTAATCATGCTTTATTCCCTGTGAAGGAATGGAACTTTTAGCCATTTGTGTTTAACACTTGGGGTTATAAAACAAATGCCTTTAGGTTTTAGAAGCTGTTCTCACTAGGCGGTCAAATTTTCAGCCCAGGAGTCTAACTTTTAACAGGCAATGAGTTCACAGGAAACTATTTTTAATACTTTATTTTAATTAGAAAAGACCCTCACACAAAGCAGGGGATGTATTTTTAACAAGATTTATGAAAAAATAGGCATTCCTTCTTGGTTTTTTTAGAAAGCAATTTTTACTAATATGAATATTTGAGTTGATTTGTAGCTTTGGAAAGAAAAGCCTATGTAGCACAGTGGTAGGAAATCAATTTAGCTTTGGGTACAGCATTTTTTTGTTGTGTCCTGCTAGGCAACCACAGGACCCATAATGATGATGTCACCAAAAGTGAGTGTAGCTGAAATAATTTGAGATTTTATTTTTTTAGGATTATTTAGATGGGTTGGGAAGGAGCTAAGAGTCAAAACTGGTCTCTCAACTCTTGCAATGTCTTAAAACCTAAGGCATCCATTTCAATACCTAGCATCCCAAAAATATAAAATGAAGACAGCTTGAAAATTTCGTGCCCACCCAGTTTGGAGTTGCTTTGGGTTCTATTAATAGACTGTTGAGGTCCAAAGTCGTCCATGGATTTTATTTTGGGTCTTGGATAATGATGATTGAGCAATTATTTGATCAAGCATGCTGGCATTTTTTGTATTGTTGCTTGATTATATTGGCCTGCCTGCATATGTAGTGCTTCTTCCAGACTCACTGAAGCTAGTTTTCCTTGACATTTCAGTACCACAAGCAAGAGAAAAACCAACTCCTGACTCTAGCGCAGGAGTATCAAACTCACGTCATCATTATGGTGTCACACGATGTATCGGAACTTTGCTAAACTGGACATGGCGTGGCCAATGTGTGACTCATCCGGCCCGTGGGCTGGGAGTTAAAAGCACTATGAGGTGGCATTGCTACTGCTATTACTAGTATGGAAGTTTTAAAGTTCTTCCTATTGTATATAAGGGTGACCCAGTGGCTCAGCAGTTAAGACACTGTGTTGTTGGCTGGAAAGGCAGCAGCCCAGGATTGAGACCTGAACACCAAGTGACTGGTTCAACTCTCGTCCTTGCCTCAGCTCCTGCCAACTGAGCAGTTTGAAAGATAAATAGATACAGCAGTGGGAAAGTAACAGCACTCCATGATATCATGTTGACCACATGACCACAGAAATGTCTTTGGACCATCTTCTCAATAGTCTTAAAATGGAGATGAGCACTGCCCCCTTATAATTGGCATCTACTAGCGGAGTAAAATATGCAGGGACTCCTTTACTTTTTTATATATTGTATATAAAGACATTCACCTGACATTGTGTGTCTATACTGATAATGATCAAAATAGTGCAAGCCATAGTATTCTCTGGGACTTTGTATGGAAGTGAAATCTGGATCTGAAGAAGCAGGACAGGAAATCTCTTGACACTTTTGAACTGGTATTGAAAAAGACTCCTGAGAATATCATGAATAGCTCAGGAAATAAAGCAGTGGATTGTCAAACAAATCAATCCAGATACCATACTCAAATTATCCAACTGTGAAAACTCAGGTCTCTGTAGAAGGCTCCAAAGCTGGGAAAGATAGAAGGAAGAAGAAGAAAAGGATAACCAGCAAAAAAGTGGTTGGACTCAGTTACAGTGGTGATAGGTTTGCCATTGGAAGATTAGGTTAGATACTGATCATCCTGAAGAAAATCTTTGTAGTTGCTCAGGATTGACACTGTCTTGATGCCATATCATCATCATTGTATAAGGTGCCAAGAGTAATTTTGGATAGCAGCAGGATATAAATGAAATAAATAAGTAATTAGATAGCAATTCAGAACTAAGAGGGTTTTTAAAATTATGGGCATGAAAGAAATAAAAAGATCTATTCAGTAGAGAAGACCACGAAAGATAAAGCTGGGTTTGTTTGATTTCACTCTTTATTATTAACCCCCATTGATTTCAGCTCCCTCACTTATTTCTGAGGGATTGCCTCTCTCCCATTGTTTCTGCCCACCTGATACATTTGGGCAGAGTAGATATGCTCCATATCCTTTTAATTAAATGTTACCATCTTGGGTGATCCACAAGGTGTGCTTTCTCTGTCGAAGCCTCTACTCTCTGGAACACAGATACAGATGGTGTCTTCTTAAAGCCCTAAAAATCTGCCTTTGGTCCAGGGGTGGGTCCTACTTATCTTTACTACCGGTTCACAACAGGATCGCGCACGGGAAGCTTCTGTGCATGTGCAGATCG
This sequence comes from Arizona elegans, assembly GCA_022577455.1. Lineage (NCBI taxonomy): Eukaryota > Metazoa > Chordata > Lepidosauria > Squamata > Colubridae > Arizona > Arizona elegans. The sequence goes on from JAKOOJ010000002.1 coordinate 115,735,620, forward strand.
CCAATGATGACATCCGGGGTGGTGGGCAGGGCTTCCCACTGGTTTTACTACCGGTTCTTGGGAACCAGTCCGAACTGGAGGCAACCCACCACTGCTTTGGTCCCAAGGACTGGGGTTAATAAGGGAAGGAAGTAAAGTCTGATTTTGTCCTGTTTCAGGTCTCAAACTTTCACACACGCAGTTGCTAGGTGACGAAAACAATTTACTCAAGATTGAGCAGATAACACAGATAAGGGAAGAAATGTAAATCAACAAAGTGAGAAAGAAAATGTGCCTTAATCATTTCACTTTCAACAAAAGCATGTAGAAGAGTTGTCAATATCCATACAAAGTTCAGAGAACCAAGTTAAGTTTGTCAGCCAGTCCAAGGTCAAAGTTTCACAAGCAGGATTTACAAAAATAACACACCAGAGCAGGAAATCAGATGGCTATTCCCAATAGAGAAATAGGGAGGAGGACCACCTCTTAAATCAGGCTGTAGCCAGCTGTCTTTAATCAAAAGAGTTACTTCCTTGCTTGGCAAGGAGCCTCATTGAGCATCTTTCACTCTACTTGCTGGATGCAGTAGCTGGGAGTCCTTATGTCATCCTTTGACTACTCCAGCTCTTTCAATGGTATACTTCTGCTTGATCAGCGTCAGATGATTTCTGGCTTGATGACTCTTGAGACTGATACTGATTCAGTTGGAACACTTCTTCAGAGTCAGAGTCTGAATCCTGACCCATGAGAATTTTTAGTCTGAGTTGTTTTGTGTATGTTTTTAACTTTATCTTAGTATTAGATTTTGTAACCTACCAAAAGTATTGGAATGTATGACAATAATAATTTTAATGAAATAATAATAGCAATAATAACAAAAACTACTATTACAACAACTAAATCAGGAGTGCACAACCCAAAGAAGATGGAGGCATACAGGCTTTCAAGATGCTCCAAAAGGCAAAATTCAAAATTCTGCAGTCTTCTGAAATTCCTGCTTGGAAAGATTGTCATTAAACAGATTCTAAAATTGTTAAGTTTGCCTGCTGTTGTACTTACAAATAGTAGCCATCCATTTAACCTAATAAACTAACAAAATGGTCAATTTTTCATGCAAAAACCACAATAATTGTATCAAGAACAAATATGCCAATTCAGATATTTAGGAATTCCTAAATATACTGATTTGAGGATTTGAACAACATGCCTTTATAATATTTTCCACAAATTACTAGTATAGTCATTTACTAGCAATGACCCTATGCAAACTTTGTCCAAGGATACCTTCAATCTTGACATTTCGTTTTTTACCATTGACATTTAGATTATCTTTGTGTAACCTGGATGTGGTGACAGAAAACTTAAAACTGCACATGAAGTGCTCAGACTTGTTTTCAAAGATTCACCTGCATTTTTGTTAATCCTCAGGATATTTCACTGCAAATATGCAAAAAGATACAGTTTTCAAGCCAGTCGAACACTTAAGGATTTGTCTAAGTCTGCAAAATCTCTGATGCATGTATGAGTTTGGAGAACGTCATAGTTTTTTGGTTCAAGATGGGAATTTAGAACAAAAAGATACAAAAATGGAAGGCAAATAAGTGTGGGAAGATGATTTAACCTTAACCTGACCTTCTGGCTCTTTTAGAGCACAAAAAAATTAGTAGGATGCTGACTTGTACTCAAGGTGATCCTCTGTGGGAGAAGTAAGGAATACAAATAGCAAGATTGCAAGAAGGATAAACTAGAAAGGAGCGTTGATCAAGATAGGAATAAAGAGGCTTCTGGCAGGTGGGAAAACAAAATCCATAATTTTCTTCATTATTCTTTCTAGGTCAGTGGATGTTCAATCCAAAGAATAAACTAATATGCTAGAGATCTTAGACTTTCTGTGAACAAATACACGCTCACTCCTGAGTTTCACCCCAGAGTTTCATCACTAGAATATGTAGGTGGTCTTTCTTTGTACACTGTATACATTTTTTAATGCAAAGGTATTACATAATAACTTAAATTAGCATTAAATAAAAAAAAAACAAATGGGTTGCTCAGACAATCCTATATTGCATGTTATTTATTTTTTTTTTTGTTCATATTACTCTCGTTAAATGCTCAGCTCAGGTTTCTCTGTCAGAGCCATCCAGGAATTGTAATACAATCATTTGACTGGGTCATTTGAACTATGGCCTTGCTATTAGATTAGAGTCAGTCTCCATAAAATGCTTCAGAGAATGTGAAAGATTGAAAGCTTTTGACTGACTTACCTTACAGTAGCCTTACTTCCAGGATCATATTGAACCACCATATAGATCTAGTTTCTAAGAATGGGATGAAAACCCTGTTTTCTCATACAGCGCTACATAATCTCAATCTGGGATCCTAGAATTTCAGTCTGGAACCAGCTGAAGCTTTAATTTATTAGACTGGTATATCAGCATCTTTGTAAATAAAGTTAGATTGTTTAGGATATTTGTTCAAGCTGTCTAATGAAAGGGTATATGGATGTGCAGCTGTGTCACCACTCTGTGTATCCATTCCACCAACACAATAGGGATAAACAAATAGAATAATTTAGCATGTTCAGAGGCTTCTGAAATATGAAAACTATGGAAGAGATATTACTTGGGGGATTATTATGTAAGAGGAATTATTATAATACCTCACAAATGGGATATGGGCACTAACAGAAGGTGGGTTTGAAAAGAGATTTGATGCTTCCCCGCAATATTATTAATTCTTTTGAGTCAGTCTCAACCTCCTGCAACTTCATGGACAAGTCCCTGCAGTTTTCTTGGCAGCAATTTTTGAAGTGGTTTGCAATTGCATTCTTCTTCGGGCAGAGCAAGGGTGGTTGGTCTAAAGCAGGGGTTTCAAACTCATGGCACGCAGGCCAGATGTGTCACATGCTGGCCACGCCCACCCTTGGTTTAGTGAAGGGGAAAAAATAATGATACGTCGTGTGACAATGATGTGACAATATGAGTTTGACACCCCTGGTCTAAAGTCACTCAACTGGCTTCTATGTCTAAAGCAGAACTCAGTTTTCCCTACCGTTAGAGTAGTGTGTTGACCAACTCGTTTTGACATTCTGGGTGTAAAACATCTGCTTCTCTCATATACTCTTTGCTTTAATCTTTTGCATCTCCATGGCCACATTTTAAAAGAAGAATTATTTGAAATGTGTATGTACAGTATATATGAGAGGTTATTCATAATACGCGGTTATTCATAATACGCAGTATATATGAATGGTTATTCATAATACGCGGCATTGGTCGCATTTGTAGATGATCTCTGGAGGGCTCGGGACAGAGGTTGCTCCTCTGTTCTGGTCCTATTAGACCTCTCAGCGGCTTTTGATACCATCGACCATGGTATCATGCTGCGCCGGTTGGAGGGACTGGGAGTGGGAGGCACTGTCTTACGGTGGTTCTCCTTCTATCTCTCTGACCGGTCGCAGTCCATGTTGGCTGGAGGGCAGAGGTCGACCTCAAGGCACCTGATTTGTGGGGTGCCACAAGGGTCGGTCCTCTCGCCTCTCCTGTTCAACATTTATGTGAAGCCACTGGGCGAGATCATCCGTGGTTTTGGGGTGCAGTGCCATCTGTACGCTGATGACACCCAGCTGTACATCTCCACCCCGGACCATCCCAACGATGCCCCTTGAAGTGATGTCCCAGTGCATGGAGGCCGTGCGGGTCTGGATGGGGAGGAACAGGCTCCGACTCAACCCCTCCAAGACTGAGTGGCTGTGGCTGCAGGCGTCCCGATATAGTCAGCTGGTGCCATTGCTGACTATTGGGGGAGAGACATTGGCCCCCACGGAGAGGGCGCGTAACTTGGCTGTCCTCCTGGATGCACGGCTGTTTTTAGAAGAGCATATGATGGCCGTGGCCAGGGGGGTTTCTATCAGTTTCACCTGATACACCAGTTGCGCCCCTTTCTGGATCGGGACTCCCTATGCACGGTCACTCATGCCCTCATTACTTCCCGCCTGGACTACTGCAATGCTCTACATGAGGAGTACTCGGAGGCTCCAACTGGTACAGAATGCAGCCGCGCGGGTGCTTATGGTAATTCTTGTGCTAATTCTGGCTGTTCACCGCCCCGAGTCCTTCGGGAGAGGGGGCGGTATAAAAATTTAATAAATAATAATAATAATAATAATAATAATAATAATAATAATAATGGTGACATGGCGCTCCCACGTGACACCTCTCCTGCGCAAGCTGAATTGGCTTCCAGTGGTCTTCCAGATGCACTTCAAGGTTTTGGTTCTCATCTTCAAAGTGCTCCATGGCTTAGGGCCTGGTTATTTATGAGACCACCTTCTGCCACCGATAACCTCCAACCGCCCAATACGCTCCCACAGAGAGGGCCTCTTCAGGGTGCCATCTGTCAGGCAATGTCGGCTGGCGACCCTCCGGGGAAGAGCCTTCTCTGTGGGGGCACCCGCCCTCTGGAATGAGCTACCCCCAGGGATACAACTGATCCCGGACCTCCGGACCTTCCGCCGGGTCCTGAAGACTTTTTTATTTCAGCAAGCCGGGCTGGGTTAAAAATCTTTTAATTGGGGAATTTTATGGGTAAGGGGTTTTAAATTGGGGAAGCCATAGATTTAATTTCGTTTTAAAGTATTTTAATATTTGTATTGTGTGTTTTTAATTTTGGCTGTTCACCGCCCCGAGTCCTTCGGGAGAGGGGGCGGTATAAAAATTTAAAAAACAAATAAATAAATAAATAACATACACACACAGAGACACATATATACACCTATATGTGCACATAAATACACACAGCATATATGCATTTCATGTTCTGCACATAAACTACTCACACATTCAAATGCATTTAAGCATAAAAATCAGTATATACAGTTCAAATTTCTGAAAAAACCTTGAAATGGCACTGCCAATAATAAAATGCACATTCAAGGGGAAAAAAAATCATGAACTCTCAGATCCTTGTAGAGAAAGAAGAATACTTAACTGGCACATTGCTGATACTGATGTAGCCTACTTTCAAGATGTCAAAAATCCTACAATTGTCCAGCAAGAGGAATGTAAGAGAGTGAAAGCTACAATTTTGTGTCCGCTTATTGGGGAGGTTGTGCTATTCATTTTACTAGACATTCATATCTAGGAAAACATATCTAAAACTTTGCTGAAAAACTTGGAGGGAAAGACCAGTTTCTGTCTTATAACAATGTGTAACAATTTGAGTTCATGCAAACTTTCTTCTTGGATCATACAATAAAACTACTAATGATGAATGCTTACTTAGAGGTAAATTTTAGCAAGATCAGTAAATTTTATGCCCTGTCTGCATAAAAACAATTGCCTTATGAAAATAGTAAATTATGTGAGGCAAATTATCTATCTATCTATCTATCTATCTATCTATCTATCTATCTATCTATCTATCTATCTATCCATCCATCCCTCCCTCCCTCCCTCCCTCCCTCCCTCCCTCTCTCGTTACCCAAGAATAAGCAGCAGCTCTGCTTATTTTCATTTTCCAACAATGAATTTCAAAAATGCCACCATCAAACTATTTTTCCCCTTAATTGGGAACAACAAAATTTCACCCCTGACTGTGAAATATTCACATTCAATACAGTATTAAAACATTAAGGGGAAAATATAAAGGCATTTTATCTGCAGTCTCAAATATTATATATTAACTGAAAGGAAAAAAGTATCTAGAATTCTCCTTCCAACAATAAATTCCTGCTGAGACATACTGACTTCTACCTAGGGCAATGCCAAAATTATTTTTGTTCGTTAGCAAATCCTACTGTAAAAACGAAATGTTGTACCTAATATAAACAATCTGAAATGCAACCAGTCTGACCTGATGGTAATCATTTTGTAAAACACCTGTCCTCACTTAATCGAGTTTAAGAGTATCTGCTCTGACTTTTAAGGTAAAACATTCACTAAGGTGCATCCTATGATGACTATGTCTATGTTTCCTTTCTCTAATATCAAGATTCTAGCAGTATTTAAATAAGAAGCCTATTTCCACTTTAATCTTTTTAGAAATGTTCTACATCAGAATAATGATGAACAGATAGAAAAAGCACCAAGCCAGACAGAAATACCAGAATGCAGAACCATGACATCAAAACCAACTAACAACATCATGTGATTGACATGATGACAATGGGGCTGATATTTTATGATGGCCAGAAGTTTTTCACCACCCTCATAGCAGCCATTCTGAGACTGTCATAATTCTGAACAGTCATAAAATGATCGGTCATAAATTGAGGACTTACCTGAAGGCTGTTTACACTTGTAAATGGATCATAAGCTTCCTAACAGACAGGAAGCAGCAGGTGAAGCTAAGCAGAATCACATCAGATACCTGTACAATTAGCACAGAGCCCTCCCAAGGCTGTGTGCTCTCTCCACTTCTCTTCTCTCTATATACCAATGACTGCATCTCAAAAGATCCCTCTGATAAACTACTGAAGATTGCATACGATACAACATTGATTGGTCTCATTCGAGACAACGATGAATCCGCATACAGATAGGAGGCTGAACAACTAGCCTCATGGTGCGACCAGAACAATCTGGAACTGAACACACTCAAAACCGTAGAAATGGTGGTAGATTTTAGGAGAAACCCTCCTATACTATCACCTCTTACAATATTAGACAACACAGTATCAACAGTAGAGAACTTCAAATTTCTAGGTTCTACCATATCTCAAGATCTAAAATGGACACCCAATATCAAAAACGTCATCAAGAAAGCACAACAAAGAATGTTCTTTCTGTGCCAACTCAGAAAGCTCAAACTACCCAAAGAGCTGCTGATACAGTTCTACAGAGGAATTATTGAGTCTGTCATCTGTACCTCTATAACTGTCTGGTTTGGTTCTGCAACCCAACAAGACAGACACAGACTTTAGAGGATAATTAGAACTGCAGAAAAAACAATTACTACCAACCAACCTGCCTTCCATTGAGGACCTGTATACTGCACGAGTCAAAAAGAGTTCTGTGAAAATATTTACAGATCCCTCATATCCTGGACATAAACTGTTTCAACTCCTACCCTCAAAACGACACTATTGAGCACTACACACAGAACAACTAGACACAAGAACAGTTTTTTCCTAAACGCCATCACTCTGCTAAACAAATAATTCCCTCAACACTGTCAAACTATTTACTAAGTCTGCACTACTATTAATCTTCTCATCATTTCTATCACCCATCTCCTCCCACTGTATAACTGTAACCTTGTTGCTTGTACCTTACAATTTATATTGACTGTTTCCTAATACGATTTGATTGCTTATTTTTACCCTATGACTATCATTAAGTGTTGTACCTTATGAGTCTTGACGAATGTATCTTTTCTTTTATGTACACTGAGAACATATGCACCAAGACAAATTCCTTGTGTGTCCAGTCACACTTGGCCAATAAAGAATTCTATTCTATTCTATTCTATTCTATTCTATTCTATTCTATTCTATTCTATTCTATTCTATTCTATTCTATTCTATTCTATCCTATCCTATCCTATCCTATCCTATCCTATCCTATCCTATCCTATTCTATTCATCTTAATTAATAGTAGAATTGGCCCTGTTTAAACATAGCTGTTCCCTGGACTGTCTAATACTGAATGGGGCCACAAACAATTCAATTCCTTTGCGCTCCAAGTACTATGAACTGCTTGAGTCAAAATTATCCCCAACCCCATTATACTCACAAGAATTTTATGTTAAGATATTTAGTTCATCAGTCTTACCAAAGAGAAATCATCATTCTAACCTCTACTGATGTCAATAAAATCTCCAAAGCTCTCAGGGCGATGCACAGCTAAAAATAAAAACAAACACATATAAAATTTAAACAGTTTAAAAGAAATTAAATAATTTGGCCCATTTCAATTAAGACAAAGACAACCCATATAACTTAAAATTGATCTTGGTATTCAAGATGGGGGACTCCATGCTTCTTACATCTCTCTCCCTCTCCCCCCCCTCTCCTAGGAATGACCAGTTGGGAATTGTAATTAATAGGTGGCATTAAATCTTTCCTACATGAGAAACGAGAATTAAAAAAAAGAAATCCTCAGTCATTAGCCTGGATTTAATCTGCTGAGGGAGATAGCCTTCACACCTGAGCCACTGTCACAGCATGGTATTCTTTCAATTAAATCCTTGCTTGTCTAAAGCAATGACAGTTTGGAGGACAAGATCAGGGCACACACTAATGAAAGTCCCTGCAGAACAAGGTCATTAGGCAGGAGCTGTTACAAGAAACAAACCACATAATCTGTCTTTCAAATTCTCTCTTAAGCAGGCATTAGGTTACCTTATCCAGTTTCTCAGCACAATTTCAGTCATGTACAGCACGGATGTACAAGATCTTTTGATCTATAAACATATAAACAATATTTTGACACAACCCAATGTCCATCATTTTTTTTTAAGAAATGCATTTTGGGACAAGGATATATGCCATAAATTTTGCATGTGACATATATTTTGCTTAAGTCTTAAATACTAAAAGACACCAATACTGGGGATGGATGGATTTCTTTTTTCTTTTTCAGTCTTCTCTTAATGTTTGGTATAAAATTACTCCATTCTTGCTATGTCACTATGCTATATGCCTACTGCAGCGTAGCAACAAATTAGGACAGAGAAACAAGACTTTGTTACAATATCCCTCCTGAGAAGCACAATTCCTACCCTAGTATGCCTCAAGAGAAAATTCTGAAGTCAAGAGGATGAGAACAAGTCTTACTCTTCCAAGGATAGATAATGGTGCATTTGAAGAAAATCCCTACAGAATATCAAAATAATAAAAAGTCCATAATTTTCAAGAGATGAGTTTATTATTATTTTTTATTATATGGTTTTTTTCAAACCTCTGTTATTCTAAATATTCTTCATATAAACATGCTCCTAACATCACAGTAAATATAATTCACTCTTATTTAGTCATAAATGGAACTTACAATAGATGGCTAATAACAATACAACATTGCTTTCTATATTTCTTGTTTCTATATTTCCTCCACTAGATATTTGCAACTATTGTTTGGCATGCTTTCATTTCGCCTTCATTCGTGGCATGCTTTCTATTCAGCCATGTTGAATGACTAAATCTTGATTAAATATGACTAACTCTTCTTATGCCTTCCTTTTAAGAATGATTGTACTTGCCCCAAGCCCAGGCTACAAGCTTTTTCAACAGGAGATGAAAGCTTATAAAGAAAAGTTGGCATGAAACTCTCCAAAGGACTTTGCTGTATTTTAAAAAGGTTGGCACATAGCATTATATTCAGATGAAAACAATCAGATCTAATTTGAAATCAGCTGGTGGATAGAAAAATATCTACGGTCATATTTTTTGTCACCATTGGGATTACTTTATTAGACTAATAATTGTACCAGAGATAGGGACCCATAGTTTTCTGGGAATTTCAGGGAGCCCATAAATCCCAGCTGACAATAATGAGTTTGGTCTAGTCAAGTGGTTAAGGCAGCAGGCTGGAAAGTGGGAGACTATGAGTTCTAATCCTGCCTTAGCCATGAAAGTCAGCTGGATGACCTTGGGCAAGTGACTCTCTCTCAACCCAACTCACTTCACAGGGTTATTGTGAGGAAAATAGGAGGAGGAAAGTGTTTTAGATATGTTTACTACCTTGAGTTATTGCAGAAATAATGAAAGCAGGATATAAATAAATATAATCAAAAGTCAGGAATGATAGGAATTGTTTTCCAAAACATCACATATCCCTCATCTTCAACCCTAAGGATATCTTCTCCTAAAAGTAAAAAAGGAATCTTTTACAATAGCAATATTTGTATGATTAATCACAGAGAAGACTGGAATAAGTTAAATAGCTGGACTGACTGCTTTACCAAAATTGTTTTAAACATGTATGACAAATGGATATGTATGCAACTGGAATTTCTGATTTGGTTCAAGTTCAACGTAACTGATTATATGTATAATATGATTTTAACTAATCCCAGACAATATTTTATGGACAGATTACTACTACTAAACTACTAAATTAATCTTTGTGAAAACTTATTACAGGGGGCATCTGCAGAGGCTAAGTACAATAGCACCAGATGCTATTGCCCTGTCCTTGAATCAAGGATCAAAGTTAAATATACATTACATAAAACGCTGCTAGCTAAAATCCTGATGGTAAATTTAATTTCAGAAAATATTCTGTGGTATGCCCTTTACAGGTATAAGAATAATATAAACATTTTTGTTGCTTATTTTGAAAAAGTATTTTACTTAGTAAAAGTAGTTTTGACTTGATCTGGTAGCAGTTTCCAAGACTTTAAACTGGTGAGAAATTTTTGCTTACAAATCATGTGTTCCAAAATGTGGTTTTCATTTGATTTTCCATTCCAATCAAATCACATGAAAATAGACATTGTGTCTGAATCTTAGTAAGAAAAATATGCATATGTTGCTTCTGTTTATTTTTTTGAACTGAAGACTGTAAAAATCAATGAACATCCCTATCCTATGGATTTGCTTCAAACAGTAGAAGTAGATTACCTAGTAATTCTTATATTTTTCTCTGTTGTGCAATGGGATAAATTTATTGGGTTTTTTTCTTTTTTAAGGAAGTTTCACACATAGATACACTCTTAACAAATATCAATAGGCCATTGCATAGTTAATGAGGTTTCCTATTAATTTCAGCAACTTCAATCATAATCTCAGTTTGCCCTTTTAGTCACCAATCATTAAGCATGTGTAAACTATAAGGAAGATGGCTATGATGGAAATACACAGGTTCTGTTGCCTCAGCAATGGGAGCTAAATCATTTTCAAGAATAACTACAGAATGTCCAGTTAATGTTCAGAAGTGGCTTAGACAACATTCTGAAGTGGTACGTGCAAGATTTTGCTCTTCTGGCCAATCTCAGTATAAGTAGTTGTAGACATCATGTGGAGTTGATTTCATGGTTTGAGCTACCTAATAGGGCTGACAGCATAGTAGGATTAAATTTACAAAAAGCATTTTTATATCTGTGAGATTCTTCTCTGAATCACTGTGAAAAGGATATGAAACAGGGCAGCATTTCTACGCAAGACAAGACTAAAATGGCAGAACTGAAACGATATATATACTTGATGGTAAGGGACGTGCCTCACCATGATTTTCCACTGTTCCCTGGCCTTAAGATCTCAGGAACAGACCAGCGGTGAAATGCTCCCGGTTCGGACCAGATCGCCTGATCCGATCGCGATGGTGGCGGGTGGTTCAGAGAACTGGTAGCAAAAATCCCTGCCCCTCCTCCCATGCCCATCTGAGCTATGCAATCATCAGAGGCTTTTTTTTTTACTTTTAAAAGCATTTTTTCTAAAATCTCTTCAGCTGAAAGAAAAAAAGCATTTAAAAGTTTTTTAAAAAGCCTCTGATGACCGCGTGGCTCATCTGGGATCGTCAGAGCCTTTTAAAAACAATTTTTCTGCAACCTCTTTGGCCAAAGAGGTTGTAGAAAAAATGTTTTTTTTTAAAAAAAAGCCTCTGACGATCAGGCTGTTGTGGTCTGCCTGCAGCCTGCAGAGCTGGCAGTGGAGTCGGACAGTGATGAGGCTGAGGAAGAACATGGGCCAGTCCTGGAGGCTGAGGAAGGCCCAGATGAGGGCTCTGCATTGGAGGCAGAGATGGGGCCAGGGCCAACGGGGAGTGATGTGCGGACTTTGGAGCCTCCAGAGGTTGACAGTAGAGAGGCAGAGGAATAGGAGGAGCCTGTTCCTAGTGCACATATGAGAAGAGCTGCCAGAAGGCAGCAGCAGATAAAGCAGAGAGGACAACTCGGGGGTAGGGCCAAGAGATGATTGGCCCTTCCCATAAGGCTTAAAAGACCAGCAATGGCTCTTGGCCTCTTTGACAGAAAACAATGTTGAGAGATTTGCTTCTGGTTTCACTGTATACATTTCTTGTCGGCATCTTCTGCTTCTCCACTAGTTTGCCTAATTATCCCAGGTCAGGTGATAAACTGTGGAATGGTGTTTTGAAGAATTTGCTTTAATTTAGTTTGGACTACACTGAGAATGAGTTAATTCTCAGCTGTTCTAATAAAGTCTGTTTGTTTTCGAACTGTTTGTATTTAATACTAACTACTTGGGCCTGTGTCACAACACAGGCAACTCAGCTAGAATCGTCAGAGCCTTTTAAAAGCATTTTTTTAAAACAACCTCTTTGGCTGAAGAGGTTGTAGAAAAAATGCTTTTAAAAGTAAAAAAAAAAAAAAGTTGGCTACGCCCACCCAGTCACATTACCCCCCACCAAGCCACACCCACAGAACTGGTAGTAACAAATTTTACATTTTCACCACTGGAACAGACCTTTCCTTTATCTTCTAAACCAAATTAGTTAATTAGTTTGATTGATCAATTGATTGATTGTGTACTATTAAGTTGTTATTGACTGTTAGTGACCACATGGAAAGACCTTCTCCAAGATGATCTGTCTCCAACATGGCCTTTTAGGTCTTCCATCAGTACACCCATCACTACTATCATTGAGTCCTTCCGGGTATTGAAGTTGGAAAGTTGGCATTTAGCAAGTGAACAATGCTGAGTTGTTATAGCACTCTGAGGACAGAAAAAGTTAGGGAGAAAGTAAATAAGATTGTTTCCAAATGGCCTTTATCTTTGTGCTGATCCTGAGGGACTCCTTAGTTTCCTGAAAAGCTTTGAGAAATAAAGTGGTAGAAGAGATGCCAAGTATGTTGGCATGTAATAAACTTGGTTGAATATGGGCATGAGTTTATGTTTCAGCTTACATAATTGCAATAAGATAATGAGGCACACTTATTTTGGTGTTGCCAAAGCCCTGGCAACAATTAATTCCAACTCAGATCAACTCCCACAATACTGTTTTGTTTTATATATTGGACTTCCTTTGAAATTTACATAGAAGTTGAACTTGGTCCAGAATGCATCAGCCTACATACAACACCCATGCTGCAGTCTCTATACCGATTACCAGTATGTTTCCAGGTATAATTTAAAGTGATGGTTTTGACCTATAAAACCCTTTTTATCTGCCCTACAAAGCAGGACCATATACTCCAAATGGGTCCTACATGTTCAATGTGTATGTCCTGGTTGAAGATGTAAAGAGTTCCTCCCTGCCTTCAAGAGTTTTGGAGGCGATCAAAGGATTTATTTTTGTTAGTTGGCTCCTACTCTTTGGAACAGCCTTCTGTTGGAAATCCATCTCCTGCCATCCCTTCTGGCTTTTAGAAAAACTGAAAAATAGATATGTCTTTGGTTAAATTTTTCTCATTGGCACTTATCAACTTAATAAGCTGGAAGGAATGATTCAATAATTTTATCTCCTAATGTTTTGGCATACTGTTATATTTCTATGATGGGTAGTTTTTATTCTACATCACCATGTGTCTATGGAGGGTGCTAGTGTAAAAATATAACAAATAAATAGATGGAGAGATAAATGAATAAATAAATAAACAGAGGCAGCTACAAAAAAAAGGTACAGGCTAAAGTCCAATATGATTGAAGACATTATGATCTCTCTAATGCTGTAATATAATTAATTGCCTGTCTGTTCATAGGCATGCAATAAATACTTTATAAATTTTGAGTAGGATTTCTGGGAAAAAGGTTGAGACTTCTTATAGTAATCTTTCTTACAACGATTAGTTTCTTACTGCTAATGGAAATGGAAAATCAGGTTCTTGGAAGAACGGAGAGCAATGAAGTTACCTTCCACAATATATATGAAGGATAAATGAATATCTGTGTGATTGCCCCTGGCCTGGCAACCACTGTGGTCTACACAGCTAAAAGGTTTTCCAGTCCTTGTTATAAGTCAACCATATCTAGTCTTTAGTAAGAGCAAACAAGATCCTTTTGTACAGTTTTCTGAAAGTTTTTTATCAGCATATCTCCCAACACATTTACACAACCTGTATTTTACACAATAGCACTGTGAAATGACAGCGAGCAGTAGACATAAAATTGACTGTACAGTGCTATCTCAATACTTGACTACTTCAAAACCTGTTGAATTTGGTACTCAATGCAGTTTGATACAAAAATGTTGTCTCAGTATTTATTGTTTGTTTGATATTGGACATGTTGTGATAGGAAGAGGGGGAACAGCCATGGAGACCAGAGAAGAAATTGGCCATACCAAGAAGATTGCTGCAAAAGGAAGTGGAGGATGGCCACAGAGGGTGGACAGGAAGTTGGCCATGCTGAGAAGGTCGCTGACATAGGAAAGGGACAGACAGGAAGTTCTTCCTGGCTAAAACAAAGAATCACGTGGTAAATCATGTGGTTTGTTTGGTACTCATCATTTTTAGTACTCATCACACTTCCTGGAACCAATTAACAATGAGTACCAAGTTGTTACTGTAACTCTATGAAATATCTTTATTTATTAGTGTTTCAGCCCACTTTTACTGTGTTTCCCTCAAAATAAGACTCTGTCTTACTTTTTTTGAACCCCAAAATAAGTGCTTGGCCTTATTTTTGGGGAGGTCTTATTATTTTGGGGTGCATGGAGGAAACCAGAAGAAATGGTGGGAACCAACTGCTCATGCGTTTAAATATTTTCAGGGAGGGCTTATTTTCAGGGGGGCTTATTTTAGTGCATGCGGTCAAACACCCAATTTATTATCAGGGGATGTCTTATTTTAGGGGAAACAGGGTATTATTTTGTAACTCAAGGTGATAAGCATATACCTTGAGTTTTCCTCCTCCTATTTTCCCCACAATAACAACCATCTGAAGTGGGTTGGGCTGAGAGGGAGTGTGACTGGCCCAAAGTTACGTAATCAGTTTTCATGCAGAAACAGAACTAGAATTTACACTTTCTTGGTTTCTAGGCCAGAACCTTCACCTCTACACCAAACAGGCTTTCAAACTGGAATGATAGTGACAACATATTCGGGACCATTCAAGATATAAAATGGGACTACAAATCATCTTTGGGGAGGGAGAAAGCCTCAGTAGCAAAATATACCGTAATTTCTTTCACTAAAAAATTCCAAATTAGGAGCTGAAGAAAACCATTAGTTCTCTGTGTGTGCACGTGTGGTATCTCATTTCAAAACTCTTGGCCTGTGCTACTAATGTTCTCTGGAGATTTTCTCCTTTCCTCTCCTCACCACCGCTGCTCTCACTTTCATCAGGCAGTGAATGTCATCCAGTTTTGTCAGATTTTGCTTCAGCCATTTTTGACATATCAGTCAGAGAGATGCTTTGAAGAGATTGCAAGATGACCAGAAATAGTTTACAAATGCCAGGCACATCACAGAAGTGTTATTAGCATAGGAGAACAGTTTTTACCTAAAGAACAACTGAATGTAACTGCAAAGTCACTTTACCTGTATATCTTTAAAAGTTTTCTTAACAAGGACAGCCTGGTTGCTTTTATTCAGGCTTTATTTTCTTAATTTTTTCTTTTGTGTTTTGCCGTTAAAAAAAATAGATGACTTTTACTGAGTGTTTATTTAGCAGAGCGGCTAAAAGACTGGTCTGCAAACGTGAAACTCATTTTAAATCATTTTTTTCCCCCCACACGTTCCAACATCATTCTGACTTGGCTTCACCCATTTCTTCTCCCTGCAGGATGGAGAATATTAGTTTGACTTCTCTTCAGAAAGGCCAGATAAACATTTTGGTAATAAGGATATTTATTGCTGCTGCTGCAAAGTAGAACCAAGACAAAATTTTGCAGTATAAATGCCTGAGCCAGCTCTGCCTGCTCGTAGGATCTACTAATCCTTCCATTTTCCACATACCAGTATTCCATGACAGGCAGTGTGGTCTAATACTTAAGGCATCAGGCTAGAAAATAGCAGTCTAGTCCTGCCTTAGGCACTAAAGCCAGCTGGGTGACTGTGAGCTAGTCATTTTCACTCAACTATAGACAGTGGCAAGCCAGTTTGCAAATCAGTTGTTTGTGTAATTCTGACAAATTGTGAATAACATTGACTTAATTAGAAATCCAAGGGAGGAGAGAATGATAAATTCTATTCACTATAAATTTGAACACAGAATGAGACTTAAATGCTAACCAATTGAGTATTTATGCTTTGTAGCAAATCACCATATAGCAAAGTTTTTTTGTGGAAGAGTGTGACTCAGGGTTTTGAGGAGTAAATTTGATAACACGTATGACATGTCTTGAGGCTTCTACATTTCTAGATGGTCCCTAGATTTTGCCTCAAGCACAGAGGAAAATAAACTCAGAGTTTATTGCATAGATGAAATATCCAAGGCATTTGGATAAGCCACAATCAATCAGTCTGCCACTCTGTATTCAATGCTTGCTTATTAATCTATTGAATACAGTTTTAACAATGAAAGAGGGTAATTTTATATATTTCAGATTTATGTCTTGGTGTTTTTTCTCAGGTGCTGGGGGTAATAATATTGCAATGCCTAAAGATTTCATCATATGGAACAAAACTGATACGTAAAAAGAAACACATATTGTGTGTTTGTGTTTTGCATGTTGTGTTGTGTTGTTGTTATTGTAAAATTAATAAAAAAAATTAAAAAAAGATTTCATCATATGCTTTGTAGCTCCAGAGTGGCAAATATCTATGAAATGAACACAAAAAAATATATCTTCTTAGTTTGACCACATTGGTTCAACCTGCCCCTTGACAGTTTCATACCTAGAGTAATGATTTGTCTTTCATTTTCAATAGAAATCAGATATACCTCTGTACAGTGCACAATTTTCATGCTTCTCACATTTTTCTTCTATCGATTTCCAGTGTTCGGATCCTGCTTTATTGAAAGTATCTTCCCCTCCTAGTGCAAAATGTCAGCTCAGTTTACAAAATACCACATCTTTTCCATCACTGGTTTCTATTCAATTAAGTTGCTCAGCCAAGCCAATGTTCAAAGTACTGCATTGGCTGCAGAAAAGTAGCAGTGTTTGTGGATAACTCGTGTTTCAACCAAATGAGATTATGACAAGTGCCACTGTCTGCAACAACTGACAAGCTGGCTATGCATAACATGCATGTTTTGTTGATATCAAACTTACAGAGCCAAAATGCATTTATATCTCCATCCTACATATGTTATATTTATGTAACCATTTGAACTTCACGCCAGGATGACTTCAGTATCTAAGGATTATTTTGCTTCTATTATATTGAAATTTAGCTTGAATCCAGATGGAAGAAAACCTGTGACACTATTTTAGATAATATATAGGGCCAAATGAAAATCTTAATCCAAGCAACAGCAATGGGAATAAATACAAATATAAATGTAGCGTATCCTGTTTTTCAGTATATAAAAAGATTTATTCAACTCTGTCTTTTAGGTTTTTTTACAATTATTTCATGATTTGAGCTCTTACTGCTTTATCCATAACTTTTTTCTAGAATGCTAAGCAGTGTTACTAAAATAGTATTATTGGAAAGTGTTTACATGCATTTTTAGATGTTGTACTTGTTTATTTTTGTATGTGCCACTTAGACAATTGTATATTCATACATGCAATAGATAATAAGTTATAATAAACAAATAAAGACTATAAAATAGCTGTTTATACTTGGTGGTGCTTTATAATTCATAAGTATATAAGTTTCCGCCCCCTCCCCTTTTGCTGGTCAATAATAGTAGGATTCTGTCCAACTGCAATAATGTTATCATGATTTAGAGAGCTACCATCTCTCTTCTCATCAATGAAAATTGGAAGATAATTTATTCGTATTGCTAGTTGGGACTGACAGGTAAGAATTGTCAGGAATTGTCATTGTTAATATAATTGTCATTATATTGTTGTTGTTAGTTGCAAAGTCGTGTCTGACCCATCGCGACCCCATGGACAAGGTTCCTCCAGGCCTTCCTGTCCTCTATCATCCTCTGGAGTCCATTTAAACTCATGCCTACTGCTTCAGTGACTCCATCCAGCCACCTCGTTCTCTGTTGTCCCCTTCTTCTTTTGCCCTCAATCTTTCCCAGCATTAGGCTCTTCTCCAGTGAGTCATTATATTAGTCTTAGCTATATTAGTTATTAGGGTCATGGTGGCTCAGTGGCTAAGATGCTGACCTTGTCGATTGAAAGGTGAGCAGTTCAGTGGTTTGAATCCCTAGTGCCGCGTAATGGGGTGAGCTCCCGTTACTTGTCCCAGCTGCTGCCAACCTAGCAGTTCGAAAGCATGTAAAAAATGCAAAATGCTAGAAAAAATGCTAGAAAAATAGGGACCACCTTTGATGGGAAGGTAACAGTGTTCCTTGTCTCTTTGGCATTGAGTCATGCCAGCCACATGACTACTGAGATGTCTTCGGACAGCGCTGGCTCTTCGGCTTTGAAACGGAGATGAGACTGCTCCCTAGAGTTGGGAACAACTAGTACATATGTGCGAGGGGAACTTTTACCTTATATTAGTTATTAGCAGGAGTTAATGCCCTCCATGGTTGGGCAACAAATCCCATCATTTTGACCTTTCGCTGTGCTGGATGGAATTGATGTGAATGCAGGCCAATCCTTGGAGGGCATCAGATTGCCTTTCCATGATACAAGAATATAAACTAAACCTACATTTATGGGTATGATGGAATGTGCACTTGAAGAAGCAGTGGAGATGAGTTTCCACAGCACTGAGCTTTCCCATGGAGGAGGGAGTACATTGCATTAGAGAGAAACCCAATTAAAGAGATTGTGCAGTGCTGGGCTTCATGTGCAAGGTGGGAAAGAGGTTCAGGATAGTCACACGCTAGAATCTGTCAAGCTATATCTAGCAACATAGAAGTTTAGAACTTTAGTTTGGCAAGTTTGGCCTGTCCATTAAGTGCAAGCAGATAAAGGATTGGACTTCGTTAGATTTCACTGGGTCATTTTTGAGCTTGGGCCTGGCATCTACAATGTTGCAAGGGAGGATGGAACACCTTGGAAAAAGGATAGACAAATTGATGATGCATAACATTTTTTCCTAAATTGTTTCAACTTGCAATAACATTAAAGTAAAGGTAAAGGTTCCCCTCGCACATATGTGCTAGTCGTTCCCGACTCTAGGGGGCAGAGCTCATCTCCGTTTCAAAGCTGAAGAGCCAGCGCTGTCCGAAGACGTCTCCGTGGTCATGTGGCCGGCATGACTAAATGCCAAAGGTGCCCGGAACGCTGTTACCTTCCCACCAAAAGTGGTCCCTATTTTTCTACTTGCATTTTTTACGTGCTTTTGAACTGCTAGGTTGGCAGGAGCTGGGACAAGTAATGGGAGCTCACCCTATTATGCGGCACTAGGGATTCAAACTGCTGAACTGCTGACCTTTTGATCAACAAGCTCAGCATCTTAGCCACTGAGCCATAGCATGGTTTTAACATTAAAATTAAATTAATTAAATTAAATTAAAGGTAATTTAACATTACCTTTTTAAATTCTGGACCAAAGAGAAGTTCCTTTCTTCTTCTGTTACCTCTTGCATCTCTTTGCAAATCATTCCTTGGGCATACTTCCTGCCTGCACAGTCAGTGAACCTTTTGCTGGGAAAAGTTGTATGTTTTTTAATTTTGGCTGTTCACTGCCCTGAGTCCCTTCTGGGAGAAGGGCGGTATACAAATTAAATTAATAAAATAAATAAATAAATAAAAAAACCAATTACATGAGTCTTTCACCCATCTTTATAGAAAGCTTGGACCAGGAAGGCTGATGGTTGGCTCAGACCATGGTTCTTTTGTCCTAGTTATTAGTTATTAAAAGGTGTTCTATCCCTGTCCCCACACACACACAAACAGCCAGCCAGGGGTTAAAGAATTACTTGGCACACACAAGGTTCGTTATCAAGAACTTGGCAGCAATACAATAACCGTCTGCCAAGTGCTTTACTTCAAGAAGAGGGAGTTTTCCTCCACCAGATAAACACCAACAAATACACACAGTTTTCAAAAACAGTCCAGCTCAAACAGAAACCTTCAGCAGATTCAGGCATTGTACAAAGTGACTAGCCAGAAGTTAGCTTTGTCCGTCACAGAGTCTAAATGGCCACCACACTCTCTCATATAGCCTCTGGGGTGTGGTCCAGTGACTCAGCTTAATCCCTGGCACGCCTCCTCATTTGTTGCAAATGTTTATCTCGCCTTCGTTGGCGTGGATCCAGGAACGACGTATCACCGTCATCGCTGTCATCGGAGACACCTGGCTCCTGGCCAATCTCCTCTCCTTCGGCAGACACCTGAGGCATAGCTAGAGAGCAGGGGCCTGGAGAGGGAGGCCTGGCTGGCTCCTCTCCTTCATGTTCGAAGCCTTCTCCCTCCGATAAAATGGGCTCGGGGGTCGGAGCCACAACAAAAGTTTTGAAAACAAGATATAGTGGTTGTGGATTGCTTCAAAAGGGATTTGACAAGTCCAAAGTTACCAATGATTTCTCGTTAGAATGGTGATATATTCCTTCTGTACATGTGAAATTATGATATCTTATGCCAGCTGCTGGGAATTTTTTGGAGAATAGTGGTTTTGAGCTTGCTTTTTTGTCTGTATGAGAGATTCTTTCTGTCATCTAGGTCAGGGCTGTCAAACTCCTGGCCCATGGGCCAGATGTGTCAGGCACTGGCCACGCCCACCCCTAGTTTAGCAAAGGGGAAAAAAGTCCCAATACGTCATGCAACACTGCCATGACGATTGAGTTTGACACCCCTGATCTTGGTGATTTCCAGAATGTGGGATTAAATAGCTCTTTTATTCCTGTAGTTATCTGAAGATATCATATATGTATTAACCATATACAATCCTCTTCTACTGTCTTACAAGAGAATTCATAAACATCATGTATGCATTTCTGCAGAAACAGAGAAGAGACGTTAGTAATTTTATAGGGACATCTAATATTTAAAAGTTATATGTACAAGTTTCATTGTTAACTTGTCTTCAAAATAATTCTGTGCTCTTTCCCTTCTCCCCAAATACCCGAAACTTGCAGAATTGTTTGTGCTAGTCTAGAACTATAATAACAATTTGATGATGATGCAGAATTATACTCAAAGTGGAGTTTGTTTCAGATCAAACTATACACAGTATGAGTATTCAGATTACCTCTACCGCTTATAGATGTTTTATTTGTCTTCAGCACTATGCAGAGAATTTAAAGCTGCCTACCTTTTAGTGACATTCTAGTTAAATGTGGTACAACTAATATCTTTTAAAAAAGAGCCAGTGATTCAGATTAGTTTATGCTGAGTCAGGAAGTATAAGCCTAGAGTCATTTCAAGTGGCTTATATACTTTACTTGGCTTGCTTTTCAGTTTTAAGAAGAAAAGAGAAAAATAACTTTGGAGTGGAAGTAGGGGAAATTTATCTTGTGCATGCATTTTCACTTTCTATCCCAGTACTTAAGCTTTGAAAATCGGCTCACTGATATTCTTTTGTATGTTTCTTAAAATTTCTGCAGTGAATTCTAATAATTTAAAGCCATAATGAGCTCCTGTTTGGCTCTTGCTCTTCAGTCAACTGTCAAAATCTTAACTATCCACTGTAAAATGGAAGTCAGATGGTGGTCTCTAAACTTAGTTATTTGCTTGTACATCAGTAGTGGGTTGCAAAACCCGTTGCTACTGGTTTGCTCATGCCTGCACACATGCGTTTGTGCGCGATGCTTCTGCACACGAGCTCCTGCCACTGCTGCTATCGGTTCACTGATCGGTGTAGAACCAGTAGCAACCCACCATTATTGTACATGTTGCATTACCCAACTGGGAAAAATCTTCAATGTTAGTGTGAGATTTACTCCCTGTTTCCTTTAATACAATAGCTTGCCCTCCTAGTCTGCTTTAGATGTGTGGTTTTCTCCTTGGTAGTTCCTTGATTAGGGTATTGTTTTCTCATTGATTATTTACATGCAGAATGTTTCATTATCTAACCAGGTAACACCATTAATGCTTGTAAACATTTTGCTGCCCAATTTTTGATTAACAGGTCTCTTTTGAATGGTGTGTAAATGTGGTTTATCTCTATGTGTCTATTAATGACTGATTTGTTTGAATGTCAAACTTCCAGGAATTTTGATTTAAATGTTATTTTTTTCATCGCTTATATTGGTTGTACTATAGTGGTTTGAGTGGTCAGGCATTTGTTTTAATAAAGTTTTATGAAAAAAAGATAACACTACCATACATCAAAAACATCTTAGAAACAACCAAAGGCTATTATAACCACACAACATCACTGTAGCAAACAAATCAACTAACCTCCTCCAAAACATCTTAAGTAAACCAAAAGATATAGTAACTCAAGAATAAAAATCAGGAATCATCTTTAACATAGAGTGTAAGGACTGTAACAGCTGCAATGTAGGACAGACTAGCAAAATGCAACCATGAACATCAACAAAGAAGACATAATGAAATCACCTTAATCTCACAACACATGGACAGACTCAACCAGACAGACTCCTAGTGTCAACTGGGAAACTGTGAGCATTCTTGACCAAGCTGAATCCAAAAATGCTAGGGAATTCCTGGAATTTGGCAGAACAAATCAGCCATCAATAGACATATAGAGATAAACCACATTTACACACAATTCAAAAGAGAGCTATTAACCAAAAAAACAGAGAGAGAAATCCTTATACGCATTGATGATGTTACCTGGTTAGATAATGAAACATCTGCAAACAAATATCCAAGCTCAGAGAGCACCAAGGAGACTTCAGTTCAATCCTGAGCTACAGATGTTCTCTTCTACTTGATAATCCACTTTAGATTTAAATTATTGCATTACCATGGGAATTAATCCACTTGGCTACATTTTACAGTCATCTTACATAAATAGAAATATGGTCATTTTGTTTTATTACCCATTTGTGACTGTGATTCCTTTTTATTTCCTCATGCAAGATGTTGAGAAACAAGGACACACAAATTCATTTTAAAAGGGTTCCTGTCCTTCAGAGAGCTTGTCCTTTTGTCAGTGGCCTCACAAATAGTTGGTCACTGGGGGGATATTACTGCATAGACAAAGCAGGAGCTGAGAAGCTATAAATATCTTAATTTGAGCTTCTTGAAATGAGGTGTAGTTATGTAAAGCAGCATTAACCATGTTAATACTGCCTTTACATTGTCCTCTTTAAGACCTATCATGTTTTACATGTCAGTCTTTTCATTAAGTGACAGTGAGGAAAAGTGAACAAGAGAGTGAGGATTGAATCATTCCATTTTTAGGGAAGATTGTATTCTGTGTTCCTCAAAACGATGAAAAAAAGTGATGATCCCTAGTTTTGATGGTCATGTATAGCGTAGACCAAATCACCAACAATTGCTTTTGGTCAAGAGTGCATTCAAAGAGTAAGAATTGTATTTAAAGAGGTTCCTCTGCTGACAGCTCTTCAATCCAGCACAAGCTTCTATACTTTGGAATATTTTTCTTTATCAGTTCCTCCTCCATAGGATTGCTTTTTTTTTTTTTTTTGAGAAGCTATCAATGTCAAATAACAAAATATTTCTTGGAGCATATTTAAGGGTGAAGAGTGCTTCATTACTTCTGTCAGATCCGTGTATCTGCCATTCTTCAGAGGAAGGGGGGATTTGGCTCTTCATGCATTTACTTTCTCTTCTCCTTTCTATGTATCCTATATCCTGCCTTGCATTCTTCTATAACCTTTCACCCAATTTATAACCATTGCCTGGTGCCTTAGTTGCCTGGAAATTTCTCACCTCTTGGGAAATATAAGGGGAGGGTGGACCATGTGGTCTGCGACACCGGAAAATGGCCCTGAGAAAGTCCTCTTATCTCTTTCTCAGAGCGGCTAGTACAATAACATCTTCACATCTGAGGATTGGTTGAATCCACATCAGACTGTTGGGAGGGGTTCCTAATTTCCTTTATCCTAGTTGTATGGCCTCAGAGCCTGCTTTGATTCTGTCCTGCTATCACCCGTTTTCAATAAAAGGTTCCTTTTGAAATACCAAGTTTCAAGAGTCTTTACTTTCTTGAATAAGGGGGAGAGGCTGGACCTTACCACTTCTTATTGACAGGAAAATTGTCTTAATTAGTATTAATGTGGCTCACCTGATTATATGGTGTCTTCTTTATGGCCAGTGGCTTTCTCAAGAGGCATTTTTTTTGCTATGTTCCCTTTAAATTTTCTCCTTCTTGTGGTGGCCGTTGCTCCTTCAAGCTGGCCAACAGAGGAGCACTAAACGTAGAAGCTGAAAAATACTTCTTCATTGCTCTTCTCTTGCTATAATTTTCTGTGGTCAAAATAATAATTTAAAAAATATTATCCCCATCCCCAGTCCTGCTGTTGCTGCATATGAATGGGCAAAACCACTTTCTGAAAGCATCCAGGGAAAGCAAGAAAGCAACACAAACTCTTTGATTCTAAAGTGAATAGAAGGATCCAGATTGTGTGATGAAGGATAAGTTCATATTAACCTTGCTGCATTTCCTCCGGAACAACAGCAGAGTTAATTAATTTCCAAAGTTAATCAGTTCTACATATAAAGATGGGTGAAAACCCAGAGCATTGTGGAGATGTAAAAAGACCGTTGGTTTCAGAATGATACAGCTATTGCATATGGAACAGCTCTACAGATAAGTTGCTTAATGACCATTCAAAGTTATTATGGAGCCCCCTAAAAAAGCTATGAACAACCCATTTTTGAAGTTACAATGGCCACAACTCACCTCTTCATCACTGTGTTTTGTAATGGTTTTTTGCTGGTTTCCAAGGTTTGCTTCCTATTTCCAGTAAAAAAATGCCCATTGGGAAAAACGGATTTGTTTACTGACCACCACAAAAAAATGGACCTGGTTACGTGATGCCTCAACTTAATGACTTACAACTGTAATTCCTGGCTCAATTATGACCATATGTTGAGGACCACCTGTGAGAATATGTGAAGGAAAAATACGTTCTGAGCTAATAAGCTGGGACCTGTAAAGTATTCATTTCTCCTCTTGAGATATTGCTAAACCCTCATTGGAAAATGTGTTACAATCTTTAGAGAATTAAAACAGTGGCCATGGTGAGCTTTTTGAGGCTTATGGACAATACATTGCAGTAGTTCATTTATCCTTATGAAGATGACAGCAGCCTAAGGCTGTACTTTTAGTTTTTTAATTTTTTATCTGCAAAGACGTATCTGCTTTGTAAAACAGTGTTCAGTTGTTGTTTTTTAAGTGGAGAGGGTCAGACTGAAAGATGGTGCATTTTGCCTTGCAGAAGTTTTCAGTGCACTGGCATCTATACAAATAATACTCAACTTACGACTACCATGTTTTCCCGAAAATAAGACCCTGTCTTATATTTTTTTGAACCCTGAAATAAGAGCTTGGCCTTATTGCCATACGTACAAAAGCCCGATTGGGCTTATTATCAGGTGATGTCTTAATTTGGGGAAAACAGGATACAACTGAGCTCAAAGTTTGTGTTGCTAAGCAAGACAGTAGTAAAGTGGATTTTGCTTCATTTTATGATCTTTCTTGCCACAATTATTAAGCGCATCAATGCAGTTAAGCTGCTAGCGTGGTTTTTAAGTGAATCTGGCTTCCCCAGTGACTTTGCTTGTCACAGGGTCACATGCAAGTTGATAAGCATCCAAATTTTGATGATGTGATCATGGGGATGCTGCAATGTTTGTAAGTCTAGAAAACCCCATCATAAGTCACTTTTTCAGTGCTATTTTAACTTTGAACAGTCACTAAACAAATGGTTGTAAATTGAGGATGAACTGTATGCACATTTGTGACATGGGCAGAATTATGCTCAGGATCAGCTACAAAACCTTTTATGCAACCTAGTAGCTTCATAGTTTATGCTCAAAGAAATAGGTTGACATGCCTCATTGCATCCTAGGACAGGACGCTTCTGGTTAAGAATTTTGATGATATCAAGTGATATTTTAGTTACCTATTCCATTGATTGATTGGTGAGCTCAATCACTTCAGTCTTTTAGACTCTTACTGATTACAAAGCCTTTCTCCATGATGATTTTATCCCTAACCTAGTCTTTCAAGTCTTCCAATGGTGCACCATCATCACTGCAACCAGTGTCCATCTACCTTGCTAACCATATTATACAGGGCTGAGATACAGTGACCAGCCTAAAGGCATCCAGTTGGCTTTGTGTCTAAGGTGAGACTAGAATTCACAGTCTACTGGTTTCTAGCCCTCAGGCCTTATTAGTGGGTTTCATAGATCTTCATACCTTTAACCGGCTGGATGCCCCTTTGGGCTTTGAATTGACTATATTTCTAATTTTTTCCCCCTTTAGAAGTAGCAATGCACACATATATATTGAAGGAAGGGCATTTCCTCTAACAATATTACCACATATTTAACTCTCATATATGAAGGTTAAACACTGTGCAGGTACATGCTATCAGTCTACTAAAATGAAATCAGCAGGAGGTTCCAGGTGAAACCAATTCTGGAATCTCTGGATGGATGTACTTTCATTC
This sequence comes from Arizona elegans, assembly GCA_022577455.1. NCBI lineage: Eukaryota > Metazoa > Chordata > Lepidosauria > Squamata > Colubridae > Arizona > Arizona elegans. Next base: position 115,762,015 of record JAKOOJ010000002.1, read on the forward strand.
TTTCCCTCTCTCTGCTTAGACAAGTACTAAATTTCTTTTCCACAGTATTCGGTGACATTGCAGAAGTAGATGGAATTTTGAAGATGTTTTCCAACAGAAGATACAATCAAACAAATTATTCCATTGACATCAGATTTCAGATATTAAAACTAATCTGACCTTCGCAATTCAGATGACAGTCTTCTGAATCTATACCATGACCCCTATCTATTTTTCCTATTTTCTTTTGATGTCACAAACTGATATGTCTCTTTTGATAAATATTTGGCCTTTGTCCACAGCATCAAATTTTGAAAAAGCCCTTTAACATTTTAAATTGTTGTCTTGGTTGATTGTATCTACCGGTATTTTAAAAAGTTGCACCACAAAAATTCCAATTTTTCTTTTTCCGAATAGGAGAGACACGCATCATTTCAAGACAGAGCAGCAAAAGAAGTTCAACAGTTGGCTTCCAAGCTTTGCAAATCCAAAAGGCTTGAGAGAGCGAGGAGAAAGAATAATTGTAGCTCTGAGATAGGAGACAACATTCTTCCTTTTAAAGGACATAAAAATCAATTACTATAATTTTGCTTCCTGATACATGAAGTTCTGTCTAAGCTTGTTTTTCTGGTCTCTAATTGGTACTAGCGGAAAAGGGCTTGAACCAGATGGAAAGAACTGGCAGGATGTAGAAGGTGGAATGGGATAGAGAGGCATAAAGCAGATATAAATAAATGAAAGGACATTGTGTTTTATAATGCTTCCCAATTAATGCATAATGTAGACCCTTAGTTTAAGATTGAGCATCACTAGCTTAATACGAGGTGCCTTCTCCTTTGCTTCCATTTCCTCCCACTCCTGATTAGGATAATGGCATAGGATTTATTTCTTTCCTTGCTGGTATATCGTCTGATGCAAAGCCAAGTGACAGAAGAGACAGCAATGCCAAATTGTTATGCCGAGGGCAATGAGTTATCTCATGCACACAGTTATAGAAATACACAACCTGGAACTAATGGGGAAGGAGGATTTAATTCCTATTCATTGGAGAAAAAAATTGCTAATATTTCCTGGAATAATAGTAATAGTATTAGTATTAGTAATAGTATTTTTTTATGTAAAAGTTGTACATAAAATCTGCAAGATGATATGTAGCACATTGCCATCAGGACTAAGAATTTGTTATCATGCTCATATATCCTATAGAGAGTGGGAGGGAGAGACTTTTAAATTGTAAATATTTAAAGACATCAGATATGAGATCAATTTTTAATTGCATACATACAAGACAGTCCAGCCAAAATTAGTTGCCAAAATATGAATAGCAACCTTTGCAACTAATATCCATAGTTGAATTCTTACATTTAATAGGTTTCCAGGGGGCAATAAAATAAATAAAATAAAAATAATTTAAAAATCCTTGATTAATAGGTTCTATGGATATCTACTCATAAGGCAGACTCATTGAATTCAATAGAGCTTATAGCCCAAATAAGTCTTATACAGGTAGTCTTTGACTTAACAACAGTTCCTTTATAAAGTTACAGTGGCACTGAAAAAGTGACTTATGATTGTTTTTCACACTTACGACCCTTACAGCATCCCCATGGTCACATTATCAAAATTCAATGCTTGACAAGGGGTTCATATTTATGACAGTTGCAGTGTCCCACGGGTTATGTGATCAACTTTTGCAATATTTTTACAAACAAAATCAAGGGGAATCCAGATTCACTTAACAACCGTGTTACTAACTTAACAAATGCAATGACTCACTTAACAACTGTGACAAGAAAAGTCATAAAATGGGACAAACTCACTTAAATGTTTCACTTAGCAACAGCAATTTTGATCTCAATTGTGATTGCAACTTGAGGAGTACCTGTGCTGACTTTTCTGGTTTAGGTCCCTAATGAATTTAATAGACTTTGTGTCTGAGTAGGCATATATAGGATTAGAGTCAAACACAGTCTACCGTATTTACAAGAATAGATCCTTTCACTGCTGAAACAGATTTTGCCATCTTTTGAAGCATTCTAAAAACTTATTAAAGAGATGACAGAAGGTGAGTATGCAGCATTTGTAATGCTGCTGTTTTTTCATAGCACTTTCAACTCTGAAAAAAATGTCAGGACCTGACCAACTCAGAAATAAACCACTCATAATTCTAATAGCATCTAATTGTTTTATCAGTCGGTTAGAAATTGTGAGAACTGTTCGCCTACAGTCCAGTTATTTTACTGGTGAGATGAATGTTCGAAATAGTGATACCATTGAACTAGTATTAATAATTACCATCTGGGTATATGAACAAACTGAAAAGGATTGTATTTCAAGGCGATTTAACAAAATTCAAGAATAGGTAAGAATTGTCGGGTCCTTGGTGCTCTCTGAGTTTCGTTGCAGATGTTTCATTACCCAACTTGGTAATATTATCAGTTACCTAGTTGAGTAATGAAACATTTGCAACCAAGCTCTATAACAGCTCTATAGATATATGTGAGACGTAAAGAAGAGCAAATAACAAAATATGCATAATGATCTTGCAGGGCAAACCTTCTCTTTTGTATGTTCATTTTGACATTGCTTAACTTTGGTGCAACATCACCATGCATATTATATCAATTTGATGAAATCTCAAAATTCAGCAGATACTCTGAACAGCTACTAGTGTGAAGAACATTTCATTTTTTTCTCTAACAACTTCCATTAAATTTAATAAAGAAATTATTTTGGTTTGTTTCAAAATAGAAGATTAAAAAAAAAAAATACTCAGAGTGGGTTCACATTTGTTGCATTTATTCATTATGAGATGGCCAAGAGACATTTGTGCCAATACTCCATCTTTCACTGTACAATCATCTTGGCCAACCCCCTACTTTTTCATGCTTCAGTTAAACTCAAAAAAAAAAAAAAGTTGGAAGGGTTGGAGGGTAACTTGAGCCTTTTCCAGAAGCATTGGCAGCTAGAAGCAGTGGTTAGAATGCAGTATTATAGGCTACTTCTGCTGACTGCTGGCTTCCTGACGTTTGGCAGTTCGATTCTCAGTGGCTCAAGGTTGATTCGGCCTTCCATCCTTCTGAGGTTGGTAAAATGAGGAGCCAGATTGTTGGGGACAATGTGAAGCGATATATAAGTTTAAGGGCCTGTTGCTATTGCTAGGCAGGTTACAGGGTGATAAAGAGATTGGGGACAAAATCCCTGCAACAAGAAGGCAAGCTCAAAAACACCAGTGAACAATATTATAAAAGAATTTCCAAGCACCGCTGAGAGAGGGCTGTAAGGCACTGTGAAGCCGTATATAAGTCTAAGAGATATTGCTAATAGAGAAGAAAAATAAAAAACAAAATTTGCCAAAAGGAAAATACTTCTGACAAACCAAAGGCCAGACTTTGTATAATATTATTAGTAATATTATTAGAGATCTATGAATATATGGATCATAATCTAAAATGCATTAAGGGATATGTAAGTTTGTTACTGCAGTGTACATTTGTTACTGCAGTCTTACCTTCTTTTTCCCTTACCTTTCTCATGGGGATGATCACTCTTTTTAGTAAAACTGCCAGTAAAGGCTGCCTTTTATTGCACTTGATACATGGGTATTTCCTGTACTTTACAGGGATGATGGCGATTTTATTGTTTTAGTTAGTTATCAAAAACAAGACTAATAGAAGTACAGGAGATACAGGAGATATATATATATATATATATATATATATATATATATATATATATATATATATATATATATATATATACACACACACACATACATACATACATACATACATACATACATACATATATATATATATATATATATATATATATATATATATATATATATATACCTTCTCTTCCTATTTCCTAGCACATGTGTGAATTGAATCAGAAAATATTTATGTGTATTTATGAATGACTATATATGTACATGTATAATTGTGTGAGATGTATGAGAGGGGGGAAAAAGTGCAAGAGGGAGATGGAGAAAAACAAAGAAACAGTTCAAAAGCCCAAAATGTAATGTGCTTTCTATATTTACAACTCTCTCCCCTACTTCATGCTGCCATTACAAGCCCTGCTAAATTTGTGACTGCAGTTGTTAAAAATATGGTTCCCATGAAGCTGATAGGCCCTGTTATAGGAAGTAATCATAGAGACCTCTCGGGCTGCCTACCAGAGTGCCACTAACACTTTCAAAGATAGAGTGACTATTTTTCTGGTTGCATTTCAAGCCAGGCAGGGACTCTGGGAGTTGAAGTCCACCCATCTATAAGCTGCTGGGGTTGAGAAACACAAGGTTAGGTGACTGTGCACAGCTGATATCAGTACTTGCATGTAAATGTATTTTTAGGAGTGAAGTATGCACATGCTCTGTATGAATGAAAATTGTACAACAGCAGGCTTATATTCAATCCTTAAATTTCCAGCTGAGACTAATACTGAAATGGTTTTATGCCATATTTTTTAGTGACAGAGAGATACTAGAAAACCGAGAGGGCTTTATAACCAATGTAGTGATAATCCATTCCAGTCCTGTTGAATTTAATGATAGATTCTTTCCCTTTATTCAAGGTCAGACTTAAAAGCTACAAGTCAATGGAGAAGGAAACAATTTGTGGTACTGGATTTCATTCTTTTGAGGTTGGACTTCTCTTTCTTTTACTTCATGGAGAAATGCTAGTAATCCCCTTGTCCTAAATAATATAGGTTTGTAGTACCAATAGACAGCATCCTTCATGGAAGTTTTTTTTTTTTAAAAAAAAAACAAATACATAATTATCTGCAAGAGTAACATACTTGCTTTTGCCAGGCTTACAATTACAGCAGTCGCCATTGTCATTTTCAATGCTTGCTATAGGCAAAATGAAATAGCAACTGTAATGTGCAGGCAAACTTTTATTTTCTTAAACAGCTTCCTGCTTGCATGCCTTATTTCTTCGCGTAGTTATATTCTATGCTGCATCCCATATAATAGCATTACAAAATAGCTTACAAGTTCACACTCAGTGGAGAAAATGCCGTCAAGGGAATTAACACCTAGACAATTCCATTCATTAAATATACAGCTGGACTGAACTGAAGCAGAAAAAAAGGGCCAGGCTAGGAAGACCAGAAAAATAATGACAGTGAATCATGACTTTCATCCCCACAGAAATGTTGGTAGACTCTACTTGCCAAGGAAAATAGGTAGGCATGGAATGTTGCAAGTACACCAGACAGTTGAAGAAGAAAAGAAGGCATTGGAAGAATATCTGAAGGACAGTGGAAAAGATGTACTGATGTATCAGGAAAACTTACTGAGTATTGGAGAGACCAAACTCACCTACAAGAAACAGCAAATGGAAAATAGTATACAGACATACCAAGGCAAAGTATTACATGGCCAGAACATTAAGAAAAAAAGAAAAAAGAAGGCAAAGAGCAGGAAAGTTGAAGAAAGAGACAGAGGAGCTAACTCTGGTTGCACAAGACCACACCTGAAGAACAAATGCATACAAAACAGAATTGAGAAGACAGCAACAAACAGTAAATACAGCTTTTGCAAAGAAGCTGAAGAAACAGCTGCAAGAGCTAGAACAGCTAGTTAGCTGCTGCAAGAACATCACATGGACTGACTACAAAGAATGACTTGACAAACTAGCAACAATGGTGCATTGGAAGATCTTCAGGAAATACCATTTGACTGCAAGCAAGTATTGGTGGCACCACAAAATATAAAGTTATAGAAAATGAAGGTGCCAAAGTGTTCTGGGACTTTAAATATAACACTTACAAACTTAATTGTTGATATGAAAGACAAAAAAAGAAATATCTGGATAGTGGAGACAGTAGAATAAAAGAAAATCACAAAATATTAAGATCTGCAAATAGACATAGAATGACTGTGGCAAAAGAAAGCAAAGATAGTACCAATAGTAATAGGTGCCTTGGATGTAATCCCAAAACTACTGGAGCATCACCATAGGAATTGACAAAGACACCATCAGTCAATTGCAAAAGACAGCTTTATTTAGAACAGCTTCTATGCTGCAATGATACCTTTAACATCTTCAAGCAACATTTGCCTATTCCTTGGGAAGAGCTTGAAAGGTGGATTAAAAATACCAACTTTTGGCTAATCTAGCTGACTTTGTGACTCATCATCATCATCATCATCATCATCATCATCATCATGCCTTTAATGATAGATTCTTTCCCTTTACTCAAGTCAGACTTAAAAGACACAAATCAGTAGAGAAGGAAACAATTTGTGGTACTGGATTTCATTCTTTATAGGTTGGACTTCTCTCTTTTTTTTACTTCATGGAGAAATGCTAGTAAAGATACAAAAATCCACTGACAATCCAAACTGCCGACTTTGCAATGACAAAGTTGAAATTGTTTCACATTTAATATGTGAGTGCAGCAAAATCCCACAAACTGATTATAAAGCAAGACATGACCGAGTTACTAAATTAATCCGCTGGTCAATATGTAAAAAATATGATTTACCAGTATCCAGAAAGTCATGGGAACATAAAAAGTTGTTGAAAATGAGAAGGTGAAGATCTTGTGGGACTTTCAAATACAGACAGATCATCATTTGGAACACAACATATCAGATATCAGTTATCAAAAACCAAAGCATACAATTTATTGATATCGCTGTACCAGGAGATGCCAGAGTCAAAGAAAAAGAACTGGGGAAAAAAAAAATCACGAAATACCGTGACCTGGCCATCAAACATGTTTATGGATAAAACATGTAAAGTGATACCCAAAGTCATTGGGGCACTTGGTACCATGTCCAAGAATTTTCCAAAATGCATCAATAAATTGCAGCTTCCTGCAATAACACCGGCAGAACTGCAAAAAATTGTGCTACTTGGAATATTGTACATTTTAAGAAGGTTGATACCTAGGTTGATACTAGGATGCTGGCAGTAATCCGTATAAACCATCAGCGACATTCAATAATATTTGTGATACATTTTTTAAATGTTCAGTTGACTGAGTTTCATGTTTAATGAATAAAAGTTTATAATAATAATAACAATAATAGTGAAATATGAAAAAGCTAGAGATTATACAATAAAGAAAATCTAGATACATCATACTGATTAAAATAAACATTACAAAAGAAAGCTAGATAACAGAAAAAAGAGGAAAATATGCATATAATAGGTGTAGATTGGCAATACAACATTAATGCAGTTCTTACGCTTATCATTCAATCTAGACCATATAGAAACATTAATTTTTTCATTTCACAACACAGGGACTTTTCAAAAAGCAACGTTTTGAAAGTCATCCAGTCTTTCAAATATGGACAGTAAGTTTCTTTCTAGTTACATAAAATTATCTTCTTTGCTGTACCTTAAGCTTGATAGATTTAAAGCTCTATGTGAGACTATAAATTCCATGTTTTAGGAATGAAATTCAACAATATATTAAGAGGCCTAACTATACAGTTTCTTCCCAAAATTGTACAGATATATGCAATAATTTGAAACTAAAAGAAGGTTATAGCTGGAGAAGACCAGATCAGATAAATTAAAGAACTTTCAAATACCTTACAATGCCAACATCTAGTATCGAACTCTCTATAAACATACTTTTAGGAATTTAATAAACACCATATTTTCTGAAGAACAAATTATTTAAATTATAAGAAATCTATCTTATGTTTAGTGATGATTAGAATATCATTATAAATAGAAAACAATATAAAACACATCATTAAACTGTGAAATATAATAACAAAACAAATAAAATGGAATCGTTCAGCCAACATTTATAGAAGGACAGTCTGGGCAAAGACAGTGATCTTCAGCAAATTCAAATAAGAGGTAACAGTTCTGGGAAAGGGTATTCCAGAGTATAAGTGACACTACAGAGTAGTGTCATTCTCATGAATGACTGCAAGATGCTATGCTGTTGATTTTGGTACATGCAGAAAGATCAGCTCTTACTCACTGACCAGATCTGTAGATGTAAAAGGATTCTGCTAGGTAATATGGTTCTGATGTATTTAGTGCCTTCCTTATACCTTAAAAGCAAAATTTTGAATTTGGTTCTCTAGGACGATGTGATGAAATGTAGTCTAGATTCTCAAGAGGGAGGGAATGCATTCAAGAGGAGTACGAGTCAATTCAATTCAGATAGTTTGTGTGAGGGAAAGAAGATGAGGACAGTCCGTTCCTAATTGTTCCCAGAACATAGTATATGCTTCATGTGGGTAGTAGTCTGCTTCATTTTGGCGAAAGATTCTGTCTATAGGTATAGAATAATAAAGACATCTATTTGGAGGAATCACAACATATCTTTCTTGGTTTTTGGAGACTGACAGGCAGCAATATTGGCTTGTGTTATGGAACTACTGACCTCTTTTATCCAGGTGAAAAAGCGAAAATATGGTACACATAAATTTTATTGCAAAGTCTCAGTCCTGAAGCCTTTTGAGAGATAAAATGTTTTTCCAGACAACTCTTGCAGTAGGAATGACATTCAAAATGTATACTTATGCTCTCACTGTTGGCTTCTCTTTACTTTTTCATCTTCTTTATTAGAAGAAATCTGTTTGGTCCTTAAAGCATTATAAATATATAACGTGCTTTATATAAGTACTTTAGAATAGAAATTGTCAATATTTTTAAACTCTAAAAGCCACTCAGGTTTTTGGATAACATACTGCATATCCATTTACATATCATCCTCTTCCACCTTTGCACGGCCTTCTCTTTCTGCAGGGATACTGGAAGGAAATATGAAGCAAAAAAAAAGTTCCTTTTTTCTTCTCTTTTGTTTCTGCTTTCTCCTTTTTCTCAATTATGATTGTGAGGAGGCTGGGAATGTAGTAGGCAAGTCAGTTGATGATTATCTCATAAATGGCAATTCAGCTCAGGTGGTGAGAGGTTTGAGGAGAAGTTTTTCAAAGAAGCTCCTTAAATAACTTTAATTAATTAAATTAACTTTAATTAATTCAATTAATTAATGGGGGACATACACTGGCTCATGTGGCTAGGAATACCACTGAGAGGTCAACACTCAGCAGTTCAAAACCTGAGAAAGCGAGCTGCACGAGGAATGAGTTCCCACCAATTTGCCCACCTAGCCATTCAAAAGCGTGCAAATGCAAGTAGGTAAATGGGTACCACTTCAGTGGGAAAAATAACAGGGACATGAAAGGAGCCCCCCGGACAATGGTGATGTAATTAGCTAATTCTTTCAACCCAGAAGTGCCTTGGTAGTGTTCTGACCTAGGCTTCCTGAGTCATTAAAACACACGAGTAGTCCCAAAAACCTCTATTATTGCAACAGCTTTGAATTCTGTTCATTCACGGATGAGTCCCAATTAGTTATAAAGAGTCCTTCAGGAGAAGTCCTTTGGGATAATCACCCACCTTTATCTCCCTTGATATGTTGCCAAAGACTAATTGGCAAAGCCACACGGAGTCCAGAATCAAACAGAGCTTCAGGCTTTAAGCTGAACTGAATGAAAAAATGTTGCTTCTTGCAAAGGCCCGTGTGCCTTTGCTCCTCTTTTAAATCTTATGGGAGGGGCCAATCATCTCCCAGCCCTACTCCTGAGTTGTCCCTTTTGTTTTAACTGTTCTTGCCTTCTGGGAGTTCTGTGCATGTGCGCACTGGGAACAGGCTCCCCCTGTTCCTCTGCCTCACTGAGGTCCGACTCTGGAGGCTCCGGAGGCAGCACGTACCTCCCAGATGGGCCTCTCTCTGCCTCCAATGCAGAACCCTCGTCCGAGCCTTCTCCAGACTCCAGGACTGGCCAATGGTCCTCCCCAGCCTCCTCACTGTCTGACTCTGCTGCCAGCTCCGCAGGCTGCTGGTGGACCACAACAGGTAGATGCTTCTGGCATGAATAAAGTAGTACTATTAATTCACCATAACTGAGTCCCAGAAATTCCTATTACACTTTCCAATATTTTATATTTACTCCAATCTACCATTAAAGATATCTTACTAAAATCCATGTAGTTCTTGTCTCCTTAGTCTTGTGATCTATGTACAACTTGACATCCGTCTGCTGCAAGGTCACTAGTGTGCTGTTTTGTTTATCAACAACCAGCTGCTAAAGGTAATGTGAAATCAGTTCTCTGTTTCCTACTGACTTGTACACAGACTGATGAAACGATCAGTAGGACAGTGAAAAAAGTAGGAGGATCTTTTGGAAACTTCACAGGATGCAATTTGAGAAGATGAAAATCCTATGTAATTCCTCAGCTCCACATGCATGCTGTTAGTTTTAAGGTTCACATGGAACAAAAAAGAGAAAATTGCCTTTGTCCTTTCATGAATGGGAGACTTCTCTCAACAGAATTCTGCTGAAGGATCTCTGGACCCGACCCTATGATAACTATTCATCCATAAAACTGTACGCTATGCAAGTTTATAAAATATTAATAATATGCGAATGGCCATTTTACTAATTCTTTACCATAGAGTTTTATATTAAATATAAAAAGACGAGCCTCTATTGGTTTTTTTGAATGAACAAAATAGGCTGCAATCCATTTATGAATTTAAAAATCATTTTTGTCTATTACCCATTATCCTCTTGTGTTCACATTCTTTTATGTGTTCAATGAAAAGGTCGCCTTTCCCATTATCTGGCAATTACTCTTTTCATTGGGAAAATTCATAACCTGCTGAAGAACTTCTTGGACTGTCACATATTTCAGTGAAAGGCAAGCATCTTATTCTTATGCTGTGGAATATCCTGACTTGATATATGCAGCCCGAATAAAGGGCGAAACAAAGAAAAGCAAAACACGAAGCGTAAATCGTGTGACTCTTGATATTTCATTGATGCAAATATTCTGATGAAATCACTGTGGGTCGTTCAGCAGATTACTGCTTCTCAGACAGAGATCTGTTATGCTGAGAAAGTATTAAATATCTTGCAGCTTGTTGAGTTTGATCTTCCCATATGCTTTGTTCTTATGCTGATAGCATTTTACAGCAACAGCCTTTTAGAGCAGTTATAGCTGTGTCCTTCACCTCTTTTTTTTTTCTTTCTTTCTTTTGGTGCCTGCTACAAATGCAATACAGCTTTCCAGATTGGGATTTATCTCTGTAGTACAGCACTAGATGCATACTTTACACGCTCACAACATTCAGATTCCCAGATTGTCCAAATTATAGGACTCATAACGCATCCCTCACTCTCTGTATTTTGAGATGTAAATCCTGCTGAGTCCAATAGTGTTTATTCTCAGCTCAATTCTAAACAAGTATAGTCACAGATAACATTCTCCTGTTCCTAAGAGCTAGCCTAATTCCCCCTTAGCTCTTCTTCATATTTTAGAAAGTATTTACCTTTGAAGCCCAATGTGATATCTACTATGATATCTTTTCTTGCAATCTTTGCTGATGTATCCCTCTTGTTTGGACAAGAGTTTGCAGAATTCCATACCATCCTAGCCAAAAGTTAGCAAGGGTTCAGGCCTCATGAACAGTTGTTCTAATCAGACTTTCTTGTAGCAGTAAATCTATAACACATATTGAAAAGTCATCAATTCCGTTCAAAATTACACATATATATGTGAAAACTCCTTAGGCAGAATGGATGTGTAAAACAGAGGGTATTTTAAGACACATCAGGCAACTTTCTAGGAAAGAATCTTGCAAGATATATAGGATCTTGCAAGATACATGTAGGGGATCCTTCATGGAAGAACACAGTGGTGAAATCCAATTTTTTTTACTACCGGTTCTGTGGGCGTGGCTTGATGGGTGTGGTGTGGCTTGGTGGGTGTGGCTTGGTGGGCATGGCAGGGGAAGGATACTGCAAAATCCCCATTCCCTTCCCACTCCTGGGGGAAGGATATTGCAAAATCTCCATTCCCACCCCACTCTGGAGCCAGCCAGAGGTGGTTTTTGCCGGTTTGCTGAACTACTCAAAATTTCTGCTACCGGTTCTCCAGAACCTGTCAGAACCTTCTGGATTTCACCCCTGGAAGAACATTGTTACAGTGAACTTACTAAGTGTAGGTTGCTCCCTGCATAGAAACTTCTCATCCTACCCAAGAACAAATGGTTTCTTTCCCCAGCATACAAGGCTGGGGAAGCCTGACCCAGGATACTTGTCCTGCTTTCAGAGCTTCTAAGAATTAACATTACTATTTCTATTCTATTATACCATAAACTGCAAGAATCCTTAGGAATTTGGCAGTCTATAAATATTATTAATAATGAATGAGTAAGTATTCTATATGATTTTGCATGTGTTCATCTATAAATTCATTCTGTATATGTATATATTAATTTGCATTTTTTAAAAAATGTATTTATCAAGATAAGTTCTTTGGAGCTATACAATTCCTCTGAAAGAAACTAAGAAACAACCAGGAACTGCTTCTGAAGCAACCATGTGAGTCTGGAAAAACCCTCAGCTTCTGTGTTTCCAAAACACCTTTGGACAGATTTGCACAGCCCTAATGTTCTCCCCCAAATACCCATCTCAAAAGATATTCTGTTTTTTTAGTCCAATAATTGGGTTAAAACAATTGGGAATTAGAAAACCTGATGGATAACTGTTCTAATGCACACATCAATTCATGGATCAGTTCATTTCTTGGGAGACTGAAAAAATGATATTCCTCATGCATAACTACACAAATGTTTCTAGTCTCTGATGTGCTGGTTAAAAATTAGACTTTTCTTGATAATTGGCCACTAGAATGAAAGTTGTTCCCTAAAGAAGTGAGGGTCTCCCCAACATCTAAAGTATTAATAATTTTAGAAAATTACATGTGCTGCTATTTATTTTGTATTCCGGTTAGCTTACTTACAAAACCAGATCAGCCTGAGCTTTCCAGAGTGGCTTGTTGTACAGTGAAGTCAAAATTATGCACATATGTATATATTTGAAAACATTAGCAATCCTAAGGAAAATTACCATCAAATTAAGAATTTAATATCTTAGCCTTGTGCCCTAGACATCTCTCATTTGAATTATGGCAACACACTCTGCAGGGGGCTACCCTTGAAGAGTATTTGGAAACTACAGCTGGTACAGAATGCAATAATGCAAACAATTCTGGGGCCCCCTAGGATGATACATGTCGCATGAGCTACATTGGTTGCCAGTTTGCTGCCAGGTCCAATTCAGGATGTTGGTTATGGTCTTTAAAGTCCTTCATGGCATAGGATCAAGTTATTTGAGGAACAGTCCCACTTCAATGGGGTTGGCGCGTTCCACTCACTCTGGCAGAAGTGGACTTCTTGGGAATCGATTGGTTAATGAATTTTGACTAGCTGGGTCGAAGATCCAGCTATGCTTTGGCCCACACCCACTGAAATATCTTGCTCTGGAGGTAAAATCTGCACCCACCCTTCTGGCCTTCTGGCTCTGCCAGTTGGCTTGGGACTCTGATGGGGGCATGCTATGCTGGATGTGGTTGGCTGGTTGAATGAGAGACAAAATTCCACCAACAGACCATCCATGTTCTCGGTTTTTAACATTTTATTTACCTGTTGTTAATTGTAATGCTTTTATGAACCATGGTGGCGCTGTGGTTAGAATGCAGTATTGCAGGCTAATTCTGCTGACTGCCAGCAATTTGATTCTGACCGGCTCAAGGTTGATTCAAATTTCCATCCTTCCGAGGTCAGTAAAATCAGGACCCAGATTGTTGGGGGCAATATGCCGACTCTATAAACCTCTTAGAGAAAGCTGTAAAGCACTGTGAAGTGGTATATAAGTTTAAGTGCTATGGCTATTGGTATTTTATGTTTATGCTTTTATGCCATTGGAAGCTCCCGTCACTCTGAATGGAGGGTATATAAATTTAATAAATTCACTTAATTATTGATTAATTAATTAATTAAAGCTTCAGGTGTTATCACATGTCCCAATACTGCTTACTCACCAGTTGACAGTGTTGTTCTTGCACAGAAACAAATGGATTGAAACAAACCTGGCCTTGTGTCAGGAAACAGCTATTCATGTTCGCACATTGTCAACAGCAATTCAAAAATTACAGCTCCATAAAAATGCTTCTCGCAAGGTTTCTTGTCAACATTTTAATAGAGTGTTTATCTTTTGTTTGTGTGGCAGTATTTCAGATGATAGCCCCAAATCATAATCCCGTGGATAAATAGATGTTAATATATGGATAATCATCATGATATCACCCTGGGTAAATGGAAAACTAGGAATTTTAAATGAAGGATGGAAGAGTCTTTTAAAGATTCTACAGTCACTCAAAAAGAGGAAATAGGATTTATGATTTAATCTTTGTATTCAATCACCTTCTTCCAAGCTACTGCTGTGATGAACTTCAGCCGCTTAATTTCAGACCTAATTTTATGTGGATTTCTTTGTCCTTTAGCCATATGCTATCACTTCAATTCATGATCCTAAATTAATTGGTAATGGAGGCAGCAATGGCAATGGGAAATTTCTATTAGATTCCCAGATATCGCTCTAGTATGCATAGCAATATCTATGGCTTAACACAGATCGAGCTGTGAGCTCATTCTGATGCTACCAATATGTATAATAAACAAAGAAAATGAACTGAGCGCCTGAAAATGCTAAATAATGGTGGATTTTTGAGGTAGGAAATGCTTGAAGTAAATTGTGGAACAGAACTCTTTGGTACACCTTACTTTCAGAACATCCTACCCCGGCCAACTTGTTATTATTGTTTTTTTTAAAAAAATATTTATTTATTTATGTATTTATTTGATATATTTTTATCCTGCCTTTAATATTGTTATTAAGGCAATGAATATACTCCTGCCTCCTCCTATTTTCCCCTCAACAACAACCCTGTGAAGTGGATTGGGCTGAAAGAGAATGACTGGCTCAAAGTCACCCAGCTGGCTTTCGTTGGAAGGAAGGACTGGAACTCACAATTTCGTTTTCTAGGCCAGCATCTTAACCACTAGACCAAACTGGCTGTTAAGTTTGTTTCACAAATGAATGTTTCACAATATTGCAAAAACAATTCTCTTCAGGTGCATTTCAAAACTCAAGTCACAAATATTTAAAGCTCCTCTGAAAGCACCTTCCAATAAACATAAGAATCGCTTATTTCTCCAATTTGTGAGCAGGTAGCTGAAGCCAGATACATTGATATTAGCTGTGTCATATAACATTTAATTTATTCAACAGTCTTCAAATATCCTTTCATCATTTCCTTTAGCTAACATTTATCCATTTTTTAAAATAAATCATTTTAGAATACAGTATAAATCTTGAAGTGCGCTTGAAAACTTAGTGAACCAAACCTTTACTTTTGCACAAACAAGCAATATTAAATGCTCACTTGCTATGTCTGGTTTAACAACAATGATGAATTCCCTGCTTTGTGAAACATGAAATCCACTTTTCATTAGAAGGATAAAAAGATGCAGACTTTCTCTCTTGGTTTCAAACACCTTTCAGACCATCATATAAATTTCTGATAGTATGGATATATGGCATCATAACATTCTCTGAAATTTATCTGAAAATTCCATCGTTTTAGGTACTCCTTAACTTATGATCACAATTGGGACTGGAAGTTGTGTTGCTAAGTGATGCAGTTGTTAATGAGTCATGCCCACTTTTAGTACTTTTGTTGCAGTGGTTAATAAGCAAATCATGAGTCATTAAGTGAATCCGGTTTTCTCCATTGACATTGCTTGTCAGAAGCCCTCTGGAAAAAGTTGTAAATGGCAATCACATGAGCCTGAGACACTACAACCATCATAAATACATGCTGGTTGTCAAGTTCCTGAGGTTTGACAGCGACGGTTATATATGCGAAGACCAATTATAAGTCAGTGTTGAATGGTCATTAAAAGAATATGGCCAAGCGCTTATTTCAGGGTTCAAAAAAATATAAGACAGGGTCTTATTTTCGGGGAAATACAGCATATATATATATATATATATATATATATATATATATATATATATATATATATGCAAAAAATTAAGATCTCGGGTGTTTTCCCGCGTCATGTTAAATAAGTTAATTAAAATGTTTAAAATTCTGGTTAAAATCCTAGCTTAAAATGTAAGGATTTTTAGAA
Organism: Arizona elegans; assembly: GCA_022577455.1. Classification (NCBI taxonomy): domain Eukaryota; kingdom Metazoa; phylum Chordata; class Lepidosauria; order Squamata; family Colubridae; genus Arizona; species Arizona elegans. The sequence goes on from JAKOOJ010000002.1 coordinate 115,778,029, forward strand.
GATTTTAAGCTAGGATTTTAACCAGAATTTTAAACATTTTAATTAACTTATTTAACATGACGCGGGAAAACACCCGAGATTTTAATTTTTTGCATATACACACCCGCGAAAACTTAAGAAGACATATATCATGTATATTTATATGTATGTATGTATGTATGTATGTATGTATGTATGTATATGTATGTGTATAGTGGCAATTTTTTTCTAAAACCAGCCCTTTTCTCAGTCACAGGACAGTTGTACATTGAAGTGCTAAAGGCTGACTTGTTCTGGGAGACTACAGGCCCTTTTATCTGGGAGTTAATAAAGTAACAGAGTTGGAAGGAACCTTGCAGGTCATCTAGTCCAACCCCCTGCCCAAGCAGGAGACCCTACATCTGGCCTCTACCTAGGATCAAACTCACAACCTCATGATTGTGAGGAAAGAGCTCCACCTCTAGTTAGCTTAGAACAACCAATAATGGATAGTTAAGGATTTTGTTTTCTACCAAAGGCTGCTTTTATTTGTTTTCTACCAAAGGCTGCTTTTATTTGGGAGTAATTTATAATGTAGAGCTTCATCTCTACATTAGGGTTAAATTAGATATAATAAATGAATATTTGAGTCACTTTTTTCTTTGAGATTTGTCAGTTTTGTTCCTGCTCTCCTCTCCCTGCCTTCCTCCGTCAGAACAGGTTGCTTTTACCAGAGTTCTGAATTTACAGCTCCAGAAAATAAGTCCAACTTAGATCCAATACTGTGTGTCTCTGTACAATGTATATGCAAACAGCTGCTACCTTTGAAGAAGAATTCTGGCCAATGCTAGTCCACGTGTATGGGAACTAATTGTTCAAGACTTGTCCTCTCCTTTACTTACAGGATATTAATTAGTGGGACTTAACAGTGAAACTCAGCAACAACGGTGTGCAAAAGATACATGTACCCACCTTGGTTTCAGATCTGTGCTGTGTGGATTTGATACAACTGAATGAATTTGAATGATACAAAATTCAGAGTCAAACACTACTTTCCTTTAATGTGGTTTGGACTTGTTCCTTTGACTCTCTTGATACAGAATAAGTTGCATGCTTCACTTTAAGATTGTTACCTGGTTCATTATATGAAAGAAAAAAACCCATAATGGAATGGATTTTATTTAAATTTATTCATGAACATCTTTTATTGCCTTAACAATATTTATTGTTTATTCCAACATCATTTATTAATATTTATTCATAAAGAGATAGATAATTTATTAATATTGAGTGATTTCAGAAGCAATTCAGATTTTCAGATGTAAATCTAATTTTGCAGATATAAAATTAATGTACAAGAATTTTCATTTGCTTGTAGTAATCTAATCAAAGACACAGTTTAATGTAGATTTTTGTATTAGGCAGTGGGATTGACTAGACCAGGTCTTTTCCAGCCCTTCCATTCTATGATACTGGGCATGATTTGAACAATATAGCACAACAATACAAGTATGGAATGTGTCTAAGTTTATGGCTTATACCCAACTTGAATCCACTAAAAATTATTTTTATTTTATTGTTTTGAAATTGTTATTGATTTTTCTAATCTAATTTAATTTTTGATGCAGTTAAACTCAGATTTGCTGATCCATCCACCTACAAATCAACTTGACTTTAAAAGACAGTTTTCCCATCCATCTCATTTCATTTTGACTTGAATCTGTATTTTAGAGTCAAGTTTCATTTTTTTTCCTCTATAGTACACCACTGCAACACCTCTGTCCATTTCCCCTAAACATATACCATATTTTTCGGAGTATAAGATGCACCGGAGTATAAAACGCACCTACCTTTTTTGGTGAGGAAAAGAAGAAAAAGAAATCTCTCTCTGCCTCTGCCTCTGAGCAATTTTGCCTCTTGCAGCAAACAGCCTGCTTTACTTTCGTTTTTGTTTTCAGCATAGCTTTATTAGCACAAGGGGAAAAAAAAATCTGCTCCAGCAATTTACCTCTTTGCAGCAAGCAGCAGAGCCCTGTGCCAAACAGCTGAGAGCAAATCAGCTGAGAGTTGGGAGGCGGATTCAATCAACTGCTGCCAGCTGTTTTTTCTTGCTGTTTGCTTGAAAGGAGGTAACTGCTGCGAGGCAGAGGCCAAAGGGCCAGTGGGTGGGTGGGGCTACATTCGGTGTATAAGACGTACCTAAATTTTCACTCCCTTTTAGGGGGGGAAAAAGGTGCATCTTATACTCCGAACAATACGGTACTTTGATTCTTGGTGTTACTAGAAACCTTATGCTGTAGGGAGCTTTTGCTGAAAGAGGAAAAAACATGATATGATGATGTATAGGTTTGAAGATTAAAAATATGTTGATTAAGAGAGGAGCTGAAGGAATTTGTATAGTATCTAAGAGGAAAAAGAGGGATTATAAAACTAATATCTGTTGAAGAGAAGGTCAGAAGCACTGTATTTTATAACTTCAATTTCCTTCCTTCCTCCCTCCCTCCCTCCCTCCGTCCCTCAATTTTATCTTTTACGTTATGCAAAATTCTTAATATAAATAAATAGGTTAGTGATGTTAATATCTACATGATTTGGGATTAGACAATTGTCATTTTCTCTGAGAAGCCTATCTGAATTCTAAGAACCTCTTACCCTCAAATCCATCTGAGGTTTATTTCGTAGAAAGGGAAGAAAGAGGCTCTATCTAGAAACTCCCAGATTTTGTACCTTCCTGACAATTCTGCCTTCTGCAGGGAGAATTTCTTACTCTGGTGTTTATTAGTTAAGCAGATTGTCAGCTGGGAAGTTTCCGAATTTGATGCTTTCTTTTTGCCAATGCGCTTTAATTCTTTTAATTGATTTATTGATGTTGAACTGTAAACCTCCCTACCATTTTGGCAGAAAGGATGGAAATATATTTAAGAATCAAACAATTTCCCTGTGTTCCTTCAATTATGTAGTAGCCCTTAGGCTTAGCGTGCATCCTAGCCTTAGTTCTACCCTCAGCTGTCTTGGCAAAAGTAGACTATTACCATATATAAAAGTAGGCCTATCTGAATGACTGGATATGTGCAGGCCAGATCTGATAGGCCTAAGAAAAAAATACTTTCTGAGCAACAGTATAATATGTCCCGCTCCAGCCCAAGACATATGCTGAGAGAAAGAGAAAGGGGGAATTCCTCCTAACTGAGAAGGAAAAGTACACTCTAGAATTTGGAATGACACCACTCAATTATCCATAATTTCTCCAGGCCATATTTCAATCACAGTGATGATTATTAATTCAAAATAAAAACCAGCAGCAAGTTTACCTGCTTTGCTTCCTATCCTGGATTAGAATTTAGGAGTTATGCGGGGTTATGGTTTGTAGTGTCAGTACTGCCCTCTTTGTAGACTGCATTGCGGTCTGTTTACAGTTTCTCTTTAAAGAATTTGTTGACCAGTGAAGGAATAGAGTGCTGTACAGATAGATTTTTTTTCTGTTATCCAGCACAATTCTTCTTAATCTTTTAGGTTCCTTTTTCAAATCTATGAATGACAATACTAAAAGTGCTTCCAAAAATGCAGAAACATTCAATCAATACCTCTAAAGTGCTGCCCTCCCTTTATTTTTCATTTTCATAGAAGAGCAGCTATGTCAAGAAATTCTGGAAAGACATCAAAACTAAGAACTGACATTTACAGAAAAATCTGTAGAGTTACTCATCTGGAACACCTGCATATCAGCACTAGGAAGAAATCAGTAATCTTACACTATGATTGATATCGGCTTTGACAAGGGAGATACTTCTTTTAGGATCTTGCCCTCCTATTCTTTTTCTTGAGCCGGGAAAATATTCTGAGGAAGCCAGGAAAATATTCTGAGGAAGACATTACCAATTTATAATTTGAAATCAGTGTTTTGCACTCCTGCAAATATTCATTTTATATTTTCTCTCTGTACTTCTATCTATCTATCTATCTATCTATCTATCTATCTATCTATCTAGCCATCCATCCATCCATCCATCCATCCATCCATCCATCCATCCATCATCTATCTATTTTCCCTATGTTTATACAAACACATTTTTTATCTATAGATATAATATGTGCTTGTATCTATGTGTGTTTGTGTGTGTTGAGCAAACCTCTGGACTAGCACTTTATGATAAAACTAGACAATCAATTTTTCAGAAATATTTCCTTACCTAAAAAGGGAAACCATGGGTGGGCAAAAAAAGTAGTGAGATTGGAAGTGGTTTCTGACTTTGTGCCAGCTTCCCCATTGAGTTTCCTAGTGGAAATCTGGCAAGGATAATTGGAAATCTTTCCTCCCTCCCTCCTTCCCTCCAGTGGTGGGATTCAAATTTTTTTACTACTGGTTCTGTGGGCATGGCTTGGTGGGTGTGGCAGCAGAAGGATACCGTAAAATCTCCATTCCCATCCCACTCCAGGAGAAGGATACTCTAAAATCTCCATTCCCTCCCCACTCCAGGGGAAGGTTACCGCAAAATCCCCATTTCCTCCTGATCAGTTGGGACTCGGGAGACAGAGAATAGATGTAGGCGGAGCCAGTCAGAGGTGGTATTTACCGGTTCTCCAAACTACTCAAAATTTCCGCTACTGGTTCTTTAGAACTGGTCAGAACCTGCTGAATACCACCTCTGCCTCCCTCCCTTCCTCTCTCCCTTTCCTCCCTCCCTCCCTCCCTCCCTCCTTCCTTCCTTCCCATGTCACGGGTCCTGGATTTTGGATGCATTCTGTACAGTAGCCCATGTGAGGTAACTTGATTCAAAAAATGATGTTCTAAGATGCACTGTTTCATCCAATTAAAGTTTATGGAAATGAATACCTAAGTAGTATATAGATGAAGAGCTTTTATCAGAAGACAAAATCACTACACAGTTTGTAAAACTCTGCTGCAAATGATCTTTCCAAACTTCTGGCAAGAATAATGGGTCTATTTTCTAGAAGTCATTCCACCTTTGTCTTACTTGCAAATAAACACCAGTAATTTCCTCTGAATGATAAGGTAAAGGTAAAGGTTCCCCTTGCACATATGTGCTAATCGTTTCCAACTCTAGGGGGCGGTGCTAATCTCCTTTTCAAAGCTGAAGAGCCAGCACTGTCCGAAGACATCTCCCTGGTCCTGTGGCCAGCATGACTAAATGCCAAAGGCGCATGGAACACTGTCACCTTCCCACCAAAGGTGGTCCCTATTTTTCTACTTGTATTTTTTACGTGCTTTCGAACTGTTAGGTTGGCAGAAGCTGGGACAAGTAACGGGAGCTCACCCCCTTACGCAGCACTAGGGATTTGAACCTCTGAACTGCTGACCTTTCGATCGACAAACTCAGCATCTTAGCCACTGAGCCACCACGTCCCTTATCCTCTGAATGATAGCTCTCATGAAATATAGGACTGTGAGGGCCATGCAACATAGACTTTGTAGTATTGTTGCACTTGCTAACATTGTTATTTTGTATTTTAATTTGACTTATTTTTTTTATTTTTTATTTTTATTTTTTTTGGTTTTTCAAGCCATTGCAGACTGGGATGTAGAAAACTCTTTATCGTATTTTTGTATGGATTGATCGATAACTTCTAACATCCCTAAACTGCAAAAATAAAAATTCCAGGTCAAGATAGGATTGGACCATGTTTATTTTTAATAGGCTATCTGGAGTTTGTCTTCTGATAAGAGAGACAGCTTGTTAGAGTTAATTGGTACCTGGGTTATCTCTCTGTGAACTCCAAACAACCTTATGACTTTTTTTCCTCATTAACATCTTAAATTTTATGCCTCTGGTTTTGTCAGAGTTCATTTAAATGGGCATGTGTGTTGTTAAATGTAATACTACATATAACTGAATTTCTATCAAAGAAGGGGTTACTTTTATCCTGTCCAATCAACTTTTCTCTTCTATTTCCCTTTGATGTTTTAATTATAAAACAGTAAATAAACTAAGGATCTGGGTTCCCACTTTGAATGAGAGGAATCCTTTTCAATCAGAACATTCTGAATAAATTGTAAGTTTATTGTAAGCATACTGCAGCCATAGCCTAAAGCTATATTTCGCCAACAGGTAGGAAAGAAAAAGAGAGATTCGCCACCCTACTTTTATATTTTGTAAAAAAATTGTCAGATGTCAATAACAGTTAAGTGAAGGAGTGGGCTGCTGGGGGTTCGGGTGAACCTCTAGCTAAGATTCCGTGCAGTTCAGAGAACCCCCAAATCCCACTCCAGGCTGCCCCCCGCCCCTCCCAGGAGTCCCCATGAGGCCCGTTTTAGATGCAGGTAAGTGCAGGGCATGTGCGGAGGCTCAGAGAGGAGAAAAAATGGGCCTACCGGAGGTGCAGAGCCTGGGGAGGCTGTTTTTGCCCTCCCAGAAGCTCGAGGAAAGCCTTCAGAGCTCGGGGAGGGCAAAAACACCCCTTCCCCCCCGCTGTGGTGCAGGAGGCTGACTAGGTCATGCCCACCATGGCCACGCCCACCCAGAAACTGGGCAGAAAACCCCTTGCTAACATTTTTCAAGCCCACCCCGGTTGAGTGCACAATATGATTGCTACTCTTAATGACTATTACTTTATTTTATGATGGGATTTCTTTTTGGTGGGTTGATGATAATTTTCATAGTCTACTATTTTTCAAACTGCTATATATTTAAACATATTATAAGCCACCCTAGGATTTTAAGGAAAATAAAAGTGACATCCAAACATGTTAATCAAATGAACACAATTTTAGTTTAAAATGATCTATTTACGTTGAAATAAAAGTGGTCGCATGCTCAATGCATCTTCGTTCTGCCTTCCACTGCTGATGAGAACCTTCTCCATTCCTTCTTCACTTTTGCATTCTTGTGCTTTGCTAGATGTGCTTACTAGCACACCTAGCACATATGAAGTATATCTAGCATCCAGGAAGCACACCTAGCTTTCAATAGCACATAGGACACCTAGCACACTTAGTTTCTACACCTAGCATACCTAACATCCCTCCCTAACTTCTGCACATCATGGATACCTAGCATGTTGAAAAATGCATCAGCATCTGATTTAAAATGTTATTACAAAGGTAACATAGAAATGATAAAAGCATTACATACAGAACCTCAAGATTTACAAAAAAGAACTACCTAAATTTTAAGCAAGCTACAACTTGATTATTTGAATCAAACTAAAAAGGTTAAATGTTTTAAATATTAAGCACAATGTACTTTTTAACCTTCAGACCTCCTGGGAGGGTATTTAAACTCTACCCAATTAATCCTTGGTGGTCCCTATAAAATCAAATTTTCATTTTTTAGCATGCAAATGGTAGCATTAATGTTTCAAAATACGCAGCACAAAAGCTCCAGCTGTCTAATTGGTGTCCCACACTGAAATCTTTAACACTTTTGTCATATATGTAATCTAAAACTTGAAATTTAGCTGATAAACATAGAAATGGAAGTGGAAAATAGATGCATTAATTTGTTTTTTTGTGGAAGTCCTTAGATTTATATTTTGTGAAACAGATATTTACGATTTTTTAAAAAAACAAGTTCAGTAATTTAATCACAGGTTGTAAAGAAATATTATGTTCCTTTGGTTAATGGTATTCTCACTAGGAAGATTTGCTTTAATGTATCTGCTTGACACTGTGATCTAATCAGAAATTTTAATATACTTTTATAGGAGCAAAACCCCTTCAAATGTAGACTCAGGACTCTGACATCAGTGAATAAGGGATTACAGAATACAGTCATATCAAAAGATTTAGCACAATATACACCATTTACATGTGTAAAAGAGAACTTAATCTTTTATTGCTGAGGCCAAGTGGCATACTTACTAGAATATAAGACCCTGAACGCTCAAAAATTATCATGGTTGTCAGTGCTTTTAGCAGATATTTTAACAAAAAACTATGTTTGCAAAGATGGAACTCCCTTTTATAAAAGGCACTTTTATATGCAGCTTTCTCTAATGTGTTTGCTTTTTTTCATGGAACATTTCTCAGTAACCTTTTTTTCAAAATGCAAATTTCCATAATGCATGCATTATATTGTAAATTTTCTCAGTACAAAATATACCTAATATACCTAACGTGCTTCTTTTAAAACTTAATTTACATGTGTTGTAATCAGCTTTCCTAGCTTTTCTCAACTTTAGCACACATGTTTCAGAAATAAATGTTAACCTTTTTGGGGTCTTGAACAAAATTGTTGGATACCAGCTGTCTCCCACTGCTGCAGTTTTGTGTTGTTGTGGAGTCAATTTTAGAATACGGGTAGTCCTCAATTTATGATCACAATTAAGCCCAAAATTTATGTTGCTAAGTGAGAAATTTGTTAAGTGAGTTTTGCCCCATTTTATGACTTTTCTTGCCATTATTTGTTAAATGAATTACTGCAGTTGTTAAGTAACTAATACAGTTTTTAAGTGATTCTGGTTTCCCCATTGACTTTGCTTGTCAGAAGGTTGCAAAAGGTGTTCATATGACCCCAGGACGCTGCAACCGTCAGAAATGTGAGTCAGTTGAATGTAAATCACGTGACCATAAATCACTCTTTTCAGTGCTGTTGTAATTTGGAACAGTCATTAAGTGAACTGTTGTAAGTTGTGGACTACCTGTACTATAATTTTGTTCTTACAGAATTCCATGTCAGGTATACTTACTGTAATATCTTTATAAAAATAAGATGCTGCTGCTTACTATTTCCACTATTTTGAAAATAGAGAAAAGGCTGCATTTTTCATATTATTTAATAGCATATACTATTGTGGATTTGGCTGAAAACATCAGGGAAAAAAGTTATCAAATAAATTAGAGAAGAGACTGAGATGACTGAGGTATAGGTAGTCCTTGGGTTATGACAGCAGTTGGGACCAGAATTTCCATCATTAAGTGATGCAGTCGTAAAGTACAACATGACTTCATCGCTTAGCACTGTTAATTCTGGCAGGCTCATTGCCATTGTTCAGCAAGGACCTCATGTGACTGCAGTTGGTGGGAATTCAGAAGCTCTTGCATATGCTGCTGAAACCATGTCTGAAGCCAGAAGATGAGATCTGTGGGCACATAGGCATTACAGAGATACAAGATCCCCATGCCACCCAGGGGCTCCTTAGGAGAAAAAGTGGCAGGAACAGGAGTGACTTGCAGGAGTGACTTGCAACCTCTTGGTGGCTTCCCCTTTGACTTTTCTTGTTAGGAAGCTGATAGGGAAGTTTGCAAATGGGTGATCACATGATCGCAGGATGCTCTGACCATCATATTTGTTAGCTGGTTGTTAAATGTCCAAATCACAATCATGTGATTGCAGATACGCTATATGAGCTGCAACTTCAAAGATCAGTTGACGTCCTCATCATTCAGTGCTGTCAAAATGTTGAATTGTTGCTGAATAAGTGGTTATTAAGCCACTTAGCCACTCTGGGAGCTGCCCAGTGGTGGGTTGCTCCTGGTTCACACCGGTTCTGTAGAACCGGTAGTAAAACCAGTGGGAGGCTCCGCCCACCGACCCCGATGTCATCAAAACGCTTCTGCGTATGTGGCCCCGCTGCAAACTGGTAGTAAAGGTAAGTAGAACCCACCCCTGGAGCTGTCCCAAGATGGGCAGCTATATAAGTGTTTTTAAATGAATGAATGGAGTGAGTGAGTGAGTGAGTGAATGAATGAATGATGGATGAACAAATGAATGAATGAATGAGGATTACCTGTATTTAAATTAAGTTCCAATGTAACTAGATTCCATTTTTATCCTGGTCCCACCTGGCAGTGTAATCTCTTACATAGTACTGAAAAGTGAAGTGCAATTATCTACTTGAAAAAGAATTGTGGGCTTTCATTTGATCGTTTATGAAGGAAATAAATTGCATATAGAGAAAATTGACAGGGAAATGAATCTATTCAGGCTGTGCAAGTGGGTTTTCCCACATGCCATCTGCTTGCCCAGTGAACATGATTTAAAAAACTTAGATGGATTCTTGTTGTGGCTGGTTCAAACACTTCTCACTTCGATGTATGTTTTAATATTCACTCTGATTCACTGACCTTATAGACTGCAGCAAACTTCCAGTATTTTTTATATTTTGGAATGGATGACCTGTCTGTCTTCCCCATTTTTAAAAGGGTAAATCAGGTGGTGGTGGTTGTGAAGGAAACCTTTATGAAGAAGAAGAAGAAAAAAAAAACCCTTAAAGGGAATGATGACTGAAGAGAGAATTTTCTCATTAATGAAAATAATTGAAATTGCTTGACTGATCTATTGAGGAATTACAAAGTGCCTATCAGTCACTTTGTCTTTTTAAGAAGTTTGCCATTATTAGTAGACACAGATCAATGAGTGTTACAGCAAAATTCCATCTACTGTACTTATTTCATCTTTTGAAAAGATTTTTGTTAACCTAATGTTTTTTAATGGCAAAAGTGAGTGTCTCATAATGATTTCTGCCCCACCCCAATGGCTAGTAAGGAAAATAAGGAGAACAAAAAAAGAGAGAAAAGAACGACAAGCCCAAGAGCGTCTGTCACAATGTTTGGAAGAGGAAAAAAAAAAGTAATCTTGAAGGTCATCTTTTTACTAGTAAGATATTTGGCATTAAATGCAAAAAAAAGTATTTGAAATATTCTCTATTACTGTCATTTCCTGCAATCCTTTTGCAGATAAAAATGACTGCTTACTTTGCTGAATCACCTGAACATAGACAGCGGGGAAGGGATTGTCTTGGCCTCAAGATGATGTTTAGCAAAAAGAGCCAACATTTTATGGCTTATCAATATAGTGTAGCTGTAAAGGTCTTGGGTTTAGTTCAGAAAAGCCCAGGTTCAAATCCCCACATGGATACAGAGCTTCCTTTACATCAGTCATTCACACTACACCCAACTACCTCACAAGGCTGCTGTTTTGGAGATAAAATGGAAACCATCATGTATGCCAGATTGATCTCCGAAGAAAGCAAACATAAATACAATAAATGCCTACCAAATAATGAATAATTTTTAGATGCCCTAGCTGGTAATGGTGGTCGTTGGGGACAATTATGTCTGACTACAACCCTCTGATAATGGTGGCCTACGGCAAGCTATAGTTCCCTCTAGCCCATTATATCTAAGTGGGCATAGGTTTTATTTTTTCCTCTCTTGTTTAATTGTTTCCTGACTACATATACCAGGGACTTTTGGTGAGGGAGCTCTCCTTTTCATGCCTCTGTATGTGTGTATTTGTGTGTGCACACTGCTGAATGAAGCCTCTGAAAAAGAAAATCCAAGAGGTGGAGTACATTATTGAATTACTTAGGCTGTACTTCTGCCATTCTCCAGGAACACAAAGGCGTTGGGTGGCATTTCTTCTTCCAAATTATCCTTGCATTCTGAGCGGTAGGTTGGATGAAAATTAGGGATTGGCTCTGGTGTAAGGATTTGAACCATTTGCCTCCCTTCAGATCAGGGGTGAAATTCAGCAGGTTCTGACAGGTTCTGGAGAACCGGTAGCAGAAATTTTGAGCAGTTCGTAGAACTGGCAAATACCACCTCTGGCTGGCCCCAGAGTGGGGTGGGAATGGAGATTTTGCAGTATCCTTCCCCTGCCATGCCCACCAAGCCACACCACGCCCACGAAGCCATGCCCACAGAGCTGATAATAAAAAAAAATTGGATTTCACCACTGCTTCAGGTCCTTTGCTTCTGAGGTAAACTCCCCCTGCCACCATGTCTTCATTATAAACCAGTTTCTTCTCCCCCCCTCTTTGGAAACTAGGCAAGGCTTGAAGACAAAATCCTCCCTCCATCCTGGCTCTTGCTAACTGCAGAATGGGAAAACAAATACAAAATCTGGAATTGTGTAGCTCAGCCAAGCTTAATCAGGTGCAACATGTCAATTCAAGGACTGAATTCAGTTCACTCAAACTGAGTCAAGTATATTAAAGAGGACAAGGAAGAGAAACACATGGTTTGAAAAAAAGAGAAGCCCTTGCCTTCCTCTATTGACTTTCAGGGACAAGGTTAACAATCTTTGGGCACCGAAGGTTAGTTTGTTCTTCAAAGGACCAGCTGCTCCCTCTTAGCAAAGACCTTCTGTGGATTTTAATCGTAATCTATTGATTTTCCATTTCCCATGGAAAAAGTTTTTCTTTTATTACATTTTCCAGGTTAAAAGAGTTCTGTCAAACCATCCCTACTCCTGCCAACTATACTCACACACTGAATTTAGCTACTAATCCTGAGACAGATTGCCCTCTACTTTTCCCCCAAATAAAATTCTGGGGAAAGGTGTCAGATTGTATTTAAGATAATGTTCTATAGCTCAGCAATTACAGTATCCTACAGGGTTTACCTCTGTAGTTGGAGAAAAAAAATCCCTTCAATTTTAAGTACATCTAAAAGACTAGGATTTTGTTCAAGGTAAGTTAATACTATTAATGTTACCATGCACCGTGTGGCTTTAAATTACAGGAAGGCATTTTATTAATCTTTTGGGACATTTACCACTGGCATACCCATTTAGTTTAATGAGTGGAAATGTCAGCTTTCTATGTGGAAGGAAAATAGCCCAATAAAACAAAATCTGGTTGCTTGTAAAAGATTGAATTGTTTTTAAGAAGTTATCAAACAAGGTGGAAAAATTTACATTGGGAGTTTAATATGGCTATTGACTTGAAACAAATTAAAGTTGAAACTTTGTCAGTGAATAGATTACTTTTAATTTACCTTTAAGTTAAACCCAATTTAATAGATCTGATTAAACCTCATACTGTAAGTCTACCTTTACATCTGACCAAAATATTATTGTTGTTGTTGTTGTTTGTTAATAATAATAATAATAGATGATAGAGAGAGAAATAATAAATGAAATCACTATTGTCCAAATTTCATTTTAACTATTGAAAGAGTTAAATAGTAAGGGAGTAAGGAAGAATAAACTGGGATGAATAATATATTAATTTTATGATTTTCCTTCAGACATAAACGTTAATGTTGACAACAGCATATACTGACTGTCAAGATTCACCAAGATTTATGACTGTGGTGGGTTGCCCCCAGTTTGCACCGGTTGTATAGAACCGGTAGTAAAACCGGCAGGAGTAAAACCCAGCAACCCTGACATCATCAAAATGCTTCTGCACATGCACAGAAGAGTGCACGCATGCGCGGCCCCATTGCGAAACAGGAGTAAAGGTAGGTAGAACCCACCCCTGCTCTGAATGGTTTTGTTTGTGAAGGTTTATCTGTGATTTTCAGCATTTTCACATGAAAAATACAATGGATAAGGTAGTTTAAGTGAAATCTTTTTCTAGAGAATTTTCTATTTGTATCTTCAGTATTTTTGGATATCTGTAGAAAGGTTACCCATGCAAAGAAATGCCCGTTCTGTTGATCTCCTGATCACAAATTACATTGCTGTATTAAGTTTAACTTGTGGTTAGTATATATTTCACTTGTGGAATGTGAAATGGGATGTAATTTCTGAAAACATGTATCTGAAATAATCCATAAACAAGACAGGAATTACTCTTGGATCCTAGGGCAACTTTTCTTCTAATATTTGAAATATTACAGAGATTTGAGATACTGAGATTTATATAGCAACAACATAACCACAGGTAGTAAAACTCTGGAAGATCACCAAGAACCTATTTTACGTCTAGTGTCTACATATAAAAATTGGGCTTAACCTTCCTAAATCCAGATGCAAGATTCCACAGAAGGTGGTGGAGAATAAGAAAGCTAAGATTCTGCGGGACTTCCAGGTCAAAACAGACAACCAGGTACTTGTCAATCAACCATGCATTGTGGTAGTTGATAAGGACCAAAAGACAGCAATGGTGATTGATGTAGCTGTGCCAAGTGACAGCAACATCAGGAAGAAGGAGTATGAGAATCTGGAGAGGTACCAGAGGCTAAAGGAGGAACTGGAGAGGATGTGGAAAGTAAAGGCCCAAAGTAGTGGTGGTAGGAGCACTTGGGGTTGTGACTGCTAACCTGGAGGAATGGTGGTTACACAATTCTTAAATTGGAAATTTTCTTTTCCTGCTTCACAATTTTACAATTTCAAAGGAAGCCAATCTAAGAGAGTTTGTGAAAATCACCTTTCAGTTATATGACAAAAAGTTTAAAATTGGGAAATAATAGAGGATCAACATTTTAAATACAGTATATTGAGCCATAGCATTCAAAGCATCATGAAAAGAATATATTGGCTCCTAAATTTTAAATTATTGACTTTGCTGTCATTTTTGTAATCTTCCATTGACCATCAAAAGTTCTTGCTCAGTTAATATTTTGAAAGAGCATTACCCTGGTTAATAACATGCTTGATGTCATCTTAAGTAATATTGCAATATTCCGGCAGAGGCAGGCAGATTCCTTGACTATATTAAGTAGAAATTATTTATTTTTTTATCTTAATTTATAATTTAAACAGGTATTTTTACCTTTTAGAAAACCTAAACTAGAATTTGTAACACTTTATAAATAATGTACAAAACACAAAGGATAAATAATAGAATTTCTCTGTTCAGGAAAGGCATAAAAAAATTCAGAGGGAAGACTCATGATGTTGTCTGATGCCTTTCTGTAGCCCCTGCCTTGTGGCATATTCTCTTCTCAGAAATTGGCTTCAACTCTGTTGGACTTTCACAAGGTTTTAATAACTTGATTACGTACTGGGGCCTGAGGCTCAAAATGTATTAAGGGCTCTGTTATTTGGCTTTACTATTAGTTGATTAACTATCATGGCTGCTGCTTGTACTTATTTATTTTGAGGATTATTTTGTTTTAATGTTTTTAAATTTGTTTTATAATTTTGGAATGGTAAGCTTCACAAAATCACCTGGTTGAGGTCGGCAGCCATAGAAATTGAATAAGATAGATAGATAGATAGATAGATAGATAGATAGATAGATAGATAGATATGGATGGTCAGGGAAGATAGATTAGGATAGACAAACCAAATTATTGCAAAGTCTGGACATTCTAATTACAATAAATATCAAAATAATAAGTTTCAGTTCAGTTTGGCATATAGGCACCACATAGAACATGGTATAAACTGCTAATATCTGAGTATTGCAAATAGAAGTTTAATTTCAAAATGAAATAGGTATCACTACTGGCAGCATTAGTGATCTTGGAAGACATGCTCTGCCTGTTTTATTTCACCATGTATAAATGATTATTTGGCAGGGTAGGCAGCTATAATTACTATCATGGATAATCCTGGCAGCTTTCTTGTAATTGAAGTCTGTACAGAGATTAGAAGTTCAGATGTAAGACTGAGATAAGACATCAAGTATTCTAGATCTACAAGTCATTGATTCTGGGAAAATAGCCATGGAGAGCTTCATAATAAATAGAGATTTGAAACAGAATTTGGGAAGAATTCAATCAGCTGATTCAGGTGAATTAGCAATCTTCACTTTACTCCAAATAATTTCTCAAAGAGTCATGTCACACTGAGATAGTTCTATTTCCAGGAGGCATACAAAACCAGAATTTGGGAGACGGCAACAAATAGCAAGGGTCGCCTCTACAAAGTAGCTGAAGAAACAATGGACCACCTGGTTAGCTGCTGCAAGAAGATTGCACAGACTGATTGCAAACAATGGCATGACAAAGTAGCAACAATGGTGATAGGAAGATCTGCAAAAAATACCATTTGCCTGCAAGCAAGAATTGGTGGGACCACAAAATAGGCAAAGTAATAGAAAATGAAGAAGCTAAAGTGCTCTGGGACATTAGAATTGAAATAGAAAGGCACGTGCCCCATAATATGCCAGATTTAACAACTGTCGGTAAGAAAGACCAAAAAGTTTGGACAGTAGACATGGCGGTACCTGGAGGCTGCAGAATAGAAGAGAAGGAACTGGAGAAGATAACAAAATACAAAGACCTACAAATAGAAATAGAACGACTATGGCAAAGGCAAGCAAGGGTAGTACCAATAGTAATAGGTGCCTTGGGTGCAGTCCCAAAACAACTGGAGCACCATTTGAACACCATAGGTATTGACAAATTTGCCATAAGTCAATTGCAGAAGGAGGCTTTACTTGGAACTGCTTCCATCCTGCGACGATATCTGTAACACCGTCAAACATCCAGGTTTGCCTATCCCAGGTCCTTAGTAAGGACTCAACTGCCAAATTCAGTCTGAACATCTGGCTGACTGTGCGATGAACAACAACAACAACAACAACAACAACAAAGAAACAACAACAAACAACAACAATAATACCTGGAGACAACAGAAGAGAAAGACCTGAATAAAGTCACAATATACACAATATGCAAATACAAATAGAACAATTAGAGCAAAATTTAGCACATCTAAAATATATTAAAGTAACCAAAATATCTTTACAATCTACAAGGCATGTCACAACTTTTGAGCACCCGTAATGTTTGGAAATTGAAAGTTGAAAAATTTGACATGCCCTATGACTGCAACAAGAGGTGTAATATTATTACACAATTATTACATATTCCTAATTGAGGTCTGATGGAAGGACTCAATAGGTAGACAAAAATGCCAATTCCAATTTAACATCTGGCTGACTGTGCGACCAGCCGTAATATGAAAATGCACAGCTCTATTTATGTTGCTTTTCTTTCGTGATGAATTTAATGGTTTTGCTTTGCTGTAGGTATTAATCTTTAGATTACAGACTGTTATAAAGTTGTGTCTTAATTGGGATTTAATTTATTTCAGTGAGGGTTATGCAGGATTAAAAATATGTTCTTGTATACTTCATCTTGTACTACTGTTTCTCCCACACTTAGAATATATAATTCTTCAAATAAAACACTCAAATCTATTATTGTTGAATGAAGTTCCTTCAGCCTGATTCAATTTCTATTAGTTGTCCTCCCCCACCCCCCATGCATTAATGATTTTTGAAAAGAAAAGTATTTGAACATTACTATGGAACATATGCAAAATGGAAGTGGAATATACCATATAATAGACTCAGGAGTTTCAGTGTTTGCTTGGTCTTTTCTTTATTTCTTTAATTATTTTTTCCTGTTTTTCAAAGAAAAGCTTCCTGAAGGCTTTTTAAAATATAAAATGTTTAAGCATAAAACAGAATGAGCTAAAATGATAGGATGAAACTTTTCAAAGAGTAAAAAATGAAAAATCTGATATCTCAAATAAAAATGAACATTCATCCATTGGAAATTTTTAAAAAAAAACATTATTATTAAAGCAGTTATTGAGTCATAACTAAAGTGATGGAAGTATAACTGAATAAGTTTAAAAAAGAAATAATGAGGAAATTTTTAAAAAATAACTGAGAAAGAAATAAAATGAGTAGCATATAGAGATTTTAGAAAATAAGACAGAAAAACCAATGAAGAAATGGAAAGAAAGAGTTTTGGCTAAAATTACACTATTGGAATTAAGAGGGAAAGAATATTACTTAAGACTAAGAAGTATTAAGGAGAAACGGGAAAAAAATTAAGGCAGAAAGTTGTGGAATTTATTTCAAATCTACTTGTATGGGAAAAAGAAAAAAAATGGATGAAGAAATTGACAAAGTTACATGATCAACTGCAGATATGCCAAGAAAAATAATGTTCCAAGAGATATGCTTGCCTTGTAAGGAAGAAGATAAGAGATCAAATCTTCAAGAGCATTTTAAAAATAGGCTCAAAATAGATTATAAAGATGTCATTGTGTTGAAAGAAATACCAGTCAGGATCTTATGGAAAAGTAAAGATTATTCCTTTGTAAAAGGGCAGCCATTTTGTTTTGATACAATGAAGAGAATTATTTTGATGTACAATAAAAAAGATACAAATTGAATTCTGCACTAAAGCGAGAATTCTATAAGAAGTTCAAAGATGAATTTTGAGAAGGGTAGTTGAAAGAAAAAAATGTGAGTCAGCAATAAGAAAAGGGATTAGAAGCCTCACTAGAGGCCACGGCCACGGATATTTCAAAACTAATAATAGAGACATGGAACTTAAAACTTTAACTTGGAATATAAATGGGATAAATAATACATTTTGTATTATTTAAAAATTGATACAATATAATTTGTTTGCAGAGATATTATCCCCCAAAATTTCTGATTGTAATCCAATGACATTGATTTTTTAAAAAGAAATATAAAGGATAAAAATGAATATAATGAATTAATAATAAAATACTAAAAAGAACAAATAAAATATTTTTTTAAAAAATTGTACAATGTGGGGGAACTTCAAGAGAAGAAAATATCTGGAAAAGTTAAAATTGCCAAAATAATAGAAAAATGAAGAACAGGTGTTGAATAGGCCTTTAACAATAATAGAAACAGAAGCAATAGAAAATAGCAAATTGGGAAAAACACCAGGCACAACGATGGATTACCTACAAGGTATTGAAAATAATTTGAAGATGAATTTCTATTGCCTCTACAAACAGTAATAACCTTTTTTTTTAAAACAAAAAGGAATCATTCCAGGATCTTGGAAAAGCAGCAAATATTGTTCTAATGCATAAAGATGGTCAAAATCTAATTTTACAAAAAAAAAACCAAAAAAACAAAAAAAAAAAAACAAAAAACAAAAAACCTCCCATCCAATCTCACTGTTAAATAATGTCTATTAAAAAAATTCATAGCAGTTTTAACAGAAAGAATGAAAGCTGTTTTGAAGGACTTTATACCTGAAGATCTAGGTCAGTGGTTCTCAACCTGTGGGTCGGGACCCCTTTAGGGGTCGAATGACCCTTTCACAGGGGTCGCCTAAGACCACCGGAAAACACATATTTTCAAAGGTTTTAGGAATAATTTTATTGATGGGGGTCACCACAACATGAGGAACTGTATAAAAGGGTCGCAGCATTAGGAAGGTTGAGAACCACTGATCTAGGTGAATTTCACCAAAAGGACAGCTAAGGGATAATGCAAGATATGTTAATATAATAGAGTACTTAAAACAGCGTAATGATAAATAAGCAGTGTTGGTTTTTTTTAATATTGAAAATGCCTTTGACAGTTTGAACTGGATATTTATATTTATTCCTTTTTTTGTTTGTGTTGATTTCTTGTTTTAATTGTTTTGAACAATTTGTAAACCTCCCAGAATTTCTGGTGGCATATAAATTTAATAAATTGTTATTATTCCTTATTTAATTGAAAAAAGTTGACTAAGTCTTGTTACACTTGCCTATTTTGGATGTAACCAAGGTGAGGATGGATAACATAGCAAGAACTGAGATGCTATCATGAGTTGCCTCTTTCACAGATCATGCTAGGTCCAGGATAATTTCTACCTTTTCTACTTGGTTATTTGGGGGGGAATATAAACCCATGCAACATTGACTTCACATAATCTGTCTATTTTAATATTGTAATTATTGAAGATTAAGAGAGATGATTAAGAGAGTCTCCAAAATAAGGTTGACTAGAGAATGGGAAGATCAGTGAAACAGTCCTGTGATGGTTGAAGAGGGAAATCTGGCTACCATCTGTAGTCATAACTGGCAGGTAACAGTTCATGGCTGCCTGAGTTCAGTTCCAAATTTGTTCAGGATTTCTGAATAGAGGAAATTACTATTCCACACTTCCTTCATCTGAACTTTATTTCCAACATTATGCAAATCAATTTAAACTACAAGTGCTTCTTTGTAATTGCATTGAGCATATACCCGTGGAAATAACATTAGGGAGCCTTCTATAGTATGGTATAATTGGGTATGTGTATGGCTTGCATGTGTACTGGAGAGATATTTTGAATTCTTATAAATCTCGATTTGAGGATACTTGAGATCTCCTTTTCAATGAAATGTTTTGCCACAGGCAAACTTTTGTCTTCTCCATCAGTATTATTTTGTATCCAAGTGCTTTGACCTTCAGTAGGCATCTTAGAAACATATATTACACCACAAAGGCAGTTCATCATGTAAATGACAAATTCTGTGTCACAGGTAATATTTTATTTAATAGCAAATTTCTTGTGTTTCTTGTGCTTTGATGGTAGCAATGAAATATTCTGGTTTTCCCCCCACTTCTTTGTTCTTACAGCTTGCCCATTGATAATGGTAAACAGCTAACCTACATGTACTATAATTTTAATTGAAAATGTTTTATTTGGTTTTTATATGTATTAAAATAAAATTGGATTATAATATCTTCCTGACTTACATTTGATTTGCATGGATTATGGAAAGTGGAAAGGCATTAGATCCAGTATCTAATATGATTCCTCCCATCAAGGAAATGTGCTGTTGTGTCTTCATTATTTTAATAATCCAAAAAAAAAATAGAAAAGTATTACATGAATTACATCAAAAATGCTTCTTTTCTAAAGATTATACCTGAAAGATGTGCAAAGGATGTATCAAGCTGTATTTTCAATAAGTTAGGCATTCAACACATTCACTATACACATCCCAGTGGTGACACATTGAACCAAAACCCAGTTTGTGTAACTGGTTAAATATTACAAGGTGTCATATGACCTCCCAAAATTAGTCTAAACTATCTAGTAGTTACTTACTTTTGCTTAGATTGGGGCAAGGGCTACCTATGCATATTAGACTGTTGGGTGAGTTTATACTGTATATAATGGTTGTAGAGCCTGCTAAAACTCAACAACTTGTACATGTCTAATTACTGATCAGTCTCTGAAAGGTAGATTCTGTTAGCGGATGATTTATACATTGTTGGCTAGACAAAGTTTTGATCTATATCCTAGATTTTTTAAAATACCTTTTTAATATTTTATGAACTTTTTATATAAATTCATTTTTATGAACATTGACAATACAGTAGAACTATAAATACTAGTCCAGGATTTGTGCTATGATTGAAACTTGGGAGAAAAAAGAAAAAGAGGAGAAAAAGAGGGACCTTCATTGTTCCTTGATTGTTCCTTCATATTGTGTTGAAGTTGGTTGACAAAGTGTCACAATTTATTATTAATCTGCATGTCTTTTTGGTGAGTGGGCAGCTGTATCAATTAATGATAAGTATTATTATTATTTCAATGCACTGTATATTCCACCATTCCAGAAAGAACACTTAACTACCTCCTTACTTCTTACTGAAACAGTTTCGCATAATCCCTTTGAACAGTGGAGACACACATTTTCCAAGATGTTTTTGCTGAGAAGAGAGTTGAGATCAGGGGGTTAATATGTGTGAGGAAAATCAACCTTGAATACCCCCACCAACAGGGGAGCTAGCTCTTATCAATGAACTGGGGATATACTTGCTTGGCAGCTCCAAGAAATATACTTTCATAGTATTGCCTTCGTATTTCTGTAAATATGCCCACAAGTAAACAGAGAGAATAAATAATGAAATAGAGGAGCAGATTACTTCCCCTCCCCCCTTTACTAACAATCTGAAATAGAATATTTTTAGCAGTAAGTAGTAATTCCTGATAGACCCCCCCCCCATAGCCAGTAATTCCTGATAGACCCCATCAGGGGTCAGCTGATTCTTGATCTCTTGTTTATCTAAGACTTATCTAATGCTTAATTATTACTGATGCAGGAATTCCTTCAAGCCTCCAATTCCATGAGCCGTAAAACAGAACCTTTGAAAAGTGGCAGATGCAATTCAGCATTTGGAGGTTGGTTTTTTTTTTTTTTTTTTTTTTTGACACTTCTGCATTCAGCATCTGTTACTCTACAGGCTCTGCCTCCACTTGCTGCCTTTTTGTGCATTCACTCCTTAACTGCAAAATTACCAAGCAGTTCAATTCTCCTCCCCCCTTTCCCAATGCACATGTGAATAAGCATCGCTTTATCATTTCAAAGCAGTTTCTATTAGGCGCATTTTATGCCAGTGCTCTTTCAAATAAGAAACAGGGAATTGGTACACACTGTCATTAAGCTAAATAGCTTTCCCAAGAGATATACCAATAAATTATTAGAATGGTTTGTTCTAATTAAGTGCCATGTACTGTGTCATGGTACATAATCAGCTGCGACAAGGCATGTTCCTTAATCAGCAACAAGAACAGCACTGAAAAAATAATAACAGTTTTGATCAGAATGTTTAGGTCTGCTGCTTCTAAATTGGATGCTAAGTAGTAGCTACATGAAACTTTCACTGATTGCCATTGATGTAAGTCAACTTTCTCCAGGCTGGTTTTGTCCAAATACTGGTGTGGCATTTGGGGAAATAAAAGCTGAACACATTTAACACACCAGGTTAAAGAAGACTAAGATAAGCAATTTTACATTCCAGACATAGTGATTTAACAATCCCTTTACCTAAAACAGCTTTGTGCATTGCTGTAGTTGTAGAGCACACAATTTTCATTTCGTCTTTAATACAACTTATTACTCCATGCATTACAATCACTTCAGTGTTTCTGATACCCAAGAACAAACATAAAAGCTATTTTCTTATATCATCACAGATACAGACATAAAATGGAGCTTGGGCTACAGCCTTCATACTAAAGACATTTCCTTGCAACTGATTTATTGAAGCAAATAATCTATTTTTCAAAATTAATAAAATGAATGCTTATAAACATATAATTACTTGGACCAACATTCTCTGACTATAATATGTGTATTAAAAATATCCTAAGAAACAATAAATGCCAAAACAACCAACATGAAACCTGGTAGAAACTGGCATGGCCAATCCAGCTGAGGAAGCCAGACAGCTGTTCCCAGCATTAGCTTTCATCTAGACAGCTATTGGATCTTGCTTGAATTTAAATCAGCCCTCATGTTCAATCCTCCTGGTTGATATTTCAGAAGATTTACAGATGGAGGAGGTGCTTTGACAAGCCTTTGCCTGATTTTTATCATGGCCTCTTTAACTTATGTATTTGTTAAATTGTTTTTCATGGAATGTTGTACATGGATGTTGTATCGGTGTTTTATTTTATGTAAGTCCCTGAACATCTTTTGATTGCAGTAGGATAGAAACATTAAAAATAAACAAACTGTTGTGGCATCACAGTTGATTTAAACATCTCATAAACAATGCAGTGGACAAACATTCCATTTGATTAGGGAAACAAAACCAAGGAGAAAAATTCACAGGACAAATTATGAATATGGAAAATTGTAGGTTGCTAAGAATCAGTTGACTGGAATGGCTTGTATGTTCTGTAAATCGGTTATTCAAATAAATAAACAGATTGCCTACTGTGCATTAGGCTACATGGATAGAAGAAATAATGAAGTTTAAAAATAGTTTGGCTGTCTACTCGTTTACTACTACTAAAATCTATACCATGATAATGTAGAATTTTGATATTATGTGGTTTGCATACCTTTAGTCATAGCTCAAGAGAAACACGTATTTGATATGACCATTGGACTATATAGGCCTGCATGGCATATTTATGTTTTAGAGCCAGATTGGTGTAATGATTAAGAAGATGGACTGGAAACAGAAGACTATGAGTTCTAGTTTTCGTCTTCCCTTATGCATAAAAGCCAGTTGGGTCATTTTGGACCAATCACTCTGTGTCGGTCCAATCCACTCACAGGTATGTTGGTATGAAGAAAATATTAGACAGGAAATTATGTGTGCCATCTGGCTTGTACAAAATAAAGGCAGGATATAGATCTAATTAATAAAATATTCTGTATTACTGTAGTGCACTTCCACTTTTCCAAAACAGTGTCCACTTGATTGTAAGGAAAAGAAACTGGTATGCCGCCGAAGGGGCAAATTAAACTAGCAAGTTCTCTATGGATTACAAGTCAACTTTGTTCCAACCAGATAGAAACTGGAAACATGCTGGAAAACATTAAAGCCTGCATCATATTCTGTGCAAAACAGGATATTGCTTTTGAGGACTTAATGAAGTATTTAATTCAAGCAAATAAAGGCAGTTATTTGGCTTAATCCTGGATTTTAGCCAGCTGTTCTTACTTTTAATTGGTATCCAGCATTACTAGCAGGACTTAGTAAAAATGAAATGTTCCAGAAAAAAAAATGACTGGATTTAATTATTTTTTAAAAATGAAATACTAAACAAGTTTGTAACCTAACTATTCAATAATATTGCAGGTTCGAGTTTCATAACAATTACACTATTGTTAATGTAATAAAACTATTACTGTTCTTGGGCTTAGACAGCGCAATTTCTACAAGCCTTTCTGATTTTGCTTTTCTTCCCAGCTCCAGATAAATTTGATAAGGCATGTCTTGAAATAAAACAAGACCATGGAACTGCATGGTTATTTCAGGTTTTTTCCCTTACTTCAATAATATGAGGACTTCCAATTTCACAAATTCTGCAATAATGATCTTGTACAATCAAAATAGAAAAAGATCGTAAGATGGTACCAAGATACAATGAAACTTTGAGCTGAAGTATAAGAAAAAGAGTGTGAGTGGGGACAATTGTATATCCAATAAAAATGAATAAAACTAAATGGGATAAGGGTTAATGAGGAAATAAAGAAAAGCAAGGGCTTATCCAATAATTATAAATTCCAGTTGTATAAATTCAAAAGATTTCAACTTACAAACCAATGTTTGATTCTCTACTAAAGACTTATACAGAATTGATGGAATGGATTTCCTTATTTCTATTTGATGATTACTCCTCTTTTTTTTACTGAAGTTATATCTTTGATTTCCATGAAAAACACTCTTGGGTCTCAAGTCTCAATTGTGATGATAACTTTTCAGGAAAGAATTTATTAGAATTTACTGTATGTAGCCTTGTTGGTTGATTTTTTTAAAAATAAAAAATACATTAAAAACAATTTTTGATCTTTTCCTATTTTGTACTCTTGATTCTTAGCCTTAAATTCATAGATTACTCAATTGGGTAATTATTATTTTCCCAATGTTATGTTGAATGAAGATCTGGGATTACAAAATGTACATCTTAAAGTGTACTATGTGATCTTTTCCAGCAATGGAGCATAGAGTCTTGCTGTTAATTTTTGAACTGGAAAAAATCTCAGTAACTTCCTTTCATTATTTCTAATCTGATCAAATAGGAAAGAGACCCGTTATAGAGTCACCCAATAAAAATGCATGTATTCTGTTCTATAACTTTGCTATTTTATTTGAATTAGGGGTGGTGATAGTGGTGGTGGATTTTTTTTCTGCCCATTTTGATTGGGCATATAATTTGTGAATTCCACCTAAGGAATATACTATATGTACTAATATAAACATGTTTATTATACAAATTAAGTCTGAATTGATATCACCTTTGTTCCAAATAAATGTGTAGTTCAGGGACGGGTTTAAAACCCATCAGTTTGCTCATGGGTGTGCATGCGCGCATGTGCTACATTTTTGCATGTGCGCAGAAGTGTCTGGGTGGGTGGGCGGAGCCTCCTGCCACTACCGGTTTACCCAATCTGGGGCGAACTGGTAGCAACCCACCACTGGTGTAGCTGCATTGCAGTTTGATATTCCTTTATAACTATTTTTTTCAGATATTGAGAGAGAGAGAGAGAGAGAGAGGGGGGGGGGATATGAAAGAGGAATATAGTGATTTCATCAGCTTGTCCTGTAATCTAAAAGCCATTAAACAAATGTGATTTGACAGTGAATAACTCAAGCAGCTTTACATTAACCTTTATGTAAGTCAAGGATACCTTAACCTTGATTAATATGATTTGTAATTTACTGGTCATGACTGGACCAAAAAGAAAAAAGAAAGAAAAGAGAAAGTACAACAGTTTGGCCTGCAAAATAGCCCTGTTCAAGATTATACAGCTATCTATCCCTTTGTTTCCAATAATGTTCATTCCCAGATGAATATGCAGATTGCACATTTTAATTGTTCATTTCAAGGTGTGTAAGAATTCAAATGAAAGAGTTTTGCAAACATTCATTTTTATGTCTCAAAGCAAGCCCTCTCAAACAGAAATCTGGTAGACAACATGAAATGAGGTGTGTGATAATTCAATGAAAGTTACCAGACAATCTATGAGAATGTTGTTTGTTTTATTAGTTACTAAAGTAGTATGTGGGGATGAGGTTAGAAGACTGGGCTCTGCAACACTGTTTAGGGAATGGTCAGATTAAAGACAACACAGTCCATAGCTAGATAATGGAAGGGAGAAGAAGCTTCTCCAATTTTTCAATGTGTAAAGGAGATGGGGGAGAATTATGTTTGCCAGGTGGCAATTATAATTTTTACCAGGTGGCTCAGACAAATGAGTTACCTAATTCTACTTTATTGTAGGCCACATTAATAGTAAGTGTGAAAGCATAATTCTATCTCTTTTAAAGCCCAAGAAATTAAAGTGAGACTCTCACCCTCCTCCCCAATTCACCTGTTGTCTTTTATCTGACTTTTGCCAAGACAGTCCAGTTTTAGGTCCAGTCTTAAAAGGCCATTCCCACATATCACTACAGTATTAGTCTGTTTGTTTCAAGTATGTAATTTAAGTATAGGTTCGTTCACATGTATGGATGGCAAAGAAATGAACATACATTTAAAATTATGATCACCGTGGTTATTTGTGATAGAAGAATTAATAAAGGACACAAGAGTTGTGAGATATTCTGTATGTGGGTCAGACTATTTTAGTGGTGTTAAGAATGGATCAGAAAAAACAAATAGAAGAATGTGCACCAATTATCATATAGACGAGAAAGAAAGAAGTAGAAGAAACTTAGGTACATATAGCAATAGCAGCTGCACTTAGACTTATATACTGCTTCATAGTGCTTTACAGCCCACTATAAGTGGTTTACAGAATTAGTATATTGCTGCCAACAATCTGGGTCCTCATTTTATTGATCTTGGAAGGATGGAAGGCTGAGTCAACCTTGAGCCGGTCAGGATCGAACTCCTGGTTGTGGGCAGATTTAGCCTGTAATGCTGCATTCTAACCACTGCACCACCACGGTTCTTTTTCCTCTATGAAAAGTATTTTCTATATGAAAAGTATTTCCTATATTTTTTATACTTTCTATATGAAAAGCATTGGAAGCAGGGGTGAAATGCTCCTGGTTCGGACTGGCTCGGGCGAGTAGGTAGCGATGACGGCCGGTGGTTCGGAGAACCAGTAGCAATGGCAACCTGAGGCTCCGCCCACCCGCCTAGTCATCGTTACTTCCTGCTTTTACTTCCAGAGAACCGGTAGTAAAAAAATGCTTAAAAAGTTAAAAAAAAGTTCCGACGATAAGCTGAGCGATATGTGATCGTAGGTCCTTTTTTTTTTTTTTTTTTACTTTTTAAGCATTTTTTTCTACCGGTTCCAGAGAAACAAAGTGCTTGGCTGCTCCCCCTTTTCACTCACCCTGAGCTTCCTGCTGTGGATTTTCATGCCTTGCTTCACACGCCCGGGATTGTTGCCCTTGTCTTCTTCTTCCTCCTCCTCTCAAGTGGAAGAATGCCAGGAGCGCAAAAAGAAGCGCTTGCTTGCTCCTACCATTTTTCCATTTGTAAGGAAGCTTTTGTAAAGGCAAGTCTGGCTTCCTGACTCGCTAAAAACCTTACCAGTACTGCTGTGCATGCAGTATGTGTGTGTGTGTGTGTGTCTTTTTGCTCCTAGTTGTTCACAGCAGCCTGTGCCTGCCATCCCATCCCCAGCCAGCTGAACCAGGGTTGGGGAATTCACCCCTTCAATCCACCCCCACCTTAATTCCTCTTTTCTTTGGAGGCCAACCTGAAGGAGCCTCAAGTCATTCGAAAGGTCTTTTAAAGCCTGTGTGTGTGTGTGCTGCACTGAATGTTGGTGCGGAGGCGGGGGGGGGAATGACCCCTCCAATCCACCCTCACCTTCATTCAAAGGTCTTTTAAAGCCTCTGGGTGTGTGTGTGTGTGTTTGCTTCTGGTCTTCGCAACAGCCCATGCCCAACATCCACACACACACACAAGTTGCGCACAGCGGTACTGGTGAGATTTTTAGCACAGGAAGCCAGACTTGCCTTCACAAGGTATGAAAGCTTCCTGGAAAAATGGCAGGAGCAAACAAGCACTTCTTTTTGCGCTCCTGGCATTTTTCCACTTGGAGAGGAGGAGGAAGAAGAAGACGAGGGTGATAATCCCAGGCGTGTGAAGCAAGGCGTGAAAATCTGCAAGAGGAAGCTCGGGCTGAGTGAAAAGGGGGAGCAGCCGAGCAATTTGTTTCTCTCTCTCCCCCCCTCCATCATCTCCCAGACTGGGTGGCCGAGGTAGAAAGGCTTGCAATCTTTGGGGCTAGGAGGCATTGGATCTGGCTTGGCGAGGGGGGTCAGGCTGGTCAGGTGCTGATCATTGGAAACTTTTTTTTACTTTTTAAAGCATTTTTAACTAGTTAAAAATGCTTTAAAAAGTAAAAAAAATTGGCCACGCCCATCCAGCCACATGATCACCACCAGGCCACGCCCCCAAGCCACACCCACAGAACCGGTGGCAAAAAAAATTAGATTTCACCCCTGATTGGAAGATAGAATAATCTCCCAAAAGAATGAATTGAAAGTGAATAACAAAAGAGGGTATGAAGGCTTCTTAAAACTGAATTAAAAAGATTTATGTTCTAAAATACAACAGAAAAAACAGGGGTGACACTAATAAGAGGAATGAAAAAAATACTTGATGAAATGATGCAGTGAAAGAGGCCATGAATGCGAAAATGCACATAAGACAATGATTGCTATAAAAATAGGAGAGAAATACAAAAAGAAAAAATAAGTGTAAAAAAATCCATATATATAAAAGCGAAAACCACTCATGCCGTAATCACGAAATCTCCAAAACCGTAAAGCCTACAAACTTGAAATTTGCCACGTATATTCCTCTTGGCTTCTAGGTGCTAACTAAGAAAGGATTTTTCATAATGACCATCAGATCATTAGTATTTCTTATATTATTATTAATACGCTCTGATGCACACGCACACATTATGCACCAAAAGGAGGTTTGGGAAGGTAAGTAGAACAATGAGTGGGAGGAATCAGCTGTGCCGTGTGGTTTAACTTTGCTAGAAATCAGGAAATCCTGCTTTCTAGCAAAGCTAAACTGTGCGGCACAGCTGATCGTCGGATTGTAGCTTTTTAAAACTACCAGTTTGCCCGAACTGGTAGCTTTTTAAACGCGCAGCATGTGTTTGGTGTGCACTGTGCATATGCATGCAGGGTGTGCTTGGTGCACAGCGCGCATGCGTGGCCAGCGAACCGGTAGCAAACTGGTTCAGATTTCATCACTGACCTCAATGGTATTTCCTTTTAGCCAGATTTATAACATGACATCCCTAACACAATTATTGGTATTATTTAAGAAACATTTTAAACTTTTAAAATGCTTACTAATCATAGATCTACAATGTGTTTAGAAAAATACCTCTTAAAAAAAAAAGTACTTACAACCATAAATTATCCAGACAGCTCTCGCTGGTGCATTTGTGCAGTTTACTCTTTTTTTTTTTAAAGAAAACTTTGTTATTTGAAATGTCTATCCCATGAAATTTCACGATTGTAATTTATACACCTTGCAAAGAGGCTACAAAAGTTAGAGCAATGAGTGAAAAAACCCTACCCTAAAATCAGTTTTAATTGTCATACTATAAAAAAGCAGACTGGTTTGCTACAGCAACAGCCATATCCCAGACTAGAGGTGAACACAGCAGCCATCCAACTTATTTTTCTTGTGAAAGAAGAATTAAATTCAAAGTCTTGATTTATTTATAACTTATCTAAAACATAACTCTGCAATTTAATTATGGTTAAGCCAGGTCATGTTCCAGATATGATGACGTAAAATGTTTTTTTTTTTTTTGTTGTTGTTGTTGTTGGCTACCTCCTCTTCTTCTTCTTCCTAGTGTATTCCTGCAGGTGCAGGGTCTGCTTTTCAGATCATTGAATGCCACTTTGCATGATCATCTGCGTCTTCAGGACACAGGCCCGTGGCTTGCATATCTTTGTTGATGGTGTCTTGCCATCATTGTTTTGGATGCCTGCGAGGTTGCCGACCATTGACTTCTAGTTGGTAGTCAATCTTGGCTACGGTGGAAGGTGCTGCTCTCTGGACAAGTCCACACCAGCGGAGTCAGCTTTCTCTCTTGTTGTTGGCTACCTCCAGCAGCATAACTATCTTTACAGTTCCCTACCATCACAGTTGCACATAATGACCTAATATAGCAATTCTCCAGGTCCTTATGATGTATATAGGGTGGTGGCATATCACTTCCAGTCAGTAAACCTGCAAAGATACTTGGCATCAAACCAGGATAACTAGATGCCAATGCTGAGCCTGATGGAACCTAATACTGAACATCTGGTACACTTGCAACTCAGTCATAGCATCAATATATTAGATTAGACAGGCTAATGTCAGCATGACATTAGGATACAAAGGATCTTTATGTAACAAAGGTTCAAAGGTATAAGAAACATAGCACTGACTTCTGCATTCCATAAATATGTAAGAACATTTGTTGAGTGGGAAATTGACTAAACGTAGATAGCACCATCAGAAGGATTTTAAGTCTACAATACTTTGGAATGAGAAAACTAAGAAAGTTCTTGATTTCCAACGCTTAGGACTGAACTTCCTTCTTTCTGCTGGCAAATTAAAGCATTGTGAATCATGGAATGGCAATGCCCCGCTTAGAGAAGAAAGTATCCATTTCACCAATTTAAAGAACACTAAGAGAGGCATATTTTGAGATAAAATAAGTTGAAGCACATAGGCACACTTTTGAACCGGTAATTGTTTTTGGCGTATTTGTTTGGAAACTGGGTAAAGCAGACTTGAAGTTACTATATGCAAAAATGACATGGAATGAAATAAATGGATCCAGCTATTCGCACTGATTTGGTCTTTATTAGCTATCAAGTATCATCTTCTTATATATTTAGGAGTGGGAAGAAATAAAAATGTGATTTAAAAAAGATAAGACTTTTCCAGGAAGGCATGCTAAATACGAATAACATACCTATTTTTCAGGGGGGTGGGGAATCCTCTCCTAAAATTGTTGATCTTGATGTAAAAAAGAATTCATTCATTCATAGGTATTTTTCTTATTTCAATAATTAGTTTTAAACCTGGCAGACTGCAAGCAATCGGAAGGACATAGAACCTAAACAGTAGGTGCAGAGAGAACATTAAGGTATATTAACATCTAGGAAATGCACCTCATTTATCCAGAGAATGGAAAACTCTAATCAATAACTAGTATAACAAACAGAAATAATGACTAGGAAATGGGCATGAATGAATGTTTTTGCATTCTCATGTTTCCGTCTCTTCCTCAAACAATTTAACTGAAAAGGAAGAAACTTCAGTTAATTCTTTGGCCATTGCTTTTTACTCAAACCTGCTATTACCACGCCACGTTAAAATGATCCAGTTTCAGAACCAAATAATAATAGACACAGAGTGATAGTGTGTTTGGTGACCCTTTCTAAAATATATCCACTGCTTCTGATTCATTGACTTCTTTCCTTTCAGAAGGAAGCCATAGCGAAGGTCTCTATATATCATAATAATTTAGCACTTAATTTTTCTTCATGGCAAAGCCCAGGAGGTAGAATGACCTTACAGTTAAAAAAAAGAGAGAGAGAAAAAAACACAACACAAGTCTACAAGCAAGGAGATATGGATCATATTTCCTTTCTGAAATATTGCCTAAGATAAGAACAGTTCAAAGAGTGCACTTTACAAATGCGCATTAGAACTGGGAAAGAGGAGTAGACTACATTAATTCATGGAAATAGATATTAGCTAAGAAGTTAAAACAGGACTAAGGAAATCATAGGGATGGATTTGGAAGATGAGGGATTAATTGATTTATCACGGCAGTTTAGAATGATAGAAAAGACAACAAAACTCATATAGTAATAAGAATCAGGTAAAACATAATATTAAAAATAACAGAATGTTTCAAATTTACCAGTCAGTGGAAGAAGAAAAAAGGTCATTGGAAGAATATCTGAAGGACAGGGAAGAAAGTGCACTGAAGCTAATACATCATGAAGGCTTACTGAATATTAGAGAGACCAAGCTGAATATTAGAGCGTACATAGAAAACTAAATGAAGAATAAAGAAGAGCCATGGCAAAGCAAAATATTACAATCCAGTGCACCAAAATACTAGCAGCAAAGCAGACGACAACAAAACTTGGCAATAGCTAAGAACAGGAAAGTTGAAGAAAAGAGACTTTTCTAATTCTGGTTGCACAAGACCAAGCATTAGAAATAAATTTATACAAAGCCAGAATTAAAAAGATCAGAACAAATAGAAGAAATTGCACAACAAAGAATAGAAATGAGGCCAGAAACCTTTCTACTAGGCATAATAAATGGACAATATGAAAAGGAAATAAAATACTTAATCATTCATATAACAACAGCAGCACGAATAATTTTTGCACAAAATTGGAAGAGTAGTGACATACCAACAGAAGAGAGAGTAATTAGTAAAATCATGGAATGTACAGAAATGGACAGGCTCACAAAGGAATTACAAAACAGAGAGAAACATGATTACTATCTAGTATGGGAAAAGTGGTACACATGGTTGGAAGATAGAAAAGGGAAAAAAGATTAGGAAGTAAGTGGAGTGACCTAATATAAAAATAGGAACATAAACTACTAATGCAGGTTAACACTGAATTACAAAGATAGATATAAGAGAAAGACCAAACAAGGAGGAGTCAAAAGCACAAATAAGAACAGTACTTACAGTTGCGACAAATTTGATAAGATGTATATTTGAATTATTGTTTACATGTTTACACGTTTTGTATGTTTTGTTGTTATTTGTTTTGTTTTGTCTGTATTTTTTAAATAAATAAAAAATAAGTAAAAATTTAAAAAAAAAGAAAAGAAAAGACCACAATGGACATCAAACACTGCTTCTGCAAAGAATCTGAAGAAACCGTGTCCCATGTAGTTAGCTGCTGCGAGAAGATTGTACAGACTGAATACAAACAGCATGATAAAATAGAAACGATGGTACATTGGAATATCTGCAGGAAAATAGCCTGTGTCCGCAAGGAAGAACCGGTGGGACCACAACATAGACAAAAGTAATAGAAAATGAAGACACTGAAGTGCTCTGTGAGTTCAGAATTGAAACTTACAAGCATTTGCCACATAACACACATGATAAGAAAGACAAGAGAGAGTAGATAAGGATATTTTCAGCAGTACCTGGAGACAAAGAAGTGGAAAAATATTACAAAATATAAAAGTTTCCCAGAAGTGAAGTCATCAAACACCAAAAGGCAAGAAAAACTGTGGTGGAACATTTGTCATTTGTTGAAAATGATAGTAATAATTCTATAAAAATTAACAATAAAATTAGAATGTTAACTATGATTGATTAACATTACTAATATTTAAGATATAAAGACTTATGTTTTTGTTGTTTAATGGAAAGTAGTAAATTTGTTGTATTTGTAGTTTCTTACCAAAACTTTGCATTAACAAACTATCAATAGATAAATTTGTAATGTCTTTTTCTTCTCACAATCTATTTCTTTATTCTGGATCTACCCAGTTTTGGAAATATATCCTTCTGCCAATCACTCAAATGCTGAGTGTTACAATTAATTTGAAAATATTCCATATCCTTCACATTGTTTATGCCCTAACAATCTCTTCCTTTTAAGCTAATTCACTTAGCTTAAAGCTGAGACAGTTTTTGACTCCTATGGACTACCTGGATTTGTTCCTGCAATTTTTCAAGCAAGCTTTTTCAGAACTGATTTGCCATTGCTTCCTTTCTAAGGTGGAGAAAGAGTGACTGGCCCAAGATCACCCAATTGGCTTTGTGCCTAGGGTGGAACTAGAATTCACAGTCTCTTGGTTTCTAGCCACATGCCTTAATACCACACCAAACTGGCTCTTTTAGCTTTACTAAAAAGAACAAGAAATTCAAACTTTTAGTGACGGTGCCTTAGGAAACAATTGTGATTTGCTTTGTTTTGGTATGTTTGTGTAGAAAGAAATTTGGTATACTGTATATTTGCAGAAACTACACCCTTGAAGAAAAAGTCAAAGGACTGCAGCACTGAAGGGCCACATTGCAGCTGATAAAATGCTAATTAAGGTTCAAGAGGAAAATGATAGCCAGAAGCAAGACATGCAAAGAATACATAAATTGAATAGCTATTTAAATGGTATAAATTAGAGAAAATTGATTTCGGGGACCGACCATGGTCTGAATTATTTGAATGACTTGCTAGCATGAAATTGTTCATATATCATAAACGCAAGCAAAAAATGCATCTGGCTGAAACATGGTCAGCTTGATCAGGAGGTCTTTTAATTTAATCTAATAAACGTTGGGAGGAAAAATAAATCCAAATAAAGCTCCCAGGTAAAGGCCTGTGCACTATAAAAAAATAGAATTATTGTTGTAATGAGGCTGATTAAACTGTTCATAATCAGAAAGAGCACTGACTCCTAAAAATTATGGCCTTCATTATCTATACAGAAATGCTTAGAGTACAGGAAATAAACAAGATGAACTTGACCTCTTAATCCAGAAAGGCAAATATGATTTAATAGGTTTAATGGAGATCTGGTAGGATAGCACCCATGACTGGAATAGCAATTGAAGGATACAATTTATTCAGAAGGAACAGACAGAACAGAATGAGAGTTTGGATGTTAAAAATATCCATACCTGCTCAGAAACACAAGTGAATGGAGGAGGCGGCATTGCAAAGGTCATAATAATATGAGATATAAATAAAAGCAATATTATTTTTGGTACTGTATCTAATATTGCCTGCCTGGAAGAAAATAGGATGGAGGTGAGGTTTCCTAAAGTAAACTGCAAATCTTAAACAATACATAAAACAGTAGTGATGGAGGATTTAATTTCTCTAACTGCTATTGAAGACAAATTTTGCCAGGTTCATTCCAGAAAATTCTTGACGTGTTTCTTTTTCAGAGGGTGGAGGAGGACACAAGAGAATCAATTATCACTGAAAGAAATAAAAGTGGAAAAGTTGATGGGAGTAAAAAAAAAAACAGAAAAAAAGTAAATACAATTTTAGGCTGTTTTGAGAGAAGAATTGTTTCCAAATAATAGGGAGTAAGAGTTGTGATTCACAGGTAGTCATTAAGGATGAGTTCGCTTCCCCATCTCTGTCTTTAACCTGAATTTGTATTTCAGTCAGAATTCATACTTACAGATGGACTGCCTGTTACTAAAAATGATGAAAGTGTTCTTCCTTCAGCTGATGAAGCACTGAAGCTACACAATGCTTTCAGAAACCACTGAAAATCACAAAAATCAGGATGTATATCAGTGGTGAAATTCAATTTTTTTTACTACCGGTTCTGGAGACGTGGCTTGGCTTGGTGGGCATGGCAGGGAAGGATATTGCAAAATCTCCATTCCCATCCCACTCTGGGGCCAGACAGAGATGGTATTTGCCAGTTCTCCGAACTACTCAAAATTTCTGCTTCCAAAACCTGTCAGAACCTGCTGGATTTCACCCCGATGTATATGTATATTAAAAATATACATTATTAAAGCTGAGGACTTTGTACAGTATCTGTATGATAAAATAACTCAGATTCGGGAAGACTTGGCCGCCGACTGGGTTAGTTCAGACGAGATGACTGAGGCAGGCCTTGAGAGTGTTACCTGGGAGGAGTTTGATCCTGTGGCTCCCGAGCACGTGGACAGGATCTTGGGACTGCTGAACGCGACCACATGTTTATTGGACCCGTGTCCCTCCTGGTTGGTGCTGGCTTCCCGGGAGGTTACACGAGGCTGGCTCCAGGGGATTATCAACGCTTCTCTGAGTGAGGGTGTCCTGCCGGCCACCTTGAAAGAGGCGGTGGTGAGGCCTCTCCTCAAGAAGCCATCCCTGGAACCAGCTGTTTTGGCTAACTATCGTCCAGTCTCCAACCTTCGTTTTATTGTGAAGGTTGTTGAGAGTGTGGTGGCGTGACAACTTCCCCAGTACCTGGATGAAGCTATCTATTTGGATCCGCTCCAGTCCGGCTTCAGACCTGGGTACAGCACGGAAATGGCATTGGTCGCATTGGTGGATGATCTCTGGAGGGCCCGGGATAGGGGTTATTCCTCTATCCTGGTCCTATTAGACCTCTCAGCGGCTTTTGATACCATCGACCATGGTATCATGTTGCGCCGGCTGGAGGGACTGGGAGTGGGGGGCACCATTTTGTGGTGGTTCTCCTCCTATCTCTCCGACCGGCCGCAATCCGTGTTGACAGGGGGGCGGCGGTCGACCCCAAAGTGCCTTGTTTGTGGGGTGCCACAAGGGTCGGTCCTCTCGCCCCTCCTGTTCAACATTTATGTGAAGCCGCTGGGTGAGATCATCCATGGTTTTGGGGTGGAGTTCCATCAGTACGCTGATGATACTCAGCTGTACATTTCCACCCCAGACCATCCCAACGATGCCTTGGAAATGATGTCCCAGTGCCTGGAGGCCGTGCAGGTCTGGATGGGGAGAAACAGGCTTCGACTCAACCCTTCCAAGACTGAGTGGCTGTGGCTGCTGGCGTCCCTGTATAGCCAGCTGACGCCATTGCTGGTTATTGGGGGCGAATAATTGGTCCCCACGGAGAGGGCCCACAACTTGGGTGTCCTCCTGGATGCACTGCTGTCTTTAGAAGGGCACATGACGGCCGTGGCCTGGCTCACTGGCTCACTGCCACATGGCGGTGGCCTTGCCTGAACTGCTCAACATGATAGCCGAGGTGGCGGTTGATACCCCTAGGCTTATGGTCATGGGGGATTTCAACCTGCCATCTATCGGTGAAACATCTGAGGCGGCTCGGGAGTTCATGGCTTCCATGACGGCCATGGACTTGACGCAGTTAGTTCATGGCCCCACTCACACGGGGGGACACACTCTGGACCTGGTTTTTGTCTCTGGCCAGTGGCTGAATGATTTTGATATAGGGGATATTGTGATCGAACCCTTGTCATGATCAGAACATTCTCTCCTTCGACTTGACCTTCAAACCGCTACACCTCGCCACAGGGAGGCGGAACCAATTAGGTGGTTCTGCCCCAGGCGCCTGATGGACCCTGATAGGTTCCAGACAGAGCTTGGGCCATTCCCTGAGGTTCTGGCTCTTGACACAGCTGAAGATCTAGTGGCTGCCTGGGATAGGGTGGCCGCTGGAGCTTTGGATCGCATCGTGCCTTTGCGGCCTCTGACCCGGTGCCGATCCCAGGTGGCTCCCTGGTTGTCTGAGGAGCTGAGGGAAATGAAGCGCCAGAAAAGATGCCTAGAGAGCGGTTGGAGGGCCAGCCGGTCCAAATCTGACCGAACACTGGTGAGGTCTCATATTAAGATATACCTAGTAGCGATAAAAGCGGCAAAGTCTGACTACTTTTCCACTCTTATAGCATCTGCAGATAACTGCCCAGTGGCCCTGTTTAGGGTAACCCACTCCCTGCTCCATCTGGGAGCGTGGGAAGATCCCTTGGAGGGTAGAGCTGAGGATTTAGTACAGTATCTGCATGACAAAATCGCTCAAATTCGGGAAGGCTTGGACTCTGACAGGAAAGGTTCAGACAGGGTGATGGAGGAAGGTCTTGAGAGTGTTATCTGGGAAGAGTTTGACCCAGTGACTCCCAAAGACGTGGACAGGATTCTGCGTAGACTTAGCACGGCCACATGTTTATTGGACCCGTGTCCCTCCTGGTTGGTGCTGGCTTCCAGGGAGGTTACACGAGGCTGGCTCCAGAGGATTATCAATGCTTCTTTGACTGAGGGTTGCTTTCCTGCTGCCTTGAAAGAGGCGGTGGTGAGGCCCCTCCTCAAGAAGCCCTCTCTGGACCCAGCTGTTTTAGCAAATTATTGTCCAGTCTCCAACCTCCGCTTTGTGGCGAAGGTTGTTGAGAATGTGGTGGTGCGACAGTTCCCCCAGTACCTGGATGAAGCGGTCTATCTTGATCCATTCCAATCGGGTTTCAGACCTGGGTACAGCACGGAAATGGATTTGGTCGCATTGGTTGATGATCTCTGGAGGGCTCGGGACTCTGTCCTGGTCCTATTAGATCTCTCAGTGGCTTTTGATACCATCGACCATGGTATCATGCTGCGCCGGTTAGAGAGGTTAGAAGTGAGAGGCACCGTGCTGCGGTGGTTCTCCTCCTTTCTCTCTGGCCAGTTGCAGTTTGTGTTGACAGGGGGCCAGAGGTCGACCCTGAGGCCCCTTGTATGTGGGGTGCTGCAAGGGTCGGTCCTCTCGTCCCTTCTGTTCAACATTTATGTGAAGCCGCTGGGTGAGATCATCCGTGGTTTCGGGGTGCAGTTCCACCAGTACGCTGATGACACCCAGCTGTACATCTCCACCCCGGACCATCCCAATGATGCCCTTGTTGTGATGTCCCGGTGTCTGGAAGCTGTGCGGATCTGGATGGGGAGAAACAGGCTCAAGTTCAACCCGTCCAAGACTGAGTGGTTGTGGCTTCCGGCGTCCCAATATAGTCAGTTGGTGCCATTTCTGACTATTGGGGGTGAGTCGTTGGCCCCCACAGAGAGGGCTTGCAACTTAGGTGTCCTCCTGGATGCACGGCTGTCCTTAGAAGAACATGTGATGAACGTGGCCAGGGGAGCTTTTTATCAGGTTCACCTGATCCTCCAGTTGCGTCCCTTTCTGGATCGGGACACCCTACGCACAGTCACTCATGCCCCCGTCACTTCCCGCCTGGACTACTGTAATGCTCTCTACATGGGGCTCCCCTTGAAGAGCACCC
Organism: Arizona elegans; assembly: GCA_022577455.1. Taxonomy (NCBI): domain Eukaryota; kingdom Metazoa; phylum Chordata; class Lepidosauria; order Squamata; family Colubridae; genus Arizona; species Arizona elegans. Next base: position 115,816,527 of record JAKOOJ010000002.1, read on the forward strand.
AGAGGCTCCAACTGGTCCAGAATGCGGCCACACGGGTGGTTATGGGAATGTCATGATGCTCCCACGTAACACCTCTCCTGCGCGAGCTGCACTGGCTCCCGGTGGTCCTCCGGGTGTGATTCAAGGTATTGGTTACCATCTTTAGAACGCTCCATGGCTTAGGACCTGGGTATTTACAAGACCGCCAACTGCTACCAATAGCCTCCCACTGGCCAATTCGCTCCCACAGAGAGGGGCTCCTCCGGGTGCCGTCGGCCAAGCAATGTCAGCTGGTGACCCCCAGGGGGAGAGCCTTCTCTGTGGGGACTCCTGCCCTCTGGAACGAATTGCCCCCCCAAGATGCGGAGGATTCCTGACTTACGCACCTTCCACCAGGCCCTCAAGACGCTTTTATTTCAACAAGCCAGGCTGGCCTAACTTTTTAAGTTTTTTAATTGTCAATTCTTAATTTTTAAATGTCTAAATTGGGTAGTTTTATTTTAATTAGATATGGGCCAAACTATTTAATATTTTTTAAATTGTTTTTAAATTTTATATTTGTGTGTTTTATGCTGGCTGTACACCGCCCTGAGTCCCTTTGGGAGAAGGGCGATATATAAATTAAATAAATAATTAAATAAATAAATAAATAAATAAAAAAAAAAAAAAACCACATGTATAGGGGCATGCCATAGTGCAGGGGTCTCCAACCTTGGCAACTTTTTTTTTAAACTTTAAGACTTGTGGGCTTTAGCTACTAGAATTCCTCAGCCAACAAAGCAAAGCAAAGCTGGCTGAGGAATTCTGGGAGCTAAGTCCACAAATCTTAAAGTTGCCAAGATTGGAGACCCCTGCCACAGTGCAACATCTTTATATATATTTTTTTTCTGCGAAAGCTTCAGGGGAAAATGAACTATATGTACCATTGTGATAGATTATATATATATCCTCTCCTGAAACATCCCTGAGTATCAGAACCTGGATACCTCCTAAAGGGTAATGTGCTGTATCCTGTATCCAGTCATCTGAAAATGCAAGGGCCTATGAGTTCAATTCCTGGTAGACAGTTTTACCAGGAGGATTTGCTTCAGGGGTGAAATCCAGCAGGTTCTGACAGGTTCTGGAGAACTGGTAGCGGAAATTTTAAGTAGTTCGGAGAACCGGCAAATACCACCTCTGGCTGGCCCCAGAGTAGGGTGGGAATGGAGATTTTACAATATCCTTCCCCGGGAGTGGGGAGGGAATGGAGATTTTGCAGTGTCCTTCCCCTGCCACACCCACCAAGCCACACCATGCCCACCAAGCCATACCCACAGAACCGGTAGTAAAAAAAAATTGGATTTCACCACTGGTTTGCTTGTTCAAACTACTTTTAAAAGTAATGTAGTCAAGCTGATTAAATGCACATGTGTATATGCAAATATGTGGTCCTCTCCATTTTTGGGTCATAATCTGGTCCTATGAATTTTTCTAGTCAAAATTGCTCCTTTTACTGTAGAGTTTGAGGACACTGTGGCCTATAGGGAAATCTGATGTTCCATCATTTTCTTTTTATCTACCACATAAAGCTGGTCAGTAAGGCCAGTAACATTTTGACCTGCAGCTCTTGTTCATAGACAAGATGAACAGGATTATGGAAGTCAAAGAGACAGGGGTTTTGCTCTTCACACCTTAATGGCTATGAGAAAAGACGACATTTTCTTTTCAAATGCTGCAGTGATATTTCAAAGCTGATTCCATTTTATTATTGTTTTTTAAGTTAAGTTTTACTTTTTCAATCTCTGTTGTGGTCCGCCAGCAGCCTGCAGACCAGGCAGCGGAGGCAGACAGCAATGAGGCTGAGGAAGAACATGGGCCAGTCTTGGAGTCTGGGGAAGGCCCGGATGAGGGCTCTGCATCAGAGGCAGAGATGGGGCCAGGGCCATCATGGAGTAAGGTGCGGACTCCAGAGCGTCCAGAGCCTGATAGGAGTGAAGCAGAGGAACAGGAAGAGCCTATTCCTAATGCACGCATGAGAAGAGCTGCCAGAAGGCAAAAGCAGCTCAAGCAAAGAGGACAGCTCGGGAGTAGGGCTAAGAGATGATTGGCCCCTCCCATAAGGCTTAAAACAGACCAGCAACGGCATTTGGGCTTTGCCGGAAAACAACTTTGGTAGCTTCGTCTTCTTCTTAGTCTACGTCTTGTATTTATTTTTGTATCTGTGACTTCTGAATGTTTGCCAAGAAAGCCCTTTGGCAGTTTGCCTAATTGGACCAAGGTTTGCGATAGGACTGAGGAATTTGTATTGGGAGGAATTTGCTTTAATTTAGTTGAACGATGCTGGGAATGAAGTAATTCTCAGCTGTTCGAATAAAGTTTGTTTTTTCACTGACTGATTTTCCTACTACTTACTTGGGCCTGGGTCACAACTATCTCTTAAAGATACTGCTGTGCTGCAAAATGCATTCTGGCTGCACTAAATGCATCCATTCCATTTCTCCACTTTATTTATTTCATTTTAATGAAATTTTGAGTTGCATTGTACTCTTTCCTACCACCATAAAACAGGATCCAGCTCAGATAGTAGGAATTTCTTCTCACCTATACCTCTCTGCATTTTCCAGATCCCACTTTCTCTAGAGCAGAGTTGGTGAGCATCCTAGAGTGATAGAGATGAGTTAATGTATAAATGACATCTTTTCTGTTCACGAAAGGACACAATATTTTGTATTGGTTCACTTAACAGACTACCTCAACTGAAGTTGACTTCTGGTGACTATATAGACTTTTCCATATAGTTTTCTTGGCAGCTTTAGAGAAGCCTGGATAGCTCATCAGACTAATGAATTGTGATTTAACTCCAGCTGTCTGCAATTAGTAAGTTCCAATCTTGCCAGGCTCAAGGTTGACTCAGCCTTCCATCCTTTCTAAGATAGGTAAATTGAGGTAAATTGAGGACCTAGTTTGTGGGAGCAATAAGCTGACTTTGTAAAAATATACAAAAGTATGAAGGCTATTGCTTAACACATTGTAAGTCGCCCTGAGTCTCCGAAGAAGGGCAGCATATAAATCAAATTTTTTTAAAAAAATCTGGGTTTTTTCCCCCCTAATTTCCCTAGTTTAGCAATAGCAATAGCACTTAGACTTATATATTGCTTCATTATGCTTTACAGCCCTCCCTTTACAGAGTCAGCATATTGTTCCCAACAATCTGGGTCCTCATTTTACTGACCTCGGACAGACGGAAGGCTGAGTCAAGCTTGAGCTGGTCAGGATCAAACTGCTGGCAATCAGCAGAATTAGCCCGCAATACTGCATTCTAACCATTACACAATTGTGGCTCTTTAGTTTATAATCTAAACTAAAACTGGTGTTTTCCGAGTCTCCCAGAAGACATGTTTCTATTTAACTTTTTGAGATCCATCAAAGATGGCTTGGCCCTGCCATGCAGGCAGAGCTTATTTTAATAACTTTCCTTTTTTTTAAAAAAAAAAAGAAAGAAAGAAAAGAAAGAAAATTATTGCATTTGGCTTTTTATAGGAAACAAGACTTATCTTTTTTTTATAAATGTAATATATATCATAATATATCCAATGTATTATTTTAAAGACAACCCAAATGTGCTACTCTTGCGAAGGTAGAAAATGTGTACAATTCATTTTTGCTTCAGCGTCTCATTAAATTATGTGACTGTTCTAGTCTAAAGAGGAACAGAGATAAAAATTATAAATAGGACACTGTAAAGATGTCATTGTCAGAACACCCCAGTCTCCCTTTTAATAAGCGCAAGTTACACAGAGTTAATGGAAAATCCTTTCTGTGATGAAAGTATTGGCAGGAGCTTTAAGAAATCCTATCAGTTGGACCAAATCTCTTACATTTCTCTGAAGCACACAGAGTATTTAGGGCTAATTATCTCTGAATCTATTGTAATCCATTACTCATAAAAATGTAAGAAGGCAGCATTCGCATTTCACAGTCACCTGACAGTGCTGGGTTCAGCTCACAAACTGACTGTACAGGATATATTTGAGTCACCGAAAAGAAAGACCCCAATCCTGTATGACAGAAATCTCACTGCTCTATATATACTGCTCAAAAAAATAAAGGGAACACAAGCAGAAGACATCTGAGATCTGAATGAATGAAATAGCCTTATTAAATACTTTGTTCTTTACATACAGTAGTTTATACACTGCTCAAACAACTAAAGGGAACACAAAATTACTGTATGTAACGAACTGTATATTTTAAAATTATGATGCAATCTTAAGAGAGTAGGTAAAATACAAATGCATTTATAACCACTGTTAAGAAAATCCAAAGCTACTTCTTTATAGCTTTTTCTTTTCTTTCCCCTTCTTTGCTGTTTTCCTTATTTTTTCTTTGTGTATTCATATTTTTCTTTCTTTTCTTTAAAGATAATCCTAGACATACAACTGTTTTTTTAGTGATTGTTCAAAGTTACGACGACACTGAAAAAAAGTGACTTATGACCAGTTTTCACACTTGTGATCATTGCAGTTTCTCCAGGGTCATGTGATCAAAATTCAGACATTTGGCAACTGGTTTATATTTATGGTGGTTGCAATGTCCCAGGGTCACGTGGTCATCTTTTGTGACCTTCTGACAAGCAAAGTCAATGGGGAAGCCACATTAACCTAACAACCATGTTGCTAATTTAACTACTAGAGTGGTTCACTTAACAACTGTGGCAAGAAAGGTCATAAAATAGGGCAAAACTCTCTTAATTATTTTCTTGCTTAGCAATAGAAATTTTGGGCTTAATTTTGGGCTCAGAACTCAAGGCTCACTTTATTTCTTTTCTATTTTTTATTGTTTTTAGCTTGTTAATTTTTTTAAAATAACAATTGCATATTTTTTATGTAATAGAATAGCTGCTTTGGATAACGAGATGGGCCGCATATAAAATAAATAAATAACTAAGAAATAAATATACAGGAAAAGAAATCCCACTGTTATTTTTTGAGATCCATGGAAACTAGCAAGCAATATGGCAGTTAAAGGATAATCTACCTGAGCAATGAGAGTCATAAGCAGAGTTCCTATAAGGCCTGTTCTGTCTTCGGCATTATGAGAAACTACTTCAAGTGTAGCCATCTGTTTTCTGGCTACACTTGAACTGGAAAGGATTTGTGCATCCACTTTCCTAAACAAGGAAAAATGTCCCATTCAACAAGGTATATATCCTTACTTATTCTTGACATAGTTTTGGTTAATAAGGGGCATCCATCAGAGATACAAAACACATTAACACATTAACCTATTAAATATGTTGCCTGGAAATATGGGATTAGCCATATCTTTTTAATCTTTTCTCTTGTTTCAATAGGTACATAAGATCTTCCTTAAGATTTCTCTTAATTTAATTTTTAATGTGACAGAAAGCAAAATCATTATATATGTGAGGGGTAATCATATTAATTATGTTGAATTTAATTTACCTTTAGTTAAACTTTTAAGCTGATGCATACTGAATTTAAAGAATTCAATTTGCCCATCTGGTCAGGAGGAACATCTGACGGCTGTTACCAGGGGGACCTTTTATCAGGTTCGCCTGATTCGCCAGTTGCGGCCCTTTCTTGATCGAGATTCCTTGTGCACAGTCACTCATGCCCTCGTCACCTCTCGCCTTGACTACTGCAATGCTCTCTACATGGGGCTCCCCTTGAAGAGCGCCCGGAGGCTCCAGCTGGTCCAGAATGCAGCAGCGCGGGTAGTGACGGGAGCATCATGGCGCTCCCATGTAACACCGCTCCTGCGCGAGCTGCACTGGCTCCCGGTGGTCTTCCAGGTGCGCTTCAAGGTGTTGGTTATCACATTTAAAGCGCTCCATGGCATAGGGCCTAGCTATCTGCGAGACTGCCTGCTGCTACCAACGACCTCCCATCGACCCGTGCACTCCCACAGAGAGGGCCTCCTCAGGGTGCCATCAGCCAAACAATGTAGGCTGGTGGCCCCCAGGGGGAGGGCCTTCTCTGTGGGGGCACCTACCTTCTGGAATCAGTTGCCCCCAGAGATAAGGAGAATCCATGACCTCAATGCCTTCCGTCGTTCCCTTAAAACCCATCTTTTCCAGCAAGCCAGGTTGGCTTAAGAAGAAATTTTTAAATTTTTTAAATTATTTTTAAATTCTTTTAATCAGTTTGTGATTTCTTAACTTTCGGGCCAAAATTTATATATATTTTTAAATGTTTTTTAATATTTGTATTCTATGTTTTTTATCTTGGCTGTATACCGCCCTGAGTCCTCAGGGAGAAGGGCGGTATATAAATTGGAAATTAAATTAAATTAAGCATCTTGGGAAAATCTGTTAAGTCTGATGTGGAAGCATCGACAAAACAACAGTCTGTGATGGACCCAACATTTTGGAATTCCTCACCCCTAAAAGCCTATAAAACTCCCCCCCCTCCTTGTGTTTTGTATAAGATCTTTAAAAACAGATTTATTTCTGGAGTTCTTGGTGCTCTCTAAGCTTGTTTGTTTGCAGACATTTCATTACTTAACTAGGTAACATCTGCAAGCAAATGACCAAGCCCAATGAATGTCAAGAACCCCACAGTTCGACATTGAGTTACACGTGTTCTATTGGAGCTGATTTATTTCACCAGATATTAACCCTGGGTACATTTTATTGCTGTTGATCTTAGAAAAGGACTGGTTTCTATTGTGTTGACCTTAGAAGAGGTTTGGTTTCAAATTGTGTCTTTATTGCTGATATTGTTTTATATGATTTATTTCATTGTTTTCATTTTAACGTTAAGGTGTAGTCTTCCCAAGGTCTTTTAAGGTTGGTAAGTTGCAATAACTGCAAAGCTGCAATGTTTGTTCTGGCTGCAGATCCATTGCTTTTTCTTCTCGGCCCCAATCTAATTTTTTGGACCACAGTATCCAATATTCCACTCAAAGGCCACTTTGCTTCAAAAAAACTATGCCTGCCATTTTAAAAGAATAGCAAGGAGACCTATAGTTAGAGGGATCACTACTGCTCAAAGAGCAGAGAATGTATTTCTGAATTTCTGGTGTTGCAGATAACAAGGAAGCTGACTATTCTCCCAGTTGGTTGGCTGCTGTTCATGACTGGATGTTAGGTTAGCTACATATTGATTTACAGCAAGGGTGTCAGACGTGCGTCATCACGGCAGCATCACGTGACATATCAGGACTTTTTTCCCCTTTGCTAAACCGGACGTGGGCGTGGCCAGCACGTGACGCATCCGGCCTGTGCGTCACGAGTTTGACAGCCCTGATTTACAGACTCTTTGTTAGATTATTGGTGGTTGTACAGCTGGTTGAAAAACATGCTCTTTCAAGATCTTGTTGAGCATCAATGATACTGCCATTAAATATAATGGTATATATAGCTATGTGTGCATGTGTTTGTGTCTACACACACAGAAATATATACACCCACCCACAAAGCCCACATAAGGGATTTGAAAATGTGGAAGCCAAGAAAAAAATTATTGGAAGAATAATAATTATTAAAATGGTTAATAGAAGTACCATAACTGAGAGTTAGACAAAAAAAGGGCTAGTTATTTAGGGGGGGTGGGGAACCCTTACGCTCAGCCTTGGCTGAAGTAGAAAAGGTTACAAAAGTGAGTTCTGTTCATGAGTCTAATTTATTTGTTTTGAGTTGGCAGCTGCATAGTATTCAGAAAATTAACAGAAGTCTAAATTTGAGCATTATCTCTACTACACAGAACTGAAAATGGGAAGGAAGAAACTGTAAGCTTGAAGAAGTCAAGAAAGCATGAAAGGAATAAAATGAAGGGCATTTCTTTTTTGCCATTTATGGCTTAATCAGTATGGACCAATTAGTGGAAAACAAGGCTATGGAGATGTGCAGGTGTCAGAGAAATCCATTATGCATTTCTTTCCCGGAAAATGTACATGCTCTGTTAAAAATAGAATTTATCATGGCAGGAACAAGAATATAGAGGCAGTTCATCACTGTAGGTGTTGAAATATTTTTTACTCAAAAATTGCATTTAAAAATGTGAGTGTTTGAAAAAAAAAATTCCACACCTACCGTAAGGAAAGCAGCAAGTAAGTTGCTTACGAAAAAAGAAAGTATGGATTTAAAAAAAAAACAACAACAGAAAAAAAATCTCCTATGGAATGATATCAATGCTTTAAAAACTTACTCATTTTGAATAATTTGAATCCTCTTACTAAGAATTAGTTTGTTAAGCTAGGTGCTGGAACTTCAGAGAAAAGATTTCTTCTCCTCCATCACAAATTGTCCATTCTGGTAACCCTGTGACCTTTGACTGTCAAAAGAGAAATAGCTGATAATATTTTCTCTGTTCACAGGGGAGCCAAATCTTTGTTGAAGGCAGGTTTAATATTTAATGATTCCTTTTCTTCAGAACCAATCTAACTTTTTAAAAAAATACAGCTGTTATTAGACCAGGAACAAATGACATCAATTGAAATCTTAAAAAAAAAAAAAACTTTCAAAGTGATTGATGTAATTTTCTGTTAAAGTTACCTTTGCTAGATTTGTTTTGACTTTAATGATTTTCTGTCCTTTTTACTCAGAAGTCACAGCAGCAAACTGCTGTTTAAGTTTCTGGATGGCAAAATGTAAGAGGAAGTTAGCTGTAAAGTATAACAGCCTTTTCTTGGCATTAGTCACCACGATATAGGTAGAGTGAACAAATGCCGGTGGCTCCATGTAGATTCTTTGCAGACAGGCACTGAATGACCTCATCTTGTATGAAATCATTTGACCTAGTAACTTTGTTTCTAAGATTGAAATCCTGGCTTAGCAAGAAATATGGGATACTCCTGTAATTGTGGCTCTACTGAAAACAATAGGTAGAAGCAATGGTCAGAGATCCTTTTGCCCAGTTGCAGATGATACATCAACTGTGGGCCTTTTTGCAGTGGGAACAGTCACTCATGGTATTATTAACCAGACTGAAATTAGTGAAATGCTAACCATCTGGACTTGCCCTGAAACAGCAATTGAAACTGATGCAGCTGGAGGCTGACTAATGTGATCTCATTCATTAGAATAATGCCTGTATTGTAGGTACTGCACTGTTTTCCAATTGGTTGCTGAATGCAAATCAATTTACTGGTTTAACTTTCAAAATTTTACAGGTATGGCTCATGATACCTATGGTCTAGCTCAGGGCTAGACTGGCGGCTCATGGGCTGGATGCGTCACGTGCAGGCCACGCCCACCCAAGCTCCACAAATGGGAAAAACATCACAAAACATCACGTGAATTTGAAAGAGCTAGACCATGGGTGTCAAACTTGCCACAACGTGATATGGCGAGATTGACACCCATGGTCTAGCTCTTTCAAATTGATTGATTGTTCTGTTTGGGAGTTACTATAGGTTATGCACTTATAAGACGTGTCCTAAATATTCTCAGCGAAAGGGTTAGTGCCCTGGATTACGCACTGTTTCTCTGCCTCTCTAAAATCAGAAGGTCAGAGAAATTGAGATCTGGCTGGTTTCTATATTAGTCAATCTTGTGAAAAGCTGTTACATCATCAAAGTTCTGACATCCCTTTGGAGTTTGATATCTGTGCTTTTCAAATCATTGGTGCGGCAATATCGTTTCTTTTGTATTGTGTTGATTTGTGAACCATCTTGTGATAGGAGATTTTGATAGAATACAAGTAATGGAAAATAAATGAGACAAAATTCTTATCTCAGGGGTTACCCCCTTCTCAGTGAAACATTTTAATTTCCTTTCCTTAAGTATCTTCTAGATGTCCTCAGAATCAAGGCTTTTCATCTCTTGAAGGCCACAACATCAAATGGCAACATTCATGTGTCAATGAAGCAGCTAACAGTATAGAGCAGGGGTAGTCCCAACCCCCAGACACATTACTTGGCCTTAGACTCAATTCATGAGTTCCATTTCTGAGTGGTCAAATGGAGAAAAGGTTGGGTAAATAGTATATGTTATAATTTGATTCTGCAGTTGAGAAATTAAACCGGATGTTGTAATTTCTACTGGTCAACTTGATAGATTTTTTTTGTCAATTGTTCTTGATATTTCTCTTTCATATTTCTCTTTCAAGGATCAAAATGTCTGATTTTATAATTGTAGCCCTTAAAATGCACCCTCTGTTTGTAAATGATGTATGTGTGAGATTATGCCATTTCTGTTTTCCAGTAGCTGAACTTGACTTTGGCCTTTGCCCCTAATTTATTGTCACTGTCTTCAACTCCTTAGCTCTTGAGACAAAGGGTATATTACATGATTATTACTGTGTCAATCTGTGTCAGGCATCTTGAGTGCAAGAGGCACAATATTAATAATGGGTACCTCATTTTGTACAATGCCATGTGCAATATACTCCCTTTCTTAATATTTTTTCCCTTGAGTCCACTGTTTGTGTAAGATAGAGTAATTTTATTTTTAAAGAGGTATAAATGAAAAAAAAACAGCATGGGGAAAAATGTTCATAATTTAAATTAATGTTTTAAAGAGATTAAGTTTTGTCTGTTCCTATAAAGTAAATACAGTTTAATGAGGTTTGGAATGAGGTATTTTTTCATATATTCTAGTAGTATTTTCTATTTACTGGAACATAGGTTTACTAGGAAATGCATTTATATTTTCATATATCAATATCTCTCTAGTAAATAATTGGCCAATCATAGCCACATGCAAAAATTATGAAATAAAAGTAGTTACATATTACTGCACCTTATGATTCCCATCCCTCAAACTGAGGTATAGGTTTACCTGTAAAATTCTACATTTATATTGGAGTTATATATAGATCACAAAAGCTAAAATCTTGACATAAAATTCTAAAATTGCTCCACCAGAGCTGCAAAGCAGCTACACTCATATGAGGAATGATTGAGTGTGAATGATTGAGTATGCATGTATAGGGGTGTGTGTGCATGTGTGTACATAATGTAGAGAAGATTGCACATGGTTTGATTGGTCAAGAATTCATCACTTAATATAGAGGTTTTCAATTTATTTCAGGGCACAGAATTCTTTTATTTAAAGAAAAAAGCCTCAAAAGATTTTTTTGATCAAAAGGCAAAGCATTTGATTGTGTTTGAATGATCCTATTTTTTAACTCTTAGAGTAAAAGTAAAAAAGTGAATACTAAAAATGAAGACAAAGGACCTCCACAAGCAATTCCATCAACAGACACATCAATTTACAACCAGCCTATGAACCCCTCAGAATTCAAATCAATCACACAGCCAAACAGCGACAGCACCAACCCTCAACCAACTCCCTCCCCCACAACCAGCACTTTACCTCCCAGTGACCCTCACCTGACTTGACCTCTCCATCACAAGATTCACCACAAGACCCTCCTGACCCATCACAAGACCTACTGCTTACACAAATTTATAAGCAAAAAACCCACAAACATCCCCTAATCTCTGTTGAAGATATTACCTAGTCTGGTAATGAAGCATTTGGAAACCATCCAACAACCTCAGAGAACGAACCCCCATCCTCTTCCTACACCCGAGCTACAGGTATTCGCCACCATCATAAAGGTTAGGTTGTTTTTAAATATAATGGTGCATTTTTTAATCTTCTCTCCAAAAGCTTTACTAAACAAATATTATCTGCACAAAATGTTTAAAAGAAATAACACAGTGGAAAAGGTTGAACAAACTTCATTAAGCATGGAGTAAATCCTAGGGGGACCAACATCTAAAAGAGAAAGCTCATTAGAGACAAGATTGGGCAGAAGCACTATTTCTGAAACTCCTTGTCTAATGAACAGGTAGAAAAGGACCAGTATTTAATTCATGAACTGAACCAGTTTCCCAGATCAAGATAATAAATTGGAAAATCATTACACTTCAATTTTCATTCTTCTTTGAAGCTTGTGATGGTGACCTCCAATCATAATAAAAAGTATATATTAAAGGCCTGCATAACATCAAATAATGTCCAAAATGCCAGCGAAAATGGCATGAGTGAAATGTTTAACTATATGCATTTTATATGTATATTAGGATAAGGACTCAAAAAAATCATAATGAATAGACTTATGTTGGACAAACAGGAAGAAAGCTATTAACCAGACTGCATGAACGCTTCCTGGCTATCAAAAGACATGACCCACTATCAGTGGTGGGATTCAAATAATTTAACAACCAGTTCTCTGCCCTAATGACCGGCTGGGTGGGCATGGCCATGGTGGGCATGGCCAAGGGTTGTGACAGGCAGCACTCGGCCTCCTGCACCCCCCGGGAGCAAAAACGGGCCATGGGGGGAATTCCCCCATGCCTCATTTTGGGCCTAGTTGGTCTCTCTACAGCCTCCTGGGAGCAAAAACGGGCCACAGGGAGGAGGGGTCATGCCGCACCGCCCTGCACCACATTTTGGGAGGCCTCTCTGCAACCTCCTGGGAGAGAAAATGGGTCATGGGGGGGCACACCACTCCCCCTCGTGCCCTATTTTGGGCCTAGTAAGCCTCCCTGCACTTACCTGGGAGCCAAAATGGGGCGCGTGGGGACTCCTAGAAGGGGTGAGACAGGGAGAGGCAGGGTGGGGCCAGCCAGCAATTTAACCATTGGTTCACCTGAACCAGCCTGAACCAGCTGAATCCCACCACTGCCCACTATCCCTCATGCCAGCCCAAGAAGATTCAGAAAGTCACAAATTTGATCTAACTGGGACGACAGCTGTAACCCAGGTGAAATCAAGGAGAGAAAGAGAATTCCTTGAAGCCTGGTTTTCCACCAAATAAGTCAATAAATGGACACATTGACATCGACTCAGTCTACCAATTGCTGAGGAAAAAGAACTGCATTCTGAAGGTAGCATTTAAAACTAACAGGCACCCCACTACACAGCAACAAAATTATAACCCATCGGCTCACAAGAAATTGGACCACGTCTTAGTAATAACAGCCAGCCAGTCAACCTATCAAACAAGCCGAAACCAGACCATTACTCAGAAGCACCCAGATAAACAACTGTAATCTTAATCTGTATTACACAGACAGTACTTAACTATAGCCAAGCAACAACAGCCAGTTAATCCAACACTCTGAAATCAGACCACAATTCAGAAATTTGCATTTTGAATTGCAATGCAATGCAATTCAGCATTCAGACTAATTTGCATCTCATAAAAAGGGTTTTTAAAGACCTGTGTTCTGACAGATGAGCACAACTCAAAATACACTGACGATGTCTCCTCAAATGATGATGAAATGTTTGCAACCAAATTGCCAGGATCGGCACTCAAACCAAGAGGCATGAATAGACTTTCTCATGAGGAGGAAAAGAATCCCAATCCATTGCTATATAGGTACTTCCTGTTTAGCAACTGCAGTTGGGACCAGTAACTCTGTCACTAAGCGAAGTGGTTGTTAAGTGAAAGTGTAACTGTGCTTATGATCTTCAGCTTTCCTGTAAGGTCATCAGCTGTAGAATTGGTTGTAAAGTTACTTTTTCATCACAGTTGTAGGAACTGTAGGAAGCTGTTGATAAATGAGGACTAATTTGTTTAATGACCATTCTTAGTTACACCAGCACTAAAACTGCTCCAAACTCGATTGCAGAAAATACGACTTCAGCAACAGAGTGGTCAATGCCTGGAATGCATTACCTAACTCTGTGGTTTCATTCCCAAACCCCCATAACTTTAACCTTAGACTCTCCCCATTCCTAAGAGGTATGTAAGGGGTGTGCACCAGCGTGTCTACTGTCCCTGTCGTACTGTTCCCATTTATTCGTATCCATTTCCTGTATTCATAATCATGTTTATATTTATATCTATTATCTAATATATGCTTGACAAATAAATAAAATAAATAAAAATTGGACTTATGACCAGTTATCATACTTATGACCATTGCTTCATCCCCACAATCACATGATCAAACTTTGGGTGCTTGGCAACTAAAATGTATTTGTGATGGTTGCCTCATCCTTCATAGGGAGCTTCTGACAAGCAAAGTCAATGGGGAAGCCCGTTTCACCTAACAACTTCATGACTCACTTAAAAACTGTTGTAATTTGCTTAACAACCATGTACAATATCATAAAATGGGACATGACTCACTTAAGAACTGCCTTGCTTAGCAATAGAAATTTGGGGCTCCATTGTGGTCCTAAATCGAAGATTACCTGCAGTGGGGACCAGTTGGCCCTTTAATGAATAAGCCCATCTTAGGTACCTAAAAGGAGTCAACCTGATCACTGAGAGCCAGGGAAAGAAAATAATAGGATTTTGTTAAGATTGTGGGGTCTTTTGGTGAGAGAGTTGTCCTGGAAGAAGGGTGACTTCAGACAAGGTTGGAAATTGCATTGCTTGCCTGCAGTGAGAATTGGATTATCTTTTTTTTTCCTCCATTTTTTTCTTTAACTCTGCTTAAGCTATGTAGAGCCTTATCTTCTTTTGGCACTTCTAATAATATATATATATATATATTGTCTGGAGTTGTCTGGAGGGCCTTCTAACACTTGCCTCAGCTTGGCTGAGCTATTTATTCCCCAAAGTTTTGGTTTTGGTTTCTTCTTTCTGTAGCTTAAACCAGTGGCCCCCCACCCCAACAGGGACCAATTCCATGGAGAGAGGTTTTTCCACAGACCAGAGGGGACGTGATTTTGCATGCTGCCTGCATCCCACGGATGGGGCTTTGCTTGTTTGTACAGCCCAGTTTCTGGCATTCCGTGGCCTGGTGCCAGTCCATGGACTGGGAGTTGGAGACCCCTGACTTAGACTGATTAAGATGAGGTGAGAATTTTCCTGGCTCCATAGAGGGCTGGGTTTGTAACAAGAAAGTGATGGAAGCCAAGGGACCTAATTTTTTAGTCACCGTCCATCTCCATATGGGGGATAATTTCAGAAAGGAAGGGCCTGAAGAGAAGGACATGGTTTGATCCTGAAGGGGCCTTCACTATTACAGTTGCAATGACAGGCATATGCTTTAAAGAATGCAAATGTTATGTTTTCCCTCTGGTCTTAAAGGTGTTTTAATTCAGAGAGACTTTTGGCATTTAGGATGACTTATTGCTGAAGTATGAGGTAATCTCATGGGTGCTGTTATTTGTTTCTTGTTGGATTGTTTTTATTTGATGAAATTTTATTGGACAAGCTTTAATATTTTAATTAATTCTTATGTTATTTTATCTGTATTTATTGAGAGTCACTTGGGCACTATTTTTTACTAGAAAAGCCACATGTAAGTTTAATTAAAAGTACAATAGAAAGTAAAACAGATTAATCCATCTCTAGTGGTATTTCTTTTTAGCTCTTTTATCTAGAAGCTGTTCTCTAGAAAGGAAATGTTCCATGTGTATTCAAATATATTCTTAAAGTAATGCTTATGGTATCAAAAGAGAATATTAGTATGTGAACTCTAATTATAATACTACAAGGATTGTCAAAATAAATGGAAAAATAATACAGCATCTGCTGTAAGCTAATGTAATAAAGGAGGAAAAATAAAGAGGAGAATAAAAGCAAAATATAAAAGAAGCAGACAGGGAGGGGAAAAAAAAAGAAAATGATAAAGGGATAGCAAAGATAAAGGACAAATAGGGAAGAAATTAAAGCCAGAAAAGAAGAGTCTAGCAATGATTTATTACATTTTTATTTTTGCCTCAGTCTAATTGAGCAACCTGGGTTCACAAATTCACACTTTTGTAACATCTGGGGGATCCTGGAAACTAGCTGTACTCTTTCTTTAACTACAAATGGGATAGTCTTGCTTTTCATAGTCTGGCTTTCTTGAGTTTGTCCCCCAGGGGGGTTAAACTGGCAGCCCATGGGCATGGGCCAGATGCAGCACACTTGGCCACGCCCACCGCAACTCCACAAAGGGAAAAAATTTGCAATATGTCACATGACAGTAATGTGACGGGGCGAGTTTGATATCTGTGCTCCTAATCAACAAGCAGCACAAGAGGCAGCTACTACTTGATATGAGGGGTAGGAGTGTCCTGGCAGTTATTTTTTTTTTTTTGAACAAAATTTTTTTATTGTTTTTTTTTTAAATCAAACAAATCAAACAAATCACTTATCTATTTAAGCATTGCAACCCCCCTTTCCCTCCCCCTCCCCCGACTTCCCAGAAGAAAAACAGGGTATAGATTTTACCAAACATACACTAAAATATGCTAAATTAATGCAAGACATTAAAACTCCCTAGACCCCTTAACTCCCCTTCTACAGATTATTCATCAACCTCCCTTTAAAGGGCTCCCTTTAGCCCTATTTTTTTAAAAAAACCAATAACAAATACTAGTAGATAATACATACTTAATCATTTGAGTATTCCTCCTGCTTTTGTGCTCAATATTCAAATATTTTTAAAATAACTAAATCTTAATTAATCATTAATTGAACTCTCAATTCATTTAGTTAATCATTGTAGTTAATCATTAATACATCAATAGTTAAACCAGAAACAATTAATCTTCCGTTCTTCCTTCCTTTCTGTATTTTTTCCAATCTTTCTTCCTCCCTTCTTCTTTTATTTTGAGGAGGTTTTGAATTTTAAGTGGGGGTTGTTGTATCTTTAAGACTTGTCACTTTCTCGGAAACATTTCCTCTGATTTAGAGCCCCCATATCGACTCTTCTTGCTTGTATAGACAGTCAGTTCATAGAACAAAGAATTAACTCGATCAGTTTGCAATGAAAAATCCACCACCAATTCTGTAAATGTTTGTTCCATGATTGCTGTAAAGTTATTAATAATTTCAATTTGATTATTCATGGCTTCCTTTATGAATTCTGCAAGGTCTCTAAAGAAAACCTCCTGGCTCTGTGTTTCAGTTCTCTGTGTCATTTCTAATGCCATTAAAGAACCTCCACTTTCAGAAACTCCTTCCTTGGAAGCCATATTATTTTAGAAAAAATTTTTCTTTTCACAGCCATAAAGTCTCTCAAGCAGCTTTCTCTGATTTATTTGTAGTTTATCAAGCAAGATAGTTTTTTCTAAATCCAGCTCTCAAATCCAACAGTTTAAATCCAGTCTCTAAGCACAAGTCTATTAACAAGCACTTTCATTTCCTACTTTCACTTTCACACCAACAACAAAGGTGCCATTTCCAGCTCCAGCTCAGTAAAATCAAGTAGAGACAATGTATCCCAGGAGTTAAGTATATACTTGCAAAAGCTTGTTCTCCTGCTTCCGTTCTGTCTGCTTTTTGAAATCAATTAATCTTCTTCTTGGAAGCAGAGGTGGTCGCCGGCGTCTGGCTCCATTTAAACGGAGTCGCCACGGATCCGGAACTTCAGTGGGCTGAACGGGGAGCTCTCACCCTCCAAGCCCCTGGAGTTAATCCAGGGGCTCCCGGGGAGCTCTACCCTCGCCCACCAGCTCTCCTCTCTTTCTTCTCCTGAAGGAGAGGTTTTTGAGCCATCTGACAGCTGATTAGCGCTGTCAGAATGGCTCCAACGGAATCCCGGGGCTGGCGGTCCAAGAAGACCGTCCGTGACATCGGCGGTGCCAACCGGAAGCCCGCAGTTTTTAAAGACATCAGAAGGAACTGCAAGGGTAGATGTGTGTTGTTTCCTTCAAATATCTGCTATACTAAAGCACAGGTTATCATCATCAGTCTAATCATTGGATTCATCCAAATGCATGTGGAAACCGATTGGTGAAGAGCTTTAGGATGATGGTGGCAAAATCATAAATCCAGAAGAGGGCAGATTGTACAATTCATGGTACTCAACTGGGATGCCACAGTGGCAGAATAAGATTTAAATCTCTCATCCAGAAATTTGACTTTAATTTGACTTTAATTTGACTTGACTTTCAATCAGTAGCCAACAATAGAAGCTTAATAGATGCAACACAACTAAGTAAGATGTTGTATTGTATAGGACATAAGAAAAAAAAATCATATATATGTAATCCTGTTTACTGCAGACCCCCTTCATATATATGTATGTATATGTATATGTGTAAACTCCCATGTGTCAGCTCTGGAAGCCTATATCTTCAACCTTGTCCTTCCATCCTTTCAAGGGCTTCATCCCTTAGAGCATCCAAGTTCTGGAATGAATTTTAAGGGGTAATGAATAGTCACTCTTTTTCATTAGCAAGATGTACAGTATTTTATTCAGACAAGTCTTTGATATATACATAGGTTTAAATTGAATCAACCCTGGATTATATACATATAGTCTTTGATTAAAAAGAGTGGTGTGGTGGCTTAGTGGTGAAGACGTTCGCCTCCCATTTGGATGGTAGAGAGTGAATCCTTGGTAGCAGCAAATATATATCATGCAAATATCTTTGCGCCCAGATCCTAGGGCACAAAAAAAAAAAAAAATGCTGTGAATCCTGCATGGTGTCAGGAAGGGCTTCCGGCCAGTAAATACTCAGTTCCATCTGGTCTTCCCAACTCTACCCTGAATTAAAGGATTACAGCTTGTAAAAAGGGAGTTTAATGTCTTTAATTAAAAAGGCTGATTCTATTTATGTTTTGTTTTGCTTTCTTAGCTACCTTGAATATCATCACACACTGGTGGAAGTGCAAAATATAAATCCCATACATTAATAAACAACTATGAGCCGTCACTAGGCCCTGTTGTCAGGCCATAGCAGAATTAATCTCCTGTGAAAAGGGATAACTGAAAATTTCTTTGTAGATTAAAGCAGGCAGGGCAAGAGAGCAGCAGAAATGTCTAGACTGGAGTGCTACATGTATTGTAACTCACTACTATCTCTGCCTTTTCAGTGATTCTGGCTTCTATTTTAGAAGGCCAGCTATCATCTCCTGAGTGAAGCATGTCAAATCATACAGTAAAAACAGGCCTCTCACATGGGAACTGAGGGGGAAGAGGGAGTGATGTTTCTGTGAGGGGAAGCTTGATGCCTGTCAAAGCCTGTGAAAAGCCTGTGAAAAGAAGCAGCAGAACTACACGCCAGGAATTAATCAATTTTGCCCAAATAAAAATGGTAATGTTAAAAACATTATCCTGTCAGCCCAATGATCAAATTTGGCTACAGAAGTGGGTTTGGTGAATATGTCTGGAGTAACCTCTTCCTGAACTTTACATGTAGAGCATCCAAACCTTTGGGAGAGACAGAAAGGAGGCTGGTGACAGGATGCCCCAGCTTTGTTACATAATTGCATTTGTAACCTCAATTTGTTTAACTGCAGAAGGGAATTAAAATCCTAAGCATCTTGCAGTTTGCTACTTTGCTCAGAGACTCCATGTGTCAGCTTTGGAAGCCATATTAGGCTGGAAACTTCCATGCTGCCACCTTCTCATATGTGGGAAATTTGGAGGGGGGGATTTAGTAGAGGGTTTTTTTTAGACATAATAGCATTCTTCCGATCCTGCAGGCCGATCCTGCATCTGGAGAAGGAGTGGTCAGAGTGCTGCCTCCAGATGCAGGATCGGCCTGACTTTGACCGACAGGAAGAATGCTATTATATCTAAAGACAACCCCTCTACTAAATCCCCTCTCCTACTTTCCCACATATGATAAACACATGTTTATCTTTTTGAACTGTTACAAGTAGCCCTGTTGAAATTTTGCTTTAATCAGCATACTTGTTTCATTTTGGCAACATATCTAAAGACAGTATCCACAGCCTGAAGATAAGTCACAGTCAAGGCATTGGAAGTGGGTATTATTGCAGGTTGGAACCTGCAGAACAGGATGCCCTTGCTAGGCCCTAAGAAACTCAACTAGAGCCACTAGGCACCTAAAAAGAAAGCTAGGCTGATTGGGGACAGAGTGGCAGGCAGAATGTCTGTGGATAACCACAGCAGCTAGTTTCAGTGTTTATTGTCATGGCTACCACTAGATGGTGGTAGCCATGACAAAAAATAACACATTACTGCCATCTAGGGGTCATTTGAATATAACTCAAATGCAATTTGCCAAATGAGTACTAACACTAATACTTTATCGTGTTTGGATAATGAAACATCTGCTATGAAACAAACAAGCTTAGGGAGCACTAAGCACCCCTCAGAGTACTTTGTTTCTGTTTCTCTCCAAGAGGGGCTTTTGAAAGCTCTAGGTATCATGACTGCTCCCTCACAACAGTTACCTGCTCTTTAATTGATGATTAATCAGGGGATGTTCTGGCCTGAGAGCCAAACAGCTCTATTTATATCCCTGCATAGTACAAAGTTTTAAACTGACAAAGATTAAGAGCCTTAGTGGTGCAGTGGATAGAATGAAGTACTGCAGACTACTGCCAGCTGACTGCAATTTGGCAGTTCGAATCTCATCCAGCTCAAGGTTGACTCAACCTTCCATTCTTCTGAGGTCAGTAAAATGAGGGCCCAGATTGTTGGGGGCTGTATGCTGACTCTGTAAACCACTCAGAAAGGGCTCTAAAGCACTCTGAAGCGGTATATAAGTCTAAGTGCTATTGCTATTGCTATTATCAGGCATCACAATCTTCTGCTGAGGAAAAACAATCCCTGTTTTTTAGAATAGAATAGAATAGAATTCCTTATTGGCCAAGTGTGATTGGACACACAAGGAATTTGTCTTGGTGCATATGCTCTCAGTGTACATAAAAGAAAAGATACATTCATCAAGAATCATAAGGTACAACACTTAATGATAATCATGGGGAACAGATAAGCAATCAAATCATATTAGGAAACAGTCAATATAAATTGTAAGGATACCAGCAACAAGGTTACAGACATACAGTCATAAGTGTGAGGAGATGGGTGATAGGAATGATGAGAAGATTAATAGTAATGCAGACTTAATAACTAGTTTGACAGTGTTGAGGGAATTATTTGTTTAGCAGAGTGATGGCATTTGTGAAAAAATTGTTCTTGTATCTAGTTGTTCTGGTATGCAGTGCTCTATAGCGTCGTTTTGAGGGTAGAAGTTGAAACAGTTTATGTTCAGGATGCGAGGAGTCTGTAAATATTTTCACAGCCCTCTTTTTGACTCGTGCAGTATACAGGTCCTCAATGGAAGTCAGGTTGGTAGCAATTGTTTTTTCTGCAGTTCTAATTATCCTCTGAAGTCTGTGTCTGTCTTGTTGGATTGCAGAGCCAAACCAGAAAGTTATAGAGGTGCAGATGACAGACTCAGTAATTCCTCTGTAGAACCGTATCAGCAGCTCCTTGGGCAGTTTGAGCTTTCTGAGTTGGCACAGAAAGAACATTCTTTGTTGTGCTTTCTTGATGACTTTTTGATGTTAGGTGTCCATTTTAGGTCTTGAGATATAGTAGAACCTAGACATTTGAAAGACTCTACTGTTGATACTGTGTTGTCTAGTATTGTAAGAGGTAGTAATATGGGAGGGTTTCTCCTAAAGTCCACCACCATTTCTACGGTTTTGAGTGTGTTCAGTTCCAGATTGTTCTGGTCGCACCACCTCCCGTCTGTATGCGGATTCATCATTGTTGCAAATGAGACTGATCACTGTTGTGTCATCTGTGAACTTCAGTAGTTTAACAGAGGGATCTTTTGAGATGCAGTCATTGGTATTTAGAGAGAAGAGAAGTGGAGAGAGCACACAGCCTTGTGGGGCTCCTGTGCTAATTGTACAGGTATCTGATGTGATTCTGCTTAGCTTCACCTGCTGCTTCCTGTCTGTTAGGAAGCTTATGATCCACCTACAAGTGTGTTCAGGTACCGCTAGCTGGTTTAGCTTAGTTAGAAGAATGTGTGGAATGATGGTGTTGAATGCTGAAGTAAAGTCTACAAAGAGGACCCTTGCGTAGGTCTTTGGAGATTCAGGATGTTGTAGAATGTAGTGCAGAGCCATATTAACAGCATCATCTGTTGATCTATTTGTTAAGTGTGCAAATTGCAGGGGGTCTAACAGCAGATCCATGATGGTTTTCAAGTGGTACAGCACTAGCCTTTCAAAGGTTTTCGTAACTACAGATGTTAGAGCAACTGGTCTGTAGTCATTCAGTTCCTTAATGGTGGGCTTTTTCGGCACTGGGATGATAATAGAGCGTTTGAAGCAAGAAGGAACATAGCACACCTCTAGTAATTTATTGAAGATACAGGTGAAGATGGGGGCCAATTGGTCAGCACAGACTTTTAAGCAAGAAGGAGTTATCTTGTTTGGGCCTGGAGCTTTTCCTGGCTTTTGTCTGTGAAATAGTCTTGCATTTCCTTTTCTGTGATCACTAGAGGTTGTGAACCCAATGGGATGGGGTCAGTTGTAGGAGGCTTGGCTGTTGTTGGTGTGTCTGAAATGGGGGTTGTGGAGATAGGTGGCTGTAGTTACCTTTCAAACCTGTAGTAAAAATGTTCAGGTCATCTGCCAGTTGCTGATTTCCTTCAGCCTGGGAAGGAGGTTTGCCATAACCAGTGATATTTTAAAGAGTTTTCCACATGTTTGCTGATTCATTTGTTGAGAACTGATTCTTTAGCTTTTCAGAGTAGCTTCTTTTTGCTGCTCTGATCTCCCTTGTTAATACATTTCTGGCCTGATTGTACAACATTTTATCACCTTTTCTGTAGACTTCCTCTTTGGAACAATGTAGCTGCTTAAGTTTAGCTGTGAACCAAGGTTTGTTGTTACTGTATATTCGCAAGTTCCTGGTCGGTACACATAGGTCTTCACAGAAGCTGACATATGATGTTACAGTATCTGTGAGTTCATCTAAGTCTGCAGAGGTACTTTTGAAAACATTCCAATCAGTGCAGTCAAGGGAGACCTGTAGCTTTAACTTTGCCTCCTCAGTCCAGGTCCTCACTGATTTAATTGTTGGTTTTGTGGTTTTAAGTCTTTGCCTGTAAGCAGGTACAAGGTGAATCATGCAATGATCAGAGTGTCCCACAGCTGCTCGTGGTAAAGGCAATTTTGAAGGCAATTGGACCCCTCTGGTCCTGTGGATTAGTCACATCTGCTTGAGCTGTACATAAAAACTACAAGGAAGCGAGAGAAACATATCTGAGTAAAAGAGGAGATTAACAACTAGGCAACAAGAAGATGGCAAGACTCAGACTCAGGCTCAGACTCAACCCTTCCAAGACTGAGTGGCTGTGGATGCTGGCATCCCCTGATCTAGTATCCCCATCTCTGCAGATGGGAGGGGAGTTGCTGACTCCCTCTGAAAGGGTTCGCAATCTTAGCATCCTCCTTGATTCCCGGCCGTGCTTGGTAGATCATCTGACGGCTGTGACAAGGGGGGCTTTTGCACAGGTTCGCCTGGTGTGCCTGTTGCACCCTTTTGTAGACAGGGATGCCCTCCGTACAGTCACTCAAGCTCTCATTATCTCTCGTTTGGATTACTGTAATGCCCTCTACATGGGGCTGCCCTTGAGGTACATTCAGAGGTTCCAGCTGGTCCAGAATGCAGCCGCGTGGGTTGTTACGGGAGCTTCTCGTTACTCCCGTGTAACACCTCTCCTGTGCACTGCACTGGCTGCCGGTGGCCTTTAGGATCCGCTTCAAGGTGCTGGCTCTCACCTATAAAGCCGTACATGGCACGGACGCGGGGTACTTGCTGGACCACCTCCTACCAGCCTCCCACCGCCCAGTGCGGTCACATAGGGCTGCCCTCCTCCGGGTGCCATCGGCCAGACAATGTCGGCTGGTGGCCCCCAGATTGAGGGCGTTCTTGGTGGCTGCGCCGACCTTCTGGAATGAATTACCCACCGAGCTCCGGACAGCCCCTGACCTCCGTTCCTTCCGCAAAGATTTTAAGACTTGGCTTTTTACTCAAATCACCTGATTTGGTTGGGTTTTTTAGTTAACTGTGGAATTTTAAATTGGACTTTTAATGCTATTTAGTGATATTGTTTTTATTGTCATTTTATATTTGTGAGCCGCCCTGAGTCCTTCGGGAGAAGGGCGGCATATAAATTTTAATAAAATAAAATAAAAAGGAAACCTCTTAATGAAGAGCCGTGTGAAGTGCTTTCATACTCCAGCATTTCTACTGCTTGTGCACAGTGACAAGCTGATTGTAAGCTTTTAGTTCAGTTTGGGAACCCAATAGAAAGTCATTCAGAAATGCCCCCCCCTCCACAACTGTGGTTTGTGACTGGCCATGATTGGGAGAATCACTTTCTAGGAAAGAAAAAAAAAGTCTGAGAAGTAAATAGGAACAAATTACTTTTTAAACATTTTCTCAGGGACTGCTACAAGAATTGTAATTAAACAGTTCCAAATAGAATCAGTGCTCAGGCAATAGAAGACAGGTTAGGGTGAAAGTTGTGTTCACCCTAAAGGAAAGCTGAGACAAATTTGGAAATTCTGCTAAGGAAAGAAAAAAAAAAGTATGAGGAAGTATGAGGGAAGAAATATTTTCTGAGAAGGGGAATTATGTATAGGAATTCATTCATAATTTACTATTCTCATTATTGACAGCATTCTCTTAAGCTTATTTCTGATGTCCTAAATTCATGAAGAAAAAAACCCAGGAAAGAACTTGGGTGATTTTGCCATGCTAATATGAAACTTGGAAAATCTGATTGAAATGAATTCTTTCTCTTGTATAACTGAGCAGAACCAAAGTATAACTGCACTAATACTGCAATATGCCATTATATACAAATTGGTTAGATTGTGAAATTCAGTGGAAGTGGCTCAGGAGGAGATTTATACAATTTATACCCAGTAATGCTAGGTAACCTGGGAGATGAGCTACAGAAGAGAAGCAAGGAGGTGATACTGAGTTCAGAGTATAATGGTTAAAATGGAGGAACAGTTAAATAACCAAAGGGAGAAAAGAATTCAGGACAGAGAAAAACAGATTTTAAAAAAGGTTAGATCAAAATGTTCACATAGGGATTTGAGTATTATAAACAGCAAAAGAATGATGGTGTCAAAGCTTGGCTGGAAATCTCAGTCCTCCACTTATTCAGAAATTGATTTATTCAGTGAAAAGTTCAGCTAGAACAGGCAAGAGTGCAGCTATATACTGTATACTCAGATTTGCCCGCTGTGGTGTTTAAAAATCAGAGTCTTTATATAGGTTTTGTGTTCCAAGGTTTCAGTTCTAAGATTTTTTTCCTCTGAGTAAGTAGTTACTTGGCTGTTCTTTTGGAGGCCTAGAGAGGCATCTGATCAAGCTTCCACCATTACAAATGCAGGTGGAAATAAGAAGAAAAAAAGGAAATAAACCTGTTATTTCACTGACCAACAAGGTAACTTTGAAGAAAAAGCTGAAGAACCATCCATGATTTAATAATTTCAATACTAAAGGCTAAACTCAAATTTGTCTTCCAGGCTGATATCCAGAATGCTTTTCTGTCTCAAGGCAGAAATGAAAGATCATTACTAGTGAATGGAACTTAAAGTAGCAAAGCACCGAAATATGAACTTCATCTTTAACAATTAATATGAAAGCTTTTCAAGGTCAGAAACAGCAGACCAAGTTAACAATCAGCCTGCAATTTGTCTGTGAAGCTCATGTTAATCTTTTCATTTATATTTGTATTTTCCTCATAAATAATTGCATAAAAAGCTGCCTGCTTTGCTCTTAGAATCTCTGCAGTGTTAAAACAAACAAGCAAACCTAGAATCCCTATTTTTATTATGTGAGTTTTAAGCAATGGTGAAATCCAAATATTTTTTTTTTTACTATCAGTTCTGTGAGTGTGGCTTGGTGGGCATGGCAGGGGAAGGATACTGAAAAATCTCCATTCCCACCCCGCTCCAGGGGAAGGATACTGCAAAATCCCCATTCCCTACCCATTCCTGGAAGAAGGTTATTGCAAAATCTCCATTCCCACCCCAAATACCAAAAGTGGTATTTGCCGGTTCTCCGAATTACTCTAAATTTCCGCTACCGGTTCTCCGAACTGCTCAAAATTTCTGCTACCAGTTTTCCAGAACCTGTCAGAACCTGCTGGATTTCACCCCTGGTTTTAAGTCCCACCATTAAATAAACAGGAAAGGTGTAGCAAAAAAAAAATCAGTGGGACTGTTCCATCACAGAGCAGGCCACTATCTAATGAACAGTTTTCTTAACCAAACCAGTACTGAAATGGATAGGATTGTATCCATAGGATTTAGAAATTTTAAAAGAGAGAGAAAAAATACAAGTTATTCTTTGCAGGAAGATCTGAGAATAGAATACTATTTTCTTCCATCACTCACACTTAAAAAGAAATGAGTCTACTTGGAGAGGATGAATATTTATAAAATATAAACAGTGTATGAGCACCGAGTGGAATTTTTTGCCTAGCTTGAACTCCATTAGAAGACTCTGTGGCCATTTTGGATTTTCAGTGCTTGTCAGGAGAACCTTTCTTGTAAAAGAAACCACCTCCAGAGTACTGACTGTATGAAGATACCTTCATGGAGGGAGATTCTTTCTTTCTTTCTTTCTTTCTTTCTTTCTTTCTTTCTTTCTTTCTTTCTTTCTTTCTTCCTTCCTTCCTTCCTTCCTTCCTTCCTTCCTTCCTTCCTTCCTTCCTTCCTTTCTTTCTTCTATAGAATTCTTAGATAATTACTGGTAGTACTTGATCAGATTATAAAGGCAGTGGCAGTGATGATAATTATAATAAATGTCTGATTAATTTAGAAGGAAATAGCGCAAGCTAAGTAAATAAGTTATTTGTGGAAATGTGAACCAGAAATAAGAACTTAAATTAAAAGCATTGATGAAAAAGAAGCAAGTAAATCTGAGCTGAGAAATCCTCTGCCCTTTTGTTTGTTATTTTAGAACATGGTATGTTTTGATTTGATTCTTATTGTTGTAGCAACTGTGTTCTAACTTTTATAGATTAATATCTTTGACCATACATGCACTAAATACAAACTAGGAAATCAAAGCCAAAAAAATTAAGCAAAAGGTTACTGCACAGCGGGATACTGAAAGCAATCATTTGCTTACTATTATTTAGGGGATTGAGAATTACTTTCCAGGGAGTAGTGCCTGCAAAAGATAGGGCCATCTCACATATTAACGAAATGACAGTCCTGTTACACAGTCAATTTGTGACTGTGGCTACTAATGGCTACTAATGACCTGCCACATTGTACCTGGTGAGATAGCGAGAGGCTGTTGCTTGTTTAACTGAATGCAGTTTAACAGATACATTCCACTATATTAAAACTCATTTTTACTGGATGAAAAGTTTACTGTGTGAGAAGCATTGAGGATGAGGCTTTTTCTTCTTCTGTTTCTATAATGGTAATTCCCCCCCCCCCCCCGCCATTTACTGTTCACTCTTCTTACTACGATAAGATTTACTATTTTCTATATACAGTTGTGCTCATAAGTTTACATACTCTGGCAGAATTTATGATTTCCTGGCCATTTTTCAGAGAATACGAATGATAACACGAAAACCTTTCTTTCACTCATGGTTAGTGTTTGGTTGAAGCCTTTTATTATCAATCAACTGTGTTTACTCTTTTTCAATCATAATGACAACAGAAACTACCCAAATGACCCTGCTCAAAAGTTTACATAACCTGAACACAGGTTGACACACAGGGGTGTGAACGGCTATTACAGGTAACCATCCTCACCTGTGATCTGTTTGCATGTAATTAGTGTGTGTGTATAAAAGGTCAATGAGTTTCTGGCCTCCTGACAGACCCTTGCATCCTTCATCCAGTGCTGCACTGATGTTTCTGGATTCTGAGTCATGGGGAAAGCAAAAGAATTGTCAAAGGATCTGCGGGGAAAGGTAGTTGAACTGTATAAAACAGGAAAGGGATATAAAGATATCCAAGGAATTGAGAATGCCAATCAGCAGTGTTCAAACTCTAATCAAGAAGTGGAAAATGGGGTGTTCTGTTGAAACCAAACCACGGTCAGGTAGACCAAGTAAACTTTCAGCCACAACTGCCAGGAAAATTGTTCGGGATGCAAAGAAAAACCCACAAATAACTTCAGGTGAAATACAGGACTCTCTGAAAACATGTGGCTGTTGCAAGATGCACAATAAGGAGTCACTTGAAGAAAGATGGGCTGCATGGTCGAGTCGCCAGAAGAAAGCCATTACTATGCAAATGCCACAAAGTATCCCACTTACAATACGCCAAATAGCACAGAGACAAGCCTCAAACTTTCTGGCACAAAGTCATTTGGAGTGATGAGACCGAAATTGAGCTTTTCGACCACAACCATAAACACTACATTTGGAGAGGAGTCAACAAGGCCTATGATGAAAGGTACACCATTCCTACTGTGAAACACGAAGATGGATCGCTGATGTTTTGGGGATGTATGATCTGCAAAGGCACAGGAAATTTGGTCAGAATTGATGGCACGATGAATGCAGTATGTTATCAAAAGGTACTGGAGGACAATTTGCATTCATCATCCCAAAAGCTGCGCATGGGACGTACTTGGACATTACAACATGGCAATGATCCTACACACAAGGCCAAGTCAACCTGTCATTGGCTACAGCAGAATAAAGTGAAGGTTCTGGCATGGCCATTTCAGTCTCCTGACCTCAATGTCATTGAGCCACTCTGGGGAGATTCAAAAGTGCAGTTCATGCAAGACAGCCCAAGAATTTACAGGACCTGGAGGCGTTTTGCCAGGAAGAATGGGCAACTTTACCCATTCTTCGCATGTGGCGAAGAGGGGGTTGAGGGTTTTTTAAACAAAATTTTTAATGAAAATTTTAAGGGGACCTGAGAGGGGGGGGAGGGGGTTGTAGAGGTGGACCAGGGGAGGTCCTTATAGCCACTGAATCTGGTGGTGGATCAGTTTGGCGCAGCGGAGGGGTCGTGGATGGTAATTTGGCTGGGGAGCAGGGGGGCGATAGGAAGGGCAGTGTAATTGAAATAATGAGTGGGAGGGGCAGGTATGATGGGTGCAGGGGGCCATATCATGTTTCGGGGGTGCGCACGCGCTGTTGCGCACTCTGGCCTCCAATGCGCAACTCGTGTTCTGGGTTGCACAGAGTCTCAGGCCCTGGGTCCGCGGCTGATATTGTGTAATGCCAGGTCGGTTGTTAATAAAGTCCCCTTCATTTGTGATCTTATTTTGGAGGGGGGTGCGGACCGGGCAGGTATTACGGAGACCTGGTTGGGCCAGGAAGGGGCGGGTCCCCCTCATCAGCCAAGGGCTCAGGGGAGGGGTGGGGGAGTGGTGATGATTATTAGGGAAAGTCTTTGTCCGAGGGAGACCACTGTTCCTCAGATAGCCGGATGTGAATCCCTTTTTGTGAAGTAGAGCCGTGGGGTGCAGATGGGTTTACTGACTGCGTACCTGGCTCCCTGCCATGTAGTGGTGACCCTGCCTGAGCTACTTGACGTTATTGCTGGGGTGGTGGTTAATACCTCCAGACTTATTGTCATGGGGGATTTCAACCTGCCATCTGCCGGTAAGGCGTCAGAGATGGATCGGGAGTTCATGGCTTCCATGGCAGCCATGGACCTGACCCAGTTAGTTCAAGGCCCCACTCACACAGTGGGACACACTCTGGACTTGATTTTCGTCTCTGGTCAGTGGCTGAATGATCTTGGTAGAGGGGATTTAGACATTAAACCCTTGTCATGGACAGATCATTCGCTCCTTCACTTGGACTTTGCAGCCGCTTCCCACCACCACAGGGAGACGGAACCGACTAGCTGGTTCTGTCCCAGGCCCCTGATGGATCCTGAAAGATTATTGATGGAGCTTGGGCCGTTTTCTGAGACCCTGGCACACGACTCGACTGAAGACCTGGTGGCCGCCTGGGATAGTGCAGCCGCCGGAGCTTTGGACTACGTTGTGCCTTTGCGGCCTCTGACCCGATGCTGATCTCAATTGGCACCTTGGTTCTCTGAGGAGCTGAGAGAGATGAAGCATTGGAAAAGACACCTAGAGAGCATTTGGAGGACTAGGCAAGCTGATTCTGACCGGACACAGGTGAGGTCTTATATCAAGACCTACCTAGTGGCGATAAAAGTGGCAAAATCTAACTATTTTTCCGCTCTTATCGCATCTGCAGAGAACCACCCAGCCGCTCTGTTTAGGGTGACCCACTCCCTTCTTCGGGGGGGGGGGAATGCAGGAAGATCCCTTGCAGGGTCATGCTGAGGATTTTGTGCAATTCCTGCATGATAAAGTCACTCAGATTTGGGAAGGCTTAGACTCCAACTGGGTGAGTCCAGGGGAGGAGACAGGGGTAGGTCTTGAGAATATTATCTGGGAGGAGTTTGATCCTGTGGCTCCCGAGGATGTGGACAGTGTTCTGGATATGATTAGTGCTGCCACATGTTTATTGGACCCGTGTCCCTCCTGGTTTGTACTGGCCTCCCAGGAGGTTACATGAGGCTGGCTCCAGGGGATTATAAATGCTTCTCTGAGCGAGGGTGCCTTTCCTGCCACCTTGAAAGAGGCGGTAATGAGGCCCCTCCTCAAGAAGCCATCCCTGGACCCGGCTGAATTAGCCAACTACCGTCCGGTCTCCAACCTTTGTTTTGTGGCGAAAGTTGTTGAGAGTGTGGTGGCACGACAGCTTCCCCGGTACCTGGATGAAGTTATCTATCTGGACCTGTACCAGTTGGGCTTCAGGCAGGGGGACAGCACAGAAATGGCATTGGTCACATTGGTGGATGATATCTGGAGGGCTCTGGACAGGGGTTGTTCCTCTGTCCTGGTCCTATTAGATCTCTCAGCGGCTTTTGATACCATTGACCATGAAATCATGCTGCAGCAGTTGAGGGGGTTAGGAATAGGGGACACTGTGCTGCGGTGGTTCTCCTCCTTCCTCTCCGACCACTCGCAGTTTGTGTTGGCAGGGGGGCAGAGGTCGACCTCACGGCGCCTCGCTTGGGGAGTGCTGCAAGGGTCGGTCCTCTCGCCCCTTCTGTTCAACATTTATGTGAAGCCGCTGGGCGAGATCATCCGTGGTTTTGGGGTGAGAGTTCATCAGTACGCTGATGATACTCAGCTGTACATCTCCACCCCAGACTACCCCAATGATGCCCTTAATGTGATGTCCCACTGCCTGGAGGCCATGCGGGTCTGGATGGGGAGAAATAGGCTCAGACTCAACCCTGCCAAGACCGAGTGGCTGTGGCTCCTGGTGTCCCAATATAGTCAGCTGGTACCATCGTTGACTATTGGGGGTGAATCTTTGCCCCCCACAGAGAGGGCTCATAATCTGGGTGTCCTCCTGGACGCACAACTGTCTTTAGAAGAGCATATGATGGCTGTAGCCAGGGGGGCTTTTTATCAGGTTCACCTGATTCGCCAGTTGCGGCCCTTTCTGGATCGGGACACCTTGAGCACGGTCACTCATGCCCTGGTCACCTCCCAGCTGGACTACTGTAATGCTCTCTACATGGGGCTCCGTTGAAGAGCACTCGAAGGCTCCAACTGGTCCAGAATGCGGCCGCGTGGGTGGTTATGGGCGCGACTCGTTGTGCCCGTGTGACACCTCTCCTGCGCGAGCTGCACTGGCTCCCAGTGGTCTTCCGGGTGCGATTCAAAGTGTTGGTCACCATCTTTAAAGTGCTCCATGGCTTAGG
Organism: Arizona elegans; assembly: GCA_022577455.1. Taxonomy (NCBI): domain Eukaryota; kingdom Metazoa; phylum Chordata; class Lepidosauria; order Squamata; family Colubridae; genus Arizona; species Arizona elegans. Next base: position 115,847,822 of record JAKOOJ010000002.1, read on the forward strand.
ACCCGGGTACCTTCAAGACTGACTTCTGCCACCAGTAGCCTCCCATCGGCCAGTCCACTCCCACAGAGAGGGGCTCCTCAGGGTACCATTGGCCAAGGTATGTCGGCTGGTGACATCCAGGGGGAGGGCCTTCTCTGTGGGAGCTCCTGCCCTGTGGAATGAACTGCCCCCGGAATTGTGCAAGATCTCCGACCTCCGTGTATTTCGCTGTGCCCTCAAGACCCTGCTGTTCCACCAGGCCGGGCTATCAGTGTAAATGATTTTAAATTGGGTGTTTTAAATTTTTGGGTTTTAATTTGGGCCGAAATTATTTAATAATTTTAATTATTTTTAATTGATGTCTGTATATTTTTGTGTTTTTAATAGGCTGTACACCGCCCTGAGTCCCTCGGGAGAAGGGTGGTATAGAAATAAAATTATTATTATTATTATTATTATTATTATTATTATTATTATTATTATTATTATTATTTAATCTTTAGTGAGATTCACAGCCTATGAGGCTGGTTAATAGCTCAGCAGCTCGAGTCCTAACCAAGGACCTAGGAACTGTTAAGGTATCGTCAGAGGATGTAAGCTGTTCCGAGTAAGGTGGTTTTTTGTAGAGTCAAAATGTTCAAGTCCGGCAAATTTAGAATTTCTAAATAGCAGGGTAGCCCTTTGGGTATTGCTCCAAGGGCTCCAATTACAATCGGGACAGCACACGATTACTTTTTCCACAGTCGCTCAACTTCAACTTGCAAATCTCGGTACTTTGTGATTTTTTCTTGCTGCTTATCTTCAATCCGTGCATCACCAGGTATTGCAATGTCAATGAACCATACCTTTTTCTTTTCAACTATTATGTCAGGTGTGTTGTGGACCAAGTGCCTGTCAGTCTGAATCCTAAAGTCCCACAAGAGGATGATGATGATGATGATGATGATGATGATGATGATGATGATCTGAGAAGATAAAGAGCCTCATCCACACATACCACAAAAGACTTCAAGCTGTCATTGATGTTAAAGGGGGCAATACACCATATTAAGAACTGGGGTATGTAAACTTGTGATCAGGGTCATTTGGGTATTTTTTGTTGTCATTATGATTGAAAAAGAGTAAACACAGTTGATTAATAATAAATGGCTTCAGCCAACACTAACCATGAGTGAAAGAAAAGTGTTTGTGTTATCATTCATATTCTCTGAAAAATGGCCAAGAAATCATAAATTCTGACAGGGTATGTAAACTTATGAGCACAACTGTATCTTTTCAGTATTCTAATCATCTGTTTTGCTATTTACATCATGTTTGGGGAAGTCCAAATCCCACTTTTTACTTCATAAAAATACTGTAAACTAAGATGGGAACCTTTTTTATACGATGCAATTAAATGGATTTCACAATTGTCTATCAATGCTATCCACAGCTTTTGTTGTATAATTAAAACAACTTAATGTTTATTACAATTTTAGAAACTATGTTCCGCATTGATATTTATTTATTTTGTCAAGCATATATAAGATAACAGATAAAAGTATAAACATGATTATGAATACATGAAATGGATACGGATAAAAAGGGACATTTGGACAGGGACGGTAGGTACGTTGGTGCCCTTATGCACCCCCTTACAGACCTCTTTGGAGTGGGGTGAGGTAACAGTTTTGGGGGTTTGGGGAAGAAACCACGGAGTCAGGTAGTGCATTCCAGGCATTGACCATTCTGTTGCTGACATCGTATTTTCTGCATTCGAGTTTGGAGCGGTGTTACTCCCCTTTTTATTTACATCTTATTTTTAAAAAACAAAAATATCACTGAAATAAGTTAGGCCAAGCAAAACATTTCCTGGCAACTCCTCCTTACATTTCTGATGATAACATCCAGTCAGTGACATGATATGTTGTTGTCATGCTTAGTTTCACTCTGACTTTTAAGTAGGGAGTATGCAATGACTGTAATGATGTCATGTTGTATGTCTTCTTATTAATATTAGCTGGCAGTTGTGAAAAGAAAGCTTGTAGAGAGATATGCAAGTTAGCAGTGGATGAACTGGATGATAGCAGTGATGGATATACTCTTGGAAGGTCTGATGTGTCAGACGGATGACAAATCAGTAGGTTGAGACCAACCTGAACCTTTTATGAACTTTTTCTAAAAAGAAGAACTGAAATGGTAGTTTGTAGATTTAATGATTAAAGCAAATGATAATTAAATATAAGGAGTTGAACTCTTCTGGAAGAGTTAAGAGGGAGGAGAAATGGTAGATTTGTTAACATCTATTGAAGAGAAGGTTGAAAGTAATTATATTCCATAGCTTTAGTATTTTTCTCTCTCCTATTTATTTTGATTGCACTTATTTCTTTTATATCTTTTTCTCTAGATTTATCTTTTACTTTATGTAAAATCCACAGTAAATATAAATTTAAAAGGTCGAGACTAACTTGATGGCACATAAACAATAAATCAATTGATTGATTAAATTCCATATTAAGCAATTAGCCGTCTTCAGATGCTCATTTATGAGAAAACTGTACCCTTTCATGTATTCTCAATGGTTCTGATCCTACAAGAAATTGATGAGTATTAAAGGAACTTGTTTACCATCTATATTATAAAACTGAAAATCCAGGAGTGCTGCTAAAACATAATACAATTTTGGACTGATGGACCTCTGTGTTCTTGTAGCCATTTCAGACATTCATAAAAGACCCCTGAAAAGGTGTACTGTGAGTTTCACAAGCCATAATGAATAAAATTTTGACTTTATTTATTGTCATAAGACAGTGTGATTTGTGACTTCACTAATCACATTTATGGGAATCTCACAGTAAGTATGAGTTGCTGAAGGATTATTGTTCCTGAAATCAGCCAGGAATATGAGGCCGGAACAAATATTCAGTGTCTGTTTCTTCTATTTATTTCAGAATAAGTAGGATGTCACTTTGAATAGTGAGATGGGTGGCAAACAAACAAACAAACAACAAACAAATAAGATTATATTGTTCTCTAAAGTTTCAAGTATACTTTGATCTTAAAAGTGCATGAGCTTCCTGTTCTACATCTTACAAATTATAATATCTGTCATATTATTGGTATGACAGATCTTAGCTATGGAAAATAACAGAGATATGTATTAGTCTGTTCTCCAAAGGATTGCAATAATCTAGATTTTTAATTGCACATTGATCGAAAAATAGATTTGGTGGTTGGGTTCCTATGTTGGTGGTGTGAACAAATTTACTTGTGCAAAGAAATACAGATTAAAGGAACCCAATTTCTCAATATGGCACCCAAAACAGATTGCTAGCTCAAAGAATGATATATGAGGGAATTTTAGTCTTTGAGAAATGGCAAATTGAAACAATTCCTCCCCTACTCTAGTTTTAATATATTTTGCACATTATTCGTTTTGCACTGTATTTATTTATTTTAGTAGAAATTCTCCCCATTCCAGGGGATTAAGTTGACTTTCTTTTCATTTCTTTTAATGTCAACCAGTTTCATCTCTCTCTGTAAGGAGAAATAAAACACCTGAAGAGTTTAGGTAGATTACTAGCATTTTAATACCTTCTTTAAACATTGGTTTCAAAACAAGCATCTTGCTTTCATTAATTTTGTTTAGCTTTACTCCCAAACAAATCTTAACAGCAACAGGAAGCTTGTTCTGAAAGAGAACTTTTTATATATATGCATTTTTCTGTAATCATTTTTTTTAATGGAAGATACTAGGAACCAAAGCTTCCTTTTGAGTTTGATTTTCATTTCTTAAATGTCATACTAGTCTTCTAAAAGGGTGAAAGAAAGTAATAAGATCTTGGAAGCAATCTTAACATCAGCATTCAGAAGCAGTGCCAAATAATACTGGTAGATGCATGAAATTATCTTGTTATGGTTGGTAAGGAGGTTTTGAGTATCAGGGCAATATACAATGCTCCAGATGAGTAATCTAATCAATATTTCCATTAATTTATACTCCATGTTCAAATAGGTTTTTTAAATTAATAAATCCTCCAAAGGGTTTTGCAATACAGCTCTGTGAGCACTAGATCATTTCTCAACAGAAATAAAAAAGCGGAACTTCTCTTTATTTTTTCAGAATATTGGGAACTGAAACTGCATTATGTTGCAAGCTCAGGTTATAAAAGTACAGGTAATCTGCATTATTGTAGAATTACTAGCAATTACAGTTCTGGCACTTTGGTGCAGGCCAAGACAAGAATGAATCAGTTTGCAGAGTCATAGAATCACAAAATAATTGTACTTACATAACTGTATAGCAGTTATCTATTTTATAAGACTCCTGTTACACATAATTCATTTCACATCTGAAAGCAGGTAGCTCTATTACAACTGGTCACAAGAATTAACAAGAAATAGATAAAGAAAGTGAAGAAAATGAAAAATCAGAGGTGACAGAGATCGCTTAGCCCTCATTTGATAAACCATAATCCTCAGATACTGAATGTTAACTTTAAAAAAAGAACAAATCTTTAGGTTTTCTAGATAGTGGGACACAAAGAAAATATAATTACAGTTATTCCCATTTTAAAATAAAACCCTATTCAGTATTTTTAGCTAATTCATATACAGTCATAGAAGTAATTGCTATATTCAATCTGGAGAAGGAAGTTTCTCATTTTACAGAAAAAAATACAATTCTTTTTCAAATTATTTCTGATAGGAATTGATTGCTGTCCTATTAAAAAAATAACCAGAAATGCAGGATTTTGGTGCTAGCAATGGTTGGATAATATTGTCTTTACTCAGAAGAAAAGATATGAGGAAAGAGAAAATATTGCAATATTTTTGGCTCAGTTATTGGAAAATTTCTAAATATTGAAAAAAATTGTCAATATATTTAGATAAAGTTAATCAGTATATACAATTTGCAAACAGTGGGAAAGAAGCCAGGACATTGAGAGAGAATTGTGTTAGTTTACCAATGGAAGAATTGCATTTGATTCTATGCATTTATAATACAGTGTTATTATCAAATATCCTTTTATGGTGGCTTCTGTTTTGTTTGTTAACAGAAAAATGGCATGTGCATGTAAAAGATAATTGTTGTAGTAGGGTCATCTATTAATTACTGGAGAGTGTTGTGGTATATGCACACAAAATGTTAACAAAAGTTGCAAAGCTTTCTTTTTCATTATACCAATATGAATACAAATACAAATCAGCATCTATATTTATCGGTTAGTAGTAGTTTAGTGTAGTTACTTTCTGCCATTCTTTATCCCGTAATTCTAACCATGATAGCAGATTAGAATACTCAATAAGTCTCCAGTTGCACGAACATTCAGCTACAATAAAAGGCAATGCAAAATAAATGTAAGAAACATTAAAAGAAGAGAAAGGGAGTTCTACAATTCTGACTTCAGTATAATCAGAAATGGGCCTTATCTCAAATCCCATCTATCCTGCTGCTTAAAACATTTTTGCACAAAACATATTGAATTCAGTTCCATAGCTCCAAAGGACTGGAAATCACAATGCAGCAGGATTCCCATGTGTCATGTTTTATGAGTGTTTTCCCCAAACCTTCTTTCAGACCTGCAGGCTAAATGCATGGAAATAGGCCTTGCATGGATATTCCTGTCTTTTTCTGCTTTAGCCTTATAAATGTTGTAGCGAGGTTTCCTTATTGCATTCAGGGCTTTCTGAATTTACCTTTTTTTAAAATCCCAGCCTTTCTTGTTAAGAACATTTCAACGTTCAAATGAAATCATTCTGTCATCTTTTAATTCTGCATGTTTTGAAGGGGACAATTCATTTATCAAATAGAATGAAACTAGTTAATGAGTTATACATTTAAAAATAGAAGACAAACCAAAATCCACAAACATTACTGGATAAATGGGAGTTTGGCAACAGAATAAGAGAGGAGAACCAAGGACAGGGAGAGACTGCTGACTGCTTTGCTACTGCTGATTGAATGGTTGCCAGTCATTGCTGATAGTTTAGTGAGTGCTTTGGACTGATGTCCCAAAGGTGCTTTTTCAAGAGGCAACCAGATTTTCTGGTTTTTCTTTAAAGACATTTTGCTTCTCATCCAAGAAGCTGCTTCTTCATAGAAGAAGATCAGAAAATCCGTTTGCCTCTTGAGAAAGCACCTTTGGAACAACCATGACGTGGATTACTGAGAATCTCCATAGACACTGTGGACCGATGGCAAATAGTGTTCTGATTATGCCTGATTGGAGAATTGCTCTTGCTGGTTTAGTTTAAGGGATCAAACATGAAGTACAAAGACGAATTTAGCATGGGAAATCAAAGAGGAGATCCTCCCTTCCTTCCTCCCTCCCTCCCTCCCTCCTTCCTGTAGAAAGGCAAAGCAGATTTGTGTGGAAACTCAAGAAATAGGCCAAGAAGGCTTCAAGCAACATGGATCATAAAGGAAACATCATTGCAACCTCAAAAAATACATAAAATCACAATCTTTTCACCTGAGAAGAACCCTTGTGGTACTTGCTGAAAAGTCAAGCTTATTTTCTTATTGCAGGACCAAGTGAAGAGACTTGAGGGAAGAGTTGCTATATTGAAATACATCAGCAGAAATGAAAGGTTGTGAAAAGGGCAGCTGAAGCTTTCCAGGAGGCACTTAGAAGTGAAGAAGACATCAAACAGGAGAAAATAAATCTGGGATAGAGACAAACACATGGAAGAATATGATTCAAAGAATCAACCAATCAGAGTCTCCCTTTAAAATCACCTGAACAAACCATGACACAGAAGATGTTAGAAAACTTTTGTGCCCCCGTGAGTTAAAAAAATTCCACTACGGGAAAGAAGAGCCACACTGAGAAATAAGAGGGTTATCATGCTGGTGGATGAGACCCTTCTGAAAGAAACTGATGTGGCTCTGTGCAGACCACAGATGATGTTCTAGGATGACTGTTCCAAGGGCTTTTACGCAGCATGTGATAGAAGAGTTACCCAGCGAGTTCAAATTCATCAACAACTATCATTTCCTTTAGTTCCATGCAGAGATAAATTACATAGCCAGAAGAAGCCTCAAAAAATCTCTGAAGACTCCGAGCCTTATGCAGGAAGGTGTAGAAATGGGAACACACAGGTAATTTTTTTCCTCAGTCCTTCCAGTTAAGGGCTATGTAACCAAAAGAGTGTTAGGCCTCCAGGAATTCTGTAGCTTTTTTTTTGGATTTAGCTTGGTCCAGGATACTCAATTTCCCAGTTGAAACTATAGTTAAGACTGTACACTTGTTGTACAATTTGTGCACTCAGACCAATCAGCCAGCAACAGGCACATAGAGATAAACAACATCTGCATTAAAAAAAAAAAGACAATCCAAAAGCCAGAAAGGAAAGCAAAGTTCCAAAACATTCCCTCACCAGCAATCAACACCCATATATGCAGGGATTAACACCAGGATTAATATCAGACCAACAATCAAGAATAAACAATACCACAATCAAGGAACCACCAATTCAGAGAAACAATCAAATAGCAAGATAGATGATGTTGATCTCTAGTCTACAACACAATCCTTTCAACAGTCTGCAAGGAGTATAAATCCTTCCATTCTCCACCATCTAATCAGAGCTGAAGAAACTTCTTGAATGAGAAGCGAAACGTCTTCAAAGAAAAACCAGAAAGTCCAGTTGCCTCTTGAAAACCACCCTTAGATCAGCCATGACCTGAATGACTGAGAATCTCCATAGACGTGGCTTGCCATAGTTTTTAATCATGTGAATTCAGGGGGTTCTTGGAGTTGCAAAAGGGTCTAGGAGCTGCATGCTTCATTCAGACCACATGCCCCCATAAATATGATCATTTTGGATGGTACAATCCCATCCAAACTCTTTAGTGAATGGGATTGCCTGCTTAAACTGGTTTCGGATTCAACTGGCAGACTTACCAGTAGGGTTATCTTACTTATTGTACATCCACAAAGACTGAAATGTTCTGGCTGCACACCCAACAAATCTCATCTGTGTCCAATACATAGTTAACATAGTAGGAAACTGATATACTTAGGTAATTTATTATTGACTTTCGATTGTCATGTTGATTGTTTCACTTAAGCCACCTAGAGTTGCATTGCTGCCATACAAATTCTATAAACCCATAAAGCTAATAAGTAAGTATTAGCGTTCTGTCAGTTGGAGGGCAGATTCTTTCCTGAAAGTGTTTTTGAGACCTCTTTCATTTTTTAAATATAATTATTGTAAATGAATATAGTCCTTTCTAATTTGGAGACAATCTTTTGGGAGAGAGAAAAAAGAACACCATTACCATGAGAATACATGAACCCTGTTATTGGGTGATTTATCATGTGATAAATTGGTGTCTACAGGTGATTTGTATGCTGAATAATTATGAGAAAAATACAGTGGAATGTCTGACATTTGTGCAGCAAACCCAGTCGCCCAAGTCTGTCTGCATTGGTGTATGCTAAATAATGGGCCAAAGCTGCATACATTGAGCATTAGTCTAACCCTTTATGTAAAACAGAGATGTATTAAAACTGTTCTAAAATAAGCAGATGTGTTGGAACACCCAAAGTCTTCGAGCTTACAATTTCCAATGTTTTAATTAGAGCTGATGAATGACTAATTTGCAGTGCATAATTTACTGAAGAAATCAAGGCTCTTTCTGCTTGTATACTTGTGTAACAACTGCGAGCAGATTGCAGTTTCTTCCATTGAGCTCATTATTCAAATTTAATCCACCGTGTGTTTTTTTTAATGGTGTGCTTTGATTGCAAACAGTTTGTTGTGACTGTTCAGTGTCTGATATTTGGTTGGCTGTTGGCACCTACATAAGACACAGAGTATTACTTCTCTCCCCTAATTAGATTAAGAGGTCTCTTACAACACGAATGAGGTTTGCAATAAACTGCGGAGAAACACATGTAAAAAAAGAAAACACCAGTAATCACTGAATTTTAAAATTATGCTGTTATGTAATTACTTACTCTCACTTATTTTACACGTGGAAAGGACACAGATTTTGGTAATTTCTCTGAGTCGAACACAGTATACGATGCATTCTAATTATCTCTATTTACTTAAAACAGTGCTTATTTTTCGACATTGTCATTGGATTATTAGAAATATTACTTAATGATATAATTTTTAGCTTTGAATTTGAACCTTAAAAAGTAGAGTTGCAAACGAATTTTGCCATGGATTCAGTGGCGGGTTTCACTTACCTTTGCTACTGGTTCACTTGCGTGTGCGCACTCACTTTGTCACTTCTGCACATGCACAGATGCTTATGCGCATGTGCAGAGCGTATTTGATGATGTCCGGGTGGGTGGGTGGAGCCTCCCACTGCTGCTACTATCGGTTTGCCCAAACTGAGGCGAACCAGTAGTAACCCACCACTGAATAGATTGTATATACTATTACTGCTAATGATGACTAATATGAAATAAATATCAGAGAGTGTTTGTCTTAGAAAAAAAATCTGAAAATGCATCAGGCGACCGAAGGCCTTATTTTCTTTTCACAGCAAACCTTGAGTTCTTAGAAGCTCTTTTTTTTAAAAAAGAGCTTTCTGAAAGGATCATGAGGCCACAGCAAAGCCTAAACACCTTAGTTTATTTTCAATAGTAAGTACCCATCCTTCAAAAGCTGAATAATAAAATTTGTGTCAGTATCTATTTCCTTCCATCCTCCCTCCCTTCCTCCTCCTCGCCATCCTTCCTTCTTTCCTTCCTCCCTCCCACCCTCCTCCTCCCCTTCCTTCCTTCCTTCCTCTCTCCCTCCCTCCCTTCCTTAATATGGTGCCCCCCCCTCTGATTTCTATTAGCTGCCTCATTGTGGCAGGGGTTTTGTTACTGGGAGTAAAGAGTAATGAATGTAGAGTTATTCAAGAAATAAAAGTCATGCCCAGCTAGAGAAAACATGCACCTAAATTGGGTAGTAGCAATATTAAAAGATGCTGCATGTGGATGGTCACTTTATGGTGACAATGACAAAGATATCATTTGATAGTGCATGGGTAGAGGCAACCTGCATGTAATGAGGTTCAGGTATATCTTTACCTGTAAGCCTTAGGTTAAGCAGTTAGTGTCTTAGAGATATGATTTTGATGGTAGTTGTCAGATTTGTTATGTCTTCTGGCATCCTGGTTTGTTCTAATTGTTCCTTGAAGCTGTCAACGGTGTGCCAGATGTTAAAACTGATTTTAGAAAAACCCAAGGACCTTATTGCTGATGCCTGCTGGATAATTGAGGAATACAAAGAATGCCAAAAAGAAGTCAATGTGTGCTTCATTGACTATAAGGAAGGATATTGATTATATTAGCCATTATATCAGGCTGTGGAATGTGTTTAGATCTCATTGTTTCCATGCAAAAACCCATAACACATGATAAGATGAAACCATTCATTTCCAGGCTAGCAAAGGAGTAAGGTATGGCCATATGCTCTCTTTCCATTTATTTAGCCTGGATACTAAATATATATTGAGTGAGGCTGGATTGGAAAAGATGATAATGGTTTTAAAACCAGATGAAAAAAACATCAATAATCTGCCCTGGGCTAATGATACTAATCTAACAGCTGAAAATACAAATTATCTGCAAACTCTCTCTCTATATATATATATGAAATAAATAAATATAAAATATATGAAAATATTCAGAATATGAGTATCTTCTGCCTTTTAGGATCTATATAGTTGCTAACAACTGGCATTGACTTGATGCCATATAATCAAAGTAATAATATGCCCTACAAATAAGACAGTGAAATATATTGGATTTTCAATTATCTCTGCCTCCCTGTATTACAGAATAATTATTTTTCAATATAAGATAAACCTTAGTATCCTTACTTTTTTCCGCAGCTTGGATTTTAACTTGTATTTATAGAACGATTTTACTAAGGCCTCCAACAAAGCACAATATATATCATTGTACTGTATCAGTTCAGATCTGTCCTATTTCCAAATAAAATAATATTACTTGCACAAGTCATATGATTTATGTGTATGTTTCTATGTTTGTATGATATCTTAAAAAGTGAAATTTTGTAGGTCTTTTTCTTTTAACAGGACTTATATTATACGTACAGATTTAGGTGCATTTTTTAACTGAAAACTGTCCTAAAATTTTGAGCATGTGCAAAATGCTGATCAAAAACTAGAATCTGATTGCGTTTTGTTGAAAGTGCCTATTGCACTTTCAGTTGATTAGGAATTGTGTTTCTAGTATGCACACTAATCACATATGTCAATAGGATATAATCAGCAATTATTGCAGAGATATTCCAGGTTATAATATATCTGCCCTTTTCATGCACTGCTCAGTCCCAATGCAAATAACCCCAGGACCTCCACAGTTAACCCCACTGCTTTCTTGATGGCATAAGCAGAGAGACAGGTGTCCTGTCAAAAGAAAACTGTTAGGATTGTGTCTTATTTTCCTCTTATTTTCATGTTTGCATGCTCAGGTTAGGACAACTGCAAATAGCTCAGAAAAAGCAACAAAACTATTTAGTCAATCTTCGCTGATTTATACCTAGAGTATTTTTGCTCTTATGGTGCTTGAGTACTGTAATGTCCTCCTGGGGACACAGGTTATCCTCTGCCTTTGGGTTTATGGAACTGGGTTGTCTCCTTTGTTGTGATTCTTACTCATGTATCACATCAGCAAAACAATCCCAGGAGATCAATTGGGCTCAGAGAGAAGCTGTCCCAATGTTACCCTCTAAATTTGCATGTCATTCCACAGCCGAACATTTTGAACCTATTTTCAAAAAGTTGTAGATAGGAATGATTTCTTTCAGTATGTGAAACCCTGTAAGCCTAGACTTCTTTTTCTAGTTTTATGCATTCATTATTTAATTGCCATAAACAGTGTGATTTTTTTATCTAACAAGTCTTAAGAACTTTCCCTTCCTCCCTTCTTATTGAAAAAAACATTGTTTTTTGAGTTCTTCCATTCGCAACAAGCTCCTTTGTGCTTGGTACTCAAGGATTCTTTGGGTATACCGATTAAGAATGTAACCATCATTTTTAGGTCAAATAGTACAATAAACTGGTATGAATGGTTTTGTTCATCTTTCCTTTTCATCTATTTGTTTATATTGTACATGGTTCCCTCCTTCCAGAGTTTCTGGTACACTGATATTCACAATAATGCTGTTAATGCTGCTTGAATAAGTCGTGGAAATCAAGAGTTTCTTGAAGAGCCCTGGAGCTCACAAGCCATAATAATATGAATAACTGACAGAGAGAATGCAGTAAAGTTTGGCCATATAATCTTTGTTCATCTCTGTGGGAGTGAGTGTGGCAGCAAGAAAAGGGAAAATCAAAAAGCTTCTGTGATGAAGCCTAATGATCCAAAAACTGTCTTCTCTCCAACAGTGAAGTCATACCTCTGTATCTTTTGAGCGTCTGGCTTAAGGGGCTGGGTTTGAGTGCTTTGATATACTATAGGGCTGGAATTCCATTGTTGTATGATAGGCTTGAAAATGTTCATAGCATCAAATGTTTCAGGTTGTACAATGCTTTAATTAAAGTCACTAGCACCCAAAGTACCAACTAAACAGGTTTGAATAGAAATGAATCAGAAACTGTGAGAGAACAGTAATATATACCCAATAATCAGTTTTAATAAGAAAGTTATCTTCTCCCATTATCCTACATAATAAATCTGAAACCCTATTCATTTAGCCTACCTACAGTATAATATGTATGATTAGAAACTCCATAAAAATGACTGGGACCTCTGCTGTTTTCAGGGTTCATAATTCCAAGAATAAATGTACACACGTCATATTTTCCTTTAATAGATTTTGTAAATGTGGGTTTGCCACTGTAATGTGATTGTATTTAAAGCAAAGACCTTTAGATGTTATTTATTATCCTCTCTGTTATCCTAAAATAATCTTAACGTAGATTTGATTGAGAAATTGTCAGTCGTCAATTACCTTCATGTTCTCAGTATATAAAAATGTGGCTCCATGTTGTTTAGATATTATAAACAAGGTTTATATTGCCCCCATCAGTCAACTCTGGACAGCTAACAGTACAACATAACATCACAATCCATGGTGAAATTCAATACCTTCAAATCAACCTAAAACAGCTAAAAATGGCTACCTTGTCACCATCAACTCAGATCAAACTCCCATTTCAAAAGGGAGCTTTTACAGATTTCTCAATTTTATGTATCTTGAACTGGCTTAATATTTCTCATAGATGCTGAAATCTTATTGCTTCACTTCAGGCTAAAATCTGGGCTTTTATAAACCTGTCTCAGATTCCTTTTAACTTAATTCTTGTCTTCAGTCATCAGTGTATTTTTCTCTCCCCCCTTCTTCCCTTCCCTTCCTTCTCTTTTTAATTGGTATTTCTATTCTTTTCTTCTTTTCTTCTTTTTTTCTTTATATAATGGTTCTACTGATTAAATTCTTTCTCGAGTTCAACACAACTTAATAGCTGAGCCTTTGGCCACAAGATTCAACTGTGAATTCTGGGTATTTTAAAGAGAGTTTAAAATATTGAATTCTGTCTCAAGCATATCCACATGGGATGGTTTCTGTTCCTTAATTTTATCCTATTATGCACTCCCCAAAACTTTCAAACAACTCCCAAAAAAATCAAAAGTATTCTAAACTAGATGAGATGTCAAAATATCACAATAGTGGTCATTTTTGCATTGATGGTTACAAGGGCTTCAGGATGAGCATGTAGTCTACTGTATCTTTAGATATTTGGGAAGCATTAACCTACTTGTGATCCTGTGTGTGTGTGAAACTGACCAATTTTCCCCAAAATCTTAGCGTAACATTGATGTTTTTACGATTCTTATGTTTATTCTGAAGTAAAAAACAAGTTGTAGATTTGGAAAAACAATATCTTCATATATTTAATATTAATCATTTTTAAAAAAATAATATGATTATTGATTCCAGAATACAGATAGTCCTTGACTTACGACCATAACTGAGTCCAAATTTTCTGTTGTTAAAATGTTAAGACATTTGTTAATGAATTTTGCCTCATTTTACAACCTTTCTTGTTAAGTGAATCACTGAAGTTATTAAGTTAGTAACACAGTTGCTAAGTGAATTTGATTTGTCCATTTCTTTGCTTGTTGGAAGGTTGCAAAAGGTGATCACATGTCGCAATATTGCTGCAACCATCATAAATATGAGTCAGTTGACAAGTGTCCGAATTTTGATCACATGATCATGGGGATGCTGCAACAGTGTGAGTGTGAAAAATGGTCATAAGTCACTTTTGTCAGCACCATTGTAACATGGTCACTAAACATACTGTTATAAGTTGAGGACTACGTGAACTGACCATTTTTTAAAATGATGCAATTGCTAATAATCAGAGGGTGACTGGAAAATTAGTGTAAAATCATAGCTTTAATTTAGATTTTTAGTCCTTTTTATATAACTTTATATGTGGGAAGAAGATTGTCGGCCTCACTAAATAGAGCAGACCAGGAAATCAACTCCACAGGAAGACTAGAACTACTTTTATTGAAATTGATTATAATAACAGAATGTTGCAAGTCAGATTGTGCTGTGTGCTACCCATCCCCTTTTCTGCTGTGAATCAGGGAACTCTCTGAGCTGCTTGGAACGTTATCTTGTGTCCCAGGGCTTAATAATATTTCACTCCCCTCTGCAGGGGTGGGATTCAGCTGGTTTGGGCCGATTTGGGTGAACTGGTAGTTAAATTTCTGCCCCGCCCCTTCCAGGAGTCCCCTCGTGCCCCATTTTGGCTCCCAGATAAGTGCAGGGAGGCCTCCTAGGCCCAAAATGGGGCATGGGGGAGTGCGGCATGCTCCCCCGCGGCCTGTTTTTGCTCCCAGGAGGCTTCAGGGAGGTCTTCTAGGCCCAAAATAGGGTGCGGGGGTGGCATGTCCCCCCCGTGGCTCATTTTTGCTTCCAGGGAGATGCAGGAGGCTGAGTGCTGTTTGTAACACTCCCTGGCCATGCCCATCATGGCCATACCCATCCAGCCGACAGATAACCAGTTGTTAAATTATTTGAATCCCACCACTGCCCCTGTGCCTACATAATTGCTCTTGCATATTTCTCTCAGGGTTCTATTTTCTACTTTCTACCCATATAAGAGATAGAATGAATCTTGCTAAATGATTCTGTCATTTAAAATACACAGAATTGGCATGTTTGATTTTTAAATTTTAAATACAGAATTATTCTTCAAAGGGTGTTTTGAAGAGGGGAACATCACACAGAGGGGAAAATGAGTAAGGATGGTCAACCAGTGGCAAATAGTAATATCTATGGCAGTATTGTCATTGTTAATCAAATAATAGTAACATTAATTTATATCAATTTAGATTAGATTTTAGATGGCACTGGCAAACATTTTTATTTTTCTTGGATTTTCCCACTTTCCTAGTTTGCTTTTGAGTGAAAAAAAACAAAAGTACAAACCACAAAAGATCTATGTAATGATTGTCTAGTCTAGTTTCTAGTCTAGTTTCTAGTTGATTTCTAGTCCCGAAATCAAATATTAAAATATGCTTGGATTGTGGCTGTTGTCATCATCAGTTTAAGAATTTCAATACTAAATCCAATATTAGAGATGCAATAGTTTGCTATCAAGTCTGGCAGCTCAGCAATCCTGCTCTCAGAAATAACTGACACACAGCCTTGGAGATTACATGTTTTTCTTGAAATTAAGGTCAGGATTCACATTAAGGTTAAGCCCCGCTCTTTTAGAAAAAAAATGTGATGGGATCTTTACTTCCACATGAACAGCCACCAGAGGAAGGTGGAAAGGACCTCCATGTAGCATTTTTGCTGAAGACAGCATGCAATTATTAATAATGTACAGGATGAGAAAGCAGACTTTTTGTGAGTGAAGCCCAGAGCAACAGAGGCAGCAGGGCTTTGAAATGTAAAGGCACAGATGTGAATAGCATTCTCAAAAGCCTGGCAAATGACAGTGTATACCTGCACCCACATGAAAGTCACTCTCAGCTTTGATGTCCCATATGTTTTTCTCCAACCGTGTTCAACCTGGATCAGCATATGTTCTTAAGGGACTTTACAAGCAATGCTCAATCAAGTTACCACGAGGGGCTATCCACCTATTATCCATATCTACTCCTGGATCATACAATATTTTTTATGGCCATGTGAATGTCTTGTCGTTTCTTAAAAGAAAAAAGTTTTGTCTATTTTTGGATTTTGACCTTTGGTTAATAGGCTAAATAGACTTCTATCCTCTGATATAAAATATCATCAAGGGTTATGTTGGGGATCAAGAGGTGCAAGCTGGGTACAAGCTGGGGATCAATGTAGTTGTCAGAGATGGGGAGTTTTTAATATTCAGAAAGAGACCTTCTTCTTGTGATTTGGGATTGTAATTGGTGGGATTATCCAAACAATGAAGGTAATCAACTCAGTGGTGGGATTCAAGTAATTTAACAACCGGTTCTGTCCCCTAATGATTTTTTCGAACAACCACTTTGCCAAACTGTTCAGAAAATTAACAACTGGTTCTCCCAAAGTGGTGCGAATTGGTTGAATCCCACCACTGAATCAACTCAAAGTTGCCCAAAAGACCAAAAAGAAAATGGTGATAAATGTCATTTCCCTAAGCTAGTAGATGACAGAAAAGGCAAAATGCTTGACCTTATCATAAATTTTGCATGAGAATGAGCCTCTTTTCTAGCTGAGAAAAGCTGGACTTTTTCTTTCTCTACCCAGAAGGGAGGAGCAAATATCTGGAGTGGCAATACATATCAACAAAGTTGGGAACCATTGGCATTGACAGTGATTAGACAGATAGTCACATGCTGGAAGAGGAGGAGGAGGAGGAGGAGGAGGAGGAGGAGGAGGAGGAGGAGGAGGAGGAGGAGAGATTTAGCAGATTAATTTGATTATAAGATGATTTGGACCATTAAACATCATTTTAAAGATCTAAGGAAGGACATATATTAATGGTCTGTGGGATATGCATACAGAAACAAAGACACAGATTAAAAAGACAAATTCCTCCTTAATTCTCCATTTTCTATCCTGTCCCCATAAACTGATCTCATTGTACAATCTTCTTTCATGTGATTGAGACTTGAACCAATTTTCTCGACAGCAGTCACCTGAGCGGTGGAGCTGCATGGGGTTTAAATAGACCGGAAGTACTCACAGGTGATCTCTCCACATCATAATTAAGTTTTCGAACTAGCTGCTTGGCAGGGTGGAATATTTATGTTATTTATTAATTTCTGTAATGTTATGTACTAATTATACATCATTTTATAAAATTTCTCTTTAGGATCAAAATATAATGTAAATTTCAATCCTTTTGACCACATATTTCCCCAATGATTCATCTGTGTATTATAACCAAATTACTTAGCTAATTTTATCATACATTCTTTAGCCTATTCTTCCATTTAAACTGATTTTAAATTTCAACAAAGCTTTACATGTTTTAGCAATTAAATGTTCATCACTGGTAGAATTGCATTTTAAATTTTGACATTCTTTGAACCACACTATAAGTCTTTTAAAACATTTTAATCATTCTGATAACTGTAAATGGGAAAAGCATTGATAACTGTATCCTACTGCCATTAGTTTCTCTCTTAATTCAATTTTATACTCCCCTTGCTGATTTTCCAATAATTCCTGGCACATTAACCATTTGTTTTTCCCTGTTCTCTTCTGAAAAATGCCTCGTGCTGAGATTCATAGAGGTGTTTACAAGTAAAGCTTGGGTTTATATCTATTCATTTTTTCAATATGGCCCATCTAATAATATGATTTTTAAAATCCACATTAACTTTATTGTACCATGCTGTAAATATTCATGCCATCCAAACTTCAGGCCATGATCTTCTAAGTCCAAAAGTCCTTTGTGTCTCATTTTTTTTCATCCAAACCAAACAAGCTGCAAAATACAATGTCAAATTCAATAAGCCCAATCTTTCTTTTTCTTTTGCATCTTGTAATATTTTATATTTAACTTGTGTATTTTTCCCCTTGCCATACAAATTTAGAATATCTTTGCCACTGCTTTAATGGTACATCAGTTGTCAAAACAACTATTGTCTGAAACAAATCTAGGTAAAACATTAATTTTTATCATAGACCCCAACAGTGACAGTTTTAATTTCTTTCATCTAAACACGTCCTTCTTAATTTCATTCCATGTCATTACATAATTATTTTGAAATAACATACAATTCATATTTTTATAATAATACCAAAACATTTTTTCTCTATCTAAAAACTAGTTTTCTCTATCAGTTCTATTTGATCTTACAAATTTCCTTTTTTATCTTGACTCCCTTGATTCTCTTATCTTGTCTTATGTCTCTATTCAGTACCTCAAGAACTAAAATGAAGAAGTGTAGAGGCACTTTTGTCTTGTCCTCTTTTGAATCTCACAAGATTGTGTTAAGGTAAAGGTAAAGGTTCCCCTCGCACATATGTGCTAGTTGTTCCTAACTCTAGGGGACAGTGCTCATCTCCATTTCAAAGCTGAAGAGCCAGCGTTGTCCAAAGATGTCTCCATGGTCATGTGGCCAGCATGACTAAGCGCCAAAGGCATATGGAATGCTGTTACCTTCCCACCAAAGGTGGTCCCTATTTTTCTACTTGCATTTTTTACGTGCTTTCGAACTGCTAGGTTGGTAGAAGATGGGACAAGTAACAGGAGCTCACCCTGTTATGCGGCAGTAGGGATTTGAACTGCTGAACTGCCAACCTTTTGATCGACAAGCTCAGCATCTTATCCACTGAGCCACCACATCCCATAAGGTTGTGTTAATTGTCCATTAATAATTGTTTATTCTTCCTTTGAAGCCCTTGCTATTTTTAACTATTAATGGTACATTAATGTATATACAGTATGTACAAATATTTATATTTATGACACCCACCTTGAAACATTGCTCTGTTTCTAGCTGTCAGGAATCTTTCCATTCTGTAAGATAATATTCACTGTTTGTGGTAAAGCATTTACAATAAGAGGCTAGCAGACCATCTGGGCCAGGTGCCTTTCCTGTGTTAGTCATTTTTTAGTAACTTCACAAACTTCCCTTATTGTTATAATTCCATTCAAAATTTGTTTCTGTAATCTTTAGCAAATTCTGTTTATATAAATATTCATCCAGTTTTTCCAAGGAAATTTCCTGACTTTATATAAAGTGGAATAAGACTGGTGAAGCATGTTTTGCATATTTGCATTATCTGTTAATATTGTTAGTATTTCCTTCTTGCAATTTTAGTATAACTTTTGCTTTTGCTTTTGCACTTTATAGTTTCCCCTATTTATTTGCAGATTCAAAATTTTGTTACACGTTATTCATCTTTATTTCCATCTCTCTCACTATAGATAATAATAATAATAATAATAATAATAATAATAATAATAATAATAATAATAATAATAATTTTATTTCTATACCGCCCTTCTCCCGAAGGAAGTGTACAGGGCGGTGTACAGCCTATTTAAAAACACAAGACAAAACAACGATTAAAAATTTAAAATGATTAAATAGATTGGGCTCAATTTAAAACCCCAGAAATTTAAAATACCCCAATTTAAAATTATTATGTTGATAGCCCGGCCTGGCGGAGCAACAGGGTCTTCAGTGCGCAGTGTGCAGCGAAACACCCGGAGGTCAGAGATCTTACGTATTTCCGGGGGCAGTTCATTCCACAGGGCTGGGGCTCCCACAGAGAAAGCCCTCCCCCTGGGTGGGCCTAAGATAAGGTTGTCTTAGCCTTCCATCCTTCCGAAGTCAGTAAAATGAGGACCACGTTTGTTGGGGGCAATATGCTGACTCTATAAACTGTTTAGAGAGGGCTGTAAAGCACTATATAATAAATATAAGTGCTATTGCTAATTGCCTATGCAGAAACTTAATTTGTGGATAACAATTTTCCTTTCTGGGGACTTTTTGAAAACTCTTTTTCATTTTTTTAAATTTTATCCAAGATTTTCTTTTTTAAATTCACTGAAATGTCCTCTTATACAAACTTTAACCATTCTTACTTCTGTACTTTTATTAATGTTATTTCAAAAAATTCCAGAGAGAATTTTGCCAGTCATAACTTGCTGCCTCACCGATCTTCGCTCCAATGCCACCCTTGCTCACAGAGAAGCTCACAGGGATTTTTAAGCCACCGTAGTCTTTATTTGGAAGCCAAAAATGTTGCTATCTACTTTAATAATTTAAGTAACTTAATAATCTGCCTCCAAGGCTTCAGCCAACTTTAGAAATTTAAAAAAAATTCTTATTCTTAATTGGGTAAATGAATAATAAATAGTAATAACATTTAGACATATATATATATAGTGCTTCACAGTTTTTACAGCCCTCTCTAAGCAGTTTACAGAGTCAGTCTATTGTCCCCAACAGTCTGGCTCCTCATTTTACTGACCTTGGAAGGATGGAAGGATGAGTCAACCTTGAGCCGGTCAAGATCAAAATCCTGGCAGTGGGTAGAGTTAGCCTGTAATACTGCATTCTAATCACTATGCCACCATGTCTCTTAAATGCATAAATAAGGATTGTTTGTTTAAAATATTTTCTCTTACTCAATGATACTCCTTCCCTGGACATATATACTATGAAAGTCAAATTGATCTCCTTGAGATTTATTTCTGATTGACATGTTTGGGATTCTGTTGGCATTTTTAGTCTTCTATTTTTATTGTTAACCATCTGGGTGGTGTAGCAATTAGCTAACATTGAGGTTTAATATTTGCTACTCTTTTCAATGATACGTACTTTGAATACACATAATATTCAGTTGCAGTATATTAGCCATGATACAGCACATTAATGCTGACTCATACTTTAAATTACAACGTTCATAGTCAAGTATTTCTAAATAAGTAGGAACAAGTAGTGTATAATTTGATATCTGCAGCATTTATTAATATTTATAATTAAAATGCATGAACTTTGCTGTCATGGGCACACCAAAAACTCTGCTCATCATATTCTTTTGTTTAATTATAAGGATTATGTGATTTCAGGTTATGCTGATTAAAGCAATTAATAAAGCATTAAACACAAGTACTTTACAAAACATATGTATAGTTCTGCAAAGCTATGAAAACCAGGAACTTCTTAGTGTTCTTTCAATTATTCTTTATACAGGAAAATTTGACCAGACTTCTGACCAGTTACTACATTATAAAGTAGTAAAATATTTTCAAACATGATGTAGTTCAGGGGTCCCCAACCTTAACAACTTTAAGACTTGTGGACTTCAATTCTCAGAATTCCTCAGCCAGCAAGCTTGCTGGCTGAGGAATTCTGTCCACAAGTCTTAAAGTTGTCAAGGTTGGAGACCCTTGATGTAGTAGAATGTAGTCTGGATTCCCAGAAGGGTGAGGCTACATTCCAGAAAGAGACAGCAAAGTTTAGATAGTTTGGTTGGGAAAAAGAGGGTCAAGACAGCTCTTCCCTAGAGGTGCTCAGACTATAGCTTTAATGATGCTTTAATTTGTCAAGATTTCTGTCTGTAGTAGTATTATGTCTCTTTTGAGACTTCATTATTATTTCTAATTTACACCAGTATGAAATTAAGCAACAACAACAAAAACAACAATGCTTGTGAATTTTATTTTTCACATAGAAAAGACTAAAAAAAAAACATGGTGAATAGTACAGCTGTGTCCTAGAATTTTTTTTTTTTTGAAGAAATTATGTTAATGGACCCACTGACTAATACTGGTCACATAAGAAATCATCCTTTTCCAAAATTATGACCAATTGTTGTGTCATCAGAACTGTTTCCTGAAAACATGTCTAATCGCTGAAGCAATGGAGAAAGAGCATATCCTTCTTTTAAAAGTCTGGTGCTGCCAGGCTTTTAAAAAGGAAGAGAAAGGGGAAAAAAATGATTCAACTATGATTTCTTTTCCTAAGAAAGATCAAATGTTACTTCAATTTTGTACCACTATGGATTTTATTTACATTTTATATTTTATTTTATTTAACTTATATGCCGCCCTATCTCCAACGGACTCAGGGCAGCTCACAACAATAAAATCCACAATGACCACAGTACAAAGTTAAAATACCTAATTAAACCAGATAAAAGTTAAAAACCCATATAAAACCCCATCAGTCCAGATTTAATGCAGGAACCGTCACTCTAATTATTCCCAATGACATATTTCCAAAATTCTAAACTAAAAACAGATTTGATAAAATACTCACTGTATCTATACATGTATCTCTAATAATTCATCAGCAACTGCCCAATTTTGTATTGAATGAATATATGACAGTCCTCCACAGTTGACACTTTAATTCATTTCTTGATCGTTCCTATGACACATGAGAATCATTGTAGTCACTAAAACTTACTATAATGATAAGGATCCTCACTATTATTAGATCATTATATATTATTAAATTTGTATGAAATCACCAGTGCTATTCATGTTCTCTACTTTTAGAGAAGTATTACTTAACTTGCATGTCAAGGATCTTCCTGTATTTTAATAGAATGTGGGATACAATATGAAGTTCATGAGACATCTTTCAAAGAAGTCAGTGATGGGATGATTTCTAAGCAGACTCTCCCACCCAATTTCCATAAAAGCTACAATTGAAAAATTGTAGCTTTCAATATTATTGACAATGATCCTCTACTGAACCACCTTATGGAGTTTTAGCTGTGCAGGCCCAGCTTTAAGTATGCTTGTGCAAATCCTTTGAAAGAGGTCTTTTGGAATATGTAGGAGTTACACAAAGCATATCACTCTGAATTGTTGTAGTGTGGATTGTGTGGATTACTGCAACCATACCTCTCATTTTCATCTTCCAATACTAAAGAAGCGTTGGAACTCTTAAACAATTTGGAACTAGATTTATCTGAAGGATGCTTGGATTCACATAACTGATTCTTGCTCTATTCTAATAAGGCAAGAAGATTGCAATCCAGGTACAGAGCTATTTTTATGAAGGATCAGAATATCCTCTCCAGATAAGTGTGTAAAGCTACAACTTTTGTCAGAATTGAGGAGAACTGTAAATATGTATTTTTTGCCATTCATCTATTGTTATTTTATACATATATTTTATTTTGATTTGATTTGATTTTAAATAACAGCAGCAAAAGGTATGGAGGAAATTATAAATTTTAAAATACAGCAATAGAATTAAGTCTATTCATAGTTATTTTTACTCTTTTCTATTTTAATAACAAAAAGACTGGATTTGAGGAAGCTGGATGAAAGAGCAAGATCGCTACTTTTGAACTTGGATGTAGGACAGCACTTCTGAGATAGCCAAGAAAACAAATAAATGGATTATAGAATACTTCAATCTAGAGCACTTACTCGTGTTGCAAATGACTACACTTAAATTATTATATTTTGTACATATTATGTAAAGGCACCCCTGTGCAGTCACTTAATGATCCATCTGATCACTTAAGGCCTGCAATGGGGAGACCTGGGATTGTAGTCATTGAGTTTACAATGAAAATTCCAGACCCAAATATGGCCGTACATCAAGGACCATCTGCATATATTGATTATATATCATCAAATCAGTATCTCAGCAACCACATATAGATTTTCTACAGGATGATCTGATCACAACTTGCCCTTCATGCATCCATTGCCACTATAATTGAGTCAATCCACCTTGAAGTGTTTATTTTTTTTCTCTTTTGTTCCACCTTTCCCAGAATTACTAATTTCTCAGGTGTGGTGGGGCAGGGAGAAGGCCCACTTGTAACCCTAGCTAGCCAAGGCCAAGGCCTCCTGATCTAGTGCACCTAGCCAACTGGTTTATGGTGGTGGTGAGTTGCAATGTTCTCACTGTCTTAAGGATAGGCAGGTAGCCAAGCACCCAAACTGATCATGTGACTATGGGGGCACTACAACAGTTGAAGCTTTGGGCAGGTGTCATTCAATGCTGTGGTAATTTTGAACTGCTGCTGAATGAACAGTCATAAGGACCTGTACATAATTTCACTGTTTAATCCTGCTATTAGTGATAGTTACTTGAACGTTAGAGTAAAATATTATTAAACTGAGAAAACTTCTTTAGCAACGATCTTACTTGTATTCTTATCGAGGAATATGTAATATCATGTTCAAGGGGCACCATAATTTCTGTGAACTTAAAAACACAATTCATTCAGTTCTGTTGTACTGTGACAGGATGCTTACTTGATGCTATTAATAAGGAAAAAGAAACCAAAACTAGCTTTGCATATTCACAAAAATTGTTGTATTTGGTGCTAACTGTGAGGAAAACTAGGCTTGCAAATGTCCAGTCTTAATAGGGAGAGAAAGAATAGATTAATTTTTTTTCTGGAATATAACAAGGGCCCTTCAGACCGTATTTTGTATCAGATAATTGAGCTGATTACGCTCCAGAACTGCAAGACTCTTAGAGCTGCTCCTTTATCTTCCTTGTTCAATTTACAGTTCATGAGTTTTCTTTGATCATTTATTTTCATGCCTTTCCCTAACATGACAGTTTTAGTTAAAATTC
The DNA here is from genome assembly GCA_022577455.1 of Arizona elegans. Taxonomy (NCBI): domain Eukaryota; kingdom Metazoa; phylum Chordata; class Lepidosauria; order Squamata; family Colubridae; genus Arizona; species Arizona elegans. The sequence continues at coordinate 115,872,265 of JAKOOJ010000002.1, forward strand.
TCATATTAGGAATTTGCTGTGAATGGTTTTGGCAAGATCCAGTTGGGGTTAATAGTGGGTAGAAATCATTTTAATATAGAAAGCAGGGAAGATTTGTAGTTAAAGCTGGAAAGTCTCAAATTATGTTGAGAAAGCAAGGATGAAGAGGCAAACATCAAGAATAATAAATTCAAGTAAATTCATTTAATTCAGGAAGCCAAATAATTATTCTCACCCAGGCATGATAGTATGGATCCTGAAATATCCACTTCATTATATCACTCACATTTTCCTGACTTTTTAAAAAATGAAATGTTTTAACTTGTAGCAAAAAGATTGTAAAAGCAAGTGATGATTGAAAAGGATTTGATTTTTGAAGACTAAGTACTCATCCATTTTTGTTTTTTTTAAAAAAGTCCAAGACATTTACCAGAAAATGTTCTTCCCTTTTTGGTGGTTCCTGAAATAATTTTATGGCCATTTTACATGATCTTCTGGGAAGCTTTGGAGAAGGAAATAATTATTTCATCTAAGTTCTGATGCTGCTTTAGGTGTACTGCAGATTTTATAAGTTAAATAAAGCTGGAAGAACTTAATTCACCATTTAGCACAGGGGTGTCAAACTGGTGGCCCGCGAGCTGGATGCACAGGCCACGCCCACCCTGGCTCTGCAAAGGCAAAAAAGTCACACCATGTTGTGATACATCACGTGACGCGATCGAGTTTGACATCCATGATCTAGCACATTATTAAATATACGCAATCCTAAGCCACTATTAATTTTTATTCATTTATTTATTTATTTTATTAAGGACAGATAAGGGCAAATGTTAGCCAAATTTCACTAACGTTTGTTCCATCATGGATTCCTAATAAAATGCACGATACATTAATTACTGAAAATGCACTGAGCTTGTATTGTGCAGTCATTTCAGCCCAATGTTTTAATGGTATTTCGTCATCATTAAATTACATCACCACAAATAATGAGGACAAAATAGTATAACCAAGAGGCAAATTATATTGTAGAGAAAAACTTTATTTTATTTATTTAACAAATTTATATAGCCACCCATCTCACAAGAAGTGACTCTGGATGATGTACAACAAAGATGTAAAACAGTGTCATACAGTAGTGGCCAAAATTGTGGAAACCATTCCACTGCTGGAATGGCCTGGGAATAGCCCAGACTTAACCCAACTGAAAATCTATGGGGCTGACTAAAGAAACTTGTTAGTCAGAAGTGACCCAGCAATAAAACCCAATAGAAGTTAATAGAAGCAATCTTTCAATCTTGATTTCACATTATAACAGCTGCAGAACTAATAGACTTGGTTCACTCCATGGGAAGATGTTGTAAGGCCGTAATTCATACTAAAGGTTACCCAACTAAGTATTAACTGACATGATAATTTTTATATATCTCATTTTTTCTACGTGTTTCACTTTTCTTCTTTATACTGTAATTGCTGTTCTAAAAGCAAATCCTTCATAAAAGTTATTGCATTACATTCTTGATTAAATTATCTTTCCATTGATATATAATTTTATGGTACTACTCCAAAACCAAAAAGGGTATTATTAGCTAGTTTTAGAAAATACACTTTTCCCAAAAGGTTTCCACAATTTTGATCACTACTGTATGTCAAAAACAACAACAACAACAACAACAACAACAACAACAACAACAACAACAACAAAACAATATTAAAATGTTTAAAAAACGTATGGCATACAAAATATTAGATTTGGGAGGGAACCACCTCAAGAATGTACCAATTTAATTTTACATTAAAATCCTCACAAAGACAATGAATGACATATACACACAGATTTACCAAGAACAAGTAGCATCATGTACTTGCCTTTGACTGATCTTGAAAAAAAATTAATTGGGCCTAGATAGAAAACTACAAGGAGATCCCAAAATGGTAGTGTAGTCTGGGGAAAAAATTAAGGCAATGGCAAATCACTTCCATAATATTGCCAAGAAAAGTATACGGAGATGTAGTTATTAGAAGTTACGCTTGACTCAAGGGAACCTTTGCCTTTTATTTATATAAAAGCAAATAAATCTTACTTTGAAGGCAATTTCCTTCCAAAGTAATAGTGGACTGAAAAACACAATTCCCCTGCCTGGTTTCCCCAGATTGTTAGCAAATGGGGGCAAATTTTACCTGAAAACAGTTCTAACGATTCTCACTCATGTGGAACATACTGTAGGTATCTGTGTTCAGTATATACTTATATGTGCATAAGATATGCATACGACACATATGCATGCTTACATACAAATCAGTAGCCTTTAAGATTGGCTAAGAGAAAGGGATACTTGTAACTGTAGTGGGATGGGAAGGAAAGAAAAAGGTAGCTGAAGAAATGGAAAATGGATGAAGGAGGAAAGTAGTGAATGGACAGGGAAAAAGAAAGAGGGTGCTTTTAGGATACAGTGTATCAAAATTACACAAGCAAAACTCTGTTTCCAAGCAACAATTAAACTTCAGGCCACTTTACAAAGGTGGCTTTCTGCCGTTTGCACCTGTCCCATCCGGGATGGGAAGGTGGCTGGGATGGAGAATAACTTAAGTAATGTCATGCCATTGTTACTAACTTGTTTACATCACTCAGACATCAACCCTTCTATTCTTACAAGAGAACAACCACTCCCATCACAGTTAATTATTTGACTTCTTGAAGGTATGTGCAACATTAATTGTTCAGACCTAGGCTTCCTTAGAAATTAAACAGCACAAACTTAGTCCCGGCAAACCTCTTTAATTCATACAGCTGTAAATTATTTTCATTTACAGTCCGCAAGGCTTGATAAACAGTCTTTCAGAGGAAGGTTATCAACATCTATCTATCTCATGTGAAACGCTGCCAAAGAGCTAATTTCCAGACGCAGGACAAGGCCAAACTTGGCACAGAGTCACAAACAGAATTTTCAAACCTTGAGTCAGCCAGATGAACTAATTGCTTCCTGCAAAAGCTCACGTCCCGTTCGCTTCTCTTTTATGTCTTATGGGAGGGGCCAATCATCTAAGCCTTACTCCCAAGTTGACCCTGTTTCCTTAATTGTTCCTGTCTCCTGGCAGCTCTGTGCATGCGCGTACTGGGAACAGGCTCACGCTGTTCTTCTGCCTTGCTGATGTCAGACTCCAGAGACTCCAGAGGTAGCAAAGAACTACCAGATGCAGGGGTGGGTTCTACTTACCTTTACTACCGATTTGCAATAGGACAGTGTGTGTGCTTTCTTCGCTCGTGCGCATGTACGTGCTTCTGCACATGCACAGAAGCTTCCTGATGATGTCCTAGTCGGTGGGCGGAGCCTCCTGCTGGTTTTACTACTGGTTCTTGCGAACTGGTCTGAACCAGGGGCAACCCACCACTGACCAAATGGCCTTGGCCCCTCTCTGCCTCTGACTCAGAGCCATTGTCTGAGCCTTCCTCAGACTCCAGGACTGGTCCACTTTCCTCCCCAACTTTTTCACTGTCCGAATCTGCTGCCAGCTCTGCTTGCTGCTGGCCACAACATTAATAAATGTTTCATAAGTGAAGTGCATTGCACTTTGACAGTGTTTCATTTTGCTTGCTGTCTTATTTTACTTATCCCATTCAGTCCCTTCAACACATTTTTCTTTCAACAGGTATTACCCAATTATTGGGGTTCAGGGTTTATTGAGAATGGTGGGTGTCAGGTGGTCTTTTCCTGTCCCTGCCTACAAATATAAATACAGAGCATGACTGATTGCAAGAAGTAAAAGTTTGGAGAAACATTGCATATGGGATATGCCTTTATATAACCATGATCATTTGGCAGTGAGTGGGAAGTTATCTACATATCAGTGGTGGGTTGCACCCAGTTCACACCGGTTCTATAGAACCAGTAGTAAAACCAGTGGGAGGCTCCACCCACTGACCCCGATGTCATCAGAACGCTTCTGCGCATGCACAGAAGAGCGCACATGTGGCCCCATTGCGAACTGGTAGTAAAGGTAAGTAGAACCCACCCCTGCTACATATCTGACAATTCAGCTCCCTGTTATCTCTTCTTGTGGGTTTTTGTGGCCTATCCTAGGTTATCTGTGCTGTATCACCTGGAGAACTCTTAAAGCCCACATTCTTCTACTCATTATATATCTCCAATTCATTGCATTCCTATTCATACATTTGTTTTCACTTATGCCTCCAGTGATTCTTAGGGTCACTTCATACTTCAGTAAACACTTAAACATGTAAAAAGTGAATGCTCTACACTGTTTGGTTGTATGATTGTGCTCATTAGCCCAACCTCCCTTGAGAAATGGCTCTATTAATAAGCTGAAGTGTGAATATCCACTCATCTAATTTGCACACTTCAAAAAGCATTCATGCTCCGTTTAAGCAAACCTGTTAAAATGCTGTCCAGAACATTTAAGGTTTCCCTTAAATTTCCTAAATTTTAATTTAAAATGACTAACCTATATTGAAAGAGAGCAATGTCCCCCGCCAAATTCCTCCTTTATGTAATAAAGATGCAGCTGACTTGTCCTCACTTAAAGCTAGTATTTTCTACCAGCATAACATCATTTTATTTGATTTAATAGAGTCTAATAGGGAAGGTCTTGGAGGACTTTCAAATGGCTTCAAGTGTGAACCAGAGCTGCTAAAGCCGTAAGGTAACAGATATAATGAGGACACTGCTACATATGTACTCTCAATCTGAATCACACCACAAAGATATTTAAAATCAGCTTAGGAATGGAAGGCTGTGCTTAAATAAATAGCAGAGAATGATCTCTTTGGAGGTGCAAGCAACTAACAAACAAACTTTAAAGATCCAAGCATAGCAAAGCATTACCTATAAAATCCTATATGGCATAGGCCTTGATTACTCAAGGGATTACCTATCTCCCATAACATTGCCTTGCTTAGCCAATCCTGCAGGGTTGTCAGTCTGGTTTCCTTCAATTAAAGAATATAATCTATGCACACATATGTCAAACTTGCGGCGACATGTTGCCATCACATGACATTTCATGATGTTTGACATTTCATTCATGGAGCTGGGGTGGGCATGGCCTGCATGTGGCACATCCCGCCCGTGGGCCACCAGTTGTCACAATTGATTGGGGATCTCTGAAGCACACCTTCTCAGTAGCAGTGCCTGTCTTCTGGAACTTGATTCCTCCTGAGATCTGGATAGCTCATGCTCTGCTGCTGTTGAGGAGAGCAGTGAGGACCTGGCTCTGCAACCAGGCCTCTTTTTTTGGTTGAGTGGTCTTGTTATTGGGGATATAGACATGGAATCCTTGTCATGGACAGACCACTCACTCCTTCGCCTGGATCTTCGAACCGCTGCCCCCCACCGCAGGGAGGCAGATCCAATTAGATGAATCCGCCCCAGGTGCCTGATGGATCCTGAGAGGTTCCAGATGGAGCTTGGGCCATTTCCTGAGGTTCTAGCACATGACTCGGCCGAGGACCTGGTAGCCACCTGGGATCGGGCGGCTGGTGGGGCCTTGGACCGAGTCGTGCCTTTGCGGCCTCTGACCTGGTGCCGATCCTGTGCGGCTCCTTGGTTCACCGAGGAGCTGAGGGAAATGAAGCGCCGGAAAAGACGCCTGGAGAGCGGTTGGAGGGCCAGTCTCGCTGAATCTGATCGAACACTGGTAAAGTCGCATATTAAGACCTACCTAGTGGCGATAAAGATGGCAAAGTTTAATTACTTTTCCGCCTCTATTGCATCATCAGGGAATCATCCGGCCGCCCTGTTTAGGGTGACCCGCTCCCTGCTCCATCCAGGAGTGCGGGAGGATCCCTTGGAAGGCAGGGCGGAGGATTTTGGACAATACCCGTATGACAAAATCGCTCAGATCCGGGGGGATTTGGACTCTGACTGGGTAGATCAGGGCAGAGTGACAAGGAATAGTCTTGAGAATGTTATCTGGGAGGAGTTTGATGCTTGGCTCCTGATAATGTGGACAGGATTTTGGGGAGACTTAGTGCGGCCACATGTTTACTGGACCCGTGTCCCTCCTGGTTGGTACTGGCTTCCCGGGTGATTACACAAAGGTGGTCCAGGGTGTTATCAACGCTTCGCTGAGTGAGGGCCACTTCCCTGCTGCCTTGAAAGAGGCGGTGGTGAGGCCTCTCCTCAAGAAGCCATCCCTGGATCCGGCAATATTGGCCAACTACCGTCCTGTCTCCAACCTTCGCTTCATGGCAAAGGTTGTTGAGAGTGTGGTTGCGCGACAGTTCCCACAATTCCTGGAGGAAACATCTTATCTAGATCCGTTCCAGTCGGGTTTCAGGTCTGGGCACAGCACGGAAACAGCATTGGTCGCGTTGGTTGATGATCTCTGGAGGGCTCGGGACAGGGGTTGCTCCTCTGTTCTGGTCCTGTTAGATCTCTCAGCGGCTTTTGATACCATCGACCATGGTATCATGCTGCACCGGCTGGAAGAGTTGGGGGTGGGAGGCACTGTGTTGCGGTGGTTCTCCTCCTTTCTCTCTGACTGGTCGCAGTTTGTGTTGGCAGGGGGGCAGAGGTCAACCTCGAGGCCTCTCATCTGTGGAGTGCTGCAGGGATCGGTCCTCTCGCCCCTTCTGTTCAACATTTATGTAAAGCCGCTGGGCGAGATCATCCGTGGCTTCGGGGTGAGATACCACCAGTATGCTGATGACACCCAGCTGTACATCTCCACCCCAGGCCACCCCAATGATCCCCTTGAAGTGATGTCCCAGTGCCTGGAGGCTGTGCGGATCTGGATGGGGAGGAACAGGCTCAAGCTCAATCCTTCCAAGACTGAGTGGCAGTGGCTCCTGGCATCCCGATATAGTCTTTGGCCCCCACAGAAAGGGCTCGCAATCTGAGAGTCCTCCTGGATATGCAGCTGTCCTTGGAGGAACATCTGACAGCTGTAACCAGGGGGACCTTTTGTCAGGTTCGCCTGATTCGCCAGTTGCGGCTCTTTCTTGATCGGGATTCCCTGTGCACAGTCACTCATGCCCTCGTCACCTCTCGCCTTGACTACTGCAACGCTCTCTACATGGGGCTCCCCTTGAAGAGCACCGGAGGCTCCAACTGGTCCAGAATGCAGCAGCACGGGTAGTGATGGGAGCAGCATGGCGCTCCCATGTAACACTGCTCCTGCGCGAGCTGCACTGGCTCCCAGTGGTCTTCCGGGTGCGCTTCAAGGTGCTGGTTATCACCTTTAAAGCGCTCCATGGCATCGGGCCTAGCTATCTTCGAGACTGCCTGCTGCTACCGATGACCTCCCATCATCCCGTGCGCTCCCACAGAGAGGGCCTCCTCAGGGTGCCATCAGCCAATCAATGTAGGCTGGTGACCCCCAGGGGGAGGGCCTTCTCTGTGGGGGCACCTACCCTCTGGAATCAGTTGCCCCCAGAGATAAGGAGAATCCAAGACCTTAGTGCCTTCCGCCGTGCCCTTAAAACCCACTTTTTCCAGCAAGCCGGGCTGGCTTAAGAAGAAATTTTAAATGTTTTAATTGGTTTGTATTTTTAATTTTGGGCCAAATTTATATATATTTTAATTGTTTTTTAATATTTGTATTTTTTGTTTTTTAATTCTGGCTGTACACCGCCCTGAGTCCTCAGGGAGAAGGGCGGAATATAAATTTTAAATAAATAAATAAATAAATAAATAAATAAATAAATAAATAAATAAATAAATAAATATTGTTTTGGGATTGCACCGAAGGCACCTATTTCTATTGGTACTATATTTGTTTTCTTTTTGTCATATTTTCTTTACTTCTATATTTGCAGGTCTTTGTGTTTTATGGTTTTCTCCAGTTCTTTCTCTTCTCTTATGCTGTCTCCAGGTACTGCAACATACACTGACTATACTTTTTTTGTGGACTTTCTTATCAGCAATTGTTAAGGCTGAGCTACTATGTGGCAGGTGTTTATCTGTTTGAATTCTAAAATCCCAGAGCACTTTAGCTTTTTCAGTTTCTATTACTTTGTCTATTTTATGGTCCCACCAGTTCTTGCTTGCAGGCAAGTAGCATTTCTTGCAAATATTCTAATGCACCATTGGTTCTACTTTTTCGTGCCTTCTGTGCAATCTTCTTTAATGTGATTATTATTATGGTTGTTCATACCAGCCAGATGTTTAGTCTGGGGTTATAGTTATTCCTGCCCTGTCCTATGTTGAAATTGCAGTATTTATTCCTTTATTTAAACAGCCAATAATAAGGGCTCCTTGAGCAGTTTAGAAAAGAGTATATGAATACTCTTAAGATAAGATATATTAATTAATAGGCAAGGAAAATAAATAAAATGAAATATGCAACATTTTATATTTCAGTACAGTGTAAATATTTTAAGGTAAAATTAAAACTAAACTATCATAAGTTTTAGATAATTGAAATGCGGTCTTTTTAATAGAAATCTTCCAATTAGAACCAAACTTCAATGATCAAGTGAGAGAATTCTATCACATAAGAAGCAATAATTTGCGGGACCGCCTTCTGCCGCCGATAGCCTCCCACCGACCAGTACGTTCCCACAGAGAGGGACTCCTCAGGGTGCCGTCAGCCAGGCAATGTCGGCTGGCGACCCCCAGGGGGAGGGCCTTCTCTCTGGCAGCTCACGCCCTCTGGAAAGATTTGCCCCCGGAGATAAGAAGGATATCGGATCTCCGGGTCTTTCGCCGTGCCCTGAAAACTTTTCTTTTCCATCAAGCAGGGCTGGTGTGAACCCTACCCCTTTTTTAGTTTTTTAGTTGTTTAGCTTTTAATCTGTTAATGGGTTTTAATTTGAATTGTTTTAAATTTGGGCCAAAGTATATAATTCTTTTAATAATTTTAAATTTTGTATTGTTATGTGTTTTAGTTCTGGCTGTGCACCGCCCTGAGTCCACTAGGAGAAGGGCGGTATACAAATTGAATAAAATAAATAAATAAATAATGTTTGAAATGTACCATGAGTGGAGTGGATTATGGAACCCTAAGCATTACCCCAAAGTCCTAAATATCATATATTTAGTCAGACAAAATCTATTGGGGAATAGGGAAATCTGTTAACTTGAGACCATGTCATTTTCCTAAATGTCTATTCATAAAATAATTTTGGTTAATGCCTAGTTAAATATGAGCTGGATGGTATGGAAGTAGTGTGGAATTATGGCTAGAACAAAAATGGGTCTCAAGGAATGTTCGTTCCTCATTCTTCATCAAACACGAGTGAAGTATTGAGTGAGCATGTCATAAGATTCACTCTTGGACCATGTCCTCTTCACTATTTTTATTAATAACTGTAATGACTTTTTTTGTTTATTTACTTTTATCCTATTTTTTTTTTTTATAAATAATTCAATGTGTTGGACATACTTAATGTTCCTTTCTTCTCCTGATTTCCCCACAACAACAACCCTACGAGATGAGTTGGGCTGAAAGAGAGAGATTGGTGAAAAACACCCAACCAAGTATCATGCCTAAGGCAGGACTAGAACTCATAGGCTCCTGGTTTGTAGCCTGATGAGAAAACTGGAAGGAAGGTTTATTGGGTTTCCGGATAAAAAAACAAACAAACAAGTGCATGAAATAATATTCAAAATGATCTTTACAGTCAGAAAAGGTGCTGAATGCAACAGAATGAATTTCTAACAAAAAAAATGTGGAGCATGCACATATAGGTAGGGGTAAAAAACATGGTTTAGTAAGAGTGTTTGAAGTCCTATTAATCAGAATAGTAGTTGATAACAAGCTGAATATGAATCAATAGTATAATGTGGTTGCAATATATCAAATTCATTCTTACCTGTACCAACAGAAATGTAATATCCAACTGATGAGAATAGTTCTACTTTATTCTGATTTGGTCAGATCCAACTCTGAAGACTGTGTTTTGTCCTCAATATTACTTGAAGGATTCAAACTAGGACAGATTCAGAGGAGATCAACAAGGATGATCAAGAGACAGGAAACTAGAAAGTTATATGAAAAGAAATTGAAGGAAGTGGGAATGGTTAGCTTTGAGAAAAAGAATCCTGAGAGGATGGGGGATACGATGACACTCTTCAAACAGCCGGAAGGTTATCACACAGAATGTCAAGATATTTTCTATATTATTCCAGAACACAGGATTCAAATTGCAGGAAGACAGATTCTTATTGAAAATTATGGGGAAAAAAACCCCGCTTCCTACATTTAAGAATGATTTGACAGTGGAACTAAATACTTAGAGCAGAGTGGAATCTACTTCACTGGTTGTGTTCAAGCAGAAGATAGACGGCTGTCTATTTGGCAGCCTTTCCTCGGAATCCCCATTCTAGGAAGGGGGCTGGATTCAGTGGCTCAAATGCCTTTTTCCAATTATGTGATTTTGTGTAATGACTGGAAATGAATGAAAGTGTCATGAACCCCTGTATTAGACTGCTTCAGCTATTGTTTGGGTTTATCCATGCTTCATGAAGATTGTGAAAAGGGACTATTGTTTTTATAGGATCAGATAATACTGCAATTCTGATAGTATTTAAGCAAAGGCCTTTTTTCACCATCTGCCAAATATCATTCCTCTGTTCTCTCTCCCTCTCCCTCCCTCCCTCCCCCCTCTCTCATGCGTGCATGTGTACACCCCCTCTATATAGACATTCACACACTGATAAACAAATATATGAAATATCATGATTTTGCTTACTTTGTGTTTATGTTCATGCATATATAAACATATAAAACAACTATCAATCAATATCAAGGGTGACTCAAGTCTGCCATTGATGAGTGCAACTCACAGCAGGTATGTGACTGAGGTTACCAGTTATTTCAGTGTGAATTGCTTTGAATTTCCTTCATTTCATTTTGTTTGTGAACAGATTGGTGGGAGTTAGGCTAATGGAGAATAAGCATGTTAGTTCAGTTTAAATAATCCTAATTATTGTGCATTAGTATGTTTGTAAACAAGAATGGTTCTGTCATTGGTATGGTACACTGACACAAAAATAGACCACTGTTAGTTCTGTCTTTTTGAAAGAGCATGAAAAAAAAGTTCCAAAAAATGAGAAAAGGAAATGGTGAATTAGAAGAATTTGGAATAGTTTACCTTTTTTTAAAAAAGTTAGCTATTTTAGCTATGCTAATATCATTAGAGATTACTGATGAAATTTGATCTTTTGAATTCCTAAAATTATTTTCCTCCACATTTTGTGTACCTATGTAAGATTTCATTAAGGTAAACTTGTAAACTAGTCATAATCCCAGCAACCGAATTCTGCTTCTATATCATGGGATAATGTTGAATAATGCTTCTATATTAACAAAGGAGCCAGACAAATAGGCTTTAGGCAACAGCACCAATTCTAATACAAGAGAAGATGTCAATCACGGATTGTAAAGGGAAAACTACACAAAAATCATTTTATTAACCAATCGCTTTCTAAGGTCACTAAGGAAAATAAGGTGCAGCCTGGTAGAAATCTAAAGATTCTTTTTTATACCAATCAAAAACACTTGTATCTGGAACCTAGTGTTAACATTTCATGAAAAATTCATTGTTTTTTTATCTCCCAATCCACACTCCAAAATAAGAATGCCATATTATGATGAACATTGATTTCTAGTTTCAATGAAAAGTGAGTAATACAGAAAAATTTGGCCCACTAGACTTGAGATTCAGTTTCATGCTTACTTGATTTATGATTGGTTATAATGTTTTCTGTTTTGACTATCATCAGAGGCCTTCACTAGAGACAACTAAGATCCTTTAATGACAAGACTAAATCAGAACAACAACAACAAAAAAGAATAAAAAGTAACCCTGAATCTAAGAGGTCTTTCAAAACCAGAACAGGGTTGTTATTGTTGTTAAATTTATTATGAATATCCACTCCAAAAGATTTTATTATTTCTACTGTGGTAATAGCCCTGTGGCTATTAATATTGTGGTTAAATCAGTAGGGTTTTGTAAACAAGTACAACAAACACCAAAAACAAATAATAGTTTCTGAATGTAAGACATGGAAAATTTTTCATATGCTATAAAATACAAACCCAATCTGTCCCAGTCACTGGGTGCAGAGCAGGGGTGAAATGCTCCCGGTTCGGACTGGATCGCCTGATCCGGTAGCGATGGAGATGGGTAGTTTAGAGAACCCGTAGCAAAAATCCCTGCCCCCCCCATGTCCAGCTGACCCGCACAATCATCAGAGGCCTTTTTTTTTTACTTTTAAAAACATTTTTTCTACAACCTCTTTGGCCAAAAAATTCTTTTAAAAGTAAAAAAAAAAGCCTCTGATGATCGCATGGTTCAACTGGGATCGTCAAAGGGTTTTAAAAGAAAAAAAGCCTCTGCTGATCAGGCAACTCAGCTTGGATCGTCAGAGCTTTTTGAAAACATTTTTTTACAACCTTTTCACCGAAAAGGTTGAGAAAAAATGATTTAAAAAAAAATTGGCCATGCCCACCCAGTCACATTACTCCTGCCCCACCAAGCCACGCCACAGAACCAGTAATAACAAATTTTAGATTCACCACTGGTCCAGAGGTTTTGTCTTCTGAGCTTTTGGAGTAATGCTGGGACCCATCTTCACGGAACTTCTCTACCAGAGTGTGTGCTGTTCTGTGTGTGATATCTATACAGTGCCTGTGTTGATGGCTGGCTTTTAACTCATTGGCTATCATTTGCTTCTGCTGCCCAGTCCTCATCTTCTAAATACTTGATAAGCTGGTGGTAAATCAGCACTCCTATTGACTGACCAGGGCCCTGTTTCCCAGGCTTCAATCAATTCCCTGGCTGTTTTTGTGTCTGCTCTTCCAACAATCTTACTAGCTGCAAAGTTGAATGTTTAACAATAACAGAGTTGGAAGGGACCTTGGAGGTCATCTAGCCCAGCCCCCTGCTCACGTAGGAGACCTGTACTAGGGATTTGAACTGCCGAACTGCCAACCTTTCTGATTGCTGATCATTGGGCGTGCATGTGCACTAGAACCCAGATGTTCGGCTTTTCCGGAGTGCAGCCCTGATGAGGGTGTGTGTCTTAGCCACTGAGCCACCTGTATGTCCTTGTTTGTTGGTGAGGTTACCAATGAGCCAGTGCCTGGAGGCTGTGAGGGTCTGGATGGGAGTCAACAGGCTCAGACTTAATCCAGACAAGACCGAGTGGCTGTGGGTATTGCCTCCTAAAGACTATGTTGACTGTCCATCCTTGGTTCTAGGGGGGGGGGGGAGAAATTGTCCTCCTCAGAACGGGTTCACAATTTGGGTGTCCTCCTAGACTCACAGGTAAGATTAGAGCAAGACCTAAAAGCTGTGGCTAGGGGGACCATTGCACAGGTTCTCCTGGTGGACCAATTGTGACCCTACTTGAATCGGGAGGCTCTTCTCACAGTCACTCATGCCCTTGTCACCTCACGGTTAGATTATTGCAATGCGCTCTACATGGGGCTACCCTTGAAAAGTGTTCGGAGACTACAGTTGGTCCAGAACGTTGCCGCACAAGCTGTTGTGGGTGCACCTAGGTACACCCACATTACACCAATTCTCCACGAGCTGCACTGGCTCCCTACTGGTCTCCGGTCACAATTCAAGGTGTTGGTTATTACCTTTAAAGCCCTACATGGCTCAGGGCCAGGGTATCTTCGAGACCACCTTCTACCACATAACTCCCAACGACCAGTAAGATTTCACAGAGTTGGTCTCCTCCGGATCCTGTCAGCTAAACAATGCCAGCTGGTGGGCCCACGGGGAAGGGCCTTCTCTGTGGCTTCCCCAGCTCTCTGGAACCAGTTACTTCCTGAGGTCTGGACCGTCCCCACCCTATTGGCCTTCCAAAAAGCGGTGAAGACCTGGCTTTTCCGGCAGGCCTGGGGCCGTTGATCTCGCTTTTGCAGTCCAGTGAGATCCGGCCATGAATGGTGTGAATGAGTTTTAATGTTTTAAATGTTTTTAATTCTTAAATGTTTTTTATAATGATTTTAAATGCATTGTGAGCCGCCCTGAGTCTTCGGAGAGGGGCGGCATACAAATTGAATTAATAAATAAATAATAAATAAATGAGTTTGGGTCTCCTCATCTGAACACTCACTTGTGTTCTTGCAATCTAGTGGTTAGCTTCATCCCTGTCTGTCCTACGTAATGACAGGGAGAATCCATGCAGGGGGTTTGGTAGATTACATTGGAAGTATCTCCCACATCTGAGCAATCTTCACAATGCATAATTTGTCCTCATATGGTAGCCTCTGAGCGGTATGCAATGCCCAATTGCAGATCTTGGTAGCTCTGTCCTACAGCTTCCGAAATGTTTTTTTTTTATTGCAAAAGTTTTACAATTACATTTTCACCCCTTCCCCCCCCTCAACCCACCCCAAACTTCCCAACCTCCCTAACCCTCCCTAACCCTCCCCTTCCCCCGGACTTCCACACAATATACTCATATCAGGTAAAAAAAACCCTTAGTATAAAACTTATATAGAACTTGAACCCCTCCCTCCCGCTTATAAATTTTCATCTTCATTACATTAAAATATTTCTATCTTAATATAACATTTTCAAATAAAAGCTATTTGATACTTCCTAGTTTGATATTTGTTCTGTTCATAATCTATCCACTTTTTCCATTCCCATTCATAAGTCTCTTGTGAACAATCTTTTAAATATGCTGAAATCTTCGCCACTTCTGCAAAACTGGCCATCTTCAAAGTCCATTCCTCGATCGTGGGCAAAACTTCATTCTTCCAGTATTTACCTATCAATAGTCTCGCAGCTGTTATCATGTACAATATCAACTTTGTTTCACCCGAAGTAAAACCCTTAACTATACCCAATAAAAACAATTGTGGAGAAAATTGAATTTTTTTCTTCAAAACATTCTGCATGACCCACCAAATTTTTATCCAAAAAGCCTTAACTTTCCTACAGGTCCACCAAACATGATAATATGTAGCATCTAAACAGTCACATCTCCAACATTTTGGCTGAACATTAGGGTACATACATGACAATTTTTTGGGGTCTAAATGCCATCTATAAAACATTTTATAGAAATTTTCCCTCAGATTCTGCGACTGTGTAAATTTAACATTCTGAACCGAAATTTTTTCCCATGTTTCCAACATCACTGGCTCCTCAAAATTTTGTGCCCACTTAATCATACAATCTTTAACCAATTCAGTTTCTGAATCCCTTTCTAACAAAACATTATAAAGCCTTTTAATATGCATTGGACCTTTCTCTTTTATATGTCTAACCAATTCTTCCTCATGCAACATAATACCAATTTTTTGGTCCTCTTTCCAACTCAATTGTAATTGATTATATTGTAACCAAGTTAAGTTAATCCCTTCGTCCAACAGTGTCTGTAATGTCTTCAACTGCCATCTGCCCGCATCTGTAAAAAGAACCTCTTTGTATAAACCCCCCCCGAGTGACATTATATTTGTATTCCACATAATATGACCAAGATCCAGCCATAGCGGTATTTTATAATCCCATTTGAATCGGTGCTTCTTCCAAACTCTCATCAAAGAGTCTCTAAGTATATGGCTTTTAAATACTTTATCCACTTTGTTGTCATAAAATAAGTAAGCATGCCATCCAAATTCAAGATCAAAACTTTCTATATTCAGTATTCCAGTCTTTTTCCTTCCAAACCAATCACTTGCTAAAGTCAAAGCTGCTGCTTCATAATATAACTGTAGGTTTGGAAGTTTAAGACCTCCCCTCTCTGGAACATCTTGCATAATTTTCAATTTCACTCTCGGTTTTTTCTCGTTCCAGACAAACTTATTCACTCCAGTTTGCCAGCTTTTCAGTTGTTTATCACTTTTGAGCACCGGAATCATTTGAAACAAAAGAAGAAATCTTGGCAAAATGTTCATCTTAACTGCTGCTATTCTTCCAAGTAAAGACAGCTGCAGTTTTTTCCAAGTCTCCATATCTTTCTGCACCTCTCGCCACAACACCTCATAATTATTTTGAAACAATTTCATGTTTGATTCTGCAACCTGAACTCCTAGATATTTTACCTTTGGTACAATCTCAAAACCTGCCCTCCTTTCAAGCTCGTGTTTACGATCTTGTGTCATATTTTTAACTATCATCTTAGTTTTTTTCTGATTCAGTCTAAAACCTGAAACTTTACCATAGTCTTGTATAATGTCCTTCATCTGGATTATTGATTCCATTGGCTGTGTTAGGGTAACGACCAGATCATCTGCAAATGCTTTTATTCTGTAATCCTCTTGCCTTATCATTATACCTTTCAAGATATTAGAGTCCCGTATTGTATTTAACAAGACTTCTAGTGTTAAAATAAATAACAATGGGGACAACGGACATCCCTGTCTTGTTCCTTTTTCAATTTTAAACTCTGTTGTCAAACTTCCATTAATAATAATCTGTGCCTTTTGCTCTTGGTAAATTGCTGAAACCGCCTGTATAAATTGATCCCCAAAGTCCATCTTTTTTAAAGTCTTTAGTAGAAAGTTCCAGTCCACTCTATCAAAGGTCTTCTCTGCATCCAAGAAGACCAGCACTGCAGGGATCTGTTTATTCTTCTCAAGATATTCCAATAAGTCTATTACTTGCCTTACATTGTCCTTCATGTGCCTACCCTCGATAAATCCCGCTTGATCATCATGAATCACCTTTTGAATTACTGGCATCAATCTGTTGGCTAATAATTTTACATAAATTTTATAATCAGTATTCAGAAGAGATATTGGTCTATAAAGCTTCCGAAATGTTTTTGATGTATGGCAGATTGTGCCATGTGGTTGGTCTTGTATCTTGTTTCTTCTTCCTCTCCCCACCGTGTTGCACAGACATCTTTGACAAATGATTGTGGGTACCCATTTTTGCTTAAATTGTTTATGTAGGTACCTGCTCTCCAACTGTTGGGCTTGCTGAGAACCCACCCAAGACAGCAATCAGATGAGAAAACCCTAACTCATCCATAGGGTCACACTGCAATGAACAAGGACACATATTCAACTTTGCAGCCAGTAAGATTGCTGGACGAGCAGACACAAAAACAGTCAGGGAAGTGATTGAAGCCTGGGAAACAGGCCCCTCAACAGTCAACAGGAGTGCTGATTTACCCCCAGTTTATCAAGTACTTAGAAGGTGATGGCTGGACAGCACAAGCTGACAATAGCCAACGACTTAAAAGCCAGCCATCAACACACCCCAATGAGCATCTAAAAAGCCACATACAACAGGCATATAACTTATAAATATCACCTACAGAATAGCACACATTCTGCTAGAGAGAAGTTCCCTGAGGATGGGCTCCAGCATGAGTCCGAAAGCTTGGAAGACAAAACGTCTGACCCGGTGACTGACTCAGATTAGATTCTGCAACATTATCCTGGGTCATGGATATTCGCTTTCATTCATAAAACACAAAGGATGAAAAGGAACATATTCTCAGTTTATATTTAAAATCATTTCATGTATTTGAAATTAATGAGATTTAAATGCATTATTAGATTTTGATAACAATTCAACAATTGAATTGATAACTTTATTAAAATTCTGATTAAAATTTATTTAACTTGAACACTTTGTATACTTTCTCTGGAACCACCTTTGAAGTGCTTTAATCAAACTAACCTGTTCATACTTTCCACCAAGTAATTGAGAAATCCCTCATCAAATCCTATGCTTCCACCTGATGGCAAAAAGGCATTTCTGAGAGGGATGTATGACAAATGCCAAGAGTATAATCAAGAGTCATCCAAGGATTGAAGGTCATCACAGCTGCCCAGAGATCTATATTGGAGAATGATACAGGAAAATGCTAAGAATAGATTATTACTTTAATAATAAAAACAAAAGCATAATTTCATGCTGCATGTAAAATGGCAATGATAAACTACACCTGTATTTTAGCAAAGCAAAACAAAAATCAAACAAAACACCCACAACCCACATGTGGAGGTTAAACTGATTGATGATATAGTGCCTTATGATGTTCACCCTGCACTCAACATGCTGTTGGGGAAGAACTGAGGGATTTTCAGAGTATTAATGGTGTTTACGATGCAGACAGATTAAGGCCTTTGGGATGTCTAGTTCTTAGATGTTGCCATGCAGGAAAGGAAAATCTGAAGCTGCAAAGACAATCACTGGGGAAATAATGAATTTAAAAACATGTTCATGGAAAACGTCCACATTGTGAAAGATGAAACAAATCAGCTACAGATTCAGAAAGTCAGGCTGATTATTAACCTGGAAGTGATATCAATTTGTGATTAAATTACTAGGAAACTAAATTCCAACAGGAATACTTGCACCTATGTCCCTGAAAACAGATGACATTTTCTCTCTCCTCGTTTATAATAATGTACAATCAAACATAAAGTAAACTTAGGTAGATACAGAATAGAATACAGAATAACAGAGTTGAAAGGCATCTTGGAACCTTCTAGTCCAATCCCCTGCTCAAGCAGGAGATCTTATTCCATTCCAGACAAATGGCTGTCTAATCTCTTCATAAAAACCTCCACTGATGGACGACCCACAACTTCTGAAGGCAAGATGTTCAATGATGCTTCATACATCTCAAAGAATTCATTATCCGTGGGAAAATATATTCATTTGGTCAGAGTATTCGATAACTTTTCAATCAGCTACAGATTCAGAAAGTCAAGCTGATTATTAACCAGGACATGAGAATCCAGGAAGGAACAACATTGCTGAATATATTTGGGTACAATATATTCAAAAATCAAATAATATAAATTAGAGTTCACTGGTAACCCTTATATATGATACTTATTTAATTTTATGGTCCAAATTTTGAGGCAGAACAAGAGGAGGTTGACAAGTTTTATGATGAAGCTCTGTCTCAGTTTCACGCACTGAGTTTGAGATTACAACAACAAAGTCAAAAACAGTAAGGAAGAAAATATAATTGGGCTGTGTGGCCTAGGAAACAGAAATGAAGCAGAACACCTGACCAGGTTCTGCCAGTCTAATGATTTCTTAATTCTTCAAAAACCCAAAATGATGCCTGTATAAATAGCCATTACCTAATGGGGAACTCACAAGTCAAATTAAACTATATTGTTAGTTCCAGAAGGTAGAAGACTTCAATTATAAAAGTAAAACATGGCAAGTTGTTATGATCACATGGAGGTTCAAAATCAAGATAAAATCAAAGAACAATATCAACCAATTTCCAAAATATGATGTTCAATATATACAGACTAGCACTGTTCATAGAGTTGCTAAATCCAGCATCAAGTTTCCAGTTTCCCTTCCCTTGTAACAACCCCTAATTCCCCCATCTCTCTTTTCTGCCCAGTGCTGCTGCAGTCTTATCCCTACTCTGGTGGCTCAGTGGTTAGAAGGCAGTATTGCAAGCAAACTCTGCCCACAGCCTGAAGTTTGATCCCGATGGGGCTCAAGGTTGATTCAGCCTTCCAGATTGGTAAAATGAGGACCCAAATTGTTGGGGGGAAATATGCTGATATTGTGAACTGCCCAGAGTGTGATGCAAAGTGTTATGGGGTGATATATAAATCTTATTGTTATTCTCCACCATTTCCTTTGTCTTCCTTACTTCTGAATGCATTTTCAGTCAAGGATTGAAAGGATGGAATTGAAATTATGGTGAATTTCACCATAGGGACAAACCAGCCTATATATATCCAATTCATTCTTCTTTCTGTTATGAATCTTGCCTACTCAAAATATGTAAATTTGACTTACAGTAGTATTTGCATGATATTTCACTCACTAAAGAAAATAACTTCTGAGACACTGTGAGCAAATGTTTCTCCTATGTAGAATATCTCACCCAACTCTGAGGGTTACCTCATATTGTGAGAAATATTTCTTTAATATTTATATATATATAAACCAAAATCATGGATGCATCTTACCAAATTCAGCAGGAACTAATTTTCTAATAAGTGTGCATAAAAACAGAGCATTAACATCTAGTAACACTTTTTTGCTGAGATTTATTTCACCCGTTCTGCAATATATACCATCATACTAGAATTGTTAATATTTCTTTGTATATTTGCTGCTCAAAGAGGAATATTAAAGTAGTTCTCTCTCCTGTGGTCTACTGCTTCTACTATGTTGACTGATATTTTAATAATTGAGTATCCGTCTCTTTTCCCAAGATATTTCCTACCACACGAAAGTCCTTTTTATTATTCAGGTTCAAAGAAAGAGCTTTTTCAATTAGATTTGATTTAGGATTTATATGTAAAAGAGCACGCTTTTCTCCTCTGACCTTCTTAAGGGAGTGATCTTTAGAAAAGGAGATATGGCTTCCATTCCTCCACCCTCCCCAAAAATATGCTAATAAAGTTTGGGAAATTCTTATTCATGAGTCTGAAGTATAACTTGGCAAAGAACATTCAAATACTGCATTGCAAAAGTAAATAGACAGTATCTTGTAAACTGGCATCACATGTCATTGGTTCATTGGACACAATAGTCTTAACAACAGGCAGATGACTTTTCATGTAACTTTCTCTATGGAAAATTTGCATATTATTGGGTCAGTTCCTATCCGCAGGTCAATAATCTATTCTGCTCCCAGCTTCCCCCACTAAAAATCACCTAAGAATTTAAATCTCATACAGAAACACTGAAATATCATGAAACCTTGCATGAGAAAGGCCAAAATATTGTGAGATTTCAAAGTTTTTGTAAGGGGCTTCACAAAATTTTGAAGTTTGCTTATATGATCATTTGTTTCCTATTATTATATCATATTATTTCCTATTATGGAATTATGTTTTCCCTATGAATGGGTCTCTTATAGGCTAGCTTCACATATCGAAACTAGATAAACCAAATAAATTCAGTGTATGGACTTGATCTTTCTGATTTTTAAACATAATTTACTGGGTATGTTGCCTATATTCAGTAAATTGTAACATTGTCATCATCATATCCCAAACATAGATAGGACAGAGGAATATAATTCAATGTCATCAGCTGCATTTAATCCCCAAATCTTGAGTGCAGACCACAAAGTACCTATCAGGTACAGAAAATGTTTAAGACTATGACTGAAAAAAACCCCATGTTAACTGCCTTTAATTCATAAAAAACTTACATAAAACTTCAAATTAAATTTGAAATCTATTGTTAAGCATTTAAGCAAAATGTGACCTTTACTTCCTCTCACCCAGAGAGGTTGTGTATCCAGTTATGTACCCTCCCCAAAGAAGTTGTGTGACCTTAATGGTAATATAAGAAAATTTTAATAAATATTTTCCATAGACAATTGAACAAACATTTCCTAAGATCTAAAATTTGGCAGACGATTTGCAATGTAATCCATTTTTAAAAAAATTTTGATTTATATGCCACCCTTTTCCGGAGACTCAGGGTGGCTTACAATGCGTTAAGCAATAGCCTTCATATTTTTGTTTATTTATACAAAGTCAGCTTATTGCCTCCACAAACTGGGTCCTCAATTTACCCACCTTAGAAAGGATAGAAGGCTGAGTCAACCTTGAGCCTGGTGAGAATTGAACTCGCAGTAATTGCAGGCAGCTGGATGTTAAATGCTGCCTTAGCATTAGCCTCCTACACCACTCAGGCTCTTCCATTTGTTCTGTATCAAATGGAAAATGATAATGTTTTTCAAAATCTGAAGAATTAAAAATTAATGTATGAATAAACTCAGAGCTGGAGAAAGAACATTTGAAAGAACATAAGCTCAACCAGATCTATAGTACAGTATATTGCTAGTAAATCCGATCATATTCTAGTGTCAAATGCAGCATTAATGTTTCTGGAAGTGATATCAATTTGTGATTAAATTACTAGGAAACTAAATTCCAATAGGAATACTTGCAACTATGTCCCTGAAAACAGATGACATTTTCTCTCTCCTCATTTATAATAATGTACAATGAAACATAAGGTAAACTTAGGTAGATACAGAATAGATTACAGAATAGCAGAGTTGGAAGGCATCTTGGAAATTTCTAGTCCAACCCCTTGCTCAAGCAGGAGATCTTATACCATTAGGGTTGCCAGGTCTGCTTCCAAAAAATAGCGGACAAGCGGGGGGGAGGGGTTTAAGTAGTAAAAAAAATTAAAAAAAATACAATTAAATTATATATTTTTTTACAAACATTTTAACACATATTAAAATAATCACTTCAAAACTTTACTTAAAATTCAAAACATCAAATATATTATATGTAAAATATTAAATTACATTTTACTTTGCTGTCGTGTGTATTTTTAATTTGACTGCACAGCTTTGATCAATTCTTTGTGTTTAAGGAATAATTCTTTAATTTCAGTACAACGTTGGGAAATATTAAAAAATATACAAAGTTCACTTCAAACTGATGGTACAAGCAGTCGGTTACGTTCGTCAGTCCACAAATTTCCCATGACGCTGAAAATTCGTTCAACGTTTGCATTTGATACCGGAATTGATGCACAATACTGGAACAGTTTCAGTAAATTCGGAGCTAGCTCTTTCTTGAAAAAGTACGTCCACTTATCAAGGGATGAATCGCCCTGCAGGTGAACATAAACTTCTTCTAAGGCAGAAATTTCATAAAAGAGAGTGTTGGGTGGAAGTTCTTCTCGCCATGGTGATAATAACCAGATGTTCGTCATTTCTTCTAAAATTGGAGTATTATTGTGATCAATTAGATTGAAACAATTTAGCGTCTCATATACTGAATCGGTGAAATTATACCACTTTTCTAGGTACACAATGGCTCTTTGATACACGTTGATGGCTTCTTTCTTGAACTTTTGCACGGCATTCTCAGGCAAATGTTTTTTACGTAAGGCAAATAAAACTTTCATTCCAAAAAACTGCTCATCGTAATTTTTTTGCAAAGAATCACGCAGTTTACACATGATAATGTGAAGATCACATGCAAGAATTTTCTTGCTTTCCAGCAAGTAGGGTGTCTTTCATTATTGACATGAAGAAGTGCGTGAAATATAAATACAATTCTGAAATTGTTGGTTCATCGTCCTTTGCGAGTTCATTTTCCTGATCCGAAATAAGGTTCCAGATAACCTTATGGCACTCATCAGATCCAAGAGAAATAAAATACTTATTTTAGAGGTATCCAGTTTAAAAGAAGTCTTTCGACCGCTTTAAACAAACTTAACCAATGTGTTGGAACATGGCGCAAAACTTCATGGAATTCTGACTCGCAAAACTCAAAAAATGATTTCAACTCTTCTCGTTTCTTTGCAGAATTCGAAAATTCGGTAAAAACCTTCAGCACTACATTTTCAATATCAAAAGATAACTGCTTTAATGCATTTTTTGTTGTGCAAAATGTGATTACTGCAATGAGCAGCTACAATATTGTCATTTTCCAGCAATAATTTTTGGTAAACAGATTTGTTCACTCCATAATTGACCGATGCATTATCTGCTGAGTAAGCTGAAACATTATTTATTTCCAATTTATTATCACTAAGAACTCGACACAGCTGATTTTTTTATTGATGTAGAATCTTCGAAAGAATCCTCATAAAAGTCTAAAATTTTCACACACAGTCCTTCTTCACAAGTAAAATATTGTGCAACAACGGGATACATTTTGTGATTTCCCTTGTTTGATGTGTCAGTGGAGAGAGAAAATGGAATTCCAGTTTTAAGATCATTGAGAACCAACTCAATAGAAAAAGGATACAAAACCTCATTGACAATAGCTGATGATTTGGTTCTTCCACAAGACATCTTTTTTACAATTTCTGAATCATCAAAAATTTGCTTCATTAACTTAATACTGCAATCTTGAGCCAGGAAAGAAATATGGAGTTTGATCCCATGGTAAGTTTTAGCCATTTCAGCTACAGTCACTTTCTCACTGAAAGAGGAGTCTTTAACAATGAAAAACGAATTGATTCGCTTGTTGCTGGAAGCTATTTTCTCCTTATCTAAATGATTTGTTGGGCTTGCATGCTGTGTGACAGCTTTTATACCATTATATTAAATTGTGAACAATTTCTGACACAATTTACAGTAGGCCGTCATATTTGTTCTGTTGGTTTTGTTGTTGGTAATCCATGCAAAAGTAGCTTCCCAGTCTTTGGTGTATTTGCACACTCCTCTTTTTCGTTTTAAAGAATTCGAAATCTCGCTGTTGTCACTTTCATCACTCAACGCCATTTTAGGTCAGTCGACACAAGCTACAATACATTTTAAAAATGTGAACTGACTGTACATAATTTTATAATATATTTTTATTTTAAACTCATCATTAATTTTTTCAGAGAATCGAGTTCAATGGATATTCGAACTTTGTCTCATTCTAACTTATGAAAAAAAGACAAAATGCGATTCTCCTTAATCTCCTATCCTTATTCTCTTAGACTGTACAGCTTTAGATTACATACCATTTCATCATAAAGCTTTTGAATTAAAAAAATGTCCACTATTTTCTGAAAAAAAAATAGTGAACATAATGTGAAAAAAGCAGACTGTCCACTCAAATAGTGGACACCTGGCAAAATTCCAGACAAATGGCTGTCCAATCTCTTCAAAAAAACCTCCACTGATGGAGCACCCACAACTTCTGAAGGCAAGATGTTCAATGATGCTTCATACATCTCAAAGAATTCATTATCCGTGAGAAAATATATTCATTTGGTCAGAGTATTTGATAACTTTTCAGTGGCAACTAAAATGAGAATGTGCAAAATGAATCAGCATGAGGGAAAATTTCATGAGTGAGCTACAGGAAAAGCCCTTTCTGAGGTCTCAAATATCCTAATATCCAGGCATCTTGAGATGCACATAAAGGATTGCACCTGGATTTTAGACTGAAGAAATGGGAATATGTGATCCTTTTAAAAAATATTTTACTTTAGGTAACTATTGCCCTTTCCTCATCTTTCAAAGCTAAGTAGGGGGACAACTGAAGGATGGTTTGATCAGAGACTAGAAGAAAATACAATATTTGGAACTAGACTGGAAAATCCAAAAATTATCCTGAAAAAAGGCAATGACAGATCGTTTTGAAATTATTGCCAAGAAAGATATATGGCTATGTACAGCTCAAGAGAACCTTTACTTTTTACCTTTACTTTAATAACTATTATACTGAAATTTACCTAGAAGTATAGTAAATAATGAAAAATTCAGTAATGGGGATAATATTCATGCTTAGCCATGTAGTTTTTAGTAATTATGTACTGGATTAATTAGCACATGAATGGAGTTCAATGTTGAAACTAATAAAGATATGTAGGTATTGAGTATGGAAATATAATTTTAAAGGATTTGTCTTTATTGAGGATTCTTCTTTATTCCTCCCCACCCCCAAGGGTTTCTAAATCTTTGGGATCATAATTTGGAATTTGAGGGTATTTAATGAGCAGTCAAAAATGGCTTTTAGGATTGGTGATGGTTTCACTCGTACAATATATTATTATCAGGGAACCAATAGGTGAGATTGATCTTTACCCCTCCCCAAAGCCTTCTGTAATGTTCTCACTTTAGCTTGCTTGTGATTTTTTTTTTTTAACACATAGGCCTATGTCTCAGTGTATTGAAATCCTTATCACAATGTATTATTATTATTTTTATTTTCATTTTTAACAAAATGCCTCCAAGATAAATGCAGGGGCCAGAAACGATTTTGAAAATAATGATTATATTTGAAGCTGGAATTTTGCTTTGGAGTGTGCCAGCTCTTCATTTGATGTTTTTATGTTTGTTTATTTATTTTATATTATTTATTTTATGTTTATTTAACCAGGAAGTGTCTTCGGGCCCAAAGGTGTTTGTGGGCACCACAGTGGTCATGCAAGATGCCTATAGACATATTTGATCCAGGCTTGCAGAGAAAAATGGGTCAGGGAATGAGCTATAGTTAATTGAAAGAACATAAACTTTGTTTGGTTCAGTCCTCAATTCTCCTGATCGAGTAATCTAAAAGCCCAGAGAGCATTTGCCACTCAGGGAAACAAATAATATTTGGGGGGGGGGTAATGATTTGACTCGATATAAAGCAACATCCTAGATTCCTTCTTGTCCATAATGCAGCTGAGATATTGATGGATGCAGGAAAAGCACCATTTGTTTATTTAGAGTTGGCTTTTTAACTAGACTCCCCAAAGCAATGCACAATATGAATACAATAATAATTATGGATGCCAGCTGGAGAAAGGCTGCTATACAGTTTTAAAGGTTAATACCAGCCCAATCAATAAAGCCCAGAAACTGTTTGATAACTACTAGAGCACGTTCAATAATGGTTTAATGTGTTCCATACAGTTTGCCCTGAATAAAAGCTCTGTTGTCAAATTATAGACTAACTGAATTCCTAAACTGTTTTCAAGGGCACTTCCCTCCCAGTCTCCATCACAAATTTTACTTGGTTTGGGCACCCCTGCCTGCTCTAACTTCCTCACTTGGCCAGAATTTCCAGTTGTTCATTTCTGATCATTTGCCAGAAGGATTTTTTAAAAATAGATTGCCAGCTTCCTATACATTTGTGTGAAATACCGTCAAGAGTCATTGACACAATTTTCCTATTGTAAAATTAGTCTGTAGAGTCATAAATACCAGATACTCACTTTCAACTGAAACTTTTTCTCCTAATTTGTTTAATATTTTATTATTCATTAAACTGATTATCAATCAAAATCATATTGAATTAAATAAAATGTTCCATTTCCCGATGTACAGTATCCGCCCTAAGAGCTTCATGCTATAAAATGTAAGTAGTGTTAACAGTTTTAAAAACAACAAATCATATATAATGAAACATGCATGAAAACAAATGGAATTTAATTTTGGTCTGGTAAGATTCTGATAAAATGATGTAATTGTCTCTTGATATAAAAGTGTTATTATGTTAAAACCCAGCAAAGCAATGGAACTTTCTCTCCACCCCCCGCCCCCCACGATGCACTTCTAAACATAAGATGCCACTATAGTATCAGTTTTATTCCTACATTCTCCTTATCAGCAGAAGACTGAGATGTGTATGATTTGTTTGTAGATCGTTCTTCAGATAGTCTGGCTAGAGACCATTTGGGGTTCACAGTAAAATGTCTCTTCCATCTTGCTGAATCACAATTATTGAACAATGATACAGAGAACATTGAGCAAAATAATTCTTCTGAGATTAAGCAAGAAGATGGCACTCAAGTTATACCTGAGAGCAGGGGTGAAATCTAATTTTTTTTGCTACCGGTTCTGTGGGCGTGGCTTAATTAGTGGGCAGGGCTTGATGGTCAGGTTACTGGGAGGGCGTGGCTTGTTGATCATGTGGTCGTGGCAAAGTCAATGTCACTTCTTTGCCCTTTTTTAACCTACAAAACACAACACAAGAGGCTCACCCACAATATAAAAGCAGCTGTGCTAGACCCAAAATGGCCCCTGCAACAAGCAGGAACCTCACACAGCCACAAAAAGCCCCCCAAAAACCAACTTTCACACTTTACACACACAAAATTCCACATACAGCTTTGTGAGATTTTGTGTGTTTGTGTAGTTAGAGTGAAACACTAGAGAAACACACTAAATCTCAGAAAGCTGCACAAATATTATTTAATTTTATTTTTATTTTTATATAAAAGCAGCTAAATTTAAAACTTCCTAAACTTTAAATGGCTAGGTCTAAAAAAAGAACAACTAAAAAACCCCCCAATTAACTATTTTTTAAAGCTCCCAAAGGGGAAAAAAACTTACCTATAGAACAGGGGTCTCCAACCTTGGCAACTTTAAGACTTGTAGACTTCAACTCCCAGAATTCCTCAGCCAGCTTTGCTGGCTGAGGAATTCTGGGAGTTGAAGTCCACAACTCTCTGCCTGCTTGATTGCAGGCAGGGAGATTCAGTTGCTTGCTGATGCAATTGATTGCAGAGATTACAGCAAGGCGTTGCGACCAGCAGCTAAGGTAAGCAAGCTGAGGGAGGGGAGGGGGAGGGATTTTTGCTACCATTAGCAGATCATCAGAGCCATTTAAAAGGAAAAAGTTTTTTTCTTTTACATGGCTCTGGCGATCCAAGCTGAGTTGCCTGATTAGCAGGCAACTCAGCTGGGATCATCAGAGCTTGGTTCCTCAGAGCCATTTTAAAGAAAAAAAGGCTCTGATGATCGCGCGGCTCAGCTGGGCATGGGGAGCGGGGGCAGGGGCAGGGATTTTTGCTACCGGTTCTCCGAACTGCCCGCTGCCATCGCTACCTACTCGCCCGAGCCTGTCCAAACCGGGAGCATTTTACCCCTGCCTGAGAGTTAAGTAGTAAAGTTTTATGTCCCATACTACAATCTTCATTGGGCCAAGAGAGGTTTCTATTTGTGATAAAGAATGCTGTCCTAGTTCTACAAAAGCTGACAGCTCAGGTAGCTGAACCTTTCTTCAGTAATGAAGATGTGATAGACCCTCCACAGCACCTGAATACAGCTGAAGAAACACATGTCAGATCATGTGACACTCAGGTCTCTCTTCCAGCAACTTGCAATTACTTTCTAGTCTCTATTTCCACTTCACATTTCTTAATTGGAGGAGTGGCTTCAATCCCAATTTACATTAGTGTGGTAGAATGTAATCCAGAATCACAGGAAGGAAGAGGTTTTTTTTTCCCAGGGAGCAAAAGACAACATATCTTGGAATCTTTGGTAAGCAGGAAGAGAGCACAGGTGGATCCATTCTAGCAGTTCACAGGGTTATCTAATAGTTATGCAGATAAAGTGCTTTAGTCTGGCAAGATTTATGTCTGTAGAAACTGCTCTGAATTAACTCTTTGTGTCATTGTTGTTTCCTTGGGCCTGAGAATTCATATGTTTGTAGTAGCAAACATAACAGGTCTTCATTAAAATAGATTGATGGTTAAAGAGTTTGGTGGGAGTTCAGTTAGTTTAGACTAGTCTAAAGACCTGTGAGAGAGTGAACCAGTGGCCCTCCGATTAAGTCAAGTAAAAAATGGGAAGGTATTTCTGTCAGCAGAGATCTTTTACTTAGTATAGTTCTAATACTTTCTGCTGATCTTTAACAATGAGCTCCCAAATCAAACACCAATTATTATTGTAGCTTCTTAACTGATATTTAGTAGTCTGATTGTGCACATGTAATTTGGTCTACATTAAATTTGACCAATATATGACTTTATATGTAGAGAGACATAAACTTTGACCTTGTCGAAATCAAATAGATATTTTACTAGAGATATTTAGAAGAGTACTCAAATCTTCTGCTTGAAATAAAATTCCTTATACCACAAGGCTTGAAATTTTAGGTCTGGATAACCTTGAATTACACCGTCTATGTTCCGACCTATGTTTAGTTCATAAGATTATATACCAAAACGTCCTACCTGTAAATGAGTACTTTAATTTCAACCGTAAAAACACAAGGGCTATTATAAAGCAAGAGCTTTTTATGAAGATTTCTTAAAGGAAAAGGAAGTGGAAATGGAAACAGAAACACAAGCTACACTGATGTTGACAAAACCTACAGAAGAGGAAATAGTAATGATTGAATCAATGGAGGGCGCTGTTGGCGGGACTGTGGAATTCAAAGAACAACGGGAAGTAAGATCAACTAGAGCAATAAAGCCTACATATAAAATATGAATATGGATGCAACGAAATTAATTTCAATAAATATAAATGGACTTAATTCGGCTGTGAAAAGAAGAAAGGTTTTTCATAAGTTAGAAAAGCTAAATTTTGATATAATTTGTTTGCAAGAAGTTCACATTAAAAAGCAACATGAACAATTATTGGCACAAACTAAACTTGGAAAAAAAATTCATCATTATCGCAAAACAAAAAGAGAGGCATTGTTCTGTACATTAAAAATTCAATAAAAGCGGAACAAATATATGCCAATTCAGAGGGTAGAGTTTTGATAGTGGAGATAATTGAGAATAATATGAAGATACTACTAGTTGCAATATATGCACCAAATAACAATCAGGGTGATTTCTATCAAAATTTACATATGAAAATAATTGAAATGGACTATGATAATATATGTATGATGGGAGATTTTAATGGAATAGTAGATGAAAAATTGAACCATAAAATAACAAAAACAGGAAGGCATAATAGAAAAACACTGCCAAATTCTTTTTTAAAAATGACAGAGGAAATAAATTTGAAAGATATATGGAGAGTTAGAAATGGGAAGAATAGACAATACACTTTCTACTCAAACAGGCACTCATCTTGGTCCAGATTAGATATGATATTAACAACAATGGACTTGATTCCGAAAATTGAAAGGTGGAAATAGACACTAATTTATGGGCTGATCATAATCCAGTGATAGTAATCTGGAAAGGCCAAAAAAGAAAAGCTAGATGGACTTTGAATAATACAATTTTAAAAGAAAAAGAATTTGTACAGAAAATGCAAAGAGAGCTGGAGGTTTTTTTTTAAGGAGAATAAAAAGGAAGATACATTGATACAAAACCGTTGGGATACAATGAAGGCCTATGCTAGACATATAATAATAGATTATATTAAAAAAAGGAATGTGAAAAAAGACAAACTTTTACAATATTAAAGGATGAATATAAGAGATTTGAAAAGGAACTCCAGAAAGATCCACATAAGAAAGATGTAAAAATGAAAATGGATATGTTGAAACATAAAATGGATTTACTGGAGAAGGAAGAGCTAGCCCAAAAAATAAGAAGTGCTAAACAGAATTATTTTGAAAATGCAAATAAACCAGGAAGGTGGCTAGCATATAAATTGAAAAAAGAAAGGGAATCAAAAAAAATAATGCAACTGATTGATGATCAAGGACAAAGTAAATTTGGAAACAAAGGGATGGGAAAAATAATACAAGAATATTATAGGCAACTTTATAAAAGAGAGCAGGTCGAAGAGGGGAAAGTTAAAAAATATCTACAGAATGCAAAATTACCTTTGATCCCCAAGGACATTGAAGAAATGCTAGATGAGCATATAACAATGATGGAACTAACAGAAGCAATTAAGAAACAAAAAAATGGAAAGACACCAGGACCAGATGGTTTGCCTATTGAATACTATAAGACATTACAAGAATCCTTATGCTTTCCACTTTTGGATGTTATGAATGAAGTAATGATAAATAAAACAATACTCCAATTGTGGACTGAGGCTTATATCACACTGATTCACAAAGAAGACACAGACCCACAGCAAATTAAAAACTATAGGCCTATATCCCTGCTAAACTCGGACTATAAAATCTTTGCTTCAATACTGGCAGAAAGACTTAAGAGATACTTGAATAACTTTATACATCCAGATCAAAATGGATTTCTTCCAAAAAGACAAATTAGAGACAATATAAGAATAATTTTGAATACCCTAGAATATTATGAAGCACATCCTGAAAAACAAATGGCTTTGGTATTTTTAGACGCACAAAAAGCATTTGACAATGTGAATTGACGATTTATGATGTTACAAATGGAAGAAATGGGCTTTGGAAGGAAACCATTAACATCAATAAATAAATTGATAGAAAAAATAGGTGAATTTGGAGAGGCTGCTGGTTTGAAAATTAATAAAGAAAAGACAAAGATAATGACCAAAAATATGCTAAAAAAACAAAAAGAAGAACTGAGGGAGATCTCTAAGATGCAGGTCACAAATAAGGTAAAATACTTGGGGATTCAACTAACAGCAAGATGTAGTTCTCTTAAAGAAAATAATTATAATAAGCTCAAGCAGCAGATAGGACAGGATTTGGTGAAATGGGGAAACTTGCAGCTATCTTTGATTGGTAGAATTGCAACTATTAAGATGAATATTTTACCTAGAATCTTGTATCTTTTTCAGACAATTCTTGTAAAGCTGGGTAAGGAATTTTTTGCAGACTTAAATAAAATGGTTTTGAAATATGTTTGGCAGGGAAAGAAGGCAAGGATAAAACTCAAACTGTTACAAGATGCTAAAATGAGGGGTGGTTTTGGATTACTGAATTTTGAATTATACTATCAAGCGGTTTGTTTAATGTGGATTAAAGAATGGGTAACATTGAAAAACGCTAGATTATTAAATTTGGAGGGACATGATTTGCTGATGGGATGGCACACTTTCTTATGGTATAAAGGAACTAAAATTCAGGGGTATTTTAGAAGACATCAGATACGTGAAGCTTTGTTTTTGACATGGGAGAAGATCAAAAAATACCATTATTTGAAGATTCCAGTCTGGGTATCTACAATTGAAGCTTTTTCTTATCCAGTGGCATTTAGAGGGGACCAAATTGTTAGATATAATGAATTATTGGATGAAAAGGGTAAACTTAAATTGAAACAAAACTTAGAAGATCAGGGAATTTAGATAGATTGGTTTTCATATATGCAAATACTTTCCAGATATCGAGAAGACTTTAAACAAGAAGGTATTTATAGTGTTTTAACTGGTTTAGACAAGATATTAATGGGTTTGGATGACCATGTAATTAAAAAGTTATATGGATGTTTACTTGAAGTAAAATTGGAAGAAGAACAAGTCAAAGAATCAATGATAGCATGGGGGAAAAATTTGGTTATAGTATTGATTTAGAGAAATGGCAAAAATTGTGGTCACATAATTATAAAATGACAATGTTGACAGCATATAAAGAGAATTTGTATAAGATGTTTTACAGGTGGCATTTACCCCCAACGAGGATAGCCAGAATGTTTAAGAATAAATCGGAGAAATGTTGAAAGTGTTATCAAACTCCAGGATCGTATTACCATATGTGGTGGACATGCGTGGAAGCAAGGAGATTTTGGACTAAGATACATACATGGTTAGAAAAAATGACAAAGAGACATATTGACTTTATACCAGAAATATTTTTATTAGGAATTTTACCAGAGACATTTAATAAAGAATTACAATACTTAATTGTGAACATTTTAACAGCGGCCAGAATTGTATTTGCCAAAAACTGGAAAGGAGAGAAGATAATTACTGATGAAGAAATTATTATGAAAATGTTGGACTGTGCTGAAATGAGTAGATTGACATTTGAAATAAGAGAACAGGAAGATAAACAATATTATTTGATATGGGAGATATTTTATCAATGGTTTGACAAAAAAGTATGGAGATTAGATAGCATATATGAAATGTTAAAATATTTATCTTCAGTTCAAGTAAAAAATAATTGTTATATGATGAGATTTGGAAAATTGTAAGCGCAAAATGATTTTAACCGACTAATATGCTGTCTATAATTGTTTGTAAGGATGATATTTTTATGTTGTTTTTTATTTTATTTTAATCTAAAATAAAACTTTTTTTCAAAAAAACCCACAAGGGCTATCAATAGATTCAAACTCAATGTAATTCGCTCTAATCTTGATTGTAGGAAATATGACTTCTGCAATAGAGTAGTAAATGTCTGGAACACTCTACCTGATCCTGTTGTTAGTCTTGCTAACCCCCATACCTTTTACCTTAAACTGTCTACCGTGGACCTTTCATGTTTCTTAAGAGGTCCCTAAGGGGGTGTGCAAAAGCGCACCAGTGTGCTTACCATTCCTGTCCTACTGTCCCCATTTATATGTAATCATTCTATGTGTTTATGGTCATTTGCCTATTTATATCCTTTTATTTGTGCCAATTTTTTTCATATGTCCATGCCTATGTCTATACTGTTACTTGTTTCCTTGTACTTGTTGACAAACAAACAAACAAACAAATAAATATGCCAAGTCCGGTCAAGACAAAGAGTCTTGGGTATTCCTCCTGAGGTGTAGGAACCAAGCTGAGAAGGAGTGCAGTGAATGTAATAAGAAGCAGCCCAGCCTAAAGATGGATGCCAAGGAAAACTAAAATTTTATTATTTATTTGTTCAACTTGTATGCCGCCTTTCTCCAAAGACTCAAGGCAGCTTACAATGCATTTAAAAACCATATATAAAAATATTAAACATTAAAACATTAAAAACAATTAAAACCCATTCACACATTCATGGCCGGATCTCGCCAGATCGCAACAGCGAGATCAACAGCCCCAGGCCTGCCGGAAAAGGATTATTAATCAATTAATTAAATAAATAAATTTTTATCCCATCCATCTCGCTGTCTGAGGCAACATTTCAAGCAAGCTCCATCTTAACTGGCTTACTATTAGTCTGCCCAGAATCTTACTTTTACAGTTTTTATTATTCTTTTTCAAAAGTTCCTTTTGGAAATCTGGGCTTGACACATTGCAAGGTCTGTGGAGTGTTGATTGCTATTTTTTGAAATATTATTTCCCCAGACATATGGATGGCACCTATTCTAATTGCAAGGGTGTGCACCCACCCTGGCATACTTGATGGGATACTAATGCATCCCCCAACCCCTCACTCTGTGCCTAACAGACCTTTTCAGTAGTAGCTGTCCATTTCTATGTGGTGAAAAAAAAAATCAGCAATATAGCTGGAAGTTTTTATATCTTTGCCTCAAACAGCCTCCTTGAATAATCTGCGGGAAAACAAATTTATCATGTTTTAGTCCATTATATTTGGAATTTTAAAATATGGACAGCAAAGAGCAATCCAATAGAGACAGAGAATCAGTAAAACGAAGACAAACTGAAGGTCATCTGTGACATTGCAAAATGTATTTTGTGACTCTCTTTTCTCTCTTTTTTTTTTAAATCAAAAAGAAAAACGGGTAAAGCAGTATTTAATTAATTTCAATGTTTTGTGCCCTCTAAATATGGATATGACAGTGGCTTTCGTTCCTCTTGTTTCTGGCAGACCAAAATCAATACCTGTTGCCTCAGTAAAATCTGACTCTGAGAGGACCTCCCTGTATGCAGTGTAACAATACTAATGGTCTTGTAGTGTTCCTCAGACAACCAGCACTGCCAGTGCAATTTTGTTCCACTTTTCTGGCAGGCCATCTTCCAGCCACTCTGTAATTCAGTAATCATATACCTTAGCCCCAAAGGCCGTTTTTTCCACTTTCATTCTTAACTGTCCTTTTCCTCTTTGATGCTTCTTTGATCCCTGTGACAACCCTCTAAATTTTCTTTACCTTTAATCTTTTACTCAAAACAAATAAGAATTGCATTTGGAACTTCCTATGGGAACTTTAAGTTAACCCCTTCCTTCCTTCCTTCCTTCCTTCCTTCCTTCCTTCCTTCCTTCCTTCCTTCCTTCCTCATAAAATCTTACTCCTATCAGACCAGATACGAAACATTTATTACAATTAGAAAATCAAAAAATGAATATGTCTATACATACAGAAATGTGACACACACATACTTACACACAAAAAATCCTCCACACACCATTCATTCATTCATTTCAAGGGAGTCTAGTTTCGTAAAAATATATGTTCTTAAACCAAATCTAAACCAAATCGTTCTTAATCGTTAACTGATGAGGGGGGAAAAAGACAGTTTAAGAGACTGTATAAATCAGCTGAAAGGAACATGTTTAAAAATTTGCACATTGCCAACAGATGGATAGATCTAAACATACATATGGACAGACAACAGGAAATCTGCTCTTTTAACCATTTCTACTTAGTTTCCTTATTGTTATTTCACTTCTCCAATCCCAACATTAACACTTGGCACTTTTCAATAAAAGAACAAGTGGAGGTTAGAGATGGAAATTTGCTAGCCAGCAACCCCGAGGAGGCCTGTGCAGTTGCTAAGGGAGCTGGGAGCTCTTCTACTGTGAATAGCTACTAACTAGATTTTATGCATATGTCTGCTTTCCAGGAGTGGGATTATGATTTTAACATAAACAAACACCTTGCTAACAAATGCCACACATGTTCTCTTAGATGTACACATAATTTAAAAACAAAACACAACTAATAATTCCAGCAAAGTAAAGTGTAGGGTCTTCAGAATTGGGGGGGGGATGATTTAAGTATTCTGGAAGTTTGCATGCTGCTCAATAGCAGAATTTTTTGCTCTCTTTTTGCTAGTGTGATGTAGAATGAAGGGGATCCATGTAGCTATGCAGCTTGAGGAAGTGATGACAAAAGGAAGTAATAGAGAAGACAGTGGCCACACTGGGATAAGGGTGGAGCCAACATTTTTGAATGCATATCAAAGGAAAACCAGGAAAGCAGGCAAAAGAAGGGACTGAAACAACTTGATGTGCTGCTCATAAAAAGAGGGAAATCTTTTTATGTGTAGGAAGTCAAGAATTGGACGTTCTGGAGGTAGTACATTAAATTTTCATACTAAAGCCAAGGGGTGTCAGGCTTTGCAGCACCATAACTTCCCTAAAGTTGCTTTTTCTATCGTGTTGTAGAGGAACTTTAGAAGATCTTTTAGTTCTTGGGTAGAGTTTTGAACTTTACTGTTGCAAGACATCTTTGCTTTGATGGTTACATTCTCTGCATCCACCTTGACCATCGGTAGTCCTTGGTATCAAATATACTTTCAGTGTCCTCATGATGTCTTGATGTCTTCCATTGGACATAGTCAACTGTACATTGCAATACAAAGGGAAAGAAAATAGCACCCTTGCAGATTTCAAGGACATTTTGATCATGAGAACCTCACTCATTGATTGAAGTGAATGAATATAGTTAAAAAAGAAAACTCAACAGCAGAACAAATGTTTGACATACATCAAGGTTCATGATGGCCATAATGAATGAAAATGATTGTCCTTGTCAGCCTGAAGCAGTAATCCCATGCACGTTATTACAAAAAGGCACTTATTTTGCTGTGTTAATAGTGATCTGCACCAATCAACAGCTTGCTGCTAATGCTATCCAAAATAATTTCAAAAATTGTGTATCTATATTCCTGCTTGATGGGTACTGAATTTCCTTCAGATTTACTGTATGTTGAAGTCATTCCAGTCATAATAAAATTCTTAAGGTATTTTTAACACAATTCATGATGACTTTGTTGCTATGATCATACAATTTTGTGGGGAATAGTGAAGAACTGATTTGCCACTGCCTCCTTCTGACCTCTAAATCTATTATACAATCTTATTTCTTGGTTACTATTGCATCTAAGCACTAATCATATCTAATCCTACTTACTTTGTTTCTACATTAAAAACGATAAACAGATAGCAGCAATAGTGGATAATCCAAATCAGACAATTTTCTGGTAGAATTTTTTTTCCAAGTACTCAAAAGATTTTGGAGCCGTTCTATGAGCAGTGAAGCCAGCTCATTTTTATTTGTAACAGAGAAGATATTTATGAGGAAATTAGAGCAAATAGATGAAGTTGTATACCTTTGTAAAATGTTTCCTAATGTGAGAAATTGGATGGGTTACTAAAGAAGTGCCATGATAATACAAGAAGAGAAAAGATAGGGATGGGGACTGTAAAAATGTGGATTAATTAAAAAAAAAAGAGTAACAGAATGCAAGAAATTTACTGTGGCAATTTAGTCACATACTGTAGAGAGAATAAAATTTAAGTTTGAATCACAAAACAAAACAAATATATGAAGGAAAGGTGAATGGATCAAGAAGAACAGGAAGCATAAGAAAGTTGTGGTTGTAATTCTGAAAAAGAAAGGCAAAATATTTAAAAACTCCAAAATATTGTACAAAGTCGTGGTCAGGAGTGGGTTCTAAATATTTTTACTACTGGTTCTGTGAGCGTGGCTTATTTTGTAGGTGTGGCTTGATGGTCATGTGACAATTATTTAGGATTTAGCAGAGGTACTGGTCTACCAGGCTGTACCGATCTACCCATTTATTTTTTGCAGGCACTGGTCTACCCATTTATTTTTACAGGCACTGATCTACTCATGTATTTTTGCAGGCACTGGACTCCCAAGGAGGATCCTTTAAATTCACAAAAAAAGGAACAATAGCTCTAAATCCAGAGCATAAAGCCTTTGGCTTTTATGTGGAGAATTTATTTGTCAACTCTATGTTCAAAAATATGAGGCAGCTGACATCTACAACACATGTGACCAACAATTCATGCTAATGTTTTATCTATAAGCCAGGTAATGATGTATTGTATCATGTCTCCTTTCCTTGAGAAATGTCACTAGCATTATTTTATTTCCTCTTTGTTTTTTATTTCTTAGAAGTCCTCATCTCTTTGCCTATACAGAAGCCATCACATTTTATATTGATATTTCACTTTCAGCAGAATTTACTGGCAAAACAAAAATAGATCCTCTATGCTTTTCTTTTCTTTTCTTTGTAGCTATATACAAACATTCCTAAAGTTTATAACAATTCAATTTCCAATTAACTAAAAATATAGGAAAAATAAATTAGAGCTAGCTCACCCAGGAATTTCCCTTCCTTCTGTTAACTCCACCAACTGCCTTACGGGAAAAATCCAAGTGGTCATTTTAGATCTTTAAACTTTTATTAAAGTATGCTTTTATTTATTGATATTGTTGATCTTGACATTTTTGTAAGATCTGTAAGGAAAGATGTACAATTATAAGTATTATATTGATGATGATACTACAAGAACTGGCAAAATTAACTGAATGGCCTTTTATGCAAGCTATTATTTTATTTAGCAATTTAAAGCTTAGATTATTGACCTTTAATAGGATACATCCATTTTCAAACTGCTGCTTAGTCATAATGTTTACTGGGAAGCATCACAATTTATTAAGATATAAATTGACGGTGGTAAGAATGAATCTGGTACAACAGTGGAAAAGAGAAACCTTGGCAACTGGGGGACTAAAGTTAGAGAATATGTGGCAGTGTAAAAAATCAACAATATAATATTCACAGCAGAAGTCTAATTCAAGCAAGAATGATTCGAGAATAGAATAGAATAGAATAGAATAGAATAGAATAGAATAGAATAGAATAGAATAGAATAGAATAGAATAGAAAATAGAATAGAATTCTTTATTGGCCAAGTGTGATTGGACACACAAGGAATTTGTCTTTGGTGTATATGCTCTCAGTATACATTTATTTATTTGTTTTTTTATTTGTTTTAATTTCTAAGGAGAATAAAATATATTCATCAAGAATAAAAAGATACAACACTTAGTGATAGTCAATGTTACTAATAAGCTATCAAATCGTACTAGGAAACAAATAAAAACAATATAATTGAAAGATACAAGCAACATAGTTATAGTAATAAATGGGAAGAGATAGATTCTAGTAAGGAAGAGAAAAATAATAGTAATACATTCTTAGTAAATAGTTTGACAGTGTTGAGGGAATTATTTGTTAAGTAGAGTGATGGCATTCTGGAAAAAACCATGTGTCTAATTGTTTTGGTGTGCAGTGCCCTATAGTGTCCTTTTGAGGGTAGAAGTTGAAACAATTTAGGTCCAGGATGTGAGGGGTCTGTAGATATTTTCACAGCCGTCTTTTTGACTCATGCAGTATACAGATCCTCAATGGAAGGCAGGTTCGTAGCAATTGCTTTTTCTGCAGTTTTAATTATCCGTTGAAGTCTGTGTCTGTCTTGCTTGATTGCAGGGCCAAACCAGACAGTTATGGAGGTGCAGATGACGGACTCAATAATTCCTCTGTAGAACAGAATCAGCAGCTCTTTGGGCAATTTGAACTTTCTGAGTTGGCGCAGAAAGAACATTCTTTGTTGAGCTTTTTTGATGATGTTTTTGATGTTAGGTGTCCATTTTAAGTCTTGAGATATGATAAAACCTAGAAACTTGAAGGACTCTACTGTTGATACTGTGTTGTCTAATATTGTAAGAGGTGGTAGTATAGAAGGT
This sequence comes from Arizona elegans, assembly GCA_022577455.1. Lineage (NCBI taxonomy): Eukaryota > Metazoa > Chordata > Lepidosauria > Squamata > Colubridae > Arizona > Arizona elegans. The sequence goes on from JAKOOJ010000002.1 coordinate 115,911,773, forward strand.
TTACTTCTAAAATCCACCACCATGTCTATGGTTTTGAGTGTATTTAGTTCAAGATTGTTCTCATTGCACCGCAAGGCTAGTTGTTCAACCTCCCATCTCTATGCAGATTCATCGTTGTCTTGAATGAGACCAATCACTGTTGTATCATCTGCAAACTTCAGTATTTTAACAGAGGGATCTTTTGAGATACAGTCATTGGTGTATAGAGAGAAGAGAAGTGGAGAAAGCACACAGCCCTGTGGGGCTCCTGTGCGAATTGTACAGGTATCTGATGTGATTTTGCCTAGCTTCACCTGTTGCTTCCTGCTGTTAGGAAGCTTATGATCCATTTACAAGTGTGGTCAGATACAGCTAGCTGATTTAGTTTAGTTAGAAGAATATCTGGAATGATGGTATTGAATGCTGAGCTGAAGTCTACAAAGAGGACCCTTGCATAGGTCTTTGAAGATTCAAGATGTTGTGGATGTAGTGCAGAGTCATATTAACAGCATTATCTGTCGATCTATTTTCTCGGTAGGCAAATTGCAAGGGGGTCTAACAGAAGATCCATGATTGTTCTCAGGTGGCCAAGTACTAGTCTTTCAAAGGTCTTCATAATTACAGATTATAATTACAGAGCAACCAGTCTGAAGTCATTCAGTTCCTTGATGGAGGGTTTCTTCGGCACTGGGATGATAGTAGAGCATTTGAAGCAGGAAGGAACGTATTATATCACTTATTATACATCAAGGCATGCTAACACACTTTGAATATGGTGTTTGAACAAAAAGGAGAAACTGTTAAAAATAATTAAAACAATCCAAATAGAAATCTGCAATAATCATAAATGTCCAAAACATAATATAAAAACATTTAAGTAGCAATTAGAAGTTAGGGGGAAAGGGGAAGTACAAAAATGCTCCTTCCTATATTTTTTGTTTATTTTGCTTTTTTAATTTTTTAAATTATCATATATATATAATTTTTATTAAAGATTTAAATTACATTTAAATCTTTAACTTTAATAAACCTTTAAATTTAATAAAATCTAGTAGTAGCTAAACTCAGAAAAAGAAAGAAAAATAAAAAGAAAAGTTAAAAAGGAATCAGAATCAGTAAATAAAAAGAAATAGTGAGATAAATAAAAAGAAAAGAAATATATATATATATATAAACAAGTAATTTCCAATCTTTATCATAACAAGTACAAACAAGTCTGGTAGGTCCTTTATATGGTTACAAACATATATTTCTTTTTTTCCATAATTCATCCCTTATCAATAAGCAAAAATTAACCTTAATTTTTCAGTTTTGATATCAGCAAAATGTCCATAAACAGTTGCCAGAACTTTGCAAATAAATGTTTTATTTTAACCTTGATCAAATACACAAACTTTATATTTCATTCAAATATTATTGTGGGATTTTATCTCTTCAATTCTTCTTTGTTCTGTCACAAAGGCTTCTTTGAGATTTTAACAAGCCTCTTTTGTAAATCCAATAAAATACATTATCCAGGTTATTATCTTGATTTATCATTTGCATTTTCCCCTTAATTTTTAAAACTTCAGCCAGTTTGTTTTTATGTCCATAAAGAGGCCTGCTCTTGGTAATTCTTTTGGGCTTTCACTTATATTTCCACTTTAATTTCATACATTGTCTTGAAGTTCACACATTTTTAAATCCAACATTTCTGATTTTCTTTTTGCATCCAGCAAGATTTGTTTTACATCTGTCATTTCTTCACCAACATCTTTTAAACATAGACTATCTCTAGAAGTAGACATAGATAATGTTACTAATTATTGTTGATACTGTGGCTACTAATTTCTGGCCCCATTCTTCAAAGATCTCCTTCAGTATTTCAAATATTATAGCATTTTGTGTCATTTTGTAAATCTCAATCAAGATCAAAACCAAAAGCAGGTTTACACTTTTTTTCTTTTTGCCTGGAATTTTTATCTCATCTACTACCCAATTTAAATCATATCTCTAGTCTCTAATCTCTGTATCCTTAATTCATTTATAGTGTCCTTAGTTCAAAATCTTTAGTTTTTTATCGTTTATTTCAAATTCTTTAAGTTCTTAAATTTAAAATTAATGTTTCATTTCCTCTGAAATGAAGATAGACTTATCAGATGTTTTTTCTAACTTGGCATTCTGAAGATCTCTAAAAGTTTTTAGATGATTAAATGAACAATTTGTGAAAGTGATTAGAAAGTGAGGTTAGAAAACCCATCTCCTTTAAAAGCTCAGCGGTAGTTGCAATCCCTTTATCGTCTAGTTCTTAGACCCATGGGAGATTCCTGTCCTGCAATTTCCTCATAAGAAGTAGCATCCAGAGTACATTGGAATTATTTCCTATCTTATACTTGTCTGGAGAATTTCTGAATAATCAATCTATTCCTTAGTTCTTCATTTTTTGCCACTGTCACTTCCTCTGCTCTCCTTAGCTCGCTATGCCTCCCCCAGTAGTTCATCATATTATTTAAATAATCATCATCATACAAGCAGAATCAATTATTAATTATATTATATATTTTTACTTCCAATCCAGTGTAACATTTATGTTCTGTACCGTATGTATATGGATTCCTTTTATTTTTTTACTTTTTTATTCTTCATTTTACCTAATTATTAAAAAAAAAAACTGGAATATTCTACATTACTAGAATATGGTGAAGATACTGTAGGTTGGAAAAATTGTTGGCATTAAAATGTTGTTTGCAAGAAAACAAACATGCACACAATTACATTTGTTAAGGACTATTGATTTCCTGGAGTTTTGACTGTAGGCTATTGTGTGCAGAAAATGAACCTATAGTATAATTATGTGAAAATCAGCATATTCATTTTTTTCTCTCTCAAATAATTCATTCATTCTAATTGTGACTCCCAAGAGAGCAAATCATGAATTTATCATAGCTTCTACCAGTCAAGCTACACTCACTTGCTTTAAGAATGTCCCTTTGAAGATGTTGCACAATGGAATGTTTCTTTGACTGTCATAATTTATATTTGCTCCATCTAGAGGCCACTATACCATACTTGTAAATTGATGGCAGAAATTTTGTTTGTTAAGTACATGTTTCTGTATAAGGTGCACATCTGACAGCTGTTGTAACTGTAAACTGTGTCGCATTAATAGGGTGTCTCCAGTTTTGATCATTCTGAATAATAGATACAGTACAGTGGTGGGATTCAAATTTTTTTTACTACCGGTTCTGTGGGCGTGGCATGGTAGGCATGGCATGGCTTGGTGGGCATGGTAGGGGAAGGATACTGTAAAATGTCCATTCCCTCCCCACTCCAGGGGAAGGTTACTGCAAAATTCCCATTCCCTCCCGATCAGCTGGGACTCGGGAGGCAGCGAAGAGATGGGGGCGGGGCCAGTCACAGGTGGTATTTATCAATTCTCCGAACTACTCAAAATTTCCGCTACTCCAGAACTGGTTAGAACCGACTGAATACCACCTCTGATACAGTACATAGGAATCAGTAGAACTCACAGAAATGAACTGAATTCTGTAATTTGTGTTAGTCATTTTGTTACATGAAAGTACAGGATACAATTTGTGACATATGCAATATGATGATATGATGTTACTTGCCCAATTGCAGATATGCTGGCAATAACATTGAATAACCTGAATTCAAAAAGCTTATTGATGTTTTAATCCTCTTCCCCAAATCATAAAAATGTGAAAATACCATGCCTGCCTTTCCATCAAATAGTTTTGTTTCTACATGGCTCTTGGTGTCTATTTTTTTTAAAAAAAAAACATTAAAATTTTTCAGCCATTCTCTAAAGAGCATGTTCAAATATGTAGTTAAATGAAAGCTAGACAGATGTTGTGGAATCTATATTTTATTTATTCTATTCCACAATGCATCTGTCTCATCAGATAAAGACTTGGCAAAGCAACAAACTTGCATTTGTGTGTGTTTTTCTATGCGTGTGTGCATATGTGCATTTGGGTATATGTACTGTGATGAGTAATCTCTATATAGTGAATAGTACTGATATTTTTCTAGAAAAAAAGTTTGACATTGGGGACCAATGTGGGCCATTGCTGCTGCCAAGAGATCCATAATGACAGAACAGCATGTAAATTCTTGTTTCAGAGAATTTTGCAGTCCATTCCTGCTCAGTTTAATGAATTTACAACTTCCATGTTCAGTTTTTCATTTTAAGTCTTAATGGACTTAAAAATAACTGTAAAAGCTTGAAATGTTTAAGATTCATACCCTCCTTATTTTTAGCTGAATATTTTTCTTCAACTTACATAAACATTCCAGAATGTCATTCTTTATGTTAACATAAACTGGGCATATCAAACTGCCCTCTGAAAACTCTACCAGTATCTTAAATATACTGTATTTTAAAGACAGTGCTGTTTTGCTGTCCTCGTAATATGATCCAGGATGAGCTACTAGAAATAGCAAGACATAGAGCAGTGATGGCTAACCATTTTGCCATCGCATGCCAGGAGAGGGGGGGCAGGGGAGAGTCATGCGCACATGTGCCCACACGCATATGCGTGCATGCCCCCCACTCCTGGCAGGTGATGGCCTAATAGGCCCGTTTTTCTTTCTTACCTGGTTCCAGATCCTCTCTATTTATCTGGGAAGGGTGAAAACAGCCTTTCCCACTCCCTTGGAGGCCCTACGGAGGCTGAAACGCCCCATTTCCCAACTCCTGGTGGGACAGGAAGTGACGTTTTTTGTTGTCCCCAGCCTCCAGAGCCTCTCTAGGAGTCTCTGGAGGCTGGGGATATCCCAGATAAATAGAGAGGATCTGGAGCCAGGTAAGAAAGAAAAACAGGCCTCCTCCCCCCCCAGGCCCTCCAGAGGCAGGAAACAGCCTGTTTCCCTACCTCTGGTGGGCCCAGAAGGCCCAAAAATCAGCTGGCCAGCACGCCCATGCGCCCCAAAGCTGAGCTGGCATGCCCACTAATATGACTCTGTGTGCCACCTGTGGCACGCGTGCCATAGGTTCGTCATCATGGACATAGAGTAAAATCCACATTCAGCCATATACATAGGGCCAACCACAGTATCTCAACTTTACACATCCTACAGGATTATTACGAGTATAACATGGGAGTGAGTTAGAGTATCATGTACTCTCTTTGGCAGAACCAGGGAATGTATATAATACATACAGATAGTCCTTGAGTTACAACCACAATTGAGCCCAGAATTTCTGTTGCTAAGTGAGATGTTGGTTAAGTGAGTTTTGGCCCCACCATTCTTGCCACAGTAGTTTTTATGACTTTATAGATAAATAATAAAGAGCATATAAATGGAAATGAATTCCTTCAGGTACAGAAGGAATAATGTCCCAGCCAGATTGCACAGGGCTGATTTCTTTATACATATGCTTAGAATTTCAGACAAAGGTGGTACAAAAATTGCTAGAGCATCATCATCATCTGATGAGATAGCTGCCACAAGCTGATTAGCAGAGATATGGATTTTCTGTCCTTATTTGGAGGATGGAGGATAGCAGTGGAGGCAGGAAAGAAGTACTGCGGTCATAATTGTGCTAGCATTGTAATGGCCTATACTTGGATCAGCTCTGGAGCTCCTAGTTAGCTGTTATTCGCATGTCTATTGCTGATCTAACTTCTCACTAAAACAAAACAGTGGATTTCATTTCCTTCACTGAATAATTTGGAAATATCTCTAATTGTTTGTTCTAGAGAATTCCACCCCCACCCCCAGCCACTGTTATCTATAAGAAAATAGAATTCAAAGGAGAAGGAAAAACAATTAAAAATAATAAATTGAAAATGAAGTCTTAATTGGGACCTGATGCACAGGATGAGAATAACCATATAGTGTAATTCTTGTTCAACTAAAGTTAGAGACATCTTCAGTCAGAGACAAGGGAAATTACAATATGTGTGTGATAAGGCTATCACACCAATTCTATAACCTACATATTTGAGTCAGACTTCAGACTTGTTCTAATTTTCACAGTGTTTTTTTCTGATTCTTTTCCATAGCTGTTATTTAAAAGAAAGAAGCTAGACACAGTAAATCCCATCAAGCACACAACATCATAATTAGCTAGTCTTCAGCTGCTAAAATTTTGGAATCCCCATGATGGGAAAGGAAGCAGGCTAGTTCACAGGAGGGACAGAGTCACACAAAGTACAATAGATTGCTATGGTTCGCTGTTTAATTAGCATGATAAGTATTTTTTTTCCCATGGATTCTTCCCCCATTTTTAGTGGTTCTTTTTTTTTTTTTAATCTGGTCCCAGATTGCAGTGAAATTATCATTTGCCACAAATCATCTGGCATTCTAGCTGAAAGTTTCACTGATTCAAAGAGTACCATTAGGATAAGAATCTGTGTCAAGGAGCCCCAAATGGCTTAACTTGGCATGGCAATCAAGTACAGATGTTAATTAACTTTATCTTCTGGTTAACTTTTACTTATAAAAGCCATTTTAAAATTAAAGAAACATTGGTAATGGTAAAGGGAGTTGAAATCTCCCTAATTTGCTTATTTTCTTATCAGCAAAAAGATAGATTTCAAAATCCAAAGGCAGAGCAAAGGAAATTGCCCTTTAGATCATAGTAGACCTGTTAAGTGTCATCTTAGAGCGGCATAGAAAATCCATATTATGACCTTGGAGCTTAACAGGTTGATGTTTTTACGTATTTTTAGAGTAATCAAGCTATTATTATGACAACTTCATTTTTATAGGAAAGAGACCACTTGTACAAGTCTTATGGTGAACTTATGCATCAGAGGGATTCCTTAACATAGGGCTGCCAAACTTGCGGCCTGCAGGCCACATGCATCACGCACTGGACATGCCCATGCGTGGTTTAGCGAAGGGAAAAAAGTTGCAATACATTATGTCATGCCACCATGGCGACATGAGTTTGAGACCCCTGCCTTAACACAATAGAATAGCAGTTTCTTGTTTCAGAGTGTTCTTCAGTTAGTGTCACTGGCCATCATGGCCAGAGATTGTAACAGTTGTGTCATGGGCATCATGGCTAGAAATTGTGTGAATTGTGTTATTGGCCATCATAATTGGAGAGCGTGAGAACTGTGCTCCAAATAAGAGTGAGGTCCAGAGCCATTGATAGACCCAGTATTAATTCCTATCTTGCTAATGTTTTAAAATCATTTATATTTTGAAATTACCAAAACTGATTGAAGCAAGTTGAAAGAAAACCCAGCTTCTTTCAAAACAATGTGATCACAGATGGGAATACTTGCCTATATATTTCATAACATTACATTTATCCGTGTGATGATGCAGTGATTATGAATGCAATGGCTTCACTGAAGTCTCACAGTAAAGTATGTTTACGAGAACAGTCCTTTAGAGATGCAATATATTTTCAGTTTATCTACTCAGCGGTAATCTATAAACATTTTAGCAGGCAGGCGGGGCCTGTTAAGTTGCACTTGTTAGAATACTTAAATATCGTAATACACTACTCCTGCATAAATTGTATAGGAATGACGGAGAAAAGTCTTGCGTGCTCATGTCAGACTGGGCATTATCTTATCCAAATAGGAATAATATTGTTTAAGAATATTTTAAAAAGCCAGCAAACCATTTCACATGCTTTGCACAGACAAGCCTTGAAGGGTTTATGCCATAAGAAGCTGAAGCTGGATCGAGTTTGCCCACACATGGACCTCAAAGTGGTGGAAGGCAACCTGGTGGAAGGCATGTGAGTTACGCATGGTCTGCAAGGCTCTTTTCCATAACCTTTAAAACCTCCTCTGTCCATAATGAATTGACCTTTGTGATGTGGTTTCGACTAAGACTGGATACATCTCCAAAATTCACATTAGTGTGTGCAAGAGTCTGCAACTGTGTTATCTGAAAAAACACTTGTCACCCCTGAATTATATATTGTACATGCTTGCAAACTTACTGTATTCAGTCAGGCACAGTTCTTTGCTGCACAAAGCAATACACTAAACAACAAGGTTATAATAGATTCAAAAGTTCCCCAGAAGCAGTCCATGCCATTCAGTATTCTCCACCTGAGTAGAAATCTGACATATAAAGTCTATTCTCAGTGGGATTCCTGTCTTTAGCTCAGAGAAAAAGATTAATCTAATTATATACATAATTTTAATACTTTATACATAGTTTTAATACTTTTCCAAGAAAAATAGAAATGCACAAGTATGCATCCCCATGCAATGGCCCTTGCTTTAATGACCATTCGTTCAGTGACCATTCAAAAGTACAATAATGCTGAATGAGTGGTACTTATGCCGAGTCCTCAAAGCAATGGCTCTTGGAGTGTGTCTGTAGTCATTGATCTAGCAACCAACCCATATTTAAACTGCAAGGTATGTTTTACAACCCCCATCTGCCTATCTCTCCCCATTTCTACACTTTTAGCCCCCTGAACTCTGCTGCTTCTGCTGCTTTGCTGTTTGCCACCCCTGCCGTGTTAGTTAGTTAGTTAGTTAGTTAGTTAGTTAGTTAGTTAGTTAATTTATTATATTTATATACCACCCTTCTCCAGAAGGACTCAGGGTGGTGAACAGCCATGGTAAAAACAATATACAACAAAAATTTAAAAACTTAATTAAAATAATTCAATCATTGGCCGAATTTAAAACACCCAACTAAAATCATTTTAAAACCCCTATCAAAACCCAATTTAAAATCCTTTATCCTGTCAGACCAGCTTGCTGGAATAATAGGGTCTTCAGAGCACGACTGAAGGTGCGGAGGTCGGGGATCCTTCGTATGTCCAGGGGCAGTTCGTTCCATAGGGCCAGGGCCCCCACAGAGAAGGCTCTCTCCCTGGGGTTCGCCAGCCTACATTGTTTGGCTGACAGCACCCTGAAGAGGCCCTCTCTGTGGGAGCATATTGGTCGGTGGGAGGCAATCGGTGGCAGAATGTGGTTCTGTAGATAACCAGGTCCTAAGCCATGGAGTGCTTTAAAGGTGGTAACCAACATCTTGAAACGCACCCGGAAGACCACCGGGAGCCAGTGAAGCTCGCGCAAGAAGGGTGTTACATTGGAGCGACGAGATGCCCCCATTATTACTCATGCGGCTGCATTCTGGATCAGCTGGAGCCTCCAGGTGCTCCTCAAGGGGAGCCCCATGTAGAGAGCATTACAATAGTCCAGCTGGGAAGTGATGAGGGCATGAGTGACTGTGTGCAGGGCATCCCGATCCAGAAAGGGACGTGACTGGGAGATCAGGCGAACCTGATAGAAAGCCCCCCTGGCCACAGCCACCATATGATCTTCCAAAGACAGCTGTGAGTCCAGGAGGATGCCCAAGTTGTGAGCCCTCTTTGAGGGGGGTAAGATCTCATCCCCAATAGCCAGCGATGGTGTTAGCTGGCTATATCGGGCCTCCGGGAGCCACAGCCACTCAGTCTTGGAGAGGTTGAGTCTGAGCCTGTTCCTCCCCATCCAGATCTGCACTGCCTCCAGGCAGTGGGACATCATGTCAAGGGCATCATTGGGGTGGCCTGGGGTTGAAATGTACAACTGTGTGTCATCGGCATACAGTTAACACTTCACCCCAAAGCCACGGATGATCTCACTCAGCAGCTGCACATAAATGTTAAACAGAAGGGGCGAGAGGACTGACCCTTGTGGCACACCACAAGTGAGGAACCTTGGGGTCGACCTCTGCCCCCCCGTCAACACAGACTGCGTGCAGTCAGAGAGGAAGGAGGAGAACCACCATAGCACGGTGCCCCCCACTCCCACCCCCTCCAACCTACGTAGCATGATACCATGATCGATGGTATCAAAATCCGCTGAGAGATCTAGGAGGACCAGAACAGAGGAGCAACCCCTGTCCTGGGCCCTCCAGAGATCATCAACCAATGCAATCAATGCCGTTTCCGTGCTGTAGCCCGCCCTGAAGCCTGACTGGCATGGATCTAGATAGACAGCTTCATCCAGGAATTGAGGAAGTTGTCTTGCCACCACACTCTCAACAACCTTCGCCGCGAAGTGGAGGTTGGAGACAGGACAATAATTAGCTAATACAGCCGGGTCCAGGGAAGGCTTCTTGAGGAGGGGGCCTCACCACTGCCTCTTTCAGGGCGGCTGGGAAGACACCCTCACTCAATGAGGCATTGGTAATCTCCTGAAACCAGCCTCATGTAACCTCCCGGGAGGCCAGCACCAACCAGGAGGGACATAGGTCCAGTAAACATGTGGTAGCGTTAAGCCTCCCCAAAATCCTGTCCATATCCTCAGGAGTCACATGGTCAAACTCTTCCCAGGTAACACTCTCAAGACTCACCTCCGTCATCCCGTCCAAGGATATCCAATCAGAGTCCAGGCTGGCCCGAATCTGAGCGATTTTATCATGCAGGAATTGTCCAAAATCCTCAGCTCTATCCTGCAAGGGATCCTCCCTCGCTCCCACCTGTAGAAGAGAGCAGATCACCCTGAACAGGGCAGCTGGGCAGTTCTCTGCAGATGCAATAAGAGTGGAAAAATAGTTGAATTTCATCACTCTTATTTCCACTAGGTAGGTCTTGATATAAGACCTCACCAGTGTCCGGTCAGATTCGGTATGGCTGAACCTCCAATTGCTCTCTAGGCGTCTTTTCCGGTGCTTCATCTCTCTCAGCTCCTCGGAGAACCAAGGAGCCAATTGAGAACGGTACCGAGTCAGAGGCTACAAAGGCGCGACGCGGTTCAAGGCTCTGGCAGCCGCCCTATCCCAGGCGGCCGCCAGTTCCTCAGCCCTGTGAGTCAGAGCCTCAGGGAATGGCCTCAGAGAATGTTGATCCTTGCCATCTTCTTGTTCTCATTGCTGATGAGAAGAAGAAAGCACTGCATGGCCAGCAGCTGCCTCAGAAAGGACCAGGTCTGGCATGTCTCAAAGAATAAAAGTTGATGGTCAGCTGGTGCAGTGGAGTGCAGGACAGTAGGGGTCTCAGAGTACAAGATGGTTGGATGACTTGGCCTGGTACTTCACCCCATACTGTATGGCTGGGGCAGCTATGGCTTTGCACTGGAATAGAATAGAATAGAATAGAATAGAATAGAATAGAATAGAATAGAATAGAATAGAATAGAATAGAATAGAATAGAATAGAATAGAATAGAATAGAATAGAATAGAATAACAGAGTTGGAAGGGACCTTGGAAATCTTCCAGTCCAACCCCCTCCTTAGGAAACCTTACACCACTTCAGGCAAATGGTTATCCAATCTCTTCTTAAAAACTTCCAGTGTTGGAGCATTTACAACTTCTGGAGGCAACTTGTTCTACTGATTAATTGTTCTAACTGCCAGGAAATTTCTCCTTAGTTTTAAGTCGCTTCTCTCCTTATTGGTTTCCACTCATTGCTTCTTGTCCTACTCTCAGGTGCTTTGGAGAATAGCTTGACTCCCTCTTCTTTGTGGCAGCCCCTGAGATATTGGAACACTGCTATCATGTCTCCCCTAGTCCTTCTTTTCATCAACTAGACACACCCAGTTCCTGCAACCATTCTTCATATGTTTCAGCCTCCAGTCCCCAATCATCTTTGTTGTTCTTCTCTGCACTCTTTCTAGAGTCTCAACATCTTTTTTACATCATGGCGACCTAAACTGGATGCAGTATTCCATGTATGATGCTGGGATGCCTGAATCCTCACACTGTGCTGCTGGGCTAAGGAACTTGCAGCTTTGTGCCAGATTGTAGCAATCCCTTGTGCACCTTCCTGTCACCAACAACACCCATTCCAGCTCAGGACCTCTTTGTCCCTTCCTGTTGACTTTGTTTGTCAAGAAGCTCCGATGATGTCCTCACTCAATGACCCACAATTCTCACTGAATGATGGAAGTAGGGACCACCAGGATTGCCTTCACTAAGCGATGAAGTGGTCATGTGATGCCATGCTTTTATTATTGTATTGCTTAGCAATGGGAATTCCAATCCCAATTACCATCACAAACCGAGGACTACCTGCATATACTGTATCCACACATTTTGAAGGGTGCAATACTACAAACAAAATTAATGGCACTTGAAACAGGGAGAGAGTTGAAAATTCTATCCTTGTTCAGGTAATATACTGAGAGGATAGGATCTTTTGCATACACAGCATGAGCCTCTTCCCTTTTAAATTTAATTACAGGTGCTTATTGTTAACAGAGAAGCTGGAGCTCTTAAAAGAATTACATTGTGTATATTTTATCTCTCTGTTTTTCCATCATTACAGCTATTTTGCTTCAAGAACTGTGTCATTCACTTAGAGGTAGTTTAAGTGCATTCAATATGTTTTGTTTCTCCATGTAGATAATGTAGATTGTTTAACTCATCAATTTCAAATTGCATTTTAGTCTGAGGGGGGATTTATTATATACACACATTTTCTAATAGAAATTGTAGACTGTAGCAACTACACCAAAAATAAGAGTAACATTAATTCCAAGGGTGCTCTTCAGCAGGTTCTCACAGGTTCTGGAGAACTGGTAGCGGAAATTTTGAGTAGTTTGGAGAACTGGCAAATACCACCTCTGGAGATTTTGCAATATCCTTCTTCCAGGAGTGAGGAGGGAATGAGGATTTTGTAGTAATCTTCCCCTGGAGTGGGGTGGGAATGGAGATTTTGAAGTAATCCCTGCCACCCCCACCAAGCCACACCATGCCCACAGAACTGGTAATAAAAAAATTTGAATTCCACCAGTGATTAATTCTTAGTCTTTTTAAATCCTATCCAAAAACTTGTATGTTTTTGGAAAGAGCCTGAGTGGCGCAGCAGACTAATGCAGATTAATGCTACTGTTAAAGGTAGTATTTAGCTTCCAGCTACCTGCAATTACTGCGAGTTCAATTCTCACCAGGCTCAAGGTTGACTCAGCCTTCCATCCTTTCTAAGGTAGGTAAAATGTGGACCTGGTTTGTAGGGGCAATAAGCTGACTTTGTATAAAATATACGAAAGTATGAAGGTTATTGCTTAACGCCTTGTAAGCCACCCTGAGTCTCTGGAGAAGGGCGGCATATAAATAAAAATAAAAATAAAAATAAAAATAAAAATAAATAAATAAAAATATGTTTACCTACATTGATATAGATGTCAATACGTATATGACTGTCACGGAATGTATACTACATGAACATATGCAATATATTTTTTACCACATTTCTAAGTTTAGGAATTGTCATACATGTTGTACAGTCTTAATTTCTGATGGGTTTGCTATTATATAAAAGTTTCTTAGGATGTCTGTCATGTCCAATTATTGTGCAACCAGGGCCACTTTGTATATATGCTCTGTGCAGTTGGTTTACCAGAAATCACTTTTGTGAATGGCAGTATTCTATACTTTATAAAGGGACAGCAGTGCTGAACTCTCTGTTATTCTCTACTTAATTTGTGTAATTTTCAGGATGGATAACTAAATTCCTTATAGGAATTTAGATCTTTAGTTTTGTTTTGGTTCATTATCACCAAATATATGAGCCACTGTAATCTAATGGATGATGATCAGGAATGCAGTTTCACCAAATGGAATCTCTTTGGAAATGTACAATTTAAAAATTCATGGTTATCTAATAATGGGAACTCCTCTAAGTCTTTCTCTGCTGCCTTATCATGTGCCCCTGGGATGATTAACTGAAGAACACAGAGAGTGTTAATCCAAAAGTTATCTATTTACTAGTAGGGTTACCCAAGGCATCAAGGTGATTCCAAAAGTCCAGGTAAAAGTGAGAATGATGATTAGCAAGAGCACCTTATCATACCTGAAGGGATAAGGCAGTAGTAAATCAGTCCTGTGCTTTACTAAGAAAACTGTAGGGATCAATATCACCTAGCAAGTTAGACCAGATTTAGAAACCAATGTCACATAAATTAGGACTATTGTTATAGTAATATCTGTAGCAATAGAATCATGCAAATTTGAATGTGCTTCTCCCTCCCTCCCTTTATCTTTATGTGAGCTAGTTAAGGAGGGGCTTGTCTGAAATATTCTCAAATTGTTTTCTTGGCCTAGGTTCTTATTTGACTATTGCCTTGGTAGCGACTCTTCTTCCTGTCGTTCTAGGCCAGTGATGGATAACCTTTTTGCCATTGCATGACAGCAGAGGAGGTTCGCGCATGCTTGTGCCCACACCCATAATTCTATGCACCCCACCTTGCGCATGCACGTGCAACCCCCACTCCCCCCCTGCTCCTGGCACGCGATGGCCCAGTAGGCCCGTTTTTCTTTCTCACCTGGCTCCAGACCCTCTCTATGCATCTGGGGAGGGTGAAAACAGCCTTCCCCACCCCCTCGGAGGCCCTCTGGAGGCTTGAAACAGCCCATTCCCCAATTCCTGGTTGGACAGGAAGTGACATTTTTTGCTGTCCCCAGCCTCCAGACTCTCTAGGAGTCTCTGTAGGCTGGGACAACAAAAAACATCACTTCCTGTCCAACCAGGAATTGGGGAATGGGCAATTTCAGGCCTCCGGAGGGCCTCCAAGGGGGATGGGGAAGACTGTTTTCACCCTCCCCAGATGCATAGAGAGGATCTGGAGCCAGGTGAGAAAGAAAAACAGGCCTTCCCCACCCCACACCCCCCCCCCCAGGCCCTCCGGAAGCAGGAAACAGCCTGTTTCCCTACTTCTGGTGGGCCCAGAAGGCCCGAAAATCAGCTGGCTTGCATGTGCTTGCGTGCCAGAGCTAAGCTAGTGTGCCCACTGATATGGCTACGTGTGCCACAGGTGGCACGCATGCCATATGTTCGCCATCACGGTTCTAGGCTATTCTTTATTCCCTCTATGATAGACAAGATAAAGTGATTGACTAAAAAACAGTCAGGTGATGAGCTCTTAAACTGGATGGCACTCAACATGCTACGTGCTACTGAAGAATTGCTGAGGATCATTCAAATCTTTCATATATCTACAGCAGTTGTTGATGTTACCATGCAGGAAACATATTTTGCAAATCCTGTACTTTGCAATGTTGCAAAAGATAGAAAAGCAGTAGGAACACAGAACATAAGAAAAATGAATGTGGGAAAATGCAATATAGCAAAAGATGAAATAAATCAATTATATTTATATATCTGAAGCATTATGGGGGGTGGTGCCCTAGCGTTCTTGCCCCAGCTCCTGCCAGCCTAGCTGTTTGAAAACCTGCAAATGCAAGAAGATAAATAGGTACCACTTTGAAAAACAAAGCCTAGGATCATCCAATGAAGTTTAGAGCCCTACATGGAAAGGAAGCAGACAAATGTTCAAATCATTTTTAGAACAGGCAGAGATAGGAAAAAGAAACCTCATGGCTGATACATGCTGGATAATTGGCAAAGTGAAAAAAAATACCAAAAAGAAATTAATGTCTGCTTCATTAATTACAAAAAGCCTTTAATTCTGTTGTCCGTATCAAACTATGGAATCAGGCATGGCTTATTTTGTGGGCGTGGCTTGATGGTCATGTGACAATTCTTTAGGATTTAGCAGACATACTGGTCTACCAGGCTTTTAACTGCTTGCAGAGCTGTACCAGTCTACTCATTTATTTTTGCATGCACTAGTCTACCCATTTATTTTTGCAGGCACCGGTCTACTCATTTGTTTTTGGAGGCACCGATCTACCCATTTATTTTTGCAGGCACCGGTCTACTCATTTGTTTTTGGAGGCACCGGTCTACCACCACAGTGCCTTTTAACACTGATCAGCTGTAGGGCGGCCCTTTGAAGCCTCGCGGCAAGAGTTTAAACAGTTTTTTTCCTTATAGCCCATCAGCTGAGACTTAGGAGGCAGCAATAGATTGGGGGTGGGGCCAAATAAAAGGTAAGAATAACATGGGAGGGTGGGGGTGGGGGGAGGGGGCAGAACCGGTTCGGTGACATCATATTGTCACCGCTACCAGTTCAGCGGAACCAGGGCGAACTGGGAGGAACCCACCACTGTATGGAATGTACACCAGGAAAATGGGAATCCCAGAACATCTCATTGTCTTTATGAGAAAACTTTCCATAGAATAGAAAGCCACAGATAGAACATGGTGTCATGATGTCTAAATGGAACATGGAGAAACAGAATGAAATGTCATCACACCTTCTCCCTTCACAGTGTAATTTTAATATCTACATCTCCCTAAAAGTCCAGATACCAATATGGGCAATGAAAACAATGCATGCAACAAAATTTTGAGAAAGGTGGATTTATTGTAACAATGTAATTAAAAGCTATTTTACACTTCTCCTGCATTCTGTCTGCATCTCCTCAAGGGAGATATATCTCACAATCTGGGAAAACTTAAGGTCTTTTGTTGTCCTGATTGCAGGCCATGGAAAATATTCTAAATGATACGTTTGCCCCAGAGTTTTGCTTTTGCATTGTACTCAGTGATATCTGTTTTCGTGATTATTTCATATTCTTGGCCACTTCCATAATTATTTTGAGAGCAGTAAGAGAATTTATCTTCTGTTAAATGCCCTTCTTCTCTGACTAACTCGGAACCCATTGTTGTATAAAATGTGCTTCTGAATGTTAATGGGAAATGTAGCAAAACCAATTTGTTTAGTCAGAAGTGCCGTAATTTATTTTGGGACATACATAAATATAGATTTCACTGCTACCACTTCAGATTGGAAACTGGAGAGTTTTTGTCTCCTTTCCTGCAGCTCATTTCCTGTAATGGAGTATTTTTGGTTGGGGGCCAAGATTATATATTGTGGCTCATTACTCAGATAATTGTTAAAGGGCCACCAGTGTGCCTAATCTGTTTTGTTCTTTAAAAGAAAACTATTTATACTGATTTCCTCTTTTTGCTTTCTTTATACTATGTCCAACTGCCAACTCCCTCTCTACTCCTCCTCATCCATCTGCCCCCAATTTGGATTTCTGCCCCATCTTTCTTATAAGGAAGTATGAATGGCATGGTAGCCCAGTGGTAAAGATACTTGCCTCCCACTTGAAAGGTTGAGAGTTCAATCCCAGGTATCCTGGCCATTCTGACACTACCTATCTTCAGTGGCTGCTTAAGGATGAACAGTCCATAACTACAGTGCAGATGGCCAGATTCTGCGCAGCAGCACTGGGGATTTGTCGCAAACACGTGTCTTCTCCTCCACAGTTATGTTGTATAACAAATGTGGCAAACCCTTTGCACTGCTTAGTCCTTTCCCTTTTAGTGTTGAACCTACAAGAGGCCACACAGTTTATGGATTGTAATTGTAGTTTATAAATTATAAATTTCAATTATACCATGTATAATTGAAAGACTGGATTTTATTATAGATTTTAGTTATTTATTATTTTATACTAGAATTTTTAATTATATATTTACCGAGCATTTTTACTTGTTCTGGTCTCTGGTCTAAGACTGTAATAAATTGATTGAAATTGAAATGCTAGGTAGCAGGATTTCAGCAGCTTCCCAGGGAGCAAAGAAAAAATATCTGCTGTGAACTCGCATAGGCATCAGGAAGAACATCTAGCCAGTAAATGTTCAGCTCTATCCAGTCACCTTGACTCTACCCAGAATAGGGGCTACAAGATCATAAAAAAAACAATTTCCTTATAAGGAAGTGTCCAGGACATTTATTATCTATTAGATCTATATCCCGTCAAGGTGGCATGCATACATAATACTTCTTCCTCCTACTTTCCTCTATGAGATGGGTTGGTGAGTGGCCCAAAGTCACGCACTCAGCTTTCATTCCTAAAGAAGGATTAGAATTCACGGTTTCTATTCACAATTTCTACCTTCACCACTAAACCAAACTGGCTCTATAGCAGAATGGAAGTACTCTGGCATTTTATTGCAGATTATTTATTTTAATAATCAGAGATACTATATTATCTAAAGAAGAACTCTGAAAGAGAGTATTTTTGTATGATAAACCACCTCCCTTAACATTTTAGGGCTGATTCTTGTTCAAATTCTGCCAAAACTGAACAAGTGTACTTATGTATTTTTTTTCTTCTTTTTCGTATTTTTTTTAAAAAAGTCTGATTATGGTTTAATATCTGAATGGCAGTTTGTCACATACTCTTCATTGTATTCACATTTGCTATGTCCTTTACCAGAAGATTAAAGTCGTGCCAAGACAGCCTTTAATATGTGCTGTCGCTTTTAATATCTGACAAGTAATATTTCCTCAACTGGCATTATTAATCATAGGAAACTGTACGCTAGAATGGATATGCTTTCAATCTCATTGTTTAGGGTATTAGCTATGCATTCATCTGTAGATCAAGGAGATCTTTATTCATTTCTTTTCTAGTATTTGCATTGTTTTTATCTTGTAAAAAATTCTTCAATAACATTTTAAAAAATAAGATTTGGTATCTGTTGCTTTTGAGAATATTGGTATAGGTATTGCAAACATAAGGTCCAACGTAATATTTTCTCTATATATAAACTAATTCATCCATCCATCCAGGGGTGAAATCCAGAAGGTTCTGGCAGGTTCTGGAGAACCAGTAGCGGAAATTTCGAGTAGTTGGGAGAACCAGCAAATACCACTCTGGCTGGCCCCAGAGTGGGGTGGGAATGGAGATTTTGCAATGTCCTTCCCCAGAAGCGGAGAGGGAATAGGGATTTTGCAGTATCCTTCCCCTGCCATGCCTACCAAGCCACACCATGTCCACCAAGCCACGCCCACAGAACCAGTAGTAAAAAAATTTGGATATCACCACTGCGTCTTTGGAAGATCTTACCTTATATCTTACCTGCCCCTACCCTCCTATCCTTCTGCAAAAGCCCGGAAATCTGTCATTGGCCTGGGAACCAAATGGAGGAGTTCCACACTGAAGTGAATGCTGGATTGATAGCAGACTCCACATTCCCCTCTTGCTCTCTGCTCTCCACCTTTCCATCTTTTTGGTTATCATACTGATGTATTGTGGTTGTGTTCCTTTTTCATTATTTATATTATTGTTCTACATCTGTCATGGTTAATGTGGGTTTTCATTATATTGAATCATTAGGTTAGATGTGCCATATTAAGAATATGGAATAGAAACAAATGCAGGTTGTGCCCGAAAACATTTTTATGACTTTCGACAATTTATAGATGAGAAATAATAGGCAAACACAAATGGCTAACTCATTGTGAGATACTACAATTTTGTCAGTAGGAATGTAAAATAAAATCAAGAGAAGTACAGAACCGAAGGCTACATTTGCCAATGGTTGGTTGTTTTTTATTTACAGTTATTAAAAAGTAGACAAAAGTGTTTTGAACATTGTAAGACTGAATTTCAAATAGTATTGTGTACAAATGATGAACATGTAAATGTATAAACCTTTACTGAAATTTGAAACAGAAAAAAAATAGTGATATATAATGAAGTGGATTGGTTAGAAATGTTGGTTAGACTATAGAGATGGGACACTTTGAATAATGCATATTTGAATAATGCGAGCATTTCATGGGATTCATTAACCACGCTAATCGAGGCCTACCTGTACTATGAAGAATTGCTGTGAAGGTAAATGATGTAGTATCATGGATTCATTTTTGCACACTTTTGACAAAATTCAAATGTAATACAGCAGTTGTTTTCTACTCTCAGAAAAGATGTGGTGTGTGTAATTCTCTTACTAACTATTCTGATTTTCGTAGGTAGGGTAGGTAGGCTGAATATGCCGGATCTCTCTCAAGAGATAGTTCTTGATAGAGAACTAAGAGAGATATAGCAGAAAGAGGCCATTAGCTCAATATCAGCATGCAGTATTTAAAGATTACATCTGGGTCTGTGAATGGGTTTTCAGAGTTGACATTTTGTTCATGGTTTTTTTATCCTGGTCAATAAGGAGCCCTATCTAGCAAATTTATGTGCTCCCTTGTTGATAATTCTGGCAGCAACTGTATCATTGTTGGAAAGAGATATAATTGTTAACAGGTTTCCCTCATCTCCCACCCCTTGGCTTGCTACATGAGTGAGTTGTGAAAATGGCACTTAAGGGACAGGATTGCATTAAAAGCATCCTAGATTAGTTAAGTGGGGGGGAAGCATTCATGAAAAGTAGTCATTTTTTTCAGAGCCACATCTTTTCCTGCAAATTTTTTGAAATCAGTAAAGTGTAGGAAGGCTGTGTGGGAGGTGACGGCTGGAACGTTGCCAGCAGCACACAAGGGCATGTGTGACTGGAGAGAAGTGAAGTGTCAAATGTGTGAATTTCCAGCTGAAGAGCTCTTTCACTTTTAAGGATTCTTGTATTCCATCCCTTCAGGTTAGAAGAAAATTAAGTTCAATACATGTGCGTGCAGTAATCTAATGTCGATTGATGCATTTTTATGAGCTCTGGTAGGAAGGATACTTGCTAAACCCGAAAATGCTTGTGTGAACAATGATCCAAGCTAGTAAGGCTGAGAACTGTTTTGCAAAACAAACAAACAAACAAACAAACAAACAAACGACCTAGTTGTACACAACCTTTACGGATATCCCCACTCCTATGGTCCTGTTGTAAAAGAAGCCACAAAATTACCCACAAAATTTCAAATACACCCAGCTTAAAGTTGTATGACTTTCTCTGGTGTAATTTTATGTTCATAATCGCCTGGTAGAAAGCAGGGGAATTTTCTGTCTAAAGCAATTTAGGAAAAGTAATAAATAGTTTCCTTTTGGATAAAGACAGAAGTCGACCAGGTTATTTTCTAACCTAAAGTTGGAAAGCAATTGTTACTCTTTTTTGGCCTTGGTTGTAAACATGTCAGCGTGCAAAATACTTGAGATCAATAAAGTTGTTGAGATAAACTGGTGAAGAAACAATAAGATCTATAATAACATTTCATGATATCCCCAATCTGCTGCCTAAGTTAGCCATGTTATTCTGAGCTGCCTATTGGTGGGGTTGAATGTACAAAGAGGTGTGTAAAGGAAAGGAGTCCAAAAAGGTAAAAATGGTTGCCACAACTATACAATTGCCACCCTTTTTCCTTTTATATATACATACATATAAATCACATGGTTGCCATTTTAATTTATTGAACATGCCCCATGTGAATCCTCCTGTCTGGGCATACAGATAGTACTTGACTTACAACTGCAATGGAGCCTGCCCATTATAGTTGTAAATTGGGATACTTGTAAAGTAGGTCACCAGATGACCTGTTTTTATGGCCTTTGTTGCAGCAATCATAAAACGAATGCTGCAGACATAAAATGAACCCATTGTTTGCTTTGTTCCGTTTTTGCTGAAAACCATAAGTAAATAGTGGTTTAGGACTGTCCAAAATGCAGTCATGTGTCCGTGGAACATGTTAAATGGTCATAAATAAAGCCCGATTGCCAAGGACATGGATGCAACCATGTGATTGGTGGGTAGGCTGGCCATCAGAACTTTGGAATTGGGTTGTAAGTTCCTTGGGGGAGCGGCTTTGTTGCAATTTCAAATGGTCACTAAGTGAATGGTCATGAATTGAGAACTACCTGTAGACAGTTTTCTATCATTGTCCTGAACTGAAGAACAATGCTTGAGATGAAGAAAGCTTTGATTTTGCTTGTCTCAAACAAGTGGCTCCATTTGTTAACTTTGTTTTGCATTGAGCTTCTCTTCAAATTCAGGGAGTTTCCAAATATATATGTAATTAGCTGCAGAGTATTGCTTTGCACCTCAACAATATCATTCAGTATTACGGTTTGTCATACAGTCAGCCAGATGTTCAGACTGGATTTGGCATTTTTATCCACCTATTGAGTCCTTCCAACACACCTAGGATAGGCAGGTGTGGATGTTTGATGGTGTTTAGAAGTATTGTTGCAGGCTGTAAGTTGTTACTAGTAAAGCTGTTGTTTGCAATTGGCAGATGGTGAATTTGTCAATGCCGATGGCATTCAAGTGGTGCTTCAGTTGTTTTGGGATTGCACTCAAGGCACCTATTAATATTTTGTAATTTATAACCTTTGCTTTCTTTCACCACCATCATTGTGTTTCTATTTGCAGGTCTTTGTATTTTATTACCTTCTCTAGTTCTTATTCTTATTCTTATTCTTATTCTTATTCTTATTCTTATTCTTATTATTTAATCTTTAGTGAGATTCACAGCCTTTGAGGCTGGTTAATAGCTCAGCAGCTCGAGTCCTAACCAAGGACCTAGGAACTGTTAAGGTATTGTCGGAGGATGTAAGCTATTCCGAGTAAGGTGGTTTTTTGTAGAGTCAAAATGTTCAAGTCCGGCAAATTTAGAATTTCTAAATAGTGGGGTAGCCCTTTGGGTATTGCTCCAAGGGCTCCAATTACAATCGGGACAACACACGATTACTTTTTCTACAGTCGCTCAACTTAAATTTGCAAGTCCCGGTACTTTGTGATTTTTTCTTGCTGCTTATCTTCAATCCGTGCATCACCAGGTATTGCAATGTCAATGAACCATACTTTTTTCTTTTCAACTATTGTTATGTCAGGTGTGTTGTGGACCAAGTGCCTGTCAGTCTGAATCCTGAAGTCCCACAAGATCTTGAGTTTCTCATTCTCTAAAACTTTCTCAACCTGATGTTTCCAGTGGTTTTTGCTATACTCAAACCCAAACTTCTGACACAATTTCCAGTGGATGATCTTAGCAATGCGGTCATGGCATTGTAGGTGGTCAGTTTGTGAAATTTTGCTGCACCCACTGATCAGGTGGTCGACTGTCTCGTCTTTCTCATTACAGAGGCGGCATTTGCTGTTGGTGGTAACATGTTGAATTTTTGCCTTCATGCATTTTGTGGCTAGGGCTTGTTCTTGAGCTGCCAAAATAAAGCTTTCTGTTTCTTTTTTCAGTACTCCTGATCTTAACCAGTTCCAAGTTAGTTTCTGGTCAGCTTTGCCTTTAATACTTTTCAGGTATTGGCCATGCAGAGCTTTGCTTTTCCAATTTTCAGCTCGCTGCTCAATTACTTCTTTCTTATATTCTGCTTTTGTTTTAGTTGTCTTTAAAAGGCCTCCTTTATTTACTTCCTTAATCATTGGTTCTTCACTTTTCCAGATGTAATCATTCAAGCTGCGTTTTTCTTCTTCCACAGTCTGCTTTACTTGTAGGAGTCCTCGACCACCCTCATCTCTTGGTAAATATAATTATTTAAATATAATAATTATAATATATAATATATATTAAATATATATATGTGTGTGTGTGTATATATATATATATAATATTATATAATATATAATATAATAAATATAATAATAAAAAGTTATCATCATCATCATCATCATCTCTTTTATTCATTAAACATGAAACTCAGTCAACTGAACATTTAAAAATGTGTCACAAATACGATTGACTGGTGCTAATGGTTGATACGGGTTGCTGCCAGCATCTTGGGTATCAACCAAATATCTTCTTAAAATATATGATGTTCCGAGTAGCACAGTTTTTTGCAGTTCTGCTGGTGTTATTGCAGGAAGCTGCAATTTCTTGATGTGTTTTGTAAAATTCTTGGACATGGTACCAAGTGCCCCGATAACAATGAGTATCACTGTTACATGTTTCATCCATAGCCGTGTAGTTTCGATGGCCAGGTCACAATATTTCATGATTTTTTCCAGTTCTTTTTCTTCGACTCTGGCGTCTCCTGGTACAGCGATATCAATAAACTGTACACTTCGGCCCTCAACAACCGTGATATCTGGCGTGTTATGTTCCATATGATCCATCTGTATTCGAAAGTCCCACAAGATTTTCACTGTCTCATTTTCGATAACTTTTTCCACTTCGTGCTCCCATGACTTTTTGGATACAGGTATGTCGTATTTTTCACATAATGACCAGTGGACTAATTTAGCAACTAGATGATGATGATGTTTATATTTTTATCCCACTTTTTTCTTTAATATTTGGTAAGGAGGTGAACATGGCTAATACACTTGCCTATTTTCCCCAGAACAACAACCTTGCAATGTGGATTAGGCTGAGAGAGAGTGACTTACCCAGGCCGAAAACTTACAGTCTCTTGCTTTCTAGACCAGCATCTTAAAGACTACACCAAACTGTTTCTCTTACATGTTTAACCAAGCATTTATGTAACTTCATTCATTTATGTAAGTATTTGCATAAACGAAGTCAATTAATTGCATTTATGTGCATAAGAAAAATATTCAGTAGTTCAGAAGAAAAATAATTTTATTTGTAATAGAAATCTTAAATGAAACATCAACCTCAGTCTGAAAAAAGCAACAAAAAGAGCCTTTAAAGATAACATTTGACTTGACGACGAAATCTCTTGGGCTTCATGTGGAAAAAAAATAGATATGTATAACTATATTTATTAAAAAGCTTACCTCAGGCAGATTGTACAACACATATTACATGATTTAATTATTTAAAACTTTAAGCTTCACATAATACAATAAATAGCTGACTTCCAAGATATAGTTTTCTCTGTAATACTCCTGTCAGTTTCAATAGGATATATGTAATAATGCCTTTTCTAAAAATGGAAATAATAATTAATCAAGCTTAGGGGACAATATTGTTTCCTTTGGGAAGTTTCCCAACAGGAAATAGAATTTAATAGATCCCTCATTCTCCAAAGGCAGAGAAATAATCTAGTCTTCGATGCTTATCTCTAAGAGTGCAATAAAATCTTTTGATAACAATATTGTTTGTTATCAATGTGATGATTGAGGAAACGAAAGAGACCTATTAATTATTTAATGTGTCTCAGAGATTGATTGACTAAAACCCAACTCTTCTATTTTCCTACAAATTATAGGTGTTCAGAACAAGAGAGGTGGAAGTATCCTAGGGTCAGCATATTTATTTATGTAAGGTGAATGTTGAAAACAGCAAATAATTTCCTATTATTTTGCTGAACATCTGAGCTTTAATTTATCTATTTGTTCCAATATTCAGATTGCCAAACAATAGAAACTGTAGGCAACTCATAACAAATAAAACTTAATGTTATTTAATAACCACAATTAGTATAAGATTAAAACAATGAGGATTTTTTTATTTTAGATTTTGGATGGATCTTAAATATGGGAATAAGGACATGAAAGATAATAGAATTTGTGTGGAGATATGATATAACAACTCTTTTTGTGATATGATCTTGAATTTCAGGTTAGTTTGGACTATTCCTTTCTCATCTCCTGTTGAACTATTTTCAACAGATACCAAGGGAGAAAAATTAATTTGCATAAATAACATATTTTGATACCACATAAATGAAGTTATTTCTTTTGGCAACTATCACACTGTAAAAACTGTTTCTAAAATATCTGTTAATCCCTAACAGTTAGTGTTTGAACTTGCCAAAATTCAGATATTCAGATGTTCAGATAAAGTCTATATCATGGATGACAGCATGCCATAATACACTAGTGAATCTGAATGTAGCATCTCATTATTATTTTTTTAAAATAGTTTTTATTGAATATAAATATTAAAAAAAGGCATACATAACATATACACAACGAACATTTATACAACATATACACAAAAAGAGTATAATATCTTCTTAAGCATTTTTTCAGAGTGACGTTCTACAATTCTACTTATAATATATTCCTTCACCTTTCTTTAATCTAATAATATTTTTTATTACATATATATGTATCAATCGGTAATATATCCCCTATGTTTTTTGTATATTTCTAATTTTTAACCAATTATACCAATTATTCCATATTTTATAATAGTCTGATTCTTCTTTTTCTTGTAATTCTTTGGTTAACCTATCCATTTCAGCGCATTCTAAAATTTTCCCTATTACTTCTGTTTCACTTGGTATTTTTTCTTGTTTCCAATTTCTTGCGAAGGTTATTCTTGCAGCAGTTAATATGTGAATTTTAAGATATTTGATATCCTTAGGGTATGATTTGTTAAATATTCCTAATAAAAATGTTTCTGGTTCTTTTTCAATCTGTGTTTTTGTTATTTGTTCCAACCATTTTTTGATATTAGACCAAAATTTCTTTGCTGCCGGGCACGTCCACCATAAATGATAGAAAGTCCCTTGTGCCTTTTTGCACTTCCAACAAATTGGGCTATTTTTAGGTTGTATTTTTGCCAATCTGGTTGGAGGCATATGCCACCGATAGAACATTTTCAGTTGGTTTTCCTTGTATGCTGTTGCTTTCGTTAACTTTAGGTTTACCTGCCAGAACTTTTCCCATTTTTCCAAAGGTATTGTGTGTTTGATATTTTGAGCCCACTTGATCATCGTTTCTTTGACTGTCTCTTCTTCCAATTTATAGCGTAGGAGAAATTTATAAATTCTACTAATTAATTTATTTTCTGAGTCTAATATAATTTTATCTATTTCTTGTTTTTGATTATAAATTTCATATGTTTTTATATGCTCTCTATATTTGGATTGTATTTGAGTGTAAGTCCACCAGTCTATTCCTCTGTGTAAATCTGTCTCCAATTGTTGTTTTGTCTTTAGTTTGCCTTGATAGTCAATTATATCTTTATATCTAATTATTTTTGTCTTATCTGTTAAATTTGGGTGCCTAATTGATTCAGCCAGTGCTAGCCAATTTGGTATCTTCATATAATGTTGTTTTTTAATTTTAAGCCAAATTTGTAATAGTGAGTTCCTTATTGTATGTGTTTTAAAATATGAATGTGTTTTGTATTTCTCATCCCACATAAAGGAGTGCCAGCCAGTTTGAAGTTCGTGTCCCTCAATTGTTAAAATTCTAGAGTCCTTTAATTCTATCCAGTCTTTAACCCACGATAGTACTGCTGCTTGGTAGTATATCTCCCAGTCAGGGAGTGCAGCTCCTCCTCTATCTTTTGTATCCTGAAGCAGTTTAAATTTTATTCGTGGCCTTTTCCCTTGCCAGATAAATTTAGATATTATTTTATTCAGCTTTTCAAAAAATGGTTTATCTAATTTAATTGGGGTGACCTGAAACAAATATAAAAATTTAGGTAATATAATCATTTTGATGGCCGAAATTCTTCCTAGGAATGAAATATGTAAGTTTTCCCATTTTTCTAAGTCTTTCTTTGTTTGTTCTAGTAATTTATCATAATTGTTTTCTTTAATTGCTGATGTTCTTGTAGATAAGCAAATTCCTAGATATTTTATTTTTTTTGTTGTTTGAATTTGTATATTATCTATCAAATCTTTTGTTTGGATTTCCGTAAGATTTTTAACAATTAGCTTCGATTTACTTTTATTAATTTTTAGTCCAGCCACTTCTCCAAATTCTTCTATTTTTTGGAACAAATTAGGTATAGATTCCATAGGATTTTCTGTCAAAAATACTAAGTCATCAGCAAAGGCTTGAACTTTGTATTCTTCTCTATTAATCCTTAAACCTTCAATTCCTTGGTCTTCTCTAATTTTTTTCAACAGGATTTCCAATGATAGAATATATAGTAAGGGGGAAAGTGGACAGCCTTGTCTGACTCCTTTTGTTATATTAAATTTGTCTGTTATGTCATCATTCATAATTATCCTTGCTGATTGCTTGGTATAGATTTCTGCTATAATTTTCCCAAATTTTTCCCCAATTTGCATATTTTGTAGTTGTTCAATCATAAATTTCCAATTTTGGTTATCAAAGGCCTTTTGGGCGTCAAGAAAAACCAACACTTCTCCGGGTGTGATTCATAGTATTCTAAAGCATTAAGTATTATTCTCATGTTGTTCTTTATTTGGTGTCCCGGCAGAAATCCATTTTGGTCTGGGTGTATATATGTATTTAACACTAATTTAATCCTTTCTGCCAAGATTGCTGCAAATATTTTGTAATCGGCATTCAATAATGAAATAGGTCTATAGTTTTGTATTAACTGGAGATCTGTGTCTTCTTTTGGAATGATTGTTATTATGGCTTCTGTCCATGAATTTAGTATTTTGGCTTTCTCCATAGCTTCATTATATAATCGCAACATATTCTCTCCCAATACTTCTTGCATTGTTTTATATATTTCTACCGGTAGCCCGTCGGGACCCGGTGTTTTATTGTTTTTTTGCTTTTTCAGTACTTCATCTAGTTCTAGTTTGGTTATTGGCCTATTGAGAGTAATTCTTTGTTCTTCTGTGATTTTTGGCATTCCTGATTTCCCTATGTACTGTTTTATTTTATCTTCCTCTATTTTCCCCTGATTATATAGAGTCGCATAAAATTTCTTAATAATATCTTTTTTGGCCTCTTTACTATGTTGAATTTCTCCTTTATCATCTTTCAATTGGTATATCATTCTTTTTTTCTGTTCTTTTTTCAGTTTATAGGCTAGCCATCTGCCCGTTTTATTTGCGTGCTCGAAATAGTTTTGTTTCGCCATTTTTATTTTTTGGGCCAGTTCTACTTGGTTTATCTAATTCAATTTATGCTTAATCATTTCCCATTCTTCTCTTATTATTTTGTTCTGGGGCTTTTCCTGGAGTTTTTGTTCTATTTGTTTTAGGTCTTTCTCTAATTTCTCTAATTGATTTTTCTTCTCTTTGTTCTTTTTCCTCGTATATGCTATTACTAGGCCTCTTATATATGCTTTTAAAGTATCCCATGTGTTTTGTAAAGAGGTTTCCTCTATTTTATTTATCTGAAAGAATATTTTTACTTCCTTTTCTAACATCAAATTAAATTATTTTTCTTTACATTATCTTTGGTTCATTGTCCATCTCTTACGTCTTCTTTCCCCTTTCCAGTTTATGAATAATGGATTGTGGTCTGCCCATTGGTTTGTGCCTATCTCAATTTTTTCTACTTCTATTTTGATACTTGGGGTCATCCATGCCATGTCCAGTCTTGACCATGAATTATGCGGATGGGAGTAAAAGGTGTATTGGGCCTCTTCTTCATGTGTTTCCCTCCATACGTCTGCCAAGTTTAGTTCTTCAGCCATAGTAAAGAATTCTTTTGGGAGTATTTCTTTTTTCTTTTGTTTTTTTTTTCTCAGTTTTGTAGTCTTTCTTTGCATTTACTATTGCATTATAATCCCCTATTACACAAATATCATCATATTCTAATTCTGCTAATTTTATATGTAGGTCTTTAAAAAAAACCTGTAGTTTTTGGTTAGGTGCATAAATCCCTACAATTAACATTTTCCTCTTTCCTATTTCTAATTCAACCATCACCACTCTACCTTGCTCATCGGTATAAACTAGTTTAGATTGTATTTTTTCTTTTACGTAAATCACTACTCCTTTTTTCTTTTTTGGGGCCAGAGATAAATATAATTTTCCTAATTTGGGGTTTTCTAGGATTTTTTGATAATCTTTTTGAATGTGTACTTCTTGCAGACATATCACATCTGCTTCTAATTTTCGTAATTTTGTGAAAATTTGATTCCTTTTCTTTGGGGCATTTAAGCCATTAATGTTTACCGAAAAGAGTTTGATCTGTTCGTCCATTGCCTATTGTATCTGTTTTTTTGTGTTTCTTGTTTCCATCCGTTCCCTAGGTTTTGCACCTTCTCTCTGTTCTCTCTCTTTTTCTTGCCTCTGTCTTATTTCTTTTTCTTCCTTTGTTTCTATTGGTTCTTCTTCTTGACTTTTACTATCTGTTTCCTCCTTGCTTTCCTGTTCTACTTCTAGTCTAAAATGTGTGTTATGAAATTCTCTTGCCTTTTCTAGAGTGTCTATTTTATATTTTTTGTCTTCCCACGTAATTAAGATCCCCTCTATTGGCAGCCATCTATACATTATCTTGTATTTGATCAATAGTTGTGTTAAAAACTGATATTGTTGTCATAGATTTCTTACCCTTCGGGGTATCTGTTTTAAAATTATAATTTCTTTTCCATTATAGATCACCGTTTCTTCTCTAGATTTCTTATAGGCTTCATCTCGGATTGATTTTTTTAAAAATTTAACATGGACTTCTCTCGCCAATCTGTGTCTTCTTATATAATTTGTTTGTACACGATAAGTTTCTTCCAATTGTCCTTTTATTTCTTCTGGCTCTTTTTGTATCATTCCTGCAATAATCTCCACCATCTTTCCTTCTAAATCCTCATTTTTTTCTTCTGGAACATTTTGAAAACGCAAGAAGTATGGTAGCATCTCATTATTGCTAGTAAGTGAAAAGGGTGAGGTGGATGGGCCACTGGCCATATTCAGTATAGCTTTTTAAAATAAAATTATCCATTTCTTTACATTGTTAAAAATATTTAAAGTATACAGTCTGTACAGAATGTCCACTAATGTGGCAAATGATAATTCATTTGGAAATCTCTTTCTCTCTCTCTCTTTCTTTCTCCCTCCCTCTGTGTGTGTGTGTGTGTGAAGAGAGAGAGAGAGAGAGAGAGAGGGAGGGAGGGAGAGAGAGAGAGAGGGAGGGAGGGAGGGAGAGAGGAGAAAGCTTTAGTGAATGAATCACGCAGTGTATCTATAAAAATTCTGAAAGCTGAAAAACCATATTATAGTTATTAACCAGCACCAGCAATTTGGTATGTAAATATCCAAGCTGATTTGATAATACAGGTAGCCTTTTACTTACAACCACAATTTGGACTAGAAGTTCCATAATACGTCATTGCAGTCATAAACCAAGGCACCCTAGAGTCATAAGCCAAGGCATGCAACATGAATGGATCCAACTTCTTTTAACTGGTTTTTTGGTGGTCATTAAATGAATCACATGGTTGTAAGTTGAATGAAGCAGACGCTAAGTGAATCGATTCTCCTAAATGTGTTGGGGTTTTTTTTTGCTGAAACTGAAAAAATACCAGACACTGGTCATAAAACATTGTAAATTTTGGTCACATGACTGTGGGTTCTTGCAACTCGTTGTAAGTGCAAGCACTCAAAATATGGTCATGTGAGTCTGGGGAATAACACAATATTTTATGATGGCCGGAAGTGCTTTATAGGCTTTAAAACACCCTTTCTGAAGCCATCGTAGATTCAAATGGCCATTAAACAACCAATCATTTGTCAAGGACTACCTGTACCAGGAGAATTAGGAAAGATACACAGAAAGAATTTTGTCTAAAAACAATATTAAAGAATGCTAAGTTACCTGCTCAGGCTGTATATGTCTGACAAAAGAGGAAAGAGATTAAAATTTAAAATTATAACATAAAATACAAAAAAAAAAAAAGATATATGAAGCAATAAAATTATCCATATGGGATTTGAGAGTTATAAATGTCTCTTACAGACCTCTTTCAAATCTGAGGGGAATATATTACAGCAGCTGACATGGCAAGTATACACCAAAGCATCAAGATCCTCAAGAAACTAAACAGTTACACATGGTTAACCTAAACCTGAGTCATTCCTGGCTAGCAATACTCAGGCAGATTCAAATGTTCTTATTTATTCTTTGCCTGGTTTTGCATGCCACCACACAAAAACCTAGCTACCTTTTATGTTATTTCTCAAATCAGGGTTGATCATGGAAGGTAGAAATTGCTTTTACTGCTGATTGGTGAATTCTGATTTGCTGGTCTGGAATAGTGTAATTAGAATATTTTAAATAAAACTGTTCAATAGTTTCGACTTGTCCTGAATCTCAGGAATATATTCATAATGGATAAGATATCTTTTTGTATCATCCAGTCAAACATATGATTTCAAATGTTAACCTGTGTTGTAATACATACAGTAGCTGATACCGGATTGTATCTCAGGCTATCTGCCATGGAAAGCTGAGTGGTATTAGCAGTATCTGTTTGACAATCTATGTCGAATAAATGTAGTTTGAATCTGGTCCCTGCTTGCTCATAGCCCAGAGACAGTAAGTAAGCGGGGGAAAAGTCCTGCAAGAGCTTGTTTCTTGAGCTTGGAGTTGTTTCTACTCCACTCACTTAAAATCTGTCTCCAAATGTCTGTGGAAAGGGGATGCGGTGGCTCAGTGGCTAAGATGCTGAGCTTGTCAATAGAAAGGTAGGCAGTTTAGTGGTTCAAATCCCTAGTGTCGCATAATGGGGTGAGCTCCCATTACTTGTCCCAGCTTCTGCCAACCTAGCAGTTCGAAAGCACGTAAAAAATGCAAGTAGAAAAATAGGGGCCATCTTTGGTGGGAAGGTAACAGCATTCTGTGCGCCTTTGGCATTTAGTCATGCTGGCCACATGACCACGGAGACGTCTTTGGGCAGCACTGACTCTTCAGCTTTGAAAAGGAGATAAGCACCATCCCCTAGAGTTTGGAATGACTAGCACATATGTGCACGGGGAACCTTTACCTTTTTAATGTCTATGGAACTAAACCTATAGGGAAACATGTCGGCTTCAGCCAGTGCTGTAATATAGCCTACCATATCAGTGGTGGGTTCCTCCCGGTTCGGCCCGGTTCCACCGAGCCGGTAGCGGTGACGATATGATGTTAAAATAACTGCTGTATTCCTGTGTGCATTTTATGAAATGTTATTAGCATGGGCCCTTTTATTTCCTTTAGCCTGGAGGATTACCCCAGGGTATATATAACATTGCATTTGTTGAATGGCATGGTTGTTAATAGACCAGGAGTGCTTGGGGGGTGGGTGGGGGCTGATTTGCAAGTGCCATTGTTTTAGTTTTAGCGTAGTTGATTTCCAGCTGGCTCTCTTTACAATGATGTGCAAAAGTGTCTTACGCTCTCTTGAGTCCGATGGATATCCTCAAGAGGATGACTGTATCATCACTAGTTGGGAAAACATTACACATTGGTGCATTAATTTGATGGGGATTTGTCGAAGTAAAGCTAATAAATTTGGAGTGATCATTGTCAACTTGGGGAAAACTTTAAAATGATCAAGAAAGTGTAGAGGATTTCCAGATACAATTACATAGTCTATAAGGCTGCTCTTGGAACCATTCCAGAAAGTAAGGTCTGCAGAAGAATTCTTGAAGAGGTGATAACAAGCAATACACTTTCATCTAATCTCTTAGGAATAATACTGTCAGCAGCAAACATCATGTATGCTTGAGCGGTTTAAACCAGTATAAGAGGGGAGATCTTTTTTTCCCTTGCTAAACATGATTCCCTTTATTTCTGCATCACTTAACTACTTATGAACAGCAAATATTTAAGTCTGAAGTAAATAATAATGGGCAAAGGCTAACCTGAATTACATTCATATTTTTATACGACATTTAAAATAATGTACAAAATGTACAAAAGGATAAGTGCTACAATAGTCCAAGGATACTTGTGATTGCATATTCTGTATGTAAGTACAACAAAATTAAATTTAAGGATGTTATTCAATGCTCATTTTATTTTACAAATCTGCAACTTGAATTACCCAGAGGACCTTAAAGCAGTCCATAATACACCAGCTCCAAAATTAATGAATCCTCAGTTTGAATGTCCCAAATAACTTGCATTCATGAAACTTTGTAACTTTTTATATGTTTGCATATTTGGGAACCTCAAGGATAGAGTCTGTGGATGGCCTCTTGCTTCTAACTAATTGTAAGTAAAAGTTACAATTTGAAGGTTTACTTCAAATTATCAGATATAAATTACCTCTATTGACTAAGTTCTTGTTGATTTTTTCTCAGATTTATGAGGGTTGAAGGTTCCTTAGGAGACATGGCAAGCTATGGTCATCAGTTTGTCACATTGATATATCATATTTTTCAGAGCATAAGACACACTCCCCGCCCCCAAAGAGGGTGAAAATTTGGCTGTGTCTTATACACCAAATGTAGCAGGAGTGGGTTCTATTTTTTTTTTACTACCGGTTCTGTAAACCGGTAAGTTTACAAAATAAGCGTGGCTTATTTTGTGGGTGTGGCTTGGAGGTCATGTGACTGGGTGGGCGTGGCTAGCTGGTCATGTGACTGGGTGGCCATGGCTATGTGTATAGGGACTACTCAGAGGGCTGAAAAAAGTCATTTCTGACAGGTCCTTGCACTTTTGACTGGTCCTCACACTTATGACCATCCTCACATTTTTGCCGGTGCAGCATTCTTAACAACCATGTCACTCATTTCACAACTGCTTCTCTTCACCATGGTGACAAGATAGGGCAAAAAACGTAAAATGTGAGGACAGTCGTAAGTTCGAGGACTGGTCAAAAGTGCGAGGACCAGTCAAAAATAACTTTTTCAGCCCTCTGAGTAGTCCATATGCACAAAAGGATTCAATTATTTCTTCAAAGTGCTGATGATTGCACCCTGGCTGGAAGAACTCCAACAAGGGAGTATTTCCTCCCAACAGCGGTGTAAAAAGCTTAAAACAACCCTTCCCCTTTAAGAAAGTCAAGCAAATTGCTGGGAGGCAGATTTTTTTTTTCTTGTGGTAATCAGACTGTGCTGAAAATGAAAATGAAATTAAAGCAGGCTGTTTGCTGTTTGCTGCAAGGAGGCAAATTGCTGGGAGGCAGAGGCAGATTTTTTTTTCTTGTTTTCCTCCCCAAAAAAGCATCTTATAGTCCGGAGCATCTTATACTCCGAAAAATATGGTAGTTCTTTCATCTCACTTAAAGTTCCTCTTTAATTATCTGATAGATCTATGTCACACTTGATCCATCTCTCCACTTTTGGTCTAATCCATAAATGTGAATTTACATGTATAGCTGTGAACATTTATTCAGCAATGAGTTTATTAGTGTCTGCAGAATTTACTGTGCCGGCTGCTAGAATCAAATGGTTGTTTTGAGCTGTAATTTAAATCATTGCATTTTAAGTTTGGTTTTTTTCCTGAAATATTTCATTAGATGTTAGCCTCTTAGGTCCACTGTTCTCATGGAGCCATATTGATTTAAAGTGTTTACAGTGGCAACCTTCAAGAGCTCCCCTTCTCCACAACTGTGGTATGGACAGTAGAAAAACAGCAGGAAAACAGCCATCCTTTTTCCATTCCACAGTAGTCTCGTGCTCAGCAAGCCACTGAGAAGCACATTATTGAAAGCTGGAAATTTTAGATTGGGGGCAGTGGCACCTGCAGCGGGCCATCCGTGTTATAAATTAGCTGATGCTTTTCAAACGTTTGAAAAACATTAGAGGAAAATGGTAGTAGCTGGCCTTTTATAGCTTTCCCCATTCTTGCTAGACTGTATTCCAAAGATTACCCTTTCCAGGTGTTGATGGGCAGGTGAGCACTCTATTAAGAAGATTTTGCACTTGGAAAATACATGAATATGAAGTTTCCAGTTAATTTTAATTCACAAACAGCCTAATATTTAAACATTCATGTTCTTTGCGGATAAATCTTTTATCCATCTAATCAGAATGAACGCCCACTGAGCTTAATGTGAATACGCACTCACAAAGTCATGTCTAGGTCTGTAGTCTTATTTTCCAAATCTTTGGCTAATCTTATGGGAAAGTAGGAACAGTGACACCCAGTTTGTTCTCTGTTCTTAACTAAAAAGCTCACTCTGTGACTTGGCCAATCTTTCTCTCTCAACTTGATCTACCTAGTCACAGGCAGAGGTGAAATGCTCCCGGTTCGGACCGGATTGCCCAATCCAGTAGCAATGGAGGTGGGTGGTTCGGAGAACCGGTAGCAAAAATCCCTGCCCCCCCCCCCCCCCGTCCCCATGCCCAGCTGAGCCACACAATCATCAGAGGCTTTTTTTTAACTTTTAAAAGCATTTTTTCTACAACTACGGCCGAAAAAATGCTTTTAAAAGTAAAAGAAAAAAGCCTCTGATGATCGTGTGGCTCGTCAAAGGCATTTAAAAGAAAGAAACCCTTTTTTTCTTTTAAATGCTCTGATGATCCAAGCTGAGTTCCCTGATCGGCAGGGGCTTTTTAAAGGGAACTCAGCTTGGATCGTCAGAGCATTTAAAAGAAAAAAAAGGGTTTTTTCGATCAGGGAACTCAGCTTGGATCATCAGAGCATTTAAAAGAAAAAAAGGGTTTCTTTCTTTTAAATGCTATGATGATCCCAGCTGAGTTCCCTGATCGGCAGAGGCTTTTTAAAAAAGCCTCTGCCGATCTGGGAACTCAGCTGGGATCATCAGAGCCTTTTGAAAACATTTTTTTACAACCTCTTAGCCGAAGAGGTTGTAGAAAAAATGGTTTTAAAAGTAAAAAAAAAAAATGGCCACGCCCACTCACCAAGCCACGTCCACAGAACTGGTAGTAAGAAATTTTAGATTTCACCCCTGCTCACAGGGGTGTTGTGGGGAAAAATATGTCTGCTGCCTAGAGCTCCTGAATGAAACATGGAGTATAAAATTCATAAGCAAACACGTGACAACATTGTCTTTTTCTATTCCCTAGATTATCTAGACGAAATAGACAAAGTGACAGATATGAGTGGAAACAGATGCATAGATCCATGCCATTATGGGATCATCAGCTCTCCAGAACTAAAATGGCTTTAAATTTGCTTGCTACTTCTTTTGCTTTTCTACTGCTCTCGTTTCAAACATGACACCTGTTTTAATTTTTGCATTGATTGTTTGAAACATTAATGCTTTTATTGTGATGCTTTTAAAATAAAATCTCTTTTATTTTAATCCTCTTTGGGATCCTCTGGGAGAAGAAGCAATATAGAAATAAAACAAATACAGGTAATCCTTGACTTACGACCACAACTGAGCCCAAAATTTGCTAAGCGAGGCATTTGTTAAGTGAGTTTTGCCCCATTTTATGACTTTTCTTGCCACAGTTCAGGGGTGAAATGCTCCCAGTTCAGACTGGATCGCCCAATCCGATAGCGATGACGGTGGGTGGTAGCAAAAATCTCTCCCCACCCCCATGCCCAGCTGAGATGCGCAATCATCAGAGGCTTTTTATTTTATTTTTAAAAGCATTTTTTCAACAACTGCTTTGCCGAAAAAATGCTTTTAAAAGTAAAAACAAAGCCTCTACCAATCAGGCAAGTCAGCTGGGATCCGAGGCTTAAAAAAAAAAAGAAAAGAAAATCCTCTGCCGATCAGGCAAGTCAGCTGGGATCGTTAGAGGCTTTTAAAAGCATCTTTTTACAACCTCTTCAGCTGAAGAGGTTATAGAAAAAATGGTTTTAAAAGAAAAAAAAAAGTTGGCCATGCCCACTCAGTCATATTACTAATTACTTACATATTACTTACCCCCACTAAGCCACGCCCACAGAACCGATAGTAACAAATGTTATATTTCACCACTGTCACAGTTGTTAAGTGAATCACTGCAGCTGTTAAGTTAGCAACATTGTTGGTAAGTGAATCTGGCTTCCCCATTGATTTTGCTTGTCAAAAAGTTGCAAAAGGCGTTGTTCACATGACCCCAGGACACTGCAACCGTCATAAATACGAGCCAGTTGCCAAGTGTCTGAATTTTGATCACGTGACCATGGGGGATGCTGCAATGGGTCATAAGTGTGAAAAATGGTCACGAGTCACTTTTGTCGGTGCTGTTGTAACTTTGAACGGTCACTAAATGAACTGTTGTAAGTCGAGGACTACCTGTAAGAATGCCCCAAGGATATCAGAAGATGCTGTTCACACTACTAAAGCTGATGAACATTGGAAGCATGTGGTAAATCCATGTGAGTGTATCTTAATGGCATTCAAATGGAACAGTGGGTCATAAGACTTCAACATTATTTTTCTATGTTCCCTAATTTTTTATTCTTATTCTTACTAGAGCAGTGTCTTGTGAAACAAGCAGCTGCTTCACTGCCTTTCAGGTCAAAAGGCCAGGCAAGGCTCATAGCATCCTTTCAAGACAGGGGCTTTTTAAAAAAACAAAACAAAACACCATGTACATTTTTGAGAGTTCACATAACAGACTGTAATTTCCATTATAACCCATTATATAAATATGCAATTATCTGCTCAATAGACCTACAGTTTATTTGTAGTCACCATCAAATAATACATTCAGGGCTTCTTAAAGGAGGTTTAGTTCATGGATCACTGACCTTCAAATCCCGGTGACAGCTATTAAATAAATGTTGATAATTCCATATTTAGGGGGAAGGAGATAGTTTATGACACAATACTGGACCTTAGCGATGTCTTTTTAGCACTGCAGCTACTAGAGGAGTCATATTTTTTTTTAAATGAAAAGTTAGCTATTGGACAGAGGCAATAACCTGTTTTCTAGAGAAAATCAATGGTTCTTTGATGGCTGATATACAAATATCTCTGACAGAAAGTAAAACATTTTTCTTTGCTATTATAAAAACGTAGAGGGAAAAAATGTGGGCATATTTTAATGAAAAGAGTGGGGGGGTTTTGTTTTCATCTTCCTTTGACAGGACTCCAGTAATAACTTAATATCCTATAAACTACTTTATTATTTTTCTATGGAAATGCAATTTGGGATTAATAAAATAGCAGCTAATTAAATCTTAATCCAATTGAAACCAATGTGTTTCCAATTTTGTCGCATGTTATAGCATAATTCTACTCCTTCCAATGTCTGTTTTGATGTGGAAGTGCCGTCCTTTTAAACAGAGGAAAGGGACAATTGAAGCAGAGATACTCAATGCAATTTTCAAAAATTCCTGGGGTCCATCTTGGATCCAAACACTTCATTCTCCCATATGGTTTTAGGTTTGAGTCTATCCAGCCTTGAGCTGGCTGATTTTATAGCTTCCCAAAGGTTTTAACAGATAGATGACATTCGGAAAGAAAATGGGAGAAAGAATGAAACAAAAACTGTCCTGATTAAGAAAAGGCAGTTGGGTTTTAAAAATTCCCTGCTCCATTATTCTCCTAATGTTAGCTTTTCACAGCCAGAAACAATACTATGGTTTCTTATTATGGAATCAAACTGCTGGATTGAATTGGATGTGTATGAAATTCCTTTCTACTGTTTTCAATTAGACATTATTGCAAACATATTTTTGATAGACTGTGTTCTGTTCATGGAACAAAGGCTAAAGAAGGGAGGCGAGACAGGATAAACACTTCACAACATGTTTATTGGCTAACAATAACAGCTAACAGTGACTCGCTCTGATTAGCTAACTACCTTGGAGAGCGAGCAAGGTTTTGAGGCACAGACAGCTCTTTTATACTTCAGCTGTCAGAGGCTGGGCCAATCAGGAGCTGCCAATTTCCCGCCGGCTGCCTGCCGGCGTTTAGACCAATCGGCTGCTCTCTTGGCCGCTTGTGCTTGCCGACCGGACGTAACACCCCTTTCTTCCTGGATGGCACAAACGTACTCAGCGAGGTAAGCCGGGCGTCTTCTGGTCCTCCCTGATCTGTGTGGCCCCTCGGAGACGGCTGCGGTAGGAGGACCCGTGCCTGGTGCCTCTGGAACTCCTGGAGACTGCAGTTCAGCTTTGGATGGCGCTTCAAACGGCAACGTAGGTGCAGTAACAACGGGTAAGTCTGCGGATCCCTCGTTGTCGGTTTGAGTCTCAGGAGGTGACTTGCTTTCGGGAGATGAGGCTCTGGCAGAACTCGGTATGACTAACCCAGATAGGGCTTCGTCCGTGATCGTCCCTTGTGGGGGCAACCGGCGGCGGTGCAGCTGGTCCCCGTGCCTCCGCCAGGTATGGCCGTCTCCTAGCTGAACTCTGTATGACTATGGCCCTGTAACCTCAATAATCTGGCCCGGCACCCAACGGGGATCCCCCCATAATTTTGGGCATACACCCACTCCCCCTCTTGGAAGGAACGGGCTCCGCCACTTGAATCCAGGGGCTTTTCAGGAACATAGTCAGGGTGTAAACGGTCCAAGTCAGTTCTCAACTGGCGGCCCATTAACAACTCAGCTGGGCTGCGGTTTGTCGTCGAGCATGGGGTCATGTGCTGCACTAACAAATAGGTAGCTAACTTAGTATGCCAATCCCCAGGCCCCAATTTAGCTAGGGCCTCCTTGGCCGATCGCACGGCCCTCTCAGCAACGCCATTTCCAGCCGGCCAGAACGGAGCTACCGTGACATGCCTAATGCCATGTCTTGCTAAATAAGTTTGGAATGTGGCTGACATTAATTGAGGCCCATTGTCCGTTACAATCAAATCTGGTAGGCCATGGGTAGCGAATACCCTCCTGAGTGTCCTGACTACTGCCTCCGCTGTGGTTGAGGCCATTGCCACCAACTCAACCCACTTAGAATAGGCATCAACTATGATCATAGAGGTATGGCCTTGGAAGGGGCCCGCAAAATCCAAGTGGACCCGGGACCAGGGGGCCCTTGGTAACTCCCATTCCCTAACTAGAGCCTTCGGAGGGGCTGAGCTAGTACGCTGGCACTGCTGGCAGTCGGCGACCCAGTTCGCGATCATTTCATCTAACCTGGGCCACCATAGGTAACTGCGGCCTAAAGCCTTCATTCGGGCCACTCCCGAATGGCCATTATGCAAAGTGTCCAGGACGTGCTG
The DNA here is from genome assembly GCA_022577455.1 of Arizona elegans. NCBI lineage: Eukaryota > Metazoa > Chordata > Lepidosauria > Squamata > Colubridae > Arizona > Arizona elegans. The sequence continues at coordinate 115,951,770 of JAKOOJ010000002.1, forward strand.
CCTTAGCTCTACAGAAACAACCACCCTGGTGCCGCACAACAGGCAGCCCCACAATGTGGAAAGCTCATGTTGCCGAGTTTTGTATGGTAGAAACTCAGAGTTGATTTGCCCTAGGGGCCACCCCCTTCTCACCCAGTCCAGGACTTGGTGTAAGATTTTGTCTTTGGTGGTGTACCAAGCGACGTCAGCGGCAGACACCGGACTTTGTTGGTCATCAATCTGTAGACTAGATGAGGCCGGAGCAGGGTCGTTGACAGGAGCAGGAAGGGGGCATCTGCTGAGGGTGTCAGCATTACCCAAGTCCTTACCCCGGCGGTGGGCCTGGCTATAATTGTAGGCCGCCAGGAATACGACTCTCCTGGTCATCCGGGGGGACAGGATCTGCGGAGACTGATGATCGCCAGCCAGAATTCCCAACAATGGCTTGTGATCTGTGAAAATGTGAAAAAAAACGGCCATATAAATAATCATGGAAACGTTTAACGCCAGCCACGATGGCCAACGCCTCTTGTCAATGTGCCCGTAATTACGTTCACCGGCAGAGAGAATTCTGGAGTAATAAACGATGGGGGCTTCAGTCCCATTAGGTAGCTGATGGCTCAAAACAGCCCCCACCCCGTAAGGTGATGCATCACAAGTCAGAGTCAATGGGAGTTCGCTGTCATACTGCACCAATACAGAATCCGAAGTGAGGAGTCGTTTCACAGCCCGGAAAGCATCGGCCTCCTTGTGTCCCCAGGTCCACGGTGTTGATTTATCAAGAAGGCAGTGAAGGGGCTCTGCGACAGTTGCTTTGTGCTGCAAGAACATATTATAAAAGTTTAAAAGCCCCAGAAGGCTTGTAATTTGGCTCTGCCGGTAGGCGGTGGGGCACTCTGGATAGCTTGCACCTTTGCAGGCATAGGATGCAACCCGGCGGCATCAACGAGGTAGCCCAAGAACTCTACCTGAGGCACTCCCATTTTGCATTTGTTGGGCTTGAGTTTGAGTCCTGCTTGCCGGAAACAGGATAACATGGCACGGAGATGGCTGGCAAGGTCAGCTTCTGACATGGCAGAGACGAAAACATCGTTGAAGTAAGGAATTACTCTGGCAATCCATGCAGCAGCCTTTCCATGAGGCATTGAAAAATGCCTGGGGCGACACAGACCCCAAATTGCAGTCGTCTACAACGGAAGGCACCCCTGTGAGTGACAATCGTCTGGGCCTCTGCAGTAGCTGCGTCCACTTCCAGTTGTTGATAGGCTTGTGCCATATCCAATTTAGCGAAAATTGAGCCATGGCCCAACGAATGGAAGAGGTGATGTACCACCGGAACAGGGTAGAGGTGAGCCTGTAAAGCCTTATTTATTGTCGCCTTGTAGTCCGCGCAGATGCGGACAGAACCATCAGATTTTATCGGGGTGACGATAGGCGTCTCCCACCAAGCGTGATCTACCTGCTCTAATATTCCCTGCGCTATAAGTCTATCAATCTCCTTATCGACTTGAGCACGGAGTGCCAAAGGCACTCTCCATGGCTTAAGGCGGATGGGGGCGATTTTGGGATCCAAATTAAAGGATATGGGGGTACCTGTATATTTGCCAAGACCCTCACTAAATATATCAGAGAACTCTGTGAACAAATCAGAAAATGCAATAGAGGAAGTTGCATGAATACCTGTAATAGCTAACCCTAAAGCGTCAAACCACTCTAATCCTAATAAACTTGGAAGCACGCCATCAACAACAATTAAATTAAGGTGGCCACTGAAACCCTTGTACTTGATTCCAAATCTCCTGCATCCCAAAACCGGAATGTGATTACCTTGGTAGTCACGAAGCCTAAATGTACAAAAGGATAAACGCTTCCTAGACATTGAGGACACCAGTCGTTTAAGAGTGCTCCACGAAATTATTGACACAGAAGAGCCAGTGTCCACTTCCATTCTACAAGGTTTACCCTCTAAGAGAACTGTGAGGAAAATTTTTTTCCTCAAGTCCGATTTTGACTGGCCTATAACTGTCTCAGGGTGGCAGGCACCCTTGTAAATGTTAAAACATTCTTCTTCCCTCCTACTCTGCCTGTTTCTGGGTTGGTAATTTCGGCTAGGTCTAGGAAGACTGTTATAATTATTATTATTATTACTGTTATTAGCCGGTTGGCTAGCTTTACAAACCCTAGCAAGGTGGCCTTTTTTACCACATCGTCTGCAGTCAGCGTTTTTGAATCTGCATGAGGAACGGGAATGATTCCCTCCGCACCCTGCACATGGGGCTTGAGTCCTCAATCCCTCAGAATTCCCACCTTTCTTTTGGGTCGTTTGTAAGTGACTTACATCTTCCTCGCCCTCTGACAGCTGGTCAGACTCGACCTCAGTTTCCTCATGGTGAACCATGGTAGTTTTCTGGGCAACTTGCAGGCTGAGGTTCTGCTTTATCTCGGTAGCTGATTTAACTGATAATTCGGAGGCTCTAGCCTCATCTATAGCTGTTTGCAAAGTAATATCCGTTCTAGCTAATAAGCGACGCTGTAAGCGGATATCCCTGACCCCACATATTAACTGGTCCAAAAGGATATCTTCTAAGTAATCTCTAAAGTCACAATACAAAGCGGCTGCCCTTAAGGCTGCCATGTATTGATTAATAGTTTCCCCTTCTGCATCTGAAAACGGTGCCGAAATGCAAAACGTCTAGCAACTCTTGAGGGTAGAGGGGCACAGTGGCCTTTTAAAATGGCTAGCAGTGTCTCCCAGGGCACATTATGGACTGTCTGAGGTGCTAATAGTGCCCTAGCTGTCTCGAACATATCATGCCCACAGACACTGAGGAAAACAGCTAACTTCCTATCCCCTGGCAGACTTTTATAGTCATTTGCGACCAGGAAACAGTTAAAATGGTCGAAGAAGGAATCCCAGGTCTCCACTGCCTGGTTGAAAGGGGCGAATGTAGATAGGGTGGACATCTTCCTGAAGAACAGCGTCAGACCTTAGAATTTGCAATGTCTCGTTGCTGTGGCTCAGCTCAGTGCTTCAGCTCTTGTAGTGGCTTCGCTCGACCTGCCGCCTCAGAGTAATCCCACCTTCATCGTCATGGAACAAAGGCTAAAGAAGGAAGGCGAGGCAGGATAAACACTTCACAACGTGTTTATTGGCTAACAATAACAGCTAACAGTGACTCGCTCTGATTAGCTAACTACCTTGGAGAGCGAGCAAGGTTTTGAGGCACAGACAGCTCTTTTATACTTCAGCTGTCAGAGGCTGGGCCAATCAGGAGCTGTCAATTTCCTGCCGGCTGCCTGCCGGCGTTTAGACCAATTGGCTGCTCTCTTGGCCACTCGTGCTTGCCTTCCGGAAGTAACAGACTGGATTTCTGGGAAACGCTTCCTTTACTTTTTTCCTGCCCTCAACAAATTTGCCTTCCTTTTTTTTTTTTTTTTGCAAAAGCATAATGGGAACATAGAGGGATTGAATGAACTACAGTATTTTAAAATGTTTAAAGCAGAGCGGGGAGGGGGGGAGGAAGTATATTTATTTGAAATGTGTTTGTGAATTTGGAGTTTCAAGTACATTTTTATTGTGGGGTTATAGATTGTAGAAAGTACAGTAGGAGCCCTGACAGTCCTTAACTCTGTGGGCAAGATTGCCTTTCTTACAGCTAGATTTAGATCCTATTACAGAAAGGATGTAATAGCATTGGTTAACAAATGTGAGGTTAAAAACACTTTTTTTGAGGTACAGCATTTGCCACAGTGGCAAGGCTAACATATAATTACACTCCAGGTTGATTTTTTTTTTTAAAAAAAGATCCTTTACAGAAATGGAATTTTAAAGCATACATCATGGAGAACTATTACTAAATTCCCTTCTCACAGGGAATCATAGAAAGGGAAATTATTTTTACCTTTAGGGCAGTTATTGTATTTACAACTGACATGCTGGAGTAAGCATTCAAATGTATACTAGATATGCAGCATGATCTACCAGACTGAGTGCCTGCCTTTGACCAGAGTGAGGCCTTGAGTAACAGATGGAAAGAACAGCCAAAATAACAATACGGTTAATCTTTACAACAAAATTGTTGTAACAATTACAAAATTGTTTACAACAATTTGTTTAGTGACCATTACAATGCCCACTGAAAAAAGTGACCCAAAACAAACTAGTTATCAATTTCCACTTTTTTTAAAAAAAGTTATTTGCTGAGAAAAAAAATGCAAGGATGGAATGGAATTGAACAGATAATGCTTTTAAAAACCTGGGACTGCCATTCCATTTTATAGGAATATGGAAAAAATACCATGAATATATAACCCAGCTGGCAATGAAATCCTCAAGAACCATCAAGACATTCTTCATTAAGGGTAGAAAATTAATATCACTGCATTAAAACTTTTGAGGCCAAACCCTTGGTCCAAATTTTCTATGAAGTCCAAGTCATAGAAAAATCTATGGAAAAATCACAACAGGAACAGTATGAACAAAATCCATGAAGACTTGCTTCACCATCAGGAGGTTGTGAGTTCGATCCTAGGTAGAGGCAGATGTAGGATCTCTTGCTTGGGCAGGGGGTTGGACTAGATGACCTGCAAGGTCCCTTCCAACTCTGTTAATCTGTTAAATCAGGCATCCAATGTATCACTCTAAAATGGAATGCCTGATATTTAAGTGATAGCTTAGACAGGGGTATCAAACTGGTGGCCCACCGGCCGGATGCATCAATTCCGTGAAGGGAAAAAACATCACGATACATCACATGACAGCAACGTGACACCGCGAGTTTGACATCCGTAGCTTAGAAGCACATTATCAGCTACTGGCTTAATAGTAAATTCTTCTCCAAAGGTTTATTGCCCTAAGCCAATGATTGTGAACCCATGACATGTGCATCAAAGGTAACAAGCCAAGTACTTTGGTGACATGCCAATATTCATCAACACCTAACAACTATTCTCAAAAACATGCCCTGTTCTCATGTGATTTCTGGAAGCTACACAGGCAGTACAAGAATGGAATGTGTTTTTGTGCAGTTTTCGGAGGCTGCAGAAGGGCATTTTCTGAAATGCCTTCAAGAACAAAAGCCTCATGCAATCTGGAGCTGCCTTAATTTGTCTGAATTTCTAAAAATAAATGAATATATAGAGAATTGTTTCTCTTTTTGTTTGTTTGTCTCTCTCTGTGTGTGCTTGGGTGACACACAAGCAGTGCTAAGTTAGGCATTTCCTTAATTGTTGACATGCTAACCTGCAAAGCTTCACCATCATTGCCCCTAATCTCTGGCAGATGAGCACCAACTGATTGAAAATTTATAGGCTTTTAATACAATTCCTTATTTCCATTGAATAGGAACATGTTAATCCCAAGGCTAAATTGGAATATCTGAATGAATGTCAACTGAAACTCTGAGTAGGAAAGCAGAGGTTGTAAGGTTTACCTAAGAAATTTTAAAAAAAGAAAGGTTTCTATGCACTATGCATTCACCTTTCCTTAATTAAGAAAACAATCTTTCAGGGCAAGGCACAATATATTCTTTTCTATAATATACTTCTGCAGGTAGAAATGTCACTAGCTGAGTACACTTACCCATGTGAATCAACACAACATTATTATTAAAACTTTTATAAGAATCTTTGTAAAAGTTATATTTTGCCCCAATATATCAGTTTTTAAGCAGAATGGATGTAGGTTAAGTTTCTTCTTTCTGATACAAAAAAAATAAATAAAAATAAATCACTGCCTACACACTAATGTTTGTGAAGCCACAGTGAAAATGAAGTATTAGATTATGAAAACCACAGTGAAATGCTATTTTATTGATGTGTATGAGGTTTTTTTTTTTTAAAAAAAAAGAAACGGTGATTGTTGATCATAAATAAAAACCTTGACTATGAAACAATAATATCCTATAATAACTGAATTCAAGTAATAATTTACACTATGGTTTTATTGTAGGCTATTATTTCTACCCCAGATGCATGAATCTTTCATTCTAATTTTCTATGGCTTCTTATTGTGGGGGAGGAACTACTCCAAAGTTTTTTTTTCCTGGATCTTTTGCAGAATATGGCATGTAGGTTCTTATTCAGCAGTTGTGAAATAAATAAGACTTTATAAAGCTTCTGATGCTGGTCTGAGTCTTTAGTCTCAAATCGTATTTCCTAGTCTCACCAAGTCATATCTGCTTATTCTGCTCAATGTTTTCCGAGCCTGCACTCTTACCTTGAGGTTTCATAATGTATTATACAACAAAATCAATTATCTGTCTTTCAAGGTACAAACTAACAACTGGCAGCACAATGCTAGGATTCTATTGGGGTTACTTTGGTGCAGGCGTGAGTCCGAATGATATAACTATCGCCTTCATGCAGCTGTCTTGCATGATAATTTTGTAAGCAGATGAAGCATAAAAACAATAATAGTTGTTCATTATGTACATTTCAGTTGCTGCATTTAACTTTAGATTTTAACTACCTTATAATTATCTCTTCATTCAATAGCTTTTTCTTTCCAGGTTGTTCTTATCTACAAATTGAAAATTTGTAACACATATAGGCTTATCATCCAATTCATTTAACTTTGTAAAAAAAAAAAAAGTTTTAAAATCATTGTTAAAACTTGGGTCAACATTTAGGGCATGTCTGGAAGAGAAATAGACATATGATAGAATGATTTTCCATGCTAGGTACGTCACATTCGAAGTAGCCTGATTTATTATTTATTACTTAATTTTAGATTCCATTTTTGCTGCAACTGAACATTCAAGGAAGATTATAAAATAGGTAAAAACAGTGGAAGAAGTTCATAAAATGTACAAATACAAAAAGAGAGGAGTTCTTTACCCTAGACAAGAAATTTAAAATGGAACATGGGATCAATTGATACATACATGCACTCTAATACTTTACCAGATACACGTAGTTTTGGACGTACGAACACAATTGAGCCCAAAATTTTTGTGAAAATTTTGTGAATTTTGCCCCATTTTATGACCTTTTTTGCTTCAATGGTTAAATGAATCACTGCAGTTAATGTTAATAACCCAGTTGTTAAGTGAATCTGGCTTTCCCATTGACTTTGCTTGTCAGAAGATTGCAAAAGGTGATCACATGACCTTGGGACACAGCAATAGTCATAAATATGAACCAGTTGCCAAGTAGCTGAATTTTGATGATACTCTAAAGAAAAAAAAAAACACAACCCCACCAATACTGGCATGGCAAACTTCTGTATATGGACTTCTTCTTCTTTTTGTGCCATATCCATCTTCGGACATTGCCGATCATGTTAGCAATCCTATTTTTGTCAACAGCCACATGAAAAAGTGCTGCTGAGTTTTGTCCAGACCAGTCCCTTAGGTTTCAAAGCCATGATGTTCTTCTTCTGCCTGGACCTCATTTGCCTTCAATCTTTCCCTGGAGGATTAAGTGAAGGATGCTGTTTTTTTCTGGGTGTCGCATCACATGTCCAAAATATTCTAACTTTCGCTTTTTAATGGCTTTGATTATTTCCCTTTGCTTTCCCAGGCAGCTTGTCACCTCCTCATTTGTGATTTTGTTAACCCAGCTTATACATAACAGCCGTCTATAAATCCACATTTCAAATGCTTCATGTATATCGACAGGGAACAAATTCCATACTCACTCCCACTGAAAGTATTAGTCAATAGTGAAACATCAGCAAGCAACACCCAAGTTCAGAGGGCCCCTTGGACTCCACAATTCAACCCTGACATACTTCTATTCCTTCCCATCCCATCCCATCCCATCCCATCCCTTCCCTTCCCATCCCTTCCCTTCCCTTCCCTTCCCTTCCCTTCCCTTCCCTTCCCTTCCCTTCCCTTCCCATTCTATTCTATTCATAAAATATTATTAAGCACATTTAGCATTACTCTGTTTCAAATTGAATGTGAAGCTCTGCCAGACATCTCCTCAACATCCACAGTCAGATGGTGAAACTGTAAGAATAAATACCACTTTAGAGCAATATCTCTATTACATGCAAAATGCCAGCAAGACATTTAATCTTTTTAAATCTTTTTTTTAAAGTTCTTTTTTTTTAGTTCTTTTATTGCTCAGTTAATTTCTGTACCCAGGCATCATCATTTCAGGCCATCTATAGTTTTCCCTTTTACTTTTTGCCACATGCCCCTATTCTGGAAGACTTTTTTTTAAAAAATTTTTTTCCAGGAACTACAAGCTACCAACTCTGGTCTGCTATATAAGGATCAACTGAATTGCATTGCCTATAGTTGTTCTTCTGATCATCACTGCCACAAATGCCTCCCCACTGGTGTTTCGGGCCACATCTGATTTTCTGCTAGACTTTTCCTATTCACACAACTGTCTAAAATTGTTGTGTACCCTTTTCAAGAAGCAAAGACAGATTTCAGTATGTGATAGTCTGTCTCAAAAAATAAAATAAAAAATGAGGTAGAATAAATTCACTTTGGCGTCCGAGGCCTTTCTTGTATTATTGGGTTCTATCATCTGATTAAAAGTCTGAAAAATTCTGGGTCAACATGGAACACTTGACAGAGTAAATCCTTAGTTAAGATGTTAGTTCTCCGCTCTTAAATTTATTTTATTCTGTCCTCCTCCTCCGGTATATATTAGTTTTTAAAAAAGAATGATTCAAAAAAGGAGGTTATATCTGTCTTTGATTTTTGCACATACATTGGAAACTCTTAGTTCTTACAATCCATTCTATGTCATAAAATGTATAAAGTGTACAGCAGTGGTGTTTTATTTTCATCATCTATTTTTTGAATGTTGCTTTCATTTCTTTAAAAATGTGATTTTTATTTTTATTGGTGTGTGTGTGTATTTATGTGTGTGGATAGATAGATAGATAGATAGATAGATAGATAGATAGATGATAGATAGATAGATGGATGGACAGCCGGCCGGATGGATGATGGATGATGGATGGATGGATGGATGGATGGATGATGGATGATGGATGGATGGATGGATGGATGGATGGATGATGGATGATGGATGATGGATGATGGATGGATGGATGGATGGATGGATGGATGATGGATGGATGGATGGATGGATGATGGATGGATGGATGGATGGATGATGGACGGACGGACGGACGGACAGACAGACAGACAGAAAAAGAGAGAGAGGGAGAGGGGGGAGAGAGAGAACACTGACTTTGCTGTCATCTTAATTATATTCTAATGGTAACAAAATAAATGAGCACTGGTCTTCCTCCCCTCATCATCGTAGATAAAATTGTCTTATAAAACCAGCCCCACAAGATTTTTGTTATGAGATATACATCTATGGTTGCCATATTGTTTTTGTGATGAAGCATCACAAAAGAACTGAAACCTCCTATTCCATCAGGTAAAATTTATTATTACCTGATTACCTCTTATGTTTTCTCATGAACCATATGAATTAATATTTATAACCCAAGACTTATTAGCAGTAGAATGACATGACAGCCAGTAATACTTCACATTGGACGGTTCAAAGATTTCTTTGTGTAAAGGCCAAGGGTTTGCAAAACATCTGACTGACTTGCTTTTGTTATACAAATAATACACAGGTTCATTTTGTAGTTGGAGAAGAAGTCTTATCTGAAAGAAGAGCTGAAAAGGCAACTCAAACAGACTCATTTCAGGGTTGCTAGACCTGACCCAAACTTGCTCTGATTTCCTATATAACAAAAAGAAACTTGGTTTACCTAGACAATTCCTTGTCTGTGTAAGAGTTAAGATTCCTCTGGTCTTTGGTGTTACAGCTCTAAACTGGATAGGTTAAAAGTACTATAGGGATTTCTGGAAGATTATGAATTAAGACATTTTTCCTGAAAATTGCCTTTAAATTGCTACTTCAGTTAGTCAGCCTTACTTTAAAGTTGAACCATTGAGGATTGCACTCACACCTTTAAATCTCCACAGTTTCTGCCAGAATGATGAAACTTGCACCATCATTTTGTAATGCAATCTCCAATCCTTATATCCATACATGCAACATTGTGCATAAGTACAAAAGAGGTGGGGCTTGTATCATGGGTGTTTCATGCCCCTCCCATGGATGAATTGAAATATATAGCATTGCATGTTATGTAACCTGTATTTTGGAGGGTGAGAAGATCTCAGAGCCATATATACTGTCCAAGAGCCTTGGGTGTGGTCTCAGAGCACCTCCGAAAGTTGCCATCAATATGTAAATTTTCAAGTAACCCTTTTAAAAAGCAATTTTGAAGCTTTAAACATCTGCTTTAAATAAAATTGAATTGTTGTGGTCCACTGGCGGCCTGCGGACCTGGCAGGAAAGTCGGACAGTGAGGAGGTTGTGGAGGGCCAGTCCTGGAGTCTGGGGAAGGCTCGGACGAGGGCTCTGCATCGGAGGCAGAGAGGGGGGCCAGGGCCATCTGGTAGTTATGTGCTGCCTCTGGAGCCTCTGGAATCTGACATCAGTGAGGCAGAAGAACAGTCTGAGCCTGTTCCCAGTGTGCACATGCGCAGAGCTGCCAGAAGACAAGAACAATTAAGGAAAAAAAAGGTGATTCGTGAGTAAGGCTTGGAGTTGATTGGCTCCTCCCATAAGACATAAAAGAGGAGCAAACGGATGTGAGCCTTTGCAGGAAGCAATTAGTTCATATAGTCAATTCAACTCCGAGAAGTCCGTTTGACTCTGTACTCCGTTTGGCCTTGCAAAACTAATTGACAATTAGGTCTCTGGCAGTGTTTCAAGGGAGATAAAGGGAGATAAAGGTGGGTGCTTATCAAAGACATCTGTCGGAATCTTCACAGACTGTTTGTGAATTATTACGGGCTGTGAATGACCATAATTCACAGCCTTCAATAAAAGGCTGTGAATTAAAAGGCTTTCAATAAAAAAGGTTTTTTGGAACTAAAATTGTGATTTATGCTTTCTCAGGAAGCCTAGGTCAGAACATGAATATCAATTTTTATCCTGGATCTGCTTACGATTTTGTTTTAGCCCTAGCTATTTTTACCGGTATGCTGCCCAGCATATCACTCAAATCCTATAGCTGCCCAATTTATTATTATGGGATACAATTTGGCCCATACATAGAAACCTGAGGCCATATGAAATCATTAACTCAAATTTTTCATAGGATTTAATTTGGTGCCCCAAAATTGAAGCTAACTTGCCAAGTATTAAGGCTCAGGCCTGGTCTCGGATTCTAATCTCATGATTTAGAATCATGTTTGATCTTATAGATCTGATTCCTCTGCTGCTGTCAGACAATTATTAATTTCATTGGCACAGTACCTGTATAACAGAACTTTGCAAACTAGGTCTCTCTCCTGAATATTTAGGTCAGTTAACCGTGGAGAAGGCCAAATCAATAGTAAAAGAGGGAATCAGGAATATTGATTGCTTAAATGATATCACCAGTGCTTTTGAATTTTATTGCCAAATGCTGGACAATCACAAGGCCTCTGATGTGGTGTATCAACAATTTAATCCTAAACATATATAGTTGGTGGGCTTTTCCCAGAACCCACTATGATGTCCCCTTCAGTTCTATTGGTGGGAAGATTTTATGGGACTCCTTATTTATAGAGATTTTGTACTTATATTTAAATTACAGATTTCTTATTGAGGCTTTTAAATATTGAGGTATATGGGGGAATAAAATAGAAAAAGTTAAATTATCTGACAAATGTCTATTATTTTGAATAGGCAGAATTTTAATTTAGTTTATTCAATTTGCTTTTTTTAAATTCAGAAATGCATTCTCTGAATGAATGCTGCTTCAAATCTAAGCCAGAATGAAAATTATTGCAGTGGTTTTTTTTTTTTTTTAATATTGAACATTTTCTTCAAGATCTGATGCCTGAAAGAAAAATTATGGAGTTTTGCTTTTAACTGGTAGTGTATTATTTTGAAAATCACATACCAAAAAACTATAGTGAAAGGAACAAAAATGATACATGTTAAACAAATGTGCAACTGTGTTAAAATATATCATTATTATATTTAATAATGATATATTTATATTATTATATTTAATATAAATATTCGCAATGTTTAATAAGTTATAACAAAAAACCCAATGTATTGTAATGGCTAAAATGTTAGACTAGGTCCTAGGTCCTAGGACAGTGATGGTGAACTTTTTCGGCACCGAGTGCCCAAACCGGAACGCACGTGCATGCGTGTGCATGTGTGCTCGCCGGAACACCGGAAACCCAAAGACGAGCTGGCTGGTGTATGCATGCCCGTTTTTTGGGCATTTTTCAGGCTGTTTTCCAGCACTCTGATGCCCATGAAGACGAGCTGTCTGGCACACATGTGCACACCGGAAATTAGAAGAGCAGCTGGCGATGGCACGCGTGCCATAGGTTTGCCATCACGGTCCTAGGAGAATGAATGACTTTGAGCAGTTGCTTTTATTTGTAAAAAGTTGTTTATGAAGTCCAGGGCAATGAGAATCTTACTCGGGATCACTAATGAATTATTTTTTATGGAACTGTGATGCATATAGTATTCCATATGCCATATCTTCCTTGCTAAACATTTATTCAAAATACGAGAAATTTATAATAATAAAATTATCAGAATTTAAACTCTTTAAATTAGAAATATGTATAAAACTGAATTTTTAATAAAACTCAATTAAGGTTCTCTTTTTAATGCCTTCGGGTCAGCATTGACATCCAGGCATTTGTTTTGCGAAAGTCCCTGCGGACAATATAATTGTCTGAAAGGAGAAAAAAAAAATCCAGTTAACTGTAAAAAAAGTATGGGTTTTTTTTTGGGGGGGGGGATTGTTTAAATATCTATCATGAGTGATTTTTATAAATGGCTATGAATACTAAATTAGTATTTGATATATGCAGGAAAAAGGCTATGCAATTCTGTTTAATTTTGGGACTGCTCAGCAAAGCAAGCTTTTAAAATTCATATTATATTCAGCTGCTTCCTAAGGGCAGTTGCAGCCACCTTCTTAGGCTTCATATGTGACCTAATATGAATGCTGACATTGTAATGCTCTTTAATTCATTGCCTTTGTATTGCTATTGACATTATTGCTCTGGAAAAAAGCTCTAGTGGCACACCTGGCAATTGTGCATCTGATGTGCAATTGTGATCAGAAAGACAATGCGCCAAGAAAGCCCAGCTATCCATCCTTTCCCAAAACTCAGCCTTGTTTAATGCAGGTGAAATTAAAGCTTCTCTTCTTTCTCCCATTGCAATCTTGCTGAAGATCATTTTTTATCTACATTTTATTAGCGTTGGGAAGCATCCATCCTGATTTTATTAACATTGGGAAACAACTATCCTGATTCCTGGGAAAAGGAGAGCAAGCGTAAAGCCCGCTTATGTCTCTATGTTAGTAATAAAATCAGGGGTGGGCTGCTGGGGGTTCACAGGGGTTCAGGAGAATCTCTAGGTAAGATTCTATGCAGTTCGGAGAACCCCCAAATCCTACTCCTGGCTGGCCCCACCTACTCTCTCACCCCGACTCTCCGAGGAGTCCCCACTGATGCACGGAGGCTCAGAGAGGGCAAAAAATGGCTCTACCGGAAGTTTGGGAAGGCCGGAAATGGGCTCGTTTCTGGCCTCCAGAGTGCCTCCAGAGCCTGGGTAGGCTGTTTTTGCCCTTCCAGAGGCTCAAGGAAAGCCTCCGGAGCCTGGGGAGGGTAAAAATCCCCCCCCGCCATGGTGCAGGAGGCTGACTAGGCCACGCCCACTAAGGCCATGCCCACTCAACAACCAGGCAGAGAACCTCTTGCTAAAATTTTTGAAGCCCACCCCTGAATAAAATGTTCTGGTTCAGGGTTTTTTTCCTTAGCACACACACATTTAAATCAGGCAACTCTATACATATTCATTTGGAAATCCATCCGACCTTTGTTTCTTGCAAATTAATTCTAGTACTCCAGCATGGAACTGAATCTTAAATCCTGCAGATCTTATAAACCTCCAAGAAGAGCTAGTCGAAGTTGTGAAAGCACCATGTGATTGTGAAGAATAACAACTGCTTGCGACACACAGAGGATATGTCTGCCATCTCCAAAGGGTTAAGATGATCTCGCTAAAATTGATACTTCATCCAATGGCTGCTATTTGTGGGACTTGCTTAAAAACAGTGGAGCTGGGAGTTGCACAGAGAAAATTTTAACGCAGGTAACAATTGGCTGCAACGGTCCCTCTTGTCACTGGTGTCATGGAGGTCAAGTCTAATGATATGCCAAGTCTTCTTTGACAGTTTGCATACAGACATGGTTTATTCAGGGCTGAAGGACTGCCATTCTTAGAAGATGTTGGAGGTATTGAACTGTCAAACTGGGACTGAACAGAGGACAGGCAGCTGATGCATTTAACATCTCCTCTCTTCATGACTGATTTTAGTAAACCTGACTGGGAACAAGTGGTTCTTTCCCCATCCCCTCCGCCCCCGACAAGCTTATCATTCCTTATTAAACCATTATTTAAAAGAGAAAATCTATAGAGCTAATGCACAAAAACTACATCCTTTGAAACATTCATGGTCTTTGAACATTTCTTTGAATTTTAATTTAGTAAAATGATAAAGCAAATAATAAATAGCAAAAAAAAATGTATATTGCTTTTTAAATCTAGGTTCAAAGGCAAAGATGCCAGATATAAAAAAAAATCCTTGCTATAGCAGTGGTAATCTAATATATCACAATCATCCTTTAGGGAAAAAAAAAATATGAATTTAGATCAAGAAGGGGTACTATCATACAGTCATTCTGAAATAAAGTAGCTGTATTTATTGTCTTATGTCTGTCCTATGAGGCTGTCTGTATCATTTTATATCCCAAGAGTCTCTTGGGAGTTGGCATAGAAATGCGAACACACACACACACACACACACACACACACACACACACACACACACATATATATATATATATATATATATATATATATATATATATGTGTGTGTGTAGGTCTTTGGTTATTCGGGTCTTCTCCCACGTAAAATTGGAAGTGTCTTGGCGACGTTTCAACGAAGTCTCATTCGTCATCTTCAGGCTGGTGTTCTTGGCTTCGTGCTTCCAGGAGCAATGTGAGATCACAGCTGTCTCTTCCTTTTAACTGCTAGTGGGGGTGTGAGCTGATTGGGTGGGAACTTGGCTGTGTTCTGATTGGGTGGAGGTGTGTTCTGATTGGTTAGGGGTTTGGCTGTGCTCTGATTGGATGGGGGGTTGGTTGTGCTCTGATTGGCTGGGGGTGTGTTCTGTTTGGGTGGGGGCTTGGTTGTGCTCAGCTTAGTCTGAGTTGCAGGGGGATTTGAGCTGGTGAGCTGCGTTGTTGTTGTTTGGCTTCGTGTTTGTGGCCGTGCGAGCTCTTCATGGTGGGTGTCAGTCTGCTTCATGTATGGATTGGAGGGGTTTAAAGTGGCTAATGATGCAGCTGCGGTCTGGCTTCTGGTCCTTGGTCGTGGCTCATTATCAGTGTGGGTTTGAGTCTGCTTTCTGCGTGGATGTGTGGTGGTGACATCCTGTGTGGCTCTCGTGAGTGTGGGTCTGGTGTCATTCGTTGTGTTAGGGACTCGTTTGTCAATAATGGCTGGTAGGCGGGAGGTATCGTCTCGTTTGTTCATGCTGTGTGGGCGTTTTTCTATCTCGATGGCTTCTCTGATTATTCTGTTGTTAAAGTGTTCAGTTTTGGCGATAGTTCTGGTCTTTTTAAAGTCAATATCATGTCCTGTGGCTTTAAGGTGTTGGACCAGGGAAGAAGTTGGTTCTTCTTTTCTGACTGAGTTCTTGTGTTCTTCTATGCGTGCACTTATTCGTCTGTTGGTTTGTCCGATGTATGTGGTGGGGCAGGCGGTGCATGGGATTTCATATACTCCTTGATTTTCTAACTCAATTTTGTCTTTGGGGTTCCTTAGGATGGTGGATATTTTTCGGAATGCTGTCTTGATGTTATGTTTGTGGAGGATTTTGCTTATTCTGTCTGTGGTGCCTTTTATGTATGGGAGGAGGGCTTTGCTGTTTTCTTGTTCTCTGTCTTGGATTTTAGTGGGGGTTTCTTTTTGGATTAGGTTGGTGATCTTATTTCTTTGGAATCCATTGGATGTTAGTATATTAGTGAGGGTGTGTAGTTCGGTTTTTAGGTGTTGTTCGTCAGCTAAGCGTTTTGTTCTGGAAATGAGTGTCTTGGCTACAGAGTTGATCTGGGCAGGGTGGTGGTGTGAGAGTGCGTGCAGATAGCGGTTTGTGTGTGTTTTCTTCTGGTAGATAGTGTGTCCTAGGGAGCCATTGGATTTTCTGTAGACTAAGACATCCAGGAAGGGAAGTTGGTTGTTCGCTTCTGTTTCCATGGTGAACTGTATTTTGGGGTGTAGGCTGTTGAGGTGTGTGAGGAAGTTGTCCAGTTTTTCTTTCCCATGTGGCCAGATTATGAAGGTGCACTCCTTTTTTCCCCCCAACTCAAGTTAACATTACTTTTGAGCACAGATGACCTTCCCTGGGCTAGTTAGAGGAACAGGGAGTCTTGCTTTTGAATTTGTTCTGTTGCAAATGTTGTGGTTTCTATAGTTCCAACTTGTTCTTTATATTCACAGTTTTGTATCTGGTTCTACCAATAAGGGAAATACAGGTAGTCCTCGAATTATGACCACAATGGAGCCCAAAATTTCTGTTCTTAAGTAAGACATTTGTTAAGCGAGTTTTGCCCACTTTTACGACATTTCTTGTCACGGTTATTAAGTGAATCACTGCAATTGTTAAGTTAGTAAGCCAGTTGTTAGGTGAATCTGGCTTCCCCATTGACTTTGCTTGTCAGAAGGTCACAATAGGCAATCACATGACCCCGGGACACTGCAACTATCATAAATATGATTCAGTTGCCAAGCATCCGAATATTGATCACATGACCATGGGAATGCTGCCCAAATTGTAACTGTGAAAAATGATCATAAGTCACTTTTTTTAGTGCTGTTGTAAGTTTGATCTGTCACTAAATGAACTGTTGTAAATTGAGGACTTCCTGTAATAACTTTTTCCTACAATTTTAATTGCAGGAACTAATCTTGTGTGGAAGAGCATTCAACTACATATCCAAGTATATGGTATAAACCATAAACTGTTTCACTATGACACCCAGATAATTATCAGTTTCGGTTGCTACTGGGACATCCTATTGGGTGTCATTATAATCCCCTCTTTCATATGTGTATGAAAATCTCTCTCCCCAGTAGATTAAAGAACAGAGTGACATCTGTTAAAGTATTGATTTTGGACTTCCCACTTAAAGTGAATGACCTCAGATCTTTCAAAACTTCTTTTTTCTTTATATAGAAGATTGATTTCCCTAGTGTGAGACATTCAGGAACAGTCCTCTTTCTTCATAGCTGATAAAAATGAAAATAACATTTAAGTAAAAGATATTCGGGGCATGATGGCTCAATGGTTAATACTGAGTTTGTCAGCTGGAGAGTTGACAGCCCAGGTTTGAGACCTGAGCCTCCACTCAATGGGGTGAGCTCCCTTTACTTGCTCCAGCTTATGCCCACCTAGTAGTTGAAAAGCATACAAATGCAAGTAGATTAATAAGTACCACTTCAGGAGGATGATAACATGCTGGCCATATGACCATGGAAATTGTCTTCGGATGACCCTGCCTCTCTTGGAGATGAGCACCGTGTCCTAGAGTCGGATGTGATTGACAGAGAAACCTTTACCTTTTAGAAGATATTCAAACAATATTTTTTTGTTATTGGTGGTGCAGTATAGAATGCAATATTGCAGCAGGGAGTGAATGACTGGCAGTTCTTCTCACCTCATTGTCCTCTCCTCATGAAAACGCTTAGCTGTTCCTGAAAAGTGCAATAAAATGCCAAATCTAAGGTTTTGCCTTGGAGAGGTCTTAAGCAAAGAACCAGCCCATTGAGAGACAAACAATCTTGGATAAGATATGCCAATCAATATGTGAAAAACAATGGCCCAAGGAATTAGTAGCTCAATACATGGTATAATTATAGTAAATACTATATTTTTCAGACTGTAAGATGTTCCAGACTATAAGACGCACATTAGCTTTAAAGAAGAAAAACAAGAAAAAAAAATCTGCCTCTGCTTTCGCGGCCTGTTCAACGTGGCCTGTTCCTGCCATCGCTGCCTGTTCACCATCTCCATGGCCCATTCACCACTGCCTGTTCACCACGGCCCGTTCTCCATGTCCCATTCACCACGGCTCATTCACCGCTGCCCATTCACCCCGCCTGTTTGCCACTACTGCGGCCCATTAGCCTCAGCCAGTTCGCCGGCATCGCAGCCCATTTACTGTGGCCCGTTTGCCGGCAATCGCCATGAAGGGCGGTGGTGGTGATAGGCAGTGATAGGCGGAGGCAGAGATGATCCCTACAACCTAGAACAGCTGATCGGTGCTGCACCAACCCCCAACCCCCCTGCCACAATATTCACTCTATAAGATATACAGACATTTCCACCCACTTTTTTTTGGGAGGGGGGGAATGCATCTTATAGTCCAAAAAATACGGCATTTCTTCAGGTTCTTTTTTGATAAAACCACTGTAGGTGCGTTATGGATGAGCCTATGACATAATATTTGGGAAAGGATAAGTGCATGCAATACATTATGTTTTTATCAAATTGCAACTCAAGTGTTTTTCAAACATTTTCAAACCCAAGCATTTATGACTATTAAAACCTCCTTGCATGTTCTTTTAATTCTTTTTGCCCTGATAAAAGTAAAATAAAACATCCAAAAGCATAATATTGGATGGCGATCATTTTTTTTCTTGCTGTACTCTTCTGCCTATATAGTACTAAAACTGTCATCCTTTTTGTCTGTTCCTCTGTTTGTACCTTAAAGTTAGCCCAAATGATGTATTCTATTGCCACAATTTTTGGTACCTAAAGGTGCCTAATACCAACTAACTTAAAGAATGTGTAATAAAGCCAGGACCTGTTACACCTGTGGAGTTGAAATTTCCATGATATTCAGACCAGTTTTATTTGCAAAGTTGTAGCTGCTACAGTATCCCCATGGTGAAGTTACCATGATTTATCATAGTCCCTAAGAGCTTCCAACAAACAGAGTCAATGAGGAAGCTGGTGAGAAGTCAGACATTGCTCACACTGATTTTTCTGTCTGCCTGTGGTAATTCTGGTTCTCTGTTTAGATAAGTAAATATTGACATTAATGAATTTTATTTGGTGCTACATTTATTTTCTATTTATGATATATATACTCTTCTTAGATGATCCTAGGACTGTTCAGCATTGGGATAATTTTTTTTTTTTTTTGATTAGCCTAAAATTTAATGTTTATTCTGGTCACACCAAACTGCATTACCTTTCTCTCAGAGGATGTCCAATGGAGGCACAGAGTTGTCTAGCAATTCTTAAAACGATGCTGTTTAAAAGTTAAATTTTCTTTGCATGAAAAGAAAACTAAACACTATTTCTATTTTCTTCCAAACTTTTCTTCCCCTGAAGTAACCCTTTAGCAATAAAACAAGTTTATTAAGATACATTAATGAAGAACTTTAAAAACGGATGGAAGGAGGGGAGAGAAAATTATACCTGTTATTTTTAGCTTAGATATTTTTTTCTTGGTTTAGATTTTCCAAATCTTCTCCGGAACTCTGAGACCTGATTTTTTTTTTTTGTTGTTGTTCTTTCTGCTATGTATAGAACTATCCACCATGTACAGATGTAGCCAATAGGTACAGAAGTACAAAAGATTTCCTAATGCATGGCAGGTTGCATAACTTGCTAATTATATCCTAAAATTTAAGAGCCAGGTGTTTCAAATATATGAGCCTAAATAAATCCCAGGAAAGTACAAGCTTGTAGTTAGTCCAATGAAAGTGATATTTTATTGGCACCTAGGCCAACTGTCACTGATGTCAGTATATAAATAATAAAAGTAGAGTCAAAAATGATGATTAAATGGTAAGACCATTAACTAGGCAGTACACCAATCTCATTTCATTCAACTCATTCAACAGTATAGAGTCCTTTTTGGAGTTTCATTTTAATATGTGGGCAAGAAAAGTGGTGAAAGTCAGATTCTCTCTCTTCACACCTAGGGAAAGCTAACTAGCCACTGTTCAAATTCTCTGTGTGAGCTTGTTTTATTTATCTCCTAGTCAAATATTTTATATTGCCTTTTAGTTAAGGGATGTTGTATGAAACAAACTTAAATATGGACTTCTGGTTTAACATTGCAGTGAGATCGGACGCAAGGAGCAGGGCTTCGTAAACTTACGCCAAATCCTTCTCGTTGGAGGGCCCCCCAAGGGGCTAACGTCACCTTGTAGGGCTGACAAAGAAAGAAGGGGCACTCTGCAGGTTGCGGAGAGTGGCGGCTTCCAGCTGGACCCAAGGATTCTCTCCCATCCAACGACGAAAAGGAGAAGCTGGGGCAGCCAAAGAAACAAAGAATGTGCTGGATTGGTGTAGATGAACAGTGATTGTAACTGGGTGAGGTGATGCTTTTTTTACCTACCCCAAAGAAAAGAGAATCTTTGAAATGCTTGTCAAAGCGGCGAATAATTACAGAGAGAAAAAATATAGACCCAAAAGAAAAGGAACTAAAGGGAGAGCACAAAATCTTTAAAATATAGAAGAATTGGAGTTACAAACTTCATTGGCAATATTTTGGTAAGGCATTTTAAAATGCTGGAATTATTTGTCTGAATATTGAATATTTGCAAAAACTGAAATAAATATTTGCTAGATTTAGATTTGCTAGATTTTGTACCTTCGGAAGTACAGCAGCAAGAGATAGTAGAGATGGAAGAAATATTTGGGCTAAATAGGAAAGATGTAGACAGTGACAAAGACCCAAGGGAGGGAGGCAAGTCAAAAAATGAATAAGAATTGAAATACTAAAGCAGGCAAGAGATGATGGTTAGAAAGGGATTGCTGTTTAATATAAGATTGGCTTTATTGAGAGCTAGAATAGAAGTAGAAACAAGATCAAGTGGAATATTATTATACATATTTTTATACTAAAAGTAATAGCTAGATGTAAAGATTAGATGTTGAAAGATGGTATCACTAGGTAAAAGTAAAGGTAAAGGTTCCCCTCTCACATAAGTGCTAGTTGTTCCTGACTCTAAGGGATGGTGCTCATCTCCGTTTCAAAGCTGAAGAGCCAGCACTGTCTGAAGACGTCTCCGTGGTCATGTGGCTGGCATGACTAAATGCCAAAGGCATACGGAATGCTGTTACCTTCCCACCAAAGGTGGTCCCTATTTTTCTATTTGCATTTTTTACATGCTTTCGAACTGTTAGGTTGGCAGAAGCTGGGACAAGTAACGGGAGCTCACCCTTTTACACGACACTAGGGATTCGAACCGCTGAACTGCCTACCTTTCAATCGACAAGCTCAGTGTCTTAGCCCCTGAGCCACCACATCCCTATGGTATCACTATGTATGTTTAAATAATATTGTGATTGTTATTAAAATGGCGCACAAAAACACTGAACAACTAAACAATGAAGGAACACACTCTAATACAAATATGCATAATAATACCACAATTACATGTATGATTAATGTAACAAATATTATTAATATTACTATTATTATTTGTATTTAAATGAATGATACCCAGATCGCTCACTGTTCATATAATGATATTGATGTATATCTGAAAATAAATAAATACATAAATTAAAAAACGTAAATATAGTAGTCTTAATATCAGAAGACAAAACCCTAGACATAGGTTTAGTTATGGGTTCAGCTCCAGTGGTGGGTTGCCCCCAGTTCCCACCAGTTCTATAGAACTGGTAGTAAAACCGGCGGGAGGCCCCGCCCACTGACCCTGACGTCATGAAAACACTTCTGCATTTGCGCAGAAGAGCACGCGCGTGGCCCCATTGTGAACCAGTAGTAAAGGTAAGTAGAACCCACCCCTGTTCAGCTCACCCCATTTTATATTGTTTTATAGCATTATTATAAAACACAAATAGTGCATGATGTTATATGGGTACAAGGATAGTATTAACGCTCTGTATATAGATAAGCTTTTAAAGATAACTTGAAAGAATGTTTATATCAATATTGGCTATAATTTCTAAAACTCATATTGATAAGTATGTGGTTGCTTAAATTTTACATCTAAGGTTAGATATGGCATTAATAAACAACTGCAAAATACATTAAATTATTTATTGTATAATAAAGGTTTTCATCTTAAGCTTAATACTTCCTGTAAAGTCTTAATTGTAATGTTACTTATTGTTGCTTATGTATATTTAAAAAACAAAAAAGCAACAATAACAATAACATCAATAGAAGAAAAGTTTAAAAGTGATTTGGTTTTTAACTTCTCCCTTTGTAAATTTGCAGTCTTTATAAACATTTAGGTCTCCTTAGAAACCATATTATAAATGTTTATATTTGTTATGGTTAAAATATAAATTGTATAAATTGCTAAGTAAAACTAAAGTGTTTTGACTCAACAAAAAGAAAGTAGCTTCCTCCATAATAAAATTAAAATTGCATAAACCAATTTTTCCACATTCCAGTACTATAGGTGAGGCGGAAAGAAAGAAAAACTCGCACAACCCAAAGGGGGCTTCACTCACCCTTACCAATGACCTCATGAGACACACTTCTGGGGTCCTGATAGATGGCATTGTTTAATTGAAAGAAACTGGAGCACACCAAGACTACCAGACCAAGTCTTCTGAGTTTATACTATTGAAATAAGTGGTTTCTCTCGGGGTGAAATCCAGCAGGTTCTGACATGTTCTGGAGAACCGGTAGTGGAAATTTTGAGTAGTTTGGATAACCAGCAAATACCACCTCTGGCTGGCCCCAAAGTGGGGTGGGAATGGGGATTTTGCAGTATCCTTCCCCTGCCACGCCCATCAAGCCACGCCCACAGAACTGCTATTTTAAAATTTTGAATTTCACCACTGGTTCCTCTATTTAAAAGGTTGTTTAGATCCTTTCAAAATGTAATGTGGTAGGTACATTTAACTCCCTGGATCCTTCATATGCACAACCAAATGAGTAAGGTCTTTCATTGATAGCCTCCCATATGTCAACTTCATTCTCTTCTCAAATGGCACAATAGTTCTTTATATTGCTTTATCCACAATAAAGATCCTTTTTCCAGGCTTGTTAGAAATTGTGTTAGACATTTATCTATTTTATCTATTCTATTCTATTTTATCCTTGCTTCTGGTTTAACTTTTTCCTTTTTTATATTCTACATTGTTTTCATTCCTGTGGATTAAATCCTTATTTTGTCTTGGATTCCCGAGGACAATGAGCTGTTTATTGTATCCTTTTAATTTACACAATCCAAAGGACTGTGGTTATTGGCTGGCATCAAATAAATTTTAAAAAAAGCCTAAAATAAAAGGAAACATGTAAGCTTCATTCCAGGCCTCAGGGAAGACTTACTGATGATTCTACAGAAGATACTGCAATTAAGGAAATCTTGCCTAGTATTATCGTTTGCCTCATCTTCGGTGAGTTATTTATTGCAAAATGAAGAAATGCAAGAGATGTGACAATATGACCTTTTCTTTAATGCTTCTTTTTCTTTGAATACATATCCTAGTCAAGGTGACTTGGGGTTAAAAAAATAATATGCAGGAGAAAGAATTGTTGTACATATTATGATATAATGTCTAACGTGAGTTGAACCAAATTAAATAAATCCATATAAAACAAAAATGAACCCTGAGGATTTGGAGTTAGATAAAATTAACATCTCCTGATAAGTCTTAAAGGACTGAGTCGGTTTTTAAAAGTTTGATTTAATTAAGAAGTGTGTAATAAATAAACAGAAGAGAAAACTATTTGAAAATTGAGCTGAGGCCAAACTTGAGCTTAGTCTTTGGGGGATTTCAACTAAGAATCTGGCAGCTAAACTCCATAACCACACTGACAGCAAGTTTCTTTTTAAACTTTTAAATGCTGTATATTTTTTATTAAATTTCGTAGCCAAATATTTTTTTATCATAGTTTGCATGTTCTGAATGGAGATGAACTGGTGCAAAAGGAGAAATTTAAATGGATTTGAATAGCATGAACGAATGTTGGAGAGTAATCTAACTCATTAAAAGAAAAGTACATCCTCCTAGCAAACTCCAAGAGATTTGGATAGCTCCCACCCCTACTAGACGTTCACAACCTATCTGTTCCCACAGGCATTTAGGCTGCGATTTTGATCCAGGGGTGAAATCCAGCAGGTTCTGACAGGTTCTGGAGAACCGATAGCGGAAATTTGGAGCAGTTCAGAGGACTAGTAGTAGAAATTTTGAGTCGTTTGGAGAACTGGCAAATATCACCTCTGGCTGGCCCAGAGTGAGGTGAGAATGGAGATTGTGCAATATCCTTCCCCCAGGAGTGGGGAGGGAATGGGGATTTTGCAGTATCCTTCTACTGGAGTGGGGTGGGAATGGAGATTTTGCAGTATCCTTTCTCTGCCACGCCCACCAAGCCACACCACAACCACCAAGCCACACCCACAGAGCCAGTAGTAAAAAAAATTGGGTTTCACCACTGTTTTGATCAACTATTCTAGTTGATTGCTTGTCTTGTTTTAATTTGCTCTGCGAAATTGGGAGTTTATTTCTTGACCATGGTAATGTGGCTGATTGCTTGATTATGGTTTGGTTTTAATTTTTGTATGTTGCCGAGAATCATTGTTGAGATGGGTGGCCCTATGAATTGCTTAAATAACATAATATATAAAAGTAGAGATATACTAGTGTTTTTATAATTAAAAATGTGGACCATATAAACATATGAACACCATAAGCTAGTTCTTTAGCATTTTGCCTTGCTGGGGAAGGGTCTTCATGACAGTATGCTAAACCAGGTGTGCTGGTAGATGATATTACATCAGATGCAACATCACATTGAATGTCAACTAGGGCAGAGGTATCTACTATTTTGAATATAAATCCCACCAAATAAATTGCTTACTTATTCTCCCTTGGAGCTAAATTTCACTCTATAGTATTTCAATTCTTTTCTCTCAATTAATACCATTAATGATGAGATACTATAATTTCTTTAAAATCTATGATACTTATAATTTTTGCAAACAAAGTTGAATTTTAGGGGAAATGGGGGCATCTGAGCCCAGCCTTAGTTCTTGTAGTGACTTCTATGCATATTTTATAAAACAGCCTCAACATTTTATCTGGTTGCTCACAATCTGACAATTTCAATTGTATTTTCATTCTGTCTCAGCATAAGCTGTAAAGTGCTCTTGAGTTTATATAACTGTTCTTCAGTGTAAAAATATGCAGGAGGGTTTTCCACTTTGTCTAAGTAAATACGAAATAAATTATATTTGCCTTTCATGAATTACTGCACTGTTGTTTTTGTTTCTCCCTCCAGATTTTTATTTAAGGTTTGGCAGTGATTATGACATTAATATATTTTGCTTCCATGATTTCATTTCTCCTGATCAATAGCATTCTCATTCTAAGACAAAGGAAATATTTTAGTCACTTAATAATCTTCATGGTTATTTTATGTGATCATAGTGTGATAACAATCATATTTTGATCTCTATATGTTGGATATTTGAGTTACTTGTAGCCTATTTTAGGTGGCAAGAACTATGAGGAAAGCATTTTACACATATACGTATAGCCCTAATCCAAATTCCTCATGCCCCAAATTTATTGCTTAAAATTGCACCAGAGTTCTCATATATTTTCTGACTGATATATAAACATGCATATTGAATCTTGGCATGATTCCAACTCATTATGTTGGATGAGGTGTTTCCATTTAATAGCTTAGTACGGGCAGTATTTTTATATAAAACAGCAGCATTTTATGTTGTATGACATATACGTGCCTGTGGGAGAAAGACACAGCCGGGGCCATAAGGAGAAGTAGGTGGGCTCAAATAAAAAATTAGGATATGGATTCATAAGTAATAAATATGAATAACTATTTAAATATGTATTATGTTGAATGAACTAATGGGTATGATAACCTTTTCTCAGCAATGACCAATCAGATGCTTCAGAGGTCTAGGGAAAAAAAGCATGAAAATCTTAGTAGATAGAATAGCACACTGTCATAGATTCATTTGTCAATACTGTCCAATATTATTTTTTTACAAAGGGAAGTAAACTGATAAAAGCCACCTGTATACTTAAAACAAATAAAAATACACTCCTTTGTTATCAAGTGGGTAATTTTTAAAATAGTAAAACAGGTCATTTGGACAATATCTCTGGTACATAATTTTTTAGCTTTTTAAATTGTCAATGGGTTTTAGTTTGAATGTTTTAAATTTTGGGCCAAAGTCATGTAATTCTTTTAAAAATTTTAAATTTTGTATTGGTATGTGTTTTAGTTCTGGCTGTGCACCGCCCTGAGTCCACTAGGAGAAGGGCGGTATACAAATTGAATAAAATAAATAAATAAATAAATCTACAGATCTTAAATTCATACCATGCTACATTTTTTGAATTTCTATTTTGACATTTGAATGCTTTGCTGACAGGCCGTCCTGTTTTAATGACCAGTTCTTAATGACCAGTCAAAATTACGAAGACTAAAAAAAAGTTACTTACAACATTTTCTCAAAGTTACAATGGCTGCACTCATCCTCAGTAGTAACTTCCATGGGCTTGGTAACCAATTTGCATTTATGACCAGCTGCAGTCATATAACTTAGTGGTGGGATTCAATTTTTTTTACTGCCGGTTCTGTGGACGTGGCAGGGGAAGGAAGTAAAATTTCCCTTCCCTTCCCACTCCATGGGAAGGTTACTACAAAATCCCCATTTCCTCCCAATCAGCTAGGACTCGGGAGGCAGAGAATAGATGGGGGTGGGGCCAGTCAGAAGTGGTATTTACCGGTTCTCCGAACTACTCAAAATTTCCACTACCGGTTCTCCAGAACTGGTTAGAACCTGTTGAATACCACCTCTGAATTATAACTGCATTTTGCTGTGTTTTTTTGTTGGTTTCTGACAAAGAACAACACCCATTCACAAGAATGGATTTGCTTAACCATGATGAGATTTGCTTAAGGACACAATGTCTCACTTTGCAGTCATTGTAAGAAGATTCTTAAAATTGAGTCAGGTCACTTGATAACTCATTTAAGAACTACGACAACCTAGAACCAAATTTCGGGACCCAATGGGTCTTTAAGCAAAGACTATCTATAGTGCTAAACATCCTAGAGGTTATTTTCAAGTGGTTGCCATCAAATTTAGGTAGCAATTGGTATACGTTTTTGCTAGCAAACGGCAAAGAGATGCTGAAGAACACAAGACACTCTCAGGACACTTCAGTTCTGCTTTCCTCTCGTGAGAAGAAAGACATCTATAGTGGTGAGCGATGGGGTGGGAATAGAACAAATCACCAAAGCAGAATTATGTGATTGTGATACAACCTCCACTCTTTTTGTATGTGACTCATGATGTTGAATACATATTATGAAACTGGGGCCAAGCTTACTGCATTTTCATTGATTGATAAAAGCAGACCAGCTTGGCCAGTTCATGGGCAATTCATGGCTGATTTCCATTTTGAAAGCATGCTGATTTGCTTGCTTTTTCAGCTTGCAATGTGCTTTTGATTAAGATGGTATTGATTAATATGTCAAGATAGATAGAACTATGCACAGGGTTTTTTTTTTACTTCAGAAAGAATTAAAGATTTATGAATTTTTTTCATAAACTAATTATGCAAACTTTTTACACAGTAAACACATTCTGTCATGCTTCCTGGCCCATTCTCGGAGGGAAGTCAGGAGAGCAATTGCTGATGCGTGATCCAGAAGAACTAGCCAAGGTAGAGCTTCCAGACCAAGCTGAGATTGGACCAAGCTATTGTCCTATAATTAGTAACACCTGCACTCACCCTCTATTACAGAATTCAATATTGTACCTAATAGCTTTTGTTGCTGCTAACAATTGTCAGCTAACCCTGTGTGGTATGCAACCATTCCTGCCATAACTCTGCATGTTTCAGCCTGGCTTTTGTGAACCTGGATTGCTTTTCGACTTCTGTGTGCCTGTGGCCCAGACTTGATGAATCAAACCTATAGATGTTCTTGATTATTAATCCTGCTTTCCTGTAGACTTGTTGATTTCTCCATTATGCTTTTTTCCTTGGCAAATAGAGATGTACTGCCACTGAGATAAGAGAGAACTATGAAAGTGCAAACACTCTTTAGCTGCATAAGTAGCAGTTTTGTTGCAGACTAAAGAAAGCAAACACTCAAAGCCTTGAGAAGAAAATATGCAGAAATTTCACATCCTTTTCTATAAATGATAAGGAAGTTTCTGTCTGGAAATCTAAATTCATCTTGTTCAAATCCTTGTTCAATAGTTTAGTTCAGGTTGTTTTACAGCTGGGCAAGGTTTTACACTTAGGCAGGAAAAACCAAAGGTACCTGTATAGATTAGGTGAAACCTGTCTCAAAAACAGTAATTATGGGAGAGACCTTGGAGTCCTTGTGGATGATCACTTTAATATGAGCCAGCAGTGGGCAGCAGCAACCAAAAAAGCTAATACAATCCTTGGTTGTATAAGAGGCATAGAATCAAAATCATGTGAAGTATTAGTACCACTTTACAAAGCCTTACTAAGGCCACACCTGGAATACTACATCCAGTTTTGGTCACCACATTACAAAAAAGTTGTTGAGACTTTGGAAAAAGTGCAAAGAAGAACAATTAAGAAGATTAAGGGCCTGGAGACAAAAAATTATGAGGAATGGTTGCAGGGATTGGGTATGGCCAGTCTAGAGAAAAGAAGGACTGGGGGTGACATAATAGCAATATTCCAGTACTTGAAGGGCTGCTACAAAGAAGAGGAGGGTCAACTTATTTCCCAAAGCACTAGAATGCAAGACAAGAAACAATGGATGGAAACTAATCAAGGAGAGAAGCAATCT
The DNA here is from genome assembly GCA_022577455.1 of Arizona elegans. NCBI lineage: Eukaryota > Metazoa > Chordata > Lepidosauria > Squamata > Colubridae > Arizona > Arizona elegans. The sequence goes on from JAKOOJ010000002.1 coordinate 115,980,606, forward strand.
GGAATTAAGGAGAAACTTCCTAACAGAGAGAACAATTAACCTGTGGAACAGCCTGCTTTAAGAAGTTGTGGATGCTGGAGGTTTTTAAAGAAGAGATTGGACAACCATTAGTCTGAAATGATATAGGTTCTCCTCAGTGGTGAAATGTAAAATTTGTTACTACCGGTTTTGTGGTGTGGCTTGGTGGTGGTGGGAGTTAATGTGACTAGGTGGGCGTGGCCAACTTTTTTTTTTTTTTTACTTTTAAAACCATTTTTTTCTACAACCTCTTCAGCCGAAGAGGTTGTAAAAAAATGCTTTTAAAAGCCTCTGACGATCAGGCAACTCAGCTGGGATCGTCAGCACTAGGATCCCAGAACATTTCCACTTTTACCTCACTTAGATGGAGGCAGTTAGGAATACCAGGTAAGGTTTCTTTTTACTCCATCTTCTGTTGCTAGATGTGCACATTCACATGCCTCATGCAATTACCCAGCATGGCTGTGATAAAAGAAAATTTAATTTAAAATGGGAACTCTGCCAGGATAATAATATTAAGCAATATGATCTCATGCAGTTTCTTGTCAAACAGGCCTACAAATGAAAGGTTTATGTTAGAAATAAAGCCCATCTCCTTAAAGGTCTGGATATTCTGGAAGTTGCTTCTATCAAATTTCCAAAGGAAGTACAACATCTCTTAGATACGCCCTTTTAGCAATCAATGTCCAAATTGGAATCGATGAGATCTGAAGTGGTTCGGGAATGATGAGAGGCACAAGCAAGCAAGTGACAACAGCTCTTTAATATACAGTGAGACTTCAGCGAAAACTCAGGGGCTGCAGTCCTCCTTATATACAATCCAGGAGGGACTGTCAGCCAATCAGAAACGTATGCAGGTTTGAATCTCCCGCTTAAAAGTATCAATACATAACACCCCTCCCTTCCCAGAAGGCACTGACATTCAAAAATTAACATATTTACAAACAAAATCTCGCAGGTGCTTAGGCTGAGTTCTCGCCCTAGTTGACCTGCGCAGTTCAGTGTTTGGTGGGGCGTCGAGCTGGTCGGAGGGACTCTTTGTCTCTCCTGGCTCCGCCAATGGAACCTCCTGGATTTTGTCCGGGGCGTGGTTATCCCCGGCTGGGAGTGGCGACTCGCTGGGGCGGCGCTGGAACCAGGGCTTGTCAGCTAAGTATTCTCGCGGCCCCGGGCTTGAGTTAGCTGTTTTGGAGAAGTGGTCATAGTTAGGCTCGGACATGTCTGCGTTGATGTTTGCCTCGCCAACCACCCGTTTCCTCAGTTGGTCTATGTGGCGCTTCCAGAGTCTATCTACCCCCACGTCCACCGTGTATGATTTTGGGCCTGTTATCCCCACTATGGTTCCTGCGACCCACAGAGGACCGCTGGCATAATTGCGAGCGAACACCGGGGACCCGACCTGAAACTGCCTTAAGCCACAGGTCTCTCCCTTAAAGTTTTCGTGCGAATAGTTAGGGTGAAGCCTGTCCAACACACACCGGAGCTTTCTCCCCATGAGGAGCTCTGCTGGGCTTCTCCCTGTTGCCGTGCATGGTGATGCATGCTGAACCGCAAGGAATTGATCTATCCTGGCCTGCCAGTCCCCATTGTCTAATCTGGATAGTGCTTCCTTGGCTGTCCTGACAAATCGTTCAGCCAATCCGTTGGAAGCCGGGTGAAATGGGGCTGATAGGGCATGGCGGAATCCCAGGCCGGCCAAGTAACCTTCAAACAGGGTTGCTGTAAATTGGGGCCCATTGTCCGACACCAAGGTATCCGGCAGGCCGTGGGTGGCAAACAACTTTCTTAGGGCCTTGATAACCGCTTCGGCCGTTGTGGATGGCATTAGTACAATTTCGAGCCATTTTGAAAAGGCATCCACTACTATTAAGAACGTTTGGCCATGGAACGGGCCGGCAAAATCAATGTGGATCCTCCCCCATGGGCCTTTTGGTTTCTCCCACTCTCGGATGGGCGCTACTGGGGGATCGGGGCGAGACTCCTGGCAGGGTCTGCACTTCCCCACCCACTCGGAAATGACCTGGTCCATGTTGGGCCACCAGACATAGCTGCGGGCTAAACACTTCATCCTGACGATGCCAGGGTGCCCCTCGTGCAATAACTCTAGAACTCTACCTCGTAGTTTTGTTGGAATTACCACTCTGTCACCCCACAGTAAGCACCCCCCTTGCATAAACAGTTCATTTCGTTTGTTGGCAAAACCTTGGTACTCCTCCCCGACCACCTTGTCCGGCCACCCTTTCAAAACCCAACCCATAACAGTCCGGATAACAGGGTCTCTATTTGATGCTTTCGCCACCTCGCCGGAGGAGATGGGCCCCAAAGTTAACGCGTCCAACAACAGGACGGAGGTTTCCGGTGTTGGGTTGTCCAGCAGGTCGGGAAGGGGGCAACGGCTAAGGGCATCCGCATGACCCAGGGTTCGCCCAGGCCGATGGACGAGCTGGTACGAGTATGCCGATAAGAAAATCGCCCATCTAGTTAATCGGGGGGAGAGGGCAGCGGGGGTTGGCCTGTCGCCTGCTAGCAGTCCTAGCAACGGCCTATGGTCAGTCACAAGTTCAAATTTTCGGCCATAGAGGTATTCGTGGAACTTCTTAACCCCCGCAATCGCAGCCAGAGCTTCTCTGTCCAATTGGCTATAGTTTCGTTCTGTGCTGGACAGAGTTCGGGAGTAGAAAGCAATGGGCGCCTCTAGGCCGTTCGGCAGTCTATGGCCTAGGACTGCACCAACTCCTACGGGGGAGGCGTCGCAAACTAAGACGAGCGGCAGCTCTGCATTGTACTGGATCAGGAAACTGTCCTCAGATAGGAGTTTTTTTACTGCCTCAAAAGCGGCCGCTTGCGGTTTCCCCCAGACCCATGGTACATTCTTTCCTAGGAGTTTGTGAAGGGGATCAGCGACCGTGGCCTTATCTCTTAAGAACATTGAGTAGAAATTGAGCAGTCCAAGGAAGGCTTGGAGCTCAGCTTTTGATTTGGGGGCTGGTGCGCTTTTGATGGCTCTCACCTTGCTTTCGGTAGGGTGGATGCCTGTGCCGTCCACCCTGTACCCCAGAAATTCTACCGAGGGGACCGCTATCCTGCACTTGTTCTTTTTAAGTCTTAGTCCCGCTTCTCTGAATCTGGACAGGACGTTCCGTACCCTGTCCCCTAGCTGGTGTTCGTCTTGGGCGCTGACTAAGACGTCATCGAAATATGGGACTACTCCCGGAAGTCCTTGCAACAGGCGCTCCATGGTGCTTTGAAATAAGCCGGGTGCGACGCTCACCCCAAATTGGAGCCTGGTGCATTTAAATGCACCCCTATGAGTCACGATCGTTTGCGCCTCTGCCGTGGCGTCGTCGACCGGTAACTGTTGGTAGGCTTGGGCCAGGTCTAATTTAGCAAAAATTTTTCCGGGGCCCAGGGAGTGTAGTAGATGGTGCACGATCGGCACCGGATAGGCGCTCGGCTGCAAAGCCTTGTTGATCGTGCACTTGTAGTCGGCGCAAATTCTGCTTGAGCCGTCGGACTTAACTGGGGTGACTATGGGGGTCTCCCACTTGGCATGGTCAACGGGAACCAACACCCCTTGCTTAATCAGTTTGTCCAGTTCTGCATCGATCTTTGGTTTCAATGCGAACGGCACTCGTCTGGCCTTCAATCTTACTTGGGCTACGTTGGGGTCTAAGTTTAGTGAAATAGGGGTCCCCACATACTTGCCCAACGTGTCCCTGAAAACGTCCTGGAACTCGGTCAGGAGGCTGTCTTTCAGGGTTGACTTGGACATCAGGTGGACGCCGGTGAAGCCCATGCCAAGGGCTCGGAACCACCCCATGCCCAGGAGGCTCGGCAGCTGTTTCGTGACGATGGTCAGCGGCAGGTCTCTTTCGTAGTCTCCGTAGGTGACCCGGAACGTGCCCACGCCTTCGAGGGGGACTCGGTTCCCCTGGTAGTCAAGGATGCGCAGTCTCTGTCTGGAGAGTTGATCCTTCCGGAACGACGGCAGGAGGGTCTTTAGAGTTGTCCACGACATGATGGAGAGAGCTGATCCGGTGTCGATCTCCATCGAGCACGGTCTTCCGTTGATCTCGACCACCGTGCTGACTTTGTCCTCGACCGTTGTGCTGGCCTGGTCGATGTGTATGCTGCGGCCATCTCGCGGTTCAAATTCGCGCCGTTTTTTCGCGCCGCCTTCTCTCGTTGGCTGCTTCTGGCGCGCTGATTCCGGTTGGCTGCGGCGCTCACGTGGTTTGAGTCTTCTGGGCAGAATGGCTCTGCAGACTCGCGCCAAGTGCCCTTTCTTCTCGCAACGCCTGCAAATAGCCTCTCTGTATTTGCAGGACAGTCTATCATGGTGCCCGCCACAGCTGGGACAGCTTCGCCGGGGGCTGCCAGTGTCTTTTCTCCGGTGCTCTGTTTGGAAGACGTCCTCATCCGACTCGGACTCCGAGCTGGATCCGGCGTCTTCTCTGTGCACCGGGGCAGACTTGGGGCTGTCCTTGCTGGTCAGCGGACGCTGTAGCGTTTCAGCGGCCTTTGTGGAGGCTTCGTGAGCCCTGGCTTCGTCAAGGGCCCCGGCAAGCGTCAGATCAGGCTTGGCGAGCAGACGCCGTTGCAGCCTAATGTCCCGAACACCACAGATCAGCTGCTCAAGCAACGCATCATCCAAGTCTCTGTAGTCGCAATGAGTTGCGGCTTTTCTCAGGCTGGCCATGTACGCGCTGACCGGCTCTCCCTCTCGTTGGACGCGCTGCCTCAGTTGGTATCGCTGCACGAACTTGGAGGGGACGGGAGCGTAGTGAGCCCGGAGAGTTGCCATCAGGGTGTCCCATGAGACTGTTTGAACCGGCGTTGGCTCACACAGTGACTCGGCCATCTCAAACACGTCCGGTCCGCAGTGGCTTAGGAATAGGGCTCTCTTTCGATTAGCCGAGAGGCCCTGCATGTCGCTGGCTTCTAACGAGCATTCAAACCTCGTTAGGTACGAGACCCATTTTTCGCGGGTCGGATCAAAAGGCTTGGGTGGAACGTAGGCAGACATGTCCGGTATGTCTCCTGTGGTTCGCCTCGTCGCCTAGCTGAAGCTCGTGGTCTCACTGGTTGGCTTCTTGTAGCCTCAATCCCACCTTCGTCGCCAATGAAGTGGTTCGGGAATGATGAGAGGCACAAGCAAGCAAGTGACAACAGCTCTTTAATATACAGTGAGACTTCAGCGAAAACTCAGGGGCTGCAGTCCTCCTTATATACAATCCAGGAGGGACTGTCAGCCAATCAGAAACGTATGCAGGTTTGAATCTCCCGCTTAAAAGTATCAATACATAACAAGATCCAGAAAAAGAAATGAGAAATTTAAAGGACAGAACAGAATAACAGTATTGGAAGCTACTTGGAGTCTTCTAGTCCAACTCTCTACTGAAGCAAGAAAGTCTATATCCTTTCAAAAAAAAATGGCTGTTTGAATAAGGAAAACTCTCACACCTTTAAAATTTCTACATAGTAACAGTAGCAGGTGGTTACTAGTAAATGGAAGAAGCCCTCGTATAAAAACCATAAAATGTGTTTTATTTCCACAGCCCATTGAGACCAGTTATGCCTCATTCTGATGTCAATTAATCATGAGCTTTGACTGAGACCCTGAGGGGAATATTTTGAGGCTGCAGTTAAATCAGTCACTTTGAGGGAAGCGCCTTTCGCTAGAGGCTTCTAAAGGAAAATCATTAAATCAAAGCCTTTTAAACAAGAACCATAAGAGTTTTCAGCACGCCACCTGAATAAACAGCATTCCCAGATTTGTGGTGCTCACAAACTTTTAGTAGCAGTTAATTAAAGCCAATATTTAGACTTGAAAATACAGAAAGAAAACAGAGTAGGAGAAGGAAAGACCAAACTGCCTTTGGCCATTTTATTTACTGGGCGCATTTTACATCTTCAGTAGTTCACCGTTAGGGAAATTAAAGGGAAGAATACATAAAATTATAAATCCAGATAACCCTTGAGTTAAGAATGCTTAGAGCCTCAGACCTCAACAAGTCCATCTTGTGAATGATCATTCTGAAGTCAATGGAACACTGTATCTTAGTACTGTCTATATATAGCTTTTTATATATAAATGCTAAAAAAGGTTGGGAAGATTAGGTAGGTTTGAACCAAACTAAGAGAGTATCAAGCCCTCCTAAAGATCTTTATGAACTTGGATCTAAAACCTGAAGGGGTTGGGAGCACATTTAAGTGCATATGCTGCTAAACCAACTTACAGTATGATCCTCTCCTTATTGCAATTCCTAATCAGAAGAAGATTTATAAGCATAGTGATTGCAGGGAAGCAAGGAAAGACAAATGTTTAGTGGGTATGACAACATCTTGCCTTACAGATTTCTGTCAGGCATCAGGCATCAGGACGCAGTATGCCATGGAAATATTTGCATCATGACTTCATGCTGTGTGCCTCATCTTTTTGGTATCATTGCAGTTTGCTGCAGATGCCACTGTTTATAGGTGTGTTTACTCTCCTGACGTCTGCAGATCTTAGTGTTTAATCAATCTAGTCTTACATTCTAATTCATAGAAGTGAAACTAGAGTTAGGAATTACATGGAGCCTATCTAGCCTAATACATTTTCCAATGCCCAATGCTGGATCCCAAAAGATGCCCATACAGCTTCTGATTAAACACTTATAATGAAAGAGAGTCCATCACCTTCTAAGGCTCTCTGCTCCATTGTTGAACAGTACATACCATTGGGATTCTTTTTCCCGGCTATCTAACCAAAATCTAGTCTTGTTTTTGTTTCACACATTCAACTTATTGTTTCTTCTGGAACAACCCTGAACACTTCTGTGGTATCTTCTATAAGATAGCCCTTCAGATATTTGAAGACAGCTATGATATCTTCTCATAGTTTTTTTCTTCTCCAGGCTAAATATAACCAATACCTCCAATCATTCTTCATGACCTTTATTATTCCTCTCCACTGTATTCTTCAGCATTTAATCACATATCTAAGAGAAGTTATAAGTGTAAAATAAAAATAACAATGACTAGACAATAACAATGACTAACAATAACAATGGCTTTTTTTATTTAAAAAGCAAAAGGAAAATAAAAGTATTTAGAAGTAAATTCTCCTTAAACTGGGAAATATAGTGCATCTAATAGCTTCCAGTTCCAAGCCAACTAAGAGATTACAAATACTAAAATTTCTTTTCTTAAGAAAAGAAAAAAATTAAAAATTAAAAAATAAATAAATTTTCTTAAAAAAAAATTAAAAATTTAAAAAAAACCCAAAAATGTAACTGAAGGATTGTATTTTCTATGGCAAGGATGTATTTTAATTATTGGCTCTAGCAGTCATTTTATCTATGATTCGTTCAACCTTCTCCCATTTCAAAGCCCTGAACTTTCTCTGATGTCATGCAAAAGTCACAGAGCTATTCCAATTATAGAAAGAACATTAGGGAGGAAGAAGAAAAAAAGGAAAATGGAAAGAATGAAAATAGATATGTAGCCTTTGGCAGTTATGTTTATGAGAACATCCATCCATGTCTGTGCGGGGTGACAGAACAATATCAATTTTGTGCTTGTGGCATGAATGGGAACAATCCAGTTCATAAACATTAATCCATTCAGATTTTATGCTGTTTCTAGAATTACAGAGCAAGAGTTTACAAAATGTAGTCTTTCTGAAATAACCTTTTTTTTAGAAAGATCACTTTCACTTATTTAGAAGTACAAGAAAACGTGTACGTTTGTATGTGTGAGAGAGTGATGTTTGTCTTCATCATACATATTGTATGAAGTATAAGTCGTCAGTGAGCTGATACTGCTCATGTGAGTTCACATTTTAGTTGAATTTTTTGCACCCATCAAGATATTTACAATTTAAAAAGCTAGAAATTATATTTAAGATTTCTCAAGGCCTCACTGATCTATGTTGATCCTAAGTAAATGCTCTCTAAGATCATCATGTTGCCCGCCTAATTATTTACAACCATCTCAGATTCTGGTTGAATGCCAGGATGATCACTTGCAGTAGTGGGTTCCTCCCAGTTCGGCCCGGTTCCACCGAGCCGGAAGCGGTGACAACCCCCCCCTGCCCCCCCCACATTATTCTTCCCTTTTATTTGGCTCCACCCCCAATCTATTGCTGCCTCCTGAATCTCAGCTGATGGGCTATAAGGAAAAAAAACTGTTTAAACTCTTGCCGCGGGGCTTCAAAGGGCTGCCCTACAGCTGATCAGTGTTAAAAGGCAGTGTGTGGTAGACCGGTGCCTCCAAAAACAAATGGGTAGACTGGTGCCTGCAAAAATAAATGGGTAGACCAGTGCCTCCAAAAACAAATGAGTAGACTGGTACCTCCAAAAACAAATGAATAAACCAGTACAGCTCTGCAAGCAGTTAAAAGCCTGGTAGACCAGTACCTCTGCTAAATCCTAAAGAATTGTCACATGACAATTCACACGCCCACAAAATAAGCCATGCCGCAGAACCAGTAGTAAAAAAATTTAGAACCCACCCCTGATCACTTGTGAACTGGTAGCTTAATTTCTGCTCATTCTTCCTTAACTTTTTTCACTTACGTATATATTTTATTTTGAGGTAATGTTCATATTTTTGAAGCATGGCTTCTGGCCTGGCTTTGTAGGTAGCGTCATCAGTCTGATGCCTTATCTCTACTTGGATGCTTAATATAGTTTAGATGTATATACACCTGGCTGCATCAATAATTTCATAAAGATAGGTACAAAGACAATATATACATTAAGATAATATGTTTATGAAAAAAAAACCTTGCAAATTGTCATGCAAAGCTTTCACTGAATGTTCATCTTTTTAGTACAAAAAAATTGAAATTGAAGGAATCTAACCGTCAAATACCACCATCCCTATTTTTTTCTCATGATGGAATTTAATATAACGGATATGATTTTCATTCAGACCAAACTCAAACTTTCTGAGCTTTCTAAAACGTGTGAAACCTCTACTTTTCCCTTTTTGAAGGCATATTTATATATAAGGCAAACTAGTTCAACAATACTTGTTGGAAGTTAACGCGCAACTCATCAGCTCTAACAATTCCAAATAACAGTATTGTTTTAAACATCACCAAAATGTATACATGAGTGAAATGAAAATAAACACCCATAACTTTCTGAATTCAAAATTTATGTATTGGTTACCAGCAACTTTTCGTAATGTTTTACATAGCACATGCCTCCTTCTTCATACAATCCCTGATCTCAAGTGGCAATACAGAAGAAAGTACAAAGACCAACTGCATGAGAAAAAAGAAAAATTCAATATTCAGTTGGATTATATAAAAAAAAACCGTTCTACATTTTTTTACATGCCTCTTGAGCTGAATTCTCAAGTGTAAAGAACTTGGGGTCAGGATTCATAAGGCATTGTAAGTATAAAAGGTAACTAGGTGAGTCTGTCAATTGATCCAGGCAAATGAACACTGTCACCATTGGAATTACTAAATTTTAAACATTGTAATAGCCTTGTGTGGTGGAGGCTGAGCAGAATGACTGGGGGAGAGCTCAGTTCAGGCATAATGGCTGAGGGAGGGCACAGAAAGCTGCTCCTTTCTACCCATCATTCACTGTTCGAGACAGCTGTCTCACTTGGCTTAATGATAGAGTTGACCCTTGCTGCCATTCATTTTAGCAAGGATATTGTTGGAGACCAGTCAAAATGAATGCAAGTTGAGCAACCGCATCAGGTCATCTGTTGCCATGAAGGCAGGGATCAGTAATATTCCCTACTAATGTTCCAATCCAGATACAATTATTTCAGCTCCCCTTCAAATTCCCCAGTGACTCGCTCAGCAGCAACCTGTCAAAAACGTGCCGTAGCTTTAGGTGTGAAGTACTGAGCTCATTGCAAAGGATACAGACTGAAACATTTACATTTAAATTGCAGTGCAAGTTTTCTGATTGTGTGTTTATAATTGTATAATATAAATACATGGTATTATTTCTGCAAGGACTATAGCTTTAAAAAAAAAATTAAGGCATGCTATAAGATATGTATGGAGGCTGAAGAGGATTAGACTTTGCTGGCCCAGATTTGTTAGAGATCTGTATCAGCAACAGATTGATTCAAGCTTAAATTCCTTGCATGAAATTTTGTGTAATTAATTCCTTTAATAGATATGATGGATTATGGCATGTGTTAATAAACCAACCAGCTCTACTTGCATGCAACAAAATATTGCAAATGATTTACAGACATGGATCGGATGCATATCCCTATCCACAATATTAGATTCATCCACCGAGCCAGTCCAGCAAGGGATTTTCATACCTCTCTTTCATTATTTCTCTCATTGTACTAACTAAGGCATCTAACCAATAATCCTTAAAACACTACAGCCCTGTTGGAATTTGCCAGAGGACTATTCTAAATATTCTATTTCTTATTGTGTCAACCACACACCCATGTAAAACCCCAAAGCAAGATGTGGGGTAATAGTTTTCTTTGGCTGCTGACATACAGAACACCATTATCTTTGATTTTAAAGGTAGTGTAATAGTGACCATTATTAGTAGCTGCTGATAGCTCTGTCCTTGTCAAATCCCTTTAAAAGCTGTAATGTGAGATCCATGCAATTGGATGCAGAATGCTGGATTTCAAGTTGCGTTTAACCACCAGTAGAAAATAATGCATACAGGAGTTCAGATTTAATTTTACAATCTAGCTGTGTGTGTGTGTGTGTGTGTGTGTGTGTGTGTGTATTTAGTTCTTCCATAATGACTTGAAATTTTCTCACTTTTAGTTAGTTTAGTTTAGTTTAGTTTATTGGATTTATATACCGCCCTACTCCCAAAGGACTCAGGGTGGTGAACAGCCACTAAGTAAAATACATATATACAAAATTTAAAAGCTGAATAAAACCGAATTAAACAGTTTGGCCCCAGACAGAATTAAAACACCCCAATAATTTAAAAACAAATTAAAATTTACATTTTAAAAGGAAAAGGGGAGAAAATGAAGATTAGGCCAGGCCAGCTGGATGGAATAAAAAGTTTTTGAGGGTGCGGCGGAAGGTCCGTAGGTCCGGAATCCTCTGTATCTCGGGGGGGGAGCTCGTTCCAGATAGTAGGTGCCCCCACAGAGAAGGCCCTCCCCCTAGGGGCTGCCAGTTGACATTGTTTGGCCGACAGCACCCGGAGGAGCCCCTCTCTATGAGAGCTTACCGGTCGGTGGGAGGCTATTGGTGGTAGCAGGCGGTCCCGTAAATAACCAGGTCCTAAGCCATGGAGTGCTCTAAAGGTGGTAACCAAAACCTTGAAGCGCACCCGGAAGACCACCGGGAGCCAGTGCAGCTCGCGCAGGAGAGGTGTTACCTGGGAGCGCCATGTCGCTCCCGTAACCACCCACGCGGCCGCACTCTGTGCCAGTTGGAGCCTCCAGGTGCTCCTCAAGGGGAGCCTTTTTGAGAAAAAGTGTGCCTCATTTCCCTCTCCCCCCTCCCCGATGTGATGTGATTCTTCCCCTTTCACTCTGAAATCTCTGCTAAAGGAAAATATATGCATTTTTAAATTAGTAAAAGAAAAAGTCAAGATAACCTATGTTAATTTTCCTGTAAGATTTGTTGGAGGCCTTTTTTTTAAATATGAACTAGCATACAGAAAGATTAACAATGCAGCATAATAAATGAGAAAATATTTAAATTTCCAACCAAAATCATGGAAACATGTCCTGTCTTTTCTACTGTATCAATATTTTCTCATTTCCATCTTGTTTTCGATAATGCAAGCTCTCATCAGCTGTAATGAACCTCTGGATTGATGGCTTGATGATTGATTGAGTTATAACATTCTGAAAGCTTCAACAAATATTTCTTTTTCTTTCTTTTTAACTCAACAGAACCTCCCACAGGAGCTTGGGTTTTTTTTCCCTTTTATCTCTTGGAGTGAGTTTAGCGACAGGCACATATAGCAAGTGAACACAAAATATCCTGGGAACTGCTCAATGGCCTTCAGATCCAGCTATGACATTTGATTCTCAGGACTCTCTGTTGAAAGCCACTGTAGAAGGAATCTCAATTTTTTTAAGAGATACAAATCAAGGATGTGTGTGGGTGTGAGATACTGGAGACCAAGTTTGAAATTTTGGATTTCTGGTCCATAGGAATAAAACAATAACGTTTTCTTCTTTTCTCAAGTCATAAGAATCTTTGTCCCTGTTTCTTCTTTCTTCATCAAGTCCCATAGGGAAAATCATTGTGGGTTGTAAACTGAAGGACTTATAAATTGGTGGAGATGACTGCTTACAATTCATGGCTGTATTATGCAGCAAAAATAAATATGTGCAAAGTAAATCTTTGGAGGAAGTATGGAAAGTCAAATTAGCTTGAAACAGCTCTCATTATTAGCATTGATGAGCATTTTCCCCTTGAGGACTTTTAAAAATCTGTTTAAATTTTGTCTGATTTTTTTTTTAAGACTACTGCTACTAATAACAGGTATCACTCTGAGAGTGAGGTGTGTGGTATCTAAATTTGCTAATAAATTTCAAAATGGCATTAATCATGTTGATGAATTTTCCACTGTTTCATAGGCCTGTTGTCTTTATGGAGTTTATTGAGAGAAAATGACAATCACTCAGGGGTGAAATCTAAAATTTGTTAATACCAGTTCTGTGGGCGTGGCTTGGTGTGGGTGGGGTAAGGTGACTGGGTGGGCATGGCCAATTTTTTACTTTTAAAACCATTTTTTACATGTAAAACCATGTAAAAATATGCTTTCAAAAGGCTCTGACGATCCCAGCTGAGTTGCCTGGTCGGCAGGCAACTCAGCTGGGATCGTCAGAGCTTGGCTCGTCAGAGCCATTTAAAAGAAAAAAAAGGCTCTGATGATCACGCGGCTCAGCTAGGCATGGGGGGCGGGGACAGGGATTTTTGCTACCGGTTCTCTGAGCTGCCCGCCGCCATCGCTACCTACTTGCCCGAGCCGGTCCAAACTGGGAGCATTTCACCTCTGCAATCACTATAAACAAAAACAAGGGTGGGGCCCATATTATGGAATAAATCACAGTCGAAATTTCATTTCATTTATTAAATTTTTATACCGCCCCTCTCCCGAAGGACTCGGGGTGGTGAACAGCCAGGATTAAAAAACATACAATATAAACATTAAAATAAAGGAGACTTCCTCTTTGTTCAAGTAAAATAAAATTTTCCATAGGTTCAGTGAAAGAAGAGTAGACCTGAAATGGAAAACCACCACATCTCTAATGGTATGGCCTACTCTGAGGAAATCTTCTTTTCTTCTTCTCTACATAGAGTGTACAGATAGATTTTGTCTGTCATTCTGACATTATTTTATGCTCAGTGTGAAAGGGAGAATAGGAGGCAGAAGGAAGGAAACCAGAACAAATTAAAAAAATAATAATAAACTAGACTTATCAAAACAAATGGTGTACCATTTCATTCATTAAAATGATAGACCAAAATACATATAACATTGTTTAAAGATGAATAACATTGTTTTAAAATGGATGGTCCTGATGCTGTTAGCCTTTCACAAGGGACTCAAGAGCTGGTGGTTCTCCATGAATTTTGGGCCAGGAAATTTCAGACTTGAAAATCAGGCCTACACATGAAGATTCAGTTAAAGTGATTTATTATGAAAGCCTATGCTCAAGTATCTTCTCAATTAATGGTCAATACCTGAGTTAGATAAGGGCCAACTGTACTCAGGAGTGGTTGGATTTAGTTCACTTGTGGCTAACTAATGATTCTAGGCTGATCCTACTTTTCACTCTGCCTCCAGGTTCTGCCATTCCATCTTCTACAGAAATTTAAGTGAACTCTGCTGATAATTCTGCCTTTCTCAGTTGGGTTTATTACTTTGGCTTCAGGGGTCATGTTTTATATGCCCAAGTGTAATTTTAATGTCCACAATGTTGGATGGCCATATAAATCATCAATAATAAATAAGTCACTACAAAGAAGCCACTCCAGGCTTTCCCTCAATCATAGCTGGTATAGCAAATCTGGCTCTGCTAATTGAGATCTCCATATTCAGATCAGAGGTTGAACAAGAAGAAAATAAGTCCAGTTTCCTCAACCTTCAGACAACTTTGCCTGGTTGACTGAGAACCTTAATTGGCATATGCATTTTAGAGAAGAAACCTGAGGGAAGAATTGGAACATTCCAACGATTCTCTGACTAACTAACTTGCTCTGACTGAAAAAGCTGCTTGGATGAGCAATGAAATGTCTCAAACTAACAAGAAAATAATTATAGTTGCCATGACTCAGCATTCAGACAAATTTGCCTGGTTGACTGAGAATCTTCATTGACATCAGAGGTTGAAGCAGGGGGGAAATCCAGCAGGTTCTGACAGGTTCTGGAGAACTGGTAGTGGAAATTTTGAGTAGTTTGGAGAACCAGCAAATACCATCTCTGGCTGGCCCCAGAGTGGGGTGGGAATGGGGATTTTGCAGTATCCTTCCCCTGGGAAGGGGTGGGAATGGAGATTTTGCAGTATCCTTCCCCTGCCATGTCCACCAAACCATGCCCACCAAGCCACACCACTCCTACCAAGCCATGCCCACAGAACCAGTAGTAAAAAAAAAATTGGATTTCACCATTCAGTTGAAGTACTCATACTTGGTCCTGCCCAGATAATGTGTTAAATATGAGATGAGCCCAAGTGTCAACAACACAAGGCTCACAGTCTCACCTTTATCACAGAGATCCTACTAGAATAGAATATAGAACAGAATTCTTTATTGGCCAAGTGTGACTGGACACACAAGGAATTTGTCTTTGGTGCATATGCTCTCAGTGTACATAAAGAAAAAAATAAAATATATTAGTCAAGAATCATAAAGTACAACACTTAGTGATAGTCATAGAATACTAATAAGCAATCAAATCATACTAGGAAACAATAAAACAATATAAGTTGTAAAGATACAAGCAATGTGGTTATAGCCATAAGTGGGAAGAGATAGGTACTAGTAAGGATGAGAAAAAGAATAGTAATACAGTCTTAGTTAATTTGACAGTGTTGTGGGAATTATTTGTTTAGCAGAGTGATGGCATTCAAGAAAAAACTGTCCTTGTGTCTAGTTGTTCTGGTGTGCAGTGCCCTATTGTATATACTGTGGTTTTGAGGGTAGAAGTTGAAACAATTTATGTCCAGGATGTGAGGGGTCTGTAGATATTTTCACAGTCCTCTTTTTGACTCGTGCAGTATACAGATCCTCAATGGAAGGTAGGTTGGTAGCAATTGTTTTTTTCTGCAGTTCTAATTATCCATTGAAGTCTGTGTCTGTCTTGTTTGGTTGCAGAGCCAAACCAGACAGTTATAGAGGTGCAGATGACAGACTCAATAATTCCTCTGTAGAACTGAATCAGCAGTTCTTTGGGCAGTTTGAGCTTTCTGAGTTTTTCATGAGCATGTACATGAGTATTCATGAGCATCACTGGTAAAATCTGTCTCCAAAACAGCTGATGAAAGGATAGTATCACAACAGGCTGAAGTAAAAGCTGATATTTTTGGATGCAAGAGTAGGCAGGAATAATATCAAGTCTCACTAGCATGTAGTACCATGGAACCCAGCTAAAATCATTATGCATAACTGATGCATAACATGTCAATATCTCTGTCGCATTGATTGAATAATAATTTGGTCTGTTCAAGTCCCAAGAGGCTAATGCATTGGGAGAGTCCACAGTACCTTAAGGTGGAACAAATGATTTTCATCCAGAGGACTAAAATTTATCTTGGAGTAAGGGGAATAAGAAGACGAAGGGTAAGGGGAAAGGAAGAAAAGGAGAGAGGGGGGGGGAGATGGAAGAGGGAGAGAGGAAGGAGGAAATTCAGAAAAAAATGTTCACAATGGGGAGAAAAAAATCCCACATGGAGAATAAAAGAGTGAACTCTGCAGTTGATGTTGCATAGAAGTAATAAAGAGAGAGCTCCTTATGAGTATGAATTTTGATCTGGCATAATCATGAATGAAAAAGCTTTTTTAATTGCTGTAAAGCGTTACTCAAAATACTCGGGGAAAATAAGAAACGTACCAGAAGTACAACAAGCAATTTTAATTTAACTTGCTATGCTTTTAAATTGCTTGAGATGTTATTGTTAAACAACTCTGCTGCTTTCCTTTAATGATATCTTTTTGAAAATATTAATGTTGTTTATTATAGGGTAACATTCTGATTAACATAAACATGAGCACAACCACTGAAAACAATGAAGCAATTACATATCACAGCTAATATAAGCTCTTTTAACTTGAAATTGGACTTAATCATTAGCACTTCATTTTGAATTCTATCCATGAACTTTGGAAACCATCTATTTATAAATGAGTAATATATAAAAGTATTAATGTAATAAATAATAGCATGTTCTAAAAAATGAAAAACACCTCTGATCTTATTTCTTTAGATAGTGATAAAATATAAATCCTATATATAGATGGTGCATGACTTATAAGCATTCCTGTAGCAACCATTCAAAGTTATAAAGGCACTGAAAAAAGTAATTTATGAGTGGTTCTCACATATACAACTGTTGCAGCATCCCCACAGTCATGGGATAAAAATTTGGGCACTTGGCTACTGGCATGTATTACAATGGTTGCAACAGTTTGGGGTCACAGGATTGGCATTGTGGCCTTCCCAGCCAGCTTCCAACAATCAAAATCAATTGGGAAAGCTGGATTAACTTAATGATTGTGTGATTCATTTACCGATAATTGCAATGATTCACTTAGCAGCCACTTAGCAAAAAAGGTTATAAAATTAGGCTCAACTCTGAGCTGAGTCAATTTGATGACTTTTTCCTTTCCTTTATGGCCTTCCTTAGCAATGGGAATTCTGATCCCAAATATGTTTCTAAATTGGGGAGTATCAGGGGTATCAGGGAAATGTCCGAAAAATCAAAATGGAGAGCATAGCCAAACAATCAAAGCCTCATCCCTGTTTATCATGCATCTTCCATCTTGACTTTCTTGACTCCATCTGCAGACACCTCTGCTATATGTTTAGGAACTAGATATCTGGCAGACCACCATTTTCCTTGTGCATTAAAACATAGTGTTGAAAGGCTACTTAGGTTGCTGCAATTTCTGCTTTGTAATGCTTTATTTGTACAATTAGACAACCCATGCCCACCTGGGTCATTATTTCAGAGATATTTCCTGAACCAGCATAACCATGAGTGGGCAAAAAAGCATTGGGAGCAGGAGTGTCTTTCGACTTCCTACCAGCTTCCCCACTGCGTTTCTTTGTGGGAAGTTAACAGAGAACATCAGAAATCTCACTGCCTCCCTCTCTTCCTTAAATTTCTGTGATCTTCCCCATTTACTTCCTTGTGAGAAGCTTGCAGAGAAAAAATAGGGAAGTCAGCAGGAAGCTGCAAATCCAAAGCCAGTAGGCAGGTAAGTGTTTGCTGCCAAGTGGGGGAGGAAATAGGGTGCATGTGGGGTATGGGTCAGAAAAAATGCTTGGGGTGTACAAGATGTGCCATGTAGATCAGGTAGGATATCATGTGGGTCAAGTAAGTGCACATTGAAAAGGGTGCATGGGGAGGGTGTCACAGGTTTGTGAGAGGTGCTGCATGAATCAGAGAAGATACACAGATTGGGAAGAACACCCAGAGGGCAATGAGGGTCAAAAGGGTCCATGAGGTTTACAGGTGGGTGTGAGAGGTGTCATGTGAGTCAGGAAAGGTCAGGGACAGTGAATGGTGGGGTGCAAAAGGTGATGCATAAGTCATGGAAGGCGCATGTGGGGCGGCACAGATCGGGTACTCATTTTATGGACCTCAGAAGGATGGAAGGCTGAGTCAACCTTGAGCTTGGTAAGGTTTGAACTGCTAAATTGCAGGCAGCCGGCAGGCAGCAGAAGTAGCCTGCAGTACTGTATTCTAACCACTGCAGCTCTTATGTTTTAGATGCTTTATTCAATGCTATAGGTACGCAGACAAGATATCTCTTTGATAAAGTGTTTCATGAAGGATGGACTTTAACATGTGAGCAAACTTTGAATAACATCCATTATTTTTCTGTTTATTGTTTTTTTTTACATATTGGGAAATCATTTTTGTGAAAAAACAAAACCTAAAGCCTGCTGAAATATAAAAACTCATTCTTCTTACCCCAATGAAGTGTTTCAAGTTTAAGTACAATAGAAATGTACATCTTGGTAAATCTTATTAAAGGATAAATATCAGCAGTTGCTAAGTGAGATTTCCTTCAACCAAAAACTCTTCTTTGGAAATGCTTGCATTCTGACATGTGACAAATTGCTGCAACAAATGCTAAATAGTTAAATGGACAGGTGATGGATAGCCTCATAAGCTTGCAGGGCAGCTGGTGTAAGATACTAATTGGTTCTGTGGAACTGGTTATAGTTAATAAATTCACTTGAGAGAAGTTTTCTGGAGATGGAGGGGGGGACAAGGTTTCCTTTTTCTTGGTTAGACATCTAAAAAAAAATGCAGTGCTTAAGGTGACAAACCACTTAGGACCTATTATGTCACCAACCATGTTAATTTAACCCATAATGTCCTTTGTTACTTTTCATAGCTAAAAACTTTCCATCTAAGTCATCATTCATGAATTATAAATCTGATCAGGGAGCGTTGCCTCATGTGAACAGATCTATTTCTAGAGCTGTTTACTCCTGTGTCTAGATCTGTGTCTGTTCGGAATTTCCAATCTCTTTAAAATAAGTGGCTGTCTTAATGGTCTTCCATGTAGGAGAAATGAAGATGGCTAAGCCTCACAAGCAATGCTTCCCTGTAGCAGTCCCATGTTATGGGACACTTAATCCCCAAGATGAAACTGGCATCCTCTTTGATGGCCTTCCAGAAATGGTTAGAGACATACTTGTTCTAGAGGACCTATGGGGATTGAACGCTTGCTGTTACACTTACTGCTTTTATGGTTGCTTGCCTTTTTATTGGCTTTTATGTTTTTATTCTGTTCTTAAGTTTTTTATGTTGTAAGCCACCGGGAGACATTTGGGTTAAATCCAGCAGTATACAAACACATAAACAAACAAATACTGTTTTGGAGAACATAAACAATGATCAGAATCTCATACCATGATTAAATGTGTTCCAAACACACCCAGTTGCACAGTTAAAATGGTGAACAGAAGTGATAGAAAGGAAGAGGAAGAGGAAAAGCAAAGTATAGAGACTTTATCTGACAGATATTGAGAATATTCCTTACAGTGAGCTTTGCAAAAGGAATGCTAGCTAGTTAGCTAGTTAGCTAGCTAGAAACACAATAAAAACAGAAAGGTTTGGTTCACCACCCTTAAAACTAGAAGGTACATACCTGTGCTTGGCTGGCTTCCCTTTGTCTTTTCCCATCAGAACTCTAGACATCTCTTCATGTTTCTTCAACTTTTGGACCTGGTAAATCGTGGTTCTTTATGAGATCCACAATGACAGGGAATGCACATGGATGTAATCCAATGCAGGGTACTTGCCATGTTTATTCCAAACCACAACAAAAATCTCTGCCACACTATGAAAACCACAAACTCTATCTAAAATTGCGTTGAGTCCATCAATTCTGGGAATATGAAAACCAGAGGTGGGTTTCGACAGGTTCTGACCAGTTCTGGATAACTGGTAGTGGAAATTTTGAACAGTTCAGAGAACCGGTAGTAAAAATTCTGACTGGCCCTGCCCCCATTTATTCTCTGCCTCCCAAGTCCCAGCTGATCAGGAGGAAATGGAGATTTTACAGTATCCTTCCCCTGCCTGTTCTGCCCCAGCTACGGACCCCAAAGAATGCAGCACACACAAAGTCCGTACAAACCTTAATTTACTAATTAAAGACTACTAATGAGCTTTCTTAATAGTTGTTCGAACACAAGTACAATAAATCAGTCTTTTCTGAACAAGGGCTGTTAATTTAACTTCATTAACAGCCAACAAGAATTCAAAGAATAATAACCCAGTTCTGAGGCACAGTATTTCAGATAACCATAATCTTACTGTGGTTGGCAGAATGCCCAGAAGCAATTTGCAGGAAAACTGTTAAGAGAGAAACAAGAGCCAAATCAAATGTTTTCTCTAATCAAGACGCGAAGGAATTTGAATGAAGTTGTTTCCTGAAAATTGCATCAGTCGCCGTTCTTCCTTAAATAGGCTAGGGGAGTGGCCAATTAGCCCCAAGCCTTACTCTCGAGGAGACCTCCTCCTGAGGAGCCATTCCTGCCTTTTCGCAGCTCTACGCACTCGTGCATGAGAAGAGGCTCCTCCTCTTCTTCCTCTTCACTTATGGGAGGTTCTGGAGGTTCTGAAGGCCCTGGCTGAATCACCGTCTCTGGCACCACATCTTCTCCAGCCTCCTCATTGTCCAACTCGAGTGCCAACTGCACAGGCTGCTGGTGCAGACCACACCAGCCTCCTCGCTGTTGGAATCAGCTACTAACTGCACAGGCCGCTGATGGGCCACAACACTGCCACGCCCACCAAGCCACACCCAGCAGGCCATGCCATGCCCACCAAGCCACACCCACAGAACCGGTAGTAAAAATATTTGAAGCCCACCACTGATGAAAACCATAAAAAATAACCATCCACAGCTTTCAAGGTGATACAAGCCACTTCTTTTAACATTCACATACTAATTCATGTTTCAACATGCAGAGAGATTATCTGACAAATCTCCTAGAGACATAATATTTTCTTAATTTTTTTAAAAAGCCATGACCTAAGAAGACAGATTATGGCAGGAAAAACAATTCCATTCCCCCCCCCATCTAATTCTCACCTCCCTTGCATCTTGCAAGTGATATACAGGCTCCCAGTAAAATCGAAAGATTGTTAGTTAACAAAAAGAGAATAATAACATCTACAACTTTAAGTTAATGCTTTGGTGGGAATAATATCTCTATGATCCTAATCAAATCCATGCCATTGTCAAACTATTTCTGTATATCATCTATACACATGTGTAAGTGCTGACCCAGTACCTAGAAGTGGGATAGGTTCAGTGGTGGGATTCAGCCGGTTTGGGCCGTTTCAGGCGAACCAATAGTTAAATTGCTGGCTGGACCCTCCCCTCCCTGCCCCTTCCAGGAGTCCCCCCGTGGCCCATTTTTGCTCCCAGGATTCTTGAGGGAGACCTCCTAGGCCCAAAATGGGGCATGGGGTGGCTCCCCCCTATGGCCTGTTTTTGCACCCAGGAGGCTGTAGGGAGGCCTACTAAGCCCAAAATGGGGCATGGGGGGCAGCGATGCCCCCCCACAGCCTGTGTTTGCTCTTGGGGGGTGCAGGAGGCCGATTGCTGCCTGTCACACCCCATGGCCACACACCTCATGGCCACGCCCACCTAGCTGGTCATTAGGGCAGAGAACTGGTTGTTGAATTATTTGAATCTCACCACTGGATAGGTTAGATGAAAAACTGGAACATGCAGCTGAATCCTCCAAAGGCATAGGCACTGTCTGTTGGCAGTTCATTTATCAAACAGTTAAGGGACTTCCATAGTTTGAATTTAATTTCACTAAAAAGAAGTCAAACAGTCTGAGTGTATTCCTAGAACCATCTTTTAAAATGGAAGCACAAATGGTCTTTTTGGAATGAAGAGCTTTTTTTCTTTCACTACTTTCAATACTTATCATCTTGGATCATTTCTGGACATTTATCATTTGGCCCCAGGGATTAATATACAATATATTGTCAACTTCAGGGCTGAACAATTGCAGTATGATGAATTGTAGGTCTACCCTGGAATTGGGCTCAAAAGCTTCAACCAGTCCAAACTGCAGCAGCTGGTTTGCTGAAAGAGTCTCCCTCCTGTAAGTGTATAATATTTATTCTGAAAGCATTGAACTGGCTACCCCTTTGCTACAGAATTCATTTCAAAGCATTGCAACAATATGCAACACCATGTAAAATTGCCTGCTGTCTTCTATATCTGCCAAGCAGCCCCATTTTAACAGAGATGCTCTCTTGAGAATTCTGCATCTGCCAGCAGTTTGCTTTCTCATGAGTCAGCAGAGAGCGTTCAAGGCACAGTTCTGGAATTCCCTTCCTATGGCATCATGTGGTTGTCACTTAGTCTATTTTGGGTTAGAGGAACCCCTTCAGCCTTCCAATCTATCCTGATCTTGCCTGGTATATGAGTTTTTAGATTCAAACATATTTTTTTTTTAGAAATTTGTTCTGAATTATTAATATTTTATTTGGTCTAGTTTATTGTAAACAGTCTTTTACTAATTTGTCACTTTGAAGTTTGAGTTTTATGCATAAATACAGGAGGACCTTCAGTACAATCTGTACAGTTCAGTGGTGGGTATCAAATTTGTTTACTTCCGGTTCTGTGGGTATGGCATGGTGGGCGTGGCAGGGGAAGGTTACTGCAAAATCCCCATTTCCTCCCAATCAGCTGGGACTTGGGAGGCAGAAAATAGATGGGGGTGGGGCCAGTCAGAATTTTTACTACCGGTTTTCCGAACTACTCAAAATTTCCTCTACCGGTTCTCCAGAACTGGTCAGAACTTGCTGCAACCCACCTCTGGTATAGTTATCCATAGTCTTTTGCAGCTAGGATACATGCCAAAAAATAAAATAGACACAGGAAAAAAAGAGAGAGAGAGAGAGCAGGCCGACACATTAAATTCATCCGTGCAATGCTTTCAAACACTCTCCCCGCCCCGCAAGTCATAATGAAATAGGCAACATACAGGTTTGTTAAATAAATACAAATAAATAAATCCACCTGGAGTGGAGAAAACTGCAGTGCCACATGTAGATAACAACCAACATTATGCAGAATCATTCATAGTTTTATGCAAGGTATATTGTACTCAGCATAAACACCTGCTTTCCCTTACAGTACATGAAGTTTAAAGTACAATCTACTGCAGAAACTGTTATAAATTAGAGAATTGCTCCCCACCATTTTTAAATTGGAAGCAACTCATACCTTGTGAAATGCAGCACAGCAGTTTGCACTGTTTTTCAAAACAAAGGTAGCGGGCTTCCTATTAATTTCATTACAATGGTTGTCACCCCTATTCTTATTTATACTGGTATTTTATATAATTATGATCAAGTGAGTCAGTTTTAAGAAGGCGGAAGGAACGTTTGTTATTTTGATACAAAATCAAATCTAAATAAACTAGGTTCTCCACTGTTTAGCATGCAGGTTTCTTATAACAAAATAATGTTTAAGCAGTGTTTCATTGTCAAGGGCTAAGTTTATAAGAAGAGGAGTGCTAGGTTTAGATTGTGGTTATAGACTGAATGCTTCTCATTACAAGTAGTCCTCAACTTACAACCGTTCCTTTAGTGATCATTCAAACTTACAACGGCAGTAAAAAAAGTGACATATGATCATTTTTCACACAACCGTTGCAGCATTGCGATGGTCACATGATCAAAATTCAGACCCTTGGCAACTGGCATGTATTTATGACGGTTGCAGTGTCCTGGAGTCATGTGATCATCTTTTCGACCTTCTGACAAGCAAAGTCAATGGGGAAGCCTGATTCATTTAACAACTAGCACTGATGATGTTCTCTAGTTTAGGTAATGAAATGCCCAAAAGAAAACAACCAAACTCAAAGAGCACCGAAGACCCCTCGCTTAACAACTGTGCTACTAGCTTAACAACTACAGTGATTCATTTAACAGCTGTGGCAAGGAAGGTTGTAAAATGGAGCAAAATTCACTTAACAACTGTCTCACTTAGCAATGGAAATTTTGGGCTCACTTGTGGTTGTACCTGTATACTTTCAAATCTGTGTGCATATGTATATAGGAGAACACTGGAGTTGGGATCCATTTCAGAAAGGAAAACATGACATTCAACCTGCTCTAGCATTATAGTCCAAAAGAAAGATCTGCTAGCAATTAACCTGGTTTGTGATTCAGGAGGCATTACTGCAGTTATGATTTTTAAAAAGTACTAATTCTTTTTATTTCCTTTTACAATGGAATTTTGATCACAACATGATATATATATGTGTGTGTGTGTGTTTTTCCTCTAGCCAGAGTTTCCCTACGTAACCAAGGTTTTTCTGCAGACCTAGCTCAGTAGAATCACAACCACTCGATTCTGGGCTTTTTTCTTTTCTGGTAGCCAGCAAGTTCTTCCTGCTAGGTGGGAGACTTATATAGATCTATTTCTAGCTCGTTTGCTTTCATCAGTAAGCCACACCCACATCTTATGTATCCTCCCTGTAAAGGTATAGTATCTGTTTTCTTACTTCTTCGTAGGGTTTATGTGTGTTTTTCCTCTAGCCAGGTTTTCTAGCCAAGTCTCCCACCTAGCAGGTTCCTCTAGCCAAGTCTCCCACCTAGCAGGAAGAACTTGCTGGCTACCAGAAAAGAAAAAAGCCCAGAATCGAGTGGATATGATTCTACTGAGCTAGGGCTGCAGAAAAACCTTGGTTACATAGGGAAAACCTAGTTAGAGGAAAAACACACATAAACCCTACGAAGAAGTAAGAAAACATATATATATATATATATATATATATATATATATATATATATATATATATATATATATATATATATATATATATCTCCAAGTCCTTCCTACGTATTATGTGTATTAATTATGTGTATTAAAGAGAAATACACATAAAGCCTACGAAAAGGAAAGAAAACATATATATATGTTGTTTTTCTATCGAGACACCTGATCTACCCCAACATGTGGGGGGGGGGCATTCTGCTCCCTTTCACCTTTCAGCTCCAATCCAGAAGCCCTCAAGCAGTCACATTCACGACAAACCATTTTATACCAAATTTATATTTTGCTGATAAAGAAATAAAGGGAGACTAGTATAGATCTATTTCAAGCTATTTAGCTCTCATCAGCTAGCCATACCCTTACACGGATTCGAACTTGGGCTTCCTGCATGTTAGGCAGTTGAATTAACCTCTGAGCCACAAATTCATCATCCTGAGCTAGGGGAAAGATTAAGTAATCTTTCTTAATCTTAATCTTAATCTTTCCCCTGGCTCAAGATGATGAAGGGAGGAGAACTTGTGGCTGAAGCTAAATAGCTTGAAATAGATCTATACTAGTCTCCCCTTATTTCTTTATCAGCAAAATATAAATTTGGTGTATATATATATATATGTCTTTTTTCCTTTTTCGTAGGCTTTTATGTGCATATTCTTTCTAGCCAGGTTTTACCTACGTAAACTTAGTTGTTCTACAGCCCTAGTTCTGTGAATGAGATTTCACAGAACTAGGGCTGTAAAACAACTTAAGTTTATGTAGGTAAAACCTGGCTAGAAAGAATATGCATATATATATATATATATATATATATATATATATATATATATATATATATATCACAATAAAAATAATATTTCCTGTTCATTCGTAATTTGAAATGTAGAGTTTTTTTCAGTAGAAGAATATGCAGCAACCCCATTTGTCTGAAGTGTCCTTGATGGATCCCAGCATTATCTTGCAATTATCTGATAGAGTGACAGAGGAGGCTGAATTGATTTGGAGCTGAATTTTTTCAATACCTTCCCATGATAACAATTCTAACTTCAAATAAGGAGCAGATAAGTACTTTAACATAACTTAACAGCTATCATGATAAAAAAAATACTGTAAACTGGATTTATAGCTATTCTATTCTCAATATCATTTTCCTCCTGAATTAATAATATTTTATGGTTCCCTAGTAAAAATGTACATTATCTTAAAAACAAAAGCATTAACACCAAAAATAGAAGCTATTCACTAAACAGATATAAATTTCCAATTACATTTTTCTACCCATATAAAAGACACTGACTAGACCAGGGGTCTGCAAACTTAAACACTCAAAGAGCCATTTGAACACGTTTCTCACAGAAAAAAAACACCAGGAGCCACAAAACTGGGGTGGGCGTGGCCAACTCAACATCACTCACTCCCAGTCACATGCCCCCCCCCCAAGCCACACCTACCCAGCCAGGTCATTAGGGCAGAGAACCAGGAACCAGAAAACCCTTCTCTCCCGTTGTGAACATTTTTTTTCTGAATTTCTTCCTTCCTCTCTCCCCCCCCCTCTCTCTCTGTCATCTATGTCTCTCTATCTTCCCCTCTCCCTCTCTATCTTCCCCCTCTCTCCCTCTGTATCTCTTTATGTCTCTCTCTCCCTGTCTCCCTGTCTCTCCCCCTCTCCCTGTATCTCTCTGTATCTCTCTCTCCCTCTCTCCCTCTCTATCTTCCCCTCTCTCCCCCTCTGTATCTCTCTCTCCCCCTCTGCCTCCTTTGTATCTCTCTCTGTATCTCTCCCCCTCCCCTCTCTTTGTATCTCTCTCTGTATCTCTCTCCCCTCCCCGTCTCTCTCCCCCCTCCCTTTCTCTGTATCTCTCTCTCCCCCCTCTCCCTTCTCTCTCCCCCTCTCTCTTCCCTTCTCTCACCCCTCTGCATCTCTCTCTCTCCCCCGTCTCTCTCTCTCCCTGTCTCTGTATCTCTCTCTGTGTGTGTGTGTCTCTCTCTCTATGTCTGTCTGTCTGTCTGTGTGTGTGTGTCTGTCTATCTCTGTCTCTGTCTCTCTCTGTATCTGTGTCTGTGTCTCTTCTCACTCTCTCGGAAAGCCCAGCGAGCTCTCCTTGGGGCTCTTCACTACTCCTTTTCTTTTTTCTTTTGGAAATCCGGGCTGGCAGAGGCTTCCCTTCAAACAACCCTCCTCCTCCTTCTCCTCTCGTGACCCCCTGGCCAGCTGTGGCAGGGCCGGAAGTGTGCACACAAGTGGGGAGACCCTCCTCAAGCAAGCCGGCGGGCTCGGTCAAATTGCAACCGGCCAGGGGGTTGCAAGAGGAGAAGGAGGAGGAGGGTCACCTGAAGGGAAGCCTCTGCTGTGCTTCGCACTCGTTCCTCAGCCAGCCCAGATTTCCAAAAAGAAGAAAGAAAAGGAATAGCAAGGAGCCCCAAGGACAGCTTGCCAGCTTGGCCCAGCCTCGGCTTTCCTGACCCCCAGGGTGGGTAGGCAAGGTTCAGCGGGGTCAGCCCCCTTTTCCTGCTGCCCTGAGCTTCTTAAAGCCATAGCTGGGCGCTGCGGGCCTGTACCACTTTCCGTTGTCCCCCCCCTCCTGGACTCCATTCTCACCCTGCCAGCCCTTGTGTTAATGAAGCCGGCATCAGGCCAGTGCCAGGCCAGGTCGGACCAGTGTCTTGGGTGGAGAGCAGGTTGCACAGATGTGTCCGAGGCATGCCCAACACCAACAAGGGCCCGAAGAAGCTCCAGCATGAGTGAGGCACCGGAAAATCAGCCCCGGCTGCTTCTCTACCCCCCACCGTCACCCTTACCTTCTCAGGCCAGGCGAGGAGTGACTGGGAGGGGAGGGCAAGGGGTGGGGTCAGCCAGTAATGGCACAGGGAGCTGCAGCAGAGGGTCCAAAGAGCCGCAAGCAGCTCTGGAGCTGCGGGTTGCCGACACCCGGACTAGACCAAAGAAAAGAGGTACAGAAAATACAACCATAATGTTTAACAATCAGCTTTTTTGATCTTTTCAACTCCCTACTCCCTTATATTTCTGAATCCTAACTCAAAGATGAAGTATAAGGTTTCGGCAAATTAGGTCCATGTTTAATATTTTTGATAAAGATTTTCTAACTTACTATTGTAGTTGAGACAAAAGTTTATTGCTGGTCTATTCACTTCTATGCCAGGTTTCCTGAGGGAGCACAATATGTCTTGGACAAATATCAACATATTATTTACCTTTACACAATCAGGTATCCCTTTAAGTGTTGAGAAATGTTCCACTAAGCCCCCTGAGTTTTGAAGTACTTTATCGGTTCTATTTAATTTAATAAGTTTTATTCAGTTTTGGTTGCTGACCTGTAATAAAAAAATTGATTTGATTTGATTGAGTTTTGAAATATGATCCACTGAAGCCTTGAACAAACTTTTTCTTGACTCCAAAGAAGATTTAGAACATCTCTGGTGATAATAAAGAATTTCCTTCTTCAGCTATTGTATTTTCCTTCCACAGATATTTGAAAATACAAGCAACCTGTTTGATTGACATTATTCTGTCAATCATTTTCTATTCAGTGTAGTGTGACAGTTCATAAAAAAGTCAGTCTTTCTCATTCATCTAATGTAGGGACGATCCCTTTCTTTTGTAGGGATATTGTTTTCCATACAAGGCATTATGCTCTATGTTGCAGACACAGGATGCAAAACTATAAAATATCTTAAGAATCCCCAATTACTTCTTCCTGTTATTACCAGGGTGTGTGTTGGCTCAGCGGTTAAAGTCGTTGAGTTTGTCAGCTGGAAAGCTGACTCCCTGGGTTCGAAACCAGAGTGCCGCATCAGGGGATGAGCGCCCATTCCTTGTCCCAGCTCTTGGTCACCTACTAGTCTGAAAGCATGCTAATGCGAGTAAATTAATAGGTACCACTTTGCTGGGAAGGTAACAGTGTTCTGTGAGCCTTTGGTATGTAGTCATGCTGACCACATGACCACGGAAAATGTTTTTGGACAATGCTGGCTCCCTCAGCCAAGAAACAAAGATAAACATTGCACCCTAGAGCCGGACACAACTTGACAGGGAAACCTTTACTTTTATTATAATTTAAGCTCTGGTCAGGATTGCCTTTATTAACTTATCTAGATGAAGTTTGGACAGATATAAATATCTAGATCTTTTCTTGTTATTAACAATGAATTATGGCCTCAGATGTCCAAGTTTTCATGTCTTGTCTTATTATCTCTAGGAATATTTACAAATTCATGCAACAATCTGAGTTTAGGTGGCTCTGAAACAGATAATGCTGATGGTTCTAAATTTTTCAAATAGACCCGTTCTAGTTGTCCTTGGCTATTTGCTTCTAAAGCATGGGAAAAATCTTCTGTTTTGCAAAGAAATGGAGCATGCAGCACACTAAAATAGGAACAGAGAATGAATCTTATTGCTATCATGATTATTTTTCCATTCAATTATGTCAAATTCTCAGAGATTACCTGGACAAGTCCCTGTAGTTTTATTGGCAAAAGTTTTGAAGAGTGTTTTGCTATTGCCTCATTCCTGAGATGAAAGAAAATGACTTGCCCAGAGCACAGATGACTTCATATACAAGGTGGGACTAGAACTCATGGTATCTTAGTTTTGAATCTGAAGCAGGGGTGCTATTCAGCAGGTTCTGACAGGTTCTGGAGAATTGGTAGCAGAAATTTTGAGTAGTTTGGAGAACCAGCAAATACCACCTCTGGCTGACCCCAGAGTGGGGTGGGAACGGAGATTTTGCAGTATCCTTCCCCTGCCATGCCAAGCCATGCCCACCAAGCCATACCACGCCCACCAAGCCAGACCCACACAACCGGTAGTAAAAAAAAATGAATTCCACCACTGATCTGCAGCCTTACTACAACAAACTAGCTCTCTATTATTATTACTATTAATTACATTTATATCCCTCCTGACTCCCAGTGACTCTGGGTTTAAGAAAAAACAACAACAAAAGAATGCAAAAAAACCATGAGGCGATAGAACAATGATGACCAAGAAGACAAACTCAGAGAGAACAAAAAGGAGGAAAGTCATCCTCACCAAAGGCCTAGAAGATGCCTGTGAAGCTCATCTCTTCTTTTTAGGCATGCTTGTAGAAGACTCTGAAATTCTTTTTAAACTATCTAGAAGCCAATTTGGTTTAGTGGTTAAGATACCAAGCGAGAAAAACAAAACAAAACAGGAGACCCTGAGTTCTAGTCCAGGCTTAGGCATGAAAGCTGGCTGGGTGGCTTTAGGCCAGTCACTCTCTCTCTCAATAACTTACCTCACAGAGCTTTGTTGTGAGAAAAAAAGGAAGAGGAAGGAGTATTAGATTTGTTCACAGCTTTGAGTTATTTATAAAACTAATAAAAAGCTGGTGGGAAAAAAATAAACCCTATCTATCTATTAAATTGGTTGGGCAGGCAAATAAAGGCACTGGATACAGGGAGGTTTGCATTGAGAAAATAGCATGACATAAGGGTTAAAGTTTTCCCTTTACTTCATGATGATTATCTGAATGGAGATCTCAGCATTTTTAACAGAATATAAAGAAATAGGTTTAATAAAACATTCATAATCAGTGTCCAATTAAATGATATTTTGAACATTGCAAATACGTTGGAAAAATCTCATAAGGCATTTAATTGCAATCTTTTGAAAAAAAGTGTGATCTTTCTTATTAATGTGCGAGTGAAAACTACAGCTCTTAACACTGGACTAAATTTGTAGTTATAACCTCGTACAAAATAGATAATAATAAAAAGAAGATTTTAGACCTTCTCAAATTGCATCATCTTAACTCTTGACAAGTTGTCAGCACGGGAGGCAATTATTTCAAGCAAAGTATTAAGAACAATACTTAAGATTTTTGTATGGATGGAAGGAGCAGGAAAGGCATTAATTTAATCGGAGAGCCCAAACTTCTTGTTTTCTTTTTAAACTTTCAGTTAATTAGTTTAATCCTGCTTGGCCCTTGAGAAAAGAAAAAATGGGATTGGCGAATGGCGAATGGCAACTGCAGAGTAGCTCGGCAGGCTCAAAACAAGGCTTATATTTATGAAAAAGAAAGATCATATTTCTGGTTTGCTAGGCTCAAGAAAGTTTGTGTAATAGAAACAGCCTAGATCTCACCATGATGCCCTGCTGGTCTCTGGAGGGTCATGGGGAAGAGTGTGAAAGGAAGCAGAAGTGGTTTTTAGGGATGGCATAGCTATGATTATTAGAAGATTTTTAGCTGGTTGCTGTGTTGTTGTTTTTAACGGAGCAACACTTCCCAGAACAGCAAGCAGTTTTAAGCTAAAAAGCTCAAATGCCTAAAAAGCCTAAGGGGGCTTGAAAAACATGTCACCAAGTGGCAGGAACTTGGAGAGCATTTCACTTCCACTGTGAGTGAAACAGTTGAACAAGTTCTATCAGCAGACATATAGCCAATGCCTCCCCCCACACAAGCCAAATAAAAGAAATGGGAGACATTTGATCTAATTTCATGTGAGAAAGAGAGAGAGAGAAATGTCTGGCGCAAAGAGATCAGCAGGCTAGATGGCATTGGGGAAATGCAGGGAAGAGCTTAGCCTTAGGCAATATTGCTGGGATGCAGACTCCACCCATTTTTCACAGGCTTTCTGCTTATTGGTTCTACTGCTGCTTACCACAGAAGAGCTCCTCTTATAGAGTGGCACAAAATAAATCCCCTCGTTTTATCATCCAGAAACAGTTGTAAGAGATAGGTTGGCTTCAGTTATTGTGACTGTCACCCATTCACCTCCATTCTCAAAAATCCATGCCCACAGACTAAGGCCATCTTCTAATATATGATATCAATTCTCACATATCAGCATCTATAAAGGTAAAGGTTTATCCTGATCAGTCGTGTCTGATTCTAGGGGGCAGTGTTCATCTCCGTTTCTTAGTTGAAGGAGCCAGTGTTGTTGGGAGACACATCTGTGGTCATGTGGCCAGCATGACTACATGCTGAGGTGCATGGAACTCTGTTACCTTCCCACCAAAGTGGTACCTTATTTATTTACTCACATTTTCATGCTTTTGAGCTGCTAGATGAGCAGGAACTGGGGTAAGTAATGGGAATTCATCCCGTCATGCAATGCTTGGCTCTCGAACCTGGGCTGTCAGCTGGAAAGCTGACAAGTTCAGTGTGTTTAATCACTGAGCCATCATGCCCCATCAGCATCTACTATATACCTATATGTTTGTCAGTACTCTCCCCTTTAACACAAGGCCCACACCATCATATAGTAGAACAACTTTCAAAAGGGGTAGAACTTTGAACATTTTGCTGCCTTTTGTGATCCCTCCTCCAGGGACACCCCTGCACAAAATAGTTACATTATACAAAAAGAAGAATTAAAATACATATGGGGCAGAGCTTTTAATTCCTAACTAGATTGCAATGGTTTTTTTTTCCCCCTTTCAAATTAGGGAGGGCTACCTGCCTTGGGAGCTGATGAAAGTATAAATAATAGTTGTTTTTATTTTCTTTATTTTTTTCTTTGAATATATTTCTATATTTTTAACCTGGAGGAGCCTGAAAAATCCAGTTTCCTAAAATAAAATAAATTTGCTGGGTCAGCCTGGCCTTCATTATTTTTCAGTTACTTAGAGATTAAATGACAAACAAATGTTTGTGTGTGTGTGTGTCTGAGAGAGAGCCTCCATATCCATATACTATGTATTTTAATAATTTGGGTAAAGTGGAACTCTCATTTTTCTTTTATATGATAAATAAGATCTACCTACTGAAATGACTGTTGTTCCAGTTAGAACACAATCCTTTGAGTAATCATTAAGTGAATTTGTGACAAATAGGGTGGGGGATTAGATAGACTTGGGTCCTAGGAGCAGCCTTATCATATCAGATGTATGCTCTGGTCCAGGGGTATCAAACTCAAGGCCTGGGGGCCAGATCCGGCTGGTGGGGTGTTTAGATTTGGCTTGCAGGGCCACCCTGGAAACAGCGAAGGACCAGTCTCGGTGCCTCTGCCAGTGAAAACAGAGGCCCTCCTGAGCTCTGTTTTCACTGGCAGAAGATTGCAGGAAGCCATCGCAGCCAAAAACAGAGCTTGTGAGCTCGTTTTCTCTGGCAGAGCGCTCAGGCCACCACAGGTGCCCTGACACAAGCGACAACAAGCTGGCCATGCCCACCCTGGCCACAACAACTCCGGCCCCCCGAGGTCAAACACAGCCCTCAATGAAATCGAGTTTGATACCCCTGCTTTAGTCAGTCAGCATTGACCAGTTTTCCTGCTTTAGGGGCACATTTCACCCTGACTCATTTTCTCAGGAGGAAACAGTTCATTCCTATGTCAATGAGCTCTTCTTGATACCTTGCCTCAAATGATTTTGTTCTGATTAACTGGACATATTCTTGTGCAGTAACAAATAATCATTTTTTTCATGCATACCCTAATTTCAAACTAATCCCAGCAAATCCAAAGTTTTTCCTTAAAATGTTTCAAATCCCAAACATCACCTGGACCTTTAGTTTTATTTTAAAAACAAAAGTTTGTGTACGTTATGTGCAAATTATGCTGGAGATTTTATAGTTATTTGGGAAGATGGTTACTTTGAACAGAAAAGCTGCAAAAGCAATTTCTAATTTGTTTTTCAATACAGTGGCTTTTCTGTTCCAAACTGTTGTCTTTGCAGAACTAGCACCCCAAATAAGTCTCTACAAAAATATACTTGGATCTAGATTTTTTTTGGTGGGAAAAGAATCTGGTATGTAGCATGGAGCAAAAACAAATCACTTCTAGGCTGCTTTCAGCAATGATATCATGGTGTGGAGTTGGGATGTTGTTCATTGTTGGAAATTGAAGAGAGCTGCCCTATTAAGTATAGCATAGGGAAAACTTCTCTGTTATGTTGTGGAGTTAAGTATTTCTGTAAGGTTATTGTTTGCTGTCTCTGGCAGCTTGAAAAATAAATATATTTGAAGGCTGGATATTGAGATTCTGTGTCCCTCAAGCTTCAAATTTTATCTTTGAATTTTCTGCTAGGTGATATTTCAGCCCCACCTTAGTTTGAAATGACAGTAAGTAACATTCCAGTGTCATTCTCTTCTGGTTTTGATATTATTTGTAAGTTTTTAGAAAAGCCTGTTTACAATTTTATGAACCATGAATTAAACGTTTTCTCTATCTCTGTTCTCATTTTAGGTACAAAATGTATTTATATATTTTCCTCAAATCAATTTTCTTTTGCTAGTGCTTCTTATCCTTTCCCAGAATATCCTAGGTGAATTCTAATAGGTACAAAGCATGTGAATATTCAGCAGAAGAGGTCCATCCATGGAATTTTAAGTAAGCATCTGGAATGTTACTAATTGTAATTGCAGGACTGGGATGATAGAAAGAGCCATGTCTAAAGGAGTACTGAAATGATGGGAAAATCAAATGCGCTCTTGTGTTCAGATGCCTAGGAAATGACTGGCTGCAGCTGGATATTAGAAACATGTGCATTTTTCTACTAAACAAGATCATGACAACTGAATAGGCTTGATAACCAGCACCATGGACAGCTCATTTTCTAAAAAGCCTTGCTTGTTGAGAATGGTACTTGAGAGCATTTTCATTCAAATGCCAGCACTGAATGAAACCTGATGGAATCCATCTAAACTCAGCACAGTTAAATCCAAGCGAAATGTTTATTTTCAT
The DNA here is from genome assembly GCA_022577455.1 of Arizona elegans. NCBI lineage: Eukaryota > Metazoa > Chordata > Lepidosauria > Squamata > Colubridae > Arizona > Arizona elegans. Next base: position 116,014,750 of record JAKOOJ010000002.1, read on the forward strand.
GACAATGAAAAATGACTATGTTAGCATAGCAGAAGTGGGTGCCAGAGGGAATTGAATGGGGGCATAATTTCTTCAATTAGGCTGGCATCAGTGGGAGACATGGCATTTCCAAGGGAGGGAGCAGTTTCCCCTGGATGCTCCCTAATTCACAGTTTACTAGCATCAGAAAATACTAGTCTCTAGCCTTTTTAGAAACAGGGGTAGATGCAAAATATGCAATCAATCTCCTGCGTATTTTCTAGAAAGCCTATGTTTAGTGTTTTTAGCTATTTAATGAATACTCCTAGCAATAATTTACATACACACTGAATTGAGAAGGAAATCCCCAAGGAATTTTTCAGATGGGGGTGGAAAATTTCTGATAGGAACTGGTAGTTGAATCTAAATCTATATTCAGAAATCTAAAGCTTAATCATTAATCCAATAATTAATACTCCAAAATAAAAACTATAAGTCAAGTCTGTAGTCGTCATATTTCTAATTCCAATCATGTTGTTTTTAAATGATGATTTGTATGTAATCTTAAGAGAGAAAAGGCAAAATATAAATGTACTTATACCAACTGTTAACAAGTTTGGAAGCCACTTGCTTATTATTCTTCCTTTTTTCTTTTTGCTACCTTTCTATCATTTTTTCCCCATTTCTTTTGCTCTTTTCTATTATTTTTCTCTATTTCTTTTACCTTTAACTTGAAATTTGTATTGTTTTTACTGCCTGGAAAAACTGTTTAATAAGATGGATTGAGAGAGAGAGAGAGGATAAATGAGTGTGTGTGTTTCTCTCTCTCTCTCTCTCTCTCTCTCTCTCTCTCTCTCTCTCTCTGTGTGTGTGTGTGTGTGTGTGTGTGTGTGTGTGTGTGTGTGAGAGAGAGAGAGAGAGAGAGAGAGAGAGAGAGAGAGAGAGAGAGAGAGAGAGAGAGATATGATAGACAGATAGATTTGTGTGAATTATGAGATACAAGTGCATACACAAGTACATATGTTATGTAATTTGTGTTGGAATGTCACAATCCAGGTTGGGGACAACCATGCTGAAGAATCAATTGTTGCTATTCCATATCCCTCTCTCCCTCCCTCCCTCTCTCCTATGTGCTTAGGAAACTATAGAAGTGGGATCAAAATTAATTATCTCAGTTTAAGGATTCAAGAGGTTTCTGGTATTCAGATATAGGGCATTAAGCCAGACCAAAGTTCTTCCTTTTTCTTTTCCCCTGGGTAAGTCTTCACTTCTTTTAGGTCAGTCTGTCTGGCATGAATTAAAGCATGGCTACTTAGAAAGTGGCATCTTATGATGTCCTGTAAATGCTCTGTTGTGAAGATATTTGATGTTACCAAGAAAAGAGAGCCTAAGGGAGGACTCCAAGCTACACTAAGAGACACTGCATGGTTGAAAGCAGCCAAGGAAAGTATTGATTTATTTATTAGATATATATTCTGCAAAATGGTACTCAGTGTGGTTAGTAATTCCCTGATATATCTTTCAAAAGACCAGGGATGTATTGAACTAGGCAACAATTTGCTTTCTTTCATAGGGTCCATAGAACATGGAACATAAAATAATATGTCTGGAAGGATGTTGGAGGTCTTCTGGTCCTATCCCTTGCCCATAGCAGGAGACCTTATACTATCTCAGTCAAATGGTTGTCCAGTCTATTTTGGAAAACCTCCAATTATGAAGCACCACAATTCTAGGAGACAACCTATTCCATTGAGTAATTGTTCTCACTGTCAGAACATTTCTCCCTACTTCTAGGTTGGATCTCTCTTTAACAAACTTCCACCCATCATTTCTTGTTCTGCCCTCTAATGCTTTGGAGAGTAAGTCAATCACCTCTTCTCTGTGACAGCCCCTCAAGTACTGGAAGATGGTTATCATGTCCACCTCCCCCACATCCTTATCTTTGATAGTGTCACAGGGAATACCAAGTCTTGCACGGTTCTAATCTTTGTATGTATAAGACACATCACGGCTTCCTGTCAGGATTGTCTAGATTTGGAGGCATATTACTAATGTGAAATATTACTGCCCTTGCTAAAAGCTAAGCAAGATGGGCTAGCCAAGCTGAGGATTTCTGATTGCTCTGAATAGCTTTTCCTGATATTGAGACTCATCTCTATTTATTTCATCATATAACCCAATGGCTGTTGCATCTCACAGCTCAGATTGTCCATAAATATTCACTACTGTCTAAGTCTGAAGTCATGAACAGGTTCTCAAGTCACATTAGAAATCTTCCAGATGCTATGGATACCGGCATGTTTGACACCAGCAGCACAAACGGATCTCTTCCTGCCTGCTTTATGTCATATATTAATGAAATGTAGTCTCTCTGTGCCCAGGAATGTGTGTGTCTGTATAAAGAAGGGAGCGGGGGGAAGCCTATTTGTGATTCAGTGAGATAATTTTGACAGCAAAAGCAATCAGATGGTGATAGGGGTGATTAGCCCAGCTCTTTGCTGTCACATTGTATCACAATGTTGAGTTCTTCAGTTCAGTGTTTGTCATTTGCAAATCTGCCAACTCCACAGTGCTTCAAATGCCGGTACAATATTTCTGGGGATGTTGCCAAAGGGGAATTGTTTTCCTCTGTGTGGTCCTTTTCTGCAAGCCACATAGTGATCTGTAAGAAGGGGAAGTTCACCTGAATCAAGTTAACACCTCCCCATCCTTTGGGCAGGTTATACAGTGGAAAGCTAATCCTATCCATATAAGTAATTCTGGCATGGCTAGCATTTCTAGGAACAAGAAGTGGTCATTAAAGGTGCTGTACAAGTGCATGATTTTCTGGTAGTCAGCTTCACAAGGGTTGTTGTTGTGTATTGGTGTCTTCGAGACAATCTTGATTCCTGACTGTTACCTGGGCTAATCCCTGCAGTTTTCTTGGCAAGACTTTGCCATTGCTTTCTTCTTTCTAAAATGGTGGGAGAGGAACTGGCCCAAGGTCATCCAGCTGGCTTTGTGCCTAAAGTGGGATAAGAACTCACAGTCTTCTGGTTTCTAGGCTGGGGCTTTTAGTTATTACACCAAGCTGGCTCTGTCACAAAGTTTCAAGGGTCTTATTTTGAAGTAGAAAGTACAAGGTGAGACTGTATATACAGCCATGGCTAAAATACCAACGATATGAATTAATATTCATTTTTGTATTTCATTCATATCCTGCCTTATTTCTAGGAAGTTCCCCTCAAGGATGCTTAAATAGCTTACATCCTTATTAGAACAATCTGAGAAATAGATTTTGCCAAGAGATAATTATTAGCATAAATTTACCATGTTTAAGTGAGAATTAGTATTTGGAATTTCTTCAGTCATAAACAAACCACAATGGCACTTAGTATCATCTTAACAACTATATAGTTCCTCAAGAAGTTGTAGGATTTAGAAATATAAAGGAATACTATTCTGCATATATCTTTGTATCTACTTAAGTGGATTCCACCACAACATCAATCAATTTTCTGTTGGTTTTTTGTTCACCCCCTCTCTCCCTCCCTCCCTCCTCTCTTTCTTTCTATTTTTTTTAAAATTAATTTTGATAATTGCATAAACATAGCATATAACTATGGTATAGTTGCATAAAAGATATGTGTGTACTTGGGCAGCTGCATAAAGATATTAGGTTAATTATAGTCTAAATAAATCTCCATATTAAGGAATGTTTTATGGAGGTATAACTATGGATATTCTTGCTTATTTTAATGATTTGCTGAATAATTTAGAAAATCATTTTAGATTGCTTTTTGATGGAAGGGATTTCGCTGTGTAAAAGGTGTTGGCATAAGAAAACTAAAACATGTAATCTACTTTAAAAAGAATTCAAACTATCTTCTGAAACATCAGAGTTAAAATCTCCAGACAGGTTTTTTTTTAATATTATTATTATGAAAAGCAACTTGAACCCTAAGGAATGGGGCAAGTTTTATCTCCTTTGGGGTATGTGATTCATAGCCGCTGGACTTCATCCTAAAGCCTTCATCCCATTTTATCTATCCTACTTTGGAGACGGAAAGATGGGAAATGTTGAAAAATTAAACCTTGAACAAGAAGCACAAAAAAGTGCCTTCTGCTGAGTCAGACTATTAGTTCATCTAGTCTGCAATTATGGATGCTGAGGGAACTTTGTCATCTTCCAGTTAGAGATTTTTCCAACTCTATCTAGAGATGATGAAATTGGACCTGGGGTTATTTGCCTGCAAAGCAAATGTTCTATTCCCGAGCTATAACTGATTCTTACTCTGATTTGACTGATGATTGAAAAAGAACAGCTGCTGTAATCTTGATGTAAATCAGCCCTCACACTTTGCTATTTGAGAAGCAGTGGGATATAGCAGTTAAGGAAACCACGTCCCACGTAGCCATGGATAGTTACTGGTTCATTTTGGATTGGTTATGCTGACACAGCCCATCCTAGCTCAAAGTATGTTTGTAGGGAAAAATGGGTACTATGCAGTGGTAGGTTGCTACCGGTTTGCCCCGGATCAGGCAAACGGGTAGCAGCAGTGGCAGGAGGCTCTGCCCACCCACCCGTATGCTTCTGCACATGCAGAGAAGTGTTGTGTGTGCGCAAGCGTGCATACCCATGAGCTAACCGGTAGCGACGGGTCTTGAAACCTGCCCCTGGTACTATGCATGCTGATTTAAATTCCTGGAGAAGAGGTGAGATATAAATCAAACCAAAGAACAAATAAAACAAATATATATTCAGCTCAGGAACTTCCATTTAATTAATCTCTTTTATTAAACTTGCTTTGATGGCATTTATTCATTTGACATCAGCCCTTGATCTTCCGGGCATGGGAAAGGACATGGAAAATTAAAATACAAAAAGCAATTCCAAGTGGGATAAAACAAACATATCCTAACAATCAACTACAAACAGACAATGGGCATTGGTTCCAATTAAACAGGAACATTTAAAATCTTGCCAGCACAGTGTATAGTAAACTCCTCATCTAACCCATTATAAATTGAGTATAAAGCATAATGCGCTGTTGCAGGAAAATTCTTGTCTCAGGTGCTCACACCGACATCTTTCCTAGATTGAATGACATATAACAGGGTCTTTGATGACAATTCCAGAGGATAGAAAGAAGCAATTTTTCAAATTTCCTGTCCTGAAATTATTTCAGTCTTCCTGAACACTAACAGTGGCTACTAGGAATGAAACTGGTTCAATGCCTCTGATAGTGTCACTGATTTTTCTCACTGATTTTTGAGCGAGGTTAATGTGGGGCATGGCTATGTTTTAGTTGGTGCCTTCCATACATGATCACTGTTTTGGAATCATGGATCATTTGTGGTGAGAGATAGAGCTTCTGTTGCTTTATATAGAGGTGCTTCTACTGTTTTTGCCTTCGCTGCTGAATTCAGAACCCTAACCAGATGACAAAAGGCAACTGGATTTTCTGGTTTTTCTCTGAAGATGTTTTGCTTTACCTTTAACCATATGAGAGTAATACAAAAGTGAATCTACTTTCACTAATCATTCTCTCCTATGCTGTCCCCTTTTTTTCTCCCTTTCACAAATCCATTTGGAATTGAAACAAAGAGTTCTGATATTTACATTTATGTTAGTCCACTCCACCTTACAGTTTTTCCCTGAATGGAGAAGAGTTAAGTAATTATTATCTCTTGATTTTTGTCAATTTCAGTGAAAGCACTGAAATCATTTTATAAAAGGAAATGGTCAAGGTTAAGAGATCACCCCTTCAATCTTTTTTCCCCCATAGCTCTTTCAAAGAACCATACAGTTCATTGCCCATTTAAATGAAAGGTCCAGTGTTTCTTCTCATCTTAAAAAAACAAACAAACCCCAGAACAATATGCTAATGAAATAAAACCACTGAATTTCAATTTAGTTGGAAGGGATTGTGGCTAGATGCTGCCTGTAAACGTTCATTTTTAATTTTAAGAATAATCATTCCATTCTTCTCATGCTTCTCTTTGAGATTGCTTTTGAGACTGTTCTTGTAGATCGTATTACTCTGATTTAAAAAAAAATAACATTTTTAAAATGAATACTGGATAATAAGCTTGTGGCAGATATTGAATCCATAGTGTGGCTGAAATCTGATTCGAATGCTTACAAGGACGTGTGTCCAATTATGTATCACGTAGAGCAGGAAGGTAGCAGAAAGCTGGAGAAAGTGGCAGAAACCATGACAGTCAAGAAAATGCAGCATGCTGGGCACCATCATGATATCATCCTTGCTCCACTGATGTATGTGCCCCAAAGAACAGTCAGTTAAAATCTGATGGGGAAACTTTAATATGTGGAGATCCTACTACTCTCTGAGCTTGGTTGTTTGCTTGCAGATGTATCTTTACCTAGGTAGATCACACCATCAGTGCTAGTGAGTATGGTGTTTGCTTCCTGCTTATACATATTATGTAAGACATGTTTATAATATATACATATTTATATACTGTATATAAACAGGGAGCAAAACCCATCCTCACTAGCACTGATGATGTTAGCTAGCTGGGTAATGAAACCTCTGCGAGCAAACAACCCAGCTCAGAGCACACTAGGGACTCCACAGATCAGTCCCGAGCTACTGTATAAATATTCTATTGATAAAACATCAGAGTAATTTTTGTAAATGTAAGGAACTTGAGGAGGGTGTCTCTGAGAGATAAGGCAGCAAAATTCACTGGGTACAAAAATATGTCTAAAGGGAAACTGCTTCCATCTCAAGAGAGGTGAGCAGGAAATCCTCCCGAGTTCTTCATTAAGCTCAGGGAAGACTTCAAGTTTAAGCTTGACTAGCTTTAAGCTTAACTAACTTTAAGTGACTTTTCTGCTTCAGATATTCTCCGCCATCTTGTTCATCCTAACAACCGCTCTTTGGTGCAGCTTTTTAATCCCAGAGACTTGGAAGGGAACCTATGTTTGCATTTTGCAGTTAAATATGGACCAGGGTAATGGGGAAGAAAATTAGCTTATCTTAAGTCTCAATTTCTCTGCTTTTGACTGATGAAGATTAAGATTTCTGAGTAATTAAAAAAAAAAAAGAAATGAAAAAAGAAAAAGATTTCTTTTCTTTTTCCTGAAAAAAGATTTGTTTTTTTCACACCAACTTTTCTTTTGCATTTTTTGGGGGGGAGGGGGAGGGTTGCTTGTAGAAAATTTATCACTCTTCTACTTATAATTATAGTAATTATTCCATTGTGAGAAGAAACATGATCTAAATATTTATATTGGAGTTGTGTACAATCCATGTTTTCACTTTCTCCAAAATTTAATATACTGAAAAG